>CM060677.1:155740115-158140115 GCA_030686995.1 Artemisia argyi | reverse complement strand
AAGTAAGCAAAGAGTGAGAGATGGAAAGATCAAACCGAGAGACAAAGGATTTATAGTGGTTCGGCTACAAGGACACCTTCCTTGCCCTACTCCACTCCCCGAGCACCGAGCTCGAGAGTTTTCTTCACTAAGTCAATAACCTCCCTTATGGTGGAGAAAACCGTACACACCTTAGCTTACACCAAATTAACGACACAAAGCTAAATGTCGAGTTCTAATCGTAGCTATAACCAATCTCACAACTACAATCACATCACAACTTCTTCACACCCTTTCACTCCTTCTACACTTCTTCACAACTCTTGTTTCTTCACGCCTTCATAACTTCTATCTATTCACTACTTCAAGTGTTTTTCTACTTCACAACTTCTAGGCTTCTAAGTCTTCACAACTTCAATACTTCTATATCTCTACTTGAAGGACTTTATCTATGTACCACTACAAGGATTCTTCTACTTTAAAAGCTTCTATGTCTTCTATGCTTCAAAGCTTCTATGTCTCCACACCTTCAAGTCTTCAATGTCTTCTCAACTTTGAGGATTCAACTTCTACACTACTTCAAGGCATCTATACTACTATGAGGCTTCTATATTTTCACTACTAACCACTACTTCAATATGCTACTACTTCTTATATCTCCTATCACTAATTCTATGCACTTCTACTTCTTCACTTCTAGTACCACTTCACACTTTCAACAATTCTAGATCCTATATCTAAATCTAGCAAACCAATGTATACACCTTATTCACCAAAGTATGAATGATTTACAAGATGAAATGAACAAATAACTTAGATAGCAAGATGATACTAAGTTGTAATACTTCTAGTCTTGATAGATAGAAATATTCTTCTCTTTGCACTTGAGTGTTGAGTCTTGAATCACTTTGAAACAAAGATTAATGTATATAGGATCAAAGGATTTTAGAGGATAGAAAGTGAGGTTTAAATCAGAAAGTTTAGAAAGCAAAAAGGTGAGCAAAATTAGTAGAATGAACCAGTATTTAAAGGCACAGCTGGGGGGCATCAGGAGCGTGTCCATCCCCTTAATTAGGGGCCGGTCCCCTTAATTATTAAGGGGGCCGCCCCTCCTGAACGTTGTCCAGCTTTGTCCTTTTGAGTGGAAAATTTTTCTAGATTAGATTTGCCATTTTTAGTTGAAAATTTGAATTCATATATTTGTAATGAATTAAATATATT
Source organism: Artemisia argyi (assembly GCA_030686995.1). Lineage (NCBI taxonomy): Eukaryota > Viridiplantae > Streptophyta > Magnoliopsida > Asterales > Asteraceae > Artemisia > Artemisia argyi. The sequence continues at coordinate 158,138,915 of CM060677.1, read as the reverse complement.
CTTTTAATTACAAAAATGTTTTATAAAAGATATAAAATGTTTTGTGACATTTTATAAAAATCTAGTGATAAATGAAAATGTTCCATTGATCTTATAATGCATTAGACGCTTTGTTTAGTCATACCTTAAGTGATTAGATGGTAAAATTGAATATTTACTACTAAATACTTATTTACGTCATGATATTTGGTTTGATGAGTTTTCGTTTTGTGATTATCAAAACATAGAGGTATCGAAAGATATGAATAACGTTTTTAGGCATTTATTTATATCAATAATCTCCCATTTTTGATGATTACAAAACCTAAAATCATTAAATCCAAAAATTAATTTTTAGGGTTTAGGTATTTAATTATTTAGTGAGTTTATATTCACTTCTCCCCCTTTTTGTAGAATTAAAAAGGTTTAAGCCAATAAGATGAAAGCTCCCCCTTGATGTATGCTCCCCCTCGTTTGAGGGCACCAAGGGTTCGAGCTATGGAATACTTGCAAGAAAAATATTAGAAGCACAAGCAAATATATATAGCATAATAACAACTAATAATAAGCATGGCAAAGGAGAATTAGAAACACATATTAAAACGTTCACAAATTCAAAATGATTATGTCAACCACATAATCATTGTTACATAATCCATAATGCTAGAATTTTAAACCAAGTAGAATATCCTATTGTGCCAATAGAGAGTGTCATCAAACTTGCTTGTATCCCAAAAAGGTTGAAGGTTTTATTTGAAAAATAAAAAGTATAAGCATATAGAATGCTTGGGTGAGAATGATAAATGGGGATGTAGAGCTTGGAGGTGGTGAATTTGGAGTTGGGTTTGTTGTATGAGGGTTTTGATGTTATTCAAGTGATGGTGTTTGTTGAGATCTAGTAAGAAGATACTCAATCCAAGTAAAGTGCTCATTCAATGCAATTGTTTATTTTTGGAGGAAGATGCAACAAGGACAATTGTTGACATGCTTCTCAATTTGGTTTATGTTGTGTGGTGATGAGGGTGAGCTAGATGGAGGTGGATCCAAATTGCGTTGAGCAAGATGTAATGCTAAAAGAGCGCTAAGCTCATGGGCTTCTTTTAGCTCCTCAATGAACTTCAAGTGTTCGGAGGAAGGTGATGGTGGTGGAGCATGATAGTTGTCTTGGGTGAGGGTTTGAACATGCACCATAGGAACGGCATGTGAAGTTGTAGGATGTGGTGGTGGTACTCTTGGTGGTGGAGACATGTTTGAGCTTGGGTAATCATGAAAACATGATATGGGTGGAAGAGATGCTTCATGAGTGGATGGTGTTTTTGTTGAATGAGCAACATGTGAAGTATTGGTAGTGAAGTTGGGATTGTTGTTTTGGGATTGTGCATGCTCATCATATGAAGGAGCATTAATGGAGGCAAGAGTGGATGATTAGTTGTGAGATGGATCATTTGTGTGGGTATGAGGTTTAGTTGTTGGTTGACTTGGAACAACATCACTTGAGTTGTGACAAGAGTCAAGTTTTCTCCTATAAATGGGTTTGACGGAGATCCTTGCGGTTCTTGAAACCTTGGGTTTTTGGTTGTTGGGAGATGACATGCTTGGATGTGTGAACATTTATGATGGAAAGAAGGTATTTATAGTGTATGAAAAATGTGATTTAGGAAGGTAAATTTTGAGGGATAGTATGGGACAAAATATGTTTGTGAATTTTGGGAAGTATAGGGTGAAGTGGGTCAAAAAGTGATAAAGAAAACAGTAACCCCGACCATCAGATGGCCGGTCCCCTTAATCATTAAGGGGGCCGCCTTAAATAATTAAGGGGGCCGCCCATCTAGTGAATTCCAGATAGCCAGAATTGGGTTTTTGGCAGAAAATTTTCAGAAATGTTGTGTCTTTAGGTTTGGATTCAAGTAAGTTTAACTCTTTGAAGCAATATATGATATACTAATCATATATATATATATATATATATATATATATATATATATATATATATATATATATATATATATATATATATATATATATATATATATATAGGGCATGTTATAAAAAAAGTAATTTTTAATATACATGCAATCTACATATTTGCCAATTAAGTAATATAACTAAGGAAGCAATAAAACATGCTAACAATATATTCAACTATATGAAAATGATGATAAGTAGGTTAGTTCAAACATATTGATGAGTACCTATAAGTAATAAATGGGAAGTTATGATTGTATGGACTTCAAGACTTGTTACAAACAAAATCCATATAGGCAAACCATGATTCTCATGAAATGATTTGGTTTTATTGTGAATGTCATATTCATAGAAGTATATGACAAGTGTGAGATAATCATATATAGTTTAAAAAGAATCATTTTTAGCTTTATTCAACAATGCTTTGAAACAGATTCAAGTGTGTACTTGAGTAAAATAGTTGGGTTTTGCTTCATGAGATGTTGACAAATTGGATAAGAAAATTTTCCCAATCTTGATTTTGATTAAAACAAAGTTGTGATAGCTTACAGTCAAATATGTTGTTTGAAGAAAGATGAATAGTTATTTGAAAGATTATTTTTCAAAATGAGAGGTGTTATACATGATATTTTATTTTTGATAGCAAGAATCACTAATTATGGATTTAAAAAAAATTATCATGTTCAAGAAAATCGGTTGAGCCCGTTGTCACATATAATCACCTTTAATGGTAACTAAAGACATGGGTAAGTGATGACATAATCTAATGAGCTTAATGCACTATAATTGAGAGGGATAAAGCTAATCATTTATGGATACAAGATTAATACACATACATACATACATATATATATATATATATATATATATATATATATATATATATATATATATATATATATATATATATATATATATATATATATACTAATTTCTTCATAGTAGTAAATACTATCTTATCTTGATCATACGTTATATTGTAGCACATCTATTATTGCAACTAGAATGGTCATTTATCCTAAATGATAAATATTCTACTATTGGGCATAGATGATTTCCAAATCAATGATGAATAGGATAATGGGCAATAGACCCAAAATCAAGAGGGTCAACTAGACTAATTTCATGTATACATATATTAGTAATATTAATGATATATGAACAAGGAAACCTATGAATTTAATCATATGAATAAACTAATTATGGCATAGTATGATATAATGTGACATTAATAAGTTTTTGAAAAGAAAACTTACCTCAGGTCCAGCTTTTCTTTATGGGTAGGCATGAGAATGTTTGTAAACATCTTCACTGTTTCCCCAAAGCATGACAAGGTAGCAAGGTATAATCCCAACGCTATTTAAGACCAAGGTAGCTTGATCCGAAACACGTAATCAATCATATCAATCATCATGAGTCGTGTTAGTCAAAAGTAATTGCGTTTGAATCCTTCATCATGAGGTAGTAAGGAAAACATCACAAAACCAACACTCCAATATTGAAGATCATATCATCAAATCTTTAAATCGCCGCAACAACCTCATATGCATATCGTGTGTAGAATGTGAATTAGGGTAATATGAATCACTAGTCTTCATATGAATGATAAGAAAGTAAGCGATCCCCAAGAAAAACGTCTCATTGTTCGTTTACTACCTGAAAATGAAAAACAGCTTGGTACCCAGATTCTCATGGGTCCGAGATGGTTAGTTGAGGACATCAATTGCATTTAAATGCACATGATGAGGATGTTGCCGAGGAGTACAAGAATTCATCAATAGTTTGTTTTAACTAACAAACAATGACTTTCTTGATTTGAGTAATAAATAATGGATGCAAATAATATTAATTCTAAATTTCTCTAATAGGTTTTACAAATTTTATTTGTCTTGATATATTTGTTGAAGGATCATTTGCAGTAAATCCTAAACCGGTTTTATCATTAAATGACTTTTGAATATTGAGTAGATATTTTAAAGATTTAGAACTATTTTCAAATTTAGCTAATATTTTTGTTTTTTCATTTTCCATTTTAATTTCATGTTTGTAGTCTTGACATTTTTTACATTCAAGATCAATTTCAATATTATTTTCAAGTCTAGACATTTTATCTTCTAATATTATTTCTTTTCAAAGTTATTTCCAACAGATATTGAAGATTCATTTTTAAAAATGATTTTTGAGTCTATGTTGCAAAAATGTTTGAAGTTGTTTTCTAATTTTGAAAATTCTAATATAAATTGATCATAGCAGAAATGTTCGGTTTCGGATTGTACCTTATTTGTAGTCATACAATCTTCACATGCTATACAATGATCAATTTCATCGTCCATGTAGCTCCATGTTTTAATTGTAGGTTGGCTTAGATCTTGCGCATGTAGTCCTTGCCATCAATACTTGTATTTACATTTGTTTGAATATCTTCACAAGCCATATGTTCATCATCTTCTTCGTCCTTGTCGCTCCATGATTTATTTACACTCTTTCTTCGGATTTGGCTCATGTATTCTTCTTTATTGATACCTTCAATGATTACATATGAACTAGTAGTACATGTGTTTATTCAACTAAATATTTATCTATCGAGTTTTCTAAAGTGACTAATTCTTGTGCAACATCAAGTTTATCAACTTTGGTTTTACATTTCTCTTGGTGAAAATTTAAAATACATTGGTATGTGTTATTTTACACATACTTTTGACCTTAGTTTAGGGACCAAAATGACCAAATACTAACCAAATATGCCAAGAGAATGTATGTTTTTGTATTTGTGTATGTGCAGGTACGGATATGTGAAAAATGAACAAAAACAAAGCAAAACCGACAAAAACGAGCACGAGACTTGGAAAAGTGTCAAAAGCCGAAACCAGGAAAGCAATCTATCTAAGAAAAAGCCCAAAACGACAATTCAAATCCTTAAAGATTCAAAGAATGACAAAAGAGACCCTTAGTGGAAGCGTGAAGATATTGACAAGAAAAATACTCCAAGTATTCACAAGTTGTCGATTTTGATCCTTTGAAGAACTTAGGAAGAAAAGTCAACTCACATCCTCCAAGTTACAAGAAATGCATTAGGATCGTTCTCGACCGTTACATATAATGTTTTTCTCTATAAATTTTATGATTTGTAGTTGTTAAAATCTTGTTTTTATTGGTGGGAATTAAAGTTTATGATTAAACTAGTTAGTCTAGTGTTAAATTTGGTGAAAAACATTAGTTTTTAGGCTTTATTTTGGATCAAAATGGTATTTTGTTACGGTTTTATCGAGTTTGTATTCGAAATTATCGAGTTAGGAGTTTTAACAAAATTGTCGAGTTATGTTTTTAAAAAATTTTCGAGTTAGTTTTTTTTTTTTTTTTTTTTTTTTTTTTTTTTTTTTTTTTTTTAAATTTGTTTATCGAGTTAGGTTTTTAGTTAGGGGCTTATTTGCAAAAAAAATAATAATATATTTTCGAGTTACAGTTTAAAAATAAATTATCGAGTTTGAATTTTTTTTTTTTTTTTTTTTTTTTTTTTTTTTTTTTTTTTTTTTTTTTTTTAAATTGTTATCGAGTTACATTTTTTTATTTAGGGACTTATTTGCAATAATTTTCATTTAGGGATTTATCGAGTTACATTTTTTACATTTTTTTCGAGTATTGATTTTACCAAGTTTCATTTCTTATGATGAGTTAGCCAAGATTATCGAGTTAGATAATCTATACCTCATCGTTTATCGAGTGAGGTCTCTTATTCTTTATGGTTAGGCGAAACTCTGTCGAATTTCATTTTGGCGTATCTAGTTTGTTTATTTTATCGAGTCTTTTTCTTTTATCAAGTAACTTTATCTTATTAATATGAATTTCGAGTAGTTTATTAGTGTTTGCTTAGTGACACGAGTTTGTGAGTTAAGTGTGGACATAAAAGAAGATTGTGATTAATAATTAGTGAGATTATTTAGATTTGTAGTTTTATTATTTGAAGGGCAAAAGCCGGAGAATAATCAAATTACACATCTAGTAATTATTTTCTTTTTAAAGGATTATTTTTCAAAATAAACCAACGTTGTGAGAAAATAGTTTTGTTTAAGGAAAATAATTCGTCGTCAATCCTTGACCCACACTTGATGAACTTATTCACGTCGCTTTGCAAACATATTGTTTTTAAATTCATTTCCCGTCTTAATTTCATTTCGCGTTTTAAATCTCGTTTTCTTTATTTATTTTGTCCAATGCTTGTTTTATTTGTTTGTTTCCTTTGCGTCGTTTTATTGTTTCTTTTTACTTTAACTGCATTTTAAATCCTTTTAGTAGTGTAATAAAAAATCAACCAAAATATCTCTTTTAAAACCCCATTCACTTCACAATCACGCGACTCAAGCCGACTCAATCGCCGTCTTACCTTCGTTGGGACATAACGACCCGTGGAATTACTCCACTAGTGTTTTTTCGGTTAAAAATATAATATACTATAAAATCGATTAAATCAAAATGGCGCCGCTGCCGGGGAAGGTTTGAAACGAGAGCGTCGTATTTGTATCGTTTGTGGGTGATTTGAAGACCCTTCTCCCGAGAAGTTGTCGTTTTTTGTAAATGTTCTCAAAAAATTAATAATAAATAAATAAATAAATAAAAATATATTGAAAGTATATAAAAACCAAAAAGATTATAATTTTAAGTTTCTTTTAAAAAAAAATATATATATATAAAACCCAATATATATATATATATATATATTTTGGGTTTTATACAGTGTTGCAAAAATCGGCCTACAAGGCCGATTAATCGGCGATTTAATCGGCGATTACAAGCTGAAAGGCCTTGGACCTTGGAGCGAATTACAAGGTAATCGGCCGATTAATCGGCCTTGGACCTTGGAATCGGCGATTAATCGGCCAAAAATCGCTACACGGCCCTCGACCGCCTCGGGACCGATTCACGATTTTTGCAACATTGGTTTTATATATATATATATTTTTTAAAAGAAACTTAAAATTATAATCTTTTTGGGTTTTATAAACTTAAAATTATTTTTTATTTATTATTATATATATATATATATATATATATATATATATATATATATATATATATATATATATATATATATATATATATATATATATATATATATATATATATATATTCTTCTTCATATTTGGTTTTCATTGTTATTTTGATTTGTTTTTGTTTTACGAAAAACCAAAAATAATCTTCTTCTCCTCTTATCATTTGATTCTTCTTCTTTAACCCTCTAAACCAGTAATTCTTTCACTTTCTCTCTTATATGTTTAATTCTTATGGATCCGATTTGTTATAATTGTGGAGAACCGTTTTTCGGAGGGTTGTGTGTGTGGTGTACGTGCGACCAATGTGGTGATAATACTCATGATAGAGTTTGTTGGTATTGTAATTCTCCCGCGTATGATCAAAGATTGTTCAACAATCCGTCAAACGTTCCCAATAACTATCCACCACCACCACCACCACCTTCGTTTTATTGCTATAATTGTGGAAACCCTTCCGAAGAAGGAGTACCTTGTGGGGTATGTTTTTGTAATGAATGTGGATACACCAATTGTATGTGTTACGCCCCGAGTGCTGAAACGTCTTACGCTTGTGATTCGAGTTTTGATAATTATCCTCAAAATGATTTTAATCCTCCTTTTCAAAACTTTTATGAGCAAGTACCAAATTACAATGGTGATTCGTTTCAAAATTCATCGAATTTTGAAAATTGTGGGGGATCGTTTGAAAATTTTATTATGAGCCGAATTCATATTACGATTCTTATGGTTTTAACCTACCCCCACAAATTCCCAATAAGTTTCAAGTTTCGATTGAATTAATTGATGAAATGAAATCCGTTATCGAGACGTTAAAAGAGTGGGTGGCTAATCGTTATATGCATACTCCTGAGCTTCCTGTGAAATCAATGGAAGAACTTCTTGCCGAAGAAAGAAAAGCCAAATTCTGTGAGTGTTGTATGTACGACGATGATGATTCCATGATTACGATTGTTCTTAACCCTAAAAAAGAATCTATCTCTCCTTCCGTGGAACCCGAGGACTCTCTAAAAATGGGGGACGAGCATCTAAACACTATTCCGGCAACGGAATCGGACGAATTCAATAAATCTAGTGTTGAGAACCTCGTCCCAATCCCAAGTGAGTCCGGGGAAATTTCTAACGGTGATGGTGAATTTGTTGAAAATATTCGTCTTGATAATCATGTTGATACGAATATTATACCGTTTGATGATAATCGTGTTGAGATATTCTCCGATTCTGACGATGATGATTCTTTATCTTGTGGAGAAATCGAATATGTTGATGAAGTACCTTCTCAGCTCGACAGCTTAGAAGAAGAAAATGATGAAGAAGTTGAGACTGAAATTCAAGATGAAGCTCTACGTGAAACATTATTGAATGTCAATCTTCTTATCTCTAGAATTGAGGCATTGAATGATCCTCCGATTTCTTCTCCTATCCCCGTTATGGATAGTGATTTCTTACCCAAGCTTGAAAATTTTCGATTTGAAGAGACGAGTAGTGGCAGTCCCACTATTCATGCTGATATCTCTCTTCCGGATTATGAGTGTTTTAATTTTGAGATTGATTCTGTGCTTATTTCCGATAATCCGTCACGTGACCCTCTTTTAGAGGATGTCGATCTATTTCCTGCTACGGACGACTCGATACCACCGGGTATTGAGAATAACGAGAATGATATTCTTTTCGATTTTCTTTCTTCTCGTCCACCCGCGAAACCACCGGATGTAGATTTTGAATCAAATACGAATGAAGAAATTGGAGTGGTGGACGAGACTTATGATCTTGATGATCCCGTGCTTGATATTTTACCCACCCAACCCAACCATGATTCTGATGATGCTTATGCTTTTACCATCCGTGTGTTTCACCCTTTCTATCTTTATCCCATTATTTCTTCACCTTTCCACTCCACCGGGAGTGAGGATACCGTTTTTGACCCCGTCATCTCCGTTTTTTGTGCCGGGTGTCTGTTCCATCTGCTCTCCCCAAGGACAAGTTAATTCGGGGATCGAGTCAAGCTACGTGACTCGGAAATAAAAAACAAAGCGCTTCGTGGGTGGCAACCCATGCTTATCCAATTTCATCTTCTTATTTTCTATTTTCTAACAAATAACGTGAGGAGGGGGTGCCTCTTCTACTCTTGTGTTCCGTGGTTGTTTGTGATGTTTGTTAGGATTGTCCGCGATTTATGATGACTCTCGTGCTCGTTATCTTCTCTCCGCTCGAGTTTCATTCATCGGTGCTTATTGGAAATCCTATATCCGTGAATCTTATCGACTAACGTTTTCTTTGGCATAATTAATAAACGGCCTAGAATTTTGTTAGGATTACCTTAACCCGTAAAACATTGAGGACAATGTTTCATTGAGGACAATCTTCGATTCGATGACCTTGCATTTTTCACATGTCGTGCACTCTTGCAACTCCGTTTTTCCACAAAAATAAAAAATTTCAAAAATTTTGATGAGAATGTCATGAAAAAAGCACAAAAAAATGAGAAAAAGTTGAAAAGTTGTACAAAAATATAATAAGTTTTGAATAAGTTTTGACACCTTGTTGACTTTCTTGCTGGCGAGAGTAGGAATAAATATTTTGACTTGACCGGGCGTGTTGAGCCCTAGCTTGTTCCCTTAACCAATGATAATCACATAAGTTTGTGCTAGTTTTGTACACAAGGAGCTATAAAATGCGAATTCTTTCTTAAGAATCTGCAAGTTCCCGTACTTGACTTTATATATGCGCAGCTTAAAAAGCTTTCGCTAGTCTTTTACATAAGGAGCTAGAAAACGCGAATTCTTCTTTTAGAGTTTGCAAGTTTCCGTAACTGACTTTATATATGCGTGGTTGATTATCGGCTAAGTATTCGCTGGTTTCATTATTTGGAATCTTAAATTGCGAAAAGCGAGAAATGATAGAGTTTATTTAGAAGTTAGATGCTAAACGTGGAGTAGTGTTTCTTTTTAGAGCTCATGAGAGGTACTTGTGGTTTTTTACTCCCATCAGAAACGTCACCGATATATAATAGATGTTTTAGGTTAATTAGTGGTATTTTGGTTTGAATAATATTTAGTTATTTGTTTTCTTAAGAGAATTTTTGTTTTAAAAGTTGGGTACATATCAAGGAACATCAAAAATCAGAGCAAAAAAAAGTGAAAAATCAAAAGTCAAAAGTTGATTATCTATGTGGTTTTGGAGCTACCCGATAAGCTTCCATTGATGTTATGAGAAAAGTCAAAAAAAAAAGTGAAAAGTATGAAAAATATGAGAAAAGTGAAAAAAGTGAAAAATGATAAAAGTGAAAGTTGAAAGTTATGTTGAATAAGAGTTTGAATGTAAATAAGTTGTTGGCGCGTGAGGTGCATGTGTGTAATTTTGAATTGGACACATGAGGTGCACATGTAGTACTCCGTAACTTATATTTATGATATTGTATGTACCAAAATTCCTTGATGTGGACCGAATTTCTATTGCAGTGGTTCTTAAGAGAAAATGAATAACCATTTATCGTTTAAACTTAGGTGTCACTATCGGACTAAAAAGTATTGAAACGAAAAAATATGAAGCAATTCATTTCTCAACAAAAATAAAATATTGAGATACAAAACTTAGGACATGGGAGTAAGAGGTTTCCACAAGTAACTTTTATGAGTAGTGTTAGCATCTAATTTGTAGATAAGTTGTGATGTCGTTTGTACGCTTAGTTTGGGAGCTCGTGAAAAATCAAGGATGACGATTTTTATCCGTACGGTCACTTTTCTATGAAAAGTGTTTCTACTCGTTGACGCTAATAATTATTGCAAAATAATGAAAGTTCAACAAACCGTCACAAGTATGAAGAATGAAAAGTACAAAAATAGAAGTGAAAGTGGAATAAAGGAATAAAGGAAAAATTTTGGAAAACGGAGCGTTTTCGGGAATAAATGATTTTATTATCTCTTTTGAACCTCCTTGCTGCTTTTCAAAGTTAGTAGAAAGAGTATCAAAATTATTTATCCCAAAAGCGTGAATTGATCATATTGCGTGAGGACACGGCAATACCTTAGTCCGGGGGATTTTGGTATGTGTTATTTTACACATACTTTTGACCTTAGTTTAGGGACCAAAATGACCAAATACTAACCAAATATGCCAAGAGAATGTATGTTTTTGTATTTGTGTATGTGCATGTACGGATATGTGAAAAATGAACAAAAACAAAGCAAAACTGACAAAAACGAGCACGAGACTTGGAAAAGTGTCAAAAGCCAAAACCAAGAAAGCAATCTATCTAAGAAAAAGCCCAAAACGACAATTCAAATCCTTAAAGATTCAAAGAATGACAAAAGAGACCCTTAGTGGAAGCGTGAAGATATTGACAAGAAAAATACTCCAAGTATTCACAAGTTGTCGATTTTGATCCTTTGAAGAACTTAGGAAGAAAAGTCAACTCACATCCTCCAAGTTACAAGAAATGCATTAGGATCATTCTCGACCGTTACATTTAATATTAAGTTGTATTAGTTACATTTTATAATGTTTTAAGCTTGAATTTCATGTTTTGTAAAGGTCTAGGGGCTAATTATGCAACAATGTCAAAGATTAGAGAAGCCCTAGCCCCTAGCCTATAAATACCCCTTAAACACCAACTTTGAAAGGTTGATTGTTGAGGGTTGGTCCTCTTAGTATAGGAGTAGTGTAATGAATTAATGTTAAGATTTATTTACTTTCTCTCTCTAAAGCTTTTTCATTCTAAATTTTATGATTTGTAGTTGTTAAAATCCTTTTTTTTTATTGGTGGGAATTAAAGTTTATAGGTAAACTAGTTAGTCTAGTGTTAAATTTGGTGAAAAACATTAGTTTTTAGGCTTTATTTTGGATCAAAATGGTATTTTGTTACGGTTTTATCGAGTTAGTATTTGAAATTATCGAGTTAGGAGTTTTAACAAAATTGTCGAGTTATGTTTTTAAAATATTTTTGAGTTAGTTTTTTTTTTTAAATTTGTTTATCGAGTTAGGTTTTTAGTTAGGGGCTTATTTGCAAAAAAAATATATATATTTTCGAGTTACAGTTTACAAAAAAATTATCGAGTTTGAATTTTTTTTTTTAAATTGTTATCGAGTTACATTTTTTTATTTAGGGACTTATTTGCAATAATTTTCATTTAGGGACTTATCGAGTTATATTTTTTTCATTTTTTTCGAGTATTGATTTTACCAAGTTTCATTTCTTATGGCGAGTTAGCCAAGATTATCGAGTTAGATAATCTATACCTCATCGTTTATCGAGTGAGGTCTCTTATGCTTTATGGTTTGGCGAAACTCTGCCGAATTTTATTTTGGCTTGTCTAGTTTGTTTCTTTTATCGAGTCTTTTTCTTTTATCAAGTAACTTTATCTTATTAATATGAATTTCGAGTAGTTTATTAGTGTTTGCTTAGTGGCACGAGTTTGTGAGTTAAGTGTGGACATAAAAGAAGATTGTGATTAATAATTAGTGAGATTATTTAGATTTGTAGTTTTATTATTTGAAGGGCAAAAGCTGGAGAATAATCAAATTACACATCTAGTAATTATTTTCTTTTTAAAAGATTATTTTCAAAATAAACAAATGTTGTGAGAAAATAGTTTTGTTTAAGGAAAATAATTCGTCGTCAATCCTTGACCCACACTTGATAAACTTATTCACGTTGCTTTGCTAACATATTGTTTTTAAATTCATTTCCCGTCTTAATTTCTTTTCGCGTTTTAAATCTCGTTTTCTTTAGTTATTTTGTCCAATGCTTGTTTTATTTGTTTGTTTCCTTTGCGTCGTTTTATTGTTTCTTTTTACTTTAACTGCGTTTTAAATCCTTTTAGTAGTGTAATAAAAAACCATCCAAAATATCTCTTTTAAAACCCCATTCACTTCACAATCACGCGACTCAAGCCGACTCAATCGCCGTCTTACCTTCGTTGGGACATAACGACCCGGGGAATTACTTCACTAGTGTTTCTTCGGTTAAAAATCTAATATACTATAAAATCGATAAAATCAAACATTTCCAAATATCATTTGCCGTTTTACAAAAGAATACTCTTTCATATTCAATTCTTGGTAGAGTTTTGCAAATCACTAATTTATCATTAGCATTTTTATCGATCTTTGTTTGAAGATGATTATATTGATTTTCAAAATCCATTTTAGTTGGCTGAATATCACCAATTGAAATGATATGCCAAAGATCAAGATCTATTGATTTCACATAATTTTCAAATTTATTTTTCCATTCAAGAAAATGATCATTTTCAAATAATGGTGGTTGTTGTGTAGATTCCCCTTCTAAATATTTTTAAAATTCCATAGATCGTTACAAGTTTTAAAATACAGTATATTTTAAAGATCTTGCTAGACGTCGCTCTTGATACCAATTGTGGAAAACTAGAAGGAGGGGGGGGGGGGTTGAATAGTTTTACGTCTTTTTCGTTTTATAAAAGTTTGCTTCTAAAGGATAGATGCGAATTACAAAGACTTTGATGAAAAAAATATAGATACAAGTTTGTTCACAATTATTGTATGAACACTACTTATTAAGAATGTTGAGTAGAAATTATGATTTCATTTATCACACTTATATATATATATATATATATATATATATATATATATATATATATATATATATATATATATATATATATATATATATATATATATATATATATATATTCTTATGGTTTGTTAATATAAAATTAATGTTGTGAATGGAACCTAGTTTGATCTTTATGTGAAATCAATATATGCACAATACAAGCAATTATAACTATATACGAAACGTAAATAAGTAAGTAAGCAAAGAGTGAGAGATGGAAAGATCAAACCGAGAAACAAAGGATTTATAGTGGTTCTTCTACAAGGACACCTTCCTTACGCTACTCCACGCCCCGAGAACCGAGCTCGAGAGTTTTCTTCACTTAGTCAATAACCTCCTTTATGGTGGAGAAAACCCTACACACCTTAGTTTACACCAATTTAACGACACAAAGCTAAATGTCGAGTTCTAATCGTAGCTAGAACCAATCTCACAACTACAATCACACCACAACTTCTTCACACCCTTTCACGCCTTCTACACTTCTTCACAACTCTTGTTTCTTCACGCCTTCACAACTTCTATCTATTCACTACTTCAAGGGTTTTGCTACTTCACTACTTCTAGGCTTCTAAGTCTTCACAACTTCAATACTTCTATCTCTCTACTTGAAGGACTTTATCTATGTACCACTACAAGGATTCTTCTACTTTAAAAGCTTCTGTGTCTTCTATGCTTTAAAGCTTCTATGTCTCCATACCTTCAAGTCTTCAATGTCTTCTTAACTTTGAGGCTTAAACTTCTTCATTACTTCAAGGCTTCTAGACTACTATGAGGCTTCTATATTTTCACTACTAACCACTACTTCAATATGCTACTACTTCTTATATCTCCTATCACTACTTCTATCCACTTCTACTTCTTCACTTCTAGTACCACTTCACACTTTCAACAATTCTAGATCCTATATCTAGCAAACTAATGTATACACCTTATTCACCAAAGTATGAATGATTTACAAGATGAAATGAACAAATAACTTAGATAGCAAGATGATACTAAGTTGTAATACTTCTAGTCTTGATAGATAGAAATATTCTTCTCTTTGCACTTGAGTGTTGAGGCTTGAATCAGTTTGAAACAAAGATTAATGTATATATGATCAAAGGATTTTAGAGGATAAAAATGGAGGTTTAAATCAGAAAGTTTAGAATGCAAAAAGGTGAGCAAAATTAGTGGAATGAAGTATTTAAAGGCACAGCTGGGGGGCATCAGGAGCATACCGGTCCCCTTAATTATTAAGGGGGCCGCCTGATTAATTAATGGGGCCGCCCCTCTTGAACGTTGCCCAGCTTTGTCCTTTTGTGAGGAAAATTTTTCTTGATTAGATTTGCTATTTTTGGTTAAAAATTTGAATTCATATATTTATAATGAATTAGACATATTCTTTTAATTCCAAAAATGTTTTATAAAAGATATAAAATGTTTTGTGACATTTTATAAAAATCTAGTGACAAATGAAAATGTTCCTTTGATCTTATAATGCATTAGACACTTTGTTTATTCATACCTTAAGTGATTAGATGGTAAAAGTGAATATTTACTAATAAATACTTATTTATGTCATGATCTTTGGTTTGATGAGTTTTCGTTTTGTGATTATCAAAACATAGAGATATCGAAAGATATGAATAACGTTTTTAGGCATTTATTTATATCAACACAATCCCCACCAGGCAGTGTACCTGACCGTTGTAGTATAGTAAAGTGGCAAGTTCCGGAGGATTGATAATTCAACTCAAAGATAGTGTTCGTTAGGATTGAAATTAATCTAACTAGGTCTAGAGGTGAGGAATGATTCTTTTTGTATTTTGATATTTTATGGAAAGCAAGTAAAAATCTCAGGTTTTGGAAGAAGGGGCGGAATTAGTTGCTAATCAACTAACCCAAAGCTACTACTTAAACTAATGTGTAGGAAAATAAACTAGGGTTCTACGAGGGAAGTGAAGAGTATCTATCTATGATATAATACTCCTTGCTAGCTATCCAATTCTACCTATTTAATTGTCACACCTTGTTTTAATTGACGGGTTGTATGCCTTAATACCATTCGTGGGCCGTGTACGATCTTCCCCAACTCTATAAGCTTCTACCTCTTCCTATGTCGAGCCGACAACTAGCTCCTAACATGGCCTCCTTAGTAGTCACTTATGCATTAAATACAACCACTTAATCGTAGTACACATCCGATTCATGTTTTTTAAGACGTTCAAGCAAGTTACCAATTGGAGATAGCCAATTTTCTTAAGCCTAACATCGATAAACATTCAATCAAAATAAGAAACAATAGGAAACAAGAATTATAAACTAAACCAACTAGACCTATTGAAGTTGTAACACCCTAATTGATGAAGATAGACACAAACATCAACAAGGAATCAATAAGATCTAATCAATTATAAACAAGTTTCACACAATCATAGGTAAACACAAGGTGAATTAGCCAAGCATGATGAATGAAGCACAATCAACAATAACAATGAAAGACATAATTAAGATAGAATCAACAAACCAATACAAGATGTTTTTGGAGTGATTGAAACCCTCTAAGTTGCTAGAAAAACACCTACCCTAACCCTAGAATCGGACTTAGGGTTTGGGGCTTCCAAAAAGTGAAGTTATGAGGTTGTATTTATAGGCACGTTTCTTCCCGGCCTAACTTGACGGCGTCAGCCCGTACCTTGATGGCGTCAAGACCAAACATTCTTCACCAAATTGTAGATCTCTTCGCCCTCTTCGCGTGTGCTTTTGAATCACCTAAATCCGAGTTCGTATGCAAAAGTTATGGCCAAAATAGTAACAGCTACCGCGAGCGCAAGTTGTGACAGTTAACACATGATGGCCTGCCTCCATTAACACGTGACAGCGTTAGACGTACACTGGATGGCCATCTGGTTTAAACTTGACGCCGTCACGTTATAATATTTCTGGGCCATCACCTTGTAAATTACACGTGACTGCCTAGGCGTCCCAAAGGGTGATGCCGTCACTCATTAATCCCAAAAATCATTTTGGCCCATCTCGTGTAAACTTCATATCCACCTTTTTACCAAAACGTGACGCCGTCAGGTACTATTTCCAGCTTGATTTTGGAGACTTTGCCGTTTTCTTCACTTTTTGCTCCAAAAACGTCCAAAATGCTTCCTTTTCCAGATTTCTTCTCCAAGGTACCTAAAATGACAAAAGGAATGATTTAGGGCAATATTTGATCAAATAATCACGACTTAGGGTTTAAATGACCCCCTAAAAGCGGTACACTTTTCGTCTCATCATCTGTCAACAAACTCTCTTGTGGCGGAGAAGCCTTACACACCTTAGCTTACACCGTTTAACAACACCAAGAAAAATGTCGAGTTCTAATGATAGCTAGAACCAATCTCACGACTCTTCATAACTTGTCACAACTTCTATACAACTTGTACACACCACTACTACTTCACACCTTCACACTACTTCACTACTTCTTCTTCTTTACAACACTACTTTTACTTTACTTAAGTACAAACCCACCTAAATCTACTTATTACTAGCACAATATAACTTTACAAGTGATTTACACAATCTGCAAAACTAATCTACAAGACTTATCTTATGATCAAAGGATTTGGAAGGATGTTTAGAAAGGATTGAGACTGAAAATTTTAGTGGAAAAGGTGAGGAAAAATAGCAGAAATGAACTAGTATTTATAGGCAAACATTTCTTGCAACAGGAGCATGCCAGCCCCCTTAAATGGTGGCTGGCCCCCCTTAAATATTAAGGGGGTTACCCTATAATTAAGGGGGTCACCCTCCTGTAACGGCCAGATTGTTTGTCTTTTTTTTTTGTGAAAGTTTATTTGGTGAAAATTTATCTGATTTTGGTTAAAAATTTGAATTCATATATATATATATATATATATATATATATATATATATATATATATATATATATATATATATATATACTAGATTTCGAAGCCCGCCCGATGGGCGTGCATGACTTGTAATTTTTTGTTGGTTAATTTTAGTTGGTATTGAATTAATTGTAGTTATTGTTTATTTATTTTTGTTTTTCTTTAGTATTTTTATATGGATATATTGTTTTTTTTAATTGTTTTTGTTATATTTGCTTTTGGTGTTATTATTATTATTATTATTATTATTATTATTATTATTATTATTATTATTATTATTATTATTATTATGTTATCCACAACCCTGCCCCATCCCCGGTTTAATATTTCAAGGGATTCCCCATCCCCGGTCAACTCGGGGATTCCCCTGTCAAATCGGGTTTGGGATTCAGGTCTCCACCGGGTACGGAGTTTTTTGCCATCTCTAGACTCAAGGTTGTAATTGACCCTTTACCCATAGTTCAAATCTAATAAAACACTCATTGGCTTCGAAAATGCAGGCCATCTACGATTAAAGATTACAGATAACACATAAGTACTAAAATGTATACCATATAGTTATGATTTGTGATAATCATATTCAGTTAGGATATATGTACATGATCCTTTAGTGAAACTTCATATACTCTCTAGATCATAAGATTGCAATACCTCGATGGGCGGACATGACTTGTAAACATCGTTGAAAAGAATAAGTTAACGAAAAATAAGCAGTAAACATACCAACTTTTTTATTGAATGCATTAAGAAGGCAAAGAAATAAATGTTAAGTTTTATTCAACAATTAAAAGTTACATAAAATGCATGTATGCAACACGTTACACTAATACTACTCTTAATTTTGTGCAATTTCAATCCAATCTCTGAGGTCCATTAATTGTCTCATCCATGCGTGAATAATAGCCTATGTTCGAACTTCCCTGCACAATTAAACGAAACATTATTAGATGTAGTATGTTTTGATACAACTTTCATTGCATTACGAACATGTAATTATGTTGATGGATTTTGGTAAAAAATGATGAAGTTCTCAAGATACATATAAATAGTGTAATTGAGAGGGTTGTAAAACTAAAATGGTCTCTGTTTGAAATGATATCAAGAGTAGCAGGAATAAAGTTAATGCACAAAATACACATAATTGCAAAATATGTTGGTTAATCACCCCAAAATATGTAGGCCCTTGTAATTTATACACTTTGATTAAACTAATCATGGGTCTACTTGGGATAAGTATTTGTTTAATCAACAATACAATCTGATAGTAACTAAGATACTCACCTGAATGGCTAAATCTATCATTGCATACCGCGTGGTGTATATTCTGGTACTTGTTGCAGCAATCTTTCCATCAACTCGTGTTCTCGGTTTCAATCCATTAACTATAACCGATACCCATGTTACAAAAATCAAACCCGTACACATAATATAATTTAATTGGTTAGAGAATGATAGCAGTTGGATCTTTTATTTGATAAATAAGCTGGTGCAAACTGGTTAAAAAACAATTTTTTTATGAGCATGAGCATGCCATAGTTTTGTACATACCTGTGAGAACTAAAACTATGCGTTTTTTACTTTTAAAGAAGTTTTACCTTACAAAGACAATGCATTAGAGTCATTGTTTTGTTCTTGTAACGTGTATCATTAAGTTTAATATTTTGAAGATGAATGCGCGCTAAGAACTTATGAAATATATGTATAAATGACATTATATTTAGTAAAGAACTGACCCATTGGGGAGAGATATGTGTTTCGCTAAAATGCGAGTTCAGTTGGTTACCTGAAAAAACAAAAAAAAAATCACCTAATATTAAGAAAAGATAACCGATAAATTCGTGGAAAAGATGCAATCTCGTACCTTGATTTGAGAAAATTAGAAGGAAGATCCAATAGCTCTTTAGCAAGATGTAACCGCCCAGCTCAACTCTTTGCATTGTTCTCTTGTTCACGACAACCAACTGCATTTCATCAAGTAGGCTATTGTATTCAGCCTCAAGATTTTCATCCAATTCCGGAGGAACTTTTTGACCCGTGACAGTATCGTAAAGAGGAAATTCACATTTCAAAAAGGTCAACTCGAAGCCCCATTATGCACAAATTAAAGAAGATGGGTTGGGTCATCGTTGGGAGGTTACATCAGTCTCCACACCTGTGCTAATGCTCGCCCCCAGATCCACCGGTACTGAAAGAGATGACCGATCTGTAAAAGGACGACCCCCTATTCTATCCCGACCCTCTAGCACAGTAACATGGAAATCCTGACGAATCAAGCGTTGAGCATCGGTTAATCCAACAGGGCCTGCTCCAATAACTATGATTTTCTTTCTTGCTTGCGAATCATCACATTGTATACACAAAGTTGGATCCTTTTGATCAATTAAATTCTCTACTTGAGTATAAGAACGACTGTTTGGTAATGTTCCACTATGGCAATTCTTTTCTTGAGATTCACAAGGCGAATTAGATATGTTAGCACCCTTATCCTTTGTTTCAATCCGGTCAGAAAGTTATGTTTTTTTTATCCTTTTCATCTGCCACAGCCTCATAATTTTTCATACCAAGAATAAAGTAAACTTCATCATGCAAATCGGTTACTGGGGCATTGTATTTTCCGCCATCTTTTTCTTTTCCTAAGAGCCTGAAATTGGGCTTCACACAACCATCAGAAATTTCTTTATTGGAAACAACTCCAAAGTTTATGTAACCCTGTTGAATAACTTGTTAGAAACTAAAGTTTGTGACCAAATTATATTTAGTATAAAGTACGGAAGTTTGTAAACTTACATATTGATCCAGAAATGAGTAGATATCTCTAACTAACGAAGCTTGTGGATGCTCGTCAACATAAGCGGGATCAGATATTCCACATTCTAACAGAGGCAATATGCGAGTTACAGCCCCAAAAGTGGGCTTATGAGCTTTTCCAAAGCCCAAAAAATAAGCTAATTGAAACAACCCCTTAGTAACACGTTTTGGTGCCAAGTTCAGAAACAGAAAAGATTCTGAGAATGAAAAGAAATGAATGCTGATTCCAGTTTTATCGATGCGTGAATCTCTTTATGATTAGAAGTGGGTGACTGTAGAACCATGTTTACGCTTGTGGCACAGCAAAACAAACTGTCAAAAATGTTATTGTTATTTGAATCGTTTTATGTATTTAAATATTAATAGGGAATGCAAATTATACATGCTAGTTGCAATGCAGGAGTAGCCGCAAGGGAGATTGGAGTACCACATTGTTGCACGTACCCTGCAGACGAATTCATGGCAGAATATTGGTAGAGATGGTGAGGGTACACACCATAGATTTGACCCGTTGCATAGTTTCCATGACCACCTTCTGCCATGTTTAGATACGGGTAGAAGGCGGGAGCTGTAGCAGCTGCACCCGCAGCTGTGATCATACCACCATTAGTTGCACCAACACTTAATCCGTAGTATGGATACTGCCCATTTGTACCTCCATACACATTATGGTAATTCTGAACACAATAAATCAGTCAAATTCAACATCTCAATTAATAACAATGCACATTTAATTATAACATAATAAGTTTATAACCAACACAAATTTAACAAACGTACCGTCGGATAGGTATAATCTGGAGAATATCTCAGTTGTTTGTGTTGAAGCATATCGACTCGTGTGTACTATGCACTTTTTCTGAATCCACGTTTTGGATGCCACTATTTTGGAGGCTCACTGCGAAAAGAGAAACAAATGGAAATAACAACACTTTGAGCAGGAACTTTTTACCCGCCATTACATACAGATATGCAAGAAAGTAACTATTGTAGTTTTGTCCTTGCATGTTGATTATCTCATAAGCATTTGCTCTGAAACAACTTATTGACATTATGATCAAAGGCAACCACAGGAGTTGAACCTGTCTCACCACTGGCCCTTGCAATCAACTAAAACCTGAATTTAAAAAATATAAGTGCAAATGAGTATATTGTAAATTAAGAATTTTTTGATTTTGTGTTAATTCATTTGTTTAATGCATATTGTCATTTACCTTGGCACAACTTGGTAAATGATACCATGTTCATCACACGTGTTGGCCTGTTTGGCAGACTTGGCGTTCTTGTTCTTGGTTGCATCGGATGAAGAAGCACCATTTTTGACATGCTTCGCACTCTTGTTGCACTTTTTGCAGGCATCATAGAACCAAGAATGGTATAACGAAGACGTAATCGCAAACACCTCCTTATTAGTTGTATATACGAAACATTAGTCAAAATCCCATCTGCAATAAAATCTTAATCCTTTCCTATTCTCCTGAATAATATGAACACAGTAAAACATATACCTTCCTGTCATAAAATATAGAAGTGAATATCCAGCTGAATTGCAAAAGTAAATTCCCCCAACACATACGTCCCATGTTATTTTGTTGTATATTTCCCATAGAACCCTGCATATTTCCTGTTTGCATCTGGGAACACATCTGATTGTCATGCGATTGCACTTGTGTTAATTGAGAACGTAGATGTTGTGGAGGAAGTGCTTGTCATCCTTAAAATTAGCCAATATACTCTGCTTTGGGATTTGTAAGAACGCCAATATACACTGAATCATAAATCATTAAGATCCGGTCTTCATCTTCATCTAAGTACTTGAGCTTGTAACTCTCAGGATTCCCTTGAGAATCAAAGCATGCCACTCCTTTCACTTGCAGAGATTGATACACCTTCTGATTTGATTTGATGAGAACTACCTCTGTTACTGATATCAAGCAAAGAGGATCCTATTGGGAACACAAGTTATACATCCGAATACTGAAACAATAGAACATAAAACATTAAACAAATAAAATATAACGTGGTTTTATGTAAATATTTGGTGACCCTGAAGAAATAAAAAACAACATACCTTGTATGCACTCTCGTATTATCAAACCTGCACACACAAGAAAAGGATCAACGTGAGAGAATTATATTGAGAAAAAAAAATCTATAATGTTGTAGAAAAAAGGGTGAGGAAAACATGAAATTAGGGTTTGGAGAAAAGTAATATAATGAATGAACCGTATGTGAGATTAGGGTTTTATGTTGTAGAGATTGTGATAGTTATGTGATTTCATTCAATATCAATTATGATTTGCAAATTATATCACAACAATTGGAATGGTCCAATGGTTGATGTTTGTTTATTTGTGCCTAACATCCCAAGTTCGAATCTTAGCGGCTCCTTTTTTACAAACATTAAATCCGAATTTTTCCAAGGCGAAAGCATTGCTTATGTGGCATGTTCCGAATTTTAGTTGAATAATAGTTGCTTAGGTGGACAAAATGTGATGACATGGCGGATAATGCATTACACGGCGATGAGGTGGCAATGAGGTGGCGTTATGTTGATTTATCTACATGTAACGCCTCCTGTTATATATAATATAGAGATATATATTATGAATTAAACATTTTCCTTTAATTACCAAAAATGTTTTTCCAAAATATATAAAATGTTTATAACATTTTATAAAATTTGTAGTGTCTAAATAAAAATCCCTTTGATCATAAAATGTATTAGACGTTTGTTTATTCATACCTTAAGTGATTTAGTTGGATGGAATGATATTGTAACTAAATACTTGTTAACGTAATGATTTTACGTTTAATGATTTTTACATTTTGTGATAGTCAAAACGTAGGGATATCGAGAAATATTAATAACTTTTTTATGCATTATTTATATCAACAGAACTGTTTACGTATGATATGTAAATCGGTTTATAGAAGGATGGGTATGGTTTTTTTGTTTGGTTTCCCATGTAAAACGATAAGGATCCGATGAAATTGATAAGGATCAAGAAGCTCGGGTAACACTTAAACAAAGACCATACTTTACTGTTGTGAGGCAATATTTGCCCTCGTGCGTGAAACTTGTGATGTTGTGTGTGTTACCTTCTATTTATAGAGAGGCAAGTAGGGTTTAGATATAAACCCTTGAGAGACGATCAACGGCTGTGAGAGAGCCATATGTTGATCATCTAGAGAGCAGACAAAGAGGACAGGTGGTCAGCGTTCCTTGGCTCGTACAGAAGAGTGCTCTGTCTCCTATTTTGTTGGTCGTGTCTTCCCTACTGTGCTATTTCAGACTCGTACGTCTTAACTATTAGTGATAGTTGGGAACAGTTGTCTCGTAAGCCTTAACCATTAAATGTGTGTACAATTTTGTCCTTTTGAGTCTTCTTTTTAGAGAAACTGATATTAACCTCACACTCTAACCATTTGGTGAAAGATCAACCAAGTCTCAAAAATGATTATCTTCCAAGGACTTCATCTTAGAATTCATAGTTTTGAGTCATTCATCAGATTCAAGATCATGCAATGCATCTTTGTAGTTAGCAGGTTCACTATGATATTGTAACTTATATTCCTCAGCATTAAACATATCGCTCATGTGCTTGAGGTATCCTTGCTGATCTATGCATGAGACTTACATCATTCTTTGGTTCAACATTTACATGTTCAACCTCATTATGACACTCACTAGTGTATTTAGAAGGCTGTATATTTTGTCCTTAAATATCTTCAAGATCTACAGATACTCCCACTTATTTTTGTAAGTAAAGACTATTTTACAAATACTCAGCATCTTGAGCAACAATAAATTGTTCTCAATTGGGACGTTCAAAAGACATTGTTAGTTCATGACTCCAGTTTGTTAATAACACGATCCAAGAGATTTAACATATTCAGAACTTCAATCAAGACTTAATGGGATTCATGCCATTCGATAATTGATGGTCTCTTAGTTACCATTTAGGTTGGAATTATATTAAGTATTTCAACGACATACACAATATTCTTACCTTGATAGCTTTCGAGGTAAAGCAGTTATAGTCATCAAGGATAAAATAATATCAATAGAGTTTGATTTTCCATGTTGGACATACCATAAAATTGTGGTATTCAATGAGGATTGATATTGTGAGACAATCTCATAATTCTTTAGATGAACTTCTACTATTTAGCTTACATACTTGCTAACTAATTCAAACCAAATGACATCAATAATATTTTTAAGCCTATAAATACTTTATATTATAAGTCGTTGACCAAGTCAATGACTTCATATACATATCCTTACAAGAACACATAAACATTTAATATATTACTATTCCTTGTAAGTCTTTGATCAACTCAAGGACTTCATTTATATATATTAACAAGAAGATATAACAAGTTAACGACTTACTTTACGTTATAAGTCTTTCAACAATTAAAGGACTTCATGTTTATGTATTTACAAAAAAGACCCAAACATATTTAACTAAAGTAATTATGTGCGCAGACTCTTGGCCTCAATAGTTATTTCAAGTTGATATGTGGGAATTGCGCCCTCGCAACAGGTTTTACCCCTCAAGGGATCTTGAGAAGCTTTACAGCCCCCACCAGGCAGTGTACCTAATCATTGTAGTATAGTATAGTGACAAGTACCGGGGGATTGATCGTTCAACTCAGGAATAGTGTCGCTAGGATTAGAAAGCCTACTAAACTAGGTCTAAAGGTGAGGGATGATTCCTTTTGTATTTTTATATTTTGTAAAAGCAATTAAAAATCTCGGGTTTTGAATGAGTGGGCGGAATTAGTTGCTAGCCAACTAACCCAATTAACTACTAATGCAATCAAAATAAAATAACAAAAATGAAAATGAAACTATTAAACTAATGTGGTGGAAACAATAACGAGGAAAGTTGTATTTACTTAGATTTCATTACTCCCTAGATATCTTTTACAGGTTGATTAGCTTGTTACAATTGCATGGATGACGGGTCATATTCCTTAATACTAGTCGTAGGGCCGTGTACAATATTCCCTAACTCTATAGGATCCTACTTCACTCCTATGTCGAACCGTTAGAAGCTCCTAACATGGGATCATTAGAATTCTCTTACGCATTAAATACAACCAAAAATCATAGTACACCTCCAATCATGTTTCTTAAGACGTTCAAGCAAGTTACCAATGGAAGTCTGCCAGTTTTCTTATGCCTAACATCGAATACAATCATCCGTAACAATTATAAACAAACAATCAACCCATAATTAACATCTAGATTTCACTATATATAAGCAAACACAATAAAGATCTAGCCTAGCATGTTAAAGAGAAGACAAGCGTAAGATATAATCACACAACACATAGACATATTGAATGATTTGAATGAATACTTATCTTCAATTGAACATGGAAGAATCAAGGGGTTGGAACCCTTGAAAAACTGATAAAATTCGGACTAGGATTTATTCCCTCATAGTTGCACACTAATGAATGAAATTTGGAAAACTATATATAGATATTACATCTTGACGGCGTCATGTGTTAACTCGTGACGCCGTCAACTCGCCGCCATGATAAAATCGTATTGCCTAGATCTATTTGTGACGCCGTCATGTAGGAATTTACTCTGGGCCGTCATGTGTAGTTGGACCCTGACGGCCTTGGTGACGCCGTCAGGTCCTAAGATTGAAAACTCTCTGGATCGTCACGTGTATTTCCACTTCCACCTCTTTTGTAACTCTTGACGCCGTCATGTACAAAGGCTTGACGCCGTCAGGTACTGTTCCAGCAAGGAAATTTGAGACTTTGCCATTTTCTTCACTTTTATGCTCCAAAAACATCCAAAATGCTTCCTTTTTCAGATTCTTCCTCAAAATACCTAAAATGACAAAAGAAACGATTTAGGGTAATATTTGATCAAATAATATCGAATTCAGGCTTAAATGACCCCTTAAAAGCGGTACACTTTTCGCCTCATCACAAGTTAATTGCATACTTCATGTTTATGACTTTTATATGAGTTTGCGAAGGTTCGCAAACTAAGTTTCTCAAGTATTGAAACCCTAATCTTGCGAAAGTGTTTTGCGAGATTTCCTATATAAGAACTTACGAAACTTTTGAAAAACATTTTTAAAAACGTAACAAAAAAAACCTAAATTTAACCCAAAAAAACATCATTTGAACGTAAAATCATTTGTCTAATCCGTTAAAAACTTATCTCTAATCTCCTACAGTGTTTTACAAACGATGTTTTGCAATTTAACCACTAAAAAATGATTAAGCCAAAGATTTAGAGCACAAAAATATTTCAAGAGAGAGAGAGTGCAACGAGTTTAAGACTATGGAAATGTAAGAATTTTACTTCTAATGATGATCTTATGTTAAAACTAACACAACTAAATACAACAACGTATCATATTTAGCTCTTGATATCATTTTTGAATTGGTCACCTTTAATCCTGATCATCTACAAATTTTAGAGAGAGGAGGGAAAGTCTCGCAAGACTTGTAAACATTAAGACACACACCTCATTACCCATGAGGTAGGGGTATTTATACCCTTACAACCAAACATTGAGAGACCTCTCAACCTATTAGCTTTCCCTCACAACTATACAAATCTTGCGAGGGTAAGGGTCTATCAACAATGTGTCTTATCTATTACATAAATTACATAGAAGTCTCTACACTATGATTTACATTTTTTAATTTCTAACACAACGTATGTAACAATTCACATTTTTCAGGTCATTATTTAATCAATTACTTTTACTTATGATTTTAGTTTCTCGGAAATTAACTTTTACGAGTAACCAAATAGGTTCATTCGTATACGTCATTACACGTACATTTAATTTCAACCAATTATAGACTATGTTTAGTCTACATCAACTATATTCATAAACACTCTCATAAACTTATTTATAAGTTTTACATTGATTTTATACTTGTCGGATCATTTTTATGGTTTACATCCATTTTATTAGGAACCTGTGTCAACGAACGTGCCTACGACCTATGTTTTTAGTTTAACGTCGTTTAAACATACCGATATGCTCATGTCACTTTAAAAATGATAAAATTATTTATTTTTGAAAACTTATAATTTTTTTATAAGTTTTAACTTTTACGTTACCTAATTAAAACGTTTTACGCGTTTTAAGACTTCGCGTTTTAGTTAAATCATCTAAACGACTAGATTATACATTTAAATACTTATACATTTTAAAAATAAACATATTTTCATTTATCTTTATTACCCTTTATAAAATATCACAAAACTTACATTTACGTTTACACTTATTAAATTTACAATGGCTAATCATCACAAATACAAATATCTAGGAACTATATTTCAACTTGATTTCTCTTATCTACCTATGCAATCTCACGCCACATACACCCTCTAATTTGCTTCAAAATCTTCTTATCATATACTTGTCTAGTGGATATGTTAAAACACCCGTAAGCAAAGAGCAAATAGATATTTACCTTTCTTGTAACAAAACACAATTTAACTCGTACAAACTTTTATTAATTTCATAAAACAAGAATACAACCAAAACTGATCTCAATCAGTTAACAACCAAAACCAGTATAAATCTCAATCTATATAAAAACCAAGGTTATAAAAGGCGTGAGCCGTGGCGTGGCGGCATGGAAACGCCTCAAACTTTACGCGCCATCGCGGAGCCTTTGCTTTTCTTAAGGCGTCACTAAAGTGGCAAAAAAAATTTCATAGATTTATGTATTTATAATTTTAGATCATATTACTCATACTATATTAGACATTTAGACTATTATTTACTATATAATTACCAATCTCATATACCAAACTGCCCAAATTCCAAATACTAGTTTAAAATAGTTTAAAAAAATAAAATAAAATAAAAAATAAAAATAAAAAAATAAACTGGTTCAAAAAGTGGCGCCACGCCTTACCAAAAAAAGGCGCGCCTTTGCTCGCCTTATTTCACGCCTTTTTAAATCACGCCTAGATCAGCCGCTATGGTTCATTTCGTGGCGGCAAGGCCACGCCTCGCGCCTTGGCGACGCCTTTGCGGCGCCTTGGCACGCCTTTTAGAACACTGATAAAAACCAAACACTAGATCACCACAGCTACTCTGGGGTGTGACCCTGATATCTAAATTGATATAAGTTTTATTACAAGTGAATTTCAAATTAAAACATTAAGATTTGATCAAGATGATCAGATCAAGATTAGGGTTACAAAGGTGAGAACAAGATGAAAAAATATGTGTGAGATTTTGGTAGCTGAACAATGAATCAGTTATCTTAAGTATAGCTTAAATACTCCTCAGCACAGACTTAAACTTCTTTGCGCGTTAGTCCTAGAAGTATTTACTATTTTAGTCCTTCTGTGCTTTTACCTTTTTACTTTGACTTTATATCTTTCAACAAAAGTTCAACCTGTGGAAAACTAGAAAGGGGTTGAATAGCTTTCCTTCTTTTTCGTTTTATAAAAACTTAGTTTCAAAATCTTCAATTAAAGTTTAGTATGAAAACAACCTATAATCAATATGATCAATCATATATGTGTGCTTTTGGATTAGTTAGGACCAAACTCACGACACCTTTGCTTACACCGTTTAACGACACCAAGCAAAATGTCGAGTCCTAACGCTAGCTAGGACCAAACTCACGACACTACTTTGATCACCACACAACTTCTACACGACTTCACAACTTCTTCATGACTTCACGACTTCTTCACTACTTCACAACTTCTTCTATACTCCACTACTTATTCGCACACCTACTTCTACATGACTTCTTCACACTACTACTTCTTCCCATTACTTCTTACTAACTCATTGACTCACTACTAAGTAAGATCATCTTGATCTACTTATTACATATACATACATAACTCACAACTTCACATCAACACTAACTAGACTCTATTACATCTTTGGCTTTATGATAGGGAGGATTCTTCTCTTGCACTTTTAGTGGTGAATGATTGGATCCCTTGAAACAAAGACTTATAATCTTATGATCAAAGGATTTAGAAAGATGTTTTGAAAGGATTAGGACTGAAAATTATCGTGCAAAAGGTCTAGAAAAATAACAAAAATAAACCTGTATTTATAGGCAAACATTTCTGACAAAAGGAGCGTGCCGACCCCCTAAATGATAGCCGACCCCCTTAATTATTAAGGGGCCGCCCATAATTAAGGGGGCCACCTAGATAGAAAACAGCTTTCTTTTTGTCTTTTTCTGGGGAAGGTTTATCTAGTGAAATTTTAACTGTTTTTGGCTAAAAATTTGAATTCATATATTTATTATGAATTTACCAAAATTGTTTTTCAAAATATATAAGATGTTTATAACATTTTATAAAATTTGTAGTGTCTAAATAAAATCCCTTTGATCATAAAATGCATTAGACATTTGTTTGTACATACCTTAAGTGATTGCTGAAGCATACTCGAGACGTTGAGATGTCGAGTCTTGTTGACGTATGAATGCATAGATGAATTGTGATCACAAGTAACTTAAGCACTTTACGTTATATGTTGTAACTTACATCTTTGTCATCATCAAAACATGAAGAGGATGTTTAGATTAATATCATAATATTCATGCCAACACAACCTATAATAACACCACAATACAAGAACTGGAAAAGACATTATTAGTCCCTCAACATCACATTCCAGGTAAAGGTTATATTTTAACAACCCCCCCCCCCCTTAACATTAGCCTAGAATACATCAAACAATCCTAGTTTGAAACCAACTCTTCATGTTGAGCTTTATCTAATCCTTTTGTAAAAACATCAGCAGTTTGATATGCTATACCAATTTTGACAGTTTCAACCACACCAGTTAAGATCTTATCCTTTACAAAATGAAGATCAATTTCCAAATCCTTAGTTCTTTCATGAAAAGTTAGATTTGCAGCAATCTTAATTGCTTCCTGACTGCCACAAAAAATTTTAATTGTAATAAAATGTTTCCAGTTCAGATCCTTCAAAATATTAGGGATCCAAAAAATCTCAGAAGTTACAGAAGCTAAAGCTCTATACTCAACTTCTGTAGAAGACTTTGAGATTTATTTTGATTTTTATTTTCCATGAAACCATTGAACCATTTAGACGAATGCAAAAACCAGTAACTGACTTCCTAGTGACAACATACTAGGCCCAATCAACACCTACGAATGCCTCTAAAGAACTAGCAGAACTTTTAACAACATGCAAACCTATACCTAGAGAGCCTTTCAAATACCTCAACACCTTTAAAGCAATCTTTAAATTAGACCTTAAAGGGGAATGCATAAATTGACTCAAACAATGTAATGCATAATATATTTGGCCTAGTGTGTGTCAAGTAAATCAGTTTGCCAATTAACTTTTGATACTCAGTTATATTATCAAGAATAGGATCATTATCAATAGGTTCAGAGGTAATGGTTAAGTTTTGTTCAAGAGGAATAGCTGATGGTTTGCAAGCAAGTAACCCAAACTCAGACAAAAGGTCTAACCAATACTTTCTTTGAGATAAACCTAAACCTTTTTTAGTTTCAATAACTTCAATTCCCAAAAAATATTTCAACTTTCCCAAATCCTTCATTTGAAATGTAGTTTTTAAAAACTCTTTTAAACTTTCAATTTCTTTTATGTTGTTACCGGTTATGATTATATCATCAACATACACTAGTAGAGCAACAAAATTTCCAGATTTATTTTTAGTAAATAAAGAGTAATCACTTTTACTTTGAGAAAAAACATTTTTAAATAGAACCCGAGTTAGTTTGGCATTCCATTGCCTAGGTGTCTATTTTAACCCATAAAAATACTTCTTAAGCCTGCATACCCTTTTATCACCCACATCAAAATAACTATTTGGTAAAGTCATGTAAATAGTTTCATTAAGATCACCATACCGAAAGGCATTATTAATGTCAAGTTGGTAAATAGGCCAATCTTGCTGAACTACGAGATTAACCACACATCTAATAGTAAAAATCTTGACAACAGGTGAAAATGTTTCATCAAAGTCAACACTCTCGTTTTTATTATAATGTTTAGCAACTAATCTAGCCTTAAATCTATCAATCTCTCCACTAAACTTATATTTAATCTTAAAGACCCATTTGGATCCAATGGGTTTCCTATCACTAGGCAGTTCAGTGATTTCAAAAGTATAAAAGACGTTCATTTCATTGTTTAATTTAGTTTCAATGGGTTTCCTATCACTAGTGCTGCTCCTTACAAGCTTCCCAATAATTTTTTAGTTCAGAAACATTATTTAATTTAGTTTCAAAACAAAAGTTTTCAAAACTCAGATTAGCATAACTCACAAATTCTTCAAGTCCAAATTTGACTTTAGAGTCTGTGAAAAATCGTTTAAGCTATTCTAGGATTAGCAATATTGATAAGCACAGCGGAATAAGAACAAGAACACAATATTACTAATATGGTTTTCTTTATTAAAATAAATAAACTACTAACTACTAATATACACACGCTTTGGATCGTGTGTCTAGACTCTCATTGGAAGAGATCTCTATGAAAGGATGAGTGTAACCTAGACGCCTACCCTCTTTATATAATAGAGGGATGTTACAAACCCTAATAAGGTTAGCTTATTAATAAAGCTAACTAACTATTACAATTAGGTCCTCATTGTTTCTTCTTTCTTCATTCTTGCTTGTAGGTTATGTAATCTTCAAATCTGCAATTCCCTACAATCTTCCCCTATTTGATATTAGAAACCATTTTGCATGAAGAAACAATACTAAAACATGTCATCACAAATAATAAGATGCACATCATAAATCTTCTTCCCCTTTTTGTAATCATCCAATAGGGGGGTCTTGTGCATCTCGTAAATGCTTCCCCTCAAGTGATGCATGTAGGTGGTTAAGTATTTTGGTCAATAAGCTTCCCCTTAAAAATATACTAACCATCTTATGAATCTCGGACTTTAATTGGCTTCCAATTTCCTTCTCTGATTTAGTGCGAACAAGCATATTTATTACACCCCAGGTATTCGTGTGGTCCCAGCCATCGCACGACATACCCGCCCAACAGCTATTCGTGTGGTCCCACCCATCGCAGCACATAACTGCTGATTGGCTCCAAATAGTCAACCTAAATCAACCAGGTGAATGGTCAACAAGGTCAGATAGCTCAGAGTCAATCTCCGTGGAAGTACAGGGTTTCCCCGGGTCGTTATATCCCGGCAAGGTGTGATGGTAATTAAATGGGTTTGTGATCGGGTGAATTTGGACAGGAAAGGGGTTGTGTTTGATTACACTAAGGAAATTAAAAAGGAAATAGCTTAAATAAGCTATATTAACAAGATTGTAGAATTGGAAAAACCAGAAACGTTTAAAACCTAAACACGTGTCCGTTCAGTTTAACTTTACGTGAACGTACAAAATAAATGGTGAAATATGAAATCTGAAAACCCTCAGGGGGTGAAAATGACTTTTTTACAAACCTAAGGATGAAAGAAAATTAATTTTTACACTATTTATATAATTATTATTAATTAATTACTAATTTCTAATTACTTATTAATTATTTAAATTAACCTAAATTATAACTAATTATGAAATTACACTAAAAATATGAAAAATAAATTTGGAAAAATCTACAATATTATAAAACTAATTTTCAAAATGAAAATATATTTTTCTTACTTTTTTAATAATTATTATTAATTAAAAACTAATTTAAACTATTTAAAATACACTAAATAATAAGAAAATGTAAAATAAGCCTAGAAAAATAAAATTAAAACTTAGAAAAGTCTAAAATATAATAAAACTTATTTTAAAACCGAAGATATATTTTTGACACTATTTATCTAATTATTATTAACTACTTACTATTTAACTATTTATTAAATACTTTTTAAACTAAATAAAATGCTAATAAATACTATGTAAGCTAAGAAAAATTTGAAACTTTTTATAAAATTATTAAGTAAATACAGGAACCTAAGGAAAGTATAAAAACACTAAGTGCTTAAGGAAAATAAGGTAATAAGCAATAAGCTTCTTAAATAGAAGCTATCACTTCCAAAAAATTGAGCTTTTTCTGGATTTTCTTTTTGAGAACTATTAAAATACTAAAAATATGAAACTTTAATAAAGGGACATTGGCTGAAAATGGAAAATAAGCACTATGGAAGGCTAAATGCTTAACAGGTTTGGTTTTTGTAGCTTATTAGGACTTTGGTTGGTGAAAAGGCTACTTAAAAAGATACAATAAGGTACCACTGAGCAAAATAAGCTACACCAAGTTGAAATGACTAGGAATAAGCTAAAAGGACATGAATAAGCTCAGGCAAAAAGCAAATAAGCTCAGGCCAAACACTGATTATGAAACAGGCCCAATGAGTCAATTTTCAGGTCTTGTGGGGCCCACAAATAAGGTTAGAGGTGCAAAGTGAGGGTTGAGCCAATAAGCCACCCTGAAAAGCTATTGAATAAGCTAAAGAGCAAGGAGTGAGGCCAACTTATGAGGTCTGTGTGACCTCTATAAGTTGAGACAGTTGGATGAGCTGGTGGTGCTGGGGAGGTTACTTCCCCTGCAGGTGTGTTTGGGCAATTGTGGGACCCACAAAAAAATCACAAAAGTAAACTGAATTTGAAAATTCAAAAATTAGCTGGGGGCTACAAGTCCTAAAAATTTCAAGGTCTGAAACCTAACACAAAATTCTCTAAAATTCATGCAGTAATTGGAAAAACTGAGAGAATGCAAATTTGACTTTCTAAAATGAACTCATGGTTTGACTTTTGTGAGGTTTGATCTTACTTTATTGACTGATATTGATATATTATCCTAGAATAAGACTAGATTAAGTTATATTAACAAGTTTTATAACTAAAATTGAGGTCACACCACTAAAATTCCTAACAGTTATGCCATTAGGAGGAATTAGAAGTGAATTTGACTTTTTAAA
The DNA here is from genome assembly GCA_030686995.1 of Artemisia argyi. NCBI lineage: Eukaryota > Viridiplantae > Streptophyta > Magnoliopsida > Asterales > Asteraceae > Artemisia > Artemisia argyi. Next base: position 158,104,702 of record CM060677.1, on the reverse strand, counting down.
GAAAGAACTATGAATTTTATGCCATAACTAACTAATATAAACCTAATGTGACTTGCAAGAACTGAATGTAACCACTGGAACAATCTATAACACATAGAAATAGGTTTTACCAAACACCCCTTTAAAACTAAGTTTACACTACCACTTAAGTTTTATAGCTACAACCTACTGCTTTCATGTTTAAAACAGATCACTTAAACTAAATTAAAGCTAATGAAACAAGTTTTTAATACAAAGAATCACCAGAACAAGGAAATGCAATAATTACTAAACCTAGGCAGTGAATCATGAAAATCTAAGCAACATGCAATCTAGTGAACAAACAGGTTCCAAGTGGTATCACAACACCTCTTATGAACTAAATAAGTCTTAAGAGCAAAAATAAGCACCAAATAAGCTAATCTACAATACCATACTAAAAATTGAGAAATAGACTTACAATTATGTCCAACTGAGAATTAAGTAACTACGGAACCAAACCACAACCTATTGCCTCCCCTGAGGCTACTAAACCATGAGAATCCAAGATGAACCTGGTTCCTTTGCTTCTTCTTTCTTTATACTAATTTCTTTTTTTTATTTTACACCTTTTTTTTTTTAGCATTTATGAGTAATTTAAGTTAATCTGAGTCTTAAATTTCCAAGGCTTATTAAAGCCTTATAATAAGTTACAACAACTTAACTGGATCATCAAACAAGCATTTTCAACTACTTTAAGGTAAAAATGAGTTTTTCATGAGATTTATGCTAAAACTGAAATTGACAAAGAAAAATGTAATTAAGGTTAAAGTAAGATAGAATTACATTTAAAAATAATGTATAAAATTGTTTTAAACTAATGTAACAACTATAAGTGAAAATTACACTAATTTGCAATTCTAAACTAAGCTACAACTACACTACTTCTCACTACTCCCTCTCTTCCCTTCATTCTTCACTTTTATAGACCAGGAGGTGTTACCATGACTTTCCCACTCTATTGTGAGCCGTTGGATGGCTTTCATGTGATCCCAACCCTTCAAATCCTTTTTGGCGGGAAATTAGGTTTGGGTAGTTTTTAGTAGGGGTTGGTTAGGTTGGTGGAAGTATTAATTGAGGATTGGGTTGTAGGGGACAGGAGTGGAGGATGGTGAGTGTTTTGTGGAGAGGAGGGGGGAGATGGAGGAGACAGGGAGCGGGGTTTGTGGGAGGAAGGAGGGTGTACAGTGGTCGTTTGACCATTTGTTTAACCCTGGGTATATTAGTTTAGGGAATGGGCCGGGTGTGAAGTTGGGCTAGGGATAAGTATGGGTGGGCTGGTAGGGTGGATCAGGTTGTGTGGTTATTTAGCTTATAAATCACATGGACCATAAAAGTAATTATTCTGAAGTTGAGGGGCTGCCATGTGATTTTCCAAAAGTTATGAAAAAGATCAAAATTGCCATCTTTCATTAACCCAAGGACCACAAATGTAATTTTCCAATATTTAAAACCCCAGGGACCAAAATTGTCATTTTTGAAAGTCCCGGGACTAAACTTGTAATTTCTTAAAACTTTTTGAAATTTTTCACCAAAGGACTAAATATGACAATTTATGATTTCAAAAGGACCTTTGGTGACTTTTTATTTAAAATAAGAGCTCAGGGACTATTTTTGATAATTTTTGAAAGTTGGAGGACTTAAACTGCCAACTTTGCAAACTTTTTCGTTTTTCATCTGTTTTTATTCATTTTGCATCTAAAACATATAAAACACAATTTTGAAATAATTGTAATATTTTGATGCCTTTTTGAGTGTTTTTAAATTTTTTGCAGCTCAGATTCGTCCAAAAATGATGAGTGTTTGAGCACTCATCAATCCCTCACAGAGAAAACTTAATGGATTTGAATCTCTTTACCAAAAGCCATTACCTCTGGAGTAGCCAAATGTTTCAGTTCAAGTAAGAACTATGGTACACCGATAACCATATGATTTTGAGCGAACCACCAGCTGTAAACGGATTTGATTTATCTTTACCAGAAGCCGTTTGCTTCTGGACTAGCCAACTCTTGATGCAACCATTAGCATCTTGGTGAGCTGATTACCAATTATGGTTTTTCCACTGCCTTTACCACAAGCCATAACCTTGCGGGCTAGCCAACTCTTTACTTTTTAGGATATGGTGAGTTGAGTACCATACAATTTTGGGCAAATTGTAAGCCATAAACGGATTTGATATATCTTTACCAAGAGCCGTTTGCTCCTGGATTAACTAATCCCTTTGTCGGTTAGACATGGTGGACTGATAACCACAAAAATTTTGAAACTTAAGTGAAAAAAATTTAAAATTTTTGCCAAAAACGGAGGTACTAGAAGGTAAAATGTGATCAAATTTGCTATAATACCCCTCTACACTTAGAATTGAATATTGTCCTCAATATTCAAAGTCCCGGCTATTATGCCAACTCTTTGAACGTAAAAGGGCAATATTACAAGCTAAATGGGGAAACACCATTTTTATTTTTACTTTATTGGTAACCACAGCAGGGGTAACTCCCCCACACTTAGGGTGAAAACCCCATATACATGCTACTGTTTTTGTTTACCGAGTCGCTAGGTTGACTCGACCCCGAATCTATTTATTCTTAGGGAAGCATGTTGTGGAAGAAACAATCTGCATCGGAATTTCATTCAAGATGTTTGGACAAACATTTGAAGCACGTGAAAGTTCCATACCGATGAGATAAGTACCCGGCTTTAAATAATATAAACTATAAGTGGTGATGCTGGGGTCAAAGATAATGTCTTCATTCCCGAAGGAATGAAGAACAAGAGAAGTCACCCGGTAGGTGAAGAAGGGAAGAAAGATGTTGATGACAATCAAGATTGACTCATCATCATCAGAAAGAGAATTCATAATTGGTGTATCATGAATCTCATCAGTGAAGCTCATATGATCTAGACATATTATGGGAGGGAGGGTTAGGATTTTCATATCAAGCAAATTCTCAAGGTTGAGAATATTTCCCTCCGGAACACAAAGATCATCTTTGTTTAGATCAAAGTAAAAGTTATCATACTCCGGTGGAGATATGATATGAGTGAGTTCACCAGAGAACTCCTCGATAGTGAATGAATCATATACGGGGAGAGAAATTTGAGAATGAGAAGTGGTACTGCCACTAATCTTCTCTCCCATATGATCAAAAGTAAAGGCTTCAAACTCCGGAATAGGATCATCAGAGAAAATGTCACTATCTTTAATGGGGATAGGAGATGAAATAGGTTTCTCTTTGAAAGCCTCGATTTTAGAAATGAGGAGATTGACATTCAATAATGTTGCACGAAGTGCTTCATCCTTGATTTCAGTGTCAATCTCATCATTCTCTTCTTCTAAGCTAACTAGCTTAGAAGGTAATTCTTCCATAAAAACGATGTCTCCCCATGATAACGAATCTTCATCAGTAGAATCGGAGAACATCTCAACATGATCGGTTGGGAAGATAAGAGGAGGAGGGATATCACACAAATGGTCAAGAATTCCCTGTGACTCTCTTGGGATTGGGACAAGGTTCTCAACACTAGACTTTATGAATTCGTCCGATTCCTTTTCAGGAACAGTGTCAAGATGCTCGTCCCCCATGCTCAGAGAGTGAGTGGGAACCTCGGGTGTGATAACAGTAGATTGAGATGGAATCTCAACTAGTTGAATTTCATCTGATGAATCTTTATAAAATTCAAGGATATCAAGGGTATCTTCATCATCACTGTCATCAGGAATGAAACGGAATCGAGAGCTAGATCTGGCTGCTTTTTCTTTTGCAATCGATTCTCTAATAGAGTTTTCAATGGCAATTTGAGAATTTATTGTAGCAGCCTGTTCTTCAGCTAACAATTCTTCCATCGATTTTTGTTTTGGATTATCTGGGGTGTGTGTGATTCCTTTCAAATCTTTCACTAAATCCAAAAGATCAAGGAGAAGACTTTGAGGAATTGGCTGAGGTGGAGGTTCGTCATACTATGATGTGTCAAAATTGTTGCAAGGAAATGGATTCCTTGTTTGACAATCGAAACTGAAGTGTGGACCTCCACAGTAATCACAACAGTAAAACTGATGTGGCTGTGAGTCGTATGTGCTATAGTTATAATCGTTATCAGGAAACTGTTCATAGACAAGCGTATTTCCCGATTGACAATCAGAACTGTAGTGTAAACCACCATAGTACTCATAACAGCAAAACTGCTGAATCTCACGGTGTGGTAGCTGATGGAATAAATCATTAGTGTCATGGTAGGAATAGAGATCTTAGTTATAGACAGACCCGTTTTCTGACTCTACCATGCCACAACTGGGGCAATTGCCACCATTATGAGGACTACCACAACATTCATAGATCAGAAGGTGTGGATGAGACATAGAAAGAATCAAAAGGGTTGGGAGGGTAAGGAATGAAGAATCAAAAGGGTAGGAGGGTAAAGATGAATATTTTTGGATTTTTGGAAAGACATTTTGTACAAATAAGAAATAAAATCTTTTTTGGGTTTTTTGTGTTCGTTGAAAACTGATTTTAAAATATTTTCAGGAACCTTTTTTGTTTTTATATAAGAAAATATGAACAAGGATAGATAAATATACAATGGACGTGTATCCAGATTCACTAATACGCAAAACCGTTTAGAATAACGCGCACAACCTCCCCGGCAGCGGCGCCAAAATTTGATTAGCTCCAAATGGTCAACCTAAATCAACCAGGTGAATGGTCAACAAGGTCAGACAGCTCAGAGTCAATCTCCGTGGAACTACAGGGTTTCCCCGGGTCGTTATGTCCCGGCGAGGTGTGATGATAATTAAACGGGTTTGTGATCGTGTGAATTTGGACAGGAAAGGGGCTGTGTTTGATTACACTAAGGAAATTAAAAAGGAAATAGCTTAAATAAGCTATATTAACAAGATTGTAGAATTTGAAAAACCAGAAACGTTTAAAACCTAAAAACGTGTACGTTCAGTTTAACTTTACGTGAACGTACATAATAAAAGGTGAAATCTGAAATCTGAAAACCCTCAGGGGTGAAAATGACTTTTTTACAAACCTAAGGATGAAAGAAAATTTTTAGAAAAAGAAAATTAATTTTTACACTATTTATATAATTATTATTAATTAATTACTAATTTCTAATTACTTATTAATTATTTAAATTAACCTAAATTATAACTAATTATAAAATTACACTAAAAATATAAAAAATAAATTTGGAAAAATCTAAAATATTATAAAACTAATTTTCAAACTGAAAATATATTTTTCCTACTTTTTTAATAATTATTATTAATTAAAAACTAATTTAAACTATTTAAAAATACACTAAATAATAAGAAAATGTAAAATAAGCCTAGAAAAATAAAATTAAAACTTAGAAAAATCTAAAATATAATAAAACTTATTTTAAAACTGAAGATATATTTTTTACATTATTTATCTAATTATTATTAATTAATTACTATTTAATTATTTATTAAATACTTTTTAAACTAAATAAAATGCTAATAAATACTAAATAAGCTAAGACAAAATCTAAAACTTTTTACAAAACTATTAAGTAAATACAGGAACCTAAGGAAAATATAAAAACACTAAGTGCTTAAGAAAAATAAGCTAATAAGCAATAAGCTTCTTAAATAAAAGCTATCACTTCCAAAAAATTGAGCTTTTTCTGGATTTTCTTTTTTAGAACTATTAAAATACTAAAAATATGAAACTTTAATAAGGGGACATTGGCTGAAAATGGAAAATAAGCACTATGGAAGGCTAAATGCTTAACAGGTTTGGTTTTTGTAGCTTATTAGGACTTTGGTTGGTGAAAAGGCTACTTAAAAAGATACAATAAGGTACAACTGAGCAAAATAAGCTACAACAAGTTGAAATGACTAGGAATAAGCTAAAAGGACATGAATAAGTTCAGGCAAAAAGCAAATAAGCTCAGGCCAAACACTGATTATGAAATAGGCCCAATGAGTCAATTTCCAGGTCTTGTGGGGCCCACAAATAAGGTTTGAGGTGCAAAGTGAGGGTTGAGCCAATAAGCCACCCTGATAAGCTATTGAATAAGCTAAAGAGCAAGGAGTGGGGCCCGCTTATGAGGCCTGTGTGACCTCTGTAAGTTGAGACAGTTGGGTGAGCTGGTGGTGCAGGAGAGATTACTTCCCCTGCAGGTGTGTTTGGGCAATTGTGGGACCCACAAAAAAAATCACAAAAATAAAGTGACTTTGGTAATTCAAAGATAAGATGGGGGCTACAAGTCCTAAAAATTTCAAGGTCTGAAAGCTAACACAACATTCTCTAAAATTCTTGCAATAATTGGAAAAACTGAGAGAATGCAAATTTGACTTTCTAAAATGAACTCATGGTTTGACTTTTGTGAGGTTTGATTTTACTTTATTGACTGATATTGATATATTATCCTAGAATAAGACTAGATTAAGTTATATTAACAAGTTTTATAACTAAAATTGAGGTCACACCACTAAAATTCCTAACAGTTACGCCATTAGGAGGAATTAGAAGTGAATTTGAATTTTTAAAGAAAGAACTATGAATTTTATGCCATAACTAACCAATATAAACCTAATGTGACTTGCAAGAACTGAATGCAACCACTGGAACAATCTATAACACATAGAAATATGTTTTACCAAACACCCCTTTAAAACTAAGTTTACACTACCACTTAAGTTTTATAGCTACAACCTACTGCTTTCATGTTTAAAACAGATTACTAAAACTAAATTAAAGCTAATTAAACAAGTTTTTAATACAAAGAATCACCAGAACAAGGAAATGCAATAATTACTAAACCTAGGCAGTGAATCATGAAAATCTAAGCAACATGCAATCTAATGAACAAACAGGTTCCAAGTGGTATCACAACACCTCTTATGAAATAAATAAGTCTTAAGAGCAAAAATAAGCACCAAATAAGCTAATCTACAATACCATACTAAAAATTGAGAAATAGACTTACAATTATGTCCAACTGAGAATCAAGTAACCAAGGAACCAAACCACAACCTATTGCCTCCCCTGAGGCTACTAAACAATGAGAATCCAAGATGAACCATGTTCCTTTGCTTCTTCTTTCTTTATTCTGATTTTTTTTACACCTTTTTTTTTTTAGCATTTATGAGTAATTTAAGTTAATCTGAGTCTTACACTTGCAAGGCTTATTAAAGCCTTATAATAAGTTACAACAACTTAACTGGATCATCAAACAAGCATTTTCAACTACTTTAAGGTAAAAATGAGTTTTTCATGAGATTTATGCTAAAACTGAAATTGACAAAGAAAAATGTAATTAAGGTTAAAGTAAGAATTACATTTAAAAATACTGAATACAATTGTTTTAAACTAATGTAACAACTATAAGTGAAAATTACACTAATTCGCAATTCTAAACTAAGCTACAACTACACTGCTTCTCACTACTCCCTCTCTTCGCTTCATTCTTCACTTTTATAGACCAGGAGGTGTTTCCATGACTTTCCCACTCTATTATAAATCACAAGGACCATAAATGTAATTATTCTGAAGTTGAGGGGCTGCCATGTGATTTTCCAAAAGTTATCACAAAGATCAAAATTGCCATCTTTCATTAACCCAAGGAACATAAATGTAATTTTCCAATATTTAAAACCCTTGGGACCAAAATTGTCATTTTTTAAAGTCTAGGGACTAGACTTGTAATTTCTCAAAACTTTTGGAATTTTTCACCGAAGGACTAAATATGACAATTTATGATTTCAAAAGGACGTTTGGTGACTTTTTATTTAATATAAGAGCTCAGGGACTATTTTTGCAAATTTTTGAAAGTTAGGGGACTGAAACTGCCAGTTTTGCAAACTTTGTTCGTTTTTCATCTGTTTTTCCTCATTTTGCATCTAAAACATATAAAACACAATTTTGAAATATTTTTAGTTTTTTGATGCCTTTTTGAGTGTTTTTAAATGTTTTGCAGCTTAGATTATACCAAAAATGATGAGTGTTTGAGCACTAATCAACTGCCTTAGACCAAGTCAGAACATAATAACGTGTGTGGTCTCGGCCATCCCACCCATCATTATGTGATGTTCTAAACGACCTGTAAACACCAAACCAAATCAATAAAAGTAACCAACCCGTCGTCTAGGATCCAAGGGCGTCTTCGGACCTAGAATCAAATATCAACCATTAGAAACAAAATAATAACTTTTTTTTAACGAACATCAGTAATGAGCAGCAGGAATGAGTAAAAGCAGCAGGAACGAGTAGTAGTATCGAACAGCAGGGAGATGGTCAAGTATGTTAACAATAAGCTTCCCCTTAAAAGTACTTGCCATCTCTTGAATTCAGTAGGCTCCATGGAGTGATCACTGATGAAGAAAATCAAATATAACTGATTTGATGAAGAAGTTAAATCTCCCAAGCTTGCATCATATGTCTTGCACTATCTACGTGACGTCGAACTCATAAAATATGAGTAGTGAGTATCCAAGCCTCTTGACAAACTCCTCATTGACTTATCCAATGAGACACTGAGCACAAATAACGTAACTCCTTCAAATGATAGCAAATGTACGCATTAAGCACAATAGGATGGATCGTACCCCTTCACTAGATTCGTCAAGTCTTCGTCACCATACAAACCAAGCAAGTTATCTTAAAAGGTCAAGCTCCCTTTAAGATATGATAAGAACACAAAACCTGTGAAAATCAACTACAACATCAAACAAGCGATAATCAAATGTCTTCAACAAATAATCTTCTTAACGAAATGATGATGGTTAATAACTCCGTCCGCCCTAACCATTAGTGACATCATAACTGTCACTAAAACAGACAAACAGTAATCTCACATGACTAGTAGGAACCAAAACCGACCAAAAGAAAAAGTATACAACAAGCCAGCAGGAACCATAATGAAGTCAGCAAGAATCGTATGTATCAGCAGGAACCGACCAGTAGGAATGAAACCTAACCAACAGGAACAAGTACGATCAGCAGAAACCAAAAGCAACTAGGAGAAGCTGAGAAACACAACCCGTATGAACATATATGACCAGTAGGAACCAATCAACAGTAACCAAAAAGTCATCAGCAGAATCAAGACATCAGCAATATTAAAACTCCAAAGGTACCAGCATTAATAAATTCGTACCAATATAAAGATGCCAATCCCAAACAGTACCAACATATCAGCAGCAACAAATAATGATGGCAGTAGAAACGAACTGCTAAACAAATCATCCCACGTTGAACGAATTAATGAAGTACTTACTACTGACATTATCGTACACCAATCCACGTGATAATGAATTTGAGAAACAAATCAGCCCCACACCTTGAAAAGCCCTACAATCGACATATAATATTCGAACAAATCATGTACAAGATTAAATATTAGTACGAGATTAAAGTATTTAGTTGCGCCAATCCATGTGATGGTCAATTATATCAAGCTTTCCACCGACCATCAATAAAAGATACCACTTAACAATTGTTTGCTTTTATGAGGATAAAGACCAACAATATAATAATCCTACTGACCAAGATCTATGGGTATGAGTCAAACTCATATTCGACCAATCAAAAACTTTGACCCCACGTGATAACCATCAGTAAATAGAAAGAAACTTTGTCACCATCCCATGATTGATCCAAAATCAATTTGTATAATTGAACAATTAATAACCAGATTCACCAATGACAAATAATGATTAGCGATCAATTAGGCAACAATAAATAGTATGAGGTTATCTTTTCTAGTATTATGTCGCCATAAGAATTCATCACAGAATACGATACCTTTAAACAACGATCTGCTCCATTCGCACCTTTATTAAATCTGCTTTTCAACAACTTTTACCAGCTCATTTTTCAAAACTGCTTTATTGACAATGAAAACCTTGTAGATCCCTAGATATCGAGAGCCACCCGCTCTGATACCAATTGTGAAAGATCGTTTAAGTTCTTCTAGGATTAGCAATATTGATAAGCACAGCGGAATAAGAACAAGAACACAATATTACTAATAAGGTTTTCTTTATTAAAATAAATAAACTACTAACTACTAATATACACACGCTTTGTATTGTGTGTCTAGACTCTCATTGGAAGAGTTCTCTATGAAAGGATGAGTGTAACCTAGACGCCTACCCTCTTTATATAATGAAGGGAGGTTACAAACCCTAATAAGGTTAGCTTACTAATAAAGCTAACTAACTATTACAATTAGGTCCTCATTGTTTCTTCTTTCTTCATTCTTGCTTATAGGTTTTGTAATCTTCAAATCTGCAATTCCATACAGAGTCAAAAACAAACTCATTATATATATTTGGAAAAACATCACACCTTTCAGACCTCCTAGGAAGCCGAGTTTGAACTACATTTTCAGTTTCTATGAATGGAATGCTTTGAGTAATACCCTCAGAGTTTACATTATCATTCCCAGAAGTTGCAACCATCTAACCTTCAACGGTAGAACCATTGGAACCTTGAGGATACCCCAAATATTCCTCTAAAGGGTTAATAGTGGGACTGCCATCATGAAAGGAGTTGCTACCATCATCTGAAGAACTTGCATTTTTAGTATTTTTATCATCTGAAGGATTTGTATTTTTATTATTTTCATCATTTGGTATGTCAGGATTCTCATGCACAACTTTATAAAAAAATGTTTGCATGATCCAAATCCTGACTAGTTCTCTCATTCACCGAAACATGTTTTATCTTAAAAGGAAACACAATTTCAAAAAATTAAACATCTCTGGAAAACACAAATTGTTTCCTTTCAAGACTAAAAAGTCTATACCCCTTTTTAAAGGAAGAGTATCCTACTGGTGAGTGCTTATTCACTCACCTTTTCTGAGCCAAAATAGGACCAAATAAACCAAAAACTAATCAAAATTGCCAAAGAATGCATGTTTTTGTGTTTGTGAATGTGTAGGAACGGATATTTAAGAAAAGGACAAAAAATCACGAGAAAATGACAAAACGAGCACGAGATTTGGAAAAGTGTCAAAAGCCGGAGCCGGGGAAGCTAGTGGTCATAGTCAAAGCTTATATGAGTCCTCGGAGTTTCAGAAATCACTAAAGTGGCCCCTTGAAGAAGTTGGAGAAAATTACATGTTTGGCCCTTCAAGTTTCAAGACTTGTCAATTTTGGAACTTTGATGAACATTTTTGAAGAAATGACAACTCAGGCCCTCCAAGTATTCAAGATATTACAAAAAGAGCCCTTGGAAAATACTTTTGAAGATTGGTAGCTATACTCATAATTTTAGAATGTGCAAGTTTGGTCCTCTTAATATTTACACATAATACTACACGGATACACTTAAAACCTTAACCCAATTTCACTACATCACTTTTCCTAACCAACTACACACCACCACCTGGCCCAAAATACACAAGCCCATCACCACCCCACCTTTTTAACCCGACCCAATATTTATATAATATACCCGGTCAAATAACCCACCCAAAAAGTCAAAATAACAATAAAAAAATAAAACGCGCCTTGGTTTTACTGTGCTTCTCCCCCACCAATTTACCCTGCTCCCATCACTTTCACCAAAGATTCTAGTACAAGGTTTTATGCTTCTAGAAACCATCTGACACGTTGTCAGATGTTGTCATATCTCACCCAACATGGCTAATTGAAGCTCCCTGATTGGCTTAAGCGATGTGGAATGAAGATAAGGATGCATCATATGGCTAAGAAATTGATGGGATGTCGACATACGGATAGGAATTAATGATATGTGGCCACAATTGAGTTTCTGGATCCTTCCTAAACCCTAGTCCCCTCACCTTGGGCTCTCCTATAAAAAACCCCTGTATACGTTATTAGTGTGTAGTTTTTCATGTAATGAAATGCTGCCATTTTTATTTCTTAGAGTGTAATGCAAGTTTTTATTAATAAAAGTTATTAGTTTCATGTTTTAATTTTCTGTCTTAGTACAATAATTTAAATTAAGTATTAGTTTAAAAGTTTCTTATCCAAGCTTATTACTTTATTTTTCTTTAAGAATCTCTTTTACTCAATTTCATAGTTTTTACAAGTTTATTCTCTTTGTCTCTTATTAAATCTTCATAAAAACACAAAAAAAAAAAAAAAAAAAAAAAAAAAAAAAAAAACTCTAAAAAAATCCAAAAAGATGTCGAGTTTTTCTTAAACACAGCTTACATATAAACTTCTTTTTAGTAGATATCTGCTTATATTAGCTTTTACAGCTACTGTAAGTGTGATAGTAACTTAAAATAATCAAAAGCTCAAAAATTTCACAAAAGTCAACAAAAGTCAACTTAAGCTTATTCAATAAGCTCAGCTTATTCAAAGAGGTGTAGGCAGCCAAGAAGGTGTCCACTTGGCCTGTCAAAAGACAGGCAAGCTTAGTGAACCCCCCTCTGTTGTGCTGAGGGGGAAATCAATTTGTAAGTTTTCATTTTTCTGTTTCATCTATATAGCTAATTTGTAGAGGTTGCTTAGATCTGTTTTGGTTTACTTATTGCTTATAATTGCTTATTATTGTTTGATTATTGGTTGATACTTGTTGTTTAGACTCATTTGATAGAGTTGTGATTCGATATTCTCTAGTTTACTATTTCATCTATACATCAACTGTCATACATCTGTGATCTTTGTTGCTGAGTTATATTGCATCTAGATCTTTGTTTCTGAGTTCATTCAAGTAGTTGGATCATTTTGAGTTTACAAGTTTTGGTTTGGAGTACATTTGGATAGGTCTGTGGTGTTTTATAGTTGAGACAGTCAACATCAAGGGTGTTTGGTTCATCATGGTTTGCTGTCATGTTCATTGATTCAGAGGTTGTGATTGATCTAGTTTAGTCACTTAGGTTGCATTAGGCATAGTTAAGCTATAAAATCAGTAGTGAATACATAAAAAGTCAAAATTTCTTTTCATTGATTCATAACAGTTAGTAGGATTAGTATTATAGTTGCATATCATTCAAAGTAGTTGCATAAGTGATAGTCATAGCTTATTTCATTCACAATATACCTTATTACTATCTCAGTAGTCATTTAAGTATAATCAAAATCCAATTTAGTCAAAATTTCTGTTTCATAAAAAAGTCAGATCATACTTGATACTCAGCTTTTGGTCTAAACTTTGTGGGTGGCTGTAGCATTCAATATTTGTTAGAAATACTTTTGGTTTGTTGTTTTGAAAAGCTCAGCACTCATATAACACATATCAAAAAGAAATTTCACATTTGGAACTTATTTGCTTATTTGAAAAGCTCTTTGAAGTTGGCTGATTAAGACAAAAAATGCCCTGCACATCTGTTTTGGTTGAGATTTCTTGGGTACTTTTAGAGTTGTAAATTGGATCTAGTATCTGTTTTCTTGGTGTTTTTGTAATCTCAGATTGGTAGTGAGTGTTTTGCCCCCATAAGTCTTAACTCCTGAGCTTATTTGGCTTATCATTTGGTTGCTTCTAGCTAGTATCTGTTTTCAATCATAGGGCTGCTAGTGCTTGTTCTTGATCATACTCTGAGTTTGTTGGTTATTCTGAGCTCCATAGTGCTTATAGTTGCTATTTCTATTGAGATTGTACCTCAGCTTATTCTGTTTTGGCTTATGCTTATTTTCATATTGCTTATTGAACTATTTTTGGTGCTTATCTGTGTTTCTGAGTAACTTTTGGCCTAAGTTCTGCTTACTTGAGCTTATTTGAGTCTAAAAATCATTTGGATAAGTTTTGGTCAACTCTGGGTCAATAGTGCTTATAAATAAGCACTTATATATGCTGATTTTAAGCCATTAAGCACTTCCAATGTTTATTTTTCTCTTTGTATATTTTTCTCAAGTTTAGAATAATATTTTAGATTTTCCCTGAAATTTTCATAATTTTCTGAGTTGATTTGCTATTTTTCTTATTTAATTTTCATTTTTATTCACTTTTTAATCCTTTTTAATTACTAAAAAATCCGAAAAAATCAGAAAAAGTCAAGAAAAATCCAAAAATATTTTAGAAATTAATTTTTCATTTTCTTACCTTATTTGCATTTTCTTTTAATTATTAATTAGTTTAAATAGTTTTTAATTCATAAAAAATTAATAAAAAGTCAAAAAAATATTTTTCTTTTTCTAGAAATTCATTTTACTAGTTTAAAATTTTTAGAAAGTTATTTCACATTTGTAGGATCAATTTTTAAATTAAAGTTACGTTTGAATTTGTTAAAAGTTACGTTTTAAATAACGCGGTTGCATTTCCGTTTTTACGTTTTAGACTTTGGTGCATTATTAGCTTGTACTCTGCATATTTCATCTTTGTTTGTGATTACTTGAATATCTTGATTGCTATTTTCACTTTTACACTTTTCAATTCACGATTTCACGAATCAATATTCTTGATTCCATTCACCTTCACTCGGATACGACTCGGGTGATCCGTATTTCTCGCGGATCATTTCGATACTACACTACTATATTATAATAAGATTATTTCACACGAATCACCTACTAAAACATATTTTTCAGATCTGCTACTAAATTTATCATGATTATTAAGCACAATAGTAAAGCATATACAGCCAAAAGCTCTTAAATGAGTTAAAGAACATTTTTTACTTATTAAAAACCAGATTGTAAGGAGATTTCCATTCAACAATGAAATGGGTGATGAGGCGAAAAGTGTACCGCTTTTAAGGGTCATTTAAGCCCGAATTCGTGATTATTTGATCAATTACTGCCCTAAATCGTTCCTTTTGTCATTTTAGGTACTTTTGAGGAGAAATCTGGAAAAAGAAGCATTTTGGACGTTTTCGGAGCATAAAAGTGAAGAAAACGGCAAAGTCTCAAAATCCTTGCTGGGAACAGTATCTGACGACGTCAAGATCTAACACATGACGGCATCAAGAGCGGCAAAAGAGGTGGATGTGAAAAATACACGTGACGACCCAGAGCATCTTCAAGGCTATTTAGCCTGACGGCGTCACCAAGGCCGTCAGGGTCAAAACACATGTGATGGCACAGAGTATATTTACACATGAAGGCGTCAAGACTGGATCTAGGCAATACGACTCTTAACTTGGCGGCGAGTTGACAGCGTCAGACCCTACAACGTGACGCCGTCAAGATGTATTCTCAATATATATTTTCCAACTTTTCCTTGTAAAGTGGAACATTAGGAGGAACTTTACCACAAACCCTAGGTCGAATTTTCATCATATTGTAGGAGTTTCAAACCCTTCTTTCATCCATGTCTGAATAAAGATAAGTCTTCCAATAATCATTCAATATGTCCATGTGTTGTTTGATTCTATCTTATGCTTGTCTTTCTTTGACCATGTTAGGCTAGGTTTTTATTGTGTTTGCTTAGATGTAGTGAAACCTAGATGTTGATTATTGGTCGATTGTTTGTTTATAATTGTTGTGGATGATTGTATTCGATGTTAGGCTTAAGAAAACTGGCAGACTTCCATTGGTAACTTGCTTAAACGTCTTAAGAAACATGATCAGAGGTGTACTATGATTTTTTTTTTTTTTTTTTTGTATTTAATGCATAAGTGAATTCTAATGATCCCATGTTAGGAGCTTTTAGTTGGATCGACATAGGAGTGAAGTAGGAGCTTATAGAGTTAGGGAATATTGTACATGGCCCTACGACTAGTATTAAAGAATATAACCCGTCATCCATGTAATTGTAACAAGCTAATCAACCGGTAAAAGATATCTAGGGAGTAATGAAATCTAAGTAAACACATCTTTTCTCATTATTGTTTCCACCACATAATTACATTAGTTCATTTTTATTTCTTTTTATTTTATTTTGATTGCATCTGTAGTTAATTGGGTTAGTTGACTAGCAACTAATTCCGCCCACTCCTTCAAAACCCGAGATTTTACTTGCTTTCATAAAATATAAAAAAATACAAAAAGAATCATCCCTCACCTCTAGACCTAGTTTAGTAGGCTTTCTAATCCTAGCGACACTATTCCTAACTTGAACGATCAATCCCCCGGTACTTGTCACTATACAATACTACAATGATCAGGTACACTGCCTGGCAGGGATTCAAAGCTTCTCAAGATCCCTTGAGAGGTAAAACCTGTTGCGAGGGCGCAATCCCGCGTATCAAGTTTTTGGCGCCGCAGCCCGGGGAATAGTTATTGTCTCTGTTAGAATTTTTTTCTATTAGGTCTACTTGCTAGATTCCTTTCTAGTAAGATTTTTATTTTTATTTTTAGGTTTTCTTTAGTATATCTCATTTCTTTATTCCTTTGTTCTTAACCATTACCATCCGACATCATGGAAGGTGGTAATATCCTTGAACCCATCAACCCACCACAACAAAACCACCCACCAAACCCACCACAACCAAACCAACCTCCTAGACCCCTAACTTTAGGAGAGTATTTCCGTCCTAGCCACCAAGGCTATCGAAACACTATTGAGCTCACTCAAGGAGCCAATGTGTCTCCATTGCGATCCGACACCATCCGGTTGGTGCAAAGCGGATATGGATTCCATGGACTTCGTTCCGAAGATCCTAATCAACATCTCAAGAATTTCCTAAAAATCGTAGAATCCATAGACCTTGATGTTGCAACAAGAGAGTCGACCCGATTACGTCTATTCCAATTCTCTATACATGACCAAGCTAGTCAATGGCTTGAACGTTTACCTGCGGGATCCATCACCTATTGGAATGATCTCACCTCTCGTTTCCTTGCTCAATTTTTCCCACCGGGGAGAACTACTAAGCTTAGAATTATATCTTGATGTTCCAACAGCGTCAAGGTGAAACTCTCTATGAAGCATGGACTCGTTTCAAGGACTTACTCCAAAAAGTCCCTCATCATGGCATAGATCTTTTGCTCCAAGTCCAAATCTTCTATGACCATATCGATCTCTCCACAAGGCGAACCATTGACCAATCGGCGGGTGGCAAGCTACGTGATCTAAGTGCTGAAGAATCATGGGAACTTATAGAAGATCTTGCTCTCTATGACAACGAAAGTTGGAATGATCCCCGTGATTTGAACAAAACGGTCAAGGAAATATCTTTGCCTTAGAACAATTCTAGCACTCCCGACCGTAAGATCATGGAACTTGAGGACCAAGTCAAGTTTCTGATGAAATCCTACAAAGCTCCTAAGCCTTCAAGCCAAGTGAACAAAATCACTTCTTCATGTGAATTATGTAGTGGTCCCCATGACACTCGTGATTGCGTGGAACTCCCCGGACAAGCTTTTGCGAATTATGCATCCTCGCATACCGACGAAGCGAGAGACAAGCGGATTATGCTCCTATAATCCTTCTTGGGAAAATCACCCGAACCTTAGGTGGAAACAAAACCAAAACATGCACCAAAACAATTCTTCCAATCCACCTAATCGTTACCAACCAAACGGTCTACCCTCTAACCGCACTTTCAACAACAATCCTTCCAATAACTATGGTAGTACCAATAATCATGAAGGATTGATGTCAAATTTTATGGCATCTCAAGAAGCTCGCATAGCTAAGTTTGAAGCCGAATTCAATCAACAACAAACGAAGATGACCAATAAAATTGACAACTTGTTGAAAGCCCTCAACAACCAAGTGCTTACCACACCTAGGAAGGACACTAGGGACACGAGTAGAGGTATCCAAATTAAGGACCCCTCATCATCCAAACATGTCCACTTTGTAAATGTTGTCACCATTAAGACAATAGATAAGAATATAGAAGAAAGTGACAAGGATGAAGTTGGAATAGAAACTGGACCTAAGGATGAGATTAAGGAAGTTGAGGATAAAAAGGAAGAAAAGTTAAAGGAAGTAGAAAATGTAGAGGAATACTTTGATAAGTTACCCACCAAGGAAGAACGGGAATACCATAAGGATCTATTCGATGATCCCGAGACACCATGTCCTTGGTTCACCACTCATCAAAGCGGGTGATCCCTCTAACATCAACATACCATGCAACATTGGGCATATGCATGTGTGGAAAGCTTACATCGATCTTAGGTCTCCCATAAACATTATGACTAGGACCTATTATAATTGGGTAATGAAGAAGCAACTTGGATATAGGATGATGCCCAACACGAGTTGGATAAGTAACTTTGTGGGAAGAGTGAAAGGGTTACATGTCTTTGTAGGAAACTTCACTTAGGTTACCAATTTTGTGATTGTAGAGGATATTCGTCCGGTAATATATGCTTGCCTAAGTCAATTAGTGTTCGGAAAACCGTTTGTTGAGGCCTCTAAGATGAATTATGACCCGTCCCTAGGGATAGTTAGATTCAAGGATGAGAACAATGAAATAGCTTACCAAATGCCCTATAAGATTGAACAATTCCGTCTTCTGTCAAACCTTGAAAAGGATCACAAGCAAGCGGTCTATTATAGGAATGATGAGGATAGACGTAGAAGAGTAGACTATGTCATGAGTAGAATATTCGGTTTCTATAAGGAATGTTTGCAACTAGGTTCGGAATACAAAATGTAATAGCCCATGACCTTGAGTCTAGCTACAAGACTCGTGAATAAAGAAAAGCTCTTCTTGGGAGGCAACCCATGTTTTTTGAGTTTTTATTTGTTTGATTTTATTTATTTTCGTATGTGTGTTTCATTTTTATTGTTGGTAAATCATGTTTCAAAGTAAATTGTGAAAATGCTTTATTTTGTTTTTAACTTCGTCTTATCTTCATATAAAGGTATTTTACAAAATCTAAGTGTAAGGGAAATCAAAATTTGTTTATAAGAACGAAAATGAGCATGATTCACTACAATATTAAATGAGCATGTATATTAGTATTTGTTAGAGTCAAATGCTTGTATCGAGTCATAATGATGTTTTGCAGGATTTTCCTAGAAATAAGGCATAAGTTTTTCTAGAAATTTTCCGGAAAATTAACATAAGATTTTTCCAGGAACATTCTGACGGCGTCAGGTTCTAAAATTTTGTGAATTTTGTTTAAACCGGAGCCTTAAAGTTTTTGTTGATTCTCTAGTTTTATAAACTCTAGGAAATCTGCAAACATTTATTCCACAAGCATTATATCCCTTTACTTCCTAGAAAGCAACATTAAGATATATATGCTATTTTTCTAGGATTTTTTAGTATATATAGATTGCCGCCGATTTTACGCGAGGTTTGCCTTGATTGTTCTATCAGGTTTAAAAGGTTATATATGACGTGAAGATTATTTATATTTCTAGAGGGAAGCTTTCAACGTTCATTTTCTTGGAGGAAGATCTAACCTTGTTGACACACTATCCACACCGAACGAATCAGGGGAGTATTTGTTTTCATTCTTTTACCTGCTTTACTTTTATATCCTTTAATTGAACATTGGGGACAACGTTCATCCTAAGTGTAAGGGGAGGGTAAATGATGATACCTTAGAGGATACATTTGCATTTGAGTTTGTTTGTTCGATAGTAAGTGTGTAATAAAACTAAGAGAAATACTTGCTAGGGCAATTTTAGCGCCAAATTTAATTTTTCTTTACAACATTTAGGAGTGAAACTTTAGCCTTAAGAAGCGTCTCATGGATAGGAGTTGTATGACTTGCGTTAGTGATACATCCCGAGACCGCTAGTGAGACTACATTCGTGTAGTAGGATTTACTACATGATAAGAGGCATTAGGATCACCCTTGTGTTAAACCCGTATCATAATTACTTGACCATTTAAGTCATATTACTTGACTAGCGAAGTCAATTAATTTTCCCACACCTTAGCGTTGTACTCATTTTTAGTACACGAAACCCCTAGTATACCCCTCCGAGCCTATCTTTTCGTTTCTAACTTTAAGCATCTTACTTAAAGGAAGAATTTGTTTACAATCCACCCAAATGTGCAACCACATAGCCTTAGCCTTCCATTTATGCACTCATCTTTAGTGCATTATTGTTACATGTTTAAACCATTAGTTAATTATCTAATTGACTACATGGTTGCTAAGTCGAGTCATATCTTGTACATATTGTTTTGGGACGATTGGGACTCATGGGTAAAGTACTAGTGTTATGGAGTAATGGGGAAGAACATCAAATTGTTACCCCCATATGTGCGTTAATCTTAAAAAGTACTCCAAGTGTTTTGATTATCTTAATTCGAGTTATTAGAGTAGTTTATTGTAAAGTATGTAAATATTCAAGTGTAAGGGGAATGTAAATTCCCTATGATGTATTATTTTGGATGGTAGGGCAAGAGTGTATGAAAAAAAAGTAAGTAAATAAATAAAGAAAAAGAAAAAAGAAAAAGAAAAAAGAAGAAAAAAAGTAGAAAAAGAAAGAGAAAAAAATACGGACTACCATCCTGTTTCATTCTATGTTTGTTTTAAGTTTTTGTTATTTTTGATTTATTAGCTTAAGTCAAGTCGAGTCTTGGCTTAGCAACGCTATATTGTACATGTAATTAACCAAGATGATTAACTCGCCACCAGTAAATATTGCATTTTGATGGATCTAAACACCTTGAAGCTCTAAGAAAAACGTATGTCTAACCTTAACCTAGGACCTCCTTTTATAGCACAAGGAGTCCTCTTCTACAAGATACATATAACTAATAGAATAAGATATACACAAGATCTATCCTATATTTATCTTTACAAGTTTCCTAACAGTTATCCTAACAGCAGTGGTAATAATATGTACTAGCAGTGGTAATGAGTTTCCACTGCTAGTGAATTCTTCAGCAGTTGTAATCTTCATACTTAGCCGTGGTAACTGTTAATATAATTCCCAACAATCCTCTCCTAAACTTATGATTAACATGTAGATCAATAAGTTTCTTCAAGCAATCAGTAGACATGAGGATATGGGAATTCTTCCAAACACTTATCTTCTTTTTCTTAACTCCTTATTAGCTCTCACACTTTGATCATAAATCCTCTGTAACGGATCTTCTATGACTTCACTTCTTTCCCAACATCTGAGCCTTACTGACATCATAACAGTTAGAACTCCAGCTCTCAATGGATATTCTTTCTCAGCTAACAGTAGAAACATGATGTATAGCACTTGAATCATAGAATTTCCACAGAGTATTAATATTGTGAGCTTCAAATCTCCAATACCTGTCACTTGTGTCAGGTTCATATAATCTTCTAAAGTGAACCCACAACTCTTGAGCTTTGAAATCAACAAGTTCATCTTTCTTGAACTGATCTTGAACAATCCTCCACAAAGTACCCAAATCTTCTCTATCACAAGATCTAACAACATCTTCAAAATCTCTGCAAATACTTGTGACATTTCCAGTTTTGATAATCTTCCATGCTACACCAAAATCATCAAAATAGATTTCCCAACCAACTACTGGATATCTTGTTTGTAAAGGTTCTATATTAAGCACATCATTTTCAATATACACCATATTGGTAACTTGTTCTTCAGTCAACTTGCTAACACCTTCTTTTGCTTGAGATGACTCCTGAGTCTTCAATTTCTTTGCATCTTTAGATCCAAGACTCACTCCTGACCTTTTTGAATTTATTGCTACAGGTTCTTTATCTATAGGAATAAAATTACTATCTTGTCTTTTAACCCTGTAGTAAATACCTTCAATCTGATCATGTGTCATTCCTTTGAATTGTGCCATCTTCATATTTCCAACATGACAACAATAGGTCTTCATCTCAGCAATAATTTGTGTCTTTGTAGGTTGTCTTGGTTTCTTTTGACCCTTTCTAACTGTGCCAATGATATCATCAAGAGCCTGTTGATTCTTCATCTGAATGAAGTCCTTCAGTTGAGCAGACCTTTGATTTTCATCTAGAGTTGTATTTGCAATGAGTTCAATTGCCTTCTTTCTAATCACTGGATCATTTGCAATCATGAACTCAATTTCTTCTTCTGTAGGCACATAAGTGAACATTGGAGGTTTCTCATGTAATATTGTTGGTGGAACAACAAAAAGTGGTTCTTCCATTACAGTTTCCAATTTGTCCATGTAGGACCTTAGATTAACCAACTTTATCACAAATATAGAAGATTAGAAGAAGAAAGATGGTGACTTGGTGACTTGTATGATATTCGTGTATAGAGAGAGAGAGATGGAAATGAGAGAGCTTTTATTAAGAAAACACATACAAATACACACACAAGCACACACCTCAAATGAGCCTTTGAGGTGTTTATATAGTAAGATACATGAGATGCCCTAAGGCTTTCTATGGGCTTGGGCTTGGACTTGGTTACTTGGTTGGATAACTAGGCTTATGAAACATAGCACATAACATATTAGCTTGCCAAGTCCAAAGCCCAATGACTAAACTATTACTAATCTTAACAAACGACACAAAGTTACAATATGAGAATGACCATCACTTCATAATACATATTTTTAATGCTAACAATCTCCCCCTAAGGGTTGGTCATTCGAATGATGCTCCACGTGAGTGGGTCTTCCGTGTTCTTTGTCTTCAACTTTGTGTGTCGTTGTAGAATAGTCTTTAGTCTTTGTTCCTTCATGCTTTGTGATCTTTGATAACTGAATTTCCATCGTTCTTTGTTCCTTTGTGATGTGGAGTTATCTGCCTTTCGTCACTTCTGCGTCTGTGGTGGTTGTTTGCCATTCCAACATGCTCATACATCTTTGGACTTTGATATTCATATGCACGTAGTTCCCTTTCTTTCACTTTGATCTTTAGTCTTTATACTTTGTAGATTCTTCTTTTTGGCGTAGAATCTTTCTTTGAACTTTGTGTTGTATAGATCTTTGAGGGAGCTTTCTTTAACTTCCAGATGTATGTATGAGCACGTGGAATCTGTCGCCATGGAGATGAAGTGTCCCTGCATATAAACAGTTAGCAATAAAACATCCGGTACTTACAGATAAGAATTAGAGATCGTCAACAGCATAGTGTGAAGACTCCTTCTAACCCTTACCAAGGCCGTTCCCATGTCAGATACTCTCGAGAGAGCTTACAAGACCTACTTAGTAGCTCAATGACTGGGTGAGTCGCTGGGGATCACTCCACGACTGTAGACCGTTTGAAACCACCGCGAACACTAAGCGTAACCCATAAAGAATTACCGAAGTGACCTGCTGTCAGGGCTGCTTGATGTTGACCCTGGCAGGAATTTCCATTCAATCATTGAGAATCACAAAAGTGAATCCTCTCATAAATGTTCTGGCAGATTGCTAAGATCTGCGTAGGACTCTTAAGTTTACATCTGGTGTCCTTAATGATGAACAACCAGTGTAGAAATATCATGTGTTCCTATGAGATCTTTTGATGAATCTCGGGGCTCTAGACTCGATAAGTGCACATTTGGTTTCCTATGCGGAGATTAGGGAGAGGTCTCCTGCTTCAATATCAACTATCTCTAAGAGATAAGTCGATAGATTACACCGGTTCCCCGTGAGAATGAAACAAGCTCTTTTAAGAGAACTTGAGTGGTTAAGAAGGTTTAGTGCAGTGCGTCACTGGGTCCATGACGTCTTTGTCTTCAATACCAGTGTCACCTTAGTAACAACTAGTAGCATATGAGTTGAACCCGGTGTCTGCCCTAAGGTTGAACATATGGAGGGCTATTTCTTTTCACCCTTTTTCATAACTTTTCTTTTTAATTCTTCAACCCCTTCTTTCTCCTTTCTCATTTTCTCCTTTTTTCAATCATACCTAAGGACTTCTAATTCTAATCTATTGGATTTGTCCTTGGGTAGATCCCTCCGGCTCTGGCGGATCATAGGACGGTTTTTCCTAACCTTAGTCACCTTATAACTCCATGACTATCCTATCATTGATCATATGCCATAAAACCTTTTATTGAAAATCTCTCAAAGTGTTTATGATAATAAAACACATTTTGTTGACACTTCGAGAGTTTTGCATTTCTTTTGAAGGACTCCCCCTTCACATGTACTCATGAATATTTTAGAAATTTGCACATGCGTGAGGAGTTTGCACTTTTTGAATTGATCCACTTTCAGCGAACATGACCGATTCGAGACACGCTTACATCACTAGTTAGACTAGCTTGAAATTATTACCCGTCCTGGTCAAGTCCAAAGAAAGTCTCTCGATACGGTACATTCTACTCAGACAAGTCCTATTCGAGACACGCTTACATCACTAGTTAGACTAGTTTGAAATTATTACCCGTCCAGGACAAGTCTTTTCGATTACTGACATTTTAAGCTTCGTCAATTCATTGGTACTATCTGAGTCGAGCTCTTTTTGAGATTCAGTCACAATCTTTAAACATCTTTGATCACATTTTAATCATGTCTTCTCCCCCTCAAAAATAGCATATCGTGATATTTTTGATATCAACTGATTAATAAAAAGCTTTTTGGAGAGAAAGACAGATTTGATTTTGCATGAAATCGGAACATTTTTCTTTTTTGTACTCCCCCTTAATGATAGCATATTTAAAATTAATTAAGGGTTTTGAGGGAGTTATCTTGAGCACTAATTTTGAGAGATTTTGAGAAATCTTTTTGAACAATCTTGAAAAAGTGCTCAAGAATTCCTTTTTGGAAACGAGTTTATGCTTTGAAATCTTTTTCGTTTGTTTAGACTCGAACTTTTTGAAAAAGAGTTCGCCATTGAACGTACGAGTCCTTGATTTGAAAATAATCAGAAGTCGTCATTGAAGTACGGGTTTCGTACTGAAGTATACGAAAGCCATTGTGAAGAAACTTTTGAGAAACGACATGTTTTTAGAGAAAAAAACATTTTTTTTTTTAAAAAAGGAACTCCCGCTCAAGCATCTGTACATGTCCGTGTCATTGTTGAATGACATTTCTAGAAACGTACAGAATATTGATTTATACGAGAGACATGTCGTGAGAAGAATATTTTTGGATTTTTTGATTTTATATAGTTTTTGATTTTTTTGAAAATTTTATATTTTTGTATTTTGTTTTTGTTGGTTTTTCAAATTTTGTATTTTGTTTTTTCAAAAATATTTATAGCGAAGCGATTTTGAAAACATTTTTCAAGAAGATTCGAGAAGACGTTCTAGCTCCTCAGGAGTTAGGCTTCGCATGCCAATTCGTCGAACTAAATAGTCAAACCGTTCTTTTGGAAGGGCTTTAGTGAATAGATCGGCGAGTTGGTAATCAGTCTTAACGAAAAATAATTCAACAGTACCCTCTTCCACGTGTTCTTTGATGAAATGGTAGCGGACTTTGATATGCTTCGTCTTAGAGTGATGTACGGGATTGCACGAGATGGCTATGGCACTTTTTGAGTCACAATACATAGGTATTCTGTCAAAAGTAAAGCCATAATCTGTGAGCTGTGTCCGCATCCAAAGAACTTGGGCACAACACGCAGATAGAGACACATACTCGGCTTCGGCGGTTGATAGTGCAGTACAATCCTGTTTCTTTGAAGACCAGCTTACAAGCTTTTCACCCAAAAATTGTGCTCCACCTGATGTACTCTTTGCTGTAACTTGATCACCAGCATGGTCTGCATCTGAAAATGCTGTTAGATTAAACTCCGAATCCTTCGGATACCAAAGTCCCAAGTTAATGGTGCTTCGTAGGTACCGAAAGATCCGTTTAACCTCTTTGAGGTGAAGTTCGGTAGGCTTTGCCTGAAACCGTGCTAATAAACAAACAGCAAATTGAATATCGGGTCGACTAGCAGTTAGGTACATGAGAGAACCGATCATGCTCCGATATTTCTTCGGATCGATAGGTTTCCCAAACAAATCAGCACCTATTTTTGGTGAAGTGACCATTGGTGTACCAACAGAATCACAATTTTCCATTCCATGTTTTTTCAAAATCTCTATTGTATATTTAGCTTGATTGATAAAAATACCACGAGGGGATTGATGGATTTGTAAACCAAGAAAGAATTTTAGTTCCCCCATCATGGACATTTCAAATTTGCTTTTCATGAGATTTTCAAAATGTTTTGAATGGTTAGGATTGGTTGATCCAAAAATAATGTCGTCCACGTAAATTTGAACGATCAAAATGTCATCTTTGAACTTTTTGATAAACAAGGTGTCATCAACCGTTCCTTTGGTGAAATTGTTTTTAAGCAAGAAAGATGATAGTTCGTCATACCACGCTCTTGGAGCTTGTTTTAGACCATAAATTGCTTTCTTAAGCTTGTAGACGTAGTCTGGATGATCTTTGTCGACGAATCCCTCTGGCTGACTCACATACACTTCTTCTTTCAGAGTTCCATTCAAGAAAGCTGTCTTAATGTCCATCTGATAGACTGTGATGTTTTTGTGAGCGGCATAGGCTAAGAAAATCCGGACTGCTTCAAGTCTAGCTACAGGCGCGAATGATTCTTCGAAATCTATCCCTTCTTCTTGTGGATATCCTTTAGCCACGAGACGAGCTTTGTTGCGAATTACAGTCATTTCCTCATCCAGTTTGTTCTTCCACAACCACTTGAGATCAAGAACTCGTTTATCAAGTGGTCGTTCAACAAGTTCCCAGCTGTCATGTAACAGGTATTGAAGAAATTCCTCCTGCATCGCTTCAATCCAAGGGTTTTCTGCCATTGCTTCCCGAATGTTCTTTGGTACTTTGGTGCTTATTGAGCAAATGTAAATGCACAATTCGAGATCGGTGGCAAGTTGTCTCCTCGTCTGAACTGGCATGGAAGGATCACCAATAACATGTACTAACGGATGGTCTTTTGTCCATTGAAACGTAGAAGGGTACCTTTGGTTGAACGAATGTGTGTTAGATGGTTCTTGTAACCTTGAAGAAGATTCAGCAGAGTCTGATGCAAACGGGTTTTCAAATACTTCTTCTTCTTCTTCTAACGCAGCATCGTTTGAATTATTTGTTGGTTCTTCTTGAAAATTTGTGTTTTGGTTTTGCTCATCAACTCTTGGTATTTCAGTGTCAAGTACTGGAGTTGCTTGAGTAGATGTAGATGATGTTGATGTAGTTGGTGCTTCAGCTTCGATTGTTGTAGATGCATCTTGTGATGGTGGTGGTGGTTGATGGTTTTGAGCGGGTGCAGCGGAATGTTGTTGAGATGCATTTGTCGAAGGTCCACCATAATATTCATCAAACATTAACTCGAAGAAATTTTCCAGTTCTTGTTCTGAAGGTTTATCTGTGTTTGTTGACTGAGCTCCTTGAGTCACGAGTCCTGAACTGATGTGTCCAGAAGTCTGATGGTTTGGTGCGGGTCCTAATCCGTTTTGATTAGAAGCCATTGGATTAAGCGCGGGTTCTAGAGCGTATCTCTCAGAAGCCATCTGTGAAATCTCATCAAACTTCACATTCATCGTCTCCATTATCCTTTTTAGACGTCTATTATACACCCTGAATGCCCTCGAGTTTTCTGAATATCCAATGAAGATTCCAATATCACCCTTAGCTTTTAACTTCCCTAGATCTTCTCTGTCATTCGTCGGATAGCACAAAGCGCCAAACACGTGAAGGTAAGAGATGTCAGGTTTACGGTTGTTCACTAGCTCATATGGGGTTTTATTGAATCTTGGATGTACTAGGGATCGGTTCTGAGTGAAACACGCAGTGGCAACAGCATCAGCCCATAAGAATAGTGGTACACTAGAAAAGATCAGCATTGTGCGAGCAGCTTCCACAAGAGTTCTGTTTCTTCTTTCAACTACCCCGTTCTGCTGTGGAGTTCTAACAGCTGATGTTTGGTGTGTTATTCCAACATCTTCAAAGTAGGTTCTTAACTCCTGATTGGTGAATTCTGTGCCATTATCTGTTCTTACAATCCTTACTGGAGCTTGAAGTAGAACTTGGATACGCTTCAGAAAGGTGATGATGATGCCTGGTGCCTCGTCTTTTGACCTCAGAAACTTTACCCATGTATATCTTGAATAATCATCGACAATAACAAGAATATACTTCTTCCCATTAATGCTTTCAACTCTCATTGGGCCACATAAGTCCATGTGTAACAAATGTAACCTTGCTTCCGAACTAGGTACGGTTTTGGGTTTATATGATGCTCTTTTGCTTTTTCCCTGTTCGCATGATGGACATAGGTGTTCCTTGGTGTATTTGAACTTAGGAAGTCCGGTGACGATGTTGTCTTTGGCTAACTTGTTGATGGTGTCGAAATTGAGATGGGATAAACGTCTATGCCACAGCCAGGACTTAGTATCGGATGCCCTTGTCATAAGACAAATTGGTGATGTAGAAGCCATTTGGTTGATGTCGATAGCATACAAGTTTGTACCACGATTTCCAGTTAAGAGATCATCACCAACCAAATTTCTGATAAAAACCGTGTTTCTCCTGAATGCAACTTCTAAATCTGCATCACAAAACTGCCCAACTGAAAACAAGTTGTGTCCCAACCCTTCGACGTAGTAAACTCGAGTGATCAAAAAATTCCCAAACTGAAGATCTCCATAACCCTGAATAGCTGCTACATGATCATTTCCAAAGCGTACAGTTCCCATAAATTTCCAGATGAAATTGATCAGCAGCTTTAAGTTCCCGGTCATGTGCTTGGAGCAACCCGAGTCGACAATCCAAAGACATATTTCGATAACCTGCCAAGAACAGAAGAGTTTGTATTTGGAAACCGTGTTGAATTTGGTTCCATGGGGTTAGGAGTAAAAGCAGAATCACACTCATAGACAGTTGCTACTTGTGTAGCTTGAGTTATTTCTAATTTGCCGTCCTTAAGAGTGAACTCTCTACCCGTCGGAATCCACATACAAAACTTAAGATAGTTCCTAGGCATTCGACTAATAGTGGTAGTCCTAAATCGTGCAACTAATCGTTCTAAAGATCTGGATCTAGCACTAGGTCTGTTTGGAACATCCTTCTGTTCAGGCGTGCCATTCATATTCTTAGAAACACATTCATCATGAACATCATTAATTAAACATTTCTTGCATATCAAACAAACAGAGTCATTACATGCATTAGAAACAGTACGTTCGACATTACATTCAGATGAAACATGTCTCTTATTACAAAGCGATAAATTCCTAGGGTGTTCTTCTACTTCTTCAACTTTATTCTTGCTACTACTCTTAGAGACAGGCGAGACTCTATTGTTCCTTGTATTGCTCTTAGGCTTTAGTCTGCTGCTCCTAGAGGTGCTTTCTAATCCTGTAGAAGGTAAGGCACACACATTAGGATTTATATTGTTGTCCTTTTTAGCATCCCTAGATTCTTTAGAATTAGCCTTTATGCACTTGTCATTTGTCTTAGATGTTGAGGCAGACGCATTAGTGGGACTAATCCTAAAAAGGCCAGGTGCTATCACTTTTGGTGTTTCGACAACCGCTTTTCCTTTATCAACAATCTTAACATTTTCACTTTTCTTAGGCAAGGGTGTTGGAGTGACTGGTTTTGTCAAATCCTTTTTCTCATCGACTTTTGGAGCAAACCGTGAAATTGACATTTTTGGTTTTTGAACCGTGTTTGAAACATTTGGTTTCTCCGTAGTCGACGGTTTTGCAAACTTAGTTTCCTCACCCTTTCCTTTTTGACTTTCAAGCTGAGCCCTCAAAAGATCATTTTGCTCTTTCATGTTCTTTAAGGCACGCTCATACGACAATTTGTCATACTTGCATTCTTCCTTTTTTCGATCAAGTTGTTTAAAATATGACACATTTTCTTTTTCAAGCTTTATAAGAGCATTTTCATATTTTGAAACAATTTCAGAGGTCTCAGCTCTCAGTCTTTCATCGTCTTGAACAGAGTACGTTTGTAAAATGATGGACATAATGTCAGTGGTCATAACAGCTTCGAAGAGAGAATCATTTAGGTTTTCCAAAACATTTATGTTTTCACGAGAATCATGAGCTTCGTTTACCAGGGATTTGTGGTCCTTGACAAAGTCGGCCGTTTCTTTTAAGAAAGCTTGTTCAAAATGGATTACCCTCGCACTGATGTTATTTAGTGGGATAGTAATTTCGTTTTCAAAAACTTTTTTCTGCTCAATATGAAAACTGGAATGCCAGTTGTTAATATTGATTGTAGTTTTAGAAGCAACGATGTTTTGAAGTTCTTGAATTCTCTTTTTAACGTCATCCAAAATTTCTCTAGCCTCACTTGTGTTAAAAGTGTTGTTTGAAGAAATTTGTTCCATTTTTGAAAGAGATTTGGAAACAATAACTTTCTTAGAAAACATTTTTGAGAATGGTCGTTTTATGGAAAACACAGATGGTTCTTTTTGTGGAACAAAAGTAATTCCCGAAAGTTTGTTCAATTTGTTGTAATCAATGGGTTTCAAATCCTTTTGTTTCATTTTAGTAATGCTCTCTTCGACATGTTCTATCGTTTGCACAGAATCCCGAACGACGGGAGGATCATGTTTGGTGTAAAAAACACTACCATTATACAAAACATTCTGTTCATCCTGAGCTTTCTTGAGATTACAAGGATTGTTGTTACCGAGAGCCATTTTGTGTTTCGTATGGTAAATCGGATTAGTTTGGTTTGAAATCATTTTCATAGTTTGACTTGACTGACCCGACTTAACCACCAATTCTTCTAGATGTGCAATCTTGTGTTCTGACTCTACGATTTCTTCCAAAAGTTTATCTTCTTTCTTTGCAAAGTCCTTTTTCAACTCATCCCTCTCTTTTTCAAGATTGGTATAAGCTGATTTTTGTTTAGAAAGTTGGTTTTGTAAATCAGAAATTTCCGCGTTTAAAGATTTTATCTTTTTGAAAGAATTAACATCAAGTGTGTCAAACTTGAGTTGCAATTGTTTTTCTCTTGAAACGGAATTTTGATAACCAGTTTCTAATTCAGACAATCTTTTGTTATGAAATTCAAAAGCTTTAACGTTTTCTTTGTAACTCTCAAGCTCAGCGGTCAATTTAACATTCGCGGCCTTAACATCGCGATTGACCTTTTTCACATTCTCAATTTCAATACGACAATTATTCAATAATGATTCAAACAAAGCACGTGTTTCCTCATCATTCTCAGCATGCTGTGAAACGAAGCCTCCATTATGATTCACATCTGGAGTTGCTGAAGGAGTATTGCTACTACTTGGCGTGTCCAGGTATGTATCATAAGTGGGTGCTAGCTTCTCAGAATGCTGTTCCTCATGAGGAGACATATCAAATATATCATTATTGTGACATGTGTTGAAGTTTGATACCTCAGATGGTGCATTGGTGTCATAAACAGGAAGTGTATCAGAATCCGTGTCATACTTAGCTTCCTGAAGATTCGCCATGAATATGCAGTTCGCATCGATATCCTCTCTATCTTCCATGTCATCCATAAGAGCCATAAAATCATTCTCCTCTGCGTTTAACTGAAACCCTGCCTCATTCTTTTGTGCCAACAGTAATGCTTTCTGCAAATACGCTGTGTCTTTCTTGTTCGGCTTAGTAGGACAGTTCCTTGCCATATGACCTACACCCTGACAGTTAAAACACTTTACCGGATTACCCTGATTCACATTTCCCAAATTCCCAACTACTGGAGCTGCAACATTTCTATTCTGATTACCCATTGCCTGATTACCAACATTCTGACCCCTCTGATTTCCAACAAACTGACCCAACTGATTCCCTGCATACTGACCATACTGATTTGCTGCATTCTGATTCTGATTCCCCATGTTAATTCCAGTAGCGTATCCTTGCTGATTCCCATAAATTCCAACCATTTGGCCTCCGTTGCCCATATTGAAACTCGGCTGAGCAATCTGCTTATTGCGAGTGTTCGATGAAATCCTTTGGTTGTTGTTTGTTGGTGTAGAATAGCGTCCTTGGAATGCCTTTGTCAGAAAAGCAAACGCTTGAGTCAGGGCTGCAGTGGCTTCATCATTTTCAATGAATTCTGGTTCTTGGAATTGTTGGTATTGCTGTTGTGGAATAACATGTTGTTGTTGCTGTGGGTAGAACTGTTGTTGGTAGACCGGTGTTGATTGTTGAATGTATGATGGTTGCATGTAGTTGTGAGTGGAAGATGATGATGGTTGTTGTGTGTTCACTGGTAGTGGTGTTGGTGTAGTAGCAATTAATGCGAGAGGATCATGATTCTTTGCCAATCTTTCTTTCCTTACTTCATTAGCCTCAGCTTGATTTTGCTTCAGAAAATCATAGAGTTGATCATAATTCACCTTATGTAAATCCTTTGTTTGATTGACAATTGTAACATAACGACCCCATTCTTCTGGAAGGTTATTGATGAATTTGATGTTTGTTGCAATTGTTCGAGGTGTCAACTTGTTTCTGATTAACTCATTCATCAAAGTGCAAAACCTTGTGTAGTAAGATTCAATCTGTTCACCTTTAGTGGATGTGAAATTTTCCCATTCAGTAAGAAGTTTGTTCTCAACATCCTGTTGTCCAATCTTTGTTCCATGACATATCCTCCTAACACGTTCCCACATAGCATAAGCAGTTTCACAGCTGTCGACCGCAGCAAAGATCTCCCGTGGTAATCCAAGTTGGATTAAATGCATTGCCATATCATCTGCGGCGATCTGCTTCTTGTCTTCCTCTGTGTAATCTGCTTCTGTTTGTTCACGCACGAATGGTTGAGTAGGAGGTGTTGTATTTGGATTGCCTTCAATTTGAACTTGTCTTGGCTTGAATGGACCATTTGTGATGGAGTTGATCATTAATTTACCATCAGGCTTTGTTTTGATGTAACGAAGCATGCGGCTTGTCCATGGGAGATATCCACCTTTTTCAAGCATAGGAGGTCGGTTTTCCGCACCTGCTGCATGAATATCTTGCTGAGACGCCATTGATGAAGTGTAGATGGATAAAGTTGATTCTTGGATCGTTCCAACGAAATAGGAGTAGAGTTTAGAGTGAGTTGATGCAAGTTTTTATGGTGAAAATTTTGACTAAAAACCTTAAAACCTCAATAACTTCTTCTCGGAGCGTTTTTAGGCCTCGAAACTTCGCCTAAATTGATTAGCGTGTCGTTCTCCTCTGTCTGACGGTCGTTTTGACAGCTGATTCGTCGAAAACGGAGTTACGGTTCAAAAGTTATGGCCGTTTGAAGTTTGGTCGTCAAAAACCTCACTTTTGTCAAAATTCTCGAAACTTTGCTATGTTCTCGATAATATCAAAAGTTCTCGATAATATCAAAAGTTCTCGATATTATCAAAAGTTCTCGATAATATCAAAAGTTCTCGATAATATCAAAAGTTCTCGATATTATCAAAAGTTCTCGATAATATTGAAAATTCTCGATAATTTCTGAAGTTCTCGAAAATTTCTAAAGTTCTCGAAAAACTTGAAAAGTTCTCGATAAACTCTGAAGTTCTCGAAAAACTTGTGATTTTCTCGAAAACCCAGTTTCACAAGAGATTTCGAAATTGTACAATTTCGAAACTTAGCCCGAAAGTCGAAGTAATTTCTTTCTTATACAAGAGAGAAAATACCGAGTATCCAATTTTGAGCACGAACGAAACCGTTTCTGATGTTCTCGAAAACAGGTCAAAGAGGAGATTGCGAAACTGTGGCAGTTTTTTGATTATGATAAAAGCTCACCCAAATGAAGTTTTTAATCCAAGATTCTTGTACTTCTAAGCTAAAAAACACCAAAACTTGAAGAAAGTTCAAAACTTGATGATTTTTATGAAACTTTTTGAGATCTCGAAAACAAGTACAAAACCAAATTCGAATTTTTTAAGCTATGAAACTTCAAAAAGATTTAAACTTTCTTGTTAGAAAAAGTTTATAACACTAGTTTGTAATCAAAAAAGTGTTAAAAACCAAGAAAACCAAGAAAAGTAAAGAACTTTTCCAAAAAAAACGTGTAGAAAGCCTAAAAAAAAACGAAGCCAACAAACCCCAACACTCCTAAATCATTGTTAGGCGATTGATACCACTTGTAGGACCTTAGATTAACCAACTTTATCACAAATATAGAAGATTAGAAGAAGAAAGATGGTGACTTGGTGACTTGTATGATATTCGTGTATAGAGAGAGAGAGATCGAAATGAGAGAGCTTTTATTAAGAAAACACACACAAATACACACACAAGCACACACCTCAAATGAGCCTTTGAGGTGTTTATATAGTAAGATACATGAGATGCCCTAAGGCTTTCTATGGGCTTGGGCTTGGACTTGGTTACTTGGTTGGATAACTAGGCTTATGAAACATAGCACATAACATATTAGCTTGCCAAGTCCAAAGCCCAATGACTAAACTATTACTAATCTTAACAAACGACACAAAGTTACAATATGAGAATGACCATCACTTCATAATACATATTTTTAATGCTAACAGTCCAACCTCTTAGCTTCCATGAAACTTGCAATCTCATCCTCCTCTTGCTTTTTCTTCTTTTCTATTTCAGCTTCCGCCAATTTCTTTGCCAATTCTGCATCATAATTTATCTGAGCTTGATCTTTCTTTAAAACCTTTCTTGGCTGCACTTGTTCTGTACCAGTCATAACTGCTTTACCTTTTACTGTTCTTATTCTAGCAGCTTTTTCTTCTGCAGTGGTAACATCTTGACTAGCAGTGGGAACATCTTGTCTTGCAGTGGGAACTTGAAGCTCAGCAGTGGAAATTGGTTGAGTAATTCCAACTGTATCATCAAAATCAGCATCTAAACCATAATCTTCTCCAAAATCTATCTTCCTCCCCTTAGTCTCAGCATCTGTTTTCCTCCCCTGTTTGGAAGAATCTCCCAAACCTTCACTAAAGCCTGCTGATAAATCATCTTGAGGTGAAGATGAAGAAGAAAACACAACTTTGGCAGATCTTTTCTTCTTTAGGCTCTCAACTTCATCCTGTAACCTTTTAATCTCTGCCTTCATCTGATTAAGCTCTGTGGCATGATGTTGTTTAGTCTTTGCCAGATCTTTCTCCAGAGCTTGAACCTGTTTGACTAATTTGGTACATAATTCCATCAATTCAGTTAGTTGCACACTGCCCTCAACACTTCTAACTGTGTTACCTGTTGGGAGAGGTGAATCATAGGGCATTGATTCAGGCTCTTCTCTAGTTGGACTAGAATGAAGCCTTGAACTACCACTGCTTGTTCCTAAACCAAAAGGTTCAGCAACATGCAATGTTGAGATGAGAGGAGTTGGCTGTTTTGGCCTCCTCTCATATGTGTGAGTTACTGCAGGGGTATGTTGAATAGGTGGAACTACAATAGTGATGGGATGCAACTGGGATAGTTGCATCTTCACCCTATACCTGTGAAATCTTTGAAAGCATTTTAGGAAAAAGTGGGTGAACCTCCCCATTCCAAAGTTCTGAAGCCTTACACATATTATGAAAAACTTTTGGCTTAAGACAGGGGGTTTCATAAACTCTTTTGTGGGTTTGCAGTTGAAATTCATTTAACACTGCTTGCACAAACCTTGGATACATCAAAAATTTTTATGAACTCTTTACATTGCCTTTCATATTATTGAAAATAAACTTTGAAAAATTGAAAGTCCTATCAGTAGCCAAGCAAACCAAAGGATAAGCCAGGGTTGATGTAAATTGCTCATAAGATGTTTTCTGAGGACTTAGGCAATGTAAAAGAGTATGTATTAAAAATCTCCAATGGGGACAAAAACATCCTTTTCTGAAAGTCACTTTTTGATCAGATGTATCATACCCCATGGAAGCAATATTTTTGAAAATATCTAAATTGGGTAATGTGATGATACCATTGAGATCATCCAATTGGAGAACTCTCCTCAAGGGTGACTCAGTAACATCAATTGTTACCTCATCCACTGTGGCTCTAAGAGCTTCCACAGTTTCTTGTGTGTCTCCCTGTTCAATAGTTATGGACTCAACAGTGTTCCAGAACTGTTTGATATGAGAAACAAAGATCGTGGGATTAACAGTTAAAGCATACGTTATATGGGTTGTATTAAGAAAATCCTCAATCTGATGGAAAACGGGGCCACTCTTCTCATTTGACTTTTGTAAATAGGCCACTTGGTTGTGCTCATCAACAAAGTTTAGAATCGCCATGATTTTTGTGAAAGAAAGATAAAAGTGTTAGTAATCGAAGATAAAAATCAAGCCGTATGATGATCAATTTATACTAATAGGGTTTGAGGAGTATGCGGAATGTGAATTATCTTAAGGAAGAATTTATCTTTGGGAAAAGAATAAACTAAAATTGGTAAGTGGATAATTCACAAAAAGTTACCCTATAAATAAGGAAACACGGTTATTTTACAACGGCTAGTTAAAAAATAGATTACTGACACAACAGTTGAAACGGCTAGTTCACCAGTGGTAAAAATTACACTTGCAGTGGTAACTAGTGAACTAGTAGTGGTAAATTTTCACAAATATCAAAGAGCAATGGTAAGTAAAACTTGTAAACTTAGCTGCTCTAATCATAGTTTTTAGCAAACTATCAGCTATAAACGGATTTGATATGTCTTTACCATGAGTCGTTTGCTATGGACTGGCCAACTCTTCATCACATGGAATATGGTGAGTTGATAACCATATAGTTTTTGGTAAACTATCAACCATAAACGGATTTGAGAAGTCTTTACCAGTAGCCGTTTGCTCTGGACTAGTTGATTCTTATGTTGATTAGACATGGGGAATCAATAACCATTTGTTGTATGTCTGAAATACACACCTTATAACTCCAATGTCTCAAACAATATTGGTTTGTATTCTGCATAAGTAAGGAACACCAAGTATAACCAATATAATTTAACCCAAAGTAACCTTTTGACCAAGTTACTATTCATAAAAATATCTCTCCAAAGTCAACCCGATAATATCCAAATTTACTCCTCCAACCTACCAAAACAGATAAGAGTAAATAACTTGCATTAATTATCCTTCGACCTTGACTTTGCCATAAAAGGGGGGCTCATAAACACTTTAGTTTTCATCAAAACTAATCTCCAATATCACAAACCCTACAAAACATCATGAGATGGTTTCCATTGATCTACATATCATTAGATGATTCTTCTGATGAGAAAATCAGTTATTGCTCAGACTCAGAGGAACCTTCAACTGGATGGAGTGATTATTTTCCACCAGGTGCTGCAACAGCTACATCTTCCAACATGAAGCCTAACAAGAAGATTTCAGCTGCTCCTGCTCCATCTCTAGAGTGTTATTCAAGTTCTTCCTCTGATGATTATGATCCAACCTACACCTTGTCCAAGGAACTTCCAAGAGCCCTCACTACAGCTTTGGAGTCATCCATAGTCAACATGAAGTGGCCTGCTGTTGAGAAGCCTACACAATTGCCAAAGCCTCCCAAGCAAGTTATGGGCCTTGCTTGTCCAAGAAAGCAACTTTCTTTTGATGACAAGAGAAAGAAAGCTTTCAAAGGCAAGCATGATTATGAGGGTAAAGGGTAGAAACCCATGGAGTAGTTGGTCTGAAGATTTAGGTGTTAGGTTGTGAGTCCTTGTGTTTTGTGATTTTCTAGTTGTGTTTAGGCTCTCTGAATCGATGTACTTTGTTTCCTTTTGAATAAATCAATAAAAGTACTTTTATCTTTTGTCACTGAGAGAGCAAATCTTTCCACTATTGTATCATGGTTTCCACTGTGCTTTAATTTTTCTACATACAAGTTAGTAGAAAACCATACAACCATATACAAATAATATTAGTACCTAAAAACTATCCTGCAACACTAAAAATTATTAGACATCAAAGATTTATGGATTTAGCATTCCAATACCTGTTACCAAGTACTGAAACCTACCTACATCAAGCAATTTTGTTAATAAATCAGTATAGTTGTCATCAGTATGAATTTTGACAACTTGAATAAGCTTTTTCTCATAACAATCTCTAATAAAATGATGTCTGATTTCAATATGTTTAGTTTTAGTGTGTTGCACAGGATTTTTAATGATGCATATGGTACTACTATTGTCTATATAGATAATGGTGTTCATGAAATTGTACCCATAATCCAACAATTGATTCTGAAGCCATAAGATCTGAGGACAACAGCTAGCAGCAGCTACATATTCTGCTTCAGTGGTTGAAGTAGCCACCATTGTTTGTTTCTTGCACTGCCATGACACCAATCTACATCCAAGAAATTGACATCCACCTGTAGTTGACCTTCTATCCAAACTTGCACCAGCATAATCACTATCTGAGTATGTGATCAATTCCATAGGGGATTCTCTGGGATACCACAATCCTAGATTAGGATATGTCTTCAAATACCTGAAAATCTTCTCCACTGCTGTCATATGTGATGTCTTAGGAGTAACTTGAAATCTTGCACAAGCACATACAGCAAACATAATGTCTGGTCTTGATGAAGTGAGATACATCAGAGAACCAATCATAGATCTGTAAGTGTGCACATCAACATCTGCTCCACTAGCATTCTTCAACAATAGATGAGTAGTCTTATCAGCAGGGGTATTTGAAGGTTTTGTATCAGTAAATTTGAACTTTCTTATAATCTCAGCCACATATTTGTCTTGACTGATAAAGATGCCATCTTTCCTTTGTTGTACTTGCAGCCCCAAAAAGAATGTAAGTTCTCCCATAGAACTCATTTGAAATTCATCTTTCATCAGCTTTTCAAACTCTTTGCACATCTCTTGTCTAGTAGATCCAAAGGTGATATCATCAACATATACTTGAACAAGTAGAATATCACCCTTGTCTTTCTTGATGAACAAAGTTTGATCAATCTTTCCTCTATGAAACCCATTATTCAACAGATAATTAGCTAAGGTATCATACCACTTCCTTGGAGCTTGATGTAAGCCATAAAGAGCCTTAACAACTGTATACACTTTATTAGGGTGTTGAGGATCTTCAAAGCCTGGAGGTTGAGAGACATAGACCTTCTCATCAATCTTTCCATACAGGAAGGCACTCTTAACATCCATTTGATAGACAATAAAGCCCATAAAGGATGCATAGGCTAGAAACAATCTAATACCTCAATCCTTGCAACAGGAGCAAAAACTTCTTCATAGCCAATACCCTCCTCTTGAGTGTATCCTTGAGCAACCAATCTAGCTTTGTTCCTAATAACAATACCTCTTTCATCTTTCTTGTTTCTGAAAACCCGCTTAATACCAATCACCTTCATACCATCAGGCAAATCACAAAGAACCCAAACCTTTTGAAGTTTGAACTGCAACAACTCCTCTTGCATTGCTTCAACCCAGCTAGATTCTTCTAAAGCCTTATAAACATTTTTAGGCTCCACTTGTGATAGAAAACAGAAAAACAAACATTCATTCTTGTTCTTATGCTTCTTGGACTCATAAACTTCACTAATGAACCCATGAACATCATCTTTCTTTGTCTGCCTTCTTGTCTTCACACCTGATTGTAGCTCAGCAATTTTATTTTCAAGTGGATGCACTTTGTGAATTGAAGTCTGTGATGTGCTAGGAATATCATATGTTGTTGGCATGTTTGAGATCTCAACATCACCACTGGGTGATTCCTGAGAAGAACTTCCCACAATTGGACTATCAGTGGAAACTTCTGCTACAGCAGTGGGAATTTGATTACCACTGCTAGTAGGAATATCTGTATTCAAAACATCAAAATTCACAGCCTTTGCATCACTTTCCTTTTTAGAATCCTTTTTGAGAGTTTTCATTTTTGTCAACAAAGTCCCAAAGTGGCATAACAATTTGATCTTTATCATCTTCATCATCTTTGCAAGATTCATCTTCATCAATGAATTCTTCTGTCTCTTCAAGATTATTGACTCCAGTACTTGAAGTGATAGGTACATAATTCATTGTATTTGATAATGTCTCAAGATCAAATAACCATTCTGGTCCTGAACCTGCTATGTTAGTTTTATTTTCAAGAAACTCAACATGCAAATTCTCTTCAATCTTCTTTGTTCTCAAATTATAGACTCTAAAAGCCTTGCTAACCATAGAATATCCAACAAAGAAGCCTTCATCAGAATTTTCTTCAAATTTTTCCAGATGATCAATGGTATTGAGAATCGTGACATGACATCCACATGGCCTCATAAATTCCAAAGTTGGGGGTCTTCCTCTGAATAGCTCATAAGGTGTCTTGTTCTTTGTTTTAACCACTAAAACCCTGTTCTGAATGTAACAAGCAGTGTTAACTGCTGCAGCCCAAAAAGTCACTGGTAGCTTTGAATCAACTAACATGGTTCTAGCAGCCTCAATTAGTGTTCTGTTCCTTCTTTCAGCAACTCCATTTTGTTGAGGAGTTCTTGCAACACTAAATTCTCTCCTAATACCTTTGTCTCTGTAGAAAGCATCCATAACTTTATTCTTGAACTCTGTCCCATTGTCACACCTGATGATCTTGATCTTCTTTTCAACTTGATTTTCAACTTCAGTGATAAATGTCTTAAGGATGCCAGTGGTTTCATCCTTGGTTCTTAAAAAGAAAACCCATGTAAATCTACTAAAGTCATCAGTCACAACAAGACAATACTTCTTCAAATTTATGCTGCTCACTGATGTAGGACCAAACAAGTCCATATGCAGCATGTAAAGTGGGTGATCAATAGAATTGTATGCCTTGGTCTTGCATGAAGATATGTGTTGCTTACCTTTAAGACAGGCAACACATGTTTGGTCATTTTCAAATCTCTTCTCTGGTAAACCTCTGACTATACCATCTTTCACAATCTTGTTTATGGTCTTGAAATTAACATGACCAAGTCTTCTGTGCCAAAGCATGGATTCATCTAAAGTGGCTTTTGCAAGCTAGCAAGTAACATCATCTTTAGCCACTATATTCTTCATGTCAATGCTATATAGATTGCCTTTTCTAGGGATTTTAAGCAAAATATCACTTTCATCAGGGAGCTTATAATCCTTAGATAAGATATAGCATTCATCTTCTGTGAATAGAACTCTATGCTTCTTGTCACACATCTGTGACACACTGAAAAGGTTGTACTTGAGTTCTTTCACATAATACACATTCTCAAAGTCCAAGTTTCCAGCCTTGATTGTTCCTTTGCCAGAAACTTTGCCTCCAATACCACCTCCAAAACTGACAAATTTTCCATCATAAGGTTTGAAATCTGAAAGATAGGACTTATTGTCAGTCATGTGCCTAGAACATCCACTGTCTGAATATTGATGAGTGCTCAAACACTCATCATTTTTGGTCAAATCTGAACTGCAAAACATACAAAAACACTCATAAATGCATCAAATTACTAAAAATATTTCAAAATTGTGTTTTATATGTTTTAGATGCAAAATGAGCAAAAACAAATGAAAAACGTACAAAGTTTGCAAAATTGGCAGTTTCAGTCCCCCAACTTTCATAAAATTACAAAACTAGTCCCTAGATATTCAAAATAAGGAAAATTATCACCAAAGGTCCTTTTGAAATCATAAGTTGTCATATTTAGTCCTTTGGTGAAAAATCTTAAAAGTTTTGGAAATTTACAATTTTGGTCCCTAGAGTTTCAAACTTTGGCAGATTTGGTCCCTGGTGGGATATTTTTGAAAATAAAATCATTTTGGGTCCTTGGGAAGTCACAAAAGTCATTTTTAGTCCTTGGTGTAAAATGTTTGGAGAAATTACATGTTTGGTCCCTGAAGTTTCAAAAATGACAGTTTTGGTCCCCGGGAAATGTAAATTTGGAAAATATTATGTTAGGTCCTTGGATTTTGGAAAATGGCAAGTTTTGTCCTCATTTGTACTTTGGGAAAGTTTCAAAATTAGTCCATGTATTTTCTGAAAATTACATGTGTGGTCCTTGTTGCTTATTAGTTATAAACCAAACGTACACCCTTTGTTATATAAGCCCAAGACAACAAAACCAAATCCAATCTACCTCCCATTACCCAAGCCCAATCAAAAAAAATCCCACCACTAAAATTCAACCACCCCGTTTTTATTATAATACCCAGTCAAACAACCCTGGGTCAACATCCACCTCACCATCTCTTTTTCCCTCCCCCTAGCCTGCCAAAACCTGCAACCAAAACACCATCATCACTTCTACACTTCTCACCTTCTGCCATCACCCACCCTACTTCTCACTTTCCACCACTACACACCAAACCCCCTGCCAAAGTAACAGACCCCCAACTTGCAATACCTCCCATTTCCCGCCAAAACACTACTAATGGTTGATATTAAACCAAAGGGAACCAACGGATGGGATTGAAGCTCAGGGAACAAGACAAGAAAGTGGAAACCCTAGTTTTTATTTCTGTATAAAAGGAACAATTTGTAGCCAATTTTTGGCATTAGGAAGTAGGTAGTATGTAGTTTTAGTAGTAGTTTTAATGTTAGTCTTAGTTCAATTTTCTAATGCCTGTATCTTTAAAATTCCAGCATCTTGTACTCTTTTACAAAAGTTTAACAAAGTTTCAGCTTTTATTCTAAATTCTGTGTTTAATTGCTCTTAAGATTGTTACTATTTTTAATTGTTCATTTACTATTGTATAAGCTTTTATAAGTTAGTTATAGCTTATTGAAGGTTTAGTATAGTCAAAGCCTGTTTTTCTTTTTAGCAAATCCTAGCAGACACTACTTTAACTAGTGTTTGGCACAAGTATTTCAGGTTCACTGTTCTGGAAATTATTAGCATAAGAATCTGTTTGCATCAATTTATTCCTTGTTATTCTTGTTTAGTTTAGTTTTAAGTAGGATTGTGCACTTAGTTAGGTACCTGGTGGTATGGATTTGTATGACTATGTACTGTTTTGTTTACCCGTTTTAACCACCTGTTGCAGCAGCTTAGCACCCCCATCAGCCCTCAATGCGTTGTGATTCAAGTGTGCTTATCCTGTCCATGCTAGTTCATTTAGGGTATATGCTAGATAATTAGTTCAGGTTAGCTTATTAGGTTGAGAATTACAGCGTATTTGAGCTTATTGAGCTCCCATCAGTTAGGCAGTAGTTGTTAGCTCATGTATGCTTCATTTAGTTTGAAGTTTGGTTTATATGTTCCTTGCTAGATGGTTGATATGTTTTTCAGGTTTGCAATTTGTTTCCTTAGCTTGTTTCAGCTTTTGAAGTAGCTTAAGTTCACCACATTAGGCCTGCACAATCAGGTACCCTTCACCACAGCCCCTTTGATCCGTATTTTTAGTTTGCTAACCTTTGGGAATCAGGACTTGAAAATTAGTTTACCGCTTATTTCCCAGCTCGTGTGTATGAACATATTTTTCTTTTATTTTTGTGATTTTTTTTAGCGGTCGATTCAGCCCCCCAAACCAGCCTCATTCACCCACTGCTGTAACCATTTCTATCCTAACACACCCTTTTTAGTCCATAATTTTGTATGAGTAGAATAGGATTTGGTGCATGATATTCTGTTTAAAAGTAGTTAACAATATATGTTTGTCTTATTTGAGCTTATCTCATGATTATAAGCATATTTAGTAGCTTATTTTGGGCTGCACAAAACCCCTACATCAGACCTGTACAATCAAACAGGTCCAAACCTCCATTTGATCTTGTTTTCAGCCTAGCTTAAGTTAGAGTCACAGCTTTATTTTTGTCGTATAAGATTTTCATAGTTTGATTATCACATTTATTGGCTTATTTGAGCATTTGGAATTGGTTTGTGAGCTTATTTTGGTCTGAAACAGTCCTTCCTTAGACCTATTTTAGGATGCCTTGTTGTTTATGCTTGTCACTTGAATCTGAGATTAGTTGGGTTTCTTTGTGTGCATTTAGTTGATTTATGTTTAATGAGGTTAGCTTAGGTATTTAGTAGCTTAATTATGGGTATGCAATTAGCTTGAACATATTTGAGCTTGTTTGACAGTTAAGTCTGAGCTTGTTTCTTATTCAATTTTTGGCTTATGTACTTATTAATAATCCTTGATTTCTTTTTTCTTGGAATGTTTTCTAGCTTATATTTACTATTCCTCAAATTTTAAATCTTAGCTTTTGCCTTAGTTCACCTAAATAGTAGCTTATACATAGTC
The DNA here is from genome assembly GCA_030686995.1 of Artemisia argyi. Classification (NCBI taxonomy): domain Eukaryota; kingdom Viridiplantae; phylum Streptophyta; class Magnoliopsida; order Asterales; family Asteraceae; genus Artemisia; species Artemisia argyi. The sequence goes on along the minus strand of CM060677.1, from coordinate 158,060,979 downwards.
ATTCCTCTGCCCTGCTTCACAGTGTCCTGATCCAAACAGCCCACTTCATAAGCTCTTTCCTAGTTCATTAGTGGGCCCCAGGGGATGCTCATTAGCTTATTTTGAAGCCCCTCAGGCCTTCTCTTCAGTTCACCACTTCATTTGATACCTGGATCACCCAGGTGGACCCCACAAGGGCTGCTACTTGGCTAGTGAGGCCTGTTTTATACTCAGTCCTTGGACCTTAGCTTATTAGATTTTTGAAGCTTATTTCATGTGCTTATTTCTTTCTTTCTCGCTTATTCCTAGTTGTTACAACCTGTAGTAGTTTAGTGTGCCTTTGTGGATTCATTAGACAGCTTTTTGATCAGCTTGTTCATCAAACATAAGTCCTAAAAAGCTTAACATCTAAGCTGTTAAGGATTTGTGATTCTCAAGTGCTTATTTCTGAGCTTCTAGCCAAGTCGTTTCACAAAAGTTTATTCTTTTAAGTAGTTAAGTAGATTTGAAAAAGAAAAAAAAATCCAAAAACCAATTTTAATTTTTAGTGATAGCTTCAATTTAACATAATTTAGCTTTTTAATTTTTCTTTTTAAATTTTTGTCAAGTACTTATATGTTTTTATATTTTTCTTAAATTCCTATTATATTAAAGTATTTGTAGGAATTTTTTCAGATTTTTATCCTTTCATTTAGTATTAATTATAATTAATATTAGTTTAATAATAATTAAGTAATACTAGTTAATTAATTAGGTTTATTAATTTTTATTTAACAACAGTACTTTTTTATATTTTTCCTAGGTTTTATATATCATTAAATAATTTTAGGAAATTTTTCATAATTTTCACTATTCATTTTCTATTTTTCTTAATTTTAGTTAATTAATAAATAGTAGTTAATTAATAATAAATAGAGAAAAAGTAGGAAAAATATATTTTTAGTTTTAAAATTACTTTTATATTATTTTAGAATTTTTAGAATTAAATTTTCATTTTTCTAGCTTAATTTCATAATCAGTGTAATTTCAATATTATTAATTAGTTTTTAAATAGTAATTAATTAATAGTAATTAATTAAATAGTGTAAAAAATTAATTTTAATTTTCTCAAAATTTTCTTTTATCATTAGGATTGTAAAAATGTAATTTTCATATCCGTAGGTATTTTATTTCACAAAACTCGCGTTTTATTTCGTACGCTAACGTAAAATTAAATCAAACGAACGCGTTTTTAGATTTAGCTCACGTTTTTAGTGTATCTGATTATCAGTAAATGTTAATATAGTTTTTCTAAGTTATTTTCATTCCTCATCTCGTAGTGTAATCATTCACAACCCCTTTCTGTCCAAATTCACCCGATCACAGAACTGTTTTATAACCATCACACCTCGTCGGGACATAACGACCCGGGGAAACACTATATTCCGCGGAGATTTGGTCTGAGACGTTTGACTTAGTTGACCATTTACCTGGTCAATTTAGGTTGACCGTTTGGGACTCAATCAATATCCTTGATCATCTTTAGGCTTTGAATGTTCCTGCACATAAAATAAAGGAATTAGTTCCTTTTGGGGACCCAAGCTACAAATGACTTGGATCCTTGTGTATCAATATAATTGTATCTGTCAAAGGTCATTGATACACCATTGGGATTGTTTGAGGTGATAGATCCTTTTGGTTTGCATTCCCAACGTGCTGAGGCCTTAACAGCATTTCCCACATTTACCTTTTTGTTGTTCACAGAATCACCGGTGGACACTTTTGGCCTTGCAGTGGTAGCTGCTGGCTTAGCAGTGGAAACTGCTGGTTTTGAAATTTTAGGTACCCACTTGTGATTATTGTAAATTTTCTTTTCAAAATAGGTCTTTTTCCCTGTTTGTGCAGATTTAACAAAAGTTGTGATAGGTTTTGCACTCTTAATAGGGAACTTAGGGTAAACTCTATTTATATTTCTGGCAGTGGCAACTGCTGGTTTAGCAGTGGAAAGAGATTTAATGCCAGAGTTAAGCAAAACAGACCTGGGAATCATCTTGCTTAGTGGATTTGGGTGAGTAAAGTTATTAGCATTATTTCCATTCACCCTGGTATTCCCAAACACTTCCCCTCTACCCATGTGATAGTTACAATTATAATGAAGATGTTCAAAACTACCACATATGTAACAAGGTTTGTTGTTAAAAATAAAGTCACTACCAAATTGCCTAGATTTAACATGATTCCAACTCCTCTTGTTCCCCCTAGGAGTTGTTGACCTATTTCTGTACATCTCTGCATATCTAGTAGTGGGCCTAGAGTAATTAGCATGTGTCCTAGGCTTCTCTTTGACAACTTCAGGAATACTCTTTTTAACTTCCACATGAACATTCTCAGGAACACTAGTTTTAGACTCAACATTCAAACTTTCATCTTTAAGAGATGAGTCACTAGCACTATCAAATGTATCAATCTCAACCTGAACCTTTTCAATAGCAGCTTCTTTAACAAATTTTGGTTCATAGGTCATGGTTGGTTCCTGGAATTCTTCTAATCCTGTGTGAGCTAAGTCAATGCCAGGAGGTGATGGAACACCTCTTAGAGGTGGTGGAACTGATTTATATCCTACTCCTGATTTGGCTTTGTTCACAACTTGGGCCACCCAAACTTTGTCAATATACTTGGATTGATGATCTAGTGTATTACAAGTTATCTGTATCTTCTCATTGGCCCTTTTAACCTTCTCTAACTCTTCCCTAAGAGCCTTATTCACTGCAACCTTATAATCTAAGTCTCTTTTTAAAACAACAATATCATCATTGAACTTAGATTCATTGGCTCTATAATACTCTAATTGTTTTTCTAAAACAGCAAGGCCTCTTTTATGATTTGCTAAGTTGTAATTAGTTTGATTTAACTCTAGCAATTGTTCATCATATTGTTCTTTAAGTTTTTGATAATCTTTTAAAGACTTACAAGTTTTAGAACAAGCATTATTAATTTGTACCTCAGAGTCAGAAAAATCCATAAGTGCAAGCTCTGTAGCAATCATTGCAGACTCTGAACCATCTTCTTCATCCTCAGCCATAAAGCTCCAATCATAGCTCACTCCATCAATGGCCAATAGCACCTTTGGTTCTTCAGTTGTAGGTTCTTTCTTCTTGTCCTGCTTATACCAAGTTGACCTGTTATCAGGTTTCTTTGGTTTCATGCATTCCCTGGCAAAGTGCCCCTTCTTATGACAGTTGTAGCACTCCACCTTCTTTTTATCAAATCCTACAGTTTCATTGCCATTTATGGTGATCTTCCTACTAGTCTTCCTCCATAACTTCTTTGCCTTTAAGCTTAGTAATGCAACCTGCCATTTAATGTCCATCTCCTCCATGTCATCCTCATCAATTTGATCCAAGTCTTCATGTGTGAGTATTGAACCACCCATTTGACTTGACAGAAAAGCATAAAAAGTAGAATCACTAAGTCCAGCAATCTGTCTTTTTGAACTAGCAGTGGAAACACCTCCACTACCTGTGGAAACAACAATGTTAGCATCATCATCATCACTATCACTTTCTCCATCTGAACTATCATCAAAAGATGATGATATGAGTGCAACACTCCCTGATCCTATACTTAGTTTGCCAGAATAACCTTAAAGTTATTGTACAAATCATTAAGCTTCATAGTCTCCAATTCTGGCTTGTCTTCCCATACTGCAACATTTGTACCAAACTAAGAGGGTAAACTTTTTAAGAACTTTAGATTGAGGTCTTCCCTTTCCACCTCAATTCCAAACACAGTGAGTTGAGTAACAATCTTCTGTAGCCTTGTGAAGATGCTGTCAATAGATTCATTATTTGTTGAACCAAAGTTTTCATAAGTCTGTTTCAACAAGGTCTTCTAAGTCTTCTTGGTGGAATCATTACCACCAAAAACATTGCAGATCTCCTCAAACAAAGTTTGTGCAGTCTTGTACTTGCTGAAAGTTAGAATTTGATCTCTGGGAAGTGTCATCAACAGCAAGCCTCTGGCCTTCAGGTCATTCTTCATCTGAAGTCTTTCATCATTTGTGACTGGTCCAGTGTTGACCTTTATTACTTCCTTGCCATCAATTGTTTCTGAGGTAGTACCAGGTTTGAAAGAATTTCCAAACATAATGATCTCCCATAGTGCATAGTCTTGCACCATAAAGAATTGTTCGATCATAAGCCTCCACATCTCATAGTCATTCAACTTAAGCTTGGGAAGCTTAGCAGTAATGTTGGACTGACTAGTTTCTGTCTCCATTGAATCTTCTGAGTGAACTTGGGGTCTTCTAAATCAAAGTATCAAAACCTGGCTCTGATACCACTTGATGGATCTAAACACCTTGAAGCTCTAAGAAAAACGTATGTCTAACCTTAACCTAGGACCTCCTTTTATAGCACAAGGAGTCCTCTTCTACAAGATACGTATAACTCTAATAGAATAAGATATACACAAGATCTATTCTATATTTGTCTTTACAAGTTTCCTAACAGTTATCCTAACAGCAGTGGTAATAATACGTACTAGCAGTGGTAATGAGTTTCCACTGCTAGTGCATTCTTCAGCAGTTGTAATCTTCATACTAAGCCGTGGTAACTGTTAATATATAATTCGAAGCACATTTATCCAACAAAACCGTGTTTTCCATATCCCTACACCTAACGTTATAACCCTCTAAAAGACCTCTTTGATAGTTTATCCTAGGTGCTTACGCCAAGTGGTGGAGGTTTGATCCTTTCCCAAGCCTATGGTAATCTATTTGCTATGACAGGTAGTGAGAGATTTTTTCCATTTCCTTATTGTGATATATACTTTATTACACCCGAGAGATGTGAGTATCTAAACACTATTTGTGAGGTGCTAGTCTATGACCTCCGTGCTTGTTTTTGGTTTTTAGTGGAACGATTATTTGTTTTAATTACTTTTATACTAGTGTTAAATGACCCATAACTTGTATTTTGATTAGAATAAAAGTGCATTTGCTTGAGGACAAGCAAATCTCAAGTGTAAGGGCATTTGATGAGGCAAAAAGTGTACTGCTTTTAAGGGGTCATTTAAGCCCGAATTCGTAATCATTTGATCAATTACTGCCCTAAATCGTTCCTTTTGTCATTATAGGTATTTTTAAGGAGAAATCTGGAAAAAGAAGCATTTTGGATGTTTTTTGGAGCATAAAAGTGAAGAAAACGGCAAAGTCTCAAAATCCTTGCTGGGAACAGTACCTGACGACGTCAAGATCTAACACATAACGGCGTCAAGATTGGCAAAAGAGGTGGATGTGGAAAATAAACGTGATGGCCCAGAGCATCTTCAAGGCTATTTGGCCTGACGGCGTCACCAAGGCCGTCAGGGTCAAAACACATGTGACGGCCCAGAGTATATTTACACATGAAGGCGTCAAGACTGGATCTAGGCAATACGACTCTTAACTTGGCGGCGAGTTGACGGCGTCAGACCCTCCAACGTGACGCCGTCAAGATGTATTCTCTATATATGTTTTTCCAATTTTTCATTGTAAAGGGTGGAACATTAGGAGGAACTTTACCACAAACCCTAGGTCGAATTTTCATCATATTGTAGGGGTTTCAAACCCTTCTTTCATCCATTTTTTAATAAAGATAAGTCTTCCGGTAATCATTCAATATGTCTATGTGTTGTTTGATTCTATCTTATGCTTGTCTTTCTTAACATGCTAGGCTAGGTTTTTATTGTGTTTGCTTATATGTAGTGAAACCTAGATGTTGATTATTGGTTGATTGTTTGTTTATAATTGTTGTGGATGATTGTATTCGATGTTAGGCTTAAGAAAACTGGCAGACTTCCATTGGTAACTTGCTTGAACGTCTTAAGAAACATGATCGGAGGTGTACTATGATTTTTTGTTGTATTTAATGCATAAGTGAATTCTAATAATCCCATGTTAGGAGCTTTTAGTCGGCTCGACATAGGAGTGAAGTAGGAGCTTATAGAGTTAGGGAATATTGTACACGGCCCTACGACTAGTATTAAGGAATATAATCCGTCATCCATACAATTGTAACAAGCTAATCAACCGGTAAAAGATATATAGGGAGTAATGAAATCTAAGTAAACACATATTTTCTCATTATTGTTTCCACCACATAATTACATTAGTTCATTTCTATTTCTTTTTATTTTATTTTGATTGCATCTGTGGTTAATTGGGTTAGTTGACTAGCAACTAATTCCGTCCACTCCTTCAAATCCCGAGATTTTACTTGCTTTCATAAAATACAAAAAGAATCATCCCTCACCTCTAGATCTAGTTTAGTAGGCTTTCTAATCCTAGCGACACTATTCCTGACTTGAACGATCAATCCCCCGGTACTTGTCACTATACTATACAACAACGATCAGGTGCACTGTTTGGCGGGGATTGCAAGCTTCTCAAGATCCCTTGAGAGGTAAAACCTGTTGCGAGGGCGCAATCCCGCGTATCAATGGGAAACCTGTTAATCAAGTAACATGCAGTAAGAATACATTCAGACCACAAATTTAAAGGAACTACCCCCTAAAACAAAAGGGACCTGGCAACATTAAGCAAATGCCTATGTTTCCTTTTCACAATCCCATTCTGCTATGGGGTATAAGCGCAAGAAGTTTGATGTATTATGCCATTGTTAACACAAAACTCAACAAATTTATTATTAACAAATTCAGTACCATTATTACTTCTAAAAGTTTTAACTGTTTTCTTGAATTGATTTTTTATCAAATTAAAAAAGGCATAAATACATTCAAAAACTTTATCTTTAGTCTTAATCAAATAAAACTAAACTGGCCTGGTGAAGTCATCATCAACAGTTAAAAATAAAAAATAAATACCTATAACCTTCCTTACTAACAACTCTATAAGGCCCCCAAAGGTCAAGATGAACAAGTTCAGCAAGCATAGAAGACTTATGCTCACTTAAAGTAAAAGGTTCTCTGATCTGCTTAGCATTCTGACAAACTTCACAATATTCAACGTTATATTTATTTTAAAAAACAATATTATTTTTTAAAACATTTAGGACCTGGTCAGACGGATGACCAAGCATGCAATGCTAAAACTATTTAGACAAACCAGAAAACTGAAATTTTTTGTTATTATTTAAAAAATTACCTTGATTTTTTTCAATATAATACAATCTATCATATTGTCTATCAATCCCCTCAAGTTTCACACCCTCAAATTCTGACATAAAACATAACACTTCGACTCATCAAAAGCAACAATAAGCTTTTTGTCTCTGGCCACCTTATGAACAGACATATGGCTAACATATTATTCTGGAACCACCAACATATCATACAGAGTTAAACATTCGGTAAGAATTAAATTTCCTACCTTAGTAATAAAAGCTTTTGTTCTATTAAGATGAGAAACTTTGATTTTAAGGTATGAAATATCAATTACATTTACTAAGTCTTTATCAGTGTATGTTAAATGTTGGTTGACACCAGAATCAACAATTAGTCCATTCTGCACAAGTGCATAATGGTGCTGACTGTAGGAACATTTTTTTTGAAGTTTTGCTTAAAATTTTTACTACTATTTAAAACTATACCTGACATATTGGCTTTTATACCTTTGCCTTTTTCATCAGTATTAATAGAACTCTCCATTATCAAAGACAACAGTTTTGAAATCTGTACATCATAAAATGTAGAAGTGAAATTATAGCTAACAGAGTTATTGTTATTTATAAACCTTTTGTTTAAAATTTGAACACCCTAATTGTTAAAGTTACTAGAATTCTTTTTACCAAAATCAGAAGATATCCAATATATTTGAAACAACTATCAACAGTATGACCATTAAACCCACAATGTTCATAAACCAGAACATGACTACCATTATTTCTTCTACTTCGATTATTATTCCCGTTACTAGGTATAGTCAAATTATTAAGTCTGAAAGAATTTCCAGAGGTTTGGGGCCTCTGAGAATTCTTACTATTGGCCATACTGGAGTAAAACACAGAGGACTGGGACCTCTTTGAAGTCCCAGTACCATAACCAGTAACCACCACTTTGTAAGATTCCTCACTAGAGATATGCAGCCCTAACATCAGGTAAAGGGTCTCTGGACAAAATATTATTTCTAATTTGCATTTAAGTCTTATCAAGTCTCATTAAGAATTGCATTATATCATTAACTGGTTGTGTTTTTTAAAATTCACAAACATAACAAGTACATCTAAGCAACTGAGCCAAAGCATCAAATTGTTTCCATAAAGCATTAAGTTTATGATAATAGTCAGCAATAATAGCACCATTTTAAGAAAAGAGTATTAATTTTATGATGTAAACTAAAGTGATTGACCCATCAACTTATCATAAGTTTCTTTTAGTTCTTGCTAAACATGATAAGCCTTTTTGATAAAATTTTCCCCAAATATAGCTCCTCAGAAATAGCATTGAGAGTCCACCCCAAAACAATTGCATTTACCCTATCCCATTGTCTGTCTAAAACCTCATCAGTGTTTGACCTTTTACAACTCCCATCAATAAAACCAGTTTTATTCTTTCCTTCTAAGGCCAGTTGCATAGCACAAGACCAAACATTTTAATTTTCAGTTACTTTTAGTTTGACAGACACAACAGTAAGTGATGCAGAGTCATTAGGATGCAAGTGTAAAGGGTGAATCAAGTCTAGTTTACTAATTAAGGTGACAGGGTCTGGGTCAGGTATGATCAGAATAAGCATAATACTCATCCTCTGAAAACCATGCATAAACATGATTACAAAACAGAAAGGAAAACAAATAAAAAACAATCAAGCACTCAAGAGAGACAAGAAAGAAGTTCCCAAGTTTTTCTTGCTACTAAAGTGGTAGGTCAAGGGCGCACACAAGTACAATCAACAATAATAATAGAAAATAAACAAAAAAACCACCACAATACCTCAAATAACACAGATCCACCAGCAATCAACAACTCAACTTCCAATGTTTCCCAATCATATCCTCTAGCAGTCTATTGTAAGAAAATAAAAAATAGAAATGAAGAAGAAGGGTGAGAGAAGTATTACAGTGCACACAAAGTATAAACAGCAACGAATGCCAACCGACTACACCCTTGATTCACTTAGTCAAGGGATATAGCAGTACCAATAACCCAGATCTAAGAACCACAAACCCTAATTTTTCAAAATTAGGCGTTTCTTCTAAAACCACTCTAAGATGCAATAATATCACCAGATCTATCAATTAAACCAACTTAATCGGCACACGAAGTCTTTAAAGAGTAAAATCCCCAAAAAATACCAAACACCATTTTTTTAAAAAAAATTAGGCGTTTTACAAAATCTTTTAGATCCGAACAATAAAACACAAGAACAATCAACAAACACAAGTTAACTGAAAGATTATTAAAATTTTTTAGAAAATCCGCAATTTTTTTACGAAACCCTTATTTTTATAAAAATGATTTTTTAGCAAGATTTGAAAGCCTTGCTCTGATACCATGTAACAAAACACAATTTAACTCACACAAATTTTTTTAATCTCATAGAACAAGAATATAACCAAAACTGATCTCAATCAATTAGTAACCAAAACCAATACAAATCTCAATCTATATTAAAAACCAAACACTAGATCACAAGAGCTACTCTGGTGTGACCCTTGTATCTAGATTGATATAAGTTCTATTACAAGTGAATATCTAGTTGAAACAACAAAATTTGATCAAGATGATCAAATCAAGATTAGGGTTACAAAGCTGAGAACAAGATGAGAGAAAATGTTTGAGATTTTGATACCCGAATAATGAATCAACTATCAAAAGTATAGCTTAAATACACCTCAGCACCGGCTTAAACTTCTTTGCACTTTATTCTTTGAAGTATTTACCATTTTAGTCCCTCTGTGCTTTTCCATTTTTATTTTGACCTTATATCTTTCAACAAAAGTTCAACCTGTAATAGCACCACAAATACAAGAACTGGAAAAGATATTATTAGTCCATCAACATCACATTCCAAGTGAAGGCTATATTTTAACATTTCTTTCCTTCCTAAAAATAAGAAGTTTTCTCTACACCATTTAACACACAAAATAATCTCTCAAATACACGCTCTAAACACTTTTTTATCTCAGCTCCAATCGAAGGGTTTTCAACTAGGTTCAGGGATTTTAAGGTGTTGCTAAAGGAAACAAGGGTTTTGGTATAGAAAGCTTGGGTTTGAAAACATAAACTAGGGATTTTGTTTAGTGCTTTTGGGCAGTTTTATGCGCTAAATTATCCATATCATCACCATCCATTGTAAGCATCTCATATACATGTTTTTCGTTAATTATAATGTATATAAACTTTGGTTGGAAGGATTGTAACTATTGTTTAAAAGATTTGATATACACAACCTTGTTATTTTGAGTAGTTTAATACTTTGAAGTTTTTACTTAAAAGAAACATTTAGATCTATTTTACTATTGATATTTTTTGATAAAGTTAAAGCTAAGACCTGTATAAAATGATTGTGGGAATGGTTTGGGTAATTTTTGCATGATGGGTTAGTGGTTGGACTTGTTTTAGTCAAAGTTGTAATTCAATCAGCACATTATTTTATCTTTAGGTCATATTGATGAGGGTATAAATTGATGATATATAAGTGTTTTGACATGGTTCAAGAGTTTAAACTCATCTACTTAGAGTCTAGTTTCCAAATATATAAATTTCCCAAAAATTTGAGGTGGTTTGATTAGTGAAATCTGTAAAATGGTGTAAGGTGTCCAATTTGCCAAAAAAACTATTGTCAACCCTTGTACTAAGATGACTAGAAATAAAAAACCATGGGAAAACTTTGCTTGAAACTCATATAGGAAGTAATTATATATGTTATTTAAAGTCTTCCATCAGCCCTAACCAAAAAACTTTGAGTTACTCCCTCTGCCATTCAAAATACTTTCATATGTCCATATTTTATTGTTTTTGGAGTTGGGTATGAAAGATCGGGTAAAAGTCTTTAATAAAAATTTGTGAAAATTCTATGAGATGCCTAACATATTGTATTATAATATAATTGAAGAACGTTGTCAGTGGTTGAGTTTAACTTGGTATTTTGGTTGTCTGTTACAACTTAAAAACTCGGACAGATTTAAGTTTTTGAGACTAAAAGAAATATGTGTTATTTTTCGACGAAACCAATATTTTGACTTAGTATATTTCGTAATCGAGTCCAAGCATATCGTTGAGAGTCAAATAAGTGTCATATTACTTGTTTAAGGTCATTTGCAGAGATACGCGTTCGTTGGGTTCCTATGTCGTACTTTGGTTATTTTTGTTCTCGATCTCTTTAACTATTTTTGCTTAAGGTGAGTTTATAGCCTCATCTTTTCTCGTTTAACTGTTTTATAAACTCTTTATGGGAGATACATGCTATTTTTTTTATTATGGACACAAATTGTTGGAAAGTGTATGTTTGAACTGAAATTATTATTGCCTAAGTACCACTATTGTCAGCAAAGTCCCTAAATATTATGAACCGTTAATTACTTTGTATAAGCGCTAATACTATGAATAGGTCTATGGGATTGACGAATCCCGTTTAGTTGGTTGGAAAGACAACAGGCACACTTGTTTGAGATCAAAGGTATATGCCAAAATACATACATTGGCAATTATTTTTATATTAATTTATAGATATTGTGTTAACGTTTTGCAGAGTTTTGAAACCCGGGTCGGCCCGGCCGGGATAACCGGTTCGACCGGCTTCAGCAAAAAAAAAGGTAAAAAAAACTCGGGTTTATAAAACGGGGTTAACCGGTAGACCCGTTGGGTTTTGAGTGACCCGGGTCAACCCGGTTCTCGGAACCTGTCGGGTTTCGTTTTTTAATTTTTTTAGTAAAAACCCGGGTTGACCCGGCGGTCGAACTGGTTGACCCGGTGGTCGAACCGGTTGACCCAGTCGAATAAAATAAAAAAAATAATAAATTGAAAACCGGGTTGATTCGGCGGTCGAACCGGTTGACCCGATACTCGATGACTTGACCGGGTTGATTTCTTTCAAAACATTGATTGCAAATGTTACAAATGATTGAGAGTTGTAAACATTACAAAAGAAATCCATTTGGCCTATTGAGACATAAAAATAAACTCAACACTAGTTTGTAGCTTGAAATCCTTTTGATGCATTAATCCATTGAACTTGACTTTGTATGTGTTACATCATTTGTTTACTGGTTAACTTACTTGACTTGGTAACTTACCCAAGAGTATAAGGCATTAATGCACTTTGGCTTTATGTACTTTAGTCAAATGGGCAGACTTCTAGCTGTAGATGTTCTTTTATTTCATCTTAATCCACATTGCACCTATGGTCAAAGAATGCTTATTGGCCTATGTCTATTTATGATTTCATTTGTCTCCCACAATTAGAGGTTAATGTCATAAAATATACTCCGTAAGTTATTGAAATTTTGTTCAAAAAATGAAATAATATTCAACAATAGCATAAAAACTAGTACTCCATATTCCATCCTGTATTTTGATGAAATATGATTGAATGTTATGGTACAGTACCTTTGGACCCGTCGATGTCAATTACTTTCATCTTAAGCGTGCATGTCCTATCATGACAAATGAAACATTGTTTATTTTTCAATATGTTTTATTTCATGCATAGTTTTCAAGGGTTCGAATTTAACCACTGTTGCTTACTTCCAACAAATCAATAGTGTGTATGGATTTTTAGGCAACACGTAATGCAAGCTAACTTAAGACAGAGAACACCAATGCCAAATAAACTTTTTCTCTATATAACAACTTCATAACTAACAGGCCGTAATGTGATGACCGAGAAGACCATATATATATTTATCATAATTTTTTTTGCACGGAGAATTTTATTAAAAGACTAGCACGGGGCTAGAAAAAGAAACATTACAAGAAAACTAGAGAAGGATTTTAAGCCAATCTAACCAGCTAAAGTTCGCCTTACATCTATACCTACATATAATTATTATTATTAATTAAAAATATTACATTAATAATTAAAAATATTGTATTAATAATTAGAATTAAAAAAAAACTTTATAATAAAAATTCAAATAAAATAAAACTACAAATTAGTGTTCATTTGTTCGACTTCAAATGTGTTTCAATAAATCGGGTTTAAAGCTTAGATAAGTTGTTTCGTTGTGTATATCGCTAATAACATGTAAAGTTTCTTCATGTGTGCTTATGTGATCATTTTGACGATGTTGCTCATCTGGGAAAAAAAAGTTGAGAGAGATTGCCAGCCTTTTGTTTTTTAAAATAATATTATGTAATATGATGCATGTGTACATTATATCCGTTATTTTCATTAGCAATATTGGCAGTGCGAGAGTTTCTATTATAACCCACTTTATTATTATTATTATTATTATTATTATTATTATTATTATTATTATTATTATTATTATTATTATTATTATTATTATCATCACTTTATTAAAAATAAATAGGATTTACAAGAAATTAGTAAGGAGCCGAGAGACTAACTGGGCCCCCACACCTTTAGCTATAACAAAGCTAATCCTACTAAAAATATGTGAAGCAGCACGTGCTCCAATGTCTTGAGTCATAGAGAATCGTCGAATACACTTTAATAAGGTCACTGCATCTTTTTCAAGCTCTCCAAAAGAAGAGAATGAAAAGGGGAGGAACCCATATCCGATATCAGCACATTTAGCCTCGTACTTGACACGTTTACGTTGTGCGGCTTCAATAACCGCCCGACCGGGCATAAAATCAACAGTACTCGAACGCGTCAAAGGTGACGATCCTGTAAGATCAACACAAACATCAACCCCACCATCCCAAGAATAAAGTAACATATCAGCTGGACGTAAGGTTTTGTCCCTTTCTCCATGAAGCCCAATATCAACCTCTTTACGAGCTAAAATTCCAGACCAAGAACATATATCAACAAGAACATCACGCACAACATTATGCCGGTGTTTAATAAAGTAACACACATCGGTAAGTCCTGGCATTCATAGTTTGTCCCAATCCGGATATCGGTACCACCCTAAGCCAATCTGACGTGTAATCCTCTTTAAGTGAGCTCCATAACGCCATCTGTCTAGGGGATAAATGGAAGGTGGATTCAACCATTTGGGCAACAAGTGTGAAATATATATCTGCCAATTTCTTCATAAGTTTGGGGGCAGCGATCTGACAGGAGCAACTCAAAAGGTCAATCTCCATTTTCGCATTAAAATTACGTAAGGCGTCATCAAAAGAAGGACCAGAAGTCATAATACCAGTATGTCGAAGAAGCTTAGTCTGTAAACTGGCAGATTGAAGTCTAGAAGCAAGAAAGGCATAGTTCAAAACATCACCTGCAGAATATACACCAAGCCCCCCAAAAGCAAAAGGTAAGGTGGCAAGTCTCCACTGCCACTCACCAAAACCAGGTCCAGAAGCAGTGACAATGCGCTCCAAAGAAGAACGAAGTGCTGCATCAAATGAAACTTGGGCACACTCAAAGACCTGAGGGGAACAAATGCGCATAGAAAAATACAACTTAGAAATACCAGCACATGCACGAAGTAACAACAACTCACACTGAGGATCATTAAGTTTAGCAACTGCATCCATGAGCTCAATAGTCTTAGCAACCCTTTTCACAACAAGCTCACTACTAAACTCAAAGTCCACACTAACGGGCCCACCCAGTAATTTAACACCATGCAAAGGTCAAGAAATATTAGGCGGAAAAACACCCACGTGCCTGCTTCTGGGATCTTCCTTTGGCCAAAAAACCTCAGTTTTATCAACATTGAGATGTAAAACGCAACTAGGTCCATCCATCATAATAAGATCTAAAACCCTCCCTACAACCAAAGTATCTCCAATAATAGTGCCATCATCCAGATACCAAGCTTGAAAAGAAAGGTTAAAGGAATCTCTAATCTTACATACCAAAGGATGTAACACTAAAGAAAAAAGAAGAGGCCCAAGTGGATCACCTTGTTGCACACCCTGATGCGACCATAAAGTATGTTCCCCATATAATCTAGCTCGGCTGAAGTAACAGAATTCCACCCAATGTGAAATAGCAGGACAATGAAGGCGAACCTCCCGTAACATAACCTCACAATCCACCATATTGAAGGCGTTTTTGAAATCCACCAACAACATCGAAAGACCAACATCACCCCCACGATCTTCAATCAACCGATTCACAGCATGAAGAATAACCTCCCCTCCTCCAGATACCCCAACACCAAACTGTAAGTCATTTAAATACCCATCCAAAGAATGGCCAATCATAGAAGCACTAACCTTGGAGACTAAACGCCTCCAAACGGTCCCAACAGCAATAGGACGAATACCACCTCTTGGCTTGACCAAAGGTGTAAGGGGAGCACTAGCAATATACCCACCCAACACCCTTGGGCATTTACCAACAAGGAAAAGATTCACCACCTGGGTGATAGAAGCGACTAACTCATCAGAAATAGCCACAGCAGCACCATTTAAACAATCCAAAAGGTGTTGGGCACGCAAACCATCCCGACCACAAGAGGTACCACGAGGGAAACTCTTAATCATATCAAGAACCATAGCAGGAGATACAGTGAAGTGATGGTGATCAAGAGGAATGTCTGGCAAAAGGGGAGCAGATTGGAAAGGGTGCTTAGCTTTTAAATCCTCAAGAGTAGTATCATCATAAGGCGCAATACCAGAAGAAGAAAGAACTCTAACAGCCGTAGTATAATGGCCGTCACAAATCTTCCGCCTACACTACTTGACATTACGGTCACCTAAGTCCAAGTTTTCCTCATCAATATTAGACCATGATGGGGAGGGTTCGGCTAAAACCTCTCTCACAATCTGTAAACTACCACCAGGAGTCGCCCAAGATCGAATGGCGTTAACAATATACTCTTCCTGGCGTTGACGCTTAGTGACAGACCTACACTCTTGATTACTCCTCGGGCAAAAGGTTTTAAGGAGACAAAGAGGCAAGACTAACAAACCAACCCAGCAAGAAATGTCATCAGGCGTGCATATCACCTTATCAAGAGCTCCTTTCAAAGCCCGAGAAAACCTCAGGCGACACTTGGGAGGGATGGATTTGACAGTACGCAGCCTCTTAGAAAACAAAGTGTCAAGAAGAGGTAAATTGAAACCACTAAGCTCGTCCAAAACCAAATCTACAATAGGGGCAACATGAGAAGGAACTTGTGGTTTGGTGAGATCATACAACACAAACCGAACAACACCATCACCACAGTCAGGGGGTGACACAAAATCAGATCCCTCACCATGACGACACTTAGTACAGAAAGTATGCGTTTTGAAACAAACACCACATAACCACAATCCCATACGTTTAAGAGTAACCTCGACCCTTTAAAAAATAACCAAATCGGAAACAAGAAAGAGTCTAGTGATAGCTTGTGCCTCACCATTACAGTGTCGATCACGAAGATGTCTTATCATCGAAGTCTTAGTAAGCCCATTTCCACCACCATCACGACACCCACTTAGACCCGCGAAGGGGCAATGAAATCTCACAATAGGCATAGGAACCAATGAAACCAACACTTCAACCCACAAACCAATGAACCAACACAGTAAGGAAGAGGCAAAAGGAACTAACTAATTGCTTAAGATGGAACCCACCACACTTTGTACCAAAACGTAGCAACTAGAACAGGCCAAAAGAGTTCAAAAGCTTGCAAAGATGGGACCCACCAGCACTACTTATGACTAAAGGAACCAATAAGCCAAAACACCTTCGTTGCAAGGTAATGTAAAACATGAACAAGGCAGCCTGATCAAAATACCAACCACAACAACCCACAAACCAAGATAATATCACAGAGCCCAGTAAATCAACAGAAACCCTTACGATACGCACCAGCAGCAAACCTGTACAATTCTCCTAACAGAAACATCCGCAAGCCCATACAATTCGCAAACAGTAACAAACCTTTAAATAACAATGATTGTTACAGTAGCAAGGAGTAGACAGCCACACCGTAAAGAACACAACCTGATGGAAATGATAGAACCAAGCTATATCGAACGAATATGATTTTTAGAGTAAACCGTAAAGACGTTCGAAAATATAGAATCTAAAACCCTCGTTGTATAACAGGTTGCCAGAACCAAGCAGATCCAATAACTGTTTTGAAAAAGCAAAACAATCCCACCAACGAAACCAAACTGAACCGGGTCTCAAAACGAAACCCTAGAAGAAAAAAAACAGTACAGAAAAGATGAAAATGAAACCCTAGGAAATTACGTCCTATCACCAACCTGTACAAGATAACCAGTATCCAAACAAGTGCTTGAATCACGGAAGGAGCATCAAGATGAAGATAGGATGGAAACGGTAATCGCCCCTAGAGAAGAGAGCGTTCTTATTATTATTATTATTATTATTATTATTATTATTATTATTATTATTATTATTATTATTATTATTATTATTATTATTATTATTATTATTATTATTATTATTATTATTATTATTATTATTATTATTAACCACGCCAAATGCTTGTTCAACATCTTTTCTTACTGCTTCATACGCTTGCTAATACCTTATTCAATTCGTATCGTTCGAGCATGGGTTTAAAATAAAGTTAACAAGAACAGACTATTCTGGATATATCCCATCAGTGAGATAATATCCCTATTTTTATAAGTCACGTTGTTTAGCCACAAACGAAACTTCTGCTGCTTTTCCGTCTTTGTGATCATTGAAAATAAGTGATTGACGTATATGTTGATGCCGTTGTTCGCCCTGGAAACACGAAACAACGCATGCAAAATTAACAAGTCTTGTAAGGCAACCGCTTCCAATAAAATGAATGGATGTGGCCCGTGATCACCAATACAATATTGAGCATAATATGCATTTGGGCAATTAGCCTACGCCAAACCATACAATCAATGTTTCCTAACATCATATGAAATCCATGTTTTTGTTCGTGAAAAGCATAGAGTTTTTCAACATCAGCAAAACTAGGCCTTCGCAAAAACTCCTCTCGATATAAGTCTATAATATCCTTACTGGACGCTTGGAGAGAATCACAAGAAGATTTCTCATCCATTTGCAGATATTTCTCTTGACACCAGGAACTGTATTATATGTCAATTGACAAATTAAGAGGTACACTTCATCAATGAGAAAATGCCATGTTATCCCAAAGCATCACTACTATGTTGAAAATACAGCACAATATCAGTTAATTCTTGAACAATGAGTGTGAATAATGATCGGCTAATTCAAAACCGCGTACATAATATTTATTCGTCATACGTTGGGTTTTTAGAGAAGTAAATGGCAACTAGACAATCATGAGCACCATAATGATCTTTGTCTATCGTGTTTCGTGGGATGTTAGGGATTTGAGAAGTGGAAGCTTCATAAGCATCTTTTAAAAACCTTAGATGAATACTGTTAACTTCTTCTTTCTTATCTGCGTTAGTTAAAAAAATGATCATAATCATTTCTTTGAGTTGAGAAGATTAGAGTATGTTTCTTCGTCATACATTGGGTTTTCAGAGAAGTAAATGGCAACTAGACAATCATGAGCACCATAATGATCTTTGTCTATCGTGTTTCGTGGGATGTTAGAGATTTGAGAAGTGGAAGCTTCATAAGCATCTTTTAAAAACCTTAGATGAATATTGAATACTATTAACTTCTTTTTCTTATCTAAGGCAGTTAAAAAAAAAAGAAAAAAAAATTGATCAGAATCATTTCTTTGAGTTGAGAAGATTAGAGTATGTATATAAAGATTTGGTTAAAAAGTGTGTATAAAAATGTAGAAGTAATGAATAATTATAAGGTAAGTTATTAAATTTTAAATATATATATATTTTTATCCATCGGTCACAATTTTAGCCAATGGGTTTGGTTTGTGTGTATATTGAATTGGTCGTAACCGTTCTTATTTTTTATTTATTTTTTCTTATTATTATTATTATTATTATTATTATTATTATTATTATTATGGGTGTAATGGTCAAGACGCATCGACCAGGTTGAAGACCATGCATAATGCATTATAGCAGGGACGGAGCCATGTGTGTAGTAAATTTGGTCCATATCCAAGATTTGACCCACCCTATACTTTTGACTCACCCATTGCAAACGCAGTATTTGTTTGTAACTTCTAATACCAAATGTAAAATACCAACGTTAGAACAACCCGATATTTAATAGCAGCAAATATATATTTATTAACAAACTCGAAACTCAGTTTCCGGCTACTTTTTCACTGAAAATTGTTACTATAATCTTGTCACATTTTCTCTTATAAGGTTTATACATTTTTCGATATTTTTGTGGCCCACCCAAATAATAAATCATGGATTCGTCACTGCATTATAGGCTATGCTTGCAGATTTAAGGCAAATTGATAAGCCTTGAAAATTGTTCACACAAATAGATTATGAAAACGTTAGCCTGAACTAACTAATACGGACAAGTTTTCATAGAACCAACAACTAGTGAGCAGATAATCTGATATTGGTGATCACAGAAAGGGGTCCATGAAAATGAGCTAGAAATTAGATTACATAATGTAGAACTCAATTCATTCATGGTAACTTTTGGTTGAATAATGTGTCCATAATAACTCTCCGGTCCATCTCTTTAGTTCATATTTTAATATTGTCAACTCAATAGATTACGATAAGATTGCTTTGTTCAGTTCCGAAAACGTTTGAGACACTCGTATTATCAGTGATGTAAACTTCATTAATTTGGAGGACACAACTTTTAAGACTTTTTAAGTGGCTAACTTCTGAGAAAATTTGATCATTACGCATACTTAAAAGTAATGAGTAATTAAAGATTTTCTTTTCGGAAAGATAGGTCACAATTTCATACGGAGTATTTAATTATTTGCATTAGGCGGGAAGATATCCGGTGAGAAAAAAAAAATGAAAAGGATTTTTAGCTAAACATTTTAAATAAGAGAAATAATTTTATAGAGAAAGACATATACTTTAATAGGTGCATCTAAAATATTTGATTGTGATTTCTTATCACCATTTTCTTTTTAATTTATCTTCTTATTTAATCCTAACTCATTTTAATTTATCTTCTCATGTACCAAAAATTTTCAACAAATTATATTAAAGAGTCTGTTTGTTTTGTGGGTTAGCTTTGGCATTGGGTTAGAAAATAACAATAAGACATTTGTTAGGATTTGGGTTTGGACATTATCCCAAAATATTAAAAATTGAGATAAATATTGGTGGTGTGGCGGGTTATTTGATAAAAATAATCGCACCTCATTTTTCATCTATCTCTCTCCTCTGGCTTTTGTAATTATATTTTTAAATGTTCTAACAACTTTAAATGTTTTTCTTTATTTTAAATCAAATTCAAGGAAAAATTTACTATTTTTGGATATCAGATGTTTGTATTAAGCTGGGTAATGTCCATGCTTTGTTTCTTGTTTCCAAGTCAGGTAATATAATTTGCAGGGATTTGTCCTACTTAGTTTTTTACTGGGCTTTATGATTACATTTTATCTATTTATTTCAGTTTTGTATTAAAAAAAAAAAAAAAAAAAAAAAAAAAGTTGAAACCATAATTCAATTTCAAATTATAATCCTAAATTCACCCACACACCAAAAGGACCTTGAGTTTAATTAACTTGAGGAGACGTAACATAAAATGGCATTTTATATTTTATTTATTTTTAACGAAACTAACTAGGTCACCTTGTTAAAAATCAAAGGAGTAGGCTTATGTTAAACATGTTGCTAGTTCATAGTTTCTCGTATTAGTAATAAATAACCCTTTTTCAGGACGTCAAATTCCTTCCTAGCTACAAGTAAAATAGTAGTTCTAAACACTTAGTCACGTATTGACCGGCATACAAGATTCCTCCATTAATGCATCATACCTAACTCAATTCAAGTCAACTAGTAACCAAGTTTCGATCCGAAAACTTTATTCCTTTTTACAATTGCATCTAGCTTTTATTAAGAGCTAGCTAGGTTACCTAACTTTTGAAGATTGATGATAACAAATTTAAAACTTATACAGTAATAAATAAAAAAAACCGTCTTTTGTTGTTTTGCAGACGCATACAAACTTACAAACGCCGTATCTACATTTAATATTTTACATTAATATACTGTTGTAAGAAAATAATCCTTTTTTTTTTCTCATACAATTATGGATGGTAGTAGTAAATAATGTGGTCAAAAGGAAATCTGAGCCGTTCCGTACAAGGCGGCTAGTACGAGAAGCGATCCACGTAACCCATTCATAAGCACGTGATATCGTAGTACTTAGGCTTTTCTCGACGGTTCACGTGTCCCAAGCTTTTGAAGAAGACACGTTGGTCCCACCATTTCCACGTGGCGGTCATATGATGTTCCTCTATATTTGTCGTGATCTTTAGGGAATTGAGATATTCCTTATCTGTTGTACAAGCTCATTGCTTATATTACAAGTGCTTCTGCAAATGTACAATGAGTGGTACAGTACTACCAAAGTTATATTTACTATTTTTGTATGTACGAAAGTACGAATAATTGTTTATTAGGGGAGTTTATAGGACCCTCTCGTAAGGTTGGTTTTGTTAGGGGGTTGTCAACACATACGGTAGGCTGCGGGGAGGGGTGGTTCCCCTGCGGGAACACCGCCGCCGACCCTGCGGGGTGGCTACGGTAGGCACTGCAGCGGGAAGCTTTACCGCACAAGTTGAGAGCAAAAATCGACCGTTAGGGGCTTAAAGTGAGTGAGTGAAGGGTGAGGGGTGTGATGCCAACAAAAAGTGAGTGAGTGAAGGAGAAAGTGGGAGAGTGATGTGTCATAAGAGGATTGGATGCAAGTGAGTGAAGGGATTTGAGGTGAGGGGTGTGTTGCCAACCCCCTTAGGCCATATGCATTGAAGATTTGTTATCTGTATAATGTGAATCGCGGTTTATATATTTTGATCAACATCCTCTATTATCATATCATATGTAGGTTTTAATAACATAACCTTTGTTTATTATTATTAGTTACTTTATTCATCTCAAAGTTATTGTCTGTAAATAAAAATACACAATTCAATAAAAATAAGACACTACAATTTTTAAACACTAAAATAAATAATTCTCTTGCTAAATTCTCATTCTATTACTTAAAATAAAAAATGAATTATTAAATTCAACCATCTAAAAAGAAAAAATAAAATCTTATTTTGACTCGTAGGGAGTATAATATTTAAGGGGTGTTTACTAAATGGGAAATTATCTGAACACTCACGGAATGTTTGATATGTTGTGATCAAAGTGGAAATAGAAAGAATTATTACGATGGATAAAAAAGTTTTGTTTATTTTACAATAATAAAATGTAATAATTAATTATAATGAATGACTTATTACACCAAAATAGTCATTTTCATTTCTTAGTGGGCTCTCATTTTTTTTTTTTTTTTTTCATTACATCTTGTAATGTTATCAAAATTACATAAAAGTTCATCATTAATGAACAATATTAAATAAAATTCCTATCATTAATAGACATTTTATGGTGCGCTTGTTATGCGGGTATGGTATCAAAGAATGAAAGATATGCTGCATAAATTTGTTTGTTTAATGGTAATGCAATCAAATGTGGGCACCTGGATTTGAAAATGTGATTCTTTTGATTCCACAAGAAGATGGCTGGTTTCGGCTGGTTTTAATATAAAAGTGGACCCATGAGCTTTTATAACCACTAATTATTTAGTTATTTATTTTTTAGGTATTAAAATAACAATAAATTTTAATAATCTTTTACATTATTTATTAAATAATAATATACGGAGTATATAATAATATATTTTCTCTCTCCAACTCTTTTCCCAAATCTTTCAAACCTTTCCCAAATCCAAATCTAATTCTAATCCCACTTGCGAACCAAACGCACCCTAAGTCTTTCTTTATCGATTATATTTCGTCCTATTATATTAACCAAACTTGATTAATAACGGTAATGTATCATTACATTATATCATTTATTACATTACGGTATTCATTTCATTCATTTGATATTTTATTTCTTCCTACCACACGAATGATATAAAGCTTTTAATGAGCCTTTTATTAACGAAAGTGTAATTTTAATTAGCTACCAATTAAGAGATATTAAGGGATTTGGGCTCATAATTCTCTCTACTAAAAGAAAAGTATACACTCCTTACTCTCTCCGTATCATATTTATTGTTTATGTTTTTATTTCGGGTTAACATAAATTGATTGTCCACTTTTAAAAGTAGATAAGTAATTTAGTTCGAGTTTATCATATTACCCTCACTTGAATTTATTATTACTGTTAATATAAATAATGTCAAAAACGTCATTTGCATTAATCGGTCTCTACTGGTTTTGATAATCACAAAATACAAACACACGTTATGTAAAACTATGACTAATAAGTTTTTAATCGAGAGAAATAGTTTTCGTCTCTGACATCACTTAAGGTATGTACAAACACCTACCAACTTGTGTATGTGATCAAAGGATTTATATTTCATCAAAATTCTACATTTTCATGTCACAAAACATTTTTACAAATGTATTGGTGTATAATTTAAAGAAATGTTTTATTAAGAAAATGTTTCCAAATATCAAATGCACAACCGCAATTTTTCTCGCTCAAAACCGACAAAATTCTTCACCAGATAAATTTTCACCACGTCAGGACAAAAATGGGAGCGTCTGTCAGGACGGTTCCTTAAAGTGGACGGCGGTCCCTTATTGATAAAGGACCGTCCAGCATTTAAGGAACCGCCCCCTCTTTCCCGGCGTCTATGAATACAGAACTGTTCCCCTTCAGAAAAATCACCTCTTATGCACTAAAACTTTCTGTATTCCGAAATCCTTTCCAAAACATATTTTTTGATCACATTATCGGGTTCTAGTTGTTTACAAGTGATCACACATATCATTCCTCTAAAGTGCAAGAGAAGAACATTCGTTGTTATCAAGAGACGAAGTGTTGAAGAAGAGTCATTCTCATCTTGGATCTACCATCATTTATATTCTTTGCTTCGTGTATGTAATTGGACTTGAGTGCAAGTCTTATATTGTGTATTGTGTTGTATCGTGCCATCGTGTTGGTACGAGGTGTGAAGCCACATGGGTTTTGATAGATTGGTTCTAGCTAGGATTAGGACTCGACACTCCGCTTAGTGTTGTTAAACTTGATGTAAGCTTGTGTAAGGTTTGTTCCGCCATAAGGGAGCGTGTTGATATAGTGTTTGTGAAACTCTCGAGTGTGAGACTTGAGGTGTGGAGTAGGGGCGAAGGAGTGAGCTTCTTGGCCGAACCACTATAAATCTCCGTGTGCCGGTTTGATCTTTCCTTTCTTTACTTTTACTTATTTACTTGTTTTTGCTTATATCTATTGTTGTGTTGATTTCAAGTAAACATCGAATCGAATCATTTTTACAAATGCAAATTGTAAAGTAAAATTATTAAAAACGTAAATAATAACGGTGAAACTATTCGACCCCTCTTCTAGTTTCTACAATTGGTATTAGAGCTTCGTTGCTCAAGATTTTTTAAAATATACTGTATTTTAAAACTTGAAATGATCAATGGAATTTGAAAATTATCAAGAAGGCCAGTCTATGCAAAGACCACCACTCTTTGAGACTGATAGTTTTATTTATAGGAAAACTCGATTAGAAACGTATGTGAAATCAAAAGATCTTGATGTTTGGCATGTTATTACCATGGGGGACTTTGAGCCTATTGAATTTAACCCGGAAACTAAAGAAAATGAAAAATTTTCTTATGATAAATTATGAGGCGAAAAGTGTTACACTTTTAGGGGGCCATTTAAGCCCTAAGTCATGATTATTTGATTACATATTGCCTCAAATCGTTCCTTTTGTCATTTTAGATACTTTGGAGAAAAAATCTGGAAAAGGAAGCATTTTGGAGCGAAAAGTGAAGAAAATGACAAAGTCTCCAAAATCATGCTGGAAACAGTACCTGACGGCGTCATGCTCTAAAGGTGACAGCGTCAGGTGTTGGCAAGGAGGTGGATATTAAGTTTACACGAGCCGCGCCAGAAAGTTTTTGGGACTTAAAGAGTGACGGCGTCACCCTTTGTGACGCCTAGGCCGTCACGTACAAATTAAAAGGTGACGGCCAAGAGAAGATTATAAAGTGACAGCGTCAGATCTGGATCTAGGCAATCTGAGGGAAGCATTGGCGGCGAGTTGACGGCGTCACATGTATAACGTGACGCCGTTAGATTGTATTCTCTATATATAGTTTTCTAATTTTCATTCATTAGGGAGAGAACTTTTGGAGGAACTTCACCATAAGCCCTAGGACGAATTTTAACCTTCTTGTAAGGGTTTCATACCCTTCTTTCATCCATGATTAATTAAAGATAAGTCTTCCAATAATCATTCAATATGTCTATGTGTTGTTTGATTCTATCTTATGCTTGTCTTTATATTAACATGTTATATTAGGTTTGCTTGTGTTTGCTTAGATGTAATGAAACCTAGCTATTGATTGTTTGTTATTAATTGTTGTTGGATGAATGATTTTGATGTTAGGCTTACGAAAACCGGCTAATCTCCAATTGGTAACATGCTTGAACGTCTTAAGAAACATGAATCGGATGTGTACTACAATTTTAAATGTTGTATTTAATGCATAAGTGACTACTAAGGATGCCATGTTAAGAGCTAGTTGTCGGCTTGAAATAGGAAGAGGTAGAAGCTTATAGAGTTGGGGAAGATCGCACACGGCCCCATGAATGATATTAAGGAATATAACCCGTCATCCACGCAATTGTAACAAACTAATAATGAAAGATAGCTAGGGAGTAGTGAAATCTAAGTAAACACGTTTCTCTCCATATAAGGTTTTTCTCACATTTTATTTTCTTGTTATTTTATTTTTATTGCATTTATAGTTATTTGAGTTAGTTGACTAGCACTAATTCCGCCCAATCTTTTAATACCCGAGATTTTTACTTGCTTTCCATAAAATACAAAAATACAAAAAGAATCATCCCTCACCTCTAAACCTAGTTTAATTAAGTTTCAATCCTAACGAACACTATTCCCTAAGTAGAACGATCAATCCCACGGTACTTGCCACTACACTATACTACATAGGTTAGGTACAGTGCCTGGTGGGGATTGCAAGCTTCTCGAGATCCCTCAAGAGGATTTTATTATATATAGAGTTTGCCACCGATTTTACGCGAGGTTTGCCATGAATGTTTTCTCAGGTTTAACAGGTTATATTGGACAAAAAGATGATTTATATTTCTGGAGGGAAGCTTTCACGTTCATTTTCTTGGAGGAGGATCTAACCATGTTAACGCATTATCCACACCTAACGAATCAGGGGAGTATTTGTTTCATACTTTTACCTTATTTACTTTTACATCCTTTTTATTGAACATTGGGGACAATGTTCGGCTTAAGTGTAAGGGGAAGGTAAATGATGATACCTTAGAGAATGCAATTACACTTGATTTTTGATTGTTTAATAGTAGGTGTGTAATAAAACTAAGAGAAACACTTGTTAGGGAAATTTTAGCGCCAAATTTAAAATTTGTTACAACATATAGGAGTGAAGTTTTAGTCTTAATAAGTGTCTCATGGAGAGGAATTGTATGACTAGCACAAAAAACCGTACCACTCAAAAATTTTTCACCCCAAATATGTGAGGTTCGCCCATAGATTTGTTAGGAAAAGATTTTTATGAGTGTACCGATAGTACTTAGATTCTAGAACTTGTGATAGTGATACATCCCGAGACCACATGTGAGACTACATTCGTGTAGTTGGATTACTGCATGATAAGAGGCATTAGGATAACCCTTGTGTTAAACCCGTATCATAATTACTTGACCAATGAAGTCAATCCACTTTACTAGTAAAGTCAATTAACTTTCCCACACCTTTGCGTTGTACTCATTTTTAGTACACGATACCCCTAGTACACCCATCCGAGCCTATCTTTTTCGTTTCTAACTTTAAGCATTTTACTTAAAGATAGAATTTGTTTACAATCCACCCCAAATGTACACCCAAACCGCCTTAGCCTTCCTTGTATGCACTCATCTTTAGTGCATTATTGTTACATGTTTAAACCCTTAGTTAATTGTCTAATTGATTACATGATTGCTAAGTCGAGTCATATCGTGTACATATTGTTTTGGGACGATTGGGACTCATGGGTAAAGTACTATTGTTATGGAGTAATGGGGAAGATTTCGATTATTACCCCCATATGTGTGTTAATATCTTAAAAAAGTAATCCAAGTGTTTTGATTATCTTAACTCGAGTCATTAGAATAGTTAATTGTAAAGTATGTAAAAGTTCAAGTGTAAGGGGAATGCAAATTCCCTACGATGTATTTTTTTGGATGGTAGGGCAAGAGTTTATGCAAAAAAAAAAAAAAAAAAAAAAAAAAAAAAAAAAAAAAAACGAAAAAATCAAGTAAAAGAAAAAAAAATTAGAAAAAGAAAAAGAGAAAAACATACGGACTACCATCCCGTTTCCTTTTATGTTTCTTTTTATGTTTTTCAGTTTTCATTAGCTTAAGTCGAGTCGAGTCTTGGCTTAGCAACGCTACATTGTACATATAATCGACCAAGATGATTAACTCGCCACCAGTAAAGATTGCCTTTATCCAACAAAACCGTGTTTATCATATCCCTACACCTCACGTTATAACCCTTTAAAAGACATCTTTGATAGTTTATCCTAGGTGCTTACGCCAAGTGGTGGAGGTTTGATCCTTTCCCAAGCCAATGGTAATCTATGTGCTATGACAGGTAGTGAGAGATATTTTTCATTTTCATTTGTGATATATACTTTTATTACACCTGAGAGATGTGAGTATCCAAACACTGTTTGTGAGGTGCTAGTGTATAATTTCCGTGCTTTTTTTGGTTGAAGTGGAACGATCATTCGTTGTAATTACTTTTATAGTACTATTAAATGACCCCTAGCTTGTATTTTGATTAGAATAAAAGCGCATTTTCTTGATGACAAGCAAATCTCAAGTGTAAGGTATTTGACGAGGCGAAAAGGGTTACGCTTTTAGGGGGTTATTTAAGCCCTAAGTCGTGATTATTTGATCAAATATTTCCTTAAATCGTTCCTTTTGTCATTTTAGGTATTTTGGAGAAGAAATCTGGAAAATGAAGCATTTTGGACATTTTTGGAGCGAAAAGTGAAGAAAATGACAAAGTCTTCAAAATCAAGCTGGAAACAGTACCTGACGGCGTCACGCTCTAAAGGTAACGGCGTCATGTGTTGGCAAAGAGGTGGATATGAAGTTTACACGAGACGCGCCAGAAAGTTTTTGGGACTTAAAGAGTGACGACGTCACCCTTTGAGACGCCTAGGCCGTCACGTACAAATTAAAAGGTGGCGGCCAAGAGAAGATTATAAAGTGACGGCGTCAGATCTGGATCTAGGCAATCCGAGGGAAGCATTGGCGGCGAGTTGATGGCGTCACATGTATAACGTGACGCCGTCAGATTGTATTCTCTATATATAGTTTTCTAATTTTCATTCATTAGGGAGAGAACTTTTGGAGGAACTTCACCATAAACCCTAGGATGAATTTTAACCTTCTTGTAAGGGTTTCATACCCTTCTTTCATCCATGATTAATTAAAGATAAGTCTTCCAATAATCATTCAATATGTCTATGTGTTGTTTGATTCTATCTTATGCTTGTCTTTATATTAACATGTTATGCTTGGTTTGTTTGTGTTTGCTTAGATGTAATGAAACCTAGCTATTGAATGTTAATTGATTGTTTGTTATTAATTGTTGTTGGATGAATGATTTCGATGTTAGGCTTAAGAAAACTAGCTAATCTTCAATTGGTAACATGAATCGAATGTGTACTACGATTTTAATGGTTGTATTTAATGCATAAGTGACTACTAAGGATGCCATGTTAGGATCTTGTTGTCGGCTCAACATAGGAAGAGGTAGAAGCTTATATAGTTAGGGAAGATTGTACACCGCCCCACGAATGGTATTAAGGAATATAACCCGTCATCCATACAATTGTAACAAACTAATCAATTAATGAAAGATAGCTAGGGATTAGTGAAATCTATGTAAACACGTTTCTCTCCATATAAGGTTTTTCTCACATTTTATTTTCTTGTTATTTTACTTTTATTACATTTATAGTTATTTAGGTTAGTTGACTAGCACTAATTCCGCTCATTCTTCCAATACCCGAGATTTTTACTTGCTTTCCATAAAATACAAAAATACAAAAAGAATCATCCCTCACCTCTAGACCTAGTTTAATTAAGTTTCAATACTAACGAACACTATTCCCCAAGTAGAACGATCAATCCTCCGGTACTTGCCACTACACTATACTACATCGGTCAGGTACACTGCCTGGTAGGGATTACAAGCTTCTCGAGATCCCTCGAGAGGTAAAACCTTTTGCAAGGTTTCAAAACCACGCATCAATAAACGAAGTGAAAGTCTTAAAAAGAAACTAGCTAAAAATGATGAAGCAAAAATGGTAATTTATAACGTGATGAGGCGAAAAACGAACCACTTTTAGGGGGTCATATAAGCCCGGAATTGAATTTATTTGATCAAATATTGCCCTAAATCGTTCCTTTTGTGATTTTAGCTACTTTGTGAGTGAAATCTGGAAAAGGAAGCAATTCGGACATTTTTGGAGCATAAAAGTGAAGAAAACGCCAAAGACTTAATTTTCCAAGCTGGGAATAGTGTGTGACGGCGTCAAGAGTACTTTCCTGACGGAGTCAAGAGTAAAGATCATGACGAACCAGTACAGAAATGAAGGCGTCACAAAGAAGAGCGTCAAGAGTTAAATGTGTGACGGCTTGGAAAAATGGAATACATGACGGCGTCAGATGTAGATCAAGGCAGTCCGAGGATTATTTTGGCGGCGAGATGACGGCGTCACAAGGTTGTTCTTGACGCCGTCAGACTCTATTATCTATATATAGTTTTCTAATTTTCATTCATTAAGAGGAACAAGTTTGGAGAAACCCTAAGGCCGAACCATATACGTATTTTATAGCTTTTTCAAGGGTTTTCAGCCCTTGAACCCTTACATGTGTTATTGAGATAAGTATTCTTTTAATTCAATCAATATGTCTATGTGTTGGTTGTCTATATCTTGTGCTTGTCTTGATTCCACCATGCTAGGCTAGATTTATCTTGTGTTTGCTTAGATCTAATGAAACCTAGATGTTGATTATGTGTGGATTACTTGTTTATGGTTGTATTGGATGAATGATTTCAATGTTAGGCTTAAGAAAACTGGCAGATCTCCAATTGGTAACATGCTTGAACGTCTTAGGAAACATGAACCGATGTGTACTAGGTTTTATTGGTTGTATTTAATGCATGAGTAAATTCTAATGATCCCATGTTAGGAGCTTCTTAGCCGGCTCGACATAGGAGTGAAGTAGGCACTCATAGGATTGGGGAGTTAAGTACGCCACCCCATGAATGGTATTAAGGAATACAATTTGTCATCCACGCAACTATAACAAGTAATTAACGTGTAAAAGATATCTAGGGAGTAGTGAAATCTAAGTAAAACACATTTCTCCACTTATTGCGCGCAACCTTAGTTTTATTTAGTTTTATTTTCATTTTTAGTATTTTATTTTGATTGCATCTTTAGGATTGGGTTAGTTGACTAGCAACTAATTCCGCCCAAATCCTTCAAACCCGAGATATTTACTTGCTTTCTAAAAAATATAAAAATACAAAAAGAATCGTCTCTCATCTCTAGAACTAGTATTTAGGTTTTCTAATCCTAGCGACACTATTCCTAGCTGAACGATCAATCCCCCGGTACTTGTCATTATACTATACTACATCGATCAGGTACACTGCCTGGTGGGGGTTGTAAGCTTCTCAAGATCCCTTGAGAGGTAAAGCCTGGCGCAATCCCTACGCATCAAGTTTTTGGCGCCGCAGCCCGGGGAATAGTTATTGTCTAGGTTAGAATCTCTTTTTATTAGGTCTACTTGCTAGATTCCGTTCTAGTAAGATTTTATTTTTATTTTTAGGTTCTCTTTAGTCTATCTTATTTCTTTGTGTGTTTGTTCGTAACTCTTCACCACCCGACATCATGAACGATGGGAACATCTTTGAACCCGTCATCCCACCACAACAAAACCCACCACTAGAACCTCTTAGGCCCCGAACCTTAGGAGAGTATTCTCGACCTAGCCACCAAGGCTATCGAAACACCATTGAGCTCACCGGAGCCAATGTGACCCCCTTGCGATCCGACACCATCCGGTTGGTGCAAAGCGGATGTGCATTTCATGGACTTCGTTCCGAAGATCCAAACCAACATCTTAAGGACTTCCTAAAAATCGTAGACTCCATAGACCTAGATGTTGAAACTAGAGAGACAACCCGATTACGCCTATTCCAATTCTCTCTACGGGATCAAGCTAGTCAATGGCTTGAGCGTTTACCCGCGGGATCCATCACCACGTGGGATGATCTCACCACTCGTTTCCTTGCTCAATTTTTCCCACCGGGGAGAACTACTAAGCTTAGAAATGACATCTTGATGTTCCAACAACGTCAAAATGAATCTCTTTATGAAGCATGGACTCGTTTCAAGGACTTACTCCAAAAAGTATCTCATCATGGCATAGATCTTTGGCTCCAAGTCCAAATCTTTTATGACCATATCGATCTCTCCATGAGGCGAGCCATTGACCAATCGGCCGGTGGTAAGCTACGTGATCTAAGTGCGGAACAATCATGGGAACTCATAGAAGATCTTGCTCTCTATGACAACGAAAGTTGGAATGATCCCCGTGATTTAAACAAAATGGTCAAGGCAATATCCTTGCCTTCGAACAATTCTAGCACTCCCGACCGTAGGATCATGGAACTTGAGGACCAAGTCAAGTTTCTCATGAAATCTTACGAAGCTCCTAAGCCTTCAAGCCAATTGAACAAAATCACTTCTTCATGCGAATTATGTAGTGGTCCCCATGACGCTCGTGATTGTGTGAAACTCCCCGGAACAGCTTTTGCGGACTACGCATCCACGCGTACCGACGAAGCGGGAGATAAGTGGTACACTTTCAAACCCGAGCCAAACCCTTCCGGTGATTCATACAACCCCTCTTGGAAAAATCACCCAAACCTTAGGTGGAAACAAAACCAAGCCAATTCTTCCAATCCGCCTAATCGTTACCAACCAAACGGTCCACCCTCCAACCGTACTTTCAACAACAATCCTTCTAACAACTATGGTAGTACCAACAATCTTGAAGGATTGATGTCCAAGTTCATGGCATCTCAAGAAGCTCGCATATCTAAGTTTGAAGCCGATTTCAAACAAAAGCAAAGCTAGATGACCACTAAAATTGATACATTGTTGAAAGTTCTCAATGACCGAGAAATGGGAGCACTCCCAAGTGACACGGTCAAGAATCCGAAACTAAACGTTAATTCCATATCATCAGTTTCGTCACCTACTTCGTGTCCACAATACTACTCGGTTAAATCAACGAGTACGTGTTTCAAACAAAACCAAATTCTTCAAAAGGACCAATCAAGTAAAACACCCGATATAAAACCGGTCAAAAGTATAGTTGAAACACCTCCTACGCAAGACCTTGACGATGAATTCAAGGAACTTCACCTTGAACGCCCCGTTATTGATGTCTTAGCCCGTGCTCCTTACTATAGTGCCCTCCTAGAAAAATATGAGAAGTTTAAACTAGGTAAAAATGGGACCGCCTTCGTTCAAAACAAGTTGCCTAAAAAGCTTGATGATCCGGGTATATTTGTTTTGCCTTGTAAAATAGGAAGATCCGAAGCTTTCGACACACTAGTCGATTTAGGGTCAAGCCTCAACTTGATTCCCTTATCCCTATTCACCACTCTTAAGCTAGGAAAGTTAGAGGAAACGGAGGTGTTGATAGGTCTAGCGGATGGAAGTATTGCTCACTCGGTTGGAATGATTAAGGATGTAGTTGTTCACGTAGGAAAGTTAACTATCTTAGCGGATTTTCACGTCCTAGACATGGTTAGTGACAATACATGCCCATTATTGGTAGGAAGAGGATTTTTAGCAACCGCTAGCGCCATGATAGATTGTAAGGAGTCTAAGATAGCGGTAGGTGAAGGCGATACTTGGTCGGTGTATGATGTTAAGAAGCATAGTTATGATTGTAATGATGAACCGACACCACATTGGGTAGAGATGAATAGGAGACCCTGTAGATATGGACCTTGGATAGAAAGGAACTTTATAGGACCTCAATTCCCATTCTATCTAGAAAAAGATTTCATTGAAAAGACACATTTGGTGGAACAACTCATAGCTAGAGATGAAGAGCTAGATCCCTTTGAGGACCCCTTAGTCTTTAGGAAGATGATTGAGTTCTTGAGCGTAATGCCTATTAATATAGAGATGAATAAGTGGAAAAGAGAGGGAGACAAGTGTAAATGGAGGTGGGACAAGCCACCTAAAGAAGGTGATGGATCATGGCATATGAGGATGACTTTGTATGATCCGGATGGAGAAAAGTTTGAAAGGTCATACCGTACTAAGAAAACTGATAGGAAGTTGAAACCTAAGTTTGATCCCAAAGATATCCTCAATGAGGAACTCCCCGGTATCACGTAGTAACCCATGACCTTAAGTCTAGCTACAAGACTCGTAAATAAAGAAAAACGCTTCTTGGGAGGCAACCCAGGCTTTGTGTGATTTTATTTTGTTTGTTTGTTATTTGCTTCCGTATGCATGCTTTATTTTTATTGTTGGTAGATCATGTTTCTAAACTAAAAAGTGGAAATACTTTACTTTGTTGTTTTGGCCTAGTCTTAACTTCACTAAAAGGTATTTTGCAAAAGATAAGTGTAAGGGAAACCCCAAATATGTTTTTAAGAAACAAACCGATCATAATTCTCTACAATATTAAGTGAACATGTATATTAGTAATTCTTAGAGTCAAATGCTTGTATCGAGTCATAATGATGTTTTGCAGGATTTTCCAGGAAGTAGGACCAAGTTTTTCCAGAAATTTTCTGGAAACTTAACATAAGAATTTCTGCAGGTCACTTCTGACGGCGTCATGAGCTTGCTCTTGACGGCGTCACGGGTAAAAATCTGGAAATTTTACCGGTTTTGTTTTTCTAACGGATTCTTAAAGTTTTTGTTGAATTATTACGTTTTATAATCTCCAGGAAATCTGCAAACTTCATTCCACAAGCATTATATCTTACTTTGTTTTCTAGGATTTAGTAACTTATGTAGATTGCCGCCGATTTTATGCGAGGCTGTCTTGTCTGTTTTCTCAGGATTTACAGGTTATGTATGACAAGAAGATGATTATTTTTCTGGAAGGGAAGCTTTGATTGTTCATTTTCTTGGAGGAAGATTTAACCTGGCCACCTTATTATCCATACCGAGCGAACCAGGGGAGTGTTTGATTTCATTCTTTTTACTTATTTCACTTTTACATTCTTTACTTGAAAATTGGGGACAATGTTCATCCTAAGTGTAAGGGGAGGGTAAAATGATGATACCTTACAGATACACTTTCGCTTGAGTTTGTTTGTTTGATGGTAGATGTGTAATAAAACTATGAGAAATAATTGTTAGTGCAATTTTAGCGCCAAATTTAAATTTTTTTACAACATTTAGGAGTGAAACTTTAGCCATAGAAAGCGTCTCATGGATAGGAGATTGTATGACTAGCACATAACCGTATCATTTAGAAAAATTTTCCACCCAAGTATGTGAGGTTCGCCTTTAGATTTGATAGGGAAAACATTTACTATTAGTGCTTTTGAGTGTACCGGTAGCATTTAGATTCTAGAACTTGCGTTAGTGATGCATCCCGAGACCGCTAGTGAAACTACATTCGTGTAGTAGGATTTACTACATGATAAGAGGCATTAGGATCACCCTTGTGTTAAACCCGTATCATAATTACTTGACCATTTAAGTCATATTACTTGGCTAGCTAAGTCAACTAATTTTTCCCACACCCTTAGCGTTGTACTCATTTTTAGTACACGAAACCCCTAGTACACCCCTCCGAGCCTATCTTTTCGTTTCTAACTTTAAGCATCTTACTTAAAGGAAGAATTCGTTACACCCCACTTAAATGTACACCCAAATCGCCTTAGCCTTCCGTGTATGCGCTCATTTTTAGTGCATTATTGGTATTTGTTAAACCCTAAGTTAACTATCTAATTGATTACATGGTTGCTAAGTCGAGTCATATCATTGTACATATTGTTTTGGGACGATTGGGACTCATGGGTAAAGTACTTATTTTATGGAGTAATGGGGAAGAACATCATATATTACCCCCGTATGTGCGTTAATCTTAAAAGTATTCAAAGTGTTTTGATTTTCTTAATTCGAGTCATTAGATTAGTTTATTGTAAAGTATGTAAAAATTCAAGTGTAAGGGGAATTTTCATTCCCTATGATGTATTATTTTGGATGATAGGGTAAGAGTGTATGCAAAAAAAAAAAAAAAAAAAAAAAAAAAAAATCGAAAAATCAAGAAAAAGAAAGAAAAAAATAGAAAAAGAAAAAGAAGAAAAACATACGGACTACCATCCCTTTTTTATTCTATGTTCATTTTATGTTTTTGTTATTTTTCATTTATTAGCATAAGACGAGTCTAGTCTTGGCTTAGCAACGCCATATTGTACATGTAATTAACCAAGATTGTTAGCTCGCCACCAGTAAAGACTGCCTATATCCAACAAAACCGTGTATTTCATATCCCTACACCTAACGTTACAACCCTTTAAAAGACCTCTTTGATAGTTTATCCTAGGTGCTTACGCCATGTGGTGGAGGTTTGATCCTTTCCCAAGCCTATGGTAATTTATTTTGCTATGACAGGTAGTGAGAGATGTTTTCCATTTCCATATTGTGATATTACTTTATTACACCCGAGAGATGTGAGTATCTAAATACTATTTGTGAGGTGCTAGTGTATGACCTCCGTGCTTGTCTTTGGTCTTTAGTGGAATGATTATTTGTTGTAATTACTTTTATATTAGTGTTAAATGACCCCTAACTTGTATTTTGATTAGAATAAAAGCGCATTTGCTTGAGGACAAGCAAATCTCAAGTGTAAGGGTATATGATGAGGCGAAAAATGAACCACTTTTAGGGGGTCATTTAAGCCCGGAATTGAATTAATTTGATCAAATATTGACCTAAATCGTTCCTTTTGATTTTTTAGGTACTTTGAGAGTGAAATCTGGAAAAAGGAAGCAATTCGGACGTTTTTGGAGCATAAAAGTGAAGAAAACGTCAAAGACTTAATTTTCCAAGCTGGGAACAGTGTGTGACGGCGTCAAGAGTACTTTCCTGACGGCGTCAAGAGTAAAGATCATGATGACCCAGTACAGAAATGAAGGCGTCACAAAGAAGAGCGTCAAGAGTTAAATGTGTGACGGCTTGGAAAAATGGAATACATGACGGCGTCAGATGTAGATCAAGGCAGTCCGAGGATTATTTTGGCGGCAAGATGACGGCGTCACAAGGTTGTTCTTGACGCCGTCAGACTCTATTATCTATATATAGTTTTCTAGTTTTCATTCATTATGAGGAACAAGTTTGGAGAAACCCTAAGGCCGAACCATATACGTATTTTACAGCTTTTTCAAGGGTTTTCAGCCCTTGAACCCTTACATGTGTTATTGAGATAAGTATTCTTTTAATTCAATCAATATGTCTATGTGTTGGTTGTCTATATCTTGTGCTTGTCTTGATTCCACCATGCTAGGCTAGATTTATCTTGTGTTTGCTTAGATCTAATGAAACCTAGATGTTGATTATGTGTGGATTACTTGTTTATGGTTGTATTGGATGAATGATTTCAATGTTAGGCTTAAGAAAACTGTCAGATCTCCAATTGGTAACATGCTTGAACGTCTTAGGAAACAGAACCGATGTGTACTAGGTTTTATTGGTTGTATTTAATGCATGAGTAAATTCTAATGATCCCATGTTAGGAGCTTCTTTGCCGGCTCGACATAGGAGTGAAGTAGGCACTCATAGGATTGGGGAGTTAAGTACGCCACCCCATGAATGGTATTAAGGAATACAATCCGTCATCCACGCAACTATAACAAGTAATTAACGTGTAAAAGATATCTAGGGAGTAGTGAAATCTAAGTAAACACATTTCTCCACTTATTGCTCACAACCTTAGTTTAATTTAGTTTTATTTTCATTTTTAGTATTTTATTTTGATTGCATCTTTAGTACTGGGTTAGTTGACTAGCAACTAATTCCGCCCAAATCCTTAAAACCCAAAATATTTACTTGCTTTCTAAAAAATATAAAAATACAAAAAGAATCGTCTCTCATCTCTAGAACTAGTATTTAGGTTTTCTAATCCTAGCGACACTATTCCTAGCTGAACGATCTATCCCCCGGTACTTGTCATTATACTATACAACATCGATCAGGTACACTGCCTGGTGGGGGTTGTAAGCTTCTCACTTACATACAAAGTGAAAGCAAAGGTCACGGCGATTGAAGAATCCAAAGACTTGGCATCTCTGTCATTAGATGAGCTCAATGGTAACTTAAAGGTCCATGAGTTAATCATCAAAAATGATTATGAAATTGTCAAAAGAAAGGTGGAAAGAATATCACTTGCTTTGAAAGCTAAAAAGGAGCTAAGTGATGATGAGGATTCATGCTCAGAAAATGAAGACGAAGAGTATGCTATGGCAGTTAGAGATTTCAAGAAAATTTTTAAGCGAAGAGGAAGGTTTGTTAGACAACCAAGAGAAGAAAAGAAAACACCTCAAAAAGTTCGTGAAGATAGATATAGCAAGGGCGAGAAAAGATGTTTTGGATGTGGTGATACAAGACACTTAGTTGGAGATTGTCCACACCAAGCAAAGGACAAGAACCAAAGGGCATATGTAACCGGTGCTTGGAGTGATAGTGATGATGTTGGTAAGAACGAAACTTGTCTTATGGCTGGATGGATCTTCAAAAGAGTTACGTATCAAAACCGATCTCCATCATTATGATAATTGCTCACTAGATTCACTTGACTTAGATAATGAATATGAAAAAATTTGCGAAGTAAGTCAGAAGATTATATTGAAAAACAAATCTTTAAAATCCATAAAGTCTAAATTAGAAAAAGAATTATCGGAGTTAAAAGACAAAATATCTAGGCTTGAAAAAGGAAAGGAAATTATTTCGGAGTGCCAATCATGTCAACATCTTAAATTCGAAAATGAGGAACTCAAAGAGGAAGCCTCAAAATTCTATAAATTTGAAAAGAGCACTCATTCTCTTAGACAATTGATAGGAGCTCAAAAAGCCTCTGATGATAAAACCGGTTTAGGTTATAATTTTTATGAAGCATCACCTAGTATATCAAAACAAATAAAATTTGGGAAGTCTCAGTCGAACATGACTACTGGTGACGGTCCCTTAAATCAACCAGACGGTCCCTTAATTTTAGAGGACCGTCCCGTCGATAAAGGACCTTCTGTAGTATGGAAGATTGCAATATTACCTAAACCTGTTACAGAAAAATTAATCGTGATGAAATCAGAAATACCCGTTGCTAGTGTAAAAGAGGTAAAGCAATTCTATAAACCAACACTAAAACCCTGATTAGGATACAACAAACCAACTATAAGATCTGAATTTTCACCTCCTAGAAAAAAAATATAGTGAATGGACAAACTAAATCAAGAATAACTAAAAATAAAAATCATCATAAAAATTATTCCATGAATTGGAAAAAATGATTTTCTTCCTATATGATTTTACACACCGTTTCAGCATCCTAGACAGATGCCAAAGAGTCGAGGACTCATCTAATGAGGTAAGGCAAAGTTTATCTCTAGATGTTTTATCAATTTTCATGACGTATACGTTGTTTTTAAGAACTCCTTTCGCTATAGTTATACCATCTTTAAGTATTTTACTTTCATTTTCACTAAAGAGTACTTTATACTTTTTACGGCAAAGTTGGCTAATACTAAGAAGATTAAATCATAAGTTATCAACATGAGCAACATCATCAATAGATAGAGAGTCATGTGAGATAGTACCTTTTCTGATGATTTTACTTTTAAGCTTGCTACCAAAAGTAACGTTACCTCCGTCATAGACTTGATAGGTAGAGAAAAGACTTTTGTCCCTCGTCATGTGTCTTGAACAACTTCTATCTTTGATCCATTCATCCGGTTCCAAACACACTTTCAAGCACACCTATTTTATAACAAGCATTCAAACATTTGGTCCCCAATATCTCATGGGTCCATTTTGCTTAATCATCCCGTTACCTTGATTCATGTAAGGAAATGGTGGATATGGGTTCCAAGGCATATAGTTTGGAGCTTTATGATATCTAGGTAAGTTTTGACCCCAGCTATGTTGAAAGTAGGGTTGTGTGTTGTAGTTGCTCTCTGGAAAGGGGCGTTTGGATATAGACGGTTTAGGTCTTGGTTGAGTAGTTCTAGTTCTAAATTCATTTTTAGCAAGTCCTACTCCTATTTCAATGGCTGGTTTAAGTTTGGTTTCAGTAGAACTAGTGTTTGACTTCTTTGTAACTTTAACAAATTCACTACGGTTAGTTTTTAGGCTATTATGTTCTGCAGCAGTGTCCACGGAACCAATGGGTTCAACGGGCGGAACCAAATTTTTGGTTCCGTCAGTTCCGTGGGTCATTGCTACAGTTTTGTCATTTTCTTGTCCTTTTTCGCCTTGTTTCGTTAAACTACTTATTGATACTGTTTTCATGAATCCTAGGAACTTATAACGTGACGGCCCAGAAAGTTTTCAAGCTTATTGGCTTGACAGCGTCACTTAGGCCGTCAGGGTCCAAATACACGTGACGACCCAGAGCTCATTTACACATGACGGCGTCACAATTGGATCTAAGCAATACGAATTTCATCATGGCGGCGAGTTGACGGCGTCACAAGCTATAACCTGACGCCATCAAGATGTAAAGTCTATATATAGTTTTCTAATTTTCATTCATTAGTGGGGAACTTTGTGTGCAACTTTGAGAGAATTAACCCTAGATGAATTTTAACAGCTTTTCAAGGGTTTTAACCCCTTGATTCCTCCATGTTCAATTGAAGATAAGTACTTATTCAAATTATTCAATATGTCTATGTGTTGTGTGATTATATCTTACGCTTGTCTTCTCTTTAACATGCTAGGCTAGATTTTTATTGTGTTTGCTTAGATGTAGTGAAACCTAGATGTTGATTATGGGTTGATTATTTGTTTATAATTGTAACGGATGATTGTATTCGATGTTAGGCTTAAGAAAACTAGCAGACTTCAATTGGTAACTTGCTTGATCGTCTTAAGAAACATGATCGGAGGAGTACTACGATTTTTGGTTGTATTTAATGCGTAAGAGAATTCTAATGATCTCATGTTAGGAGCTTCTAACGGCTCGACATAGGAGTGAAGTATGATCGTATAGAGTTAGGGAATATTGTACACGGCCCTACGACTAGTATTAAGGAATATGATCCGTCATCCATGCAATTGTAACAAGCTAATCAACCTGTAAAAGATATCTAGGGAGTAATGAAATCTAAGTAAACACAACTTTCCTCATTATTGGTTCCACCACATTAGTATAATAGTTTTATTTTCATTTTTGTTATTTTATTTTGATTGCATCTTTAGATTAATTGGGTTAGTTGGCTAGCAACTAATTCCGTCCACTCCTTCAAAACCCGAGATTTTAATTGCTTTCCATAAAATATAAAAATATAAAAAGAATCATCCCTCACCTCTAGACCAAGTTTAGTAGGCTTTCTAATCCTAGCGACATTATTCCTGGGTTGAACGATCAATCCCCCGGTACTTGTCACTATATTATACTACAACGATCATGTACACTGCCTGGTGGGGGTTGTAAGCTTCTCAAGATCCCTTGAGAGGTAAAACCTGTTGCGAGGGCGCAATTCCCACGTATCAAGTTTTTGGCGCCGCAGCCCGGGGAATAGTTATTGTCTAGGTTAGGATTTCTTTTTATTAGGTCTACTTGCTATTTTCCTTTCTAGTAAGATTTTTATTTTTATTTTTAGGTTTTCTTTACTCTATCTCATTTCTTTGTTTCCTTTGTTCGTAAACTACCTAGATGAATAACAACAGCATTGATCGTTTGATTCTTGTTATTCGTGTTTTTTGTTGTAGGAACTTCCAAATGCCCGCCCTAATCCCCTTAGTGGAAGATGAGAACCCACCTAACCTCTCGCCTAACCATCACTTTGACAATAATTCTGAGATGGAGGAGTCTGACCATGATAATGACCATAGGGCTAGTCCTTTTTACTATTCGGACTCCGATGAAGACCTAGATGATGGTGACATAATTAATGAGGATAGGATGGAAGATGAAGTGGACCCTCTTAGGTATGTCGACCCTAGAACAAGGATTGAGAATGATAGCTCATTTAATATGCAATTTCCTTGTAAAATTGGATTTAGGAGCTTTGATGCCTACCTTAACTCATCTCTACCAATGAACATAATCTCGCGTAGTGAATATAATAAAATTATGGTAGATGAGTTAGAATACAAAGGAGATAATATTGTTGCTAGGGCAATGGCATTGCATGTGTTTGTAGGAAGCATTGTTTATCCGGTTGAGTTCATGGTTATGGAGAATCTAAGAGAATTTATCAATAGTAAGTTAACCCAAGTTGTGTTTGGGAAACCCTTCAAAAGGTTAACCAACCTTGATGAAAAACTTATGGAAGGGTTAATTACATTCTCGGATGGGGATGGAGATTTTGTTTACCAAATGCCCCGTGCACACCCTGGTTCAAGGATTTTTCTGTAGAGAAATGTAATAGGTATCCACCCCTTGAAATGCTAAGTGAGAATGATAAAAGGAAAGGGCTTAAATATCCTCATGAAAAGAATAAAATGTATTATCGCGGATGTTTAGAGCTAAGTGATGACTATAAGAAAGATGAGGCGACTATTAGATGGCTCACCCTAGGGTATGTGAGCATAAGCGACACACGATAGCGCATGACCTTAAGTCTAGCTACAAGACTTGTAAATAAAGAAAAGTGCTTCTTGGGAGGCAACCCATGTTTTGTGTGTATTTATTTTTATTTGTTTGATGTTATTTGCTTCCGTATGCGTATTTTTTTAATTGTTGGTAGATTATGTTTCAAATTAAATTGTGAAAATGCTACATTTTGTTGTTTAACTTCGTCTTAACTTCATATAAAGGTATTTTGCAAAAGCTAAGTGTAAGGGGAAACCCCAAATTTGTTTATAAGAACGAAAATGATCTTGATTCGCCACAATATTAAATGAACATGTATATTAATAATTGTTAGAGTCAAATGCTTGTATTGAGTCATAATGATGTTTTGCAGGATTTTCCAGGAAGTAGGACATAAGTTTTTCTAGATATTTTCCAGAAACTTAACATAAAGATTTCTGCAGGTCACTTCTGACGGCGTCAGGGTTTAACACCTGATGACGTCACGTGTAAAATTCTGGATACTTTGCGAGTTTTGTTTTTCTAACGGAGTCTTAAAAGTTTTTGTTAATTCTTTAGTTTTATAAACTCCAGGAAATCTGCAAACATTCATTCCACAAGCATTATATCTTAAATTGCTTTCTAGGATTTGTTAGTATATATAGATTTTCGCCAATTTTACGCGAGGTTGCCTTGATTGTTTTCTCAGGTTTA
This sequence comes from Artemisia argyi, assembly GCA_030686995.1. Classification (NCBI taxonomy): domain Eukaryota; kingdom Viridiplantae; phylum Streptophyta; class Magnoliopsida; order Asterales; family Asteraceae; genus Artemisia; species Artemisia argyi. The sequence goes on along the minus strand of CM060677.1, from coordinate 158,018,304 downwards.
ACAGGCTATATATGACAAGAAGATGATTTATATTTCTGGAAGGGAAGCTTTGAACGTTCATTTTCTTGGAGGAAGATCTAACCTTGTTAACTCACTATCCACACTGAACGAATCAGGGGAGTATTTGTTTTCATTCTTTTACCTATTTTACTTTTACATCCTTTAATTGAACATTGAGGACAATGGTCATCCTAAGTGTAAGGGGAGGGTAAATGATGATACCTTATAGGATACAATTGCACTTGAGTTTGTTTGTTCGATGGTTGGTGTGTAATAAAACTAAGATAAATACTTGTTAGTGTAATCTTAGCGCCAAATTTAAAAAATTTTACAACATTTAGGAGTGAAACTTTAGCCTTAACAAGCGTCTCATGGATAGGAGTTGTATGACTAGCACAAAACCGTACCATTCAAAAAAATTTTCCACCAAAATATGTGAGGTTCGCCTTTAGATTTGATAGGAAAAACATTTATTATTAGTGCTTATGAGTGTACCGGTAGCATTTAGATTCTAGAACTTGCGTTAGTGATGCATCCCAAGACCGCTAGTGAGACTACATTCGTGTAGTAGGATTTACTACATGATAAGAGACATTAGGATCACCCTTGTGTTTAAACCCGTATCATAATTACTTGACCATTTACGTCATATTACTTGACTAGTAAAGTCAATTAATTTTCCCACACCTTAGCATTGTACTCATTTTTAGTACACGATACCCCTAGTACACCCCTCCGAGCCTATCTTTTCGTTTCTAACTTTAAGCATTTTACTTAAAGGAAAAATTTGTTACAACCCACCCAAATGTGCAACCAAATCACCCTAGCCTTCCGTGTATGCACTCATCTTTAGTGCATTATTGTTACATGTTTAAACCCTTAGTTAATTGTCTAATTGATTACATGGTTGCTAAGTCGAGTCATATCTTGTACTTATTGTTTTGGGACGATTGGGACTCATGGGTAAAGTACTTGTGTTATGGAGTAATGGGGAAGAAAATCATATATTACCCCCATATGTGCGTTAATATTTAAAAGTACTCCAAGTGTTTTGATTATCTTGATTTGAGTCATTAGATTAGTTTATTGTAAAGTATGTAAAAATTCAAGTGTAAGGGGAATGTATATTCCCTATGATGTATTATTTTGGATGGTAGGGTAATCGTGTATGCAAAAAAAAATAAATAAATAAATAAATAAAATCCAAAAACTAAGAAAAAGTAAAAAAAAAGAAAAAAGAGAAAAAGAGAAAAACATACGGACTATCATCCCGTTTCATTCTATGTTGGTTTTATGTTTTTGTTATTTTTGATTTATTAGCTTAAGTTGAGTCAAGTCTTGGCTTAGCAATGCCATATTGTACATGTAATTAACCAAGATGATTAACTCGCCACCAGTAAATATTGCCTTTATCCAACAAAACCGTGTTTTCCATATCCATACACCTAACGTTATAACCCTTTAAAAGACCTCTTTGATAGTTTATCCTAGGTGCTTACGCCAAGTGGTGGAGGTTTGATCCTTTCCCAAGCCTATGGTAATCTATTTTACTATGACAGGTAGTGAGAGATGTTTTCCATTTCCATATTGTGATATATACTTTATTACACGCGAGAGATGTGAGTATCTAAACACTATTTGTGAGATGCTAGTGTATGACCTCCGTGCTTGTTTTTGGTTTTTAGTGGAATGATTATTTGTTGTAATTACTTTTATATTAGTGTTAAATGACCCCTAACTTGTATTTTGATTAGAATAAAAGCGCATTTGCTTGAGGACAAGCAAATCTCAAGTGTAAAGGTATTTGAAGAGACGAAAAGTGTACCGCTTTTAAGGGGTCATTTAAGCCCGAATTCGAGATTATTTGATCAAATATTGCCCTAAATCGTTCCTTTTTTCATTATAGGTACTTTTGCGGAGAAATCTGGAAAAAGAAGCATTTTGGACGTTTTTGGAGCATAAAAGTGAAGAAAACAGCAAAGTCTCAAATTTCCTTGATGGAACAGTACCTGACGACGTCAAGCTTCTACACGTGACGGCATCAAGAGTTACAAAAGAGGTGGATGTGGAACTTATAACGTGACGGCCCAGAAAGTTTTCAAGCTTATTGGCCTGACGGCTTCACCTAGGCCGTCAGGGTCCAAATACATGTGACGGCCCAGAGCTTTACACATGACGGCGTCACAATTGGGTCTAGGCAATACGAATTTCATCATGGCGGTGAGTTGACGATGTCACAAGCTATAACATGACGCCGTCAAGATGTAAAGTCTATATATAGTTTTCTAATTTTCATTCATTAGTAGGGAACTTTGTGTGCAACTTTGAGGTAATAAACCCTAGACGAATTTTAACAGCTTTTCAAGGGTTTCAACCCCTTGATTCCTCCATATTCAATTGAAGATAAGTACTTATTCAAATCATTCAATATGTCTATGTGTTGTGTGATTATATCTTACGTTTGTCTTCTCTTTAACATGTTAGGCTAGATTTTTATTGTATTTGCTTAGATGTAGTGAAACCTAGATGTTGATTATGGGTTGATTGTTTGTTTATAATTGTTATGGATGATTGTATTCGATGTTAGGCTTAAGAACACATGCAGGCTTCCATTGGTAACTTGCTTGATCGTCTTAAGAAACATGATCGGAGGTGTACTATAATTTTTGGTTGTATTTAATGCGTAAGAGAATTCTAATGATCCCATGTTAGGAGCTTCTAACGGCTCGACATAGGAGTGAAGTAGGATCTTATATTGTTAGGGAATATTATACACGGCCCTACGACTAGTATTAAGGAATATGACCCGTCATCCATGCAACTGTAACAAGCTAATCAACCTATAAAAGATATCTAGTGAGTAATGAAATCTAAGTAAACACAAGTTTCCTCATTATTGTTTCCATCACATTAGTATAATAGTTTTATTTTTCATTTTTGTTATTTTATTTTGATTGCATCTTTAGATTAATTGGGTTAGTTGGCTAGATACTAATTCCGTCCACTCCTTCAAAACCCGAGATTTTAATTGCTTTCCATAAAATATAAAAATACAAAAAGAATCATCCCTCACCTCTAGACCTAGTTTAGTAGGCTTTCTAATCCTAGCGACACTATTCCTGAGTTGAACAATCAATCCCCCGGTACTTGTCACTATACTATACTACAACGAATCGGTACACTGCCTGATGGGGGTTGTAAGCTTCTCAAGATCCCTTGAGAGGTAAAACCTGTTGCGAGGGCGCAATTCCCACGTATCTATGAGGGCACCGGGGAATTGAGATATGGTGTTGTGCTATAAAAACAAGTTAGAAGACAAAGCACATACACATATATAGAAATATAGAAGATTGAGAATAGGAATGAGATAGGTATGATAGATTTGGAAAGAAAAGATGTGAAATCAAAAGAAATGGAGCATACAAGAATCAGATTTTTGGGACTGCTGGGTGTTGACATAAATAATGTCTAAAAACTTTGTTAGCATATTAACAATGTCTCTATGTTTTGATAATTACAAAGCATAAACTCATTAATCTAAAACTTATGACGTAAACAAGTTTTTAGTGGTTAATATTTGTCTTTGCATCCATATCACTTAAGGCATGAATAAACAAAGTGTTTATTGCATTTAATGATCAAAGGAAAATTTTCTAATCACTAGAATTTTTATAAAATGTATTAAACATTCTATATCTTTTACAAAATTAATTTTGGAATTAAAAGAATATGTTTAATTCATTATAAATATATAATTTCAAATTTCAAACCAAAAATGGCAAATTTTATCCAGAAAAATATTCCCCACTAAAAGACAAGAAAAACCATCGTTCTGAAGTGGCGCCCCCCTTAATTCCTTAGGCGGCCCCCTTAATCATTAAGGGGACCGGCCATTAATTAAGGGGACCGGCCACGCTCCAGAACTGTATTTTTCTCCCCTATAAATACTGGTTCATCCCACAGAATTTTCTCACCTTTTGCACTCCTAAACTTTCTGTTCTAGATCCACATCTCTATTCTCTTAATCCTTTGATCATAAGTGTATAATTCTTTGTTTCAAAATGATTCAAACTTCATCCTCTCAAGACCAAGAGAAGAATACTTCTATCCCCTAAGACAAGAAGTATTACAACTTGTTGTGACCTCCATATACAAGTTGTTGGTGCATCATCAAGATTATTTACATTACTCTTTGTGAAGATTGTTGTGTATATGTGATTGTAGATAGTTGTGCTAGGTATATTGATTGTGTGATTAGTTAGTTGTTTGGTGTGAAGAAGAAAAGTTAGGAATTAGATTATAGTGAAGAAGATAGGTGTGAAGTTGTTAGTTGTGAAGTAAATTGGTGTGAAGAAGATAGGCTTGAAGTAGATAGTTGTGAAGATAGATAGGTGTGAAGAAGTAGTGTTGTGATTAAGTAGTGACTAGGTGTGAAGAAGTTGTGTAGAAGGTGTGAATAAGTTGTGACGAAGTTGTGGTGTGTATATTGGTGTGTAACGTTTCTCCGCCATAAGGAGCTTGTTGACATAGTGAAAAAAACTCTCGAGTAGGTGACTCGAGGAGTGGAGTAGGGCAAGGAAGGTGTCCTTGTAGCTGAACCGCTATAAATCCTTTGTCTCGCGGTTAGATCTTTCCATATCTTACTTATTATCTTGCTTATCTCGTTATTACTTTTGTAGACGTAGACGTATATATATAGTTGCTCATATAGTGCTAGTATTGATTTTACTTAAAGATCAAACGAAAGTTTCATTCACAAAACAAAGTTTTTACAATCAAACTAAAAAGGTTACATACATATAATTGATCATTTCGATCAAGTATAGTTTTCATACAAAATATAGCTAAGGATTATAAAATAAACAATTACGTACTTATCTCTTATATATAGCTATAATTGTTTATATTATGCATGTATTGAATTCACATACTTAGCTTACATTATTATTATTGTTCATACTTAGATATACTTATTCATATTGTTCAAGATTTGAGTTCACAAAAGATTGAATCAAAGTTTTAAAAACAAACAAGGTTTTAAAACTAAACTAAGTTTTCATAATAAAATTAAAAAGACGTAAAACTATTCAACCCCCCCTTCTAGTTTTCCACAATTGGTATAAGGAGCCACGTCTAGTAAGATTTTTAAAACATATTGTATTTTAAAACTTGTAACGATCTATGGAATCTGAAAAATATTTAGAAGGGCAATCTAAGCAAAGACCACCACTATTTGAAAGTGATGGATTTTTATCTTGGAAAAATCGATTCGAAACTTATGTCAAATCAAAGGATCTAGATCTTTGGCATGTTATTACTAATGATGATTTTTTACTTACTCAAAATAATCCCGAAACAAATAAAGATGAAATAGTACCTTTTGAAAAACAAAATGATGATTTAAAAAGAATACTTTCTAAAAACAATGAAGCAAAAATGGTTATTTACAATGCGTTACCACGTAAAGAATACGAAAGAATTTTTATGTGTAAAACCGCAAAAGAAATTTGGGATTCTTTACTAATCACTCACCAAGGTAATAGTCAAGTTAAAGATAACAAAATAGATCATCTTGTTCAACAATATGAACAATTTACGATTCCGGAGGAGGAATCAATAGATAATGCTTTTGCTAGATTTAACACTATTATCACAAGTTTAAAAGCACTTGACGAGAATTCTTCTAGTAAGAATTTTGTTAGGAAATTTCTTAGGGCTCTTCATCCAAAATGGCGAGCTAAAGTCACGGCTATTGAAGAATCAAGGAATCTGTCAACTCTACAACTTGACGAATTGATCGGCAATGTAAAGGTCTACGAAGAAATAATAAAGAAAGACTCCGAGATGGTCAAAGGAAAAAGGGAGCAAAGCAAATCAATTGCGTTGAGAGCTAAAAAGGACTCTAGTGATGAAGAATGCTCAACCTCCAAAGGTGACGATGAAGAGTATGCTATGGCCGTACGAGACTTCAAGAAATTCTTCAAAAGACGAGGAAGATATGTTAGGCAACCATATAATGAAAGGAAGTGTTTTGAATGTGGCAATCCAAATCATCTCATCAGAAAGTGTCCAATGATGTCAAGAGATCAAAATCAAATGGCGTTTATCGGAGATGCTTGGAGTGATAGCGATGAGGACAAGAAAGAAACCACAAATAAAGAAAAGTGCCTTATGGCTAAGACATCAAGCGAGGTACGTTCCGAAACCGAATACTCTAGTGACAAAAATTTATCATTAGACGAAAAAGACCTAGATAGTGAATATAATAGGTTAGGCATATTAGGTAAAAAGGTTATAGCTAAAAATAAGTCACTAAAACATATTAATAATCTATTAGAAAATGAAGTATTTGAATTAAAAATTAAACTACAACATTTGGAAAAAGGAAAAGAAGTTTTTATAAAATGTAAAACATGCTTAGAGGTTAAAAATGAAAACGAAAAACTTAAAAATGAAAATTTCAAACTTGACAAGTTTAAAAATTGTAGTAACCCACTTAAGAAAATAATAAGTGTTCAAGAAACTTCGGGAGATAAAACCGGTCTAGGATTAACTTCAACTAATGTTTCAACTAGTGAAAATAAAAGTATAAAGTTTGAATGTGAATCTAGTAAACAAAAATCATTAGAATCAAATCCTAAGTATATACTTACAAAAGATAGAAAAATACCCATTGCGAATGATGAAAAAGTAAAAACTTTTTATAAACCATCCTTAAAGACCGAAGTAGGATCCTCTAAACCTAAATTAAGATCTAAAACTCCACCACCAAGAAAACCTAACAATCATCATCCAAGATCTAAAACACCTCAACCTAGAAGAAATCAAAATAGACAATATTACAATAACACTAGAAATCAAATGTGGAACTATCAACCAAGTTACAATCCTTGGGAAATATTACCACCATACATGCATCCTAGCCAAATGTTAAATATGTTTGGACCAAACAACTTTGGACCAATGAGACAATGGGGACCAAGTGGCTAAGTTGTCAATCTTGGAAAAAGTTGGAATATCATCTACAAATGACTTCTATAAGTCAACATGGTCACTTGAAGTGCTTGAAGATATTCCATTGAAGACTAAAAGGTACGCGTTTCTTTTAAGTTCATCACTATAATTTGCATGCTTAGATAAATGATTAGTTAGATTAGTGCTTAGTACATAATTGCTTATATTCTTATAACCTAGTAACATCATTGGTTGACTCTCCTAGGAATAAGATAAAACTGTTCATTGCCGAACGAAATAGAAAATGGAAATCTTCTATATCCACTATTAGCAAACTCATGGTGATGAAGTGAAATGAGTTAAGTGGATCGATCGTTAATATAGAAGTAGGATTAGATCCCTCGCGTAGGAAAACTATGGATGAAACAAGCTCTCGTAGACTATGGCATTAAGTTAGATAAGCGTGCGAAAACTAAGGAACTATAGATGTTAGGTTATACCCCATTCAACACTCTCGCGTCTAACATATAAATTATCGTCTTCATTTCCTTTAGGATCATAGGATATGTAGAAACGATAGCATGAGATAATAATATGCCTAACCAATCCTCTTGAGCATGAGATCTTTAATAAACATTTTTTTAAAAATATTTGATTTATGACATTTGTTTTCAAAAATCTAATATTTCTAAAAATATGCAAAAAACCTCACATTTTGGAAAATAGTTTTTCAAATAACTATCCCACTTTTAAATAAAATGTTTTCACTATCAATATCCACAATTCTGTTTTGATCAAAACTAAAGATTGGGAAAATATTCTTTACCGTTCATTCACACATTTTGAAGTAAAAACCAATCTATTTTATTCAAATAACTCTCACATCTAATTGAAAACTTACTTTCAAACATTGTTGAATAATGCTAAAAACGTCTCTTTTAAAATCATGCATGGTGATCTCATATTTGTCATCTATATTTATATAAGTGACACTTATAAGTGAACTAAATCAAATCAAAAGGACCATGGTTTGTTCATTAAGACTTTGTTTGTAACAAGTCTAGAAATCCATGCTATCATAACTACCCACTTATTGCACATTGATACACATTAGGATTAATCCTCCTAGTTATGTAGTTATGAAATACTTGATGTTGCTTGTTGTTTACTAGCACTTATATTTTACTTGCTTGATGAGTATGTTTGCATGCTAGATGAAATTGCTTGTTTACTTAATCTCTTTGATTAACATGCTTTGGCTACATAATTGCCTACATAATTAGTATATGCTTAATTGCCTCAAAGAGTTGGACTTGTTTGAAACCAAAAACACAACCTCTCTGCAATTCACTACTAAAAACCATTTTCTGGCAATCTGGGAATCACCAGATGGGCGCCCCCCTTAAAATCATAAGGCGGCCCCCTTAATTATTAAGGGGACCGGCCTCCAATTAAGGGGGCCGGCCATCTGATGGTCGAAGGTGTTGTTTCCTTTTTCTATTCTTTAGCCCATTTCATCCTACACTTCCCAAAATTCATAAACCTATTTTATCCTAAACCTTCTATCAAAATTTATACATCCTTAATCCCACCAATCCTACATTATAAACACTCGCATTCCTCTCAATCTATACTCATCTCTTCATGACCTCTCCCACTAAACCAAAACCACCAAATAACCCGTTTGGAGAAGAAAGCCTAACTTCCATTAAAAGCCTGTCAAACCAAATGATGTTGTCAAACATCCAACACCAAATTCCTCCTATGTCTTCAACATTACATACCTAACACCTCACTCTCCTTCTCACCAACATTACATATCAAAAACCTTTACTCACCCATATCCTTCTACATTACACTCAAACCTCATAATCTTTTCACAACTCAAGCGATGTTGTTCATAATCAACCAACACCTAAACCTCACTCTCACACAAATGATCCATTTGACAACAAATCATCCATTTGTGCTTCCACTAATGCTCCTTCTTATGATGAGCATGGACAATCCCAAAACAATAATCCCAACCTCATTACCAACACATTACATGTTGCTCATTCAACAGAAACACCATCCACTCATGAAGCATCTCTTCCACCGATATCATGTTTTCATGATTACCCAAACTCTAACATGTCTCCACCACCAAGAGTATCACCACCACTTCACATGCCATTCCTATGTTGCATGTTCAAACCCTCACCCAAGACAACTATCATGCTCCACCACCATCACCTTCCTCCGAACTCTTAATGTTCGTTGACGCGCTAAAAGAATCCCATGAGCTTAGTGCTCTTTTAGCCTTACATCTTGCTCAACGCAATTTGGATCCACCCTCATCTAGATCACCCTCATCACCACACAACATAAATCAACTTGAGAAGCATGTCAACAATTGACCTTGTTACATCTTTCTCCTAAAAACCATTGCATTCAATGAACACTTCACTTGGATTGAGTATTTTCTCACTAGATCACATCCAATACCCTCACTTGAACAACATCCAAAACCTTAATCAACCTCTTCCGCTACAAATTCTCCACAACCAAACTCTCCAACATTCATGACCCAGACATATACCTCTATTAATCCAACAATCTTACCCTAACTCAACCATCTTCATTCCAAACACTCCATCATCAACCATCTAAGCATACTATATGCTTATGATTTTCACTTCAAATACGAATCAACCAACCTTTTGTTACAGGCAAGTCCGATGACTCTCTTTGGTAAACTAGGATCTTTAACATAATCTCTTTGAATTAATTGTTATGTATCCTTAATATTTGTTTGCTGTGCTTGTTATTTGTATATTGCATATTCTTCTATATATGCTTGTGCTTCTAATATTTTTCTTGCGAGCATTCCATATCTCGATCCCTTGGTGCCATCGAACGAGGGGGAGCACACATCAAGGGGGAGCTTTCATCCCATCTAACTTCATTTATGAAGCTAGCCGGCATAACCTTTTTGATTCTACAAAAAGGGGGAGAAGAGAATGTTAAACTCTAACAACACTTGTCTAAAAATTATTTTTTAGACCTAATGAGTTTAAGGTTTTGTAATCTTCAAAAAGGGGGAGATTGTTGACATATATAATGTCTAAAAACATTGTTAGCATATTAACAATGTCTCTATGTTTTGATAATTACAAAGCATAAACTCATTAATCTAAAACTTATGACGTAAACAAGTTTTTAGTGCTTAATATTTGTCTTTGTATCCATATCACTTAAGGTATGAATAAACAAAGTGTTTATTGCATTTCATGATCAAAGGAAATTTTTCTAATCACTAGAATTTTTATAAAATGTATTAAACATTCTATATCTTTTACAAAATTACTTTTGGAATTAAAAGAATATGTTTAATTAATTATAAATATATAATTTAAAATTTCAAACCAAAAATGACAAATTTTATCCAGAAAAATATTCCCCACTAAAAGACAAGAAAAACCAACGTTCTGAAGGGGCGGCCCCCTTAATTCCTTAGGCGGCCCCCTTAATCATTAAGGGGACCGGCCACGCTCCAGAACAATATTTTTCTCCCCTATAAATACTGGTTCATCCCACATAATTTTCTCACCTTTTGCACTCCTAAACTTTCTGTTCTAGATCCACATCTCTATTCTCTTAATCCTTTGATCATAAGTGTATAATTCTTTGTTTCAAAGTGATTCAAACTTCATCCTCTCAAGTGCAAAAGAAGAATACTTCTATCTCCCAAAACAAGAAGTATTACAACTTGTTGTGACCTCCACATACAAGTTGTTGGTGCATCATCAAGATTATTTACATTACTCTTTGTGAAGATTGTTGTGTATATGTGATTATAGATAGTTGTGCTAGGTATATTGATTGTATGATTAGTTAGTTTTTTGGTGTGAAGAAGAAAAGTTAGGAATTAGATTATAGTGAAGTTGTTAGTTGTGAAGTAAATTGGTGTGAAGAACATAGGCTTAAAGTAGATAGGTGTGAAGAAGTAGTGTTGTGATTAAGTAGTGACTAGGTGTGAAGAAGTTGTGTAGAAGGTGTGAATAAGTTGTGACGAAGTTGTGGTGTGTATATTGGTGTATAAGGTTTCTCCGCCATAAGGAGCTTGTTGACATAGTGAAGAAAACTCTCGAGTAGGTGACTCGAGGAGTGGAGTAGGGCAAGGAAGGTGTCCTTGTAGCCGAACCACTATAAATCCTTTGTCTCGCGGTTAGATCTTTCCATATCTTACTTATGATCTTGCTTATCTCGTTATTACTTTTGTAGATGTAGACGTATATATATAGTTGCTCATATAGTGCTAGTATTGATTTTACTTAAAGATCAAACGAAAGTTTCATTCACAAAACAAAGTTTTTACAATCAAACTAAAAAGGTGACATACATATAATTGATCATTTCGATCAAATATAGTTTTCATACAAAATATAGCTAAGGATTATAAAATAAACAATTACGTACTTATCTCTTATATATAGCTGTACTTGTTTATATTATGCATGTATTGATTTCACATACTTAGCTTACATTATTATTATTGTTCATACTTAGATATACTTGTTCATATTGTTCAAGATTTGAGTTCATATAAGATTGAATCAAAGTTTTAAAAAGATACAAGGTTTTAAAACTAAACTAAGTTTTCATAATAAAATTAAAAAGACGTAAAACTATTCAACCTCCCCCTTCTAGTTTTCCACACTGGGGACGGTTGGTGTGTATTAATTTACATACCTTTTATAAGACCAATAACTGACCAAGTATGCCAAATATGTTGTGTTTTTGTGTTTATGTGTGTGCAGGTACGGATATTGTGAATGTGGACAAAATAAAGATCAAATCGGACAAACACGAGCACAGAATAATGGAAAGAGGACAAAAGCCGAGGCTGGTGAAGAATTTGTTGATTACGGATCAGATTTATGCTCAATTTGTCAAAGTTATCCTTGAAGATTCATCATTTGGCAAATTCAACCCTTGGAAGTATTTTGGAAAATTTGGAATAAGTGGTCCTTCGAGAATCAGAAATTACACGCTTGGTCCCCTTACTTCACTTGTACTTAAAATCCTAAGTCTTACACTTATAAAACCCAAAACACCAATTACCCCAATCACCCCTAGTCCAGTCCACTTTATTTTACCATAACCCAGCCCAAACCATTTCATCCTGGTCAAACTATTAATAACCTGCGGTCAACCACTAACCAAACAATAATAAAAAAATTAACCCTTTCCCTTCTCCCCAATATTACCCCGTACATCCTTTTCTCCATTCCATATGAACCCTAGAATTTACTTGTCTCAAATTAAACAACCTTACCCCAATTACCCATCAATTAACCAACAATCAACCCTTCTAGAAGCCACTCACGTGAGCAGAACGTGTCAGAAGGAAGGTTTAGATATGATTAACACATGGCAGCTTGCGATTGGATGCACCACGTCATTCCAATCATTGGATACTCATTCTAGAAGCTGTGCACATGTCAGAAAGAGAATGTATACCACGGATCGTCAGCATGTACAATCCAAGCTTCCTGATTGGTCACTACACATCATTCTTTTGATCCAAGGGCTGTGAATGAAGAATTCGTGATGGGATTTGATCAAGGGACGATATTAGAGATCCAGAAGCTTCAGGAGACCCTAATCATTTTCTTACCTCAGAGGCTATAAATAGCCCTATCCTCTCACACTTTGGAGCTATTAGTTGTAAGGAGTATGAGTAGCTTAAAGTAGAATTAGGTCAAGTTTTAGCTTATTTTAGTAATTTAGCTTTCAAAATTCAGCTTGTAGCTTAATTTCTGTTTTCAAGTATTGTACTCAATTTTTAGCTTCAATAAAGTTGAATTCCCTTTTTAAATCATTTGCAAATTACTGTTTAAATCTTCTGTTTATGTTTAGTATTGGTTGATAAGCGTGTGAAAGCTCTGTACTGTTCCATTAAGTCTCATTTGAAGACCCCTAGGTCCTTTAGTTCTCCTGTACAAGCTCTTTTCATTATTGTTATTCTGCAGACCAATTGTAAGTTCTAATTTGATTTTCATTTAGTAAGTATAATGCTTAATAAATGCTTATTTAGAGCTTTTCTATTTTCTTTTATGCTTGTTCTATTGGTTTGAGATCATATGTTGCCTATTTGCTAGATGTCATTTACCAGTTCTCATAATAGTTGTTTTTTTTTTTTTTTTTTTTTTTTTTTTCTAGGATTTCTGCTTTTTGCTTATTTAAGTGCTTGTTTTTTTAGTAATTTTAGCTTTAATATAGTTAAAGTAGCTTAATAATTTGGATTGCATCTGTAGTTTGGCTTGTATTTGCTTAAAACCTATAAAACTAAAAACAACCTAGACATAAATTAGTGTTTGGATCATGCTGACTTTTTGAGTCATACTAGTTTTAGGTCACATTTTGAATTTGATTTGGCTGTTATTTGGTTATAGTGATTGTTTAGGAGTCATTTATAATTGTTTTAAGTAGGGTAGTAGTATTTGAATCTGTCACTTAAAATTGAGTTACTAAAACAACTTGTAATTGATTCAATAGGTAATTTTAGATTCAAGGTTTTATAGATTCTCAATTAGGATCATATTAGTCTAAAATTGCATTGATAGGGTAACTGCATAAGTAGCCTAGATTACATAAGTCTTTTTTAGACCATTTCTTTATCTGCTTAAAATTTCTAAATCAGTAAAATAGGATCATTTTCTAAATCAATTTTAGGATACATCATAGCTTAGAAATAGAAATAATTTGTTGTTCTATGTTATTTTGCTGCATGTTAACCCTAATCAAAAGAAAAAACTCATTTTGGAACTCATTTGCTCATTGAGAATTAAGCTCAAAGTGAGCTGTTTAAGCATCTGTCTCCCATGCTCATCAGATAAATGCTCATTCTCCTTTTTGGATATGATTTTTAATTTGCTAAATAGTCAGCCAATCTATCTGAAATTTGGTATGCTTGTTGCTTGCTTGCTTGTTTAATTGTTTTTTAATTTTTGAGAATTTTTCTTTGCGCTTTTTGACAGCTTAAATATGCCTTAGTAGCTTGTTTTCCATTTGCTGCCTTTAGGATAGATTGCTTTTATTGTGCTTTTTAGCTTATGTTCAGTACTTATTATCTGTCCCGTTAGATTATTTAGGATCTCCCCTTAGTGCCTTAGCTTATTTCAACCCTTAGATTAGCTTATAGTTTTTTTTATAAGTAGCTGGTTGTTTTCAACAATTTCCTATAAAACTTAAGTACTCAAACTGTTGCACTTATTGACTATTTCTGTGCTTATTTTCTAGTTTCGAAAAAAGCAGTTTTTATGTAAGTGGTTTATTTTCATTTGATTTATAAGTTTTTAAAATAAAAATAAAAAAATAAAAAGTTTTTCCAAAAAGAGATCCAAGGGATTCGAACCCTGGACCTCCTTGACACAAAGCCTCACACACCATAGCAAACCAAATGCCCTTGGGACTTCTTTCATACTTAGCTTGCACTTTTAGTTATTTATAGATTCTTTTACATCTAAGCTTATTTTATCGTTTTTCTTATTAATAGCTTATTCCAAATAGATTTTTCAAAGTTATTATTTTTCCTAAGTTTAGTTTAATATTAAGTAATTTCCAGAAAATTTTCATATTTTTCTCATTTGTTTTTCTATTTTTTATCATTTAGTTTCGTATAAATAGTTTTTAAATTGTAATAAATAAATAAAAAGCAAAAACAAAAATATTTTTCTTTTTCTTAAAATTTTCTTTTAACATTTAGAATGTAGGAAAATAATTTTCATACCCGTAGGACTAGTCTAGCTTAAATTTCACTTTTTATTTTGCACTCGTACGTGATATTTAATTAGTTTTCGCGTTTTTAGATTAAACTACGTTTTTAGTTTTAGATTGCTTTGCGTTATCATTCTTTTTGCTTAATTAGTTGCTTTTTATTATCGATTCACTTTTCGTAGTCGTAATTACCATCCAATCTCACTTATTTTCACTATTCACTACACGAATCACGTATCGACGAATCACGATTCCATTCACACCTTCGCACGGAACACGACCCGGGGAAATACTTTCACGAGTATTTCTTTGGAATACTTGAACCTCTAAATCTACATCTTATCAACGGTCCCGTAATAAAAAAGGAAGGTCCTTTATCACTAAGGGACCGCCAAATTCATAAGGGACCGTTGGCATTAGGCGTAGTATTTTAAAGGTTTTTTGTGTGTTAAGTGTTTTCCCATTTTCAAGTTTGATTAACATGGCATTTTAAAGATAATGACACGTGGGAATCGCACCAGGCTTTACCTCTCAAGGGATCTTGAGAAGCTTACAACCCCCACCAGGCAGTGTGTACCTGATCGTTGTAGTATAGTATAGTGACAAGTACCGGGGGATTGATCGTTCAGCTAGGAATAGTGTCGCTAGGATTAGAAAACCTAAATACTAGTTCTAAAGATGAAAGATGATTATTTTTGAATTTTTATATTTTTTAGAAAGCAAGTAAAAATCTCGGGGTTTGAAGGATTTGGGCGGAATTAGTTGCTAGTCAACTAACCCAATACTAAAGATGCAATCAAAATAAAATATTATAAATGAAAACAAACTAAATTAAACTAAGGTTGTGAGCAATAAGTGGAGAAGTTGTGTTTACTTAGATTTCACTACTCCCTAGATATCTTTTACACGTTAATTACTTGTTATAGTTGCGTGGATGACGGATTGTATTCCTTAATACCATTCATGGGGTGGCGCACTTAATTCCCCAATCCTATGAGTGCCTACTTCACTTCTATGTCGAGCCGGCTAAGGAGCTCCTAACATGGGATCATTAGAATTTACTCATGCATTAAATACAACCAATAAAACCTAGTGCACATCAGTTCATGTTTCCTAAGACGTTCAAGCATGTTACCATTTGGAGATCTGCCAGTTTTCTTAAGCCTAACATCGAAATCATTCATCAAATACAACCATAAACAAGTAATCAACACATAATTAACATCTAGGTTTCATTAGATCCAAGCAAACACAAGATAGATCTAGCCTAGCATGATGGAATTAAGACAAGAACAAGATATAGACAACCAACACATAGACATATTGATTGAATTAAAAGAATACTTATCTCAATTCCACATGAAATGGATCAAGGGCTGAGAACCCTTGAAAAAACTTTAAAATTCGTACTAAGTTCGGCCTTAGGGTTTCTCCAAAACTTCTCTTTATTTATAAATGAAAATTAGAAAACTATATATAGGAAATTGAGGCTGACGGCGTCAAGACAAAATTGGTGACGCCGTCATCTCGCCGCCAAAAGAATTCTCGGACTGCCTTGATCTACTTTTGACGCCGTCATATTGTAACATTTTCCAGGCCGTCACGTATTTTACTCTTGATGCTCTACTTCGTGACGCCTTCAATTCTGTACTGGGTCGTCATGGAAATTACTCTTGACGCCGTCAGAATTTCCTTCTTGACGCCGTCACCTACTGTTCCCAGCAAGGAAAATTAAGACTTTGGCGTTTTCTTCACTTTTATGCTCCAAAAATGTCCGAATTGCTTCCTTTTCCAGATTTCACTCCCAAAGTACCTAAAATCACAAAAGGAACAATATAGGGCAATATTTGATCAAATAAATTCAATTCCGGGCTTAAATGACCCCCTAAAAGTGGTTCATTTTTCGCCTCATCATATACCCTTACACTTGAGATTTGCTTGTCCTTAAGCAAATGCGCTTTTATTCTAGTCAAAATACAAGTTAGGGGTCAATTAACACTAATATAAAAGTAATTACAACAAATAATCGTGCCATCAAAGACCAATAGACAAGCACGGAGGTTATACACTAGCACCTCACAAATAGTGTTTCGATACTCACATCTCTCGGGTGTAATAAAGTATAAATTACAATATGGAAACGGAAGATATCTCTCACTACCTGTCATAGCAAAATAGATTACCATAGGCTTGGGAAAGGATCAAACCTCCACCACATGGCGTAAGCACCTAGGATAAACTATCAAAGAGGTCTTTTAAAGGGTTGTAATGTTAGGTGTAGGGATATGAAATACACGGTTTTGTTGGATAAAGGAAGTTTTTACTGGTGACGAGTTAACAATCTTGGTTAATTACATGTACAATATGGCGTTGCTAAGCCAAGACTAGACTCGACTTAGACTAATAAATGAAAAATAACAAAAACATAAAATAAACATAGAATGAAAATGGATGGTAGTCCGTATGTTTTTTTCTCTTTTCCTTTTCTATTTTTTTTTTTCTTTTTCTTGATTTTTTCGATTTTTTTTTGGCATACACTCTTACCCTACCATCCAAAATAATACATCATAGGGAATGAACATTCCCCTTACACTTGAGTTTTTACATACTTTACAATAAACTAATCTAATGACTCGAATTAAGAAAATCAAAACACATGGAGTACTTTTAAGATTAACGTATATATGGGGGTAATATATGATGTTCTTCCCCATTACTCCATAAAATAAGTGCTTTACCCATGAGTCCCAATCGTCCTAAAACAATATGTACAAAGATATGACTCGACTTAGCAACCATGTAATCAATTAGAAAGTTAACTTAGGGTTTAACAAATAACAATAATGCACTAAAGATGAGCGCATACACGGAAGGCTAAGGCGATTTGGTTGTACATTTAAGTGGGGTGTAACAAATTCTTCCTTTAAGTAAAATGCTTAAAGTTAGAAACGAAAAGATAGGCTCTGAGGGGTGTACTAGGGGTTTTGTGTACTAAAAATGAGTACAACGCTAAGGGTGTGGGAAAAATTAGTTGACTTAACTAGCCAAGTAATATGACTTTAATGGTCAAGTAATTATGATACGGGTTTAACACAAGGGTGATCCTAATGCCTCTTATCATGTAGTAAATCCTACTACACGAATGTAGTCTCACTAGTGGTCTCGGGATGCATCACTAACGCAAGTTCTAGAATCTAAATGCTACCGGTACACTCATAAGCACTAATAGTAAATGTTTTTCCTATCAAATTTAAAGGCGAACCTCACATATTTGGGTGGAAAATTTTTCTGAATATACGGTTATGTGCTAGTCATACAATCTCCTATCCATGAGACGCTTGCTATGGCTAAAGTTTCACTCCTAAATGTTGTAAAAAATTTTAAATTTGGCGCTAAAATTACACTAACAAGTATTTCTCATAGTTTTATTACACATCTACCATCAAATAAAACAAACTCAAGCGAAAGTGTACATGTAAGGTATCATCATTTTACCCTCCCCTTACACTTAAGATGAACATTGTCCCCAATGTTCAAGTAAAGAATGTAAAAGTGAAAAAGTAAAAAGAATGAAATCAAATACTCCCCTGATTCGCTCGGTATGGATAATAAGGTGGCCAGGTTAAATCTTCCTCCAAGAAAATGATTAATCAAAGCTTCCCTTCCAGAATATAAATCATCTTCTTGTCATACATAACCTGTAAATCCTGAGAAAATAGACAAGACAACCTCGCATAAAATCGGCGGCAACCTATATAAGTTACTAAATCCTAGAAAACAAAATAAGATATAATGCTTGTGGAATGAAGTTTGCAGATTTCCTGGAGATTATAAAACTTAATAATTCACAAAAACCATAAGACTCCGTTAGAAAAACAAAACCGGTAAAATTTTCAGATTTTTACACGTAACGCCGTCAAGAGTTTTCTCGTGACGCCGTCAGAAGTGACATGCAGAAATTCTTATGTTAAGTTTCCGGAAAATTTCTGGAAAAACTTGGTCTCACTTCCTGGAAAATCCTGCAAAACTTCATTATGACTCAATACAAGCATTTGACTCTAACAAATACGAATATACATGTTCATTTAATATTGTGGAGAATCATGATCGGTTTGGTTCTTGAAAACATATTTGGGGTTTCCCCTTACACTTATCTTTTGCAAAAATACTTTTAGGTGGAGTTAAGACTAGGCCAAAACAACAAAGTAAAGTATTTCCACTATTTAATTGAGAAACATGATCTACCAACAATAAAAAATAAAGCATGCATACGGAAACAAATAACAAACAAACAAAATAACATCACACAAAACATGGGTTGCCTCCCAAGAAGCGCTTTTCTTTATTTACGAGTCTTGTAGCTACACTCAAGGTCATGGGTTACGTTTTCCTTTCCCACTTTTGTGCTAACTCAAAACATCTAACCCAATTCTCATCACGCTTGTATTCTGGGTCTAGATTCATGCAACCTGAATAGTATGTTCTCCTCCTCTCATAATAGGCTTCATCAGTAATTCCATCTTCCTTAACCTCATAGGGTTGAATCTCATCAATTTGTAGATTCTTGATGCCCTTTAATTCTTCCTTCATGTGAGGCATCATAAAAGTGACCTTCTCTTTCCCATCAGTAAACTGAGCTATCCCCTTCTCATGGTCGTAATACATCTTAGTTTTCTCAACAAAAGGTTGTCCTAAAACTACTTCTCCAAGGTGTGGATCAATAATGCCTCTAACATCTTCTAGGATTACAAAGTCGCATTGATAAGTAAAATTTCCTATAAAGATGTGTACCCCGTTAACTCTCCTGACAAAGTTACATAGCCTATTAGAATTGTAAGGGTCTTTTCTAGGGCTTAACCTTTCGTTCATTATCCAATTGTAATAGAGCCTAGACATGATATTCATGGGTGCTTTTAAGTCAATGTATGTATGCTCTCTAGACATGTACCCAATCATGCAAGGAATTTTTATGTTCCTGAAGTTATGCCTCATAATCCATGGTGTCTTTCTATATTTTGAGGGGCAAGGATGTTGTAAGAGGAACCTGTGGTAACTTAATTCATCCGGGGTTGGAGCAAAGTCTGTAAACTCAATTTTCATTTGGAGAGGCTTAATGAATTTCTTAAATGTGTTAGCTTCTCTCTTTATTCTTTTATGCGCAATAAGCCTCTTGCTAATTTCTAAAAGGCGACTCTCTGATTCCATAAAGACCACACTAGTACAAACAAAAACATGAAGAAATAAGATAGACTAAAGAAAACCTAAAAATAGAAAATAAAATCTTACTAGAAAGGAATATAGCAAGTAGACCTAATAAAAAGAGATTCTAACCTAGACAATAACTATTCCCCGGGCTGCGGCGCCAAAAACTTGATATGTGGGAATCGCACCAGGCTTTACCTCTCAAGGGATCTTGAGAAGCTTACAACCCCCACCAGGCAGTGTACCTGATCGTTGTAGTATAGTATAGTGACAAGTACCGGGGGATTGATCGTTCAGCTAGGAATAGTGTCGCTAGGATTAGAAAACCTAAATACTAGTTCTAAAGATGAAAGATGATTATTTTTGTATTTTTATATTTTTTAGAAAGCAAGTAAAAATCTCGGGGTTTGAAGGATTTGGGCGGAATTAGTTGCTAGTCAACTAACCCAATACTAAAGATGCAATCAAAATAAAATACTATAAATGAAAACAAACTAAATTAAACTAAGGTTGTGAGCAATAAGTGGAGAAGTTGTGTTTACTTAGATTTCACTACTCCCTAGATATCTTTTACATGTTAATTATTTGTTATAGTTGCGTGGATGACGGATTGTATTCCTTAATACCATTCATGGGGTGGCGCACTTAATTCCCCAATCCTATGAGTGCCTACTTCACTCCTATGTCGAGCCGGCTAAGAAGCTCCTAACATGGGATCATTAGAATTTACTCATGCATTAAATACAACCAATAAAACCTAGTGCACGTCAGTTCATGTTTCCTACGACGTTAAAGCATGTTACCATTTGGAGATCTGCCAGTTTTCTTAAGCCTAACATCGAAATCATTCATCCAATACAACCATAAACAAGTAATCAACACATAATTAACATCTAGGTTTCATTAGATCCAAGCAAACACAAGATAGATCTAGCCTAGCATGATGGAATTAAGACAAGAACAAGATATAGACAACCAACACATAGACATATTGATTGAATTAAAAGAATACTTATCTCAATTACACATGAAAGGGATCAAGGGCTGAGAACCCTTGAAAAACCTGTAAAATTCGTACTAAGTTCGGTCTTAGGGTTTCTCCAAAACTTCTCTTTTTTTATGAATGAAAATTAGAAAACTATATATAGGAAATTGAGGCTGACGGCGTCAAGACAAAGTTGGTGACGCCGTCATCTCGCCGCCAAAAGAATTCTCGGACTGCCTTGATCTACTTTTGACGCCGTCATGTTGTAACATTTTCCAGGCCGTCACGTATTTTACTCTTGACGCTCTACTTCGTGATGCCTTCAATTCTGTACTGGGTCGTCATGGAAATTACTCTTGACGCCGTCAGAATTTCCTTTTTGACACCGTTACCTACTGTTCCCAGCAAGGAAAATTAAGACTTTGGCGTTTTCTTCACTTTTATGCTCCAAAAAACGTCCGAATTGCATCCTTTTCCAGATTTCACTCCCAAAGTACCTAAAATCACAAAAGGAACGATTTAGGGCAATATTTGATCAAATAAATTCAATTCCGGGCTTAAATGACCCCCTAAAAGTGGTTCATTTTTTGCCTCATCAGATAACTATTATAAAAAACATAACATGAAAACATCATAATCCATCCATTCATAATAAACCAATAAAACATACAAGATTAAAAACATACATCTCCTAATGAACGAAGATTCATTCAACACATACAACTACAAATTATTACTAGAAAATTCTAACTTCCTAGAACATGCTTAGCCCCAAAGATAGTCATCTTGATTATTTTAGCTAAACATTTAGAGATGTTTAGTTTGAAGGTGGAGGAATGGAAGGTGGAGAAGATGGTGGAGCCGAAGGTGGCATGGAAGCAAGAGGAGTTGGTTGTATGATGGGTTGAGAGAGGAGAAATTCAACGTGACCAAACATGGTATGAAGTTCATCTCTTAAGAATGAGATGAGATGAAAGTTGTGAAAATAACATGCACAACTCATGGGATGGTTGTTCACAAGGTTTTGGGAAATGGGAAACCCCATGATAGGAGAAGATGGTGGAGTAGGGGGTGTTCTAGGGTAATATCGAAAAGGCATACATAAATCTAGTTTATCTAAATCATCCTAATTGAGGGGTACTAGGTAGTTTCTAAAACCTAACTCATTTTATTGATTTCCTATCTCACATATCCTATAGGCACTAACTATTCTAGGGTATAAAAGGCATATTTCTTAGTGGTTTTCTAATGTTTTCCTAATTCCAAGAGTTTGTGTTTTCTAGATTTGATTGATGAATTTCCTTATCCTCATCTATTATCTTTTCTAAAGTACAGATCCTAAAGCGGGCAAAGGCTATTTCATGGTGTTGTTTCATTTGGTTTTTCTGTATTTTAGCTATTTTAAAACAGTTTTCTTGTAAGGTATTTCTTAAACTACTATAGTCAGGTTGATTACCTAAGTTATTATCATGACCTTTTTCTATCTTCTCAAGAAGGTCAAGGAAAATTTCATCTAAATTATTTAAAATTTTCTCTAATTGATTTTCCTCATTTTCTAAAGTTGCCCTAGAGGGGTTTTCTCCAAATTCATCTTTCCAAGATGAAATGAGAGGGTTTACTAAGTAAGGGTTAGGTCCTAAGGTGTAGGGTTGCCTAAGGTCATATCTAGGGGCATAGGTAGGGATGGGGTTTCTAGGTATACATGGTTCTCTAGAGAGAAAGAAACCATGGGGTTCTAATCTAGATGTGGGGAATGGTGGGTGTATAATAGGGTTTAGGGGAGGAATAGGTTATGCCTTAGCATAGAAATCTCTTAAGTGTTATAAATAAGGGTTATCTAAGAAAGGTGTATATCCTAAGGGTGAAGTTGTATCTAAACTATTCATAGAGTCTTCTATGTCATTGGGAATATATGGTTTAGGTGAATAATCTAGTACATTCAGAGAGGGAAGATCATTCTCCGGATGTAAAATAGATGAGACGGGGGTAGAGTAGTGGGGAGTAGACATAACTATATAATAGTAAAAGTATTGTAAATCATTTAGCAGTTAAGCAGGAAATTATTATACTAACCTTAGCATGTATAGTTACAAAGGATGGCAGAGGTACTGAGGACTTTCTCGAGTTTAGGAAAAATAGTTGTAGCTCAGGTTTTGACCTTGTTCTCTACAACTGAAGCTCTGATGCCAATGTGTCTCACCCCCATTTTTCCCTAATCGCAGCGGATTAAGTGTTTGGGGTATTACTTCATAGAATCATAGTTACAGTAATAGAAAACGACTCGAAAAGAGACGTTTTAGAAATTTAGTTATCATTCATTTAATTATCAGAGTTTTATTAGTAAAAGATATATTTTACTTTTGCTGAGGTCCCAAAGTCTAGGTGTTAGGTTATGTTTGAATGATAACCGGTTTGAAAGTCCTCCGAGTTCAGTGCCTCCTTCTGCCATATCTCCGTAGAAGTGATATACCTAGAATACATGCTTAAAAGTCAACACTAGATGTTGAGTGAGAGTCATAGGTTTAAGTGTTAGTGAATAAAAGTTCCCTGGGTTCCGTTGTTACACCCATCGGGGAAAATGTAGTGTGTTTGATAATTGTGATGCATGCACATATTGCACTAAGCTCGTGAACCACACGTTAACAATCCAAGTCGTGGGGGCTGCAGATGGGAACGATAACTTGCCAAAGTTAATCCTTCAGTGGGTTCAAATATAGTACTTATTGGTACCATCCAGAAAGATGTTAATAACAATGGGAGTTGTCAAACTCCAATAGATCTATCAACTATACTCGCGTTCGCGTGGGTAAAATATCCCAAACGATTATGGCTCATGAGTTTTGGTTATGTAGTGGTGGCAGAGAGTTTACTCGTGAAATAATCATTGAAAAGATTTGTATTTGGTTTAAAGTAAAGCAAGTAGCATGTATCCCCCTCACAGGGTTTGTAAAGCATTTAGAAAGCGTTTAAAAAGTGTGAGGCTATGAAAACTCACATGGGCTTAGGGAAATCTAATTGATGCAAAAAGTAACTCGGGAACTAGACTGCCTTACTCACGTATCCTAGTGTGTTGTAGGTTTGGATGTATGTCAAGCTTTAGCTATCTTGTTTTAAGTTTCTTAAGTAATCATTCTTAGGTTTGTTAATGTTTTAGATATAACATAACAATATTCGGGCCATCACAATTCAGAAGTATATGACTCCTCACATGAAGCTCCCTACTATTGTATTATGTTATCAACATAATACCATTCTGGGCATCATAATTCAGAAGTTAATACTCCTCAAGTGAAGCTCCCTACTACTGAGTTATATTGTTATTAGTTATAACATAACACTGTTTGGGCCATCATAATCCAGAAGTACATGCAATAATCGTTTGAGGAGACAGGGCACTTTAATTCGTGAACCCAACAAACTTGTCAAAACGAAATATCCAAATGTTACTCCTCACATGAAGCTCCCTACTATTGTGTTATGCTTCTAACTTTATTTAGATTTTATATTTATATAATATTTTAACTTTACACACTTATAGTTTATATATTTATATTTTGTACCCTAAACTTATAATACTTATATTATTTATACTTATAACTAAATATACTTGTCACAATTAGTCCCTAGACTTCTATACTTTTAGATAATGACATAAATAACCTTGGACTTATAAGTTTTCTATATTTACCATTTAGACCTTTAACTTTTATAATATTTGCATAACTAGTCCTTTTTTATTTATGACTTATTTTAGTTTCTCTCCTAAGGTTTTAATACTTAGCAAAATGAGTCCTTACACTTATAACTTCTAGGAAATGTCAAAAACAGTCCCTAGACTTTATAGTTTTAGGAATTTATGATATATACCCTTATGCATGTAAAGTTTTGCAAAACTAGTCCTAAATGCATGTAAACTATATTTTTATGTAACAACTAAGTTTCTAGCTTATGTTTAACTACTATTAGCTTATTTAAGTTAGCTAAACTAGCTTAGGGCTTATGAAAAGGGCTTAGAGCATGTATTTAGGGTTTTATTTATAATTAGGGTTTTAAAATGAAAACTAGTAAATGAAATGGTTCAAGGCCTAGGCAAGGGTTCCTAGGGGATCTATGGCATCATAATACTATCCTAAGACTAAACTAAAGCTAATAGAATGAGAAATGAAGGCTTACTTTGCTAGTGAAGGGTTATCGAGAGTTTACTAGGGTTTCTAAGGTTTTCTCGACTCAAACTACAACTCAACAAGGGCAAGGTTTAGCTAGCTAGACTCCTAGGCCTACTACAGCTCATGTACACTCACTAGGACCAGAATATGTGTGGAGAGAAAGAATAGAGGAGGTGTGAAGGAAATGGAGCGGGGATGGGGGTATTTATAGGGTAGCGAGGAGTAGTGAGCAAGAAATAGGAGCATGAGGTGTCGAGGAGGGGGAAGGTGAGTAATCTGAGCTAGGGGAGGTTTGTGTCAAGGCTAGGAGGTGATGAGGACGAGCTAGGAGTAGCTAGGGTGCTGCCTAGGTCGGTTGTGGTGGTGATGAGTCGAGGGGTTGAAGGTGGTGAAAAGTAGGTTCATCACCTACTTTTGTGGGTTCTTAGAAGTGCTAGGGTATGTGATGAAGTATGACTAAGGTGCTAGGGTACTAGGTTGAGGTGCTTATGTTTAGGTTAAGTTTAAACCTAGTTTTACTGAGTGAGAGTTTAGGGTTTTACCTAAGGTTTAGTGCCTAGGTTAGGTTCCTAATAGTGTTTAGTGACTAATTCTAAGTCCTAAGGGGCTTATACTAAGTGATGGTAGCTTATGGGAAAGATTTGGGAAGGTTTGACCGAGTTTTGTGACCTAAATGACCTAATTGTATTTAGTGGGAGATTAGGGTTTATCCTATGGTTTAGTGCCTAGGTTAAGGTTCCTAAGAGTTTTTAGTAACTAATCCTAGGTCCTAAGAAGCTTATACTAAGTGTTGGTGATTAATTGTGAGTTTTGGGATAGTTTAGACCTAATTCTAGGAAGTTATGTCCTAGTTATGGTTTTGTGCTTAAAGGACTTGTACCTAAGCTCTAAGGGGTTGTACTAGTGCCTAATGGTCCTAAGGTATCCTAATGTTTCTAACGTAACTCATACTTAAGCCTTGGATACTTTCAAACTAGTTACGTTAAGCATATAGGGTTTAGTAAGCACATAGACCTAACTAGGGTTTAATTAAGGTTTATTAGGGTTTTGTGATATGTTTAGTGTGTTATATTGGTAGATTACTTATTATGGTGCTGTGGTAATCTTATGCTTGACATACCGGGGGTTTGTAGGATGTAAGTGTTGAGTTATTTGGCTTGTGTGGATACGTGAGCAGGTCTAGAGAGTCATGCAAGTAATGAATGCACATAAAAAGTAAAAATTTACCTGTGAAATACCTACTATAGGTATTTGTAATGGGAATGATAGTAATGAGATTTTGTGGGTTGTTACATTCTTACCCCCTTAGAAGAAATCTCGTCTCGAGATTTAGATAATTGTAGGAGTAGGGGAAAGAATAAGTCGAGAAAGATAAGAGGAAGAAGAGAGTTGTAGGGAAGAATTTTCTGACACTAAAGAAGAGTGGTATGAAAAGAAAAGGAGGTTTGCACCAGCGGAGTAGGAAATGCTTGCACAATTGCCAGATACTTAGGCTTATTTATTTATATCTCATTACTTACAAACAAAGGCATCCCAATGTTTGTAAACAAGAGCTTATAAATTAATAACCTATTTGATTTATAACTTTCTCATTAAAATGAAGGAGCATCCTAGTTCATTTTAATAGGATAGTCATTATAAATCATCCTTAAGTAGTATCGGCGGAAAATGAAGAGAGTTTACCACACTTAAGGAAATGTGGTACGGGAATATTTTAGAGACAAGTTCCAACCATGATGAAGACTAGTTCTAGTCATGGTGAGGACAAGTTCTAGCTACGGTGGAGGTAAATTCTAGTCACGATAGAGACAAGTTCTAGTCATGATAGAGACAAGTTCTAGTCATGATAGAGATAAGTTCTAGTCATGATAGAGACAAGTTCTAGTCATGATAGAGATAAGTTCTAGTCATGATAGAGACAAGTTCTACAGTCTTTCTGTTTAGCAACTTGCCACATGGTAAATTTCCATGTTATGACTAGAATGAAGGGCATTGAAGATCTCATTTTCTGCAACCCTTGCAAAACGAGATTTAATATCATAGTCGAACATAATGAGGATTACAGTTCAATGTAGATATTCTTACAAGTTTTAACTAATAAAATCTTGTGATATGATGAGAAATACAAGTTCTACTTTAAGAACGTTTTAGGATGAGGTAGGGAGAGAATATAGAAAGAAGAAAATAGAGTGAAAAATGACGGAGGAATAAAAGGATGGAGGGAAATGGAAGGAGTGATTTTTATAGGAAGGAGTGAAAAGGAAGAAAGAAGGAAAGGGTTGAAATAAGAGGGTGTGAAGGAATGGGAGATAATGAAAGGATGGAAAGGTAGGTATAGGTGAAGTGGAAAAGTATAGGGGTATAAGATTAAACGGTAGAGTGAGGAAAATGGAAGAGTAGGATTTTAATAGTAGAGTGGGGAAAAAGGCGGGAAAAGGGGATTTTGAATGGAATAGTGAGAAAAAGGCAGGAGAAGGAGATTTAAATAGGATTTAAATGGTAGAAGGAGAGAAAAATGGAAGGATAGGATTAAACGGAAGAGTAAGAGTATAGGATACCTAAAAGATAGTATCCTAATGGAGTTTTAGATTAATTAGATTCTTTCCAAAGTTTGTTTTCCCCCTAAGGTTCTTCTAGTTTTTCCTAACTAATCCTAATTTCTAAGGGTGGTGTATTGGTCTGGATGTTTTCTTTCCTAAGGGTTTACTAGGAGTATCCTTATTTTTAGGTGTAGTTTCGGGTTTTCTCTTTTGTTTTAAGTTGTCTATTACAACCATTATTACTATTATTATAAGTATTACTATTCCTAGGTACTTGAAACCAGCTAGGGTAGTATCCATAGTATCTCCTAAGTGGAATTTCCTAATGTGTTTTCTAAGAAATGTCAAATCCTAAGATGTAATCTAAAATCCTCAAATATATGTGTGGGTATCCTAAGGGACTCGGTAAGGGCAATTTTTATCCTAAAGCTACTTATTCCTATATGGTAGAAGCTTTTCTAATGTGTCTATCCTAAACTAGAGGTTTTAAGGCTTAAGGTGAATGTTTTACTACTTAATTCTATGTTTTTCCTAATATTCGTTATATCTAATCTAGGTTCTAGTTCTAATGAATTTCTAAGCTAAATCCTATCTCATAGGGATGTCTTCCTAATTTTTCTATCTATTGGGGTAGGGATTTTTGGTTTCTAATCTATAAAACCTTAAAGATTCCTAATCCTATTTTTCTAATTCCTCAAGGGTTTCTTAAATAGCCTATCTTAGTGGTCTAAGGTATTCTATACTTAAGTTTATGTTCTATAGGGATATCCTAATATTATTTCTAACCTCAAGTATGGGAATTGTAAATATGGTTTGGGTTTTTCTAAGGGGATGGGGAAAACTAACTTGGAAAAATCATAGTAATATAAGGAAATAAAGAGGAAAAGGATAGAAATATGCTTGTATATGACTATCATATATTTGCATATGGGATAGTTAGGGGTAAAATCTCTAACTAGGAAGGAGATAGCTTGAGAAAGCTAAGGAAGTAGTGAGGGTTTAGAGATCAGAGGAGAAAGAATTCAGATCTCTATGGTGTAGAATAAGAATTCTCACCATTGATAAGGGAGAGTGTTTGAAGGAAATTGGGTTTTAGGAAAGGAGGAAGTATGAGGGGAGTTTAAAACAATTTATAGATTCTATGTATCTAAGGCATCGGGGTAGTTTTCCTAAATTCCTAGGGGTAAGGGTTAGGGGTAGGTTATAACAAGTACCTAACTTGTCATGTTCTATGGGTTATATCTATTCTCCTAAAGGGTTACTATTGGGTTAAGGGTGACCTAAGGTAATGTGGGAGAGGTATTTTCCTAAGGGGTTATGGTGAGTGCTTATTCACTCACCTTTTCTTTTCCAAATTAAGGCTTAATAATCCAAAAACTAACCCAAAATGCCAAAGAATATGTGTTTTTGTGATTGTGAATGTGCAGGAACGGATATCTCGTAAAATGACAAAAAAACAAACAAAAACCTGCAAAAACGAGCACGAGAGTGGAACGAGTCAAAAAGTCAAAGTTTGGTATCCAAAAGTCAAAGCTAAGCTCAAATTGTCAAAAGAGATCCTCAGAGTTTGAAGATTTGCAAGATTCACCCTTTTTGAGAAAGTTTGATAAAATGAAAAGAATGGTCCCTGCACTTTCAGAGATGACAGATTTAGTCCCTCATGATATTATTTGAAGAAAAGTTAAAGTCAACCTTGAGGAATCATATTATGGCATCATAAGTACTTAGAGCATACTTTTGGAATTTGGCAGAATCAGTCCTTGGCATTTCATCAAATTACATGAATGGTCCTTGTTATTTCATATCAATAAATTATACAAGTGCAAAGCCTGGTCCAATAAACCAAACCAAAGTCCAAATTCCAATCCAATAACAAAAACTCCAAAGCCCAATCCCTTGACTTGAGTTCAACATCCCCTCGGTCAACACTTCATCCCAGGGTCAATAGTCAACGAAGTCAAACGCAATAAACTAAATTAACCCTTCCCACCCCCTTTTCACCTCATTTACCCAGTTACCACTATTCACATAAGAACCCTAATCTTACCCCCGTCCAAATTAACAGCAATTAAGGGCAATTGAGTCTAATTACACGCTTCTAGAAGAATTTCAGTGATGTCAGGGTATGTCAGACTCAAACAAACACATTATTGGGTGATGTGGCAACATACGATTGGTGTGAACGCGTCATATCTTTTGATCTAAGGGTTGATAATAAGGTGGGAATGATTGATCATGATCAAAGGTGTGGATTGGCTTCAAAGAAACGTAACCTCACACGGATTGCCAACATGGCATTGGTGACCTCTCACTCCTCTTCACAGCTATAAATAGGGACGTTTATAAGCTCATTGAGTAGTGTAGATTAGTAGCAGCGAAGCTTTGCCAATTTCATTTTTCAAATGTATCTAGCTTAGTTTTATTGTAATTATCTAATAGTTTTCAATAAAAATTCAGTTTTCATATTGTTCTTCTTAGCTTACATTTCATTTCTGAGTATTAAAGCATTTATATTTTGCAAACTTTGTTTCTTTTCAGTTTCTGTTTAGATAAATCACCACTTCATTTCAATTCAATTCTCAAAACAATAAAAAAATCATAAAAATCAGAAAAAATAAAAAAAATAAAAATATGTTAACATTTTCTTAGATAAGCTTACAATTAAGCTTGTTTAGCTTTTATACTATCCATTTAAGCTTTCTAGCTTGTAGTGGATGTGTTTTAGATCATTACTCATAATCAAACAATAGCAGTCAACAAAAGTCAACAAACTCTTGAATCCATTGGTAACTGGTGTTTACAGGTAGATTGGGACATAAATGGAAGATCTCAGCTTATCTAAGAGATAGGCAAGCTTAGTGAATCACTCTTGTTCATGCTGGAGTGAATTTTCATTGTATGTTTTGCTTAAAGTTCCAATAATCTGAGTTCAATCATAAGTATCTGTGTAGATCTATTTTGTTTGCTTGTTTGCTATTATATTAGTATAAGTTGGTAGAGTTTGAGTCTATTTGAGTAGCTTTGATAGTTATGACAGTTTGGATTTAGTGCATTAAAAGTTTACTGAAATCTGTCTTTAAAGTATTCTTGTGATTCTGAGTTTTTGTAGTTATCAGTTGTATTTGATTGTTCACATAGCATCTATTAGTGATATTATTGCTTGTTGGATAATTGATTTGGAGATTTGTGATATAAATCATGGATTCACAGTGTTAAAAGGTTATTAAAGGGGTGTTTGGATCTGTGGATTACTGAGTATAGTTGTTGTTGAATTGCTATTTCATCATCACACATAGGTCACTTTAGAGTAGTAATAGATTTAAAGAATATAAAAGTCAGTAGTTACTTCATAAAAAAGTCAAAGCTAGATTTAAAATTAGTTTAACTGTTGGAATTTTAGGAAACTGTTAGCATAGTTGTAGTAGTAGTTGCATAATAGTTAATAATAGCTTAATCTAGTTAAATTAGCTTAATATAACAATTAGGAGTAGATTGGATTAGTGCAATTTGGATTTGGTCAAAAGTTTGGTTCATAGCCATAGTCAACTGTCTCAGCTTTAGTGTATCTACATGCTGCTGATCTTGGACTCAATTAGGGTAGAGAAAGGTAGTTTCTCATAGGGCTTTTGTAGTTTTTAGCTTCTCAGTATAGCACACAAGCTTTTGCCCCCATAATTTTGTACTTCTAAGCTTATTAAGTGAGCTTATTGCCTCTGCAAGTTAGTGCAATTGAAACAAATAAGCTGATTGTGCATAGGCATGTTTGTATACTTTCAGTTTATTACTTGAGCTTATTTGAGGCTTCTGAGCAAATTTGAGTGTGTTTAAGTGATTTGCATAAGTTCTGAGCTTCTGGCTTATACTACTTTAGTTTCGCTTAATCTTTGAGCTTATTGTGCCTGCTTATTGCTTTCTGCTTATCTTTCTGAGCTTTACTTGTTCTGATTATAGCCTATTGAGCTAATTAGAGTATTTTTGCATCTCTGTTTTCAGTTTCACATAGTCTTGGTACAAGTGCTTATTAATAAGCATTTGTATTAAGCTGTTTTTGGCTGAATAAGCACTATTTCAGCTTATTTTTATTTCAAAATTTTTCTCCAAGTTCATTTTAATATTTTTGATTTTCTTTAATTTTTTTTAGATTTTTCTGAATTGATTTACTATTTTTTCTTAATTTTTCTTAGTTTAAATTCATTTTATAATACTTTTTAATAAATAAAAATCAAATAAAAATTAGAACAAGCCTTAAAAAAATCCAAAAATATTTTAGGAAATTCTTTTCTGATATTTTAGATTTTTCAAAATTAGTTTTGTATTTTTCACTTTTATTTTTACATTTTCTCTTATTTTTTTAATTAATTTAAAAATACAAAAATAGAAATTAAATCATAGAAAATAAATAAAAATTCAAAAAAATATTTTTCTTTTTCTGAAAATTCTTTTTAGTTGTTTATGATTTTTATAAAATTATTTGACATTTGTAGGATCATTTTTAATTAAAAGTTACGTTTTAAATTGTACGTCACATTTTTAGAATCGCAATTGATTTTCCATTTCTAGATTTTAGACTTTTGTGCATTAATTGCTTGTTCCTTCTGTATTGTTAGTTATATCTTTTCACTATTTGGATTCCATAATCACAATTTACACTTTTCAACTTTTCACAACACGTTTTCACGAATCGATAATTCAAGATTCCATTCACACCTTCGTTGGGAAACGACTCGGATAATCTGTATTTCTTGCGAATTTCCTCGATACTAATATATATACTATAAAATTGATCAATCAGGTTACTATTGGGTTAAGGGTGTTCTAGGGTAATATGGGAGAGGCATAACTAAATCTAGTTTATCCAAATTATCCTAATTGAGGGGTACTAGGTAGTTTTCAAAACCTAACTTATTTAATTGATTTCCTATCTTACATATCCTATAGGAACTAACTATTATAAGGTATAAAAGGCATATTACTTAAGGGTTTTCTAAGGTTTTCCTGATTCCAAGAGTTTGTGTTTTCTAGGTTTGATTGATGATTTTCCTCATCATCATCTATTATCTTTTCTAAAGTACAGATCCTAAAGCGGGCTGATGAGGCGAAAAATGAACCATTTTTAGGGGGTCATTTAAGCCCGGAATTGAATTTATTTGATCAAATATTGCCCTAAATCGTTCCTTTTGTGATTTTAGGTACTTTGGGAGAGAAATCTGGAAAAGGAAGCAATTCGGACATTTTTGGAGCATAAAAGTGAAGAAAACGCCAAAGTCTTAATTTTCCTTGCTGGGAACGGTAGGTGACGGCGTCAAGAGCAATATCCTGACGGCGTCAAGAGTAAATTGCATGACGGTCCAGTACAAACGTGAAGGCGTCACAAGTAGAGCGTCAAGAATAAAAGACGTGACGGCCTGGAAGACCATAACACATGACGGCGTCAGATGAAGATTAAGGCAGTCCGAGAAGTATTTTGGCGGCGAGATGACGGCGTCACCTCTTTGGTCTTGACGCCGTCAGCCTCAGTTTTCTATATATAGTATTCTAATTTTCATTCATAAGAAGAAAGAAGTTTTGGAGAAACCCTAGGGCCGAACCTATTACGAATTTTACAGGTTTTTCAAGGGTTTTCAGCCCTTGAACCCTTTCATGTGTAATTGAGATAAGTGTTCTTTTAATTCAATCAATATGTCTATGTGTTGGTTGTCTATATCTTGTTCTTGTCTTAATTCCATCATGCTAGGCTAGATCTATCTTGTGTTTGCTTAGATCTAATGAAACCTAGATGTTGATTATGTGTTGATTACTTGTTTATGGTTGTATTGGATGAATGATTTCGATGTTAGACTTAAGAAAACTCGCAGATCTCCAAATGGTAACATGCTTGAACGTCTTAGGAAACATGAACAGACGTGCACTAGGTTTTATTGGTTGTATTTAATGCATGAGTAAATTCTAATGATCCCATGTTAGGAGCTTTTTAGCCGGCTCGACATAGGAGTGAAGTAGGCACTCATAGGATTGGGGAATTAAGTGCGCCACCCCATGAATGGTATTAAGGAATACAATCCGTCATCCACGCAACTATAACAAGTAATTAACGTATAAAAGATATCTAGGGAGTAGTGAAATCTAAGTTAACACAATTTCTCCACTTATTGTTCACAACCTTAGCTAATTTAGTTTATTTTAATTTCTAATATTTTATTTGATTGCATCTTTAGTATTGGGTTAGTTGACTAGCAACTAATTCCGCCCAAATTCTTCAAACCCGAGATTTTTACTTGCTTTCTAAAAAAATATAAAAATACAAAAATAATCATCTCTCATCTCTAGAACTAGTATTTAGGTTTTCTAATCCTAGCGACACTATTCCTAGCTGAACGATCAATCCCCCGGTACTTGTCACTATACTATACTACAACGATCAGGTACACTGCTTAGTGGGGGTTGTAAGCTTCTCGAGATCCCTTGAGAGGTAAATCCTGGTGCAATCCCTACGCATCAAGTTTTTGGCGCCGCAGCCCGGGGAATAGTTATTGCCTAGGTTAGAATATCTTTTTATTAGGTCTACTTGCTAGATTCCTTTCTAGCAAGATTTTATTTTTATTTTTAGGTTTTCTTTAGTCTATCTTATTTCTTTGTGTTTTTGTTCGTAACTCTTCACCACCCGACATCATGGACGATGGGAACATCTTTGAACCCGTCATCCCACTACAACAAAACCCACCACTAGAACCTCTTAGGCCCCGAACCTTAGGAGAGTCTTCCCGACCTAGCCACCAAGGCTACCGAAACACCATTGAGCTCACCGGAGCCAATGTGACCCCCTTGCGATCCGACACCATCCGGTTGGTGCAAAGCGGATGTGCATTCCATGGACTTCGTTCCGAAGATCCAAACCAACATGTGGAAAACTAGAAGGGGGGGGGTTGAATAGTTTTACGTCTTTTTCGTTTTATTATTTTTGTAAAAGTTAGCTTCAAAGTTTAGATGAAAGCTTCAAATCTTTAATGCAGAAATATAGATACAAGTTTATTTACGATTTCGTATAAACACCACTTAAGTTTAATGTTGGAAAAAGTTTATAATTTCGTATACCATATATATAAGCATATATATATATATATATATATATATATATATATATATATATATATATATATATATATATATATATATGTATTAGTGTTTTAATATAAGTTTGTGTACTTGGCTTGTTTTTGAAAGACTAATATTATGAATGAGTTTTAGTTTGATCTTTATGTGAAATCAATATGTGCACGACATAAGCAATAATAATTATGTATGGAATGATAGTAAGTATGTAATCAAAAAGTGAAAGATGGAAAGATCAAACCGAGAGACAAAGGATTTATAGTGGTTCGGCTACAAGGACACCTTCCTTGCCCTACTCCACTCCCCGAGTCACCTACTCGAGAGTTTTCTTCACTAGATAAAAAACCTCCTTTATGGCGGAGAAAACCTTACACACCAATTAGCACACCACAACAATGTCACACCACAATCACAACTTCAACACAACTTCTTCACACCAATCTTCTACACACCAATCTTCTACTCTTCAAATTACTTCACAACTTTCTACTTTGCTCCTAGCTTCTTCACAATTTAATACTTCCTAACTCTTTTTCTTCAAGCCACTTGTTTCTTCACACCTTCACTAGTAATTCCTATCCACTACCCCAAGATATGTACTACTTTACAACTTCTAGGCTTCAAGGTCTTTTCAACTTCAAAGCTTCAACTTCTTTGTCTTCACAACTATCTTCACTTCAATATGCAATTACGACTTATTTCTTCTAACACAAATCCTATCCATCTCTACTTCTTACTACTTGTACAACTTCACACCTTCAATGGATCTAGATCCTATATCTAAATCTATCTAACCAATGTATACACAATGTTCACAAGGAAGAAAATGATATACAAGATGAACTAAATAAACAACTTAGATAGCAAGATGATACTAAGTTGTAATACTCCTAGTCTTGATAAGTAGGAGTATTCTTCTCTTTGCACTTGAAAGAATGAGGCTTTGGATCACTTGAAAACAAAGGCTTATGAATTGTATGATCAAAGGATTTTTAGGATTGAAATGGATATTTGAATCAGAAAGTTTATGTACAAAAAGGTGAGGAAAAAATCCAGGTTTAAGGTGGTATTTATAGGCAACAGATTCTGACAGAGGAGCGTGGCCGGTCCCCTTAAATCATGGCCGGTCCCCTTAAAATTAAGGGGACCGCCCCTTATAATTAAGGGGGCCGCCCAGCTGAAACGGCCAGAATCTTTGTCTTTTAGTGGGGAAAGTTTATTTGGTGAAAAACTAACTGATTTTGGTTAAAAATTTGAAATCATATATTTAGTATGATTAAAACATTTTTCTTTATTACCAAAAGTGTTTTTCAAAAATATTTAATATGTTTATATAATTTAAATAAACTTTGTATTAGTTGATTAAATACCCCTTTGATCATAAATTGCACTAAACACTTTGTTTATTCATACCTTAAGTGATTAGTTGGTGAAAGTGATTATTTACCACTAAATACTTGTTTACGTCATAATATTTGATTTGATGAGTTTAAGTTTTGTGATTATCAAAACATAGAGATATCGAAAGATATGAATAATGTTTTTAGTCAATTATTTATATCAACAATCTCCCCCTTTTTGATGATTACAAAACCTAAACTTATTAAATCCAAAAATTAATTTTTAGACAAGTATTTAGTAAGTTTACATTCACTTCTCCCCCTTTTTGTAGAATCAAAAAGGTTAGGCTGAGTAAGCTTTGTGAGAGAAGTTTAAACGGGTATAAAACTCCCCCTTGATGTATGCTCCCCCTCGTTTGAGGGCACCAAGGGTTCGAGTAATGGAATTCTTGCAAGAAAAATATTAGAAGCACAAGCATGGCACAAGCAAACACATATATCATAACATCAACAACTAGTAAGCATGGCAAGGATAATTCGAAACATATATTAAATCATTCAATAATAGAAAATGATTATGTCAACCCATAATCATTGTTACAAAGGCCATAAAAATAGAATTACAAACAAAGTAGAACATCCTAATGTGCCAACAAGGAGTGTCACCAAACTTTCTTGAATCCCAAAATGGTTGAGGAGTCTTATTTGAAAATGAGAAACATAAGCATATAAAATGCTTGGTGGTTTAGTGGAGGTAAACTTTTGGTTGCATGGATGTTGGTGAGTTTGGAGATGTGGAGCTTGGAGGTGGTGGAATTGAAGTTGGGTTTGTTGGTTGAGAGTTTTGATGTTGTTCAAGTGATGGTGTTTGTTGAGATCTAGTCAGAAGATACTCAATCCAAGTGAAGTGCTCATTCAATGCAACGGTTTGTTGTTGAAGGAAGATGCAACAAGGGCAATTGTTAACATGCTTCTCAATTTGGTTTTTGTTATGTGGTGATGATGGTGAGCTTGATTGTGGTGGATCCAAATTGCGTTGAGCAAGATGTAATGCTAAAAGAGCACTAAGCTCATGTGCCTCTTTTAGCTCCTCAATGAACTTCAAGTGTTCGGAGGAAGGTGATGGTGGTGGATCTTGATAGTTGTCTTGGGTGAAAGTTTGAACATGCAACATGGGAATGGCATGTGAGGTTGTAGGATGTGGTGGTGGTACTCTTGGTGGTGGAGACATGATTGAGCTTGGGTAATCATGAAAGCATGATATGGGTGGAAGAGGTTCTTCATGAGATGATCGTGTTTTTGTTGAATGAGCAACATGTGAGGTGTTGATTGAGAGGTTGGGATTGTTGTTTTGGGATTGAGCATGCTCATCATAAGAAGAAGCATGAATGAGGGAATGAGTGGGTGATAGGTTGTGAGATGAATCAATGTTGTGGGTTTGAGGTTTAGTAGTTGGTTGACTTTGAACAACATCACTTGAGTTATGACAAGAATCAAGTTTCCTCCTCCAAACGGGTTTGACGGAGATCCTTGCGGTTCTTGAAATCTTAGGTTTTTGGTTGTTGGGAGATGACATGTTTGGGTGTGATGGCATTAATGATGGGAAGAGGGTATTTATAGTGTATGAGAAATGTGGTTTAGGAAGGTAAATTTTGAGGGATAACATGGGACAAAATATGTTTGTGAATTTTGGGAAGTATAGGCTGAAGTGGGTCAAAAAGTGATAAAGAAAACAGTATCCCCGACCATCAGATGGCCGGTCCCCTTAATTAGGGGTCGGTCCCCTTAATCATTAAGGGGGCCGCCTTATATAATTAAGGGGGCCACCCATCTGGTGATTCCCAAAATGCCTGAAATGGGTTTTTGGCAGAAAATCTTCAAAAAGGTTGTGTTTTTGGATTTGGATTCAAGTAAGTTCAACTCTTTGAGGCAATATAGGGCATACTATTCATGAATGTACTTATTTTTAATAATCATGCTATCTATTTATTTTTCAATTAAAATATGCAATTAAGGAGGCAATAAGGCAAATAAGCTAAATGTGCAACTATATGAAAATGATAACATTTAGTCTAGAGCAAACATATTGATGATTGTTAACAAGTAACAAATAGGTGGATATGATTATATGGACTTTAAGACTTGTTGCAAACAAGATCCATATGGGCAAGTCATGATTCTCATGAAATGATTTGATTAAATTGTGAATGTCATTTCCAATAGAGGTGTATGACACATGTAAGAAAGTTAAATGTGTTTTAAGCAAAATGTTTTTAGTTTTATTCAACAATGTTTTGAAGTAAATTCAAGTGAGCATTACAATAACGTAGATTGAATTTTTGTTTCATACTGTGAAGAAAAGCAAAACATAAAGAAAATTTCAATCTTGTTTTTGATTTAAAGTAATGGTTATGAAAGAAGTTTTAGTTAACAAAAAAATATTTCATTCAAAAAGAGAGAAGTTTTAAACATGATGTTTTGATTATGATAATCAAGAAGTTGCAAGTGAAGGATTTGAAATGGAAGCTTGTCATGCTTCAAGAGAATCACTTAAGCCCATTGTCACACATAATCATCCTTAATGACACATAAAGATATTAAAGTGAAATGATAGATACTTATGATCTAAATGCAATGGGACAGGAAGGAGCAAGGTCAATAGTTCATGGATTCAAGATAGACATATGTATATATATATATATATATATATATATATATATATATATATATATATATATATATATATACAAAGAACATCATAATATCAAGTTGCAAACAAATATCAATTATAATGCATCTATTTATGCAACTAGTAAGATCATATAGCTTAAGTGGAATGGTTCTACTATAGATCATAGAAGATTAAGAAAAGTGATAATAGACTAAACAACAAGAAGGTTAATAATGCTAATATCATACATGCATATATTAGTGTTGATAATCTAAAAGCATAGCAATTTATCAGTTAAATCGTATTCACATACTAATTAAAAAAATCTAAAATATAATGTAACATTGACAAGTTTTTGAAAAGAAAACTTATCTCAGGTCCAGCAATACTCCAAGAGTGAATAGCAAAATGCCGAGACAAGAATATTCCCGCAACAATGTCATAGGCGAAACATTTGCAGAATGTGAAACAATGTGATAGAGACCAATATCCGTCAAAGGTAATAGAGCGAGATGAGTAAATCAACGCGTAATAGACTCTCCATTCGTTAATTACCTAATCATGATAAACAGCTTGGTACCCAGATTCTCATGGGTCCTAGTTGGTTAGATGAGAACATCCATTGCATTTGAATGCACATGATGGGATGTCGTCGATAAGTACAAGAATTCATCAATAGTTTATTTTAATTAACAAACAATGATTTTCTTGACTAGAATAATAAGTAATGAATGTTAATAGTATTAGTCCTAAATTTATTCACTAGATTTAACAAATTTTATTTGTTTTGATACATTTGTTGAAGGATCATTTACGATAAATCCTAACCCGGTTTTATCATAAAATGGTTTTTGAATGCCGAGAAGATATTTTAAAGATTTAGAACTATTTTCGAATTTTGCCAATGATTTTGCTTTTTCATTTTCCATTTTAATTTCATGTTTGTAGTCTCGACAATTTTTACATTCAAGATCGATTTCAATATTACTTTCAAGTCTAGACATTTTATCTTCTAAAATGGTTTCTTTTTCAAAGTTGTTTTCAGCGGATGTTGAAAATTCGTTCTTAAAAATAATTTTTGAGTCAATGTTGCAAAAATGTTTGAAGTTGTTTTCCATTTTTAAAAATTCTAATATAAATTGATCATAGCAAAAATGTTTAGTTTTGGATTGTACCTTCTTTGTAGTTGTACATTCTTGACATGCTATACGGTGATCAATTCCATTTTCCATGTCGCTCCATGTTTTGTTTGTAGTTTCACTTGAACCTAGAAACATGTAGTTCTTGCCATCAATACTTGTGTTCTCATTTGTTTGAATATTCTCATAGGCCGTATTATCATCGTCTTCTTTGCACTTGTTGCACCATGATTTATTCACGCTCTTTCTTTGGATTTGGCTCATGTATTCTTCGTTGTAGATACCTTCAATGATCACATTTGAACTAGTAGTACATGTGTGTAATTCAACTAAATATTTATTTACTAAATTATCTAGATTAACTATTTCTTGTGCAATATCAAGTTTATCATCTTTGGTTTTACATTTCTCTTGGTGAATCTTTAAAAGACATTTCCAAATATCATTTTCCGTTTTACAACGAAATAATCTTTCATATTTAACTTTTGGTAGAGTTTTGAGAATAAGTAATTTGGCTTTAGTGTTTTTATCAATATTAGTTTGAAGATTATTATGTTGATTTTCAAAATTCATTTTGGTTGTTTTAGGATCACCAATTGAAATGATATGCCAAAGATCAAGATCTATTGATTTCACATAATTTTCAAATTTAGTCTTCCATTCAAGAAAATGATCATTTTCAAATAAAGGTGGTTGTTGTGCAAATTTCCCTTCTACATATTTTTCTAATTCCATTGATCGTTGCAAGTTTTAAAATACAATCTATTTTAAAAATCTTGCTAAACCTGGCTCAGATACCAATTGTGGAAAACTAGAGGGGGGGGGGGGGGTTGAATAGTTTTACGTCTTTTTTGTTTTATTATTTTTGTAAAAGTTAGCTTCAAAGTTTAGATGAAAGCTTCAAATCTTTAATGCAGAAATATAGATACAAGTTTATTTACGATTTCGTATAAACACCACTTAAGTTTAATGTTGGAAAAAGTTTATAATTTCATATACCATATATATAAGCATATATATATGTATAAGTGTTTTAATATAAGTTTGTGTACTTGGTTTGTTTTTGAAAAACTAATATTATGAATGAGTTTTAGTTTGATCTTTATGTGAAATCAATATGTGCACAACATAAGCAATAATAATTATGTATGGAATGCTAGTAAGTATGTAATCAAAAAGTGAGAGATGGAAAGATCAAACCGAGAGACAAAGGATTTATAGTGGTTCGACTACAAGGACACCTTCCTTGCCCTACTCCACTCCCCGAGTCACCTACTCGAGAGTTTTCTTCACTAGATCAAAAACCTCCTTTATGGCGGAGAAAACCTTACACACTAATTAGCACACCACAACAATGTCACACCATAATCACAACTTCAACACAACTTCTTCACACCAATCTTCTTCACACCTATCTTCTACACACCAATCTTCTACACTTCAAATTACTTCACAACTTTCTACTTTGCTCCTAGCTTCTTCACAACTTAATACTTCCTAACTCTTTTTCTTCACGGCACTTGTTTCTGCACACCTTCACTACTAAGTCCTATCCACTACCCCAAGATATGTACTACTTTACAACTTCTAGGCTTCAAGGTCTTTTCAACTTCAAAGCTTCAACTTCTTTGTCTTCACAACTATCTCCACTTCAATATGCAATTATGACTTATTTCTTCTAACACAAATCCTATCCATCTCTACTTCTTCACTACTAGTACAACTTCACACCTTCAATGGATCTAGATCCTATATCTAAATCTATCTAACCAATGTATACACAATGTTCACAAGGAAGAAAATGATATACAAGATGAACTAAATAAACAACTTAGTTAGCAAGATGATACTAAGTTGTAATACTCATAGTCTTGATAAGTAGGAGTATTCTTCACTTTGCACTTGAAAGAATGAGGCTTTGGATCACTTGGAAACAAAGGCTTATGAATTGTATGATCAAAGGATTTTTAGGATTGAAATGGATATTTGAATCAGAAAGTTTATGTACAAAAAGGTGAGGAAAAAATCCAGGTTTAAGGTGGTATTTATAGGCAACAGATTCTGACAGAGGAGCGTGGCCGGTCCCCTTAAATCATGGCCGGTCCCCTTAAAATTAAGGGGACCGCCCCTTATAATTAAGGGGGCCGCCCAGCTGAAACGGCCAGAATCTTTGTCTTTTAGTGGGGAAAGTTTATTTGGTGAAAAACTAACTGATTTTGGTTAATAATTTGAAATCATATATTTAGTATGATTAAAACATTTTTCTTTATTACCAAAAGTGTTTTTCAAAAATATATAATATGTTTATATAATTTAAATAAACTTTGTATTAGTTGATTAAATACCCCTTTGATCTTAAATTGCACTAAACACTTTGTTTAGTCATACCTTAAGTGATTAGCTGGTGAAAGTGATTATTTACCACTAAATACTTGTTTACGTCATAATATTTGGTTTGATGAGTTTAAGTTTTGTGATTATCAAAACATAGAGATATCGAAAGATATGAATAATGTTTTTAGTCAATTATTTATATCAACACAACATCTTAAGGACTTCCTTAAAATCGTAGACTCCATAGACCTAGATGTTGAAACTAGAGAGACAACCCGATTACGCCTATTCCAATTCTCTCTACGGGATCAAGCTAGTCAATGGCTTGAGCGTTTACCCGCGGGATCCATCACCACATGGGATGATCTCACCACTCATTTCCTTGCTCAATTTTTCTCACCGGGGAGAACTACTAAGCTTAGAAATGACATCTTGATGTTCTAACAACGTCAAAATGAATCTCTTTATGAAGCATGGACTCGTTTCAAGGACTTACTCCAAAAAGTCCCTCATCATGGCATAGATCTTTGGCTCCAAGTCCAAATTTTTTATGACCATATCGATCTCTCCACGAGGCGAGCCATTGACCAATCGGCCGGTGGTAAGCTACGTGATCTAAGTGCGGAACAATCATGGGAACTCATAGAAGATCTTGCTCTTTATGACAACGAAAGTTGGAATGATCCCCGTGATTTGAACAAAACTGTCAAGGCAATATCTCTGCCTTCGAACAACTCTAGCACCCCCGACCGTAGGATCATGGAACTTGAGGACCAAGTCAAGTTTCTCATGAAATCTTACGAAGCTCCTAAGCCTTCAAGCCAAGTGAATAAAATCACTTCTTCATGCGTATTATGTAGTGGTCCTCATGACACTCGTGATTGTGTGGAACTCCCCGGAATAGCTTTTGCGGACTACGCATCCACGCGTACCGACGAAGCGGGAGATAAGTGGTACACTTTCAAGCCCAAGCCAAACCCTTACGGTGATTCATACAACCCCTCTTGGAAAAATCACCCAAAACTTAGGTGGAAACAAAATCAACCCAATTCTTCCAATCCGACTAATCGTTACCAACCAAACGGTCCACCCTCCAACCGTACTTTCAACAACAACCCTTCTAACAACTATGGTAGTACCAACAATCTTGAAGGATTGATGTCAAAGTTCATGGCATCTCAAGAAGCTCGCATATCTAAGTTTGAAGCCGATTTCAAACAAAAGCAAAGCGAGATGACCACCAAAATTGACGCATTGTTGAAAGTTCTCAATGACCGAGAAATGGGAGCACTCCCAAGCGACACGGTCAAGAATCCGAAACTAAACGTTAATTCCATATCTTCAGTTTCGTCACCCACTTCGTGTCCACAATACTACTCGGTTAAATCAACGAGCACGTGTTTCAAACAAAACCAAATTCTTCAAAAGGACCAATCAAGTAAAACACCCGATATAGAACCGGTCAAAAGTATAGTTGAAACACCTCCTACACAAGACCTTGACGATGAATTCAAGGAACTTCACCTTGAACGCTCCGTCATTGATGTCTTAGCGCGTGTGATGAGGCGAAAAATGATCCATTTTTAGGGGGTCATTTAAGCCGGAATTCGAATTTATTTGATCAAATATTGCCCTAAATCGTTCCTTTTGTGATTTTAGGTACTTTGGGAGTGAAATCTGGAAAAGGAAGCAATTCGGACGTTTTTGGAGCATAAAAGTGAAGAAAACGCCAAAGTCTTAATTTTCCATGCTGGGAACAGTAGGTGACGGCGTCAAGAGTAATTTCCTGACGGCGTCAAGAGCAAAATTCCATGACGGTCCAGAAGAGATTTGACGGCGTCATGAAGGTAGGGCGTCAAGAGTAAAAGTTATGACGGCCTGGAGATGATTAAGTCTTGACGGCGTCAAATGTAGATCAAGGCAGTCCGAATATAGTTTTGGCGGCGAGGTGACGGCGTCACAAGATTTGTCTTGACGCCGTCAGACCCCTTTTCCTATATATAGTTTTCTAATTTTTACACATTAGAGATAGAAGTTTTGGGAGAAACCCTAAGTACGATTTTGGTGTAACTTTACAGGTTTTTCAAGGGTTCCAACCCCTTGATACCTTGCATGTGTAATCAAGATAAGTGTTCTTTTAATTCAATCAATATGTCTATGTGTTGGTTGTCTATATCTTGTTCTTGTCTTAATTCCATCATGCTAGGCTAGATCTATCTTGTGTTTGCTTAGATCTAATGAAACCTAGATGTTGATTATGTGTTGATTACTTGTTTATACTTGTTGTAGATGAATGATTTATATGTTAGGCTTAAGAAAACTGGCAGATCTCCAATTGGTAACATGCTTGAACGTCTTAAGAAACATGAACCGATGCCCACTAGGTCTTTATTGGTTATATTTAATGCATGAGCTACTGTTTACAATCCCTATAGTTGTGCTGGGCATGGTGTAGGAGG
This sequence comes from Artemisia argyi, assembly GCA_030686995.1. NCBI lineage: Eukaryota > Viridiplantae > Streptophyta > Magnoliopsida > Asterales > Asteraceae > Artemisia > Artemisia argyi. The sequence goes on along the minus strand of CM060677.1, from coordinate 157,973,640 downwards.
AGATAAGAGCTCATAGAATTGGGGAGTTAAGTGTGCCACCCCATGAATGGTATTAAGGAATACGATCCGTCATCCATACAATTATAACAAGTAATTAACGTGTAAAAGATGTCTAGGGAGTAGTGAAATCTAAGTAAACACATTTTTCTCCAATTACTGCTCACAACTTTAGTATAAATTAGTTTATTTTCAGTTCTAGTATTTTATTTTGATTGCATCTTAGTATTGGGTTAGTTGAATAGCAACTAATTCCGCCCAAATCCTTGAAACCCGAGATTTTAAATTGCTTTCTAAAAAATATAAAAATACAAAAAGAATCTTCCCTCACCTTTAGAACTAGTATTTAGGTTTTCTAATCCTAGCGTCACTATTCCTAAGCTGAACGATCAAGCCCCCGGTACTTGTCACTATACTATACTACAACGATCAGGTACACTACCTGGTGGGGGTTGTAAGCTTCTCAAGATCCCTTGAGAGGTAAAGCCTGGTGCGATTCCCACGTATCAAGTTTTTGGCGCCGCTGCCGGGGAATAGTTATTGTCTAGGTTAGAATTTCTTTTTATTAGGTCTACTTGCTAGATTCCTTACTAGTAAGATTTTATTTTTATTTTTTAGGTTCTCTTTAGTCTATCTTATTTCTTTGTGCCTTTGTTCGTAACCACCCGACATCATGGACAACGGGAACATCTTTGAACCCGTCATCCCACCACAACAAAACCCACCATTAGAACCCCTTAGGCCCCGAACCTTAGGAGAGTATTCCCGACCTAGTCACCAAGGCTACCGAAACACCATTGAGCTCACCGGAGCCAATGTGACCCCCTTGTGATCCGACACCATCAGGTTGGTGCAAAGCGGATGTGCATTCCATGGACTTTGTTCCGAAGATCCAAACCAACATCTAAAGGACTTTCTCAAAATCGTAGATTCCATAGACCTAGGTGTTGAAACTAGAGAGACTACCCGTTTACGCCTATTCCAATTCTCCCTACGGGATCAAGCTAGTCAATGGCGTGAGCGTTTACTCGCGGGATCCATCACCACATGGGATGATCCCACCACTCGTTTCCTTGCTCAATTTTTCCCACCGGGGAGAACTACTACGCTTAGGAATGACATCTTGATGTTCCAACAACGTCAAAATGAATCTCTTTATGAAGCATGGACTCGTTTCAAGGACTTACTCCAAAAAGTCCCTCATCATGGCATAGATCTTTGGCTCCAAGTCCAAATCTTTTATGACCATATCGATATCTCCACGAGGCGAGCCGTTGACCAATCGGCCGGTGGTAAGCTATGTGATCTTAGTGCGGAACAATCATGGGAACTCATAGAAGATCTTGCTCTCTATGACAACGAAAGTTGGAATGATCCCCGTGATTTGAACAAAACGGTCAAGGCAATATCTTTGCCTTTGAACAATTCTAGCACTCCCGACTGTAGGATCATGTAACTTGAGGACCAAGTCAAGTATCTCATGAAATCTTACGAAGCTCCTAAGCCTTCAAGTCAAGTGAACAAAATCACTTCTTCATGCAAATTATGTAGTGGTCCCCATGACACTCGTGATTGTGTGGAACTCCCCGGAACAGCTTTTGCGGACTACGCATCCTCGCGTACCGACGAAGCGGGAGATAAGTGGTACACTTTCAAGCCCGATCCAAACACTTACGGTGATTCATACAACCCCTCTTGGAAAAATCACCCAAACCTTAGGTGGAAACAAAATCAACCCAATTCTTCTAATCCGCCTAATCGTTACCAACCAAACGGTCCACCATCCAACAGCACTTTCAACGACAATCCTTCTAACAACTATGGTAGTACCAACAATCTTGAAGGATTGATGTCAAAGTTCATGGCATCTCAAGAAGCTCGCATAGCTAGGTTTGAAACCGAATTCAACCAACAACAAACGGAGATGACCAACAAGATTGACAACTTGTTGAAAGCCCTCAACAGCCAAGCGTTAATCACACCTAGGAAGGACACTAGGGACACCAATAGTGGAATCCAAATTAAGGATCCCTCATCATCCAAACATGTCCACTTTGTCAATGTTGTCACCATTAAGCCGATAGATAAGGAGATAGAAGAGAGTGACAAGGATGAAGTTAAAGTAGAAGCCAAGACTAAGGATGAGAGTAGGGAATTTGAGGTTAATAAGGAAGAGGAATTAGAGGAGGTAGAGCCTATAGAAAAATACTTTGATAAGTTTCCCACCGAGGAAGAACGGGAGTACCATAAGGATTTATTCGATAGTCCCGAGAGACCATATATCTTCGGCACACCCCTTATCAAAATGGGAGACCCCTCTAACATTAACATCCCATGCAATATCGGGCACATGCATATATGGAAAGCTTACATCGACCCTAGATCCCCCGTTAACATCATGACTAGGACTTATTACAATTGGGTAATGAGGAAGCAACTTAATTTTAGGATGATGCCCAATAAGAATCTGATAAGTAATTTTGCAGGAAGAGTGAAGGGATTGCATGTAATTATTGGGAATCTCACCTATGAGATCGATTTTATGATAGTGGAAGACACTCGTCCGGTGATAGATGCTTGCCTAAGCCAAATAATATTTGGAAAACCATTTGTTGAAGTCACTAGGATGAGTTATGATCTGACTTTAGGGATAGTTAGATTTAAGGAAGAGAATGATGAGGTTGCCTATCAAATGCCCTACAAGATTGAGCAATACCGCCTTCTCTCTAATTTCAAAAAAGAACACAAGCAAGCGGCTTATTATAGGAATGAGGAGGATAGACGTAGAGGAGTAGAATACGTAAAGAATAGGATGCTTGGTTTCTATAAAGAATGCTTACAACTAGGTCCGGAATACAAAACTGGTTTAGAAGACGACCTAGAGAGTGAAACCAATGATGAGGTCACGTAGTAACCCATGACCTTGAGTCTAGCTACAAGACTCGTAAATAAAGAAAAGCGCTTCTTGGGAGGCAACCCATGTTTTGTGTGATTTTATTTGTTTGTTTGTTATTTGCTTCCGTATGTGTGCTTTATTTTTATTGTTGGTAGATCATGTTTCTAAATTAAGAAGTGGAAATACTTTACTTTGTTGTTTTGGCCTAGTCTTAACTCCACCTAAAAGTATTTTTGCAAAAGATAAGTGTAAGGGGAAACCCCAAATATGTTTTCAAGAAACAAACCGATCATGATTCTCAACAATATTAAATGAACATGTATATTAGTAATTGTTAGAGTCAAATGCTTGTATTGAGTCATAATGGTGTTTTGCAGGATTTTCCAGGAAGTAGGACATAAGTTTTTCCAGAAATTTTCCAAAAACTTAACATAAAGATTTCTGCAGGTCACTTCTGACGGCGTCATGAGTTTACTCTTGACGGCGTCATGTGTAAAATTCTGGAAATTTTGCTAGTTTTGTTTATACCGGAATTGATGACGTATAGTCTATATTTGGGCCACAAGCCCAAATGATAAACATTACTTGGCCCAAACCCACCACGAGTGGGCTATCATAACGACTAAAGGGCCATAATAATAATAATAACGGCTTGGGGCCCAAAGCCCAACTAAACTAACCGGGTATGCGATAAGGATTATCTATTCATGGAATAGATATCCTTACCCCGATAAGCACCACGAATGCGAAGAGTAAGGAGCAAGAAACCTACACGGTTTCAACTCCTATATAAGGAATGATATCTTCTCATTCAAAGGTACGATATACAACCCTAACTCTTTACGAGAACCCTAAATCGATTACTTACTCTCACGCCGGAGTCTAATCGGGGGAGACAATCCCTCGATAAGCCTAACGGTGTTATCTTATTTTCTTAGTACGCAGGTAACAAGTGCTAAGGAGTGAATTGGTACGCGAGCATAAGCCCATAACCAGGTACGCCCAACTTTTGTATCAACAAGTGGTGCCATCCGTGGGACCCTACTACGAACTAGAATGACGAAACATAAGAATTCGGGCCAGCGGACTCCGCAGTCAGAAAAACGTGACCACCAGAGGAAGAATCAACAAGATCCAAACTCCAGACAAGTCGCTGGGACAACCAGCACACCTGGTCACTGCGAGGCAGGAACAACCCCACCTCGTCTAGCAGTAGAACTACCTATAAGAACTACTCAAGTCACACCAGTGGTTCCAAGCGTTGAGGAACTCCAACGCACCCTCTTCACCACTCCTCATCAGGCTACACCCGCAGTGAACAACACTGCACCGCCAGGCGCGCCTGAGCGGAACAGGGTGCCTAACACTGAGGCAGAAATTCTTGCAACAACTGAGGACGCACCGGATCTAACTTTGGGAAACTTTGTATCCCAAAATTATGAAACACTAACCGCCCTCATGCAAGAAGAAGCAACAAGAAGAGCAAGCGCGGGTCTACAAGCCCGACTCAATTTTGGTCCTGAACGCGGACCATCACCATTGCGTCACCTACGAGGAAGACGCGCAGAACGTACCACTATCCATGATAGGTTGGGTACGATATCTGATTCACAATACTCAGGAGACAGCGAAAGGCGCACCAATGTCCACTCCAGACTTGGCAGTCGGGGAATACAAGATCGATTAGGGCCTCAACATTCGCCAAGCTAAGGATCTTCCAAACCTGGGAGTAGGAGGATTCAAGACAGATTGGGGAGAAGAAGATCCCCAAGCAGAGATCCCTCAAGCTCTTCTTTTGAAAGAAGCCGGCGCAAGCGCCGAAAAAGAGACTACCCTTCTTCCAGCGACTCCTCGGACAACGAGGATAAAGAAACAGGACACTGGAAGTCAAGAGGAAGACGTCGCGAGGAAGAAAATGAAGATATGTCCCTCCCATGGCGACGCCAGAAAATTGATGCGTTTACACGGTGCATCAGCGATTACTCAGATCGCAAACGCAGGCGCATGCCCGCTAATGTGAAAACATATGATGGAACAGGTGATCCTGACGATCACCTAAAAATTTTCGAATCAGCCGCAACCATCGAAAATTGGCCACAGCCTGTGTGGTGCTACATGTTTAATTCCACATTAGTAGGAAACGCGCGCACATGGTTTAGCAAACTCCCACGTAGGAGCATCGGTGGATTTGAGGAACTACGGAAAGCATTCCGCCTCAACTTCACCCAGCGAAAGAAGTGCGCTAAAAACCCTGTGGAGCTAGCAAGAGTGAAACAGCGTCAAGGGGAATCAACCAACGCTTTTATGGAACGTTTCAAAGATGAGTGCATACAAGTGAAAGCATGTCCTGAAATCCTAAAAATTTCAGGGTTCATGAATGGGATCAATAACCCAGAACTCATCCGCAAACTGAATGACAAAGTTCCACAAACCTTTGACGAGTTAACAAAGCGCACTAGATCCTTTATACAAGGAGAAGCAGCTGCTGCGGATAGCAAAAAAGGTTATTCAAACTATAGGCAACAAGAACAGCCGCGGATACAATCCAATGATTAGAATAACAACTGCAGCAGGAATTATCGCAGTGGAAGAGACAACAACAAATATACTCCTCTCACTAAGACTCCGAGAGAAATATTTGTAACAGAAGGTGCGAACTTCCCAAAACCACCACCAATGCGCACTGCAGAAGAAAAGCGCCTAGGTAGTGGATACTGCAAGTACCACGGCCAAAAAGGCCATACAACTAACGAGTGCGTCCAACTAAAAAAACTAATTGAAAAGCTAGTTAGAGAAGGCAGGATGGACCACCTCGTAAAGAACATCAAGGAAGGGAAAGATAAACAGAGAAACGGGGGCAAGAAAGAACCCCAAAAGGAAAAAGCTGATACTATATACATGATACAATCATGGCAACGCAAGATAAAGCAAAAAGTCAGCCAAAGGTTCTCTCCAGAAAAAGAGATATCCTTCCCTACTATAGCTGCGGACAACGCAGTCGTGGAGCCTCTAACCATTGAGATACATACAGGGGGACATGACATCCACCGCATGTACATTGATGGTGGAGCATCCGCGGACATCCTGTACGATCACTGTTTCAAAAGACTGCGACCTGAAATCCAAAGTCAGTTGATACCAGCTACAACGTCATTAACAGGATTCACAGGAGAAAAGATTTGGCCCATGGGGCAGTTACGCTTGTTGGTGGTCGTAGGAGATGAACAACACTCAATCGCAACATGGATAAACTTTATGGTAATAAAGTCTCCTTCACCATACAATGGTATCAATGGTATCATCCATGCGCGTGGTACCATCCACAGCGCACGGAATGCTTAAATTCCCAGTGGAAGGAGGAGTTGTCACTCTCTATAACACAACAGTACCACCAAGAGAATGCATCGCAGTAACAACTGAAGCAGAGACTATTCCAGAACAGCGCACGGAAAAAACGCCAAATTTAAAAGTCGCTATTCACCCAGATTATCCGGAGCAACAAGTTTCGATTGGAGGATCTTTATCTGACAAAGGTAAAGCAGCCGTATGCGCACTCCTGCAAAAGAACCTAGACATCTTTGCATGGGAACCAAAGCATATGACGGGAGTACCGCGCTCTATCACAGAGTATAAGTTACAAATCCGACAAGGATACCCTCCAATACGACAAAAGAAGCGCGGCCAGGCCCCAGATCGTGCAAAGGCTATTCTGGAAGAAGTACATAAGCTCGTAGACGCAGGCATCATGCGCGAAGTATATTATCACGACTGGCTTTCTAACCCAGTCATGGTAAAAAAGAGTGATGGCAGTTGGAGGATGTGCGTGGACTTCACAGACCTCAACAAAGCATGTCCGCAGGACTGCTATCCACTGCCGGAGATAGACTGGAAGGTTGAGTCCTTGTGCGGATACCCTTTCAAATGCTTCCTAGACGCATATAAAGGGTATCATCAGATCCAGATGGCAGTGGAAGATGAAGAAAAAACGGCTTTCCACACCAGTCAAGGAGTATACTGCTATACAAAAATGTCTTTTGGCCTGAAAAACGCAGGCGCGACATACCAACGACTAGTGGACACAGCTTTCCAAAAACAAGTAGGACACAACTTGGAAGTCTATGTTGACGACCTTGTCATCAAAAGCCATACAGAGGACGAATTGGTGCGCGACATCGAGGAAACATTCAGAACATTGGGACGAATAAACATGAAGTTGAATCCCAAAAAGTGCACCTTTGGCGCAACTGAAGGCATGTTCCTCGGATATTTGATAGAACCCGATGGAATCAAGCCTTGCCCAGAGAAGACAAAGGCTGTTATTGATCTCCCCTCCCCGCACACACTCAAAGAAGTCCAGTCACTAAATGGAAAATTAGCAGGGCTAAACCGCTTCTTATCTAAGTCAGCAGACAAATCTCTTCCCCTCTTTAAAACACTCACGAAGTGTACAAAAAAGGGAGACTTTCGCTGGACTACTGAAGCGGAAGAAGCTTTCCAACAACTTAAAAACCATCTGGCATCTCTTCCCAAACTTGTCGCACCGCGACCAGGGGAAGAACTAATCATGTACTTATCGGCAACCCATGGAGCAGTCAGCGCCGTCCTATTGACAGACAGGAACTCCGTCCAGACACCCATATATTTCGTAAGTAAAGCCCTAAAGAAAACATAGACTACCTACAGCGCAATGGAAAAGCTGGTCTTGGCTCTAGTGTTCGCAGCCAAAAGGTTGCGCAGATACTTTCAAGCGCATCCAATAGTTGTAATCACTGATCAGCCAATCAAACAAGTTATCTCTAAGCCTGACGCATCAGGACGCTTACAAAAATGGAGTGTACTGTTAAGTGAGTATAACATCTCATACAGACCACACACTGCAATCAAAGGACAAGTCCTAGCCGATTTTATTGTGGAGAAGCCAGACAGCGACAGCCCGACATCTGCAGCTAAAACAGATTTACAGGAACCCTGGATTCTGTTCACAGAAGGATCTTCATGTGTAGAAGGATCAGGCGCAGGCCTTATTCTTACAAATCCAGAAGGTATGGAATTCACCTATGCGCTACGCTTTGAATTCACAGCCACAAACAATGAGGCAGAATACGAAGCCCTACTAGCTGGACTACGTATTGCAATTCAAATGGGTGTTCGCAACCTAGAAGCAAACGTAGATTCGCGACTGGTTGCTAACCACGTGCTAGGTGAATATGAGGCCAAGGATGAACACATGACCCAATACCTGGAAAAGACAAAATCTTTGATCAAAAACTTTGATAGGTTCACAATAAAACAGGTGCCTAGAGGAGATAACAAGAAGGCAGACGCACTCAGCAAGAACGCATCCACAAGCTTCGCATACCTCTCAAAACAGGTATTTGTGGAAACCCTAAAAAACAAGTCAATCTTGGAGAGGGAGATATCAACGGTGATAGTGGAACAAGATCCTACATAGATGACACCTATCATCGAATTTATTAGCAAGGGAGTCCTACCCCAAGATCATAAAGACGCCCGAAGAATACGCCGCGCAGCGCAACGATTTGAACTACGCGACAATGTACTCTATCGACGGTCTTTTTTACAGCCATGGCTCAGATGTGTTGGACCCCTTCAAGCAGAATACGTCCTGCGCGAAATTCACGCTGGATCATGTAGTATGCACTCAGGGCCACGATCCGTGGTAGGAAGCGCTCTAAGGTCAGGATACTATTGGCCAACAATGCATCGCAATGCACGTGATCTGATAAGAAAATGCAGCAATTGCCAAGTACATAGACCAACTCCGCGCCGACCACAACAAGAGCTAACACCAATTACCTCACCATGGCCATTTTACAAATGGGGTACTGACATCGCAGGACCTTTCCCTGTCGCAGCTGGAGGAGTAAAGTTCCTCATCGTGGCCATAGACTACTTTACAAAGTGGATCGAAGCAAAAGCGGTGGTGAACATCACGGGAAACCAAGTCAAACGCTTTGTTTGGGACAACATTGTCTGTCGCTTTGGACTACCGGACGCGATCATATCAGACAACGGAAAACAATTCTGTGATAACCCATTCAAAGATTGGTGCGCACAATTGAACATCACACAACACTTTGCTTCAGTCAAACACCCACAAACCAATGGCTTAGTTGAGCGCGCGAATCGCAGTCTAGGCGAAGGAATAAAAGCGCGCCTTGACAGACACAAAGGAAGGTGGGTAGATGAGCTCTCGCATGTCTTGTGGGCACATCGCACAACATTCAAAACCAGTATTGGTGACACGCCATTTTCCCTAGTCTATGGAACAGAAGCCGTCATACCAGCCGAGAGAGGAATGCCAACTATACGCACAGCAGAGGTCAACGTCACGACAAATGACGAGGAACGGCGCATAGACTTAGACATACTGGAAGAAAGACGCGAATGCGCAGCTATACGGGAAGCAAAGGCTAAGGCAAAAATGATGAAGTATTATGATGCAAAGGTCAAACACACTTCATTCAGACCAGGAGACTTTGTTTACCGCGCCAACGACGCGAGCCACGCAGAAGATACAGGCAAGCTCGGACCTAAATGGGAAGGACCATACGAGGTCACAGACGCGCTCGGCAAAGGCGCATACAGACTACGCGATATGGAAGGTCACGACCTAGCGCGCACTTGGAACATCTGCAATCTCAAAAGATGTTACTTTTAGGCTACGGCCCTTACACAAACACCCTTGCATCCTACGAGGTGCCCAATAAGTGTTTGTCTTTCTTTTCTTTTCTAGGAATTGTATTTTCTGTTTTTTCTAATAACTTGCAAGTATTAATAAAATGTTATGGTTTCTAGCTAACTCGATAGCGCATTTTACTTTATTGCATATATGTCAATATTGTTTATCTCATATTTCTGCCTACATGGCGTGCATGCACCACTTAAAGACCCACGAAGGCATAAAGGATAAGTTAACCTACTAATTTACTCGTTGAATAAGAGGGTTGCAAACCCATCAACATTGGATCACGCATCCTTGCTAAGCGCCTTACTCTCGAGATGTCGAGGTAAGTCTCGTGTGCGCACCCCACGACGGATGCGCATATACCAAGTACACCGTACGAGCTTAGCAATATAACGAGCCAAGACACTTGGTCAAATAATAAAACTTCGCAAACAATGCAAGTATAATTCTTCAAAGTCACGCACTTAAAAGACTTAGTTAAAAAATCAAACTTAGCAAATAATGCAAGTATATTTAAGTCACGAACTTAGAACAAAAATGTATCTTATTCCACGTTTATTAATAAAAATTACAAGGGAAGATACATAAATATACAAAAAGCCTATATACTATGGCGATGCTCAGGACTCTCCTCCGGAGCGGCGGAACTCCCCGCTTCCTTAAGCTTACTCAAAGTTATGGCATCCTGCATAGACACGGTTGGAACGCTTACAGGCACACCATCTGACCTAGGGAGGTGTGCAGCGCCAAAGCCACACATCACGGCCTTGCCCTTGATACCCTTCTTCACAGCAACCCTCTGCTCATGTCGCTCTAGCACCTATTTCAAGGGAATCTCCCTCTCAATAGCAAAGGGTTTGAGAATATCGCGAGGACGCGCGAACACGGGAACTTGAAGGTGCGAAACATCAGGTTTCAGATAGTAATCTGATTCCTCCTCCGCATTATCCCCAAGATGGCGCTGCAATGTCAACCCTGCCATCAGCACATCTATGGGGTCATCTTGATCGCGCTCCAGCCTCCCAATGTGCGACAACTCAAGAACCTTCAGCCCCGCCATTGCTTGCAGCAGCTCATCATAAGCTGTAGGGCTGTACCTAGGGACTTCCGCCAAGTCCTTCTCCAGCAGCTTGGCCTCATGAAGATCCTCCATGGCCTACGATCGACCACGCGCAATCACGCAATGCACCACCTTTCCAAAAGCGTCCACTACCTCTGCGGACTCTAGTGTGCTCAGGGCTGCCAAGCGCAGCCCATGGCTAATCAACCACCTGCATTCACAAAGACAATTTGTGTAAGTAAAAAGCACAGCGATAAAGTTATTATGAAGACAAGTAAACAAAAATACCTGCGCTCAGCAATAGTGGACATCAAGTGTGGATACAACTCCTCGTCATACTCTATACTGAGGGCGCGCAGCTTCTCCTCTTGCAATGCAATCGTCTTCTCCACGCGCTCATGAAACTCCTGGATGCTGGCACGATGCTCAGCCCTCTTCTCATCAAGATATGCCACCGACCAGGTCGCTTTAGCCTTTATTTGCTCAAGCTTAGCCCTCGCATACCTAAGGTCGGCTAGCATGCTCACCTTATCCCCATCAATCTTTTCAGCATACGCCCTCGAGGCCTCCAACTCCACTTGCGCATTAGCCAACTGCGCACGGAGTGTCACCAACTCCTCCTCCTTTTGGGCAAGAGCACTGCTCTCCCCAACATACTTCCCTTTCAGCTGAGCCACCAGCTCAGCTTGGCGCGCAGTGGTCGCAGCCAGCTCATCCATTAGCTGCTGCGCCTCGCCACCATCAGCAACCTTGGCCTTCCCCTCCCTGTTTTCATTCTGTGGAGAGGAAACCTCATCAACGAAGACCCCATCATTCTTCGCAGCATCATCCCTACGCAACAAAAAATATTACAACAAGTAATATGATAAAAAAAAGGGGGAGAAGGATGATAAAAACGCAGACACTTACAGAAACGGAGAAACATCATCAACCTTCAACCGTGCGCCAGAAGTAGATGTCTCTTCCGCATTCGACTCCGCGTCCCTGATGACGTGTCGACGCCTCTTCTTGGTGCCACTACCTCCAGCCTCTCCCTGGCGCTTAACATTCTGCGCAACTTCCTCTCTCAGCACCTCCTCAGGATTAAGGATTTTAATGCTGTCAGACGATCCCGATTGCGCCTCCTTGTGCGCCACCTCCACAGTGTGCGCCACTTCCACAGTGGGCGCCACCTCCGCATCAGGCGCCACGCTCTGCACAGGCGTCACTTGGAGCGGTGGTGTGTTCTCAGGAACCGCCTCTGGCAGGGCGGTCAAACGACCCTCTGTCGCCTCCAGTAGGGGCTGCTCACCTTCCCTCAGAGGGCGCACCCCTATAGTTACCAGCTTCGGTTTGTCCAGCTTCACCACAGCAAATAGATCCATCTCTGCGCACATCAATAAAGCAAGAAAGCAAAAAGGATTAGTTATTAAAAGCACACACACATAAAAGACTTACAAAGCTTGAAGTAGAAGGGATGAACACCCACCCCGACCATCCTCACTCAGGAAAGTAGGCACCTCATCTGCAGCGCCAAAATAAGCGCGGCTCAACCCCATATGTACCAAAAACTCCTCCGGATAGGGGTTAATGGCCAGTCGGTTGGCATCTATAGTCTGCGCTTCAACTAGCCTGTAGGAGTTGGGTGCGGGGCGCCCATCCCTTGGCAATGTATCGTGAGTATAAAACTCATAGGGAAAGGGAAAGACCACGTCATCAACCCAAAAGAAGTACTCCCTCCAATTCTTTAGGGCGTCCACTTTCTCTGTATAACACTGAAGCGCCCCCTGACGCTTCGCAAAAGAAACCCAACCATTTGACCACGTTGTGTGGTAAAAGGAGCGGAACAGGGCCACGGTCGGTTCTATCGCGAGTAAACGGCAGTTTACTTCAAAATTCGACACCTTAGCCGCACCTATACAGTGCAGCTGAGAGATGTGAAGGCGATAATGATTGAGCAAATCGCTCAGAAAAATAGATATGGGGACGCGATGATTCGCGTACTCAAAGAATTTTTTGTATAAACCTATTTTCCCTTCGGGGAAATCAGCTATACATGCGTCCACATCTGGTGACTCTGGATGGACATCCAGAGGCACAAAATAGTCAGACGCAAACTCAGTAACATCCTCAATGGACATCGCAGAGCGAAAATCTTCCAATTGAGCAACCATCTTCATCAAATACTAAGGAAGACGCACACAAATTACCTACGAAAATGAAATATTTTCTTTGCAAATAAGCTTTCAAGAAAAGTGAATAGTAAGTGTGTGTTTTACTGTGTGATTGTTAAAAGTGGGGCGGTCACTCTTTTATAGGGAGTGGTAAAAACCCTAGTTTGTTTCCACGTGGAACCCACTGACAAAAACGTATGGCTGGAGTTGAACGGGTACATGCACTTTTTCCCGATTTCCGAAGGCTACGTGGACACTTCCCCCAATTTTCAAGGTATCCATTTATTGGTAGGTGCATTGCACTTAGAAAATAGGCGGTAATATTTCCTTGATTTCCCGCCACGCTTACCGCTGATAATATTAAGTCTAGTATCCACAGCTACGAGCCGCGCACACTAGACTGGGGGGACATGATGACGTATAGTCTATATTTGGGCCACAAGCCCAAATGATAAACATTACTTGGCCCAAACCCACCACGAGTGGGCTATCATAACGACTAAAGGGCCATAATAATAATAATAACGGCTTGGGCTCACAAAGCCCAAAGCCCAACTAAACTAACCGGGTATGCGATAAGGATTATCTATTCATGGAATAGATATCCTTACCTCGATAAGCACCACGAGTGCGAAGAGTAAGGAGCAAGAAACCTACACGATTTCAACTCCTATATAAGGAATGATATCTTCTCATTCAAAGGTACGATATACAACCCTAACTCTTTACGAGAACCCTAAATCGATTACTTACTCTCACGCCGGAGTCTAATCGGGGGAGACAATCCCTCGATAAGCCTAACGGTGTTGTCTTATTTTCTTAGTACGCAGGTAACAAGTGCTAAGGAGTGAATTGGTACGAGAGCATAAGCCCATAACCAGGTACGCCCAACTTTTGTATCAACAGGAATCTTGAAGTTTTTGTTAATTATTTAGTTTTATAAACTCCAGGAAATCTGCAAACATTCATTCCACAAGCATTATATCTCTAATTGTTTTGTTTCTATTCCTAAGTCTGGAATTACATCTAGTTGTGATTTTTCTTTGTTCGAATTGATGCTTTGGGTGATTGTGTTTGTTTTTTTTTTCAGGATTTACAGGTTATGTTTGACAAGAAGATGATTTGTATTCTGGAAGGGAAGCTTTGATTGTTCATTTTCCTGGAGGAAGATTTAACCTGGCCACCTTATTATCCATACCGAGCGAATCAGGGGAGTATTTGATTTCATTCTTTTTACTTTTTAACTTTTACATTCTTTACTTGAACATTGGGACAATGTTCATCTTAAGTGTAAGGGGAGGGTAAAAAGATGATACCTTACATATGCACTTTCGCTTGAGTTTGTTTTGTTTAATGGTAGATGTGTAATAAAACTATGAGAAATACTTGTTAGTACAATTTTAGCGCCAAATTTAAAATTTTTTACAACATTTAGGAGTGAAACTTTAGCCATAGCAAGCGTCTCATGGATAGGAGATTGTATGACTAGCACATAACCGTATATTCAGAAAAATTTTCCACCCAAATATGTGAGGTTCGCCTTTAGATTTGATAGGAAAAGCATTTACTATTAGTGCTTATGAGTGTACCGGTAGCATTTAGATTCTAGAACTTGCGTTAGTGATGCATCCCGAGACCGCTAGTGAGACTACATTCGTGTGGTAGAATTTACTACATGATAAGAGGCATTAGGATCACCCTTGTGTTAAACCCGTATTATAATTACTTGACCATTTAAGTCATATTACTTGGCTAGTTAAGTCAACTAATTTCTCCCACACCCTTAGCGTTGTACTCATTTTTAGTACACGAAACCCCTAGTACACCCCTCCGAGCCTATCTTTTCGTTTCTAACTTTAAGAATCTTACTTAAAGGAAGAATTTGTTACACCCCATTTAAATGTACAACCAAATCGCCTTAGCCTTTCGTGTATGCGCTCAATCTTAGTGCATTATTGTTATTTGTTAAACCCTAAGTTAACTATCTAATTGATTACATGGTTGCTAAGTCGAGTCATATCCTTGTACATATTGTTTTGGGACGATTGGGACTCATGGGTAAAGTACTTATTTTATGGAGTAATGGAGAAGAACATCATTTATTACCCCCATATGTACGTTAATCTTAAAAGTGCTCCAAGTGTTTTGAATTTCTTAATTCGAGTCATTAGATTAGTTTAATGTAAAGTGTGTAAAGATTCAAGTGTAAGAGGAATGTTCAGTCCCTATGATGTATTATTTTGGATGGTAGGGTAAGAGTGTATGAAAAAAATAAATCGAAAAATCAAGAAAAAGAAAAAAAAAATAGAAAAAAAGGAAAAAGAGAAAAAAAAAAAAAAAAACATACGGACTACCATCCCTTTTTCATTCTATGTTCATTTTATGTTTTTGTTATTTTTCATTTATTAGCTTAAGTCGAGTCTAGTCTTGGCTTAGCAACGCCACATTGTACATGTAATTAACCAAGAGTGTTAACTCGCCACCAGTAAAAACTTCCTTTATCCAACAAAATCGTGTATTTCATATCCCTACACCTGACGTTACAACCCTTTAAAAGACCGCTTTGATAGTTTATCCTAGGTGCTTACGCCATGTGGTGGAGGTTTGATCCTTTCCCAAGCCTATGTGATGAGGCGAAAAATGATCCATTTTTAGGGGGTCATTTAAGCCCGAATCCGAATTTATTTGATCAAATATTGCCCTAAATCGTTCCTTTTGTGATTTTAGGTGTTTGGAGAGTGAATTCTGGAAAAGAAGCCATTTTGGACGTTTTTGGAGCATAAAAGTGAAGAAAACGGCAAAGTACCAAATTTCCATGCTGAAGATACAAGGTGACGGCGTCAAGAGTAATATCTTGACGGCGTCAGACATGAAGATTAAAATACCGAAGGTGGTGACGGCGTCAAACGCCTTCCTGACGGCGTCAAAGTGGCAAGAATAAAATACCGTGGTCGGTGACGGCGTCACATAGGCCGTCATAAGTAGATCAAGGCCGTCCGAGGAAGTATATGGCGGCGAGGTGACGGCGTCACATGTAACTCTTGACGCCGTCAGCCTACTTTTCCTATATATAGTTTTCTAGTTTTTTCATTAAAAGGAGAAGTTTTGGTGAAACCCTAAAGACGAATTTGGTGCCTCTTTTACAGGTTTTTCAAGGGTTCCAAACCCTTGATACCTTGCATGTGTAATTGAGATAAGTGTTTTTTAATTCAATCAATATGTCTATGTGTTGGTTGTTTATCTCTTGTTCTTGTCTCAATTCCATTATGCTAGGCTAGATCGCTCTTGTGTTTGCTTAGATCTAATGAAACCTAGATGTTGATTATGTGTTGATTACTTGTTGTGGATGAATGATTTATATGTTAGGCTTAAGAAAACTGGCAGATCTCCAAATGGTAACATGCTTGAACGTCTTAAGAAACATGAACCGAGGCGTACTAGGTCTTTATTGGTTGTATTTAATGCATGAGCCACTGTTTACAATCCCTATAGTTGTGCTGGGTCATGGTGTAGGAGGAGATAAGAGCTCATAGAGTTGGGGAGTTATGTATGCCACCCCACGAATGATATTAAGGAATACAATCCGTCATCCATACAAGTATAACAAGTAATTAACGTGTAAAAGATATCTAGGGAGTAGTGAAGTCTAAGTAAACACAATTTCTCCAATTACTGCTCACAACCTTAGTATAATTTAGTTTGTTTTCATTCTTATTATTTTATTTTGAATATATCTTAGCTTTGGGTTAGTTGAATAGCAACTAATTCCGCCCACTCCTTAAAAAACCCGAGATTTTACTTGCTTTCATAAAAATATAAAAATACAAAAATAATCATCCCTCACCTCTAGAACTAGTAAATTAGGTTTTCTAATCCTAGCGACACTATTCCTAAGCTGAACGATCAATCCCCCGGTACTTGTCACTATACTATACTACAACGATCAGGTACACTGCCTGGTGGGGGTTGTAAGCTTCTCGAGATCCCTCGAGAGGTAAAGCAAGGTGCGATTCCCACGCATCAAGTTTTTGGCGCCGCAGCCTGGGGAATAGTTATTGTCTAGGTTAGGATTTCTTTTTATTAGGTCTACTTGCTAGATTCCTTTCTAGTAAGATTTTTATTTTTATTTTTAGGTCTTCTTTAGTCTATCTTATTTCTTCGTGCCTTTGTTCGTAACTCTTTACCATCCGACATCATGGAAGGTGGTAACATCTTCGAACCCATCATCCCACCACAACAAAACCCACCATTAGAACCCCTTAGGCCCCGAACCTTAGGAGAGTACTCCCGACCTAGCCATCAAGGCTACCGAAACACCATTGAGCTCACCAGAGCCAATGTGACCCCCTTGCGATCCGACACCATCCGGTTGGTGCAAAGCGGATGTGCATTCCATGGACTTCGTTCCGAAGATCCAAACCAACACCTTAAGGACTTCCTCAAAATCGTAGATTCCATAGACCTAGGTGTTGAAACTAGAGAGACTACCCGTTTACGCCTATTTCAATTCTCTCTACGGGATCAAGCTAGTCAATGGCTTGAGCGTTTACCCGCGGGATCCATCACCACATGGGATGATCTCACCACTCGTTTCCTTGCTCAATTTTTCCCACCGGGGAGAACTACTAAGCTTAGGAATGACATCTTGATGTTTCAACAACGTCAAAATGAATCTCTTTATGAAGCATGAACTCGTTTCAAGGACTTACTCCAAAAAGTCCCTCATCATGGCATAGATCTTTGGCTCCAAGTCCAAATCTTCTATGACCATATCGACATCTCCACGAGGCGAACCATTGACCAATCGGCCGGTGGTAAGCTACGTGATCTTAGTGCGGAACAATCATGGGAACTCATAGAAGATCTTGCTCTCTATGACAACGAAAGTTGGAATGATCCCCGTGACTTGAACAAAACGGTCAAGGCAATATCTTTGCCTTCGAACAATTCTAGCACTCCCGACCGTAGGATCATGGAACTTGAAGGTCGAGTCAAGTCTCTCATGAAATCCTACGAAGCCCATAAACCTTCAAGCCAAGTAAGCAGAACCGCTTCTACCTACAAACTATGCAATGGTCCTCATGAGACCCATAACTGCATGGAACTTCCAAAACGTGCTTATAACGAATTCACATCATCGCACATAGGTCAGGGTCCTCAAACTTCTGCCAAAGCCTATGAGGCATGGAAGGATAAACCTGATTTTAGAAGGTACCAAACGCGAAGCGTATCCTTCAATGACTCCTCACCACTCACTTGGTCCGAGCATTTTCCATCACAAGGCAATCCTAGGCAAAGCTGTGAAGATACTTTAAAGAAATTCATTCTCTCTCAAGAACTACAGCTCGCTACGCTCGAGGCCAAATTTAAACAACAGCAGGATGATGTAAACAACAAGATTTGTAATCTGTTGACTGCTATCAAAGAGCATGTTGATAATAGGCCCATTCCCGTTAATGAGGTTAAATCTGCTACCATCATGAGTCCACCAGCTTCCCCTGTAAAAATAAAAAGTCCTAGCAAGCTATTCAAACATCTGTCTCCTAACGGAGAAGAACCTGTCAACCCCCCTGGACCAATCCACTTCGTAAACACCATCACCACAATACCTGCTTCAACACCCAACCCAACCCAACAACAACCTAACAAATTCCGTCAGACAGCGAAATATGAGACCTCAATGGTTGACCATGATTTGGCAAGAAAACCTACCGACTCACCCGAGCAATACACCGCGCAAGAATCCGACAAACCGGATGAAAGGAAAGAGAAATCGGAAGAGCACGAGAAAGATCCAACCATTTTGGGTAAATCTATTATAGAAGAACCCGAGAGAAAAATGGAGGATGTTATTAGTGTGGGTAACAATCATACTAAGGAAAGTAACCCTAAAGTTTTCAAAATCCCCTGTACCATTAAGGAAAAGCTCTTAACCGATAGTCATATAGATCCTAGCTTCCCAGTCAACATAATCCCCCTCTCCCTATACCATAAAACCTTCCCAGAGCACGTTGCGAGCAAGAGAGTAATAGAAAATTTATCAATTAGGATTGGAGGGCTTGTTTACAGTGCTGACCTCATCGTGGTTGACGACGTGGACCCTTTCACCAATCAAACGTTAACCCACCTTGTCCTTGGGATACCATTTATCAATGAATCAGGAGGAATCCTTGATGAGAAAGATGGTAGTGTAGTACTCACCAATGGTGTTAGGAAGGTAATCTTTCGTAGGGATAGTGAGGAGGTGTACGAGTATCGTCCATCTCTTGAGGGGAATCTATATGGGTCAAAGGATGGAGAGTTGGGGAAGATAAGACGACGTGATCCAGATAATCTCAAAATCCCCTGCATGATCGGTCATAAGTACTTCGATAACATATACATTAATGTATTCCTACCAAAGAATTTTATGTCATTGTTTCACTATAACAATATCTGCAGATGGGGGATGATTTACAAAGGAGAGAAAGTGGTTGGCAAGGATCATGAAATCCAGGTGTTTGTAGGAAATATGGCATTCCCTATGGAATTCACAATTGTGGATAACATCGAGGACTATGTCGACCCTAGGTTATCACAAGTCGTCTTTGGAGCACCCTTTTGTGAAATCACTAATTTGATAGTGGATGACTTGAACGGAATCATGACCTTCACTGATGGGATTAGGAGGATTTCATACCAAACGCCATACAAGAGAAAAGACCTTAAGAGAATAGATTGTGACGGGCTTGATATGATGAGCTCCCAACTTATCTTGTGTGATGAAGATGTTAGGAGAGGGTGTAGGAATATTTCTGATTTATCATGTGGATTCTTTAAGAATGTTAGTAAGCTTGGTTCTAAGTATCGACAAGATGTTTTCGAATTCGAAGATCCGAAGTACCTGCACTATGAAAGCGATACTAGTTTAGAAGACGAACTAGAGAGTGGAACCAATGATGAGATCACGTAGTAACCCATGACTTTGAGTCTAGCTACAAGACTCGTAAATAAAGAAAAGCGCTTCTTGGGAGGCAACCCATGTTTTGTGTGATTTTATTTGTTTGATTGTTATTTGCTTCCGTATGCATGTTTTATTTTTATTGTTGGTTGATCATGTTTCTCAATTAATATGTGGAAATACTTTATTATGTTGTTTGGCCTAGTCTTAACTCCAACCTAAAGGTATTTTTGCAAAAGATAAGTGTAAGGGGAAACCCCAAATATGTTTTCAAGAAACAAACCGATCATGATTCTCCACAATTTTAAATGAACATGTATATTCGTATTTGTTAGAGTCAAATGCTTGTATTGAGTCATAATGAAGTTTTGCAGGATTTTCCAGGAAGTAGGACAAAGTTTTTCCCGAAATTTTCCGGAAACTTAACATAAGAATTTCTGCAGGTCCATTCTGACGGCGTCAGAGTTTACTCTTGACGGCGTCAGGAGTTAAAAATCTGGAAATTTTACCGGTTTTGTTTTTCTAACGGAGTCTTATGGTTTTTGTGAATTATTAAGTTTTATAATCTCCAGGAAATCTGCAAACTTCATTCCACAAGCATTATATCTTACTTTGTTTTCTAGGATTAGTAACTTATATAGGATGCCACCGATTTTACGCGAGGTTGTCTTGTCTATTTTGTCAGAATTTACAGGTTATTTATGACAAGAAGATGATTTATATTCTGGAAGGGAAGCTTTGATTGTTCGTTTTCTTGGAAGAGGATTTAACCTGGTCAACCTAAAATCCATACCGAGCTAATCAGGGGAGTATTTGATTTCATTCTCTTTACTTCTTAACTTTTACATTCTTTACTTGAACATTGGGGACAATGTTCATCTTAAGTGTAAGGGGAGGGTAAAAAGATGATACCTTACATATGCACTTACGCTTGAGTTTGTTTTGTTTAATGGTAGATGTGTAATAAAACTACGAGAAATACTTGTTAGTGTAATTTTAGCGCCAAATTTAAAATTTTTTACAACATTTAGGAGTGAAACTTTAGCCATAGCAAGCGTCTCATGGATAGGAGGTTGTATGACTAGCACATAACCGTATATTCAGAAAAATTTTCCACCCAAAAATGTGAGGTTCGCCTTTAGATTTGATAGGAAAAGCATTTACTATTAGTGCTTATGAGTGTACCGGTAGCATTTAGATTCTAGAACTTGCGTTAGTGATACATCCCGAGACCGCTAGTGAGACTACATTCGTGTGGTAGGATTTACTACATGATAAGAGGCATTAGGATCACCCTTGTGTTAAACCAGTATTACAATTACTTGACCATTTAAGTCATATTACTTGGCTAGTTAAGTCAACTAATTTTTCCCACACCCTTAGCGTTGTACTCATTTTTAGTACACGATACCCCTAGTACACCCCTCCGAGCCTATCTTTTCGTTTCTAACTTTAAGCATCTTACTTAAAGGAAGAATTTGTTACACCCCACTTAAATGTACACCCAAATCGCCTTAGCCTTCCGTGTATGCGCTCATTTTTAGTGCATTATTGTTATTTGTTAAACCCTAAGTTAACTTTCTAATTGATTACATGGTTGCTAAGTCGAGTCATATCCTTGTACATATTGTTTTGGGACGATTGGGACTCATGGGTAAGTACTTATTTTATGGAGTAATGGGGAAGAACATAATATATTACCCCCATATGTACGTTAATCTTAAAAGTGCTCCAAGTGTTTTGATTTTCTTAATTCAAGTCATTAGATTAGTTAAATGTAAAGTATGTAAAGATTCAAGTGTAAGGGGAATTCTCATCCCCTATGATGTATTATTTCGGATGGTAGGGTAAGAGTGTATGCAAAAAAAAAAAAAAAAAAAAAATAGAAAAAAAAGAAAAAGAGAAAAAAACATACGGACTACCATCCCGTTTTCATTCTATGTTTATTTTATGTTTTTGTTATTTTTCATTTATTAGCTTAAGTCGAGTCTAGTCTTGGCTTAGCAACGCCATCTTGTACATGTAATTAACCAAGATTGTTAACTCGCCACCAGTAAAATTTCCTTTATCCAACAAAACCGTGTAATTCATATCCCTATACCTAACGTTACAACCCTTTAAAAGACCTCTTTGATAGTTTATCCTAGGTGCTTACGCCATATGGTGGAGGTTTGATCCTTTCCCAAGCCTATGATAATCTATTTTGTTATGACAGGTAGTGAGAGATATCTTCCATTTCCATAATGTTATATTACTTTATTAAACCCGAGAGATGTGAGTATCTAAACACTATTTGTGAGGTGCTTGTGTATGACCTCCGTGCTTGTCTATTGGTCTTTAGTGGAATGATTATTTGTTGTAATTACTTTTATATTAGTGTTAAATGACCCCTAACTTGTCTTTTGAGTAGAATAAAAGCTCATTTGCTTGAGGACAAGCAAATCTCAAGTGTAAGGGTATATGATGAGGCGAAAAATGATCCGTTTTTAGGGGGTCATTTAAGCCCGAATCCGAATTTATTTGATCAAATATTGCCCTAAATCGTTCATTTTGTGATTTTAGGTGTTTGGAGAGTGAATTCTGGAAAAGAAGCCATTTTGGACGTTTTTGGAGCATAAAAGTGAAGAAAACGGCAAAGTACCAAATTTCCATGCTGAAGATACAAGGTGATGGCGTCAAGAGTAATATCTTGACGGCGTCAGACATGAAGATTAAAATACCGAAGGTGTTGACGGCGTCAAACGCCTTCCTGTCGGCGTCAAAGTGGCAAGAATAAAATACCGTGGTCGGTGACGGCGTCACATAGGCCGTCATAAGTAGATAAAGGCCGTTCGAGGAAGTATATTGCGGCGAGGTGACGGCGTCACATGTAACTCTTGACGCCAGCAGCCTACTTTTCCTATATATAGTTTTCGAGTTTTTTCATTAAAAGGAGAAGTTTTGGTGAAACCTTAAAGACGATTTTGGTGTAACTTTACAGGTTTTTCAAGGGTTCCAACCCCTTGATACCTTGCATGTGTAATTGAGATAAGTGTTCTTTTAATTCAATCAATATGTCTATGTGTTGGTTGTTTATCTCTTGTTCTTGTCTCAATTCCATTATGCTAGGCTAGATCGCTCTTGTGTTTGCTTAGATCTAATGAAACCTAGATGTTGATTATGTGTTGATTACTTGTTGTGGATGAATGATTTATATGTTAGGCTTAAGAAAACTGGCAGATCTCCAAATGGTAACATGCTTGAACGTCTTAAGAAACATGAACCAACGCGTACTAGGTCTTTATTGGTTGTATTTTATGCATGAGCCACTGTTTACAATCCCTATAGTTGTGCTGGGTCATGGTGTAGGAGGAGATAAGAGCTCATAGAGTTGGGGAGTTAAGTGTGCCACCCCATGAATGGTATTAAGGAATACGATCCGTCATCCATACAATTATAACAAGTAATTAACGTGTAAAAGATGTCTAGGGAGTAGTGAAATCTAAGTAAACACATTTTTCTCCAATTACTGCTCACAACTTTAGTATAAATTAGTTTATTTTCAGTTCTAGTATTTTATTTTGATTGCATCTTAGTATTGGGTTAGTTGAATAGCAACTAATTCCGCCCAAATCCTTCAAACCCGAGATTTTAAATTGCTTTCTAAAAAATATAAAAATACAAAAAGAATCTTCCCTCACCTTTAGAACTAGTATTTAGGTTTTCTAATCCTAGCGACACTATTCCTAAGCTGAACGATCAATCCCCCGGTACTTGTCACTATACTATACTACAACGATCAGGTACACTGCCTGGTGGGCGTTGTAAGCTTCTCAAGATCCCTTGAGAGGTAAAGCCTGGTACGATTCCCACGTATCAGCGTGCTCCCTACTATAGTGCCCTCCTAGAAAAATATGAGAAGTTTAAACTAGGTAAAAATGGGACCGCCTTCGTTCAAAACAAGTTACCTAAGAAGCTTGATGATCCGGGTATATTTGTTTTGCCTTGTAAAATAGGAAGATCCGACGCTTTCGACACACTAGCCGATTTAGGGTCAAGCCTCAACTTGATTCCCTTATCCCTATTCACCAATTTTAAACTAGGAAAGTTAGAGAAAACGGAGGTGTTGATAGGTCTAGCTGATGGAAGTATTGCCCAACCGGTTGGAATGATTAAGGATGTAGTTGCTCACATAGGAAAGTTAACTATCTTAGCGGATTTTCACGTCCTAGACATGGTTAGTGACACTACATGCCCATTATTGGTAGGAAGAGGATTTTTAGCAACCGCTAGCGCCATGATAGATTGTAAGGAGTCTAAGATAGCGGTAGGTGAAGGCGATACTTGGTCGGTGTACGATGTAAAGAAGCATAGTTGTGATTGTGATGATGAACCGACACCGCATTGGGTAGAGATGAATAGGAGACCATCTAGATATGGACCTTGGATAGAAAGGAACTTTATAGGACCTCAATGCCCATTCTATCTAGAAAAAGATTTCATTGAAAAGACACATTCGGTAGAACAACTCATAGCTAGGGACGAAGAACTAGATCCCTTTGAGGACCCCTTAGTCTTTAGGAAGATGATTGAGTTCTTGAGCGTAATGCCTATTAATATAGAGATAAATAAGTGGAAAAGAGAGGGAGACAAGTGTAAATGGAGGTGGGACAAGCCACCTAAAGAAGGTGACGAATCATGGCATATGAGGATGACTTTGTATGATCCGGATGGAGAAAAGTTTGAAAGGTCATACCATACTAAGGAAACCGATAGGAAGTTGAAACCTAAGTTTGATCCCAAAGATGTCCTCAATGAGGAACTCACCCGTAATACGTAGTAACCCATGACCTTGAGTCTAGCTACAAGACTCGTAAATAAAGAAAAGCGCTTCTTGGGAGGCAACCCATGCTTTGTATGATTTTTATTTTGTTTGTTTGTTTGTTATTTGCTTCCGTATGCATGCTTTATTTTTATTGTTGGTAGATCATGTTTCTCAATTAAAAAGTGGCAATACTTTACTTTGTTGTTTTGGCCTAGTCTTAACTCCACCTAAAAGTATCTTTGCAAAAGATAAGTGTAAGGGGAAACCCCAAATATGTTTTTAAAAGACAAACCAATCACGATTCTCCACAATATTAAGTGAACATGTATATTCGTATTTGTTAGAGTCAAATGCTTGTATTGAGTCATAATGAAGTTTTGTAGGATTTTCCAGGAAGTAGGACCAAGTTTTTCCAGAAATTTTCCGGAAACTTAACGTAAGAATTTCTGCAGGTCACTTCTGACGGCGTCACGAGATTACTCTTGACGGCGTCACATGTAAAAATCTGGAAATTTTACCGGTTTTGTTTTTCTAACGGAGTTTTAAAGTTTATGTAAATTATTAAGTTTTATAATCTCCAGGAAATCTGCAAACTTCATTCCACAAGCATTATATCTTATTTTGTTTTCTAGGATTTAGTAACTTATATAGATTGCCGCCGATTTTACGCGAGGTTGCCTTGTTTGTTTTCTCAGGATTTACAGGTTATGTATAACAAGAAGATGATTTATATTCTGGAAGGGAAGCTTTGATTGTTCATTTTCTTGGAGGAAGATTTAACCTGGCCACCTTATTATCCATACCGAGCGAATCAGGGGAGTATTTGATTTCATTCTTTTTACTTTTTCACTTATACATTCTTTACTTGAACATTGGGGACAATGTTCATCTTAAGTGTAAGGGGAGGGTAAAATGATGATACCTTACATGTACACTTTCGCTTGAGTTTGTTTTGTTTGATAGTAAGTGTGTAATAAAACTATGAGAAATACTTGTTAGTGCAATTTTTGCGCCAAATTTAAATTTTTTTACAACATTTAGGAGTGAAACTTTAGCCATAGCAAGCGTCTCATGGATAGGAGATTGTATGACTAGCACAAAACCGTATATTCAGAAAAATTTTCCACCCAAATATGTGAGGTTCGCCTTTAGATTTGATAGGAAAAACATTTACTATTAGTGCTTATGAGTGTACCGGTAGCATTTAGATTCTAGAACTTGCGTTAGTGATGCATCCCGAGACCGCTATTGAGACTACATTCATGTAGTAGGATTTACTACATGATAAGAGGCATTAGGATCACCCTTGTGTTAAACCCGTATCATAATTATTTGACCATTTAAGTCACATTACTTGGCTAGTTAAGTCACTTAATTTTTCCCACACCTTAGCGTTGTACTCATTTTTAGTATACGAAACCCCTAGTACACCCCTCCGAACCTATCTTTTCGTTTCTAACTTTAAGCATCTTACTTAAAGGAAGAATTTGTTACACCCCACTTAAATGTACAACCAAATCGCCTTAGCCTTCCGTGTATGCGCTCATTTTTAGTGCATTATTGATACGTGGGAATCGCACCAGGCTTTACCTTTCAAGGGATCTTGAGAAGCTTACAACCCCCACCAGGCAGTGTACCTGATCGTTGTACTATAGTATAGTGACAAGTACCGGGGGATTGATCGTTCAGCTAGGAATAGTGTCGCTACGATTAGAAAACCTAAACTATAGTTATAAAGATGAGGGATGATTATTTTTTTGCATTTTTATATTTTTTAGAAAGCAAGTAAAAATCTCGGGTTTGAAGGATTTGGGCGGAATTAGTTGCTAGTCAACTAACCCAATACTATAGTTGCGTGGATGACGGATTGTATTCCTTAATACCATTCATGGGGTGGCGCACTTAATTCCACAATCCTATGAGTGCCTACTTCACTCCTATGTCGAGCCGGCTAAGAAGCTCCTAACATGGGATCATTAGAATTTACTCATGCATTAAATACAACCAATAAAACCTTGTGCACGTCAGTTCATGTTTCCTAAGACGTTCAAGCATGTTACCATTTGGAGATCTGCCAGTTTTCTTAAGCCTAACATCGAAATCATTCATCCAATACAACCATAAACAAGTAATCAACACATAATTAACATCTAGGTTTCATTAGATCTAAGCAAACACAAGATAGATCTAGCCTAGCATGATGAATTAAGACAAGAACAAGATATAGACAACCAACACATAGACATATTGATTGAATTAAAAGAATACTTATCTCAATTACACATGAAAGGGATCAAGGGCTAAGAACCCTTGAAAAACCTGTAAAATTCGTACCAAGTTCGTACTTAGGGTTTCTCCAAAACTTCTCTCCTTTTAATGTGTGAAAATTAGAAAACTATATATAGGAAATAGGGTCTGACGGCGTCAAGACAAATTTCGTGACGCCGTCATCTCGCCGCCAAAATACTCCTCGGACTGCCTTGATCCAGATCTGACGTCGTCAAGTGTTACGTATTTCCAGGCCGTCATTCATTTTCCTCTTGACGCCCTACCTTGTGACGCCGTCAAATCTGTACTGGATCGTCATGGAAATTACTCTTGACGCCGTCAAGATTTTCTTCTTGACGCCGTCACCTACAGTTCCCAGCAAGGAAAATTAAGACTTTGGCGTTTTCTTCACTTTTATGCTCCAAAAACGTCCGAATTGCTTCCTTTTCCAGATTTCTCTCCCAAAGTACCTAAAATCACAAAAGGAACGATTTAGGGCAATATTTGATTAAATAAATTCAATTCCGGGCTTAAATGACCCCCTAAAAGTGGTTCATTTTTCGCCTCATCATATACCCTTACACTTGAGATTTGCTTGTCCTCAAGCAAATGCGCTTTTATTCTACTCAAAATACAAGTTAGGGGTCATTTAACACTAATATAAAAGTAATTACAACAAATAATCGTTCCACTAAAGACCAATAGACAAGCACGGAGGTCATACACTAGCACCTCACAAATAGTGTTTAGATACTCACATCTCTCGGGTGTAATAAAGTAATATAACATTATGGAAATGGAAGATATCTCTCACTACCTGTCATAACAAAATGGATTATCATAGGCTTGGGAAAGGATCAAACCTCCACCACATGGCGTAAGCACCTAGGATAAACTATCAAAGAGGTCTTTTAAAGGGTTGTAACTTTAGGTGTAGGGATATGAAATACACGGTTTTGTTGGATAAAGGAAGTTTTTACTGGTGGCGAGTTAACAATCTTGGGTAATTACATGTACAATATGGCGTTGCTAAGCCAAGACTAGACTCGAATTAAGCTAATAAATGAAAAATAACAAAAACATAAAATAAACATAGAATGAAAACGGGATGGTAGTCCGTATGTTTTTTTCTCTTTTTCTTTTTTTTCTATTTTTTTTTTTTTTTTTTTTTTTTTTTTTTTTTTTTTTTTTGCATACACTCTTACCCTACCATCCGAAATAATACATCATAGGGGATGAGAATTCCCCTTACACTTGAATCTTTACGTACTTTACATTTAACTAATCTAATGACTTGAATTAAGAAAATCAAAACACTTGGAGCACTTTTAAGATTAACGTACATATGGGGGTAATATATTATGTTCTTCCCCATTACTCCATAAAATAAGTACTTACCCATGAGTCCCAATCGTCCCAAAACAATATGTACAAGGATATGACTCGACTTAGCAATCATCCCAAAACAATAAATTCAATTCTGGGCTTAAAGACTGCCTATATCCAACAAAACCGTATATTTCATATCCCTACACCTAACGTTACAACCCTTTAAAAGACCTATTTGATAGTTTATCCTAGGTGCTTACGCCATGTGGTGGAGGTTTGATCCTTTCCCAAGCCTATGGTAATCTATTTTGCTATGACAAGTAGTGAGAGATATTTTCCGTTTCCATATTGTAATTTATACTTTATTACACCCGAGAGATGTGAGTATCTAAACACTATTTGTGAGGTGCTTGTGTATGACCTCCGTGCTTGTCTATTGGTCTTTAGTGGAATGATTATTCGTTGTAATTACTTTTATATTAGTGCTAAATGACCCCTAACTTGTATTTTGATTAGAATAAAAGCACATTTGCTTGAGGACAAGCAAATCTCAAGTGTAAGGGTATATGCTGAGGCGAAAAATGAACCGTTTTTAGGGGGTCATTAAAGCCCGGAATTGAATTTATTTGATCAAATATTGCCCTAAATCGTTCCTTTTGTGATTTTAGGTACTTTGGGAGAGAAATCTGGAAAAGGAAGCAATTCGGACGTTTTTGGAGCATAAAAGTGAAGAAAACGCCAAAGTCTTAATTTTCCTTGCTGGGAACAGTAGGTGACGGCGTCAAGAGCAACATCCTGACGGCGTCAAGAGTAAATTGCATGACGGTCCAGTACAAACGTGAAGGCGTCACAAGTAGAGCATCAAGAATAAAAGACGTGACGACCTGGAAGACCATAACACATGACGACGCCAGATGAAGATTAAGGCAGTCCGAGAAGTATTTTGGCGGCGATATGACGGCGTCACCTCTTTGGACTTGTTTATGGTTGTATTGGATGAATGATTTTGATGTTAGGCTTAAGAAAACTGGCAGATCTCCAAATGGTAACATGCTTGAACGTCTTAGGAAACAAGAACTGACGTGCACTAGGTTTTATTGGTTGTATTTAATGCATGAGTAAATTCTAATGATCCCATGTTAGGAGCTTCTTAGCCGGCTCGACATAGGAGTGAAGTAGGCACTCATAGGATTGGGGAATTAAGTGCGCCACCCCATGAATGGTATTAAGGAATACAATCCATCATCCACGCAACTATAACAAGTAATTAACGTGTAAAAGATATCTAGGGAGTAGTGAAATCTAAGTAAACACAATTTCTCCACTTATTGCTCATAACCTTAGCTAATTTAGTTTATTTTCATTTCTAGTATTTTATTTTGATTGCATCTTTAGTATTGGGTTAGTTGACTAGCAACTAATTCTGCCCAAATCCTTCAAACCCGAGATTTTTACTTGCTTTCTAAAAAAATATAAAAATACAAAAATAACCATCTCTCATCTCTAGAACTAGTATTTAGGTTTTCTAATCCTAGCGACACTATTCCTAGCTGAACGATCAATCCCCCGGTACTTGTCACTATACTATACTACAACGATCAGGTACACTGCCTGGTGGGGGTTGTAAGCTTCTCGAGATCCCTTGAGAGGTAAAGCCTGTTGCAATCCCTACGCATCACGGGCAAAGGCTATTGTATATTGTTGTTCCATTTGGTTTTTCTGTATTTTAGCTACTTTAAAACGGTTTTCTTGTAAGGTATTTCTTAAACTACTATAGTCAGGTTTATTACCTAAGTTATTATCACGACCTTTTTCTATCTTCTCAAGAAGGTCAAGGAAAATTTCATCTAAATTATTTAAAATTTTCTCTAATTGATTTTCCTCATTTTCTAAAGTTGTCCTAGAGGGGTTTTCTCCAAATTCATCTTTCCAAGATGAAATGGGAGGGTTTACTAAGTAAGGGTTAGGTCCTAAGGTGTAGGGTTGCCTAAGGTCATATATAGGGGTATAGGTAGGGATAGGGTTTCTAGGTATACATTGTTCTCTAGAGAGAAAGAAACCATGGGGTTCTAATCTAGATGTGGGGAATGGTGGGTGTATAATAGGGTTTAGGAGAGGAATAGGTTATGCCTTAGCATATAAATCTCTTTAGTGTTTTAAATGAGGGTTATCTAAGAAAGGAGTATATCCTAAGGTTGAAGGTGTATCTAAACTATTCCTAGAGTCTTCTAAGTGATTAGGAATATATGGTTTAGGGGAATAATCTAGTACATTTGGAAAGGGAAGATCATTCTCCGGATGTAAACTTGATGAGACGGGGGTAGAGTAGTGGGGAGTAGACATAACTATAGAATAGTAAAAATACTGTAAATCATTTAGCAGTTAAGCAGACAATTATTATACTAACCTTGGCACATATAGTTACGAAGGATGGCAGAGGTACTGAGGACTTTCTCGGGTTTAGGAAAAATAGTTGTAGTTTAGGTTTTGACCTTGTTCACTACAACTGAAGCTCTGATGCCAATGTGTAATACTCACATTTTTCACTGATCACAGCGGATTAAGTGTTTGGGGTATAGAATCACAGTTACAGTAACAGAAAACGACTCGAAAAGAGACATTTTAGAAATTTAGTTATCATTCATTTAATTACTAGAGTTTTATTAGTAAAAGATATACTTTTACTTTTGATGATGTCCCAAAGTCTAGGTGTTAGGTTATGTTTGAATGATAACCGGTATGAAAGTCCTCCGAGTTCAGTGCCACCTTCTGCCATATCTCCGTAGAAGTGATATACCTAGAATACATGTTTAAAAGTCACCACTAGGTATTGAGTGAGAGTCATAGGTTTAAGAGTTAGTGAATACAAGTTCCCTGGGTTCCGTTGTTACACCATTTTGGGAAAGTGTAGTGTGTGATAATTGTGATGCATGCACAATTATCATGAGTGGGGTATGTTGCACTAAGCTCATGAACCACACGTTAACAATCCGGGTCATGGGGGCTGCACACCCAACCATGAGGGGATGTGAAGGATAACTTGGGAAAGTTAATATTTTAGTGGGTTCAAATATAGTACTTATTGGTACCAACCAGAAAGATGTTAATACCAACGGGAGTTGTCAAACTCCAATAGATCTATCAACTATACTCGCGTTCGCGTGGGTAAAATATCCCAAACGATTATGGCTCATGAATTTTGGTTATTTAGTGGTGGCAGAGAGTTTACTCGTGCAATAATCAATGAAAAGATTTGTATTCGGTTTAAAGTAAAGCAAGTAGCATGTGTCCCGCTCATAGGGTTTGTAAAGCATTTATAAAGTGTTTAAAAAGGGTGAGGCTATGAAAACTCACCTGGGCTTAGGGAAATCTAATTGATGCAAAAAGTGACTCGGGAACTAGACTGCCTTACTCACGTATCCTAGTGTGTTGTAGGTTTGGATGTATGTCAAGCTTTAGTTATCTTGTTTTAAGTTTCTTAAGTAATCGTTCTTAGGTTTGTTAATGTTTTAGATATAACATAACATCGTTCGGGCCATCACAATTCAGAAGTATATGACTCCTCACATGAAGCTCCCTACTATTGTATTATGTTATCAACATAATACCGTTCTGGCCATCATAATTCAGAAGTTAATACTCCTCATTCGAAGCTCCCTAATATTGAGTTATATTGTTATTAAGTTATAACATAACACTGTTCGGGCCATCATAATCCAGAAGTACATGCAATAATCGTTTGAGGAGCTAGGGCACTTTAATTCGTAAACCCAGCAAACTCGTCAAAACGAAATATCCACATGGTACTCCTCACATGAAGCTCCTTACTATTGTGTTATGCTTCTAACTTTATTTAGATTTTATATTTATATAATATTTTCACTTTATACCCTTATAGTTTATATATTTACATTTTCTACCCTAAACTTATAATACTTATATTATTTATACTTATAACTATCTAACAATTAGTACCTAGACTTCTATATTTTTAGATAACGACATAAATAACCCTTGGACTTATAAGTTTTCTATATTTACCATTTAGACCTTTAACTTTTATATTATTTGCATAACTAGTCGTTTTTAGTTTATAACTTATTTTAGTTTCTATCCTAAGGTTTTAATACTTTGCAAAATGAGTCCTTACACTTATAACTTCTAGGAAATGTAAAAAACAGTCCCTAGACTTTATAGTTTCAGGAAGTTATGATATATACCCTTATGCATGTAAAGTTTTGCAAAACTAGTCCTAAATGCATGTAAACTATATTTTTATGTAACAACTAAGTTTCCTAGCTTATGTTTAACTACTATTAGCTTATTTAAGTTATCTAAACTAGCTTAGCGCTTATGAAAAGGGCTTAGAGCATGTATTTAGGGTTTTATCTATAATTAGTGTTTTAAAAAGAAAACTAGTAAATGAAATGGTTCAAGGCCTAGGCAAGGGTTCCTAGGGATCTAAGGCATCCTAATACTATCCTAAGACTAAACTAAAGCTAATAGAACAAGAAATGAAGGTTTACTTGGCTAGGGAAGGGTTAACGAGGGTTAATTAGGGTTTCTAGGGTTTTCTCAACTCAAACCACAACTCGACAAGGGCAAGGCTTAGCTAGCTCGACTCCTAGGCCTACTACAGCTCGTGTACATCACTAGGAACAGAGCATGTGTGAAGAGAAAGAAGACAGGAGGTGTGAAGGAAATGAAGAGGGGACGGGGGTATTTACAGGGTAGCGAGGAGTACTTAGCAAGAAATGGAAACATGAGGTATCGAGGAGTGGGAAGGTGAGTAAGCTGAGCTAGGGTAGGGTTGTGGAAAGGCTAGGAGGTGATGTGGACGAGCTAGGAGTAGCTAGGGGTTGCCTAGGCCGGTTGTGGTGGTGGTGAGTCGAGAGGTTGAAGGTGGTGACAAGTAAGTGTATCACCTACTTTTGTGGGTACTTAGAGGTGATAGGGTGTGTGCTTAAGTATGACTAAGGTGCTAGGGTGCTAGGTTGAGGTGCTTGAGGTGCTTATGTTTAGGTTTTACAAGTTTTGGTTAAGTTTAAACCTAGTTTTACTTAGTAAGTTTAGGGTTTTACCTAAGGTTTAGTATCTAGGTTAGGTTCCTAAGAGTGTTTAGTAATTAATCCTAGGTCCTAAGGGGATTATACTAAGTGATGGTAGCTTATGGGAAAGATTTGGGAAGGTTTGACCTAGTTTTATGACCTAAATGACCTAATCGTGTTTAGTGGGAGATTAGGGTTTATCCTATGGTTCAGTGCCTAGGTTAAGGTTCTTAAGAGTGTTTAGTAACTAATCCTAGGTCCAAAGAAGCTTATACTAAGTGGTGGTGACTTATGGTGATGTTTTGGGATAGTTTAGACCTAATTCTAGGAAGTTATGACCTAGTTATGGTTTTGTGCTTAAGGGACTTTTACCTAAGCTCTAAGGGGTTGTACTTGTGCCTAATGGTCCTAAGGTATCCTAATGTTTATAAGGTAACTCATACTTAAGCCTTGGACACTTTCAAACTAGTTAAGTTAAGCATATAGGGTTTATTAAGCACATAGACCTAATTAGGGTTTAATTAAGGTTTATTAGGGTTTTGTGATATGTTTAGTGTGTTAGATTGGTAGATTACTTATTATGGTGTTGTGGTGATCTTATGCTTGACATACCGGGGGTTTGTAGGATGTGAGTGTTGAGTTATTTGGCTCGTGTGGATACGTGAGCAGGTCTAGAGAGTCATGCAAGTAATGAATGCACATAAAAAGCAAAAATTTACCTGTGAAATACCTACTATTGGTATTTGTAATGGGAATGATAGTAAATGAGATTTTGTGGGTTGTTACACAATGGCCCTATCAGTGAGGCTTGATTTGGAGAGGATGGAGGTGTGAGAGAAGGAGACAAGTTACTCACAAAAGGAGTGTTAGCACCCGAGCTAGATTGGGTGAGCAAAGGTCATATGTTTTTTATGAAAGATGAGAAAGGTGATGAAGTTGGCCGTGTGGAAGATGATGGTTTAGAAGATGACAAGGAAGTTCCATTTGTGGATGGAGTTTTGAGAGGTGCACTTGGTACTTGAGGAGAGGAAAGTGGAGACTTTGGAGATGGAGTAGAGTCTTCTTGAGTGAGATCAATGAAGTTTGTTTGAGGTGGAATGATGGTGATCTTGGGCATTTTGTTTGTGGTTGATTGAGGTAGAATGAGAGTGTGGTTAGGTCTTTTGTTTGAGAGTGATAGTGAGGTTAATGGAAAACCTATTGTGGAAGACGAGAATGATGAGAAAGTTGAATATGAAGATGATGAAGAAGAGGAGTTTAAATAATCAAAATGATTATGATTTGGGCTAAGCATGCATTAGGAAGAATGAAGCACATATATTTGTTTAACTAAACATGGCAAATGTGGTGATAAGCATTCAAATAGGTTACAGGTTTGCTAGAAATAAGAAACAATGCAAATTCCGTGATTCCCAGGGGACGGTCCTTTATCAATAAGGAACTGCCGAATCGATAAGGGACCGCAGGCAGTGGGTTTCCAGAATTATGCCTAGGTTTTCATTTCTAAAACCTGCACACACAGCTCATTCCTACAGATCATATAACTCCATAAACATGAATTTAGCCTTAATAGTTATCGTATAAGACCAAGACTAACCAATATCATTGATAATGTACCCTCCGGTTAGCTCGAAGGACCCCCTCTTCGAGCCTTATCATCGAAGGCTCTGGCTAGCCTCCTAAAACTTTCAATGGTGTAAAACTGATCATCAGTGATCTAGTTACCAAGTGGGAATTCGACAGTCAAAGGGTTAAGCCCTTCGAGTATTCTTCAATAAGTTCTAAGGATGGAACAATGCCAAGCCCATATATTGGTAAGACCAAGTCTTACCTACGTCTCCTCTTCCTCCTTAGCTCCCCCGCTAAACCAGGAGGAGTGGGGCACTAAGCCCTAGCGGTTACCTTAAATCATGGGACGCCCCCATGATCTCCATGAAACGTGTGAACACTCTCCAAGGTTATTTCATCACCTATAAATAGTCTTGGATGGGTCATAAATCTGGTATGCAATCTCCACTACTCTACTTTACCACACTTTCATTTAACTTCTCATATCAAATACTTATTCACACGCCGGAGGTGGTTTGCAGGGCCCAACCCCTACACAATCACTTAACGTAGTGTCTTCATTTTTCTTATTTCAGATTAGACACAAGCTTTGCTCAACCACAACATCCCCTATATCCTTTGATCACCATCGAAGGCCTGGTCGTGCAATTTATTTTACAATCAGTGGCGTCATCCGTGGGACCCGCTACAATTGGTCTCGTTATTCCCATGCAAATAACCAGTCAAACATACTCACTACTTTTTCGGCATGAATCAGGAAAGAGAAGTTACACCCTCGCCGGGTTTTTCGACTTTAACCCCATTACCATTAACTGACCCTAACGGTTTCCCACCAATTATGGTGTCCATATTCACAACACTATCACACCTTGAAACAACACCCAATCATCACGCCTCAACATCGGCCAATCCGGAACCAGCCATTAGCCCTGCTGTCATTAAGGCTAACTATGAAGCATTGGAATCTTTGCTAAGGGCCCATAGGAGGCAAATTCGTAACACAGATATGCGAAGGGAGTTGGAATACTCTAGTGATGAGTACCATGAAGAAATAGAGATGAAACCAAGGCCTTCGGCGCCCGGGGCTACTCTTTCTACCCTACGCATTGGATCCCCTATCGGCCGAAGGACATGAGGAAGATCTGTTAGCTTTGAGGGAATCTCTGAGAGGGCTCCCACAAGGAGTGAAGGATTTGCAGGTGAGGGTTCCAATGGAAGGAGCCAATGAAGGGATAACTCGGAGGTTTGAATTTTCTAATCGATTTGAATCCGTATTTCCTACTTATGAGGAAATTGAAGCTTCCTTGTGGACCAAATCTCCAAACACACATGAAGAACTCAACACTCGCTTGGAAAGCCTCTACGCTTTCAAGCACATGATTGATTCTCATCTCACCCAAGCCATGGATTTCCAAACCGCAATGTACTCATCTATTGTAGGAAACCGACACACCTCTCGACCATCCACCTTTGCTCCCGCAACAACAAATGTTTCAACCACCACAAATGATCCACCACCTCCAAACCAAGTTCCACAACCACCACCTCCTCGCCATGATTGCATCATGTGCGAAAGAACCGCTCACATAAGTAACGGGTGTAAAATCTTGGTAGTTCAACTTCAAGATTAAATGAGGTTTATCCTTAACCACATCTTGGAGCGTCTTAACGCCATCTCTCACTTGCCTCAAGCCTAAAGCATTCTTAGGATCAAATGATGGTAGAATCTCACTTAGGATCCTTTTTATTTGTAGGTGTAGTTTTCATTTCACCTTGTTTGTTTTTTTCTTCAATAGTAGATTTTTTTTTCAAGTCTTTAGGTTTGACTATTTATAGTCAAAATTTAAATTTTACTTGAAATAAAATGGCTCTACTTATATAATGTGTTGGTCATTCTATTTTAGTTGTTTGTTACTAACTAGTAGTTGTCATGTGATGAATACTTACTCTCTTATACTTCGTATTATTATCCTTATCTCTACAACAAACTAACCTTTTCATGTAGGACCAAAATCCATGTATCCTCATTTGGCACTCCATTTAAGGGGAGTATTGTCCAATGGGGAGCATTTGGATTGACACATTTCCGCTTCGCTACTCTTCTTTTTGTTTCGACAAAAAGGGGAGATAGGATATATTTAACCAAATCAACTTTTAATACATCATCTAAAATGACATACTCAAAAGTTGAAATAATCATATCAAATGTAAGTTTTCAAAATGCTCAAAATCTATAATTATCCATTTGCATAAAAATAAAATCTATGTTTTGTCGTCAACAAAAAGGGGGAGATTGTTAATACAAATATCGCCTAAAAACATTATTTATGTTTTACGATCTTTCTTAATTTTGTTAACTACAAAAGATAAAGTTTATTTTTGGCAAATCATAAATATACTTTAAAAGTCTTTTACTTAACTTCACTCAAACTACATTTACATGTTTTCACAAAGTAATTTCTAAGTAAGTATACCTTAGTTTAAGTACATGTATTGAAAATGTCTATTATGTATATTTAGCAAGTTTACTAATTAGTTTGTCATATTAGGATATAAGCAAGCAAACTCTTTTTAGTAAAACATTCACTTGCTAAACATTTCAAACAAACATATTTTGACTCTATACATAAACTATTTTTACAAGTATACTTTATTTTTTAGGAATATCTAAAATTAGAAATAAAATGTTAAGTTACATCATTCCTTGCATCACACATGTCCCTTCTAGGAAACATGTGTGTAAGTGTGTATGAAACATGTTTTATTATGTATTGATTCACAATCAAGATCTCAAAGTTGACTTTGGGAGATCTTAAGAATATTGTGTTAGATTATGAAATATTTTATGCAGGATTCTGTAAGACATACTGGCGGAACCCTCGGGCATAACGGACGGAACCAAAGGATGGGTTCCGCCGTTTCCGTGGGTTGGTCAGTTTGAAGGCCTATAAATAGCAACTCACTTCTTGAGTTTTGGTTATCACTCTCTATCATATTTCACTGCATATACTTCATTTCTAACTCAGTAAAATTTCATATATGTGGGTCGTTCTTTGTAGCAAGAAGATCACGAGCATACAAGCTTCAACACAACGTTGCAAGACTTGTCTAGCATAGCATTAGTGTAAACTAGTAAAGTTTATAATTCATTGTATTCTATCCATTTGTAGTGATCGGTTAGTATTTTAGTCCTCAAAATACGTAGAGTATCGGGAGTTGTTGTACCCTTGGAAAAGAACTATCGGTAGTGGTTGTACCCTTGTGAAAGAACTCGACATCTAGCTTAGTGTCGGAAATAGTGTGTAAGCGACATGTAAGGTTTTCTCCGCCGGATAAAGAAGCTTGTTGACAAGTGCATGAAAACTCTCGAGTTGGATGCTCGAGACGTGGAGTAGAGCAAGGAAAAACAGTCCTTGAAGCCGAACCACGATAAACAATCGTGTTATGGTTTGATCGTTTCTTACTTTTATTCTTGCATATTATTTATTGTTTGATACGTCTTAATTGGTCAAAAGTAACGGCTATTGAAGCATGGCACTTGACGAGCTTATTGGAAACCTCAAAGTTCACAAAATGGTAATGGAAAAAGATTCGGAGATAGTTAGAGGCAAGAAGGAAAAAGTAAAATCTATTGCCTTAAAAGCTAGAATAGAATCAAGTGACGAGGAGGAATCAAATTCGGATAGTGATGATGAAGAGTATGCCATGGCGGTTAGAGACTTCAAGAAGTTCTTTAGAAGACGAGGAAATTTTGTTAGGCAACCTAAAGATGAAAAGAAGTCTCTACGTAAAGATTGGGATGTTAAGAAAGTAAAGAATGAAAGAAAGTGTTTTAGATACGGAGAAACCAGTCACCTAATAGGAGAATGTCCAAAACCACCCAAAAGCAAAACTCAAAGTGCTTTTGTGAGTGGTGCTTGGAGTGATAGTGAGAATGATGATGAAGAGCCAAAAAATGACGAAATAGCTCTTATGGCTCAAAGCTCAAATGAGGTGTGCTTAAAAGTGTGTTTGGAACCGGATGAATGGATCAAAGATAGCGGTTGCTCAAGACACATGACGGAGGACAAATGTCTCTTCTCTACCTATCAAGTCTATGACGGAGGTAACGTTACTTTTGGTAGCAAGCTTAAAAGCAAAATCATCGGAAAATGTATTATCTCTCATGACTCTCTATCTATTGATGATGTTGCTCATGTTGATAACTTAGGATTTAATCTTCTTAGTATTAGCCAACTTTGCCGTAAAAAGTATAAAGTACTCTTTAGTGAAAACGAAAGTAAAATACTTAAAGATGGTATAACTATAGCTAAAGGAGTTCTTAAAAACAACGTATACGTCATGAAAATTAATAAAACATCTAGTGATAAAATTTGCCTTACCTCATTAGATGAGTCCTCGACTCTTTAGCATAGACGCTTAGGTCACGCTAATATGAGACTTATTCAATCCCTATCCTCTAAGGAATTAGTTAGAAACTTACCCAAGTTGAAATACGACCAACACTTTTGTGATGCTTGCAAAATTGGTAAACAAGTTCATAGTAGCCATAAGGCTAACAATATGGTATCTACAACTAAATGTTTAGAACTTGTGCATATGGATTTGTTTGGTCCATCCGCTATTCAAAGTTATGGAGGCAACTTCTATATTTTGGTCATAATAGATGATTTTTCACGATATACATGGACAAGATTTTTGAAAAGTAAAAATGAAGCTTTCGAACAATTTGAAATACTTGGAAAGAAAATTCAAAATCAAGTAGGAAATTGCATTGTGTCTATTAGAACGGATCATGGTCGGGAATTTGATAACGAAATACAATTCGGTGAATTTTGTGACAAAAATGGTATAACACATAATTTCTCGGCTCCTCGCACTCCTCAATCTAATGGTGTAGTAGAACGAAAAACCGGACACTTCAAGAGATCAGTAGAACAATGCTTAACGAACAAAATATTCCACAAAAGTTTTGGTGTAATGCCGTCGACACATCAAATTATATCTTAAACCGAGTCCTAATTAGACAATTTTTAGATAAAACTCCATTGAAATATATAGAGGTAAAAAGCCAACATTAGGATACTTTAAAGTATTTGGGAGTAGATGCTTTATACTTAACACAAAGGATTATCTCACTAAATTTGACCCAAAGTCTTATGAAGGTGTGTTCCTTGGATATTCACAAAATAGCAAAGCTTATATTGTTCTAAATAAGGAAACTTTAAGAGTCGAGGAATCGTTGAATGTAATATTCGACGAAAGTCCACCTCCCTTTAAGACGTCACCTTTGGTAGATGATGACTTAGTTGAAAGTCAAGTTGTTAATCAAATTGATTTAGAAAACGACAAGGAAGATGTACTATTAAATAGAGAAATTGTCAATGTTAAAGAATCTAAAAGTCATCCATTAGATAGTGTCATAGGTAAACTTAATGAAAGAACCTTAAGATCAAACGCTCAAAATGAAAGTAACTATTTTTGTTTTATATCAACCATTGAACCTAAAAATATAAAAGAAGCTATAAGTTATGAATCTTGGATAATAGCCATGCAAGAAGAATTGAACCAATTTGTTAGAAATGATGTTTGGACACTAGTTCCTCAACCAAAGAATCAAACTATAATTGGAATAAAATGGGTCTTTCGAAATAAAATGGATGAAAACGGAGTTGTGTCTAGAAACAAAGCTAGGCTAGTAGCACAAGGTTATAATTAACAAGAAGGCATTGACTACGATGAAACTTTTGCTCCGGTTTCTAGGCTCAAGTCAAATAGAATCTTACTTGCATATGCTTTTTCAAATGGACGTCAAAAGTGCATTCTTAAATGGTTTTATTAATGAAGAAGTTTATATTGCTCAACCTCTAGGCTTTACCGACTTTGAAAAACCCAATCATGTTTACAAACTTAAAAAGGCTTTATACGGACTTAAGCAAGCTCCAAAAGCATGGTATGATCGACTTAAAACCTTCCTAGTTGACCATAAGTATACCATGGGCCTAGTTGACAACACTCTCTTCACTATGAAGAATGAATCACACATTATCATAGTTCAAATTTATGTTATGACATAATATTGGGATCAACTTGTCAAGAGCTTTGCAATGATTTCTCTAAAATCATGCATGACGAGTTTGAGATGAGTATGAGGGGAGAACTCAACCTTTTCTTAGGACTTCAAATTAGAAAATTAGAAGATGGGATATTCTTTAATCAATCTAAATACATAAAAGACATGCTTAAGAAATTTGGTTTAGAAGATTCAAAACCTATCAAAACGCCTATGTCCTCGGAAATCAAACTTACAAAGAATGAGGAAAGTGAATCCGTAGATAACACTAAATATTGGGGTATGATTGGTAGTCTACTTTATCACACGGCTAGTAGACTCGACATTATGTTTAGCATTTGTCTATGTGCTCGTTTTTAAGAAGATCCCAAAACAATTCATCTTGAAGCCGTAAAAAGAATTTTTAGGTACATCAAAGGCACTACACATCTAGGATTATGGTATCCCAAAGGAACGGGTGTAGAAACCTGATGAGTGTGTAAATACTCATCATTTTGAGTCAAATCTAAGCTGCAAAACGATCAAAAATACTCAAAAATGCACCAAAATGCGAAGAAAATCCCAAAGATCGTATTTTATATGTTTCTCATGAAAAACGAGTGAAAACACACGAAAAACGAACAAAACTTACATATTTGGCAGTTTCAGTCCCCCGACTTTCAAAATTTTACAAAACTAGGCCCTGGTCAATCATTTTCAAAGAAAAGTCAACTCTTGATCTTAAAAGTCAAAATAAATCAAAAATGATCTTTGGGTGAAAAACTTTTCATAAGTGTGCAAGTTTGATCCCCGGAACTTCATCTTCAGCAAAATTAGTCCCTGGACGATCAAAGTATCAAAAATAGTTCCCGGGGATGATTTTAAGAAAAAAAAAATGATGAAATTAACTTTTGGAAATGTCAAGTTGGGTCCTTGTTAAAGTTTGGAAAAATGGCAGAAAAAGCACCTCAAAATTTAGTTACTACATATATAGTCCTTAAGCCATACGAATCAAACAATTAAGCTTGGGCCCTTAGTAAAATCGTGAAGCAAAAAAAAAAAAAAAAAAAAAAAAAAAAACAGCCCACCCAAGTCCCTAAGCCCATTTTACAAACAAAACCCAACAAAAACCCACACCCATTTTCCCCCTGCTTCATTTAATAACCAATCCCACAAACCCTAACCCTAAAAAAATAATACGAACTCCCTCCATCCCCTCTCCACTGAACTCTCTCAATAAAAAAATTCACCAGTACCTCTTCCCCCCCCCCCCCCCCCCCCCCCGTGATCACATCCATCCAAAACCAACCATCACCATCCCTCCCCATCAACCTCAAAACCCTCTCCCAATCCCACTAAACCCACTCACAAACTCATACCTAACACCCCTCAACCATTCAAGGAGTGACAAGCTGGAGATCCACCTCTCAATTGGGCGCCAAAAGAACAATGGAAGGTCATGATGTATTCAAAACTAATCAATGGCTGTGACTCATCAAAGAAAGCACAAAGGTTTTATATCTCAGTGAAGAAGCACATTGAAGATGAAGACAAGAAGGCTAAATTGGTACCTACCACTTCTAGTTTAGTATAAATAGGTGACTTGTTGTAAGCCTAAGGGCATTCGAATTCTATTTTTATCATCTCATCTTTTTAATTATTGTAATCATAATTTAAAAAAAAAAAGGTTCTAGTTTGAAATTTGTAATTTGAAGTGTTATGATTTAATGGAAATCGAATTTTAATTAATTTCCTTTTTTTTTTTTTAGTTTCATTATTTTGTTTATTTTTGCTTGGTACTGGAATTCATTTAAACTTACAAAAACAAAAGTCGAAAAAAAAAAGAAGAAAGATATTGGGAGTTATGGAAGTGGCAGTAGCAATGGATGGAAATGTGGTTTAGAGCCCATGGGGGCATTTAGGTTGGTCTTATGCTTTTTGGTTCTTCACGAGCTTGGAAACCAAGTAGGTTTTATATAAAGCTTTGTTCATAATATATTTCTAGTTGATATTTGTTATAGCTCATTGTAGCTTCTTAATTTTCTGAGTTTAAGTTACGTTCCATAAATTAGTTAATTGATGTTATTTAGTGAATTGGTTGTTTGCTTGTATCGATCTAAATCAGCCTTGAGTTTGGTTGAGTTAGTTGCTAAAATAGAGTGTTAGGGATAGTTAGCATTTGATTGTTAAAGCTGTTAAGTTGTTATTTAGAGTCAAAAGGTTTTACAAACTCAGTTTTTGAACAAACTTCAAAACGATTTCTAACGTTCGTGAATTGTAGGAAAGTAATAAAAATTATTGTTTTAAAATTAATCATGGCTAGTCTTTCAAAATAAAAAGAAGTGTTGTCCTTTGGAATTGATTTGGTCATTTAGATTTGCATCCAAAGTGGTTAACTTGAGCCCGCGACTACCTCGACTCAGCAGACCTGAGTTTGGGGTGACCTTTAATCGACCATAACTTGGTCAAATCTTAACCAAATATGTTATTGTAAGCTGTTTTAGGAAGCCCGCTAGGTAGAGGTCGAGTGAATGTCTTCAGTTTTGCAATCATTGCTCTTTAGTTAAGTCCATTTGTGCCTTAAAGTTGCACCCCTGACCAACTTTTGCTGCTACTCAGTTGATCCAGTTCAAGTGATCTTTGTTAGTCTAGTCATTATTACTGGTGGCTGTTTAAATTGTTACCATATTTGTGTTTCATTTAAGTTTATTGATTGCTGCTACTACTCATGTGCTTTGAATTTGTTTATGAGTATTGATGGAGTGATTATTGTTGTACATTTGTTGTATGATTTGGTAAAAAGAAAAAGTGCAATTTGATTCCCATGTCTGATACAACCATGATCTGAGATCAGATTGTTGTTCGCAAAAGTAAAAAGAAAAAAAAGAAAAAAGTCTGATCTGGTCGAATTGCTCTCAAAAAAAAGAAAAGGAAAAAAATATAGTTTAGCAAAAAAAAATGGGGTTGAGACAGGCTCGAACCTGTGACCTCTAGACAGCCCCCACACCTCACACACGCATCGAATTACCATCTGTGCTGCTGTCATTTTGTTATTTTAATTCCTTTACTTGATAGTTATAATGGACTAGTCTTAGTTGCTTAATAATACTCAGTTTTGTATTATGCTTATTTCTTGCTTATTCAAAAGTGCTTGTCTCAAAATGTTATTTTTCCTAGGTTGAATTTCAGTTTGTTTAATTACCCTAAAATTTTCAGATTTTCTTGATTAGCTTTAATATTTATTAGAATTTATTTAGTGTTAAATATTAATTAAATTATAATAAATAAAATTTTTGTTTAAAAATTAATTTTCCTTTTTACGAAATTTTCTTTTGTCTTTTAGTTCGTAAGAAAAATATTTTTAGACCCGTAAGACCTTCGTAGCCTAAATTTTACGTTTTAATTTGCGCGTAACGTTTATTTAGAATAGACGTTACGTTTACTAGTTTAATTTGTGAATTAGGATCCCCGATACCTAACTTTGTTTTCCCGTAGCTTTTTAGGTAATTTTAAATAGTTATTAGCATACATTAGTTTATTTCTCATGTAGGTTGCGTTTAACCAATTTTCGTTTAATATTTCTTAATTTTCGATAACGTACTCACAAAACCAAATAACCTTCCCAAGCATACAAGATTTTAATCCAA
The DNA here is from genome assembly GCA_030686995.1 of Artemisia argyi. Classification (NCBI taxonomy): domain Eukaryota; kingdom Viridiplantae; phylum Streptophyta; class Magnoliopsida; order Asterales; family Asteraceae; genus Artemisia; species Artemisia argyi. The sequence continues at coordinate 157,929,168 of CM060677.1, read as the reverse complement.
TTCTTACTCGAAGCTTTCCATTCACACCTCGTTGGGGTACGACCCGGGAAATCACTTCCCGGTCTCACAATTTGAATATCACTTTCACAAGTTTTGCGAGGTAATCGTTTTCCTAAACGGTATACTTGTATTACTTCACGTTTATTTGTCTCACGACGAATTAAACTTCACGTTTGTTGATATTCTGATAAATTGTTATTTACACACCAAAACACAACGAATCAAATGGCGCCGCTGCCGGGGAGGCTGTGTGTCGAAAGTCTCGATAAGATTTAGACGATTAGTCTTGTAGAACCTTCGCAAGAAGTTACGCTTTTATAAAAACGTATAAAAAACCAAAAATATTTTTCTTTTGTTTCTAGTATATGTATTATATCTTTATAAGATAAAGAAAAACACAAAAAGATTTTCCCGTTTCATTGTTTAATAAATACAAAGTTAAAATCTTACCACCGCAAACCAAGGCAGAACACCTACCAACTGGGGGTGTGACCATAATAAGTTCCCAAACAAAAGATAAAAACTTGCCTTTGTATCACTTGCGTATTGGAAAACTTTTAAACGAGAATCACACTTTAAGAGGAGTCGAAACGGTATGTGGCAATCCAATGAACTTCGCCCAGTGAGAGATCCATTCTTCTCTCCCACTCCTTTGTGCATTTTTCCTTAGAAGTTAACCTTGCGTACTTGATTATTGGTTTAAGTTCCCTTGTCTTTAAAGTGGTATTGTTTTAATTGATATTTTTTGTGGTGCATGCGCACACGTTCGTCTATGTCAATGAGTCCTTTACAATCGCTTAATAACATTCCGAGAAGGCGTAATCGACGACGTACCAATCGAATAGTCGAACCCGAGCTTCGTACTATTCCCATCATGGCGGCCGAGCCCACTATGAATGAGCTTCTCCAAGCACCCATCGAGGGTTACGGAGATGCTATCATCATTCCAGCCATCGTGGCTGACAATTTCGAACTTAAGACGGGGTTGATTAACTTAGTCACCTCGCGTCAATTCAATGGTTTCGAGAGGGACGATCCTCGAGATCACATTCGATGGTTCAACAAAATCACGTCAACTATCAAATGCAAAAATGTCCCTGAGGAAGCTATCAAACTTCTTCTCTTCCTGTTTTCCCTCGATGGGGCTGCCAAAAATTGGCTAGACAAACAACCCCCTCGATCGATTGAAACGTGGGAAGATTTGGTCAAGAAGTTTGTGAACGAATTCTTTCCTCCATCCAAAACCACCGCCCTCAAGAATGAGATCATGAAATTCACTCAAAAATTTGATGAATCATTCGGTGAGGCATGGGATCGTTACAAGGACATGCTTCGTAAATGTCCTCATCACGGTTTTTCCGAGTTGATGCAACTCGACACTTTCTATAATGGTGTGAGCCAAGTCGATCAAGACTCTCTTAATGCCTCCGCGGGAGGCAACTTCTTGAATCGCACCACCAAAGATGCTTTGATGATAATTGAAAACAAATCCAAGGTCCGCATTCCACGAAGCAAATCGGTTGTTTCGCAAATTAATGTTGGTCCTTCTTCCTCATCACCCGTGGCTCAATCTAGCACCGATGCTAGACTTGACAAGCTCACGGAAGCAATTCATGCTTTGGTTCTCACCAAAACAAAGAAAGTCTCTTCTCAACCTGCTGAAGTCAAAAAGGTTGACACTTGCGTTACTTGTGGTGGTCCACACGCTTACTACAATTGTACTGCCACCGATGGCAATCCTTTTGAAGTCAATGCAATAGTCGGTAATTCCAACCAAGGAGGTAACCAATACCGTCCCCAAATGGAACAAAATTACCGTACTAACAATCAAAGTGGTCCACCCGGTTTCTCTCAACCCAACAATCCAAATAGATTCAATCAAAATCAACAACAAAGAAACCCGAATGTTCAAAACCAATTTCAAGCCCCTATGAACCAATATCAAAATCGAGGGGGAAATTACAACCAAGGTTCTCAAAATCAAGGAAACTTGAATAGAAACCAAGGTTATGGTAATTTCAATCAAGGAAACAATTTTCATGGTAATCAAAACCATGGAAATTTTCAAAATCAAGGTTTCAATCAAAACAACCGAGCTCAAAATTTGTCTCAAAATCAAGCCGTTGTTCAAACTCCATCACCCACCGATGAGTTATTGAAACAATTTATGAAAGCTCAAGAAGAAATAAACAGGTTGTTGATCGGTCAGATTTCTGAACTAAAGAAGTCTTTAAATGATCGACCTTCGGGATCGGGAACGCTACCTAGCAACACGATCGCCAACCCGAAGGGCGAAGTAAAGGCGATCACAACCCGTAGTGGTGTTTCTTATGATAGACCTGCGATTCCTAATACCTCATCTTCTTATCCTCCTGAGGTAGTGGAATGTGAACCGAAGGCGACAAAGGACAAGGTGCAATCCTCAAGCTCACGAAGTACCGCACGCGTCCAACCTTCGATCGTCCAAACGTCAATTCCCGAGTTTGTTTTTCCAAAGAGAATTTCTAAGCCTTCAATTCCATATCCTTCGAGGCTTAATGATCAAAAACTCCATGATAAAACTGATATCCAAATGAAGAAGTTTCTTGAAATATTTCAAAAACTTCACTTCGACATTAGTTTTGCGGATGCTCTTCTTTACATGCCGAAATTTGCTTCCACATTCAAGAATCTCATTAGCAATAAAGAAAAATTGCTTGAATTTGCTGAGACACCGATTAATGCTCAATGTTCAGCAGTCCTTCTCAAAGAGCTTCCCGAGAAGCTTGAAGATTCTGGAAAATTGCTCATTCCTTGTTCTTTGAAAGATGATCAAGAGGTTTCTAATGCTCTAGCTGATTCAGGGGGCTAGCATAAACCTCATGCCTTTGTCAATCTATGAACAACTTGGAATGGGAACACTCAAACCTACTCGTATGACCTTAGAGTTAGCTAATCGCTCTATTACTCACCCAGTCGGTATAGCTGAAGATGTATTTGTTCGTGTGAATACGTTTATCTTCCCTGCCGATTTTGTGGTGGTTGATTATGAAGCTGACCCGAGAGTTCCTCTTATCCTAGGGAGACCATTTTTGCGTACAGCAAAAGCCCTAGTTGATCATTATGAGAATACTTTGACCTTGAGGATTGATAATGAAAAAATGATTTTTCACACCGATGCTTCCAAGCATAAGAAACCTTCGGTTAAAAGCATCGATGTCATTGATTTCTCCTCCAATGGTCATTCTTCTATGTTCCCCGAATCCAAAGAACCTAGTAGTGGCAGTACCACTTCTAATGTTGACTTTCTTCTTGAGGAGTTCTCCGATGAACTTGCTCACATCGATCCACTTCCATCGGGAAGTGACGACGATTTCTTTGACTTTGAATCCGATCTCAAAGAAATTGAAAGTCTTTTGTATCATGATCCATCACTTAATCCTAATTCCGACTTTAGTGATTCTCAAAGTGATGATGATCTCTTCGACTTTGAAGCCAATCAAAATGAACGGAAAAATCTTTTGTATGGCGAATCTTGTGATGCCGAAACATTTGATGATAAGAAACCAAAAATGGAAAATGTAACTGATGAACCGTCAATTGTTTCTCATGATTTCTCCCTTTTAGAGGGTGATTCACTCTCCCCTTCCGAGTCTTCCATTGAGCATCATTTTTTTTTGTGAAAACAAAGTATTCAATCCAGGAATACTCGATGATGTAAAAACTCCTTTTACAATGAAAAAGACTCCCGATAAGAATTCCAAGTTACAAATCTCATCCGAGAAACTTTCAATTCTGGAGAAAAGTGAATCACCTCTATTCTGTCTCAACAATGATCTCACTCATGATTATGTTGATCATGACCCGGGGGAAGATGTATTTTATCATGAGAAATGTCTTATTGATGAATTTACAACAACCCTCCTTCCCAGGATTTCTATGAGCTTACCAATCTCGCAAAGAAAGCTCAAGTTCATGAACAAAGATTCCAATGTCTTTGTTCCCCTCATCACATTTTGTGTGATCTCTCTTCTTTCTCATTCCCTCGGGAGTGAGAACACTATCTTTGATCCCGGTATTCTTTCTACTAGTTTTCACTATTTGAATACCGGCGGTTATCTCATCGGAGTGGAACTTTCTCGTGCTTCATATGTTTATCCAAATATCTTGAATGAAAGTCCGATGATGATTGTTTCTTCCACATCTTATTTCCCCATGGACCAATGAATTCGGGGATCGAGTCAAGCTAGCGACTCGATAAACAAAAACAAGTAACAAACATGGGTTTTCACCCGTGTATCTGATTTCCTTCTATTTTCTAACACCCTAGTGTGGGGGAGTGGCCACCCCCCGCAGCTACTTGAGATGTACATATCTTTCCAAAAAAAAAATAAATAAATAAATAAAAAATAAAAAATGCCTGTCTGAAGAAATAAAGTGAAAAATACAAATGACATTCCCACAGTTAGCTTTTAATATTCTAGTCTTTCATTCAAAATTTCGGCATAATCGCCGGGACTTTGAATATTGAGGACAATATTCAACTCTAAATCTGGGGGAGGGGAAAATTCTAGCGAATTTTATCAAAATATACCGTCTAGTACCCCCGTTTTTGGCCAAAAATTTTTCAAAAATTTTTCACTTTATTTCAAAATTTTTGTGGTTATCAATTCGCCTTGTCTAAACGACAAAAGGGATTGGCTAATCCAGGAGCAAACGGCTCTTGGTAAAGATAACTCAAACCCGTTGATGGCTTGCAATTTTCCAAAAATTGTATGGTTCCTCAACTCCCCATCATCCTCAAAAGCTAATGAGTTGGCTAGCCCGCAAGATTATGGCTTGTGATAAAGGCTGTGGAAAAACCATAATTGGTAATCAACTCACCAAGATGTTGACTGTTCCATCAAGAGTTGGCTAGTCCAGGAGCAAACGGCTCCTGGTAAAGGCAAATCAAATCCGTTGAAAGCTGGTGGTTTGCTCAAAATCACACGGCTATCAGGTGTGCCACAGTTCTTACACCTGGCTACTCCAGAAGTGATGGCTTTTGGTAAAGAGACTTCAAATCCATTAATTTTTCTCAAAAAGATTGCTAGGGACTAGCAATAGTTTAGTGTGTGGGATTGATGAGTGTGTAAATACTCATCATTTTGAGTCAAATCTAAGCTGCAAAATGATCAAAAATACTCAAAAACGCACCAAAATATGAAGAAAATCCCAAAGATCGTATTTTATATGTTTCTCATGAAAAACGAGTGAAAACAAACGAAAAACGAAAAAAAGTTACATATTTGGCAGTTTCAGTCCCCCGACTTTTACAAAACTAGTCCCTGGTCAATCACTTTTAAAGAAAAGTCAACTCTTGATCTTAAAAGTCAAAATAAATCAAAAATGATCTTTGGGTGAAAAAGTTTTCATAAGTGTGCAAGTTTGATCCCCGGAACTTCATCTTCAGCAAAATTAGTCCCTGGACGATCAAAGTATCAAAAATAGTTCCCGGGGATGATTTTAAGAAAAAAAAATGATGAAATTAACTTTTGGAAATGTCAAGTTGGGTCCTTGTTAAAGTTTGGAAAAATGGCAGAAAAAGCACCTCAAAATTTAGTTACTACATATATAGTCCTTAAGCCATACGAATCAAACAATTAAGCTTGGGCCCTTAGTTAAATCGTGAAGCAAAAACAAAAAAAAAAAAAAAAAAAAAAAAAAAAAAAAAAAGAAAAAAAAAGAAAAAAAAAAAAAACCAGCCCACCCAAGTCCCTAAGCCCATTTTACAAACAAAACCCAACAAAAACCCACACCCTTTTTCCCCCTGCTTCGTTTAATTACCAATCCCACAAACCCTAACCCTAAAAAAATAATACGAACTCCCTCCATCCCCTCTCCACTGAACTCTCTCAATAAAAAAATTCACCAGTACCTCTTCCCCCCCCCCCCCCCCCCCCCTCGTGATCACATCCATCCAAAACCAACCATCACCATCCCTCCCCATCAACCTCAAAACCCTCTCCCAATCCCACTAAACCCACTCACAAACTCATACCTAACACCCCTCAACCATTCAAGGAGTGACAAGCTGGAGATCCACCTCTCAATTGGGCGCCAAAAGAACAATGGAAGGTCATGATGTATTCAAAACTCATCAATGGCTGTGATTCATCAAAGAAAGCACAAAGGTTTTATATCTCAGTGAAGAAGCACATTGAAGATGAAGACAAGAAGGCTAAATTGGTACCTACCACTTCTAGTTTAGTATAAATAGGTGACTTTTTGTAAGCCTAAGGGCATTCGAATTCTATTTTTATCATCTCATCTTTTTAATTATTGTAATCGTAATTTAAAAAAAAAAGGTTCTAGTTTGAAATTTGTAATTTGAAGTGTTATGATTTAATGGAAATCGAATTTTAATTAATTTCCTTTTTTTTTTAGTTTCATTATTTCGTTTATTTTTGCTTGGTACTGGAATTCATTTAAACTTACAAAAACAAAAGTCGAAAAAAAAAGAAGAAAGATATTGGGAGTTATGGAAGTAGCAGTAGCAATGGATGGAAATGTGGTTTAGAGCCCATGGGGGCACTTAGGTTGTTCTTATGCTTTTTGGTTCTTCACGAGCTTGGAAACCAAGTAGGTTTTATATAAAGCTTTGTTCATAATATATTTCTAGTTGATATTTGTTATAGCTCATTGTAGCTTCTTAATTTTCTGAGTTTAAGCTACGTTCCATAAATTAGTTAATTGATGTTATTTAGTGAATTGGTTGTTTGCTTGTATCGATCTAAATCAGCCTTGAGTTTGGTTGAGTTAGTTGCTAAAATATAGTGTTAGGGATAGTTAGCATTTGATTGTTAAAGCTGTTAAGTTGTTATTTAGAGTCAAAAGGTTTTACAAACTCAGTTTTTGAACAAACTTCAAAACGATTTCTAACGTTCGTGAATTGTAGGAAAGTAATAAAAATCATTGTTTTAAAATTAATCATGGCTAGTCTTTCAAAATAAAAAGAAGTGTTGTCCTTTGGAATTGATTTGGTCATTTAGATTTGCATCCAAAGTGGTTAACTTGAGTCCGCGACTACCTCGACTCAGCAGACCTGAGTTTGGGGTGACCTTTAATCGACCATAACTTGGTCAAATCTTAACCAAATATGTTATTGTTAGCTGTTTTAGGAAGCCCGCTAGGTAGAGGTCGAGTGAATGTCTTCAGTTTTGCAATCATTGCTCTTTAGTTAAGTCCATTTGTGCCTTAAAGTTGCACCCCTGACCAACTTTTGCTGCTACTCAGTTGATCCAGTTCAAGTGATCTTTGTTAGTCTAGTCATTATTACTGGTGGCTGTTTAAATTGTTACCATATTTGTGTTTCATTTGAGTTTATTGATTGCTGCTACTACTCATGTGCTTTGAATTTGTTTATGAGTATTGACGGAGTGATTATTGTTGTACATTTGTTGTATGATTTGGTAAAAAGAAAAAGTGCAATTTGATTCCCATGTCTGATACAACCGTGATCTGAGATCAGATTGTTGTTCGCAAAAGTAAAAAGAAAAAAAAGAAAAAAGTCTGATCTGGTCGAATTGCTCTCAAAAAAAAGAAAAGGAAAAAAATATAGTTTAGCAAAAAAAAAAATGGGGTTGAGACAGGCTCGAACCTGTGACCTCTAGACAGCCCCCACACCTCACACACGCATCGAATTACCATCTGTGCTGCTGTCATTTTGTTATTTTAATTCCTTTACTTGATAGTTATAATGGACTAGTCTTAGTTGCTTAATAATACTCAGTTTTGTATTATGCTTATTTCTTGCTTATTCAAAAGTGCTTGTCTCAAAATGTTATTTTTCCTAGGTTGAATTTCAGTTTGTTTAATTACCCTAAAATTTTAAGATTTTCTTGATTAGCTTTAATATTTATTAGAATTTATTTAGTGTTAAATATTAATTAAATTATAATAAATAAAATTTTTGTTTAAAAATTAATTTTCTTTTTTACGAAATTTTCTTTTGTCTTTTAGTTCGTAAGAAAAATATTTTTAGACCCGTAAGACCTTCGTAACCTAAATTTTACGTTTTAATTTGCGCGTAACGTTTATTTAGAATAGACGTTACGTTTACTAGTTTAATTTGTGAATTAGGATCCCCGATACCTAACTTTGTTTTCCCGTAGCTTTTTAGGTAATTTTAAATAGTTATTAGCATACCTTAGTTTATTTCTCATGTAGGTTGCGTTTAACCAATTTTCGTTTAATATTTCTTAATTTTCGTTAACGTACTCACAAAACCAAATAACCTTCCCAAGCATACAAGATTTTAATCCAATTCTCACTCGAAGCTTTCCATTCACACCTCGTTGGGGTACGACCCGGGAAATCACTTCCCGGTCTCACAATTTGAATATCACTTTCACAAGTTTTGCGAGGTAATCGTTTTCCTAAACGGTTTACTTGTATTACTTCACGTTTATTTGTCTCACGACGAATTAAACTTCACGTTTGTTGATATTCTGATAAATTGTTATTTACACACCAAAACACAACGAATCAAAACCATAGTGTATGCCGACTCGGATCATGCTGGTGACTATGTTGATAGAAAAAGCACAAGTGGTATTTGTACTTTTGTTGGACATTGTCTCAACTCATGGTTCTCAAAGAAGCAAACGGAACTCGCAATCTCAACAACAGAAGCCGAATACGTGTCGGTCGAAAAAGCATGTCAACAAGCTCTTTGGATGAAGCAAGCTCTCGTGGACTACGGAATTGTGACTAAAGATATATCTATCCTTTGCGACAACAAATGAGCCATCGACCTTAGTAAAAATCCTGTCCAACATGGTCGTACTAAACACATAGAAATTCGTCATCATTTCCTTCGTGACAATGTTCAAAAAGGAAACATCTCCATCGAGAAAGTATCCTCCGAAGACAACATTGCCGACATTCTTACAAAACCTCTTAAACGTGAACCATTTAATCTTCTTAGACTAGGACTAGGACTTATGGAACCTACTTCATAGTTCAAATGTTAAATAAACTCGTAGAAATCAAAGACAAAAATTTCATGTCCTTAACCAGCAGGACTAGCGGAACCAATAAAATCATAGGGCGGATCCCTATTTTTGGTTCCGCCCAGTCCGTCAACCACCTGCACAGGTTCTCTTTTATATATTAAACCATACAGGCCCCATACTATATACCACCCACCAAAAACAGTTACTATTCACTTTTATATCCATTTTTACACGAAAATTAGGGTTCTTACTCAGCCATTCTTCTTTCCTACCATCATTGTAAGTATCCTAAACACAATTACTCTCCTGATCTGTGTCTAGGAAACTCTATTTATGCATAAAACTAAAAACTTAGGGTTATGCATCAACTTAGGAATTCATGAAGAAAATTTGTTATAAACAAAACAATTTATGTTTTTTATTAGTTAGGAATTGCATCTTGTAAGACATTATCACATTATACCAAACACCCCATGTCAAAATTTTAAAAAATCTTCTCACATTTAGGAAAAATAGCTTTTCATTGATAATACAAAATAAAAACGTTATGTTTAAAACATCACTTGCATTACGTCTCTTGAATGCTAAAGGGAATATGCAACTAATATGTATTTTCGGGTACATTCAACCGTAGCTACATTGAACTAGGAGCATTTGGATTATCTCAAAATTTACACAAAAATTGCATAAGTAAAACCATTTTAACATTAAAATGAGTCGAGATAATCACAACTCCGTATTGTTTTCATATAGGCACACACTAGAATTTTTGATACTTAAACCACTACTTACATAAGCTAAAATTTTGATAATTATGTTTTCTAGGTTTATCATGCCTTCCGTAACCTTCTATGACCACAAAGACACCACCAAATACCTGCCCAAACATCACAAGACCAAAGGGATAACATCGGCCCAAGTAGAAATCTTTAAGAACCTTGAGAGGCGTTATGTTCATGAGGGTAGAACCATTGATCCTACTTTCCTTACCGGAACCAACATTAGGGAACAACTCTCTTTTATTGACTTTGATTGTCTCTTAGACATAGATGAGCCAATTTGTTCTCGTTTCATTCTAGAATTCTATGCTTCCGTGACCCTTAGCACAGATGATGAAGGTCCCATGTCACTAAACTTTTCGATCAACCAAAATGACTTTGAAATCACTTTAGCTCAATTTGCTCAAGTCCTTCCTGTTCCTAATCAGGGCACATGTCTTTACACCGGCAAATGGCCAATTTCAACTCTTGACTCAATCCATGACCGCATTCATCCTTATGATACCCCTTTAGTGAGCAAAGAGGAAATTCGTGACCATCTTTTTGTTAGGACTTCTCACACTAGGAGAACCCGAGGAGGAGAGGAAGTAGCCAAAGACCCCTCTGGAATGGAGCTCAATGAGTTGAGACCACAATTCTTGAAATGGGACGGGATCATTAGGGCCAATGTCATTAACACTTTAGGAAATAGGGACCATATCAACACTTGTCTCTCTTACATGCTGTATAGTGTTTCCACCCGAAAAACCTTCAACTTAGCCTACTACATTGCCAAAAGGATGGCAAACATCTCGGTTCAAGGTACCACCGCTCTTCCATATGGGATGCTTCTCACCCATCTCTTTAGGTTTTGTGAACCCATCCCTCCAACTCCTAGAGGTCGTCGCCTAGATTATCCTCTCAATCCTCACACCTTTGTGCCATTAAGTGATGAGCGAGTCTACAAAGCCAAAGGTAAACATCCTCACCCTCCAACCTCATCATCATCATCCTCCATGAGTGAAGACGACAATCTACCAAACTCTAGGCTACCTCCTCTTGAGTACCTCTCACAACTTCCAGCAATTGAGAATGAGTCGGAGGAGTACAAACAAACCAAAGGCATGTGGAAATGCTTTGGGAGATACCTTGGGAAGATTTACAAGAAGGTGAACAAGAAATGAGCGAGGTAAGAGGGTGTTTGGCACAAGAGTGCATTTAAACAATTTGGTCATCAAAACAACGTTATGTTATGATTTTATGATGTCTTAGGATGATATTATGTTGATGGATTATGTGTGAACTAACCAAATTTGCAGGGGATAAGAATTTGGTATTATGCTATTTTCACTTTTCGGCCAAAATTTTGAGTGCTAGAATCGCTCTCTCAAACTTTATTGGTAAGCGTGTTTCTACCTGCAATTTTTGTTTCTTTGATCTACAAAAAATTGATTGCTTAAGTTTTAGGAAAAATTTTAGAATTCGAAAAACTCAGGTGCTCGTAAAATGCACTCTGTCTTGATTCTGAGGCTCCACGGATACGGCGGAACCCAATTTTTGGTTCCGTCCGTTATACAACTTGGTTCCTCCATGTTTTCTGCTGGCGGATATGGCGGAACCCAAAATTGGATCCCGTCCGTGTTGTCGCTGGGTTCCGCCACTCATCAGCAAATTTTGATTCTTGAATTTTCTGAATTTTTCTAGCAATCCTTAAGATCCAAACTTGCTTCCTATATGCTAGTTACTATTTATCAGTAATTCTAGAGCTATCTAATCACACATTAACCAATACCAGCATCATTCCCGCCAAAATTTCAAATTTGTCTTAACTAACCCAAGGAACCTTTCTGATACAAGCAAGGAACCATTCCTTTGGTTCCTCCCAATCCATGGAACAACCTGACAACATGTATCTACCATGATCACATAGCATTTACTTCCCCACTTAGTCTTTCACTCCATCCAACTCCATTGGATTTACTTCCAATGATTTGACAACTTCTTGGAACTCTTCCATATGATTAGAAACCTCCAACATTGTATGGATTAATATCAAATCCAAACACCAATTACCATGTCTTGCTCTTCCTATAAATTGATCAACAACGCACACACCAATTCACACCACCACCTTCACTTCTCTTAATCTCATACTTCTAATCCTACCAAAGTCTTGCAATGACAAAATCAACCACCTCATCGGAATCATCAAGACCAATTAGGATAACCGCTAAAATAAGCGTCAAACCTTGTTGTTTCAACAAAACCATCCAACTTAGCTCATCATCATCTAGTGATTCATCCCTCAATATTTCATCACCCATCAATGACAATAACTTCCTAAACCTTGCTACTCCAACACCATCTCCAAACACTTGCATTGCTAACAAAATCACCACTCCTCCACCAACTAAAACTCCAAGTGATCCAACACCACCTTCAGTACCAAGTCAACCTTCAAAAACTCCATCACCTCATCACCAAAAATGACTGATGAGGTGAAAAATGATCCATTTTTAGGGGGTCATTTAAGCCCGAATCCGAATTTATTTGATCAAATATTGCCCTAAATCGTTCCTTTTGTGATTTTAGGTACTTGGAGAGTGAATTCTGGAAAAGAAGCCATTTTGGACGTTTTTGGAGCATAAAAGTGAAGAAAACGGCAAAGTCTCAATTTTCCATGCTGGGAACAGTAGGTGACGGTGTCAAGAGTAATTTCCTGACGGCGTCAACCCTCAATAATAAAATCCGAGAGTTCATGAAGGCGTCAAGAGTTTTCCTGGCGGCGTCAAAACCCCAAGAATTAAAATCCGTAGTTGATGACGGCGTCACACACAGGGCGTCAAGAGTAATTTGTGTGACGGCCTAGGCCTTGACGGCGTCAGAAATAGATCAAGGCCGTCCGAGGAAGTATTTGGCGGCGAGATGACGGCGTCACACCTTTGTTCTTGACGCCGTCATCCCTATTTTCTTATATATAGTTTTCTAGTTTTTCACATTAAAAGAGAGAAGTTTTGGGAGAAACCCTAAAGACGATTTTGGTGTAACTTTACAGGTTTTTCAAGGGTTCCAACCCCTTGGTACCTTGCATGATTAATCAAGATAAGTGTTCTTCTAATTCAATCAATATGTCTATGTGTTGGTTGTCTATATCTTGTTCTTGTCTTAATTCTATCATGCTAGGCTAGATCTCTTTTGTGTTTGCTTAGATCTAATGAAACCTAGATATTGATTATGTGTTGATTACTTGTTTATTCTTGTCTTGGATGAATGATTTATATGTTAGGCTTAAGAAAACTGGCAGATCTCCAAATGGTAACATGCTTGAACGTCTTAAGAAACATGAACCGAGGCGTACTAGGTCTTTATTGGTTGTATTTAATGCATGAGCCACTATTTACAAACCCTATAGTTGTGCTGGGCATGGTGTAGGAGGAGATAAGAGCTCATAGAATTGGGGAGTTATGTATGCCACCCCATGAATGGTATTAAGGAATACGATCCGTCATCCATGCAATTATAACAAGTAATTAACGTGTAAAAGATATCTAGGGATTAGTGAAATCTAAGTAAACACATTTTCTCCAATTACTGCTCACAACCTTAGTATAATTAGTTTCTTTTCATTTTTAGTATTTTATTTTGATTGCATTTTAGTTTTGGGTTAGTTGAATAACAACTAATTCCGCCCACTCTTCTAAAACCCGAGATTTTAATTGCTTTCCATAAAATATAAAAAAACACAAAAATAATCATCCCTCACCTTTAGAACTAGTAATTTAGTCTTTCTAATCCTAGCGACACTATTCCTAAGCTGAACGATCAATCCCCCGGTACTTGTCACTATACTATACTACAACGATCAGGTACACTGCCTGGTGGGGGTTGTAAGCTTCTCGAGATCCCTCGAGAGGTAAAGCCTGTTGCGATTCCCACGCATCAAGTTTTTGGCGCCTCAGCCCGGGGAATAGTTATTGTCTAGGTTAGAATTTCTTTTTATTAGGTCTACTTGCTAGATTCCTTTCTAGTAAGATTTTATTTTCATTTTATTAGCTTTCTTGTAGTCTATCTTTTTCTTTGTGCCCTTTGTTTGTAAAACCATTTTCATTTGTCTCCATGGCGGATGAAATTCCATTTAGATCATTAACTATAGAGGAACAATTAGTTTACTCGGATAGATTTGCCTCCTGTTGTTCCAATGAATTTTTAAGTGATCTTACATATATACAAGAGGAGATGGGTGTAAAGTTAGATGGGTTTGATGAATTTTATGCATGTGTGTTTTCTATTAGACGATCATTTTTAGGATCAATTCCTTTTAGTGAGACCCTTTGGATGAATTTTGAGAAAAGCTTCATAACCATTACCCATAAGTTCAACGAATTGGTGGATTCGTATGAGTGAGATGACCTAGTTTATAAGAACATGGACTTAGAATCAAACCAAGATTATGAGATGGTTAGTGTTGAACTACCTAGTTGTATGAGTGGGATAGATTTCACCAAAACATACGACACACATGAGGTTAGAGTTGAGCCACCTAGGTGCATGTCATGGTTAGGCACTACCATAATACAAGATGAACACATAGGTGATATTAATGTGATGGAAGAGATAGTAGAAAACCCAAGCCCAATAAGTACCCCACAAGTCCTACCATCACTTGAAGAATACACACCACCCGTGACTTACCCGGAAGAAGTAGAAGAGACTATAGGAGCCCCAATAGAGGTAGAACCCTTGTACCAAACACCACTAGGGGATATAGGTTTGAATACTTGTAGTGATAACCTTACTCTTAGTTCTAGGGAATTACCTAGTGTTGATGAACCGGAACCTCAATCTTCACACAACTCTCCATCCTTAGATATACATCTAGGAGACAAAAGAGGAGCCGACCCACCCATCAACCCATGTAGTCCGGGTAGTCTTAGGATAAAGGCAATGGACTCTAAGCCTTGTAGAGAGGAAGCCAATATAGGAGTGGAAAATGGCCTTACATACTTACATCACCCATTTATGATTGATCACAAGAAACATTATGGGTTTAAACCGGGTTTATTAGGTCAAGATGGATCCCCAGCTAGTAGTCTCTTGAAGATGATAGAAAATGATCCCTTTCTAGGAGAAAATCTTAATCCACCCATTAACCCGATTGAATTTGTTAAGGTTATGATGATAGGAGCACACCCCTTTGAGCATATAAGTCATCCACCACTCTTACCTCATATGGCATATTTTCACCCTAAGGGTGTGTATCGCTACTTTCACCCACACTTAATCCTAAGTGTAGGGAAAACCTCCCCTATTTCCATTAAATAAGGGTAGAGTCAGGCTCGTGACTCGAACAAAAACAAGCGCTTCTTGGGAGGCAACCCATGTTTTGTGTGTTTTTATTTGTTTGTTTGTTTGTTTGTTTGATTTTATTTGTTTCCGTATGCATGCTTTATTTTTATTGTTGGTTGATCATGTTTCTAAATTAAATAGTGGAAATACTTTACTTTGTTGTTTTGGCCTAGTCTTAACTCCACCTAAAAGTATTTTTGCAAAAGATAAGTGTAAGGGGAAACCCCAAATATGTTTTTAAGAAACAAACCGATCATGATTCTCCACAATATTAAATGAGCATGTATATTCGTATTTGTTAGAGTCAAATGCTTGTATTGAGTCATAATGAAGTTTTGCAGGATTTTCCAGGAAGTAGGACCAAGTTTTTCTCAAAATTTTCCGGAAACTTAACATAAGAATTTCTGCAGGTCCATTCTGACGGTGTCAGAGTTTTACTCTTGACGGCGTCAGGAGTTAAAATCTGGAAATTTTACCGGTTTTGTTTTTCTAACGGAGTCTTATGGTTTTTGTGAATTATTAAGTTTTATAATCTCCAGGAGATCTGCAAACTTCATTCCACAAGCATTATATCTTATCTTGTTTTCTAGGATTTAGAAACTTATATAGGATGCCGCCGATTTTACGCGAGGTTGTCTTGTCTATTTTGTCAGGTTTTACAGGTTATATATGACAAGAAGATGATTTATATTCTAGAAGGGAAGCTTTGATTGTTTCATTTTCTTGGAGGAAGATTTAACCTGGCCAACCTATAATCCATACCGAGCGAATCAGGGGAGTATTTGATTTCATTTTCTTTACTTTTTCACTTTTACATTCTTTACTTGAACATTGGGGACAATGTTCATCTTAAGTGTAAGGGGAGGGTAAAAAGATGATACCTTACATATGCACTTTCGCTTGAGTTTGTTTTGTTTAATAGTAGATGTGTAATAAAACTATGAGAAATACTTGTTAGTGTAATTTTAGCGCCAAATTTAAAATTTTTTACAACATTTAGGAGTGAAACTTTAGCCATAGCAAGCGTCTCATGGATAGGAGATTGTATGACTAGCACATAACCGTATATTCAGAAAAAATTTCCACCCAAATATGTGAGGTTCGCCTTTAGATTTGATAGGAAAAGCATTCATTATTAGTGCTTATGAGTGTACCGGTAGCATTTAGATTCTAGAACTTGCGTTAGTGATGCATCCCGAGACCACTAGTGAGACTACATCCGTGTAGTAGGATTTACTACATGATAAGAGGCATTAGGATCACCCTTGTGTTAAACCCGTATTATGATTACTTGACCATTTAAGTCATATTACTTGGCTAGTTAAGTCAACTAATTTTTCCCACACCCTTTGCGTTGTACTCATTTTTAGTACACGAAACCCCTAGTACACCCCTCCGAGCCTATCTTTTCGTTTCTAACTTTAAGCATTTTACTTAAAGGAAGAATTTGTTACACCCCACTTAAATGTACAACCAAATCGCCTTAGCCTTCCGTGTATGCGCTCATTTTTAGTGCATTATTGTTATTTGTTAAACCCTAAGTTAACTTTCTAATTGATTACATGGTTGCTAAGTCGAGTCATATCTTTGTACATATTGTTTTGGGACGATTGGGACTCATGGGTAAGTACTTATTTTATGGAGTAATGGGGAAGAACATCATTTATTACCCCCATATGTACGTTAATCTTAAAAGTGCTCCAAGTGTTTTGATTTTCTTAATTCGAGTCATTAGAATAGTTGAATGTAAAGTATGTAAAGATTCAAGTGTAAGGGGAACTCTCATTCCCTATGATGTATTATTTTGGATGGTAGGGTAAGAATGTATGCAAAAAAAAAAAAAAAAAAAAAAAAAAAAAAAAAAAAAAAAAAAAAAATCGAAAAAAAATCAAGAAAAAGAAAAGAAAAAAAAAAGAAAAGAAAAGAAAAAAACATACGTACTACCATCCCGTTTCATTCTATGTTTATGTTTTTGTTATTTTTCATTTATTAGCTTAAGTCGAGTCTAGTCTTGGCTTAGCAACGCCATATTGTACATGTAATTAACTAAGATTGTTAACTCGCCACCAGTAATAACTTCCTTTATCCAACAAAACCGTGTAATTCATAACCCTATACCTAACGTTACAATCCTTTAAAAGACCTCTTTGATAGTTTATCCTAGGTGCTTACGCCATGTGGTGGAGGTTTGATCCTTTCCCAAGCCTATGGTAATCTATTTTGCTATGACAGGTAGTGAGAGATATCTTCCATTTCCATAATGTTATATTACTTTATTACACCCGAGAGATGTGAGTATCTAAACACTATTTGTGAGGTGCTTGTGTATGACCTTCGTGCTTGTCTATTGGTCTTTAGTGGAACGATTATTTGTTGTAATTACTTTTATATTAGTGTTAAATGACCCCTAACCTGTCTTTTGAGTAGAATAAAAGCGCATTTGCTTGAGGACAAGCAAATCTCAAGTGTAAGGGTATATGATGAGGCGAAAAATGATCCATTTTTAGGGGGTCATTTAAGCCCGAATCCGAATTTATTTGATCAAATATTGCCCTAAATCGTTCCTTTTGTGATTTTAGGTACTTGGAGAGTGAATTCTGGAAAAGAAGCCATTTTGGACGTTTTTGGAGCATAAAAGTGAAGAAAACGGCCAAGTCTCAATTTTCCATGCTGGGAACAGTAGGTGACGGCGTCAAGAGTAATTTCCTGACGGCGTCAAACCTCAATAATAAAATCCGAGAGTTCATGAAGGAGTCAAGAGTTTTCCTGACGGCGTCAAAACCCCAAGAATTAAAATCCCTAGTTGATGACGGCGTCACACACAGGGCGTCAAGAGTAATTTGTGTGACGGCCTAGGCCTTGACGGTGTCAGAAGTAGATCAAGGCCGTCCGAGGAAGTATTTGGCGGCGAGATGACGGCGTCACACCTTTGTTCTTGACGCCGTCATCCCTATTTTCCTATATATAGTTTTCTAGTTTTTCACATTAAAAGAGAGAAGTTTTGGGAGAAACCCTAAAGACGATTTTGGTGTAACTTTACAGGTTTTTCAAGGGTTCCAACCCCTTGATACCTTGCATGATTAATCAAGATAAGTGTTCTTCTAATTCAATCAATATATCTATGTGTTGGTTGTCTATATCTTGTTCTTGTCTTAATTCTATCATGCTAGGCTAGATCTCTTTTGTGTTTGCTTAGATCTAATGAAACCTAGATATTGATTATGTGTTGATTACTTGTTTATTCTTGTCTTGGATGAATGATTTATATGTTAGGCTTAAGAAAACTGGCAGATCTCCAAATGGTAACATGCTTGAACGTCTTAAGAAACATGAACCGAGGCGTACTAGGTCTTTATTGGTTGTATTTAATGCATGAGCCACTATTTACAAACCCTATAGTTGTGCTGGGCATGGTGTAGGAGGAGATAAGAGCTCATAGAATTGGGGAGTTATGTATGCCACCCCATGAATGGTATTAAGGAATACGATCCGTCATCCATGCAATTATAACAAGTAATTAACGTGTAAAAGATATCTAGGGATTAGTGAAATTTAAGTAAACACATTTTCTCCAATTACTGCTCACAACCTTAGTATAATTAGTTTCTTTTCATTTTTAGTATTTTATTTTGATTGCATTTTAGTTTTGGGTTAGTTGAATAGCAACTAATTCCGCCACTCTTCTAAAACCCGAGATTTTAATTGCTTTCCATAAAATATAAAAAAACACAAAAATAATCATCCCTCACCTTTAGAACTAGTAATTTAGTCTTTCTAATCCTAGCGACACTATTCCTAAGTTGAACGATCAATCCCCCGGTACTTGTCACTATACTATACTACAACGATCAGGTACACTGCCTGGTGGGGGTTGTAAGCTTCTCGAGATCCCTCGAGAGGTAAAGCCTGTTGCGATTCCCACGCATCAATGACACCAATGGAAATCTTCAAAACACCACCAACATCACCACATCCATTTATGGAAACTTTGGATGACCTTCCTCCAAGATCATCAAATCCACCACCATTACCACTTTTTGAGACTATGGAACAAATGGAAACTCAACAACAACCTAGGTCTCAACCAAGTAACCCATTGGAGGAAAAACCTCATCAACCATCGCTAATAGAGCATTTGGCTTACAAGCATGCTAGATCTTCCATCTATCCACAAGATCAAGATCATCCTAATCAACAACCATTGTTGTTTCACCGAATCGACAATGACATCCACGGTCCTCTTTATGGAGAACCAAACTTTCATCATCATGATCAACAACAACAACCACGTCATAAATTTTCCAACCGGTTTGAATCCATATTTCCTACTTATGAGGAAATTGAAGCTTCCTTGTGGACCAAATCTCCAATCACACATGAAGAACTCAACACTCGCTTGGAAAGCCTCTATGCTTTCAAGCACATGATTGATTCTCATCTCACCCAAGCCATGGATTTCCAAACTGCAATGCACTCATCTATTGTAGGAAACCGACATACCTATCAACCATCCACCTTTGCTCCCGCAACAACAAATGTTTCAACCACCACAAATGATCCACCACCTCCAAACCAAGTTCCACAACCACCACCTCCTCGCCATGATTGCATCATGTGCGAAAGAACCGCTCACATAAGTGAGGGGTGTAAAATCTTGGTAATTCAACTTCAAGATGAAATGAGGTTTATCCTTAACCACATCTTGGAGCGTCTTAATGCCATCTCTCACTTGCCTCAAGCCTAAAGCATTCTTAGGATCAAATGATGGTAGAATCTCACTTAGGATCCTTTTTATTTGTAGGTGTAGTTTTCATTTCACCTTGTTTGTTTTTTTTTCTTCAAAAGTAAATTTTTTTTTTCAAGTCTTTAGGTTTGATTATTTATAGTCAAAATTTAAATCTTACTTGAAATAAAATGGCTCTACTTATATAGTGTGTTGGTCATTCTATTTTAGTTGTTTGTTACTAACTTGTAGTTGTCATGTGATGAATACTTACTCTCTTATACTTCGTATTATCATCATCCTTATCTCTACAACAAACTAACCTTTTCTTGTAGTACCAAAATCCATGTACCCTCTCTTGGCACTCCATTTAAGGGGAGTATTATCCAAGAGGGAGCATTTGGCTTGACACATTTCCGCTTCGCTACTCTTCTTTTTGTTTTGACAAAAAGGGGAGATAGGATATATTTAACCAAATCAACTTTTAATACATCATCTAAAATGACATACTCAAAAGTTGAAATAATCATATCAAATGAAAGTTTTCAAAAGGCTCAAAATCTATAATTATCCATTTGCGTAAAAATAAAATCTATGTTTTGTCGTCAACAAAAAGGGGGAGATTGTTAATACAAATATCGCCTAAAAACGTTATTTATATTTTACGATCTTTCTTAGTTTTGTTAATTACAAAAAATAAAGTTTATTTTTGGCAAATCATAAATATACTTTAAAAGTCTTTTACTTAAGTTCACTCAAACAACATTTACATGTTTTCACAAAGTAATTTCTAAGTAAGTATACCTTAGTTTAAGTACATGTATTGAAAATGTCTATTATATATATTTAGCAAGTTTACTAATTAGTTTGTCATATTAGGATATAAGCAAGCAAACTCTTTTTAGTAAAACATTCACTTGCTAAACATTTCAAACAAACATGTTTTGACTCTATACATAAACTATTTTTACAAGTATACTTTCTTTTTTAGGAATATCTAAAATTAGAAATAAAATGTTAAGTTACATCATTCCTTGCATCACACATGTCCCTTCAAGGAAACATGTGTGTAAGTGTGTAAGAAACGTGTTTCATTATGTATTGATTCACAGTCAAGATCTCAAAGTTGACTTTGGGAGATCTTGACAATATTGTGTTAGATTATGAAATATTTTATGCAGGATTCTGTCAGACATGCTGGCGGAACCCTCAGGCATAACGGACGGAACCAAAGGATGGGTTCCGCCGTTTCCGTGGGTTGGTCTGTTTGAAGGCCTATAAATAGCAACTCACTTCTTGAGTTTTGGTTATCACTCTCTATCATATTTCACTGCATATAGTTCATTTCTAACTCAGTAAACTTTCATATATGTGAGTCTTTCTTTGTAGCAAGAAGATCACGAGCATACAAGCTTCAACACAACGTTGCAAGACTTGTCTAGGATAGCACTAGTGTAAATTAGTAAAGTTTATACTTCATTGTATTATATCCATTTGTAGTGATCGGTTAGTATTTTAGTCCTCAAAATACGTAGAGTATCGGGAGTTGTAGTACCCTTGTAAAAGAACTATCGGGAGTGGTTGTACCCTTGTGAAAGAACTCGACATCGAGCTTAGTGTCGGAAATAGTGTGTAAGCGACATGTAAGGTTCTCCGCCGGATAAAGGAGCTTGTTGACTAGTGCAAGAAAACTCTCGAGTTGGATACTTGGGGCGTGGAGTAGGGCAAGGAAAAAGAGTCCTTGTAGCCGAATGATGAGTGCTCAAACACTCATCATTTTTGGTCAAATCTGAGCTGCAAAACATTTAAAAACACTCGGAAATGCATCAAAATACTGAAAATATCCAAGGATTGTGTTTTATATGTTTCAGATGTAAAATGATTAAAAAACAGATGAAAAACAAACAAAGTTTGTATAACTGGCAGTTTCAGTCCTTTAACTTTCAAAACTTGTCAAAATTAGTCCATGAGCATTTGTTTTGGAAGAAAAGTCAACCAAAGTCCTTTGAAAATCACAAGTTGTCACAATTGGTCCCTGGATGAAAAGTTTAAAAATTTTACAATTTTGGTCCCTCAACTTTGAGTTTTAGCAGTTTTAGTCCATAGGAAGTTAAAATTGGAAAATTACATGCTCCTTGTGGAATTATAATATGGCAAGTGTGGTCCTTGTAATACTTTGGCAGGTTGGCAGTTTCAGCCAATTATAACATTGGTCCTTGTGATTTACTTAGCTACTAAAACCAATTGGACCATTTGCGTAATTTATAAACAAAACTAACCCACCTATACTAATCCAATACCCAATCCAAACAACAAAACAAACCCACCCTTATTCCGGGCCCATGTACACCAACCCCACCCCCACTCCCTTTGTAATAATAACCAGGGTCAAAGGGCAATCAACTCCCTCATCCCCTTCCTCCCATCCTTTTGCCCGCCAAAAACAAACACAACCTCTGCCATCACCAGACAATATTGTGTCCCCCTCCTCTCCCCAGTAAACCTACTAAGCCACCCTACAAAGTCAAACCCATGTGGGAAAACACCAACCCCCTCCTCCACAATGGCAATCCACTTCATTGGCGCCAAATCAAGATTAAGGGCTGAGATGAGTTCAGAGTAATTTAATGGTTGGGTTTTGCTCCCAAGAAAGCACAAGAAAGCAAGAAAACCTAATTAGCTTTAATATAAATAGAATGAGATGTATGCAATTTGAAGGCAGTAGGGGTTTTAGAGTAGAAATAGTTAGTGTAATTTAATTTAGTTTAGTTTTTAAATAATTTCAAGCATCTATACTTCTTAAAAATTCAGTTTAATACAATTTCAAGTGTTCTTTTATTTAGTTACCAAATTTATTTATCATTAATCTCAAATTGCCATCCTCAAGTTTACTTGTTTTAAATGCTTGTTTCCTGTTTACCTATGCTCATTTAGGTTAGTTATAGCTTTTACAATCATTTCTTTTCAAGTTCTAGCTTTAAAAATCTCATTTCTAGTGTAAAATTCCCAACAGTACCACAATAGAGGGTGTTTGGTATAGTGGATCATTTTTTGGTTTAAAAGAGTGTTGGCAATTTTCTGAATTTGATATTGCTTTAAAACCATATTAGGAGTAATTACAAGTAGTTTTTAAGTATTTGCATCAAGGTTTAAAGGTTTTGAATGAGTTTCTTAAGTTCTTAGATTTATAACTGTTTAAATAATCTCTAATTAGCAAAACTAGTTTAGGCCTTCATTAGGTGTTGTCATTGCTTCACTTTAGTCCCAATTAGGTTAGTGCACCTTTCCATAACCTGGTCTTTGATTTTTTATGTCAAAAATCTTGTTTTTACCCCATTTTGCAAAAATTCTGCACTACCGAAAAAGAGCCCAAACAATAAATTAGTTTTTGATTTTTCGTTTCTTCGTTATAAGCTCGTTTTACCTGAAATTTGGTATGCATGTAAATAGGTTTATTTCCTAGTTACTTTTGATTTTTATGAATTTTTTTAAGAGCTTTTGGATAGCTTAAACACCCCCACGAACAACAGATCTGCAGATTTTGTTTTTGTTTTTTGTTTTTTTACTTTTTACTTTTTTTTTTGTTTTGTTTTTTTTTTTTTGTTTTTTTTTTTTTTTTTTTCCGAAACAGATTTTGATTTTAATTTTTAATTTCTTTGTTTTTAATCTAAATGACCCAAAATTTGGTACAGAGCTTCTTGGGTAGCTAGAGTAGCCCCAGAAGCCATTTTTTTCTGCAGCCCCTTACGTGTAAGTTGCTTATTTGTGCTTTTTAGGCTTCGTTAAGTGCTTTTATCTATTCCTTACTGCTTATTATTCTTCCCTTAGTTTCCTGTAGCTTAAATCTACCTAAGTTCAGCTTAAGTTAGCTTTTTAGATAAGCTTTTAGACTTTATAATACCCCTTTATAAGCCTTTTTAGTTAACTATTAGTTACTTAATTTATGTGCTTATTAGTTTATGAGCATTGCTTATTATTCTGTCCCCCCTAGTGCTTTTTCGGTTCTCCCTGAGTTGCCCTTTTGCTCATTTCCCTTAGTATTACATTAGCTTTTAAGTAGGATTGATCGCTCATTAACCTGCCTTTCACAAGCTTTGTTCATTTTGACCCGTTTTTCCTTAGACCATAACTTGCCCAATTTTTGAGCCTTTAGCTTGATTCTTGATGATTTGGATAGCCAGTAGTATAAGCTTGATTTCGCCCCCGTCACTTTTCAAAAATCTGCTTATTTAGTGTCTTAAAAATTCAGCCAGAAGTATGCCATTTAGCCTTGTTTCGGTCTCAATAGTACAATCTGCCTGAGCACTCATTTTGGCTTGCGGCCAGGGCTTATCTGAGTTTTTTTGTTGAATTGAGTTTGTTTTAGTATATTACACCTTACCTAAGCTTTTGGTGTAATTTGGTACCCAACTGCTTATTCTAAGTGCTTATTTAAGCTGCTTATTGCCTTTCTAGCTTATTCTGTGGGCTTATTTTTATTTTTATTGTTTAGTTGTGCATTTTTAAGTTAGTTGAACCTTCCCTAAGCTTTTGGTGTGATTTGGTGCATATGTGCTTATTTGAAGTGCTTATTTAAAGTGCTTATTTGCCCAATCCAACTTATTGGTGGGCTTATCTAACTTTTTATATTTTTCCTAGGCTTTGTATAATATTTTAGATTTTTCATAAAATTTCCAGATTTTTCCTAGCTCATTTAGTACTTTTCTTATTTAATATTAGTTTTTAAGTATTTTTAAATCATTTTAAATTCATAAAAATTAAATAAAAACCCAAAAAAAATTAGTTCTCAGTTTCAAAAATAGTTTTAGGTTATTTTAGATTTTTCAAAAGTAAATTTGCATTTTTCTCACTTTATTTCATATTTCTTTTCATTTTTATTATTTTTTTAAATCTTTAAAAATAGTTTTAATTAATAATAAATACATAAAAAGTCTAAAAAATATTTTTATTTTTCCTAAAATTTTCTTTCACCATTAGAATCATAGAAAAGTAATTTTTATGTCCGTAGGATTAGTGTAGCATAAAATTCACTTTTTATTTTGCGCACTCGCGTTTATTTTAACATAAACGCGCGTTTTTAATTTTAAATACGTTCTAGGGTAATTTGGTCTTACGTATTTGTTAATATAGGTTATTTTGATCATTTCACTTATATTCTCCTTAGTTAAATCACTATTACCCCTTTCCTGTTCAGAATCACCCGATCACAAACCCGTTTTAATACCCTCACACCTCGTCGGGACATAACGACCCGGGGAAACACTGTATTCCACGGAGAATTGGCACCAGGATGTCTGACCTTGTTGACCACTCACATTGGTTGATTTAAGTTGACCGTTTGGATCCAATCAAAATTTGGAGCCGCTGCCGGGGAGGTTGTGCGCGTTCTTTTAAACGGTTTTGCAGATTAGTGAATCTGGATATACACTCATTGTATATTTACCATCCTTGTTCATATTTTCATATTTTTATAAAAAACAAAACGGTTCCCGAAAACAATTTAAAATTAGTTTTTAACGAACAAAAAAACACAAAAAGATTTTCTTTCTTATTTTTATAAAAATGTTTTCCAAAAATACCAAAAACATTCGTCTTTACCCTCTCACCTTTTTGATTCTTTATCCCTACCCATCTATGAACCTTTGATTCTTTTATATGTCGTATCCACACCATTTGGATTGTCAATGGTGTGTTAGTCCTTATAACGGTGGTAAATGCCCCAGCTGTGGCATGGTAGAGTCAGGATACGGGTCTGTCTATAACCAGGATCCCTATTCTCACCATGACACGACTGATTTATTCCATCAACCACCACAGCATGAGATACTGACATATTCGTGTGAATATTGTGGAGGTCCTCACCAAGGATTTGAGTGCCAAACTGGAAACACGTTTGTCTATGAACAGTTTTCTGGTAACACTCAGAATTTTGAAAATGACCAATATCCATACGATTCACCAAACCAGACTCAACAGTTTTACTGTTGTGAGTACTGTGGTGGTTCACACTACGGTCTGATTGTCAATCAGGAAACATGCTTATCTATGAGCAGGTTCCTGATAACAATAATGACTACAACATATGTGACTCACAGCCACATCAGTTCAACTGTTGTGAGTACTGTGGAGGTCCTCACTTTAGCTCGGATTGTCAAACAGGGAATCCATTTCCATGCAACAATTACGACTATTCGTTTCAAGACCCACCTCCACAGTATGATATGATTCAAGCAACTCCTCAATACCCACAAGACCTTTGTCTAGAGGTTCTTGAGAAATTAAAAGAACTTAAGGAGGAGTTGGCTAATATTTCGCTTCGCCATGCTCCAAGTTCTTCTTGTGCGTATTGTGGGGGTCCTCATGATGATTTTCAATGTCAACCGTATTACAAACCTGAACATTGTTCTAGTTCTGATACATCCGGTTTTGACACATCCACACCCCCACAATTTCCACTCATTCAATATTCCCGTGGGAAATCCATGGAAGAATTACTTGCAGAAGAACGAGCTACTAGAAACGAAAATACCATGGAAGAATTACTTGTCGAGGAACAAGCAGCTATAACACGTGCCAAATTTCGTAAAGCTGCTCTTCTCGATTACGATGATGATAGTGATAATGAAGATACCCTTGATGTCCTTCAATTTGATAAGCGTTCTTCAGATTCATCAGTTGTGATTCCTTCCATGGAAAATCAGGGAGAAAATTACGTGTCAGAGAAATTACTAGCAGAAGATCAAATGGAACTTGTACAATCCATGAATGCTAGCTCCTCTGAACTCCCTCAGTCTATTGTTATCACACCCGAAGTTCACACTCACTCTCTGAGTATGAGGGATGAGCATCTTAGCACTGTTCCTAAAAAGGAATCGGACGAATTCATAAAGTCTAGTGTTGAGAACCTTGTTCCAATCCCAAGAGAGTCACAGGGAACTTTTGATCATATGTGTGATTTACCTTCCCCTCTTGAGTGTCCAAAAGATCAATTTGAGACTTTCTCCAATTATAGCGAAGATTGTGCATCTTATGGAGACATCGAGTATGTTGAGGCATCAGTTCCACATTCTGATGCTGATCATCTTCTTGAGGAGTTCGCCGATGAACTTACTCACATCAATCCACTTCCAACGGGAAGTGACGATGATCTCGTTGATTTCGAAGCTGGTCTAGGAGAAATTGAAAGTCTCTTAAATCATGATCCGTCACTCACTTCTTATCCCAGCAGTCCAATAGAGAATGTTAATCACTTTGTTCCCGAAGCATTCCAAAACTACTCTCACCAATCCTTTGTTTGAATTCAAATCTGAATTCACGTTGATTTCTGATAATCCACTCTTTGATATTCAGAATGAGGATTTTGATGAGTCCACAACGGGACATGAGTTCACAGATTTACATCATGTGAATGATTCTCTTCATGAGGAGTTCTCCAGTGAACTCACACATATCATATCTCCGCCGGAGTATGATAACTTCCACTTTGATCTAGACACACCCGGGATATGACTTGATCACATGAGCTTAAATGATGAGGTTCATAATATAGAAATTATGAATTCTCCCGTGGGTGATGATGAGTTAGTCAGGATTTTCATCATGATTTTCTTTCCTTTCTTCACCTATCCCGTGACGTCTCCTGTTCTTCACTCCTTCGGGAACGAAGACATTATCTTTGACCCTGGCATCACCGCTTATAGTTTATACTATTTAAAGCTGGGTACTTATCTCATCGGTGTGGAACTTTCACGTGCTTCAAATGTTTGTCCAAACATCTTGAATGAAAGTCCGATGGAGATTGTCTCTTCCACATCTTGCTTTCCCAAGAACAAATGAATTCGCGGTCGAGTCAAGCTAGCGACTCGGTAAACAAAAACAGTAGCATGCATATGGGGTTTTGTAGGACCTTAGATATACCAACTTTATCACAAATATAGAAGATTAGAAGAAGAAAGATGGTGACTTGGTGAGAGTATATGTATTTCGTATGTATATAGAGAGATGGAAAAGATGAGAGCTTTTATTAAGAAACACACACAAATACACACACAAGCACACACCTCAAATGACTCATTTGAGGTGTTTATATAGTTAGACATATGACACCCTAATGGGCTTGGATGGGCTTGGTCATGGATTGGACTTTTACATTAAGTATAGACTAGTTGTAATACATAACTTATAACCTATTAGATTAGTCCAAACCATAAGCCCATTGACTATTCTATTGTAATCTATGACACATTACAAAGTTACATGTATGACAATGACCATCACTTCTAAATACATATTTTTAATGCTAACAATCTCCCCCTAAGGGGTGGTCATTCGAATGATGCTCTACGTGAGTGGATCTTCCGTGTTCTTTGTCTTTAACTTTGTGTGTCATTGTAGAATAGTCTTTAGTCTTTGTTCCTTCATGCTTTGCGATCTTCGATAACTGATTTTTCATCGTTCTTTGCTCCTTTGTGATGTGGAGTTATCTGCCATTCGTCACTTCTGCGTCTGTGGTGGTTGTTTGCCATTCCAACATGCTCATACATCTTTGGACTTTGATATTCATATGCACGTAGTTCCCTTTCTTTCACTTTGATCTTTAGTCTTTATACTTTGTAGATTCTTCTTTTTGGCGTAGAATCTTTCTTTGAACTTTGTGTTGTATAGATCTTAGAGGGAGCTTTCTTTAACTTCCAGATGTATGTATGAGCATGTGGAATCTGTCGCCATGGAGATGAAGTGTCCCTGCATATAAACAGTTAGCAATAAAACATCCGGTACTTACAGATAAGAATTAGAGATCGTCAACAGCATAGTGTGAAGACTCCTTCTAACCCTTACCAAGGCCGTTCCCATGTCAGATACTCTCGAGAGAGCTTACGAGACCTACTTAGTAGCTCAATGACTGGGTGAGTCGCTGGGGATCACTCCACGACTGTAGACCATTTGAAACCACCGCGAGCACTAAGCGTAACCCATAAAGAATTACCGAAGTGACCTGCTGTCAGGGCTGCTTGATGTTGACCCTGGCAGGAATTTCCATTCAATCATTGAGAATCACAAAATTGAATCCTCTCATAAATGTTCTGGCAGATTGCTGAGATCTGCGTAGGACTCTAAAGTTTACATCTGGCGTCCTTAATGTTGAACAACCAGTGTAGAAATATCATGTGTTCCTGTGAGATCTTTTGATGAATCTCGAGGCTCTAGACTCGATAAGTGCACATTTGGTTTCCTATGCGGAGATTAGGGAGAGGTCTCCTGCTTCAATATCAACCATCTCTAAAAGATAAGTCGATAGATTGTGCCGGTTCCCCGTGAGAATGAAACAAGCTCTTTTAAGAGAACTTGAGTGGTTAAGAAGGTTTAGTGCAGTGCGTCACTGGGTCCATGACGTCTTAGTCTTCAATACCGGTGTCACCTTAGTAACAACCAGTAGCATATGAATTGTACCCGGTGTCTGCCCTAAGGTTGAACATTTGGAGGGCTATTTCTTTTCACCCTTTTTCATAACTTTTCTTTTTAATTCTTCAACCCCTTCTTTCTCCTTTCTCATTTTCTCCTTTTTTCAATCTTACCTAAGGACTTCTAATTCTAATCTATTGGAATTGTCCTTGGGTAGATCCCTCCGGCTCTGGCGGATCATAGGACGGTTTTTCCTAACCTTAGTCACCTTATAACTCCATGACTATCCTATAATTGATCACATGCCATAAAACCTTTTGTGAAAATCTCTCAAAGTGTTTATGAATATAAACACAATTTTGTTGACACTTTGAGAGTTTTTGTTTCTTTTGAAGGACTCCCCCTTCACATGTGCTCATGGATTGTTAAGAAATTTGCACATGCGGGAAGAGTTTGCACTTTTTGAATTGAGCCACTTTCAGTGAACATGACCGATTCGAGACACGCTTACATCACTAGTTAGACTAGCTTGAAGTTATTACCCGTCCTGGTCAAGTCCAAAGAAAGTCTCTCGATACGGTACATTCTACTCAGACAAGTCCTATTCGAGACACGCTTACATCACTAGTTAGACTAGCTTGAAATTATTACCCGTCCAGGACAAGTCTTTTCGATTACTGACATTTTAAACTTCGTCAATTCATTGGTACTATCTGAGTCGAGCTCTTTTGAGATTCAGTCACAATCTTTAAACATCTTCGATCACATTTTAATCATGTCTTCTCCCCCTCAAAAATAGCATAGCGTGATATTTTTGATATCAACTGATTAATAAAAAGCTTTTTGGAGAGAAAGACAAATTTGATTTTGCATGAAATCGGAACATTTTGAGTTTGTACTCCCCCTTAATGATAGCATATTTAAAATTAATTAAGGATTTTGAGGGAGTTATCTTGAGCACTAATTTTGAGAGATTTTGAGAAATCTTTTGAACAATCTTGAAAAAGTGCTCAAGAATTTTGTTGGAAAACGAGTTTATGCTTGAAATCTTTTTCGTTTGTTTAGACTCGAACTTTTTGAAAAAGAGTTCGTCATTGAACGTACGAGTCCTTGATTTGAAATATAATCAGAAGTCATCGTTGAAGTTCGGGTTTCATACTGAAGTATACGAAAGCCATAGTGAAGAAAATTTTGAGAAACGACATGTTTTAGGAAAACATAAAAAAGAACTCCCGCTCAAGCATCTGTACATGTCCGTATCATTGTTGAATGACATTTCTAGAAACGTACAGAATATTGATTTATACGCGAGACATGTCGTGAGAAGAATATTTTTGGATTTTTTGATTTTATATTGTTTTTGTATTTTTATTTTTTTATATTTTTGTATTTTGTTTTTGTTGGTTTTTCAAATTTTGTATTTTGTTTTTCAAAAATATTTACAACGAAGCGATTTTGAAAACTTTTTTAAGAAGATTCGAGAAGACGTTCTAGCTCCTCAGGAGTTAGGCTTCGCATGCCAATTCGTCGAACTAAATAGTCAAACCGTTCTTTTGGAAGGGCTTTAGTAAAAAGATCGGCGAGTTGGTAATCAGTCTTAACGAAAAATAATTCAACAGTACCCTCTTCCACGTGTTCTTTGATGAAATGGTAGCGGACTTTGATATGCTTCGTCTTAGAGTGATGTACGGGATTGCACGAGATGGCTATGGCACTTTTTGAGTCACAATACATAGGTATTCTGTCAAAAGTAAAGCCATAATCTGTGAGCTGTGTCCGCATCCAAAGAACTTGGGCACAACACGCAGATAGAGACACATACTTGGCTTCGGCGGTTGATAGCGCAGTACAATCCTGTTTCTTTGAAGACCAGCTTACTAGCTTTTCACCCAAAAATTGAGCTCCACCTGATGTACTCTTTGCTGTAACTTGATCACCAGCATGGTCTGCATCTGAAAATGCTGTTAGATTAAACTCCGAATCCTTCGGATACCAAAGTCCCAAGTTAATGGTGCTTCGTAGGTACCGAAAGATCCGTTTAACCTCTTTGAGGTGAAGTTCGGTAGGCTTTGCCTGAAACCGTGCTAATAAACATACAACAAATTGAATATCTGGTCGGCTAGCAGTTAGGTACATGAGAGAACCGATCATGCTCTGATACCACTTGTAGGACCTTAGATATACCAACTTTATCACAAATATAGAAGATTAGAAGAAGAAAGATGGTGACTTGGTGAGAGTATATGTATTTCGTATGTATATAGAGAGATGGAAAAGATGAGAGCTTTTATTAAGAAACACACACAAATACACACACAAGCACACACCTCAAATGACTCATTTGAGGTGTTTATATAGTTAGACATATGACACCCTAATGGGCTTGGATGGGCTTGGTCATGGATTGGACTTTTACATTAAGTATAGACTAGTTGTAATACATAACTTATAACCTATTAGATTAGTCCAAACCATAAGCCCATTGACTATTCTATTGTAATCTATGACACATTACAAAGTTACATGTATGAGAATGACCATCACTTCTAAATACATATTTTTAATGCTAACAGGTTTTCACCCTAAGTGTGGGGGTGTTGCCCCTGCTGTTGTTACCATGTATATATATCTTTAAAAAAAATGTGTATGTATAGAAATAAAGTGAAAAATGGTATTTCCACATTTAGCTTGTAATATTGCCTTTTTACGTTCAAAGAGTCAGCCTAGTATCCGGGACTTTGAATATTGAGGACAATATTCAATTCTAAGAGTGGGGGGGGGGGGGGGGATTCTAGCGAATTTGATCACATTTTACCTTCTAGTACCCCCGTTTTTGGCCAAAATTTAAATTTTTTTTCACTTTATTTCAAAATTTTTGCGGTTATCAGTCCACCATGTCTAAACCACAAAAGGACTGGCTAATCCATGAGCAAAATGCTCTTGGTAAAGATAACTCAAATCTGTTGATGGTTGACAATTTGCCGAAAATTGTATGGTATTCAACTCAGCATATCCTAAAAAGTAAAGAGTTGGCTAGCCCGCAAGGTTATGGCTTGTGGTAAAGGCAGTGGAAAACCATAATTGGTAATCAACTCACCAAGCTGATAAATGCATCAAGAGTTGGCTAGTCCAGAAGCAAACGGCTTTTGGTAAAGACAAATCAAATCCGTTTACAGCTGGTGGTTTGCTCAAAATCACATGGTTATCAGTGTACCATAGTTCTTACTTGAACTGAAATATTTGGCTACTCCAGAAGTAATGGCTTTTGGTAAAGAGACATAAAATACATTAAATTTTCAAAACAGTTTATTTTCAGATTCTACATTGCTAGGGACTAGCAATAGTTTAGTGTGGGGGTTGATGAGTGCTCAAACACTCATCATTTTTGGTCATATCTGAGCTGCAAAACATTTAAAAACACTCGGAAATGCATCAAAATACTGAAAATATCCCAGGATTGTGTTTTATATGTTTCAGATGCAAAATGATTAAAAAAACAGATGAAAAACGAACAAAGTTTGCATAATTGGCAGTTTCAGTCCTTTAACTTTCAAAACTTGTCAAAATTAGTCCATGAGCATTTGTTTTGTAAGAAAAGTCAACCAAAGGCCTTTAAAAATCACAAGTTGTCACAATTGGTCCCCGGGTGAAAAGTTTCAAAAGTTTACAATTTTGGTCCCTCAACTTTGAGTTTTAGCAGTTTTAGTCCCTAGGAAGTGAAAATTGGAAAATTACATCAAAGGTCCTTGTGGAATTATAATATGGCAAGTGTGGTCCTTGTAACACTTTGGCAGGTTGGCAGTTTCAGCCAATTACAACATTGGTCCTTATGATTTACTTAGCTACTAAAACCAATTGGACCATTTGTGTAATTTATAAACAAAACTAACCCACCTATACTAATCCAATACCCAATCCAAACAACAAAACAAACCCACACTTATTCCTGGCCTATGTACACTAAGCCCACCCCCACTCCATTTGTAATAATAACCAGGGTCAAAGGGCAGTCAACTCCCTCATCCCCTTCCTCCCATCCTTTTGCCCGCCAAAAACAAACACAACCTCTGCCATCACCAGACAATATTGTCTCCCCCTCCTCTCCCCAATAAACCTACTAAGCCACCCTACAAAGTCAAACCCATGTAGGAAAACACCAACCCCCTCCTCCATACTGGCAATCCACTCCATTGGCGCCAAATCAAGATTAAGGGCTGAGATGAGTTCAGAGTAATTGAATGGTTGGGATTTGCTCCCAAGAAAGCATAAGAAAGCAAGAAACCATAATTAGCTTTAATATAAATAGAATGAGATGTATGCCATTTGAAGGCAGTAGGGGTTTTAGAGTAGAAATAGTTAGTGTAATTTAATTTAGTTTAGATCTTTAAATCATTTCAAGCATCTGTACTTCTTAAAAATTCAGTTTAATACAATTTCAAATGTTCTTTTATTTAGTTGTCAAATTTATTTATCATTAATCTCAAATTGCCATCTTCAAGTTTACTTGTTTTTAATGCTTGTTTCCTGTTTACCTATGCTCATTTAGGTTAGTTATAGCTTTTACAATCATTTCTTTTCAAGTTCTAGCTTTAAAAATCTCATTTCTAGTGTAAAATTCCCAACAGTACAACAATAGAGGGTGTTTGTTATAGTGGATCATTTTTTGGTTTAAAAGAGTGTTGGCAATTTTCTGAATTTGATATTGCTTTAAAACCATATTAGGAGTAATTACAAGTAGTTTTTAAGTATTTGCATCAAGGTTTAAAGGTTTTGAATGAGTTTCTTAAGTTCTTAGATTTATAACTGTTTAAATAATCTCTAATTAGCAAAACTAGTTTAGGCCTTCATTAGGTGTTGTCATTGCTTCACTTTAGTCCCAATTAGGTTAGTGTACCTTTCCATAACCTGGTCTTTGATTTTTTAAGTCAATAATCTTGTTTTTGCCCCATTTTGCAAAAATTCTGCACTAGCCGAAAAAGAGCCCAAACAGCAAATTAGTTTTTGATTTTTCATTTCTTCGTTATAAGCCCGTTTTACCTGAAATTTGGTATGCGTGTAAATGGGCTTATTTCCTAGTTACTTTTGATTTTTAAGAATTTTTTTAAGCGCATTTGGATAGCTTAAACACCCCCACGAACAGCAGACCTGCAGATTTTTTATTATTATTTTTTTTTTTTTTCCCAAAACAGATTTTGATTTTGATTTTTAATTTCTTTGTTTTTAATCTAAATGACCCAAAATTTGGTAAAGAGCTTCTTGGGTAGCTAGTCTAGTTCACCATATTTTTATTTTATTTTTTAAAATTTTCTTTTACAGCTTTTTGGGTAGCCAAAGTAGCCCCAGAAGCCATTTTTTTCTGCCGCCCCGTACGTGTAAGTTGCTTATTTGTGCTTTTTAGGCTTCGTTAAGTGCTTTTATCTATTCCTTACTGCTTATTATTGTTCCCTTAGTTTCCTGTACCTTAAATCTACCTAAGTTCAGCTTAAGTTAGCTTTTTAGATAAGCTTTTAGACTTTATAATACCCCTTTATAAGCCTTTTTAGTTAACTATTAGTTACTTAATTTATTTATGTGCTTATTAGTTTATGAGCATTGCTTATTATTCTGTCCCCCTAGTGCTTTTTTGGTTCTCCCTGATTTGCCCTTTTGCTCATTTCCCTTAGTACTATATTAGGTTTTAAGTAGGATTGATCGCTCATTAACCTGCCTTGCACAAGCTTTGTTCATTTTGACCCGTTTTCCTTAGACCATAACTTGCCCAATTGTTGAGCCTTTTGCTTGATTCTTGATGATTTGGTTAGCCAGTAGTATAAGCTTGATTTCGCCCCCGTCACTTTCCAAAAATCTGCTTATTTAGTGTCTTAAAAATTCAGCCAGAAGTATGCCATTTAGCCTTGTTTCGGTCTTAATAGTACAATCTGCCTGAGCACTCATTTTGGCTTGCGGCCAGGGCTTATCTGAGTTTTTTTTGTTGAATTGAGTTTGATTTAGTATATTACACCGTACCTAAGCTTTTGGTGTAATTTGGTACCCAACTGCTTCTTCTGAGTGCTTATTTAAGCTGCTTATTGCCTTTCTAGCTTATTCTGGTGGCTTCTTTTTGTTTTTATTATTTAGTGGTGCATATTTAAGTTAGTTGAACATTCCCTAAGCTTTTGGTGTGATTTGGTGCATATGTGCTTATTTGAAGTGCTTATTTAGAGTGCTTATTTGCCCAATTCAGCTTATTAGTGGACTTATCTAACTTTTTATATTTTTCCTAGGCTTAGTATAATATTTTAGATTTTTCATAAAATTTCCAGATTTTTCCTAGCTCATTTAGTACTTTCCTTATTCAATATTAGTTTTTAAGTATTTTTAAATCATTTTAAATTCATAAAAATTAAATAAAAACCCAGAAAAAATTAGTTCTCAGTTTTAAAAATAGTTTTAGGTTATTTTAGATTTTTCAAAAGTAAATTTGCATTTTTCTCACTTTATTTCATATTTCTTTTCATTTTTATTATTTTTATAAATCTTTAAAAATAGTTTTTAATTAATAATAAATACATAAAAAGTCTAAAAAATATTTTTATTTTTCCCAAAATTTTCTTTTACCGTTAGGATCATAGAAAAGTAATTTTCATGTCCGTAGGATTAGTGTAGCATAAAATTCACTTTTTATTTTGCACACTCGCGTTTATTTTAACATAAACGCGCGTTTTTAATTTTAAATACGTTCTAGGGTAATTTGGTCTTACGTATTTGTTAATATAGGTTATTTTGATCATTTCACTTATATTCTCCTTAGTTAAATCACTATTACCCCTTTCCTGTTCATAATCACCCGATCACAAACCCGTTTTAATACCCTCACACCTCGTCGGGACATAACGACCCGGGGAAACACTGTATTCCACGGAGAATTGGCACCAGGCTGTCTGACCTTGTTGACCACTCACATTGGTTGGTTTAGGTTGACCGTTTGGAGCTAATCACCGAACCACGATAAACAATCGTGTTATGGCTTTGATCGTTTCTTACTTTTGTTCTTGCATATTATTTATTGTTTGATACGTCTTAATTGGTAATTACATGTAAAAGTATTAGAAGAAAATCAAGTTTAAAACCGGTAAACTATTCAACCCCATTCTAGTTTTCCACAGTCCTTATCTCCAATCGAGAGGTGAACAGAGCTTACATGGACTGCGGAAGCTCCTGCGAAATCATATATGAACACTGCTTCCTAAAACTTAAACCTTCGATCAGGTCAAAGAGGGTGGACTCAAAGGTACCTTTAGTAGGT
Organism: Artemisia argyi; assembly: GCA_030686995.1. Taxonomy (NCBI): domain Eukaryota; kingdom Viridiplantae; phylum Streptophyta; class Magnoliopsida; order Asterales; family Asteraceae; genus Artemisia; species Artemisia argyi. The sequence goes on along the minus strand of CM060677.1, from coordinate 157,892,679 downwards.
TTCTCGGGGGAACACTCGTGGTCCTTGGGAGAAGTCCCCCTCGAAATAACCATTGGTGAAGGAAGACTCACGAGGATGGAAACCCTCATCTTTGCAATCGTAAGGTCCGACTCTCCTTATAACCTGTTAATATGAAGAATCGCTATGCAAAGAATGGGTATTGTACTGTCCACCATACATGCAACAGTTAATTTCCAAACAGCGTATGGGGTTGGGAACGTATTTTCCAGTGACCACCAAAGAAAGTCACAAGATGACGGGAAGAAGATCAAGGAGAACCCTCAAGAATCTCCGAAAGTCATTTTAAGCCGCGGAGACGCAGAAGAATGCGTGGTGGTAAAGGAACAGCATCCGGAACAAACCGTAGTAATCGGGAAACAGCTACCAGACACCTTCAAAGCAAGCCTAACGAAACTCTTAAGAGACAACAAAGATGTCTTCGCGTGCGTATTCTGATATGACGGGGTTTTCGAGAAAACTCTTAATCGACGGCAAGTCCTTTGGTACCGAACAAAAGCTTAACGTGTTCAAGCACATTGAGCCTATAAAATAGAAGCGTTGAAGTTTGGCACCTGAAAGAAATGCAGCAGCCTGCAAGGAAGTAGACGAACTTGTGCAAGCAGGAATACTCCGGGAAGTCAAATACCAAACATGGGTAGCCAACCCAGTTATGGTCAAGAAAAGTGACGGAGGGTGGCGTATGTGCGTTGATTTCACTAACATCAATAAAGCATGCCTAAAAGATTGTTACCCTCTACCGGAGATAGATTGCAAAGTAGAGTCCTTATCAAGGTTTCGCTTGAAATGCTTTTTAGATGCCTACAAAGGCTACCATCAGATACAAATGGCAGAGGAAGATGAAGAGAAAACAGCTTTCTATAATGGAAAGGGAGTTTATTGCTACAAGAAAATGCCTTTCGTATTAAAGAACCCAGGGGCAACGTATCAGCATTTGGTAGACAAGGCCTTCAACAAACAGATAGGACGAAATTTGGAAGACTACGTTGATGACATGGTCATAAAGAGTATAACGGAGGAAGACATGCTCTCCGACATTCAAGAGACCTTCAATCAATTAAGAGCAATCAACATGAAGCTTAATCCTAAGAAATGCTCCTTTGGTGTCGAAGAAGGACAATTCCTCGGGCATTTAATCACAAAGCAAGGGATCAAAGCTAACCCTTCAAAGGTGAAAGCCATTACGGATTTGCAACCCCCAAAAACTTTGAAAGAGGTACAAAGCCTTAAAGGAAAACTAGCAGCACTCAGTAGATTCTTGTCAAAATGTGCGGATCGATCACTGCCATTCTTCAAAACCCTCAAAGGCTGCACAGATAAGAAGACTTTCCAATGGAGTGTCGAAGCTGAAGCTGCCTTCCAGAAGTTGAAAGGGTTCATGGAAATCCTAGCTACCATCACTCATAGCCCCAATCAACGGAGAAGTGCTATATATGTATATAGCATCATCCTACGAAAGTATCAGCGCAGTACTCCTGGCAGAGAGGGAAAAGAAACAAATTCCGATTTACTTTGTCAGTCAGGTCTTGCAAGGAGCTGAATTAAACTACCCTGAACTAGAAAAGCTAATTCTAGCCCTGGTTCACGCTACGAGATGCCTCCTAAGGTATTTCCAAGCTCACCCCATCACTGTACTGACTGATAAGCCCATCAAACAAATTTTGTTGAAGCCAGAAAAATCGGGAAGGATAGCCAAGTGGGCTATCGAGTTAGGGGAACACGAAATCGAATACAAGGGAAGGAATTCCATAAAAGATCAGATACTGCCAGATTTCTTAGCTGAAACCCCATCTGAACCTGGCCATATCACGAATGAACCAAAAATAGAGTTTTCCAAAGAAAAAGAAGGATGGAAGTTATACACGGACAGAGCATCTAGCTCTGACGGTGCAAGAGCAGGACTAATGCTTCTAAGTCCCGAAGGAAAAGAGTATACTTACGCATTAAGGTTCGAATTTGAAGCAACAAACAATCAAGCCGAGTACGAAGCTTTGTTAGCAAGCCTTCGTTTAGCTAGAGATATGGAGGTGCGTCATCTTTTGGTCTTCGTAGATTCACAACTGGTAGCAAACCAAATTAAAGGATCTTATGAGGCAAGGCAGCCTACCATCAAACAGTACATGGATAATGCTAAGGAAATCCTTGACGGATTCACATCTTATACCATCGAGCATGTAAGAAAGAATCAAAACAAGAAAGCAGATGCATTGAGCAAGCTTGCTTCAATGGCTTTTGCTCACCTAACTAAAGAAGTTCTAGTTAAGGTATTAGCTGAAAGGTCCATCCAAAGGAAGGAGGTGTCAGATGTCATATGTGAAGAAGAATCCAATTGGATGACTCCAATTAGGGAATACCTGATAAGTGGAATATTGCCAGAAGACCCGAAGTTGGCAAGAAAAGTCAGAATCAAGGCCCCACAATATAAGCTGATAAGGGACAATTTATACAGAAGGTCATTCCTTACCCCTTGGCTTCGTTATGTGAGGCCGAAGCAAGCTTCGAACATCATACACGAGAACCTGAAAGGTCATTCCTCTACAGGATTCCCTAATTGGAGTTGATGATGTACCCTCCGATTAGCTCGAAGGATCCCCCTTCAAGTCTGATCGCAACCTACATAATCGAAGGCTCTGGCTAGCCTCCTTAAACATTCTTGGGCGTAAAACTAATCAACAATGATCTAGTTACCAAGTGGAAATTCGCCAATCGAAGGATTAAGCCCTTCGGGGTATCTCTCGATAAGTTTTAAGGACGGAACGATGCCAAGTCCAAATATTGGTGAGACCAAGTCTTACCCACCTCTTCTTTCTCTTTAGCTCCCCCGCTAAACCAGGAGGAGTGGGACACTAAACCCTAGCGGTTACCACAAATCATGGGACGCCCCCATGATCTCTCTCAAACGTGTGACCACTCTCCAAGACCATTTTCTTCACCTATAAATAGTCCTGGACGATGACAAATCTGGTATGCAATCTCTCTCACCTTACTTTACTACATTTACACTTAAACTCTTATACCGATCACTTATTCACACGCCGGAGGTGGTTCACAGGGTCCAACCCCTGTGCAATCACTTAACGTTGTGTTTTAGTATTTCTTATTGCAGGTTATATCCAAGCTTGGCATGATCACAACACCCCTCATTTCCTTTGATCACCATTGAAGGCCTGGTAGTGCGAATTATTGTACAATCAGTGGCGTCATTCGTGGGACCCGCTACAATTAGTCCCGTTATTTCCAAGTAGAATAACCAAGTCAAATGCACTCGCTATTATTCCGACATGAATCCAAAAAGAGAAGTTACACCCCCACCGGGTTTCTCGTCCTCAACCCCTTTACCCGTAATTGACACCAACGACCTTTCGCCAATCACGGCCTCCACCTTTACCACACGATCTCACCCTGAAATAACGCCCAACCACCACGCATCCACGACAGCTAATCCAGAGCTCATCAATAGCCCCGCCTTTGTCGATGCTAATTACGAAGAGTTAGAGTCCTTGTTAAGGGCTCGAAGGAGGCAAATCAGAAACACCGAGATGCGAAGGGAGTTAGAATATTCCAGCGATGAGTATGATGAGGAGATCGTGATGGAGCTGAGGCCTTTGGTCCCTAGGGTTCATCACCTCATCCTGCCTATTGGGTCTTGATGAGGCGAAAAATGAACCATTTTTAGGGGGTCATTTAAGCCCGGAATTGAATTTATTTGATCAAATATTGCCCTAAATCGTTCCATTTGTGAGTTTAGGTACTTTGGGAGAGAAATCTGGAAAAGGAAGCAATTCGGACGTTTTTTGAGCATAAAAGTGAAGAAAACGCCAAAGTCTTAATTTTCCTTGCTGGGAACAGTAGGTGACGGCGTCAAGAACAACATCCTGACGGCGTCAAGAGTAAATTGCATGACGGTCCAGTATAAACGTGAAGGCGCCACAAGTAGAGCGTCAAGAATAAAAGACGTGACGGCCTGGAAGACCATAACACATGTCGGCGTCAGATGAAGATTAAGGCAGTCTGAGAAATATTTTGGCGGCGAGATGCGGCGTCACCTCTTTGGTCTTGACGCCGTCAGCCTCAGTTTTCTATATATAGTTTTCTAATTTTCATTTATAAAAAGGAGAAGTTTTGGAGAAACCCTAAGGCCGAACCTATTACGAATTTTACATGTTTTTCAAGGATTTTCAGCCCTTGAACCCTTTCATGTGTAATTGAGATAAGTGTTCTTCTAATTCAATCAATATGTTTATGTCTTGGTTGTCTATATCTTGTTCTTGTCTTAATTCCATCATGCTAGGCTAGATCTATCTTGTGTTTGCTTAGATCTAATGAAACCTAGATGTTAATTATGTGTTGATTACTTGTTTATGGTTGTATTGGATGAATGATTTCGATGTTAGGCTTAGGAAAACTGGCAGATCTCCAAATGGTAACATGCTTGAACGTCTTAGGAAACATGAACTAACGTGCACTATGTTTTATTGGTTGTATTTAATGCATGAGTAAATTCTAATGATCCCATGTTAGGAGCTTCTTAGCCGGCTCGACATAGGAGTGAAGTAGGCACTCATAGGATTGGGGAATTAAGTGCGCCACCCCATGAATGGTATTAAGGAATACAATCCATCATCCACGCAACTATAACAAGTAATTAACGTGTAAAAGATATCTAGGGAGTAGTGAAATCTAAGTAAACACAATTTCTCCACTTATTGCTCACAACCTTAGTTTAATTTAGTTTTATTTTCATTTCTAGTATTTTATTTTGATTGCATCTTTAGTATTGGGTTAGTTGACTAGCAACTAATTCTGCCCAAATTCTTAAAACCCGAGATTTTTACTTGCTTTCTAAAAAATATAAAAATACAAAATAATCATCTCTCATCTCTAGAACTAGTATTTAGGTTTTCTAATCCTAGCGACACTATTCCTAGCTGAACGATCAATCCCCCGGTACTTGTCACTATACTATACTACAACGATCAGGTACACTGCCTGGTGGGGGTTGTAAGCTTCTCAAGATCCCTTAAGAGGTAAAGCTTGGTGCAATTCCCACGCATCAAGTTTTTGGCGCCGTTGCCGGGGAATAGTTATTGTCTAGGTTAGAATATCTTTTTATTAGGTCTACTTGCTAGATTCCTTTCTAGTAAGATTTTATTTTTATTTGAAGGTTTTCTTTAGTCTATCTTAATTCTTCGTGTTTTTGTTTGTACTAGTTTGGTCTTTATGGAATTAGAGAGTCACCGTTTAGAAGTTAGCAAGAGGCTTATTGCGCATAAAAGAAGAAAGAGAGAAGTTAACACATTTAAGGAACTCATTAAGCCTCTCCAAATGAAAATTGAGTTTACAGACTGCGCTTCAACCCCGGATGAATTGAGTTACCATAGGTTCCTTTTACAACACCCTTGCCCCTCAAAATATAGAAAGACACCATGGATTAAGAGACATAACTTCAGGAACATAAAAATTCCTTGCATGATTGGGTACATGTCTAGAGAGCATACGTACATTGATTTGAAAGCACCCATGAATATCATGTCTAGGCTCTATTACAATTGGATAATGAATGAAAGACTAAGCCCTAGAAAAGACCCTTACAATTCTAATAGGCTATGTAATTTCATCAGGAGAGTTAAAGGGGTACACATCTTTATAGGAAATTTTACTTATCAATGCGGCTTTGTAATCCTAGAAGATGTTAGAGGCATTATAGATCCACACCTAGGAGAAGTAGTTTTAGGACAACCTTTTGTGGAGAAGACTAAGATGTATCACGACCATGAGAAGGGAATAGCTCAGTTTACAGATGGGATAGACAAGGTCACTTTCATGATGCCTCACATGAAGGAAGAATTAAAGGGTATCAAGAATCTACAAATTGATGAAATTCGACCCTATGAGGTTAAGGAAGATGGAATGACTGATGACGCCTATTATGAGAGGAGGCGAACATACTATTCGGGTTGCATGAATCTAGGCCCGTAATACAAGCGTGATGAGAATTGGGTTAGATGTTTTGAGTTGGCACAAAAGTGGGAAAGGAAAACGTAACCCATGACCTTGAGTCTAGCTACAAGACTCGTAAATAAAGAAAAGCGCTTCTTGGGAGGCAACCCATGCTTTGTGTGATTTTATTTTATTTTGTTTGTTTGTTATTTGCTTCCGTATGCGTGCTCTATTTTTATTGTTGGTAGATCATGTTTCTCAATTAAATAGTGGAAATACTTTACTTTGTTGTTTTGGCCTAGTCTTAACTACACCTAAAAGTATTTTTGCAAAAGATAAGTGTAAGGGGAAACCCCAAATATGTTTTTAAGAAACAAACCGATCATGATTCTCCACAATATTAAGTGAACGTGTATATTCGTATTTGTTAGAGTCAAATGCTTGTATTGAGTCATGATGAAGTTTTGCAGGATTTTCCAGGAAGTAGGACCAAGTTTATCCAGAAATTTTTTGAAAACTTAACATAAGAATTTCTGCAGGTCACTTCTGACGGGGTCACGAGATTACTCTTGACGGCGTCACGTGTAAAAATCTGGAAATTTTATCGGTTTTGGTTTTCTAACGGAGTTTTAAAGTTTTTGTGAATTATTAAGTTTTATAATCTCCAGGAAATCTGCAAACTTCATTCCACAAGCATTATATCTTACTTTGTTTTCTTGGATTTAGTAACTTATATAGATTGCCGCCGATTTTATGCGAGGTTGCCTTGTTTGTTTTCTCAGGATTTACAGGTTATGTATGACAAGAAGATGATTTATATTCTGGAAGGGAAGCTTTGATTGTTCATTTTCTTAGAGGAAGATTTAACCTGGCCACCTTATTATCCATACCAAGCGAATCAGGGGAGTATTTGATTTCATTCGTTTTACTTATTTCACTTTTACATTCTTTACTTGAACATTGGGGACAATGTTCATCTTAAGTGTAAGGGGAGGGTAAAATGATGATACCTTACATGTACACTTTAGCTTGAGTTTGTTTGTTTGATAGTAGATATGTAATAAAATTATGAGAAATACTTGTTAGTGCAATTTTAGCGCCAAATTTAAATTTTTTTACAACATTTAGGAGTGAAACTTTAGCCATAGCAAGCGTCTCATGGATAGGAGATTGTATGACTAGCACACAACCGTATATTCGGAAAAATTTTCCACCCAAATATGTGAGGTTCGCCTTTAGATTTGATAGGAAAAGCATTTACTATTAGTGCTTATGAGTGTACCGGTAGCATTTAGATTCTAGAACTTGCGTTAGTGATGCATCCCGAGACCGCTAGTGAGACTACATTCGTGTAGTAGGATTTACTACATGATAAGAGGCATTAGGTTCACCCTTGTGTTAAACCCGTATCATTTGACCATTTAAGTCATATTACTTGGCTAGTTAAGTCAATTAATTTTTCCCACGCCTTAGCGTTGTACTCATTTTTAGTACACGAAACCCCTAGTACACCCCTCCGAGCCTATCTTTTCGTTTCTAACTTTAAGCATCTTACTTAAAGGAAGAATTTGTTACACCCCACTTAAATGTACAACCAAATCGCCTTAGCCTTCCGTGTATGCGCTCATTTTTAGTGCATTATTGTTATTTGTTAAACCCTAAGTTAACTATCTAATTGATTACATGGTTGCTAAGTCGAGTCATATCCTTGTACATATTGTTTTGGGACGATTGGGACTCATGGGTAAAGTACTTATTTTATGGAGTAATGGGGAAGAACATCATTTATTACCCCTGTATGTGAGTATCTAAACACTATTTATGAGGTGCTAGTGTATGACCTCCGTGCTTGTCTATTGGTCTTTAGTGGAACGATTATTTGTTGTAATTACTTTTATATTGGTGTTAAATGACCCCTAACTTGTATTTTGATTAGAATAAAAACACATTTGCTTGAGGACAAGCAAATCTCAAGTGTAGGGGTATATGATGAGGCAAAAAATGAACCGTTTTTAGGGGGTCATTTAAGCCCGGAACTGAATTTATTTGATCAAATATTGCCCTAAATCATTCCTTTTTTGATTTTAGGTACTTTGGGAGAGAAATCTGGAAAAGGAAGCAATTCGGACATTTTTGGAGCATAAAAGTGAAAAAACGCCAAAGTCTTAATTTTCCTTGCTGGGAACAGTAGATGACGGCGTCAAGAACAACATCCTGACGGCGTCAAGAGTAAATTGCATGACGTTCCAGTACAAACGTGAAGGCGTCACAAGTAGAGCGTCAAGAATAAAAGACGTGACGGCCTGGAAGACCATAATACATGACGGCGTCAGATGAAGATTAAGGCAGTCCGAGAAATATTTTGGCGGCGAGATGACGGCGTCGCCTCTTTGGTCTTGACGCCGTCAGCCTCAGTTTTCTATATATAGTTTTCTAATTTTCATTTATAAAAATGAGAAGTTTTGGAGAAACCCTAAGGCCGAACCTATTACGAATTTTACAGGTTTTTCAAGGGTTTTCAGCCCTTGAACCCTTTCATGTGTAATTGAGATAAGTGTTCTTCTAATTCAATCAATATGTCTATGTGTTGGTTGTCTATATCTTGTTCTTGTCTTAATTCCATCATGCTAGGCTAGATCTATCTTGTGTTTGCTTAAATCTAATGAAACCTAGATGTTAATTATGTGTTGATTACTTGTTTATGGTTGTATTGGATGAATGATTTCGATGTTAGGCTTAAGAAAACTGGCAGATCTCCAAATGGTAACATGCTTGAACGTCTTAGGAAACATGAACTGACGTGCACTAGGTTTTATTGGTTGTATTTAATGCATGAGTAAATTCTAAGGATCCCATGTTAGGAGCTTCTTAGCCGGCTTGACATAGGAGTGAAGTAGGCACTCATAGGATTGGGGAATTAAGTGCGCCATCCCATGAATGGTATTAAGGAATACAATCCGTCATCCACGCAACTATAACAAGTAATTAACGTGTAAAATATATCTAGGGAGTAGTGAAATCTAAGTAAACACATTTTCTCCACTTATTGCTCACAACCTTAGTATAATTTAGTTTATTTTCATTTCTAGTATTTTATTTTGATTGCATCTTTAGTATTGGGTTAGTTGACTAGCAACTAATTCCGCCCAAATCCTTCAAACCCGAGATTTTTACTTGCTTTCTAAAAAATATAAAAATACAAAAAAATAATCATCCCTCATCTTTAGAACTATAGTTTAGGTTTTCTAATCCTAGCGACACTATTCCTAGCTGAACGATCAATCCCCGGGTACTTGTCACTATACTATACTACAACGATCAGGTATACTGCCTGGTGGGGGTTGTATACTTCTCAAGATCCCTTGAGAGGTAAAGCCTGGTGTAATTCCCACGCATCAGGTCTCCTGCAGGTATAAGGGCTGGAGGAAGGAATATAGGCTTTGAGGGAGTTCCCAAAAGAACTCCCACAAGGAGGGAAGGAACTGTTGCTGAAGGCAAACCTACCTCCATTACTAGCGGCACCTTTGGGGTGGACCAAAGGAGGAGTTCCACTGCAGCCCTCCCACGCATTTGGTGTGGGAGGTAACCCAGGTTCAGTCAACATAGGTGGAAGTCTCCCTCCCGTTGGCCTGTATTCCCAGTTCCGGGTTCAGAGTTATCCTCCAAACCTTTATCCCCCCATGAATGGGCAACCTGGCAATCAGTATCCCTCACAAACTGCTGTACCCTATAACCATCCCATGATATACCCTCCGTATACCATGTGTAATGGTTACCCTCCAAACACGAGTACACCTCATCCTTTCTACACTAATCAACCCTCTTCAGGGGTGCCCTCTCCTAATAATCCATACACTAATGTTCCCATGAACATACCACCTTACACCCAGTCATACGCAGAGCCCGCAGGTCCTGCGACACCCTTTGTAAGATGGATCGAAGACTATCCCTTGCCGGATGGTCTAAAGATGCCTTCACATATAGGCACCTACGATGGGAAGGGGGATCCATATAATTTCTTGCATTTGTTCGAAGGAGCCATAAGAATGCAGAAATGGGTCATGCTCGTAGCCTGCCACATGTTTACGTATACCCTCGGGATTCCGCACGTATTTGGTGGAACGGGCAGAAACCAGAAAGCATCATCAACCTTGATGATTTGAAGGCTAAGTTTCGATCTCACTTTAGCCAACAGAAGAAGTTCACAAGAACACACCTCACGGTACACAACATTAAGCAGAAGGAGAACGAAAGCACAAGAAATTTCGTTACTAGGTACACTGACGAAACTCTGCAGATTCTAGGCTAACACGAAGAGCAACGCATTTCTGGTTTGTCCATGGCCTACGCAACCGGACTCTTGTGGAATTCTTATCCACAGATCTTCCGTCAACATACAAAGGCCTGATGGAAAAAACATACACGTGGATAGAAGCCAAAGAAGTATCTACCAATGGGGCTCCGATGGAGAACAATAAAGGAGCGAAGCCGTCTTCGTGGGAAGGACCGAAGAACAAGCACAAAAGTCATAATAGGTTTACTCCCTACAACAAGGGTCCGAACCATGGTTTATTGGGAAATCTCACGAAGTCTCCGAGAGAGATTTTAGCGACAGAGAAAGCTGCCAAAGCCTTCGAACCACCCCCTCGCATGGTGGGAAAAAGCAAGAACAGAGATACAACTAAGTATTGCCACTTCCATGAAGACTTTGGTCATGAAACAAACAGTTTTCAAGAACTGAAAAAGCCGATAGAAGAGGCAGTAAAATCCGAGCAATTGACACATCTCGTAAAAGGGATAAGAAAGGGCAAAGAGAATGCCACTGATACACAACTGGGAAAGGATAATACTCCTCAGGAAGCTCCTATCCTAATGGTTCGATGGGATTCCTCCCGATTGAAAAGAAAGGCCTTCGAAAGGGAAACACACGATGCAGGGGAAATAAAGTTCCCGTCCGAAGCAGGAGGATTCCTTCAAAGGATCCAGTGATCATTAAGGCCGTAGTCTCGAATGTGGAGGTTAACAAAGTTTATATGGACTGCGGAAGTTCTTGCGAGGTAATCTACGAACATTGCTTTAGGAAACTCAGCCCTACAATCAGATCCAAACGAGTAGAGTCAAGAATGCCTCTGGTAGGTTTCTTGGGGGAACGATCGTGGCCCTTGGGAGAAATACCTCTGGAGGTAACACTCAGAAGTGGAAAGCTTGCGAGAACCGAAATCCTCAAATTTGTCATCGTAAAATCCAAGTCACCCTACAACATGTTAATCGGACGAACTGCCATGCAAAAGATGGGCATTGTGGTCTCTACGGAGCATGCAACAGTAAAATTCCAGACCGCCAATGTTGTCAGAACCATATTCTCTAGTTATCACGAACGGAAGCACTAGGAAGCCCAAAAGAATAAGGAAGAAGGTAATCAAAAGCGTACGATAGACATCAGAGAAGGCTCTGGTCCCAAGGAGCCTATGGCACTAGACGAATCTCACTCACTACGAAAGGTGGAAATGGGGAAGCGACTCCCCGCCACTTTCAGAGAAAGATTGGAAAAACTACTCGAAGCCTATGAAGATGTGTTTGTAGGAAAAAATCCAGACATAACAGGAGTTCCGAGGTTCCTCACAATCGGCGGCAGGCCTTTTAGCACGGAACACAAGCTCAATGAATCCAAATACATCAAACCGGTCAAGCAGAAGCCTCATCAGGTGACACCTGAACGAAGTGCAGCAGTTAAGGAAGAAGTGAACAACCTCACAGCGGCAGGGATACTCCGAAGGGTAGAAAACTCATGGTGGGTTACTAATCCAATTGCAGCCCAACAGAGAAATGGAGAATGGGTAATACAGGTTAACTTCAAAGACATCAACAAAGCTTGCCAAAAAGAAAGCTATTTGTCGGTAGAAGAACAACAACCACTGCCTGGAGTTCGTTGGGAATGCTTCCTTAGTACAAATATGGGATGCCATCAGATACAGATGGCGAAAGAAGACGAAGAAAAAACAGCCTTTCATGTAGACACAAGCTCCTACTGCTTCAAACGAATGCCCTCCGGCTTACGGAACACCGAAGCCACTTACAATAGGATGATTCGAAGGGTTTTCAAAAAACAGAAAGGGAGGAACCTGAGAATTTGCGAAGGATACTTAGTCACGCAAAGAAAGACAAAAGAAGATCTCCTCTATGATGTCGAAGAAACCCTCATGCAGCTAAGGAGGATCAACCTAAAGCTAAACCCAATAATGTGCTCCTTCGGTATTGAAAAGGAATGGTCAAACGAACGCCCGTTCGTAAGGCAAAGGATTCAGACCAATCCAAACAATTAAGAAAGCTCCCCAGAGATGCAAACTCGGAGAACGCAAGGGAGGATTCAAAACTTAAAAGACAACTTGGAAACACTAAAAGCGTTTTTATCGAAAGGTGTCAATAGATCTTCACCTCTTTACAAAGTCCGCAATGAAGTAATCAACAACATATCCTACCAATGGAACAAGGAAGCCGAAACATCCTTCCAAAGATGGAAGAATTGCATGGAGATCTTGCCAGCGGTTGTGCCCCCAACCAGAGGAGAAGTGTTGTTCTTACACATAGCAACGTCCCCTGATGAAATCGATGCAATGCTCTTCGCGGAAAGAAGACGCTTACAGATACTAATATATTTCGTTAGCAGGGCTCTACCAGATGTAGAACAAAGCTACGCAGCATCAGAAAAGCTAATCCTAGCTTTGGTTCACGCCACAAGACGTCTCCGAAGGTATTTCAAGGATCACCCTATCAGAGAGGGCATTCCTGAACCCTGATGGAACACTGAGAATGTTCAAATGGGATAAAGAATTGGAGGAATATGACATAGAATATAGAGAAAACGATCCTTTCAAAGGACAAAGTAATGAACCAGCTGAAACATGCGAATCGAGTATGTCCTCCAACAAAAGAGTCTTCCAAGCTAAACGAAAGGAAAAACACCACATAGGTGATTCAAAGACACGTTGAGTCCTACACAATCAAAGAAAAGAAGAACGTCTCGAATCCGGAGTGGAGCAGCAGGCTTCGACAAAGTAGCGAACCTTTTACACTCTGAATCACAAGCTTCATAGCAATATGCTACCTGTTTAATTGCAAGCATAATAAACAAGGGAGCTTCCTGGAACATACTTCGAGGAAGAATATGTGGAGCAGGTCCAAATCGAAAGTAGCGAGGCTTACGCGTCAGCAACCCTCCTTCAGCGTACGAATGACTTGTCATATCCTTCGTAAGTCCCACGTACAAGACTTGCAATTCTTTCTTATTATGTATTAAACTCTTCTCTTTCGGGAAAAAAGCATTAATGGTAGGCGTCTTAGTGTTCATTTGTATAAATGATATAATCCTCCCCTACCCACTTAATGATATCACATGTTTCCCTCGAATCTTATTTTACATCTAACAATAAAGATTTGCTCAGCAAAGTAATTACAAGTTCAATGTTCGAAGGATGGTACAAGACACTTATGTCTTGTATGCTATTAAACATCCAACACAATTCACATTAACTTTCCTAAATGGTCTTAGGGTATGCGAAGCCCTTCGCACTTAAAGGATGGAGACAAAGCGGGTTGCAACCCTCTTTTAGCAATTAAATTATACGATTGCTATAAAATCTTGGTTCAAAATACACACAATAAGGCTCCTTGTTCTAAGCCTTAGGATGTATATTAACGTTTAATTAATAAACGATGAAGAGAAAAACATATAAGCAAAGACGGGAGTACACCCATTAAATTTAACCATTACGCAGCATATACTTTACGCTGCTCAAAAGATGATAAATATTGTCTAAGTGCAACATAAACGTAAATTTTTCAGGACATAAGGCCATAGCCTACACAACATAAATAAACATTGTCTTAAAGGGTACACGCCACCTTTGGAGCCAAATTCCTACAAACATTGCAGCCTTCACTTACTAGGGGACTTAGGGCTTTCTTGTTGAACCTGGGATGCCTCAGGACTGGCTTTGCTAGGGGAAGATGCTGTTACCAAATTAGTGTTCGGAGAGGGGGGCTGCATAGCAGAACCTTTGCCCGGGGACTGGGGCTTCTCAGTGACCACTTTCGGAGATAAGGGCTTTTTAGGAGTTGCTTTCTTAGATGCAGGTTTCACAGGGGTATCCTTCTTGCTTACAGACGTTGGCTTCACCCTACGCAGCTTCTTTGAAAGAAGCGTCTCCACTGAAGCCATTGGATCCTTGGTAGCATTAACAAGGAAGGGGTACTCTATAGCTGCGAGGAGGTTGCTTGCATGATCATACTCTGCTTTATGAGTGGCACGGTAATAAGCTACCTCAGACAATTCCACAGGCTTGCCAGTCGCAGCAACTTCCTCCAGTGTAGTGCATTTCCCAAGATAGATGGCAGCATTGACAACATCACCTATCATTTCCCCACCTCGTCGCTATGATATAACTCTATGGCTATGTACAGAATGACCTTTGAGACAACAGCAGCCCTATCTTTTTTAAGCGCATTATACTTGCACTTGAGGCCATCGAGATCTTCACGTAGCTTGATCTCCAGCTCACCCAACTTTGATCTCTCTTCCTCGAGACCCTCACATTTGACCTCCAACTCAGCAATCTTCTCCTTGTACCCTATAATCTTTGCTTCCTCTGTTCGGAGCTTCTTACATTCTGCCTTCACCTTATTTAGATCCTTCTCCAAGCCTGTGATGTTAGTACGAAGGTCTTGAACAAGGGGATTCTGCTCAAGATCCCTTAAAGCCTCTTCGCATTTGGCTTGAACCTCTGCAAACTCTGAGTCCTTCTTCTTTTCTCTTTCCAAAATCTCATCCATCTTTTCCCTAGCATAAGCAAGGGTCCGCACCACCTCCCTTGTCCGAGAATTGATTTGATTATCCAGCACAGCCTGTCTTGTATAACTCTTGTCGTGCAGATCGCACAACTCCTCAATGGACATGTTTGTTAGCACAGACCTCCAGCTTGGGGGAGTGATGTGCAAAGCAAGGCAATGGCAGGCTGAAGCATCAGGAAGCTCTTTAGTATTGGGAAGACCTGAGGAATACACAATCAATTAGAAGGCATGTAAAAATATTCTGGTTTAATTAATAGTATGTATACTTACCATGGATATCTTCATCCAATGCTTCAGCAGCCTTCTTGGTGGTAACTTGACCTTTCTGCCTGGTGTTCCTGGAGGGAGGTGTTGGTAGCGCTAACTTCCTTTTGGGAGTGGCCTTTACTGTTTGGCACTCATACCCTTCCTGTTTCGAACCCTGTTAGCATTGTCAGACGATGAACCAATGATGGTCATCCTCGGAGAGGGGGTCATGGGATTCAGCAACATTTTCCACCAATTGTGAAGTCTCCTCTGCGGTAACTGGCTTCTATTTTTTCACAGGTTTGGAGGGCTGAATAGAAGCTATGGGCTCCACCATCTGAGCATCGTCCTCTTGATTGTTAACTGAAACTGTTGGGATCATACTTTAGTATTTAGTCAAGTCTCGGTCATTACATTTTGTAATAGGTTGCTTAAGTATTGTTTATGATTATTGTTTAGTTAATGGGCAACATGTAAAAGCCCATAAGGCCTTCAAAGCCCACGTATGAAAGGATAAGGGAGGAAGGGAGTGTTGCCCTAGCTCCTCCCTTATAAATAGAAACCTTATGTTACATTTTATTTTGTTGGTTATTTGATTATCTTAAGGAAACTCTTGCACTTTCACCTTTCATATTGTCTCATAATCAACCATCTCATTTCTCATCTTATTTCTTTATCAATCATACTTGTGTTTACATAAATGGTGACCTAACAAGTGGTATCATTCGCCTACTAGAAGTTTGAAGTGTGTTTCTTTGTTTAACGTGGGGTTTGGTGCTTAGTTCTTCATCTTTTTGCATTTTTCTTTGTTTCTTTCACTCAAATCTTGAAGCTTGGACAAGTTTCAAGGTTGATATAGTGATTTGAAGCTTAGTTGTTGCATAAAGTTGTGATTTTTTAAGGTTTTTTAAGGTTTTATAGCTTCTTTGATATTGGAAAACTAGTTTTTGGTAGCTAAATCTTATAAAGTTAAGGTTTTTCTAAGTATTGGTGAAGTTATTTGATCAAAAGTACCTTATTTCTATGCATTTTCTCATCAAAAAAGTCATTTTTTGGATGAACAGTACGTTTTACGCGTAAGTTGGTCGGAAAAAGTACAATCTCCAGCTGTCTACAGTGTTTTTTGGTCGGTTTACGCATAAGTTTTGGTCTAAACCCTTTTCTTACGCGTAAAATAGGCATAAACCCTTTTCTTACGCGTTAAATAGGTCCAAAACCCTTTTCTTACGCGTAAAATAGGTTAAAACCCTGATCCTACGCCATAAACCTACGCTTAAGTCAGATCCTACGCGTAAGTCTAATTTACGCGTAACTTGCCAGAGTTTACGCGTAAGCTTCATCAACGATCTTCTCCTTGTGCTCCGGTGACTCAGTACTTCCCTAGCTTGGATAAGTTAGTGGATTACTTCGACTTCGGATATCTCTCAAGCTTGGATAAGTTTGGAAGATTTGTTTGGTTGTTTAAACCTTACGCATAAGTCTAAACTTACGCATAAGCCTAAGCTTACGCGTAAAGAGAAAACTTACGCATAAACTATTAGTTTACGCATAACCTACTCTTTACGCATAACCTAAAGTTTACGCGTAAGATTAAGTTACGCGTAAGAATTGAACTTATCCCAAGGATTTTGCAACTTCCTCAAAGGAACGTGCATTTCAATCTTCTACAAAGATCCATTTCTACACAAGTGTTCTAAGATGTCTCAACCACCTAATCATTACTTCCCTCACTCTTATCCTCAGCAACATCAACCTCAGCAGTATCAGCAACAACAACCTCAGCAGTATCAGCAACAACAATACCTCCCGCACATAATGAATCAACAACCTTCTCAGAAACAAACATATAATCCACTACATCATTACCTTATGATGCAACAACATCAGATCATTCCTCAACAACAACCATATCAAGTGCCACTACAAAACACCCAGTTTTCCTCCAAACAACCTCACTGGTTTGACAGAATGTGTGAAGTTATTACAACTCAACAATCCCGACATGAGGCAGGATCACTTGAAACACCTCCAATGCTTACACCTGGAAACTATGTGCAATGGTCAAGTCGATTCTTACGATTTCTTGAACTAAAGAAACCTCATGGGAAATTCTTGAAGCAAGTGATACTTGAAGGACCATTTGAGTGGCCAACTAGATTTAAAGCTGGTGATCCACATGCTGATCCTCCACGTCCTCCTGGTGATAGTCCCCTTCCAGAATCTGCACTCACTAAAGAACAGAAACTACATCGTGAAGCTGATCAGTATGCAATGGCTTATATACTTCAAGGTATACCTAATCCGATCTATCGAAGTGTCGATGCTCAGAAAACAGCCAAAGCTATGTGGGAACACGTTCATCTCCTTATGGAAGGGACTCAATTGAACAAAGATGACATGGAATCCAAGCTATACATGGAATACACTGACATCACAATTGAACCTGGAGAGTCACTTGAATCCTACTATCATCGTTTCACAAATGTGATCAATGATCTGGAACGTCACAAAATCACAGTACCAAGGATCGCTGTGAACTCCAAATTTGTTGGTAGTCTTGGCCCTGATTGGCATAAATATGTGACATTTGTTCGTCAAACGAAGAATCTTCATGATGCTCCATATGGTTTGTTGTATGATTTTCTGAAACACCATGAACCCGAAGTGGAAAAAGATCGAGCTCTACGAGGAGGATACACACCAACTTCAACACCAAATTCTTTGGCTCTCGTAGCTCAATCTCCCTATGCTCCACCACCACTGTCAAATCATGCATATGTTCAAGAGCAGAACTACTTCAGTTATCCACAATCTTCCACCTCGAACCAAATGGTCCCTTATGATTCATCTCCAGAAGATTCTTCTACTCAACTTGTTCCGTCAAACAACAATGATGCTGTGTACTACTCAAACTGCAATGATGATGACGATGATGACTTTAATACGTTGAATCAGGGACTTGCTCTTATTGCTCGCGCTTTCAGCAAATTCTCCAACAAAACAAACAACCGTCAACGTTCATCTTCTAATACCAGGAATCAAGCTGTTGTCAATGATGGAAGAGTGGAAATTCAGAATCGTAACTATGGTAGATCCGGTTCAGGAAGTTCTTCAGGAAATTATGGGAATGGTCAGAGGTTTGGTAACAATGGAGGATTCAGGAACAACTCAGGATCTTCTCAGCAAAGGTCTGAAACAGTTGCTACTAGAAACTCCAACTCAGGGAATGCAGTTTGGTGCTACAATTGTAATGAACAAGGTCATATTGCCACAGCATGTCCCAAACCGAGAACTCGGGGTAGTAAGTTTCACAAGCAGGCATTACTCATGGCTCTTCAAGATGAAAAAGATGGACATTTCCCTGAACAGGACAACAACTTCATGGCAAATGTGAACAACGATGATGACATGGAAGATCTAGAAGCCAATGCTGCTGTGATGCTTATGGCCAACATGTAGGAACTTAAGCTCAATGATTCAGGTCCAGTGTATGACACTGACGGCTTGTCTCAGGTACATGACCTCAATGAATGCTTTATTAATGAAATAGTCTCACCTTCTGCTTATGAATCAGATATGGCGCAAGTTGTTCCATCTAAATCATCTTCATCATCTCATAAAGATGAACAAATAAACACAGTTGTCATCTTCGATGATGACACAGTTGTTTCATTTGATGATCCTATTGAGAATGATAAACATGATCATTTCGAACAACATGAACCATCATTTGATCCAGACCCTGATCTCATATTGTTATCTAAACAACTGGATGCTCAACAATTGCAAATAATAAAATGCAACGAGAAAAACAAAGTTTTGAAAGAACAAAATGCGTCACTTGCAAGAGATATTGAATGTTATAAAATTCAGCTTTCTAATCAGGAAGACAAGATTAAAAATGCAAAAAGTTTTGAAAAAGCTTTTCATGATTCATACAACAAAGAACAAGATCTTCAACGCAAAATGCAAGATTTAATCGAGTCAAACGGAAAGTTGATTTCAAAACTCGAAAGTGAAAAGAGTGAATTGAAAATGCAAGTTGAACGTCTTCAAACAGAACTTTCAAAAACAGAAACAGAATTGTCAAGTTGTCAAAAGGATTTTTGTGAACATAAAATACGAAAAAGGAAGTATATAGATGACTTACTCGGCGATATTGTTGATCTTGAAAAACAACTGAAAGAATTTCGTAACATTGTTTACAAATACGGGAACTCTGTCACAACAATTCAGAAATTTACTTTAAAACCGAGACCCGGTACAGGATTTGCACTTGGCGATTACAATTCAATGTTTCTTCACAATGCATTCAAAGATATTCCTAAAATTTACAGTATGGACTATTTGCTTGATAATACGATTGTGCGTGCTGTTGTTTTTGATACTGAGGAAGAAGAAAAACTTGAAGACGAGAGTCGGTCAAAAATGAGTAATGTTCAATATTGCACACCATATGACTATTCAAAAAATCCAATTAAGTTCGTTACTCAAAAGGATTTACCTGAGAAATCATGGTTTATCGAAGAGTCATATGTTTCATCTCACAATGAGGCCCCTGTCCAAACTGTAGCACAAATAAATGGTCCTTTACCATCATCCGGTGAACTTTCACCCTTACCAAATAGTGTTCGTGTCTTAAATTATTTCAAAACTTTTATGGAAGACATCGAAATTTTGGAGGAGACAATTGAACGCAACTCTGAAATAAAAATTGAAACGTTTCAATCCGCTTACAAGCGCGAAAAGAGAGATATTTTTCAAAAACAAATGTTGCCAATTGTCAAACACCTCCGTCTCTGTGCTACACGTTGGGATCAGGAACTTCAAAAGAAGGTCAAACATATGATAAACGTTTTCAATGAAAATAAAAATGAAATTTTGGTTCAAAAGCAAAAAACTAGAGTTTTCAAAAATGATGCTGATCGACTCTTAGAACAAGTTCTCAATGCTGATATTTTGTCTGTTATCATGAATGATCTCTATAATTCTGGTACTTCTATGCTTAAGCATGATCATTGTGTTGATAATAACTTGTTGCATGTGGAAATTGAGACACTGAAACATGAGAATGACAATCTGAGGAAAAAGAATGATGATGTGACAAAACAGTTTTCAAAAGAAATTTGTCAACTCAAACAAAGGCTTGAATGGTGTCAAGCTCAGAGTCTTAAAAAGGAATTGAAACTTCAAAGTCAAAATATTTCTAACTCTTGTCAGCTTTGCAAAAACAATGAGTCTTTCAAAAGTTTGTGTCTCAAATACGAGAAAGAAATTGCGGACTTAAAAATTGAAAACGCCGAATGGCAACAAAACCGCGATGACATCAAATATTGCAATGGTTTACTCGAGTCTGAAATTCAGGATAAAAATCACATCATCATTGATTTAAAAGAGAAAGTTAAGCTACTTGAAAAAGGAAAGATGGTTGACACCACGGTGATAGCACCAGGAATGTATATATTACACAAAACTAATAAAGGAAAGGTTATTCAAAATACTAATGTTGATAACTCCACTTCTACAGGACTAGTCTCCCCTACTAGCGTTAGCAGACCCAAGCGACAAAGTAAAAAGAAGAATAGGCTCTGGCAACGTAAGAGAGGATCACTAGAAGCTCAAGGAGTAGAAGATCACCTTAGGAATTTGAATAATACTCATGTTGCATCGGATTTAGATTCTAATCTAGCAAATTCTAATCAAAATCTAAATGTAACGAATGATGTACCTTTAAATGTTTTGAATATTAATGCATCTTGTGTGTTTTGTCGTAAAAGCGTTTCATCTGGTGATCATACAAAATGTATTGCTAATTCTCTACTTCATCGTCATATGAAACGTAGGACACGCATTCCTTCTAGGCCCACTACTGCCTCTAAGTCTATCTTAGGAAAGCCGCCTTCTACGGTTTCTAATGAAGTTGATGTTACCCCCATAGGTGCAGAGAACAAGTCTAGGAATCAGCCAAACACTAGTGAATACACCATTAAGAAAGCTCGAACTAGTTGGAATTGGCAACGTTGGTTACAACACAAACCTGATTTTAAATGGATTCCTAAATTATTAAATACTTGTGCTTCTAACCAACTGGAACCCGCAGTTTCTTTGGGTTCCACCCTTACTTCTGTTCCATCTGTGTCCTCTTCTTGTGATGCAAGTGGTACAGATTGTTCTCTGGATTGTTGATAGCGGATGCACCCGACATATGACAGGCAATCTCAAACTGTTGAAAAACTTTGTCTCAAAGTTCATTGGTACTGTCAGATTCGGGAATGATCATTACGCTTTAATCATGGGATATGGTGACTTTATCAGTGGGAACATTGAAATAAGTCGTGTTTATTATGTGGAAGGCCTTGGACACAACCTTTTCTCTGTTGGTCAATTCTGTGATGGGGATCTAGAAGTTGCATTTCGTGAGAAAACTTGCTTTGTTCGTGACTTACAAGGAAACGATCTTATGTCTGGCTCCCGTGGCTCCAATCTTTATACAATATCAATGTCAGATATGATTGCAACATCTCCGATATGTCTTCTCTCCAAAGCAGAATCAACTAAATCTTGGTTATGGCACAAACGTCTTTCACACTTGAATTTCAAAACTATGACTGACCTTGCTCGTTATAAACTTGTTGAGGGATTTCCAAGATTCCGCTTTACCAAAGATCACTTATGTCCAGCCTGTGAACAAGGAAAAAGTACTCGTGCTCATTTCCCTTCTAAACCTGAACACAGTACGAATCATGTTTTACAATTGCTACATATGGATTTGTGTGGACCGATGCGTGTTCAAAGTATCAACGGTAAACGCTACATACTAGTAATCATCGATGATTTTTCCAGATGGACTTGGGTTTATTTTCTACGAAGTAAAGATCAGGCTCCTTCAATGATCATCACCTTTCTCACTAAAATTCAAGTTCAGTTACGCAACACGGTCCGAATAGTCAGAACTGACAATGGAACTGAATTCAAGAATCAGACACTTAGGTCTTATTATGAGAAAGTGGGAATTGAACATCAAACATCTATTCCTAGAAGCCCAGAACAGAATGGAGTTGTTGAAAGACGCAACAGGACGTTAGTGGAAGCTGCTAGAACTATGTTGATTAATGCTTAATTACCTGATTACTTGTGGGCTGAAGCTGTTTCAACCGCATGTTATACTCAAAACCGTTGCATGATCACAAAACGCCATCGCAAAACACCATATCAAATTGTTCACAAAAGGAAACCGAACATCGATTACTTTCATGTATTTGGAGCACTTTGTTATCCAAAAAATGATCGTGATGATTTAGGTAAACTGAAAGCAAAGGCTGACATTGGAGTGTTCGTTGGATACTGTGAAAATTCTAAAGGTTTTCGGATATGGAATCGTCAAACAAGAGAAATTCAAGAAACCATTCACGCTAATTTTGATGAGCTCACACAAATGGCTTCTGAGCAACACAGCTTAGGACCCGAATTCAACCGTCTTAACTCTCCGGCATCTTCGGCTGAACCATTGCCACTCAACCGCAAAGAATTGGAAACCTTGTTTGCTTCACTGTTTGATGACACAATTGAATACCGTCCTACTGAGGTCCCACCTAATTCCGCTGCTCAACCTAACAATATTCATGTACCAGACTCACCTCAACAAACTTCTACAACTGTTGAGAGAGACGGTCCTCCAATTGCTTCACCATCTACAGAAGAACAAACTGTTTCTAACTCCCGTCATTCAGCTGAAGATCCAACACCACTATCAGTTCCACAATCCGCAGAGCATGATCCTGATGCGTTCTTCAATCCGTTTGCACCAGCTACTACAGTTCCTGATATAGCTGAGTCGTCAACACGCAACTTGGATCCTGCCAACATGCGAGATACTTATCAACTACACCCTTCAACACATAAATGGACTCGTGACCATCCACTAGTTCATATTATTGGCCATCCAGATGCACCTGTTATGACAAGACAACGACTTCACACAGATGGAGAAACTTGCATATACGCACTCACAGTTTGTCATGAAGAACCCAAGAACATTAAAGATGCAATGACTTATGACAACTGGATTGAATCTATGCAAGAGGAATTTCAGCAATTCATAAGATTAGAAGTCTGGGAATTAGTTAAAAGACCTGACGGAGTCTTTGTCATTGGGTTAAAATGGATATGGAAGAATAAGCTTGATGCTGAAGGCACTGTCATACGTAACAAATCACGTCTGGTAGCGAAAGGATACTCTCAACTGGAAGGTCTAGATTTTGCTGAATCCTTTGCTCCAGTGGCTAGACATGAAGCTGTTCGGATCTTTTTGGCCTATGCTGCACACCGGAACATGGTAGTCTTCCAAATGGATGTCAAAACAGCATTTCTTAATGGAGATCTCCGTGAAGAAGTTTATGTTAGCCAACCTGAAGGCTTCGTTGATCCTGAGCGTCCTAATCACGTTTACCGACTCAAAAAGGCACTCTACGGACTCAAGCAAGCCCCACGGGCGTGGTATGACAAACTGTCTACTTTCTTATTGGCCAATAAATTTTCTAAAGGATCAGTGGATCCCACACTATTTACAAAACCCTACGGGGAGGACTTACTTGTTGTTCAAATATATGTCGATGACATCATTTTTGCCTCAACAAAAAGAAGTTACTCTAATGATTTTGCAAAATTAATGAAAGATAATTTTGAAATGTCCATGATGGGTGAACTTTCGTTCTTTCTAGGACTTCAAGTTCATCAATCACCCCGTGGAATTTTTATAAATCAGTCTAAATATGCTCTTGAAATTTTGAAGAAACATGGAATGATGTCTTGTGATACTTATAATACACCAATGGGCTATACCACAAAACTAGATGCTGATTTACATGGGACTCCAGTTGACCCTACCAAATACCGAAGTATGATTGGGTCCCTCATGTATCTCACAGCTAGTAGACCTGATATAGTTTTTGCTGTCTACATGTGCTCTCGCTATCAGTCTAGACCAACTGAAAAACACCTCAGTGAGGTCAAGAGAATCCTTCGATACATAAAGGGAACCATTAACTTGGGGATCTGGTATCCGAAGGATTCTGGCTTTGAACTAATTGCGTTTTCAGATGCTGACCATGCAGGATGTTTAGACACACGCAAAAGTACATCTGGTGGATTACAATTTCTCGGAGACAAACTTGTGTCATGGCAATCTAAGAAGCAGGACTGCACTTCACTGTCGTCTACAGAATCTGAATACGTAGCCATGTCTGCTTGTTGTGCTCAAGTCATCTAGATGAGATCACAACTTAAAGACTATGGCTACCTATTCAACAGGATTCCTATCTACTGTGATTCAAAGAGTGCAATTGCTATCTCCTGCAACACTGTACATCATTGCAAATCCAAACACATCGATCTCCGATATCACTTCATCAAAGAGCATGTGGAAAAGGGTACAGTTGAACTTTATTTTGTTGGAACTGAGTACCAATTGGCGGACTTACTTACCAAATCCTTGGCACCATCCAGGTTTGCTAGTTTAGTTCACCAAATTGGTATGCGATGTTTGACTCCAGAGGATCTGGAAAAGTTTTTAAAACACAATTGATCGTCAAACATCAAAACTATCTTTGTAAATATTTTTTTCAAAAACAAAATACAAAAATATAAAACCAATCAAAAACTCAAAAAGATTTTTGGTCTCACCTTAAAAAAATAAAAAATAAATAAAAAAAAAATGCAAGTATAAAAACTCTTTCAACACTATTTTCTAAAATGTCTTCAAATGTTTAAAACAAGTGTTGAGGGGGAGGAAAAGTAATGTTTTACTAATTTCTTAAAATATATTTTACCTTTTATGCTTGCATTTTACCAAAAACATATACGTTTTATCAAAAGTGTTGATTCAAAAGGATTTCGGGTTACTCTCCTTGACCAAAACCAATTAATTTTACAATGATCTAAGGTCAAGGGGGAGTACGACAAGTTGTTCTTATCATTTCTTGGTGTGAATATACGAAAACTATATGTGAGAATGTGGTTAGGCATTAGGTATAAATGTTTTGTTAGGTTAAGGGACTAAAAATGTCACTTTGAGTAACTTGATTTAACCGCAGTCATAACTAGGTTTGACCACTCACATTTACTTTTTCTGCAAATCATTAACTCTTTCACCTACTCAATCGAACGACTCACAATCATTCTCTTGATCTAATCAACCATCCTTGAATCTGTAAGTGTGATTATGTTTTGATCATGATTTTGAACTAAGGTTTTTAATTTTATAACAATCCAACGGCTCAATCTATCACAGTCGATTAATTTGCTTTTTGAGTTATGCGTAGAATTCAAACCCAGAATTAAGTGATGTTTTGATTGAATTTGTTGGTGGGTTTTGTTCATATTATGCTACTAAACATGTTTGTGAACTCCTATCTCACCCAGAATCATCAATTAAGTGATTTGAGTGATTTGGATATTAGGGTTCATACGTATAGATTAGGGATTCTTGATTGTGGATGTTTTGATTATGTTTGATGATAGGGATAGTGTGTATCAGTGTTAAGGATCATATCCCAGTTGTTTGATTGCATCTTAATCGTGTTTTGGTTGTGAATCAAAGGTTTAGGGTTCGAATGACACTAGCAGCTATGATTGTTTGATTGTGTGGTTAAAACTTGTTGTAACTTGGTCCATATGATCCTTATGTTGTTAGTATCACTTGCCCCATGATAATTCCTACCCAGAAACACGTTTGATTAAGGTTGTGATTTGTTGTTCATACATGTTTACGCGTTAAGTTGAATTTGGCATGTTTACGCGTTGAAATGTGTAAATTAAGTGTGTTGGGTGAATTATTGATCAGTGGTAATGTTTGTACACTTTCAGGAAACATACAACTCGAATTTCA
Source organism: Artemisia argyi (assembly GCA_030686995.1). NCBI lineage: Eukaryota > Viridiplantae > Streptophyta > Magnoliopsida > Asterales > Asteraceae > Artemisia > Artemisia argyi. Next base: position 157,866,743 of record CM060677.1, on the reverse strand, counting down.
AAGGTGAATTTCTGGAAAATGGTGTGTTTACGCGTTAAATGTTCATCCTACGCGTAAGATTGAATCTTACGCGTAAGATTCGACACGTGGACAAATTGTGTCTTGGATAAGACATAGTTTACGCATTAATGAAAATCTTACGCATAAGTTCTGATCTTACGCATAAGTCTAGAACTTACGCATAAGTCATTACCTACGCATAAGATACAATCTACGCTTAAGGTTAATCCTACGCGTAACTTCAATTTCTACGCCTAAGACTTATCTTACGCTTAAAATTGATCTTACGCGTAAGATTCACTTTAAGCGTAACATTCTATCTTACGCGTAGCTTTTGCACTTACGCATTATTTCTAAACTTACGCTTAAGTCAGGTTAGGCGTAAAGTTTCCCACTTACGCGTAAACTTGTCAAAATCCAAATTTTTCTAAGTGTTGAGAAATTTTCCAAAGTGTAACTTCTTGTAATGATAAACTTATGGTGTAACTAAATTGTTTTATGTTTCTACCAAGTAATATAACTCAAGTTTGTCATATATCAAAAGTTTTCACACATACAAAACCCCACTGATCAATGTAAAACATGCAAAGCTATATGTACACATCTTAAATGAATGTTTATGCTAACATCATCCACAATTGCCATGTTTGTGTGTGTTTATGATCTATTCAGATGGTAGAACACAACGATATTCCTCACGTACCAGTGCCTGAACCCTTACGTGCATGGGAAGACACCTTTCCTGAGAACTACTCCAGAAAGATAGGAAGGAACAATCTGAGAGTCAACTTCAACAAAATCACATGCAATGAGTCTTCTTGCCTTGTTGCAGTAGATGCTCTTATCTATCACCCGTGCAAAGTTCTACTCACCAAATCTGCTGCAGTGGCATGCTCCTACATACATCAGTTTTGGCACACAATCCACTTGGACCTCCTTGAAGAATCCTTTACTTGTATGCTTCACATGAGACAAGTCACGGTCGACAAGGATCTTCTCCGTAGTGCTCTTGGACTTCCCGAACTTGAACCTAATGAAGATTATGACCAAGTTCCCAGTGAAGAAGAATTGATAGAATGGCTGAGAGATATTGGGTATGATGAGTCTGAAGGGGTCATAACTAGGCACTCTAAGGTCAATATCAGATTTCTTCCACAGCCTTGGAGAACTCTCTACATCATAATTGCCAAGTCACTATCTGGCAGAGACACAGGCCATGAACACCCTAAGCTCCAACATCTCAAGCTGTTCTGGGCTATTGCTAATGTCAAGAAGGTTGATTATGCCAGCATTATCTGGGAAGACATTGTGTGGCACATACACCGCAAGACGACCAATATTCCTTTCGTCCGTTTCACCAAACTTCTCATTGCAAGCTTCATCCATGAATATGATAACATACCTCAAAGACTGAATGATGAGTTTCAGCACACATACAAGAATGAGGACACGCTTAAGGTCATCAAGAGAATGGATACTATCACAAGGAAACAAGGAAAGAAACTTCCTGATTGTCTTCTGACTAAGAAGGTTCAAGAATGCAATAACTACAAGTACTACCTTCAAGCTCTTGAAGCAAATAAAGTTGGATTTCTGGACGAAGATGTTCTACCCCCCTTCATGCATAAGAAGGGTAAGAAAGATAGTAAGAGACTGGGAGCTCCGGCAGTTCCACTCAGTCTAAGAAGAAGAAGGGTACTCCAAAGAGAAGAATTCCTACCAAACAGCCCGCTTCTATTCCCGAACCTGGGTGGTTTCCCCCTCCTCAATCTTCTCCAAAGCCGTCTGACTCTGAACGAACTGAATTCGACGAAGGTCCTCAGTATAGTGAAGCATATGCTAATATTGAGAAAGATGAGAATCTTGATGACATCGACTGGGATAAAGACATTGATGAGTTTGCTGACAATGCTGTATATCCAACATATCTCACTCAAAGACCGTTCACTAAAGAACAGTCACTCTTGGAAGAAGAAAGGATCAGGAGAGCGAAGCTAAAGGAACCCGTAACTGCTGAACCAGAGTCTGTTGGCCTTTCAGCTGAAGAAGAAAATGAAAGGGCTCTCAATATGGGTCTCCTTCACAGCCGAATTGATGCATTCAATGTTGATATGCCTCCACCTCCAGTCTTCTCTCAGACCACCGAAGCTGGCGGATCAAGCAGCATTCCTGAGCCTACCACAGGAATCTCCTCAGACTTAGTTGCTTATGATAATCCCTCAGTAACTCCCACCGATATTGAAATGACTATGGGAGAGGAAGAAGAGGAAGATCCTATGGATACCGATGCTCCAAGACTTATGTCTATGAAAGAAATGGAGCTCAGAGAAAGGGCTCAGGAAGAGGAACTGAAAAGAAAACAAGAAGTTGAAGAGGCCAGACTTGAAGAGATTGCTCAAGCTAAACTGGAAGAAACAATCAGAATGGAAGAGAGCAGGAAAGCAGAGGAGGCAGCCAAACTGGCTGAAGAAAAGTTAAAGAAGGAAGAAGAAGCCAGGCTTGCTGAAGAGCTTAAGCTTAAAGCCGAAGCTGATAAACTAGCTGAAGAACAAAGGTTGAAAGAAGAAGCAGCCAGAGTCAAGGAAGTTGTACAACCTGAACCACAGAAAGGAGATGTCAAAGACACTACCACCATTATTGAATCATCACAGTCATCACCTCCTGCATCTGAATCAACACATGACAAATCAATCAAGAAACCGAGCTCCAAAGCCTCTGCTGCATCTAAGTTACTCAAGTCAGCTTTCAAGAGAGTACATGAGAAGAAGAGAAGCAAACTAGAAGATCAGGTTGCTACACTTGCAACTCAGGTTGCTGAACTAACTAAGCTGAACTCGAACGTCAAAGAGCTACAAGATAAGGTTGACATTTTCTTAGCTAAAGACGTAACAGAGAACTTGGAAGCCGCATTAGCAGCTCAAGCACAAGAATACATGGCACAACACTTAGTGGCTGAGCTGAAAGAACTGCTAGCACCAATGAGAGAAGAACTCACCAAGTTCGCTGAGCAAGCAGTCAAGAAAGTGATCCGATCAACTACCTTCACTCTTCGTGCCGACAAGTCTACTGCTCCTCTACTGGGACTATCTCTGGATGATTTGGAAGCTCAACTTTTGGACAAGCTGGCAAGCAAACTTACCTTGACTCCTGAAGAAGCCAAAGTCCTGGAAGCACTGACAGATAAACTGACAAAAGAGACTTGCAGCACAGAGGCCGATAAGCTGAAACGTCAAAGAGATGATGAAGACAGGGATCCTAATTCTCAGGCCAAGAAACAGAAACAAGCCGAAGGACCCTCATCTCAGTACAAAACACCGGTAATCCCTCCTACCACAACAACTTCCTCACAACAACCAAAGGCATCAGGTTCTGCTCCCAAAGCACACGACCACTTTGAATACACCGGTGGTGACGACATTCCTATGCCCGATGAAATTCCAGAACCATCCCCTAAGAAGAAGAAGAAAGATAAGAAAGGAAAGCATCATCAACCCCAACCGGACACCTCATCTAAAGGCACCGAACCAAAGAAACCCAAAACCGTCCTTAACTGGCTAGACCAAGACAATAGTGCCGAATACTCCTGGTTTGAGAAGATGATCAATTCGCAACCACCACTGGAAGAAAATCATGAACCTCAAGATGGTCGAACGGTGGAATATGCTCAAATGATTCAGCAAAAGTTTAAGATGAAAAAGATGAATAAGAAAGAGCTGCGAAGAATCAAAAATGATGCTTTCAATCTTCTGAAAGATCGGTCCGCTAACTCAATCGAGCTTGAATACCATCTGGAAAATATTGCTCGAGCTATGTCAAGCAATATTGACTGGATCAATCCTGAATCATATGTCGATCCGGTCACAAAGAAAACCGCACCTTACATTACTGACTGGTCCAAACCACTACCGATGATTGGGAAGCCTAAGGAACCAAAGATCCCGTACAAGTTCTTCTACAACACAGACTTGGAATTTCTGAGACTTGGCAGCAAGATCGAGAAGAAGTACGTTACCTCACTCGCCTTTCTCCCTGCAGCTCGATATCTCAACAATGCCATCGAAGAAGAAGCTTCAGCATTATTTGTCAACAAAATTGTTGAATATGACCGGAATGCACTTTATGGTATTCATCATTGGCCAGACAACCGGGCACAATACTATCGAAGCAGCAGACTTAACCAAACGATGGGCGATGTGACCAGTGATTTGAAGATCGCCTCGATTCAATTCATTTCGACTGTCACTCACTTTGGGTACCCCTTCCTCAGCAAAATCACACTGAAAAGACTTGATGAAAAGGAGTACGATATTTCCGAGTCTGACTTTCCACGACTACGTCTCAACGACATTGAAGACATGTACCTGCTCAAAGTTCAAGGAAAACTCTGTGGCTTGCCCAAAAAGATGCAACTTGCCTTTATCCAAGCTCTACTCATCTTCATCACGCAAATAGTCATTAGAGAAAGAGTCGAAGATCTTCAGTTAGGAGTGGAAAGTTACCAGAAGAAGCTCAATCTCACCAAACCAAACCTGTTTGACATCCCCGATCTTCAACATCTACCTCAATACTCCCTGATCAGAAAACCATTTGGGTTCACCTGCCGCAGCATCAACGGTCGCAACTGCTTCATGGCTTACGACGAATTACATAAGTTCTGTGATGAGACCTTGAAGTTCGTAAGAGATGGAATCAAAAGCAGATTGGATGACATTGCTCTGGGTAAGTCTAAAAGGTGGAAAACCAATGAGGCCAGGGAAGCTCGCAGATTCATCTTAAGGATTGAGAACAGATTGAGGCGCAGGGATCAGTTTCGAAGGTTGGAAAGCTATGTGGGAGGCAGATCCAAATTTCCGGTGCTGACATTTCAGAGGCCTGATTGGTAGATCATTGTAAGAATTTGATTTGATTTGTCAATAATTTACTTCATAATGGTTTGTGTACGCATTACAGTGCACAACCCGAACTTGTAAAGAAAGGACCCTGAGGTACGCATCAGTGCCTCAATCCTAAATATAAGGAGCGAAGGCTTCTTATTTTTTAGTAGAATTAATCAAACTTTTATGATTTTTTAACAATTCTGCTCAAAAGGACAAGTATTTCACCTCAATAAGACCTAATCACTTGTTGAGGGGGAGCACTTGTCAAAACAAAATACTTTGTTCAAAATCAAAAGTTCTTGGTGAATCTCCCCATAAGACTCAAAAAGCATATTTTAATCAAAAGTTTAACAAAAACAACATCTCATATGCTATTTTTGAGGGGGAGAAAATGAAAAAGTGATTAAAATATATGAAGTTAAAGCTGAAAAGTTGTATCTTGTGCGAGCTAGACTCAGATTCACCCAGGAATTGACGAGATAATTAAAGTTTGTAATATCGAAAGGACTTATCCTCGACGGGTAATAACATCAAGTTAGTTACTAGAGCTAGTTGTCACCTAAAAGCTGACAATGTATCTCTTTAACTAACCACGTAAGCGTGTCTCGAAAAGGATTAGTCTTAGTAGAAATGTACCGTCTCGAGAAACTTTCTGTGGACTTGACCAGGCCGGGTAATAACTTCAAGCTAGTTTAACTAGTGATGTAAGCGTGTCTCGAATCGGTCCTGTTCACGGAAAGTGGATCAATTCAAAAGTGATTGCTCCTCCCGCATGTGAAAATTTATTAAATACTTATGAGCACATGTGCAGGGGGAGCCCTTCAAAAGTGTACGCAAAACTCTCAAAGTGTTAACCAAAATATTTGATTCTCACAAACACTTTGAGAGATTTTTCAATCAAAGGTTTCTTGGCTACTGTCAGAGTTATAAGGTGATTAAGATAGGAATATCCGTCCTATGATCCGCCAGAGCCGGAGGGATCTACCCAAGGACATCTCCCATAGTTAGAATTAGAAGTCCTTAGGTATGATACGAAAAAAGGAGAAATGAATGAAAGGGAAATAAGGAGTTGAAGAATTAAAAAAAAATAAATAAAGAAAAGGGTGAAAAGAAATAGCCCTCCAGATGATTCAACCTTAGGGCAGACACCGGGTTCAATACGTATGCTACTGGTTGTTGCTAAGGCGACGCCGGTATTGAAGATTAAGTCGTCATGGACCCAGTGACGCAATGCACTAAACCTTCTTAACCACTCAAGTTCTCTTAAAAGAGCTTGTTTCATTCTCACGGGGAACCTGCGTAATCTATCGACCTATCTCTTAGAGACGGTTGATATTGAAGCAGGAGACTCATCCCCAGTCTCCGCATAGGAAACCTAGGTGTGCACTTATAGAGTCTAGAGCCTTGAGATACATCAAAGATCTCTTAGGAACACTTAGTATTTCTACAACTGGTGTTCTACATCAATGGGCATCAGTTGTAAACTATCGAGTCCTTCGCAGATCTTAGCAATCTGCCGAGAACGTTTATGAGAGGATTACTTATGTATTTTTCAATGATTAAACGGAAATCCTGCCAGGGTCAACATCAAACAGCCCTGACAGCAGGTCACTTCGGTAACCCCACAAGGGTTACGCTTAGTGTTTGCGGTGGTTCCATTACGTTCTACAGTCGTGGAGTGATCCCCAGCGACTCACCCAGTCATTGAGCTACTTAGTAGGTCTCGTAAGCTCCTTCGGGAGTATCTGATATGGGAACGGCCTGGATAAGGATTAGAAGGAGTCTTCACAATATGTTGTTGATGAGCTCTAATTCCTTATCCGTAAGTACCGGTTGTTTTATTGCTAACTGTTTACTCGCAGGTACCTCACTTCCATGATGGTAGATTCCAACATGCTCATACATACATCTAGAAGTCAAAGAAAGCTCCCCCAAAGATCTTAAGCAACACAAAGTTCAAAGAAAGATTCTACACCAATAAGAAGAATCTACAAAGTATAAAGACAAAGATCTCAAAGTATGAAAAGGAACTTCTAGTACGTGAAAGTCTAAGTCTAAAGATGTGTGAGTATGTTGGAATGGCGGACAACCACCACAGACGCAGGAGTGACGAAAGGCAGACAACTTCATAACACAATCACTACATCATCACCAAAGAACAAAGACAAAGAGCAAAGTATATTCATTATCATTCAACCAATTTTGAAGACGTCTAGAGTTTTACATGTCACAAGTCAATGACAAAGATGAAGACGTCAAGCAACCGTGATGACCGACCCTTAGGGGGAGATTGTTGGGATCATACTTTAGTATTTAGTCAAGTCTCGGTCATTACATTTTGTAATAGGTTGCTTAAGTATTGTTTATGATTATTGTTTAGTTAATGGGCAACATGTAAAAGCCCATAAGGCCTTGAAAGCCCACGTATGAAAGGATAAGGGAGGAAGGGAGTGTTGCCCTAGCTCCTCCCTTATAAATAGAAACCTTATGTTACATTTTATTTTGTTGGTTATTTGATTATCTTAAGGAAACTCTTGCACTTTCACCTTTCATATTGTCTCATAATCAACCATCTCATTTCTCATCTTATTTCTTTATCAATCATACTTGTGTTTACATAAATGGTGACCTAACAGAAACGGAAGGTGAGCCAACCCCATAGCTGACTTCATCAGGGTTCTTTGGAAGGAAGATTGCCTCTCTGGCACCATTGGCAACAACAAAGTTCCGGAATGACATTTCTGCAACACGAAAGAAAGAAGATAAATATCATCAGATAAGTTGTTTAAATTTATTTAAATAAGAGTGTACATACTTTTTCCATCACAAACTATTTCAGGCTTCATGGGGTAACCCTCCCAATGGTCAATAATACCAGCCATGTAAAGAATGGGCTCGGGGAATGACTGAACATTCACTGGATGGCGAACAAGACGCTGGTACAATGGATTCCTTCGAATAGTATAAGGTAACTCATCGTTGAAACATTTTTTGTCAAACCTGTATGCTTCGTTCCCTAAAGCTGGGTACTCTGGAGGTATTATTGTATCCTGAATGTATAAGAAACTCCCTTTCCAGTCTGTAATGTTTGTGAAAGGCTTTAATAGTATGGTTGGAACATCAGGGTCACCTCTTTTTGCCAAAGTCAACCAATCCCCACCCGGGTACAAGTTCATAAAAACCCTAAGCAATGTCAGTGTAGGCTCATATCCATAGGCTTTACACATCACAATGAACGTTGTAAGCTTAGCCAGGCCAAAGGGTGGATTGGTATTCTAATGTTTGACAACCTAAACGCATGGGTGTACAGACCTACATATCCATCAGGAGCATTAAATATAGTTTAATTTTTACTAGGGAGCATTATCTTAAACTCTTTTGGAATAGGATAATCCTCAAGAAAGGCACGTAATTCATCTTCTGACAAAGTACATTTTTGTTCTTTGATCACAAACTTGTTATTTTTGGCCGTATTGATTAACGAAGAATACTACTTCTATGATGAAATATAGCTTGACGAAGAGAAAATTTACCTTTTTTCTTGCGAAGGTTAATAACACGTGATGATGTGTGTAGATTTTGATCGGAATCTCCACACAGTGTTGGAATGTAATTTTGGGCGAAAGTGTAAAAATGATTTAGGGTTAGAAGTGATAAACATTTATACCGCTCCTCTTTTTGATCATAACCATACACGTGTCTTGCTTATCTATCCGGATTCCAATGGGTTTTTAAAATTCGAATGGATGTTTTTGTTTACGAAGGGTATCGCTACTGTTGACTTAATGTGAGTTGTTAGGTAATATTTAAGCGCATTTAATGCGTACTTTGACACGCAGATTTCTTTTACAGGGTCCTACGAGCTAACATGGTTAGTTTACTTGACGATAGAGTTGAAAGCCACATACTCTTGTGCGCATATCTAACTTTCAACTGGGGGAGCTTGGTGACGTACCCTCCGATTAGCTCGAAGGATCCCCCTTCGAGTCTGATCGCAACCTACATAATCGAAGGCTCTGGCTAGCCTCTTTAAACTTTCTTTGGCGTAAAACTAATCATCAATGATCTAGTTACCAAGTGGGAATTTTCCAATCGAAGGATTAAGCCCTTCGGGGTATATCTCGATAAGTTTTAAGGACGGAACGATGCCAAGTCCAAATATTGGTGAGACCAAGTCTTACCCACGTCTCCTCTTTCTCTTTAGCTCCCCCGCTAAACCAGGAGGAGTGGGACACTAAACCCTAGCGGTTACCACAAATCATGGGACGCCTCCATGATCTCTCTCAAACATGTGACCACTCTCCAGGACCATTTTCTTCACCTATAAATAGTCTTGGACGATCACAAATCTGGTATGCAATCTCTTTCACCTTACTTTACTACATTTACACTTAAACTCTCATACCGATCACTTATTCACACGCCGGAGGTGGTTCGCAGGGTCCAACCCCTGCGCAATCACTTAACGTAGTGTTTTAGTATTTCTTATTGCACGTTATATCTAAGCTTGGCGTAATCACAACACCCCCTCATTTCCTTTGATCACCATCGAAGGCCTGGTAGTGCGAATTATTGTACAATCAGGAGTCATCCAATAGGATTCCCTAATTGATAAGTGGAATACCTAAGGATGACTCCAATTAGGGAATACCTGAAAGGTCATTCCTCTACAAGATCCTCTGTTACATCTGCCTGGCCTTTTTCCCAATGAGAGATTGATGAGGCGAAAAATGAATCGTTTTTAAGGGGTCATTTAAGCCCGGAATTGAATTTATTTGATCAAACTTGAAGGCGTCAAGAGTTATTTTGGTGACGGACTGAAGATGGACTACACGTGACGGCGTCAAACCCAGATCTAGGCAGTCCGAGGACTTTATTGGCGGCGAGATGACGGCGTCAGACATTTACTCTTGACGCCGTCACCTCACAAAATCTATGTATATACTTTTCTATTTTTCATTCATTAGGAGAGGAACTTATCTGGAGAATACTAGGGTCGAACCTAATAAATCCTAGGTCGTTTGTAACAGTATTTTCAAGGGTTTTCACCCCTTGAAACCTTTCATGTTCAGTTAAGATAAGTCCTCTTTCAATTCATTCAATATGTCTATGTGTTGTTTGAATATATCTTATGCTTGTCTTGATTTTAACATGCTAGGCTAGATCTTTCATGTGTTTGCTTAGATGTAATGAAACCTAGATGTTGATTATAGGTTGATTGCTTGTTTATAGTTGTAATGGATGAATCATTTCAATGTTAGGCTTATGAAAAATGGCAGATGTGTACTAAGTTTTTATGATTGGGAAAAAGGCCAGGCAGATGTAACAGAGGATCTTGTAGAGGAATGACCTTTCAGGTATTCCCTAATTGGAGTCATCCTTAGGTATTCCACTTATCAATTAGGGAATCCTATTGGATGACTCCTGATTGTACAATAATTCGCACTACCAGGCCTTCGATGGTGATCAAAGGAAATGAGGGGGTGTTGTGATTACGCCAAGCTTAGATATACCGTAGGCTTATGAAAAATGGCAGATTATAGGTTGAACGTCTTAAGAAACATGACCTGATGTGTACTAAGTTTTTATGATTGTATTTAATGCACGAGCGAATTCTAGTGATCCCATGTTAGGAGCTTCTTAGCCGGCTCGACATAGGAGTGAAGTAGGAGCTTATAGGATTGGGGAAGTAAGTACGCCACCCCATGAATGGTATTAAGGAATACAATCCGTTATCCACACAATTCTCCCATATATTGCTCACACCACTAGTTAATTTAGTTTATTTTCATTTTTGTTATTTTATTTTGATTGCATCTTAGCTATTGGGTTAGTTGACTAGCAACTAATTCCGCCCCACTCCTTCAAACCGAGATTTTTATTTGCTTTTCATAAAACATAAAAATACAAAAAGAATCATCCCTCATTTCTAGACCTAGTCTTTTGGGTTTTCTAATCCTAGCGACACTATTCCTAAGTTGAACGATCAATCCCCCAGTACTTGTCACTATACTATACTACAACAATCAGGTACACTGCCTGGTGGGGGTTGTAAGCTTCTCGAGATCCCTCGAGAGGTAAAGCCTGGTGCAATTCCCACGCATCAAGTTTTTGGCGCCGTAGCTTGGGGAATAGTTATTGTCTAGGTTAAAATTTCTTTTTATTAGGTCTACTTGCTAGATTCCTTTCTAGTAAGATTTTATTTTTTATTTTTAGGTTTTCTTTAGTCTATCTTATTTTTTCGTGTTTTTGTTCGTAACTCTTTACCATCCGACATCATGGAAGATGGTAACATCTTTGAACCCATCAACCCACCACAACAAGACCACCCACAAAACCCACCACTAGCTAACCAACCTCTTAGGCCTCGAACCCTAGGAGAGTATTCCCGACCTAGCCACCAAGGCTATCGAAACACCATTGAGCTCACCCAAGGAGCTAATGTGTCTCCCTTGTGATCCGACACCATCCGGTTGATGCAAAGTGGATGTGCATTCCATGGACTTCGTTCCGAAGATCCAAATCAACATCTCAAGGACTTCCTTTAAATCGTAGATCCTATAGACCTTGATGCTACAACTAGAGAGTCAACCCGATTACGCCTATTCCAATTCTCTCTATGTGATCAAGCTAGTCAATGGCTTGAATGTTTACCCGCGAGATCCATCACATCATGGGATGATCTCACCACTCGTTTCCTTGCTCAATTTTTCCCATCGGGGAGAACTACCAAGCTTAGAAATGATATCTTGATGTTCCAACAACGTCAAGGTGAAACTCTATATGAAGCATTGACTCTTTCAAGGACTTACTCCAAAAAGTCCCTCATCATGGCATAGATCTTTGGCTCCAAGTCCAAATCTTCTATGACCATATCGATCTCTCCACGAGGCGAACCATTGACCAATCGGCCGGTGGTAAGCTACGTGATCTAAGTGCGGAAGAATCATGGGAACTCATAGAAGATCTTGCTCTCTATCACAACGAATTTTGGAATGATCCCCGTGATTTAAACAAAACGGTCAAGGCAATATCTTTGCCTTCGAACAATTCTAGCACTCCTGACCGTAGGATCATGGAACTTGAGGACCAAGTCAACTTTCTCATGAAATCTTATGAAGCTCCTAAGCCTTCAAGCCAAGTGAACAAAATCACTTCTTCATGCGAATTATGTAGTGGTCCCCATGACACTCGTGATTGTATGGAACTCCCCGGAACAGCTTTTGCGGATTACGCATCCTCGCATACCGACGAAGCGGGAAATAAGTGGTACACTTTCAAACCCGAGCCAAACCCTTATGGTGATTCCTACAACCCTTCTTGGAAAAATCACCCAAACCTTAGGTGGAAACAAAACCAAACCAATTCTTCCAATCCGCCTAATCGTTACCAACCAAACGGTCCACCCTCCAACCGTACTTTTAACAACAATCCTTCCAACAACTATGGTAGTACCAACAATATTGAAGGATTTCTGTCCAAGTTTATGGCATCTCAAGAAGCTCGCGTATCTAAGTTTGAAGCCGATTTCAAAAAAAAGCAAAGCAAGATGACCACCAAAATTGACACATTGTTGAAAGTTCTCAATGACCGAGAAATGGGAGCACTCCCAAGCGACACGGTCAAGAACCCAAAACTAAATGTTAATTCCATATCATCAGTTTTGTCACCCACTTCTTGTCCGCAATACTACTCGGTTAAATCAACGAGCATGTGTTTCAAACAAAACCAAATTCTTCAAAAGGACCAATCGAATAAACACCCGATATAAAACCGGACAAAAGCATAGTTGAAACACCTCCTACGCAAGACCTTGACGTTAAATTCAAGGAGCTTCACCTTGAATGCCCCGTCATTGATGTCTTAGCCCGTGCTCCCTACTATAGTGCCCTCCTAGAGAAATATGAGAAATTTAAACTAGGTAAAAATGGGATCGCCTTCGTTCAAAACAAGTTTCCTAAAAAGCTTGATGATCCGGGTATATTTTTTTTGCCATGTAAGATAGGAAGATCCGAAGCTTTTGACACACTAGCCGATTTAGGGTCAAGCCTCAACTTGATTCCCTTATCCCTTTTCACCACTCTCAATCTAGGAAAGTTAGAGGAGACGGAAGTATTAATTGGTCTAGCGGATGGGAGTATTGCCCACCCGGTTGGGATGATTAAGGATGTAGTTGTTCACGTAGGAAAGTTAACTATTTTAGCAGATTTTCACGTCCTAGACATGGTTAGTGACACTACATGCCCATTGTTAGTTGGAAGGGGATTTTTAGCTACTACTAGCGCCATGATAGATTGTAAGGAGTCTAAGATAGCGATAGGTGAAGGCGATACTTGGTCGGTATATGATGTTAAGAAACATAGCTATGATTGTGAGGATGAACCGACACCACATTGGGTAGAGATGAATAGGAGACTATCTAGATATGGACCTTGGATAGAAAGAAACTTTATAGGACCTCAACGCCCATTCTATCTAGAAAAAGATTTCATCGAAAAGACACATTCGGTGGAACAACTCATAGCCAGAGATGAAGAGCTAGATCCTTTTGAGGACACCCTAGTCTTTAGGAAAATGATTGAGTTCCTAAGCGTAATGCCTATTAATATAGAGATGAACAAGTGGAAAAGAGAGGGGGATAATTGTAAATGGAGGTGGGACAAGCCACCTAAGGAAGGTGACGGATCATGGCATATGAAGATGATTTTGTATGATCCGGATGGAGAAAAGTTTGAAAGGTCATACCGTACTAAGAAAACCAATAGGAAGTTGAAACCTAAGTTTGATCCTAAAGATGTCCTCAATGAGGAACTAACCCATATCACGTAGTAGCCCATGACCTTGAGTCTAGCAACAAGACTCGTAAATAAAGAAAAGCGCTTCTTGCGAGGCAACCCATGTTTTGTGTGATTTTTATTTTTGTTTGATTGTTATTTGTTTCCGTATGCATGCTTTATTTTTATTGTTGGTAGATCATGTTTCAAAACTAAAATGGTGAAAATACTTTACTTTGTTGTTTGGCTTAATCTTAACTTCATCCAAAGGTATTTCGCAAAAGATAAGTGTAAGGGGAAACCCCAAATATGTTTTTAAGAAACAAACTCGATCACGATTCTCCATAATATTAAGTGAACATGTATATTCGTATTTATTAGAGTCAAATGCTTGTATCGAGTCATAATGATGTTTTGCAGGATTTTCCAGGAAGTAGGACAAAGTTTTTCCAGAAATTTTTCGGAAACTTAACATAAGAATTTCTGCAGGTCACTTCTGACGGCGTCGGGAAGTAACACCTGACGGCGTCACGTGTAAAATTCTGGAAATTTTGCCAGTTTTGTTTTTCTAACGAAGTCTTAAAGTTTTTGTTGAATCTTTAGTTTTATAATCTCCAGGAAATCTACAAACATCATTCCACAACCATTATATCTTATTTTGTTTTCTAGGACTTGTTAGCATATATAGATTGCCGCCGATTTTACACGAGGTTGCCTTGTCTGTTTTCTCAGGTTTTACAGGTTATGTATGACAAGAAGATGATTATTATTCTGGAAGGGAGGCTTTGATTGTTCATTTTCTTGGAGGAAGATCTAACCTGGCCACCTTATTATCCATACCGAGCGTATCAGGGGAGTATTTGATTTCATTCTTTTTACTTATTTCACTTTTACATTTTTTACTTGAACATTGGTGACAATGTTCATCCTAAGTGTAAGGGGAGGGTAAAATGATGATACCTTACAGATACACTTTCGCTTGAGTTTGTTTATTTGATGGTAGATGTGTAATAAAACTATGAGAAATACTTGTTAGTGTAATTTTAGCGCCAAATTTAAAATTTTTTACAACATTTAGGAGTAAAACTTTAGCCATAGCAAGCGTCTCATGGATAGGAGATTGTATGACTAGCACAAAACCGTACCATTCAGAAAAATTTTCCACCCAAATATGTGAGGTTCGCCTTTAGATTTGATAGGAAAAGCATTTACTATTAGTGCTTATGAGTGTACCGGTAGCATTTAGATTCTAGAACTTGCGTTAGTGATGCATCCCGAGACCGCTAGTGAGACTACATTCGTGTAGTAGGATTTACTACATGTTAAGAGGCATTAGGATCACCCTTGTGTTAAACCCGTATCATAATTACTTGACCATTTAAGTCATATTATTTGGCTAGTTAAGTCAATTAATTTTTCCCACACCCTTAGCGTTGTACTCATTTTAATACACGAAACCCCTAGTACACCCCTCCGAGCCTATCTTTCCGTTTCTAACTTTAAGCATATTACTTAAAGGAAGAATTTGTTACACCCCACTTAAATGTACATTCAAATCGCCTTAGCCTTCCGTGTATGCAATCATCTTTAGTGCATTATTGTTATTTGTTAAACCCTAAGTTAACTATCTAATTGATTACATGGTTGCTAAGTCGAGTCATATCCTTGTACATATTGTTTTGGGACGATTGGGACTCATGGGTAAAGTACTTATGTTATGGAGTAATGGGGAAGAACATCATATTATTACCCCCCCCCCCCCCCCATATGTACGTTAATATTAAAAGTACTCCAAGTGATTTGATTATCTTGATTCGAGTTATTAGATAAGTTTATTGTAAAGTATGTAAAAATTCAAGTGTAAGGGGAATGTTCATTCCCTATGATGTATTATTTTGGATGGTAGGGTAAGAGTGTATGCAAAAAAAAAAAAAAAAAAAAAAAAAAAAAAAAAAAAATCGAAAAAAAAAATTAAAAAAAAAAATCGAAAAAAAAAATTAAAAAAAAATCGAAAAAATTAAGAAAAAGAAAAAAAAATAGAAAAAAAAAAAGAAAAAAAACATACGGACTACCATCCCTTTTTATTCTATGTTTGTTTTATGTTTTTGTTATTTTTCATTTATTAGCTTAAGTCGAGTCTAGTCTTGACTTAGCAATGCCATGTTGTACATGTAATTAACCAAGATGATTAACTCGCCACCTGTAAAGACTGCCTATATCCAACAAAACCGTGTAATCCATATCCTTACACCTAACGTTACAACCCTTTAAAAAAACCTCTTTGATAGTTTATCCTAGGTGCTTACGCCATGTTGTGGAGGTTTGATCATTTCCCAAGCCTATGGTAATCTATTTTGCTATGACAGGTAGTGAGAGATGTTTTCCATTTCCATATTGTGATATTACTTTATTACACCCGAGAGATGTGAGTATCTAAACACTATTTGTGAGGTGCTAGTGTATAACCTCCGTGCTTGTCTTTGGTCTTTAGTGGAACGATTATTTGTGGTAATTACTTTTATATTATTGTTAAATGACCCGTAACTTGTATTTTGATTAGAATAAAAGCGCATTTGCTTAAAGACAAGCAAATCTCAAGTGTAAGGGTATATGATGAGGCGAAAAATGAACCATTTTTAGGGGGTCATTTAAGCCCGGAATTGAATTTATTTGATCAAATATTGCCCTAAATCGTTCCTTTTGTGATTTTAGGTACTTTAGGAGTGAATTCTTGAAAAGGAAGCATTTTGGACGTTTTTGGATCATAAAAGTGAAGAAAACAGCAAAGACTTAATTTTCCATGCTGAGAACAGTACCTGACGACGTCAAGAAGGGAATTGTGACGGCGTCAGGAGTAAAATCCATGATGACCCAGTGAAAACCTGAAGGCATCAAGAGAAGGGCGTCAAGAGTTATTTTGGTGACGGACTGAAGATGGACTACACGTGACGGCGTCAAACCCAGATCTAGGCAGTCCGAGGACTTTATTGGCGGCGAGATGACGGCGTCAGACATTTGCTCTTGACGCCGTCACCTCACAAAATCTATATATACTTTTCTATTTTTCATTCATTAGGAGAGGAACTTGTGTGTAGAATACTAAGGTCGAACCTAATAAACCCTAGGTCGTTTGTAACAGTATTTTCAAGGGTTTTCACCCCTTGAAACCTTTCATGTTCAATTAAGATAAGTCCTTTTTCAATTCATTCAATATGTCTATGTGTTGCTTGAATATATCTTATGCTTGTCTTGATTTTAACATGCTAGGCTACATCTTTCATGTGTTTGCTTAGATGTAATGAAACCTAGATGTTGATTATAGGTTGATTGCTTGTTTATAGTTGTAATTGATGAATGATTTCAATGTTAGGCTTAAGAAAACTGGCAGATCTACATTGTGTAACTTGCTTGAACATCTTAAGAAACATGAACCGATGTGTACTAGCTTTTTATGATTGTATTTAATGCATGAGCGAATTCTAGTGATCCCATGTTAGGAGCTTCTTAGCCGACTCGACATAGGAGTGAAGTAGGAGCTTATAGGATTGGGGAAGTAAGTACACCACCCTATGAATGGTATTAAGGAATACAATCCGTCATCCACGCAACTGTAACAAGTAATTAACCTGTAAAAGATATCTAGGGAGTAGTGAAATCTAAGTAAACACAATTCTCCCATATATTGCTCACACCACTAGTTAATTTAGTTTATTTTCATTTTTGTTATTTTATTTTGATTGCATCTTAGCTATTGGGTTAGTTGACTAGCAACTAATTCCGCCCCACTCCTTCAAACCGAGATTTTTATTTGCTTTTCATCTCTAGACCTAGTCTTTAGGTTTTCTAATCCTAGCGACACTATTCCTAAGTTGAACGATCAATCCCCCGGTACTTGTCACTATACTATACTACAACGATCAGGTACACTGCCTGGTGGGGGTTGTAAGCTTCTCGAGATCCTTCGAGAGGTAAAGCCTAGTGCAATTCCCACGCATCAGGGATTGACATCGTCGAACCTCTACCAATAGCTCCAGGAGGAGTAAAATTCTTTGTGGTTGCCGTAGATTATTTCACTAAATGGGTGGAAGCTAAGCCTTTAGCATCTGTGACCGGCAGACACATGGAGAAGTTTGTTTGGGAACATATCATCTGTCGCTTCGAGGTCCCTCACATCATCATCTCTGACAAAGGAAAGCAATTTGCCGAAGGAGTTTTCCCTACTTTTTGCAAAGGTCTAAAAATCAAACAATCGTTCACATCCGTATATCATCCCCAAGGCAACGGTCAAGTAGAGGTCACCAACAGGGACATTGTTAATGGAATTGAATGAAGGCTGGGTCGGAGCCATCAGGGATGGGTAGATGAGTTACCCCAAATCCTATGGGCTCACAGGCCACACCCAAGTCGAGTCATGGGGAAACACCTTTCAGTCTAACTTATGGAACAGAAGCTATCATTCCTTTAGAGATAAGTGTGGAAACAGAACGTATCATGAACTTCGACAATCCAAGAAATGAATAAAGGCTTCGAGAAAACCTAGATTTACTCGAAGATCGAAGAGAAATAGCCTCCATCAGAGAAGCTATATACAAGCACAAGTTGGAAAAGTATTATAACAATAGGTTGAAACCTTTAAGCTTTAGGCCAGGCGAATATGTCATGTGGCTCAATAGCGCAAGTAAAGCTGAATACCAAGGGAAATTATGACCTACATGGGAAGGACCTTACGTGATAGCCGAAGCTTACGGTAATGGAGCCTACAAACTGGCGACACTCTTCGGAGACGAGGTTGATAGAACATGGAACGGTACCAACCTTCATAAGTTTTACACCTAAAACTTACAGTTTAAAGACAATTTGTCTTTTTCAAATTATGTATTGCACTCTTCTCATGCTGGGAAAGAAGCATTAATGGTAGGTGTCTTAGTATTCATTTGATCAAAAGATGTAATCCTCCCTACCCCATTGATATAACGTATTTCCCTCAAATCTCTTGTTTCATTTTATACAACAAAGATTTATCCAACCAAGTAATACAAGTTTCAATGTTCGAAGGATGATTTAAGATATTTATGTCTTGTACACAACATCCATTATAATTCACATTAACTTTCCTAAAAAGTCTAAGGGTATTGGAAGCCCTCTGACTAGAAGGATTAAGATTGAGTGGGTTGCAACCCTCCGTCAGCAGTTAAATTATACGATTGCTAAAAATCTTGGTTCAAAGTACACATAATAAGGATATTCATCTACGATAACCTTAGGTTGTATATTAGCGTTGTTAAAAAGCATTGAGAGAAGAGGAACATAACATTAAAAGGGATAAAATTCCTAAGCAAGTAGATTCAAAGCTAACATAGGCATAAGAAAAAAGCAATAAAATGTTTAAAGGGTACACACCACCCTCGGGGCATAATCATTGCCAACATGGCAACCTCTATGCATTCTTAGATGAGATGGGATTTTCTTAGCGTATGAGAGATTAAGGCTTCAAAGATGATGTCTTACTACTCGGAGAACATGGTTGGATCCTACGAGGCTTCTTAGATAGAAGTTCCTTAATGGACATCATAGGATCTTTGGTCGCCTCAGTAAGGAAGGGATACTCTGCTGATGCAAAAACATTACTAGCATCATCATACTCCTTTTCATGCGTTGGGCGGTAGTAGGGCACCTTCAACAGGATCACAGGTTCTCCAATATCAGCAATTTCCTCCAAGGTGGTACATTTACCATGATAAATAGCAGCGTTCACCAAGTCGGCTATAACTCTCCCAACCTCATCACTATGATATAGTTCCATGGCGATGTACGGAACAACCTTTGACACAATCTCTGCTCTATCCTTCTGCAGGCCTTCACATCGAAGATTTAAAGCGGCTAACTCCTGCTGTAGCTTAAACTTTTGCTCCACAAGTCTGGTCTTTTCAGATTTAAGACCTGCACACTTGGACTCGAGTATGGACATTCTTTCTCTAAGACCAATCACTTTGGCCTCCTCCATTTTGAGCCTTCCACACTCAGCTCGGGCTTTTTTAAGTTGATTGGCAAGATTCATGGTATTGACACGAAGGTCTTGAACAATGGGATTCTTTTCAACGTCCTTTGAAGCCCTGTCGCACTTAGCCTTCAACTCGCTAATCGTTAACTCCCTATCTTCTTCTCGAGCCAGGACCACTCTCAACTCCTCTTTAGCATTCTTGACAATCTGCACCAGTTCCCTTGTTCGGGTATCGAGATGGTTGTCAAGCATGGCCTGCCTCGCATAACTTTTGTCATGAAGGTCACATAAATTTTCAATGGACATGTTGTCAAGGGTTCCCTTCCAACTGGCAGGCGTAACACCTTCGACTAGTCGATGGCAAGCAAGCGAATTGGGGAGTTCCTTTGTGTTGGATAATCCTGCACCAACAAGGGTCATATATATATATATATATATATATATATATATATATATATATATATATATATATATATATATATATATATATATATATATATATATATATATATATATATATATATATATATATATATATATATATACATATATATAAAGTGGAAGAGGTTATAGTAATGCTTGCGGCATGATAAGTTATACCATGAATATCATCATCCGGATCCTCCGAAGCTGCTGTGACAATAGTTTCATAATGAAACTCCATTTGTTTCATAGCCCTAGATAGGGAAGCCTTTACATCAAATTTTCTTTTGACAGGGGGCTTAGGGGCTTTCATGATAGTTCCTTTCCTTTCACGAACCCGATCGGCTATGCCAGATGACCTAGCAAGAGTTACAGGACCGTCATCTGAGGAAAGGACCTCTACGTCAGGGACACTCTCTATTGCTAACGAAGTCTCTTTGGTATCTGCCGGCGTGAACGCCTCAACCACAGTTTCGGTTCTACTACCATGGCATCCACATCATTATTGTTCACTTAGACTGAGGGACAACCTATCCTATAGTTAAATTCTTTTAGATCCCTGGGAATAAAGCTAGCCTCCTTGGCGCCGCCAGATACAACAAAATTACGGAAAGCCATCCCTGTAAAATGAACAGATACATAAATATCATCAGACATGTTATTAATCCCTATTCAATTGTTTGTACATACTTTGGCCGTCACAATGTATTTCAGGAACCATGGGAGATCCCTCCCATCGATCCACAATGCCGGCCATGAAAAGAACAGGCTCTGGGAAAGTTTCACGTCCACAGGGTATCGAGCGAGGCGTTGGTAGAGTGGATCACTTCGAACTTTGTAAGGGAGCTGATGATTGAATTTCTTACGGTCAAAATGGAATGATTCATTCAAGTGTGTTGGATATTGTGGAGGTATGATAGTATCCTGCACATAGAAGAACTTTCCGTTCCAATTGGTTATATTTGTAAAGGGTTTGGTAATCAGTATTGGCACATCTGTCTCGGCCCTCTTCGACAATGTAAGCCAATCTCCTCCAGGGCAAAGGTTAAGGAAGCCTCTAAGCACATCTAGTGTAGGCTCATAACCATAAGCCTTACACATTACTATATAGGTAGTAAGTTTGGCAAGGCCGAAGGGGTTAAACCTTGAGATATGTACCTCATAGTACTGTAATAGCTCTAAAAACAACGGGTGAAAGGGTATTCTCAAATTGGACTGAGTAAAAGCATGAGTATATAAACCCACCATATCCTTTTGGATCATCATAAATGCTTTGATTTTTGTTAGGAAGTATGACTTTGTGTTGTTTGGGTATAGGGTAATCTTCTAAGAATAAGGCCAAAGCCTCCCTCGACAAGGTACATTTTTGTTGCCTTATAATACGTTTGGCATCCATGCTCATGGCTAGGGAGTATACCTAAACTTAATTGCTAATAGATTATGAAAAAGGTTACCTTTTGGTTGTCGTAGTAAATTACGTCACAGCTCTGTATAAGTTATAGAGGTGAAGTGTGTGAATATATTAGGGTTTGTGAGTTTCTGATCATTTATATTGTGTATGGATGTATCTGGAGGAGGTTTTAAATTTTAAAAACTTGTTTGATGATTACCGATAATCATGCCATTGTAATTTTTGTTCAACGGTTTAAATCACAGGCATGCACATTTATTGCATTTTTGAAATTTTAAACATTTTTATTTATCTAATACACGGGGATAGGGTGAATTTGTTACTTTATCCTAGAGTTGAAAGCCATACATCCTTGTACGAATATCTAACTTTCAAATGGGGGGTTTGATAATGTACCCTCCGGTTAGCTCGAAGGACCCCCTCTTTGAGCCTTATCATCGAAGGCTGTGGCTAGCCTCCTAAAACTTTCAATGGCGTAAAACTAATCATCAGTAATCTAGTTACCAAGTGGGAATTCGTCAGTCGAAGGGTTAAGCCCTTCGGGGTATCCTTCAATATGTTCTAAAGACGGAACAATGCCAAGCCCAAACATTGGTAAGACCAAGTATTACCCACGTCTCCTTTTCCTCCTTAGCTCCCCTGCTAAACCAGGAGGAGTGGGGCACTAAGGCTTAGCGGTTACCATAAATCATGGGACGCCCCCATGATCTCAATGTAACGTGTGAACACTCTCCAAGGTTATTTCATCACCTATAAATAGTCTTGGACGAGTCATAAATCTGGTATGCAATCTCCACTACTCTAGTTTATCACATTTTCATTTAACTTCTCATATCAAATACTTATTCACACGCCGGAGGTGGTTTGCAGGGCCCAACCCCTGTGCAATCATTTAACATAGTGTCCGTATTTCTTATTTCAGGTTAGACAAATGCTTGGCTCAACCATAACATCCCCTATATCCTTTGATCACCATCGAAGGCCTGGTCGTGCAATTTATTGTACAATCAATCATCATTCAAATACAATCATAAGCTAAATTCAAACATGTCTAATGATCATAAGTAGTTAACATAAAGACGATAAACATAGATGTTCCAAGTGCATAAAACAAAATGCTCCAAATGAAATTTTACTTCTTCTTTTTCTTTAAGAGGTTCATGATTGACTTCAATCCTTTTCTTTGTTCATCCCGTATCTGAGTCAAAAGAGTGATCGCAGACGGGTCTTGTGAATCAAGGTTTTAGGGGATTTGAGGAAGTACATTGGTGAAAGTATGGAGTTGAGATGATGGAGAGGATGCACTAGCATTTGAACTACCAACGTGTTCATCGTCATCTATGTGATTATAGGATGAATTACCAGAGGATGATGAAACAAGGTTCTTTTAGAACCAGAATCAAACCTTGTTTTATGCTCAATGTCATTTGTGAGTGGAAACATGACACGATCATAGATGTGATAATCTTACGATTTAAGTTCGGGAAATTCATCCATGATATGATTAAAAAGGCGAGTCAATAGCATGCCATAGGGCAAGTTTAACTTTGGCTTTTTAGTGACAAACTCCATATTCCTAGTAATATAGAAAGCTAAATTGTATGGTGTCGATGTGACAATACAATGGAGCATATGATCAAGACAAAAGGCATTTTCACAAATGATCTCCTCAAAAGATTTAAGGTGAACGACCACTTCTTTGGTAAAAATTTGATTTTCTTCAACAAGAATTTTCTTTTCTTTGTGGGTTCTTAAAAGAGGTGAAGACCTTGGTTTTTGAACAAAATGTTTTATTTCACTAGGAGTAGGGGCAATGGTGAAGTATTTTCCACACTTGGGGGTGCACTCGGCAAGAGCGTCAAGACTCCATTCATCAGTGAATGAGAAATCCCCCACGGTGGGAACTCTAAGGATACGACCAAATTCAGGAAGTGAGTAGGGAAAATACTTTTCTTTAATAACAAACTGAACGTACAACTCGAACTCGGAATCTACCCTTAAATTAAACTGACTATAGAACTCAAGGATAAAACGAGGAACGATTTGTTCGTTGATTTGGTAAAGACAATCAAGTTTAGCAAGACTAATCATGGCATCAAGATATCTGATGTCTTCAAAGTCGGGATAGACTACTCGACCCTCTTGGATACAATGTTTTTCAATACGTTGGAAATTATATGAGAGTGGTGGAGGGTATTTATTGGATAGCATGGGGATGTAATCGCGTGTTCTTTGGTGATCAATACCATTTGGTTTAGGCATGTTTTTCCTATATAAGAAAAATAAAACGAGGTAAACATCAAATTAGATGGCGTATAACTTTTATGCTTATCCCAAACCCCCCCCCCCCAAGTTTCATCACATATTTTAATTTTGAAATTCCTGATCCATTTCGTTGCATGGTTATAAAAACATTTTTGACATGTATTAACAACGCATGATTACGTTTTTGTTATGTTCCTAAACATGATTAGCAACAACACAATCGGATTGGGGATAATTTTATTTTTGACCCTTTCTCAACATACACTAATTAGACCAATTCACATGTTTATGTAGGTGTTGCTAATGATACATTGTTAGGATTTGGTGTTAATAGTAGTTAATTTCATGAAAAATTAAGAATCCCCAAGTTTGATTACCTTGTTCATATGAACTCTAATTTCGAATTAAGAAGAAATTGGATAAAATTGACTTACAATAGATGATTTGTAAGGATTTTTTATTAATGATCTTGAGTTGAAAGTCTTTAAATTAGTTTGATTATTAGTGAGTATGGATTAAGGATGTGGAGGTTTGTTTTCGTCACTGCTGCTGAAAGGGGAGTGTTGATTTAGTTTTTGAGATACTGCAGTGAAAAAGTGGGGTACTGTCAAAATATATTAGACGGTCCTTTATCGATATAGGACCACCAAACGATAAAGGACCGCCGGCAGTAGGGGTGATGGTTTTCGCAGGTTTTTGTGTTTTGGTTTTTATCAAAAGTTTTTAGTTTTGAATCCTTTTAAAATATAACTATTGTATTTTTAGACACGGAATAGACTCAATACGCACGAGTAGGCTAGGGAATGGGTATGGAATAGAATTGAGACAAAAGAGATAGAAGAGACTCGATACGCTTGAATAAGGAGTGGAATAGAGTCGAAACAGAAGAAAATGAGAGAATGAGATTCAAATACGAGACTTGCATCGAGGAGGCTAGAAGTCAATCATGTTGAAGCCGCGAGAAGTTCAAATACGAGAAGTAGAGAAAATAAGAGAATTTTAGTACGTTAAAAGTGTGCATCATCCATAGTGATTGATAGACGCAAAAGGCGATATTAATAATGGTTGTGGTAAGACCATTATTTTCCAAACAATTGCTTGAATCCTATTAAAGGTAAGCATTTTGACAAAGCGTCTAATATCAAGAATTATCAAGCATAGCAATCAACAATTAATTTGCACATAGAATATAAGCATATTGATACGTGGGAATCGCACCAGGCTTTACCTCGAGGGATCTCGAGAATCTTACAACCCCCACCAGGCAGTGTACCTGATCGTTGTAGTATAGTATAGTGACAAGTACCGAGGGATTGATCGTTCAACTCAGGAATAGTGTCGCTAGGATTAGAAAGCCTAAAAACTAGGTCTACAGATGAGAGATGATTCTTTTTGTATTTTTATGTTTTTATAAAAGCAAGTAAAAATATCAGTTTTTGGAAGAGTGGGTGAAATTAGTTGCTAATCAACTAACCCAATAACTAAGATGCAATCAAAATAAAATAACAGAAATGAAAATAAATCTAATTAAACTAGTGGTGTGAACAATAATAGGGAGAGTTGTGTTTACTTAAGTTTCATTACTGCCTAGATATCTTTTACAGGTTGATGGTTTGTTACAATTGCATGGATGACGGGTCGTATTCCTTAATACCAGTCGTAGGGCCGTATACAATATTCCCTAACTCTATAGGATCCTACTTCACTCCTATGTCGAGCCGTTAGAAGCTCCTAACATGGTATCATTAGAATTCTCCTACGCATTAAAAACAACCAAAAATCATAGTACACCTCTGATCAAGTTTCTTAAGACGTTCAAGCATGTCACCAATAGAAGTCTGCCAGTTTTCTTAAGCCTAACATCGAATACAATCATCTGTAACAACTATAAACAAACAATCAACCCATAATTAACATCTAGGTTTCACTACATCTAAGCAAACACACAAGAGATCTAGCAAAGCATGTTGAATTCAAGTCAAGTGTAAGATATATTCAAACAACACATAGACATATTGAATGAATTGAAAGAGTACTTATCTTAATTGAACATGAAAGGTTTCAAAGGGTAAAAACCCTTGAAAAAGCTGTAATATTCAGACTAGGGTTTCTCTCCAAAGTTACACCCTACTTGTTCCTCTTTTATGAATGAAAATTGCAAAACTATATATAGATTTTACAGGGTGACGACGTCAAGAAGGAATTTCTGACGCCGTCAACTCGCCGCCCATAATGAAATCGGATTGCCTAGATCCAGTTTTGACGCCGTCATGTGTAATATTACTCTGGGCCGTCACTAACATTTGGACCATGACAGCCTTGGGTGAGGCCGTCGTGCCCATAGTGTAAAACTCTTCTGGATCGTCACAGACTTTATCCACTTCCACCTCTTGTATTACTCTTGACGCCGTCATTAAGGAGCATGTGACGCCGTCAGGTACTATTCCCAGCAAGGAAAATTAAGACTTTGCCATTCATTTTCTTCACTTTTATGCTCCAAAAACGTCCAAAATACTTCCTTTTCCAGAATTCACTCCAAAAGTACCTAAAATGACAAAAGGAACGATTTAGGGAAATATTTGATCAAATAAATTTAAATCTGGTCTTAAATGACCCCCTAAACATGGTTCATTTTTCGCCTCATCACATATAGTAAGCATTCACATGATCTTGTAAGCACATATCAAATAGGCATATAGCAAGCAAGATTGTCAAAGTTGTAAGAAAGTATACCTTGGCCGGTAGCTATCCTTAATGATACGTTACCGTGAAATGTGTTGTGAGAGATGCAAGATTTCATTTTTGATTATTATTTTCGTGAGTGACAAAAGAATGGATGTTGATTCGTATCCATGAGTGACTTTCCTTGTACACCTAAATACATAGCTTGGAAGAAAACTTTGTACCCAGTTTCTCATGGGTCCAAGATGGCTAGTCAAAGACATCCATTGCACTCGTGTGTGGATGTCAACAAGAGATAATATTGTCCCTTTACGTAGTATCCCTATTTCTAATCAATTTTACTAGTGACTAATTTCTTTGATATTCATTAGTAATAATCATGTTTTTGAAACACTTGATTGACTACATTTAGTCTTGTTTAAGAGATTTTATAAATTTGATTTGCTTAGACTTGTTTGTTGATGATTCACTCGAGTTATAACCTAAGCCGGTTCTATCTCCAAATTTCTTTTAACTACTTATTAAGTTTCTAAGATACTTAGAGTGATGAGGCGAAAAATAATCCGTTTTTAGGGGGTCATTTATGCCCGGAATTCAATTTATCTGATCAAATATTGCCCTAAATCGTTCCTTTTGTGATTTTAGGTACTTTTGGAGTGAATTCTGGAAAAGAAAGCATTTTGGACGTTTTTGGAGCATAAAAGTGAAGAAAACGGCAAAGTCTTAATTTTCCTTGCTGGGAACATACCTGACGGCGTCAAAAGTAAAACAAGAGGTGAAGTGGATAAAGTCCGTGACGATCCAGAGAGTTTTTACACTAGGGGCATGACGACGTCACCATAGGCCGTCATGGTCCCATTACACGTGACGGCCCAGAGAAAATTTGCACTTAACGGCGTCAGATCTGGATCTAGGCAATCCGATATTACTATGGGCGGTGAGTTGACGGCGTCAGATTTTTCTTCTTGACGCCGTCATGATGGAAAATCTATATATAGTTTTGTAATTTTCATTCATAAAGGGAGGACAATAGGAGGGATAACTTGGAGAAACCCTAGTACGATTTTCACTGTACTTTCAAGAGTTTTTACCCTTTGAAACCTTTCATGTTCAATTAAGATAAGTATCCTTTCAATTCATTCAATATGTCTATGTGTTGTTTGAATATATCTTACGCTTGTCTTGATTTTAACATGTTAGGCCAGATCTCTTGTGTGTTTGCTTAGATGTAGTGAAACCTAGATGTTGATTATGGGTTGATTGTTTGTTTATAGTTGTTACGGATGAATGATTTCGATGTTAGGCTTAAGAAAACTGGCAGACTTCCAAAGGGTAAAATGCTTGAACGTCTTAAGAAACATGAACCAATGTGTACTAGCTTTTTATGGTTGTATTTAATGCATGAACGAATTTTAATGATCCCATGATGAGGCGAAAAATGAACCACTTTTAGGGGGTCATTTAAGCCCGGAATTGAATTTATTTGATCAAATATTACCCTAAATCGTTCCTTTTGTGATTTTAGGTACTTTGGAGTGAATTCTGGAAAAGGAAGCAATTCGGACGTTTTTGGAGCATAAAAGTGAAGAAAACGCCAAAGACTTAATTTTCCATGCTGAGAACAGTACCTGACGGCGTCAAGAAGAAGATTCTGACGGCGTCAAGAGTAAAAACCATGACGACCCAGTGCAAACCTGACGGCGTCACAACAAGGGCGTCAAGAGTTAATTTGGTGACGGCCTGCACAAGGGAAACACATGACGGCGTCAGACCCAGATCTAGGCAGTCCGAGAAACTATTTAGGGGCGAGATGACAGCGTCAGACTTTTGTTCTTGACGCCGTCACCTATCAAAATCTATATATAGTTTTCTATTTTTCATTCATAAAGGATGAACTTGTGTGGAGAAACTAGGGCCGAACTTTGTAAACCCTAGGTCATATTTTACAGTGTTTTCAAGGGTTTTCACCCCTTGAATCCTTTCATGTTCTATTGAGATAAGTCTTCTCTTAATTCAATTAATATGTATATGTGTTGGTTGATTATATCTTGTGCTTGTCTTTATTTTAACATGCTAGGCTAGATCTATCTTGTGTTTGCTTAGATCTAATGAAACCTAGATGTTAATTATGTGTTGATTACTTGTTTATGGATGTATTGGATGAATGATTTCAATGTTAGGCTTAAGAAAACTGGCAGATCTCCATTGTGTAACATGCTTGAACGTCTTAGGAAACATGAACCGATGTATACTAGGTTTTATTGGTTGTATTTAATGTTTGAGCAAATTCTAGTGATCCCATGTTAGGAGCTTCTTAGCCGGCTCGACATAGGAGTGAAGTAGGCGCTCATAGGATTGGGGAAGTAAGTACGCCACCCCATGAATGGTATTAAGGAATACAATCCGTCATCTACGCAACTATAACAAGTAATTAACGTGTAAAAGATATCTAAGGAGTAGTGAAATCTAAGTAAACACAATTTTCCCACATATTGCTCACAACTCTAGTTTAATTTAGTTTATTTTCATTTCTAGTATTTTATTTTGATTGCATCATAGTATTGGGTTAGTTGACTAGCAACTAGTTCCGCCAAAATCCTTAAAATCCGAGATTTTTACTTGCTTTCATAAAAATATAAAAATACAAAAAGAATCATCCCTCATCTCTAGACCTAGTCTTTAGGTTTTCTAATCCTAGCGACACTATTCCAAGCTGAATGATCAATCCCCCGGTACTTGTCATTATACTATACTACATCGATCAGGTACACTGCCTGGTGGGGGTTGTAAGCTTCTCGAGATCCCTTGAGAGGTAAAGCCTGGTGCAAACCCCACGCATCAAGTTTTTTGCGTCGCAGCCCGGGGAGTAGTTATTGTCTATGTAGAATCTCTTTTTCTTAGGTCTACTTGCTAGATTCATTTCTAGTAAGATTTTATTTTTATTTTCTAGGTTCTCTTTAGTCTATCTTATTTCTTCGTGTTTCTGTTTGTAAATCTTTACCATCTGCCATTATGGCAATCGGCGAATCCTCTAACCTTAGGATCAGTAGGAGTCGTAGTTCCTCTAGAAACCTTGTTTTGCCTTATGCAGAACCCGATAGAGAAATGCGTAGGTTAAGACGATCTCACTCAAAACCTGAACCATCTAGCGTTGCCATCGATTTTGATGCACCCCTTTCTGAAGAAAATTCAGAAAATCACCTTACAAACCCTAGCTCCCAACCCAACAACGAGATGAGTACCCCCGCAACTCCCACTCCTAAGCGCCTTAAGGACCACTCCTCCCCAAACCCTCGTGGCTTCTCAAATGCCATTGTCTACCCAAACGAACACACCAATGAGGTCTTGCATGCGACCGATGTTTGGCTTGTCCAAAGTGTGTGCAAGTTTTGTGGATTAGATGATGATGACCCGATTCAACACTTTAAGGACTTCTTGAAAATAGTAGACACCCTCCATACGGATGGGGCTACTAGAGACACGTCCCGATTACGATTCTTCCCTTTCACCCTCTATGAAAAAGCCCAAGAGTGGTATGATAAACTCCCTTCTGAATCTATTTTCACATGGGAACAACTCATATCCAAGTTCTATGAGAAGTTCTTTCCACCTGGAAAAACTTCAGCATTTAGAGATTGGATCCTCCGCTTCCAAAAAGGGAAGGACGAACCCTTCCATAAATCGTGGATTAGATTCAAGGATTTAATAAGACAAGTTCCCCATCATGGCATCGAACTTTGGCTTTTGGTCCAAATCTTCTACGACAATGTCTCCTCAAATGATCGGAACGGAATCAACAATTCTAGAAAAGGGAGATTAGCCAATCTTAGTGCCGAAGAAGGATGGGATAGGATTGAAGAATATGCTCAAGACCAGGATGACACTTGGGATGAACCTGAGTCGACTGTCAGCATGTCTGAAATCACTTCAACATCTTCAGATCGGTTAAGAAAAATCGACAAAAGAATGGAATACCTAGCTGGGTCGCAGCTACCTAAAAAACTTTCAAATCCTTACTTGATCTGCGACTACTGTGGGGGCCCGCATGAGGTAGAGGAATGCGGAGGAGAAACCACGACTGAACATCATGCTTGTCAGAAGGTGACATCTATGCTGATCCCTCCCTTTTGCCTTTTTATCAAAATGATGATTACACCCTCTAGGGAAATCTGGTAAAAAGGAAAGAAGGAGAGGAAGGTCCTGAATTCGAAATCAGGAGCACTTTTGAAGATGACCTTGGTCACTTCACTCAAGAAAAAGGCTTACAATTAAAAGGTCTTAATGAACTTGTTGATGAACAGCAGAATGACATTGGAGAATGGTTCAACAAGCTTAACTCCACCCTCGATAACCTTGAAATGCCGTCAGTAAGCCAAAAAGATCCCATGCTCGCGATAACCACTCGAGCTGGAACAACAACCAAGGACCCCCCTTACCCAAGCTCGTCCCCCATCACTCCCGATCCAAACCTGTCTTGCAAAGAGGAGGATGATGTGGGCAGCAAGGCTCCCAAACAACCTCCCTTGGCGACCCCTTCCCCATCAACCCCACCTAACCAACCTGTGAGAATCCCATTCCTATCCCGATTAAAAAACCAGAAAACTGAGAATGATAATAAAAGATTCCTGTCATATCTAAAAGACTTTGTAGTCACCATACCCCTCCTTGATGTTTGTTATCACATGCCGAAGTATAGCGCATACTTTAAAAAATTACTCGCTAACCGAAAGAAACTCGAGGGTTTTGTGACCATGGGGGAAGAATGTTCGGTGGTGACCCATTGAGGGCTACCAAAAAAGGTAGACGATCCAGGCAGCTTCACCTTGCCTTGCTCCATAGGATCTCTATCAATAAAGAATGCTCTTGCCAATTTGGGGGCGAGTATCAACCTCATGCCTCACTCTATGTTCCTTAAACTAGGATACTCTGGATTAAAGTCTACCTGTATGAACATCCAACTAGCCGATAGATCAGTCAAATACCCCGTAGGGATATGCGAGAATGTGCTAGTCAAGGTTGGGAAATTCAAATTCCCGGTCGACTTCGTAATCTTAGAGATGGAGGAGGATGACTTGGTACCCATCATCTTAGGGAGACCATTTCTTGTGACAGCTCGTACAGTCATTGATGTTCATGACGGCAAGTTAACCTTACGAGTGGGAACCGACAGCATAACCTTCGACATTAAGGACACTATGGATCTCTCTCTCGAAGCAGCTAACCGGATCTATTTCATTGGCGAGGTCGATGAACTCACGGATGTCATTGATAGCTGTGTTGATGAACAAATCGAGGAAGGCTGGTTACGGGATGAGAGTTTTCTACCTTTGTTAGAAGTGGGAAAGATGGAGGATGTTGGTGCAGTCTCCTTCTACCCTAAACAAGAGGCCACGAAGCATCTCGAGCTCCGAAAACCCAAAAACAAGCTTAAGCCCTCTATTATCGAACCTCCTGAGCTAGATCTTAAGGAGCTTCCTAACCATTTAGAGTATGCCTTCCTTCGGGGAGAGGACCAACTGCCGGTAATCATAAACTCTTCCCTCGAACATGAACAAAAAGGTAAACTCTTAGAGGTCCTAAAGAAATATAGGGGAGTGCTTGCATGGAGTGTAGTCGACATTAAGGGGATTGACTCAACTTTTTGCATGCATAAGATTCTCATGGAAGAAGATTATAAACCTACCGTGCAACCCCAGAGGCGGGTGAACCCCAACATTAAGGAAGTTATAAAGAAAGAAGTCATCAAACTTCTGGATGCAGGATTGATCTACTCAATCTCGGACAACCCATGGGTTAGTCCTGTACAGGTTGTACCTAAGAAGGGTGGAATGACTGTTGTTAAGAATGACAAGGGTGAGATGGTACCCCAAAGAACGGTTACTGGATAGCGGGTATGCATCGATTATAGAAAGCTCAATGATGCCACGAGGAAAGATCACTTTCCCTTACCATTCATTAACCAAATGTTAGAGAGGTTGTCTGGGCACGAGTACTATTGTTTCTTGGATGGATTCTCAGGGTATTTTCAAATTCCCATAGCACCTGAGGACCAAGAAAAGACCACGTTTACTTGCCCTTATGGAACGTTCACCTACAAAAGAATGCCTTTTGGGCTGTGTAATGCCCCCGCCACTTTTCAACGATGCATGACCGCAATCTTTCATGAACTTATGGAAGACAGCATGGAAGTTTTCATGGTTGACTTTTCGGTCTTCAGGAACTCCTTCGACCGCTGTCTTGCTAATCTAGAAAAAATGCTTAAACACTGTGAGGAAACCAACTTGGTGTTAAACTGGGAAAAGTGTCATTTCATGGTGAAAGAAGGGATTGTGTTAGGGCATAAGATCTCAGGGAATGATATAGAGGTGGACCAAGCAAAAGTTGAAGCTATATCTAAGTTACCATATCCCACGACTGTTAAAGCAATCCGCAGCTTCTTGGGGCACGCCGGGTTTTATCGGAGATTCATCAAATACTTCTCCAAAATAGCTCGGCCAATGACTCAATTGCTAATGGAGGATGCTCCTTTCGATTTCTCCCAAGAATGCAAGGATGCATTCAATCTCTTAAAAAATGAGCTCACACAAGCTCCAATCATGATTACACCTAACTGGGAGTTACCGTTTGAAATCATGTGTGATGCTAGCGATTTCACTGTCGGGGCTGTATTGGGCCAACGGCGTAACAAGCTATTCCAACCTATTTACTATGCTAGCAAAACCATGAATTCTGCTCAAGAGAATTACTCTACCACCGAAAAAGAATTGTTAGCCGTAGTGTTCACATTCGACAAATTCCGGCAATATCTTGTCCTTTCAAAGATAGTCGTTTTCACTGATCACTCGGCTCTTCGATATCTTTTTGCTAAGCAGGATGCTAAGCCATGACTAATTCGGTGGATCTTGTTGTTACAAGAATTTGATGTTGAGATTCGTGATAAGAGGGGGGCAGAAAATCTGGCCGCAGATCATCTATCTCGCCTTGAAAATCCCTTGGATGAGCACGATAGAAGTGAGATTCGGGATTCGTTTCCTGACGAACAACTCATGTCAATAACTGATTCGGAGCCTTGGTACGCCGATTTTGCCAACTATCTCGCAAGCAGACTCGTTCTAAAACACCTGACTAGGTACGAAAGGAAAAGGTTCTTTTCTCAGTTAAAATACTACTTTTGGGATGAACCATTTTTATTCCGAAGGTATCCTGACCAAATAGTAAGACGTTGTGTTTCGGAGAGTGAGGCAGTAAAGATTATGAGAGAATGTCACTATGGTCCCTCTGGAGGGCATCATGGGATAAGCACCACCGCCCGAAAGATTTTCGACGCGGGATTTTATTGGCCCACAATTTTCCGTGATGTCAAAGAAATGGTACAGGCATGCGATGCATGTCAACGGGCCGGGAACATATCGCATAGGGATAAAGCACCTCAGAATTTTATACAAGTATGTGAGGTCTTCGATGTTTGGGGAATTGATTTCATGGGACCCTTTCCATCTTCAGGAGGGAACGAATACATTTTAGTTGCCATCGATTATGTTTCAAAATGGGTAGAGGCACAAGCCCTTAGGACCAACGATGCCAGGGTGGTTATTCATTTCCTGAAAAAGCTTTTCGCTAGATTCGGGATTCCTAAAGCCCTCATCAGGGATCGGGGAACCCACTTTTGCAATGCGCAAATGGAAAAGGTCATGAGGAGGTATGGGGTGTCCCATCGATTTTCCACCTCCTATCATCCACAAACCAATGGCCAGGTCGAAAACACAAACAGGGCTACTAAAAGAATACTTGAAAAAACGGTTAGTCAGAATAGAAAAGACTGGTCATTTAAACTCGACGAGGCCTTATGGGCATTCCGAATCGCCTACAAGACACCTATTGGAACGACCCCATTTCGCATGGTGTATGGTAAGGCATGTCACTTGCCAGTAGAATTAGAACATAAGGCTTATTGGGCGCTTAAGGCATGTAACTTAGATTATACAATTACCGGAACCAATAGGTTCTCGCAATTACACGAGCTTGATGAGCTTAGGTTAGAAGCCTATGAGTCTTCCATTACATATAAAGAGAGGGCAAAAAGATGGCATGACCAAAGAATTAAGAAACCCAAGGAATTTTCAGAAGGGGACAAAGTCCTATTGTACAACTCTCGGTTAAGATTATTTCCAGGGAAACTCAAGTCTAGATGGTATGGACCATTTACGGTGAAAAGTTCCTCTAAAACTGGAGCAGTTGTGTTATTAGACGATGAAGGTAGAGAATTTACGGTTAACATACAACGTGTAAAACATTGTCAAGAAAATAATAATGAAATGATTAGTGAGGAGGATGTAACGTTTGATGATGAGGTTACGTAGTAACCCATGACCTTGAGTCTAGCTACAAGACTCGTAAATAAAGAAAAACGCTTCTTGGGAGGCAACCCATGTTTTGTGTGATTTTTATTTGTTTGATTGTTATTTGCTTCCGTATGCATGCTTTATTTTTATTGTTGGTAGATCATGTTTCAAAACTAAATAGTGGAAATACTTTACTTTGTTGTTTGGCCTAGTCTTAACTTCATCCAAAGGTATTTTTGCAAAAGATAAGTGTAAGGGGAAACCCTAGATATCTTTTTAAGAAACAAAACCGATCATGATTCTCCACAATATTAAGTGAACATGTATATTCGTACTTGTTAGAGTCAAATGCTTGTATCGAGTCATAATGAAGTTTTGCAGGATTTTCCAGGAAGTAGGACCAAGTTTTTCCAGAAATTTTCCGAAAACTTAACATAAGAATTTCTGCAGGTCACTTCTGACGGCGTCACGTGTAAAAATCTGGAAATTTTACCAGTTTTGTTTTTCTAACGGAGTCTTAAAGTTTTTGTTGAATTATTAGTTTTATAATCTCCAGGAAATCTGCAAACATCATTCCACAAGCATTATATCTTATTTGTTTTCTAGGATTTATTAGCATCTGTAGATTGCCGCCGATTTTATGCGAGGTTGCCTTGTCTGTTTTCTCAGGTTTTACAGGTTATGTATGACAAGAAGATGATTATTATTCTGGAATGGAGGCTTTGATTGTTCATTTTCTTGGAGGAAGATCTAACCTGGCCACCTTATAATCCATACCGAGCGTATCAGGGGAGTATTTGATTTCATTCTTTTTACTTATTTCACTTTTACATTTTTTACTTGAACATTGGTGACAATGTTCATCCTAAGTGTAAGAGGAGGGTAAAATGATGATACCTTACAGATACACTTTCGCTTGAGTTTGTTTATTTGATGGTAGATGTGTAATAAAACTATGAGAAATACTTGTTAGTGTAATTTTAGCGCCAAATTTAAAATTTTTTATAACATTTAGGAGTGAAACTTTAGCCATAGCAAGCGTCTCATGGATATGAGATTGTATGACTAGCACATGACCGTACCATTCAGAAAAAATTTTTCACCCAAATATGTGAGATTCGCCTTTAGATTTGATAGGAGAAGCATTTACTATTAGTGCTTATGAGTGTACTGGTAGCATTTAGATTCTAGAACTTGCGTTAGTGATGCATCCTGAGACCGCTAGTGAGACTACATTCGTGTAGTAGGATTTACTACATGATAAGAGGCATTAGGATCACCCTTGTGTTAAAACAATATCATAATTACTTGACCATTTAAGTCATATTACTTGGCTAGTTAAGTCAACTAATTTTTCCCACACCTTAGCGTTGTACTCATTGTTAGTACACGAAACCCCTAGTACACTCCTCCGAGCCTATCTTTTCGTTTCTAACTTTAAGCATTTTACTTAAAGGAAGAATTTGTTACACCCCACAGAAATGTACACCCAAATCGCCTTAGCCTTCTATGTATGCACTCATTGTGCATTATTGTTATTTGATAAACCCTAAGTTAATTATCTAATTGATTACATGGTTGCTAAGTCGAGTCATATCCTTGTACATATTGTTTTGG
This sequence comes from Artemisia argyi, assembly GCA_030686995.1. Classification (NCBI taxonomy): domain Eukaryota; kingdom Viridiplantae; phylum Streptophyta; class Magnoliopsida; order Asterales; family Asteraceae; genus Artemisia; species Artemisia argyi. The sequence goes on along the minus strand of CM060677.1, from coordinate 157,830,351 downwards.
GACGATTGGGACTCATGGGAAAAGTACTTATTTTGTGGAGTAATGGGGAAGAACATCATATATTACCCCACATGTACGTTAATCTTAAAAGTACTCCAAGTGTTTTAATTTTCTTAATTCGAGTCATTAGATTAGTTTATTGTAAAGTATGTAAAGATTCAAGTGTAAAGGGAATTTACATTCCCTATGATGTATTATTTTGGATGGTAGGGTAAGAGTGTATGCAAAAAAAAAATAAAAAATAAAAAGAAAAAAAAAAAAAAAAAAAAAAGAAAGGAGAGAAAAAACATATGGACTACCATCCCGTTTCATTCTATGTTCATTTTATTTTTTTGTTATTTTTCATTTATTAGCTTAAGTCGAGTCTAGTCTTGGCTTAGCAACACCATATTGTACATGTAATTAACCAAGATTGTTAACTCGCCACCAGCAAAGACTGCCTATATCCAACAAAACCGTGTATTCCATATCCCTACACCTAACATTACAACCCTTTAAAAGACCTCTTTGATAGTTTATCCTAGGTGCTTACGCCATGTGGTTGAGGTTTGATCCTTTCCCAAGCCTATGGTATTCTATTTTGCTATGACAGGTAGTGAGAGATGTTTTCCATTTCCATATTGTGATATTACTTTATTACACCCGAGAGATGTGAGTATCTAAACACCATTTGTGAGGTGCTAGTATATGACCTCCGTGCTTGTCTTTGGTCTTTAGTGGAACGATTATTTGTTGTAATTACTTTTATATTAGTGTTAAATGACCCCTAACTTGTATTTTGACTAGAATAAAAGCGCATTTGCTTGAGGACAAGCAAATCTCAAGTGTAAGGGTATATGATGAGGCGAAAAATGAACCACTTTTAGGGGGTCATTTAAGCCCGGAATTGAATTTATTTGATCAAATATTACCCTAAATCGTTCCTTTTGTGATTTTAGGTACTTTGGGAGTGAATTCTGGAAAAAGAAGCAATTCGGACTTTTTGGAGCATAAAATTGAAGAAAACGCCAAAGACTTAATTTTCCATGCTGAGAACAGTACCTGACGGCGTCAAGAGGAAGATCCTGACGGCGTCAAGAGTAAAAACCATGACGACCCAGTGCAAACCTGACGGCGTCACAACAAGGGCGTCAAAAGTTAATTTGGTGACGGTCTGCACAAGGGAAACACATGACGGCGTCAGACCCAGATCTAGGCAGTCCGTGAAACTATTTAGCGGCGAGATGACGGCGTCAGACTTTTGTTCTTGACGCCGTCACCTATCAAAATCTATATATAGTTTTCTATTTTTCATTCGTAAAGGAGAAACTTATGTGGAGAAACTAGGGCCGAACTTTGTAAACCCTAGGTCATATTTTACAGTGCTTTCAAGGGTTTTCACCCCTTGAATCCTTTCATGTTCTATTGAGATAAGTCTTCTCTTAATTCAATCAATATGTCTATGTGTTGGTTAATTATATCTTGTGCTTGTCTTTATTTTAACATGCTAGGCTAGATCTATCTTGTGTTTGCTTAGATCTAATGAAACCTAGATGTTAATTATGTGTTGATTACTTGTTTATGGTTGTATTGGATGAATGATTTCAATGTTAGCCTTAAGAAAACTGGCAGATCTCCATTGTGTAATATGCTTGAACGTCTTAGGAAACATGAACCGATGTGTACTAGGTTTTATTGGTTGTATTTAATGCATGAGCAAATTCTAGTGATCCCATGTTAGGAGCTTCTTAGCCGGCTCGACATAGGAGTGAAGTAGGCGCTCATAGGATTGGGGAAGTAAGTACGCCACCCCATAAATGGTATCAAGGAATACAATCCGTCATCCACGCAACTACAACAAGTAATTAACGTGTAAAAGATATCTAGGGAGTAGTGAAATCTAAGTAAACACGATTTTCCCACATATTGCTCACAACTCTAGTTTAATTTAGTTTATTTTCATTTCTAGTATTTTATTTTGATTGCATCATAGTATTGGGTTAGTTGACTAGCAACTAATTCCGCCAAACTCCTTTGTGGAAAACTAGAAGGGGGGGTTGAATAGTTTTACGTCCTTTTAAAAGTTTATTACCAAAATATTTTGTAGGTTTTTAAAAACTTTCGATTCGATCTCAAGTGAATTCAAATGTCAACCAATATAAGCAATTCTAATCAAGTAATGAAAGTATAGAAATGTAATGAAGAAAAGATAGAGTTAGAAAGATCAAACCAAAACACGCGAATTTATAGTGGTTCGGCTACAAGGACACCTTCCTTGCCCTACTCCACTCCCCGAGTACCACACTCGAGAGTTTTCTTCACTATGTCAACAAACTCCTTATGGTGGAGAAACCTTACACACCTTGGCTTACACGAGTTAACGACACTAAGCTAAATGTCGAGTTCTAATCGTAGCTAGAACCAATCTCACGACTTCTTCAAGGCTTCACACCTTCTTCACAACTTCACAACTTCTTCAAGGCTTCACACCTTTTTCACACCTTCACAACTTCACACCTTCTTCTATGCACAACTAATTCACAACTACTAAACTACTTTACAACACACCTAGTTTCTACAATCAACAAATTTACACAACACTTTTTACAAATATCTACCACAACTACAATATGAAACTAGCTATTCATAACACTACTACAATTAGATAGATGTAGAGGAGTGTTCTTCTTCTTGCACTTGAATGGATGAAGCTTTGGATCACTTGGAAACAAACACTTATGAATTATATGATCAAAGGATTTTAGATCTAGAAATGGAGGTTGGATCAGAAAGTTTATAGTGCAAAAAGGTGAGAAAAATGTGTGAAAGGATCCACTATTTATAGGGCCAGATTTTACTGTTCTGGAGTGTGCCGGTCCCCTTAATTAGGGGCCGGTCCCCTTAATCATTAAGGGGGCCGCCTAGTAAAATTAAGGGGGCCGCCCTCCTGAACGTTGGAAAAGTTTTTCTGGATAAAATTTGCCCTTTTTGGTTGGAAATTTGAAATCATATCTTTGTGGTTTAATATAGCATTACCAAAAATGATTTACAACTATATATAAAATGTTTATATCATTTTATAAGATGTTATGTCTTAAGACAAAATTTCCTTTGATCATGTAATGCATTAGATGCTTAGTTTATGCATACCTTAAGTGATATAAGATGTAGAGGTAAATATTTGTTACCAAATACTTGTTTACGTCTTAATCTTGACTTAATTTGATTTGAGTTTTCTGATTATCAAAACATAGGTTTATTGAGAGATATTAATAACCTTTTTAAACATTATATATATCAACAATCTCCCCCTTTTTGATGATTACAAAATTTAAACTCATTAACTCAAAAATTAATTTTTAAACAAGTATTTTAGTGAGTTTATATTTACTTCTCCCCCTTTTTGTAGAATCAAAAAGGTTATGCCGACAATTTTTAAACGTGAAAAATTGACGGGTAGATATCTCCCCCTTGTTGTGTACTCCCCCTCGTTTGGGGGCACCAAGAGAACGAGCTATTGAATGCTTTGCAAAAAAATATATTAGAAGCACAAGTATACGCATGCAAACATGTATAAGGTGATTAAAAAAAGAAAGCATGTTTGAAAAGAAAGCATTCATATTAAATAATCGGTTGTGTCAAGACACAACATACAATTAGCAATTTGAATTACAAGTAGAATAGCTAGTTCACAAATAAACAACTAGGAAAATACATCATCATGCAAAAAGTACATGGTCTTCATAGAGCTTGCAAGCAAAAGGGTGGTAGAGCCTTTATTTATTAAGCGTATGAAATGCTTAATTAGGAGAGCATGATGGTGATGTTGAAGGAATGGGTGAAAATTGTGGTGGAGGAATGATTGGAGAGGATGGTGGAGTTGGTGGTGGTGGTGGGTTGGTAAGCAAATGTTCAATATATGAAAACATATATTGAATTTCATCTCTAAGGCCAAAGATGACCGTGCGGTTGTGGATGCAACAAAGACAAGTATCCCCATGGGATTCAAGTAGCCTCCAAGGCACGGGATTGGCAAAGAAAGGTGGTGTAATTGGTGGAGATGAAAGATGAGCATCAAGTGGTGTTATTGGTGAAAGTGAGATGGTAAGATGGGTGGACATGGGTTCTTGTGTAGAAAGTGGTGATGATACTTGTGGTGACAAGTGTGAGTTGATGTAGTCATTGATTGATGAGGTTGAGGGTATGGAAGATGAGGAAGTTCCATGAGTGGAAGGTGTTTTAGATGGTGCATTGGGTGCACTTGGGGATGAGCGTTTGGGTGGAGGTGATGGTGTTTTGTTGTCTTCATTTGTTAAGTCAATGAAGAGTTGTTTTGGGGGGATGACCACAAGTTTTTGTTTCTTGGAGGCTTTGTAGTGTGAGGAGCTTGGTGGAGTCATGATGATTTAGATGGTGAATGATGAGATGAATAATGGTGATTGTGGAGAGAATTTATAGTATGGAAATGGTTGATTTAGGTATGTATTTGAAATGGTTGAATGAGATTCTAAAATCAGTTGCGTTAAAATGGGAAATGGTAGCTGAAACTAGAGAATGGGTTCACAAGATGCAAAAGAAAACAGTGAATCCAGTTCTACATGGCCGGTCCCCTTAATTGTATGCCGACCCCCTTAATAATTAAGGGGACCGCCTAGGGAATTAAGGGGGCCGCCCATCTGGTGTTTTCCTAGACGACCAGAAACCCAAAATTTACAGAATTTGGTGATTTTTCAAGTGTGTTTTCCCAGCAAGCTCTATTAGAAGTATATACTCTAGGAATGATGATATATAAACATATATATATATAACCAAATTTCATGCAAATAAACATATTATAATCCATTTTGAAAATAAGCATGGCATAACATTAAGATAGTAGCATGATAACAATTAAAGTCTAAACATCATTCAAGAAATAATACAAGTATTTCCGAATAAATCGGACAAATGGCAAGTCATACAAATGTCTAATAGAACCAAATCATAACAAGTAGCAATATGTCAATATCTCCTACTTCTTCTTCTTTCCAAGCATCTTCCTAAACATCTTCCCAACGGATTTGAAACCTCCTCGAAGTTCTTCATGCATTTGTTGTTGATGGTTGATGATAGACGTTTGACGAGTGAAGAGAAGCTCATCGGTACGTTCATGAGGAAGAGGAATTTGATACTCGGTATCATCAATATCGGAAAGATTTTCAACAAAGGTCGTGGGGGATGGAGTACTAACACGTGAGGTGTTTTCCTCCTCATCATCATCGTCATCACGATGAGATGTAGAACCACGAGGCCTAGAATAAAAAGGAACACGAGATTTTCCTTTGTCACTTCGAGAACGACGAGTACGAACAAGAGTAAGTTGGTTCAAGGTAGGAAGGATATGAACGTAGTAGTCTCTTTGAAGATGTGGATAATGTTCCATCACATAACGATAAAGTCGTGTGAGAAACATACCGTAAGGAAGATTGGCATTAGGGGTGTTTTTGGCGGACATGATTCGATGAATAAAAAGATAAGCCAAATTGTATTGCTCTTCAGCAATAACACAATAAAGCATGTGGGCAATGCTTGCCGTGACATGATCACGGTGACCACCAGTACCAAACGCATTCTCTCAAATGAGTTCTTCCCACTTCTTCATATCTTGGCTTAGCTCTTTGAGGAGGATTTGATTGGCATGAATATCGACATTCTTCGACTTGATTACTCGACTAGTCGTACGACTGATTGGTGCTAAACCGTCAGATAATTATTGGTCAACCACTTGTGAATGGTCAACTATAATAGTCAAACTTCCTAGAATCAATCTCCGTTGAACTACAGTGGCTTCCCCGGTTCGTTATGTCCCGACGAGGTGTGGATGGTATTAAAACGGGTTTGTGATCGGGTGAATTTGGATAGAAAGGGTTTGTGAATGATTACACTACGAGATGTGGAATGAAAATAACTTAGAAATACTATATTAACATTTACTGATGATCAGATAACCTAAAAACGTAAGCTAAGTCTAAAAACGCGTTCGTTTGATTTAAATTTACGTTGACGTACGAAATAAAACGCGAGTTTTTGTGAAATAAAATACCTACGGATATGAAAATTACATTTTTACAACCCTAATGATAAAATAAACTTTTTGGAAAATTAAAATTAATTTTTACACTATTTAATTAATTAGTATTAATTAAATACTATTTATTAATTACTTATTAATTATTTAAATTAACCTAAATTATAACTAATTATGAAATTACACTAAAAATATGAAAAATAAATTTGGAAAAATCTAAATTATTATAAAACTAATTTTCAAACTTAAAATATATTTTTCCTACTTTTTAAATAATTACTATTAATTAAAAACTAATTTAAACTAATTAAAATTACACTAAATAATAGGAAAATGTAAAATAAGCTTAGAAAAATAAAATTAAAACTTAGAAAAATCTAAAATAATATAAAACTAATTTTAAAACTTAAAATATATTTTTAAGACTATTTAAATAATTACTATTAGTTATTAACTAATTATTAATTAATAAAGACTAATATTAATTATTAAAAATACTAAATGAAAAGAGAAAAATATAAAAAAATTATAGAAATTATTTCACAACTACAGGAACTTAGGAAAATTATAAAAACAGAAAGTGCTTAAGGAAAATAAGCACTTAAGCAATAAGCTTCTTAAATAGAAGCTATCACTTCATTTATTTTTGGCTTTTTCAAAATTTTCTTTTACAAATCTATTTAACTACTCAAAATATAAAGCTTTTGTGAAGGAACTTGTCATGGATCTCAGAAATAAGCCCAATACACACTAAAAAGCTTAACAGCCTAAGCTTTTTTACTACAATGAAGATTAAAGACCAAATAAACTCACAATAAGCTGTGAGCTGAAACCTAAGTTACTAAAAGCTATCACTATATTAAGGACTAAGGAATAAATCTAAAACACACAAAATGACATGCTAACAAGCTTAAATAAGCTGATAAGCAATTCCAAACTAAGTTACAACTCAACAGTCACAATATGCCAAGTGCAGGCCTGTGTGGGGTCCACATGGGGGTTCAGGGGTTCAGATTGAACCTTGATCCTAAAAGCTAGCCATGTGAGCTGTCCAATAAGCTAAAGAGCAGCTTGTGGGGTTCACTAAACAGCCAAGGACTAGCTTATGAAGTGGGGAGATCAACACTGAGTTGCTCAGGTTGTTGGTGTGAGTAGGGCAAAAAGCAGGCTCAAATAATCTAGGGGCAAGGGTATCAAAGGTTAACATAAACTCTAATCTAGGAAGCTGGCATGTTCAGGCTTCTGAAAAGCCAATGAACCATTGGTGGGACCCACTAATAAGCATATGGTGATCTAGGGGAATTTGGTCAGTTGAGCTGAGCTCATTTGTAAGCAAAGTGAATTTTTGCTTTTGTTTTCTTTTTGAAGGCTGCTAATCTCAACACCAGATAACCAAGTTTAAGCCTAGAGATTAAATAAGCTGAAACAACAACTACCTTAAAACAATAATCAACGAAAAACTAGTCAGGATCAAACAACACAAATATCAACAAACTCAGCTAATCTGAGTGGCAGCAGACAAAAAAAAAAAAAAAAAAAAAGGAAAATTAGGGGCAAGAATAAGCTGTCAAATAAGCATTTTAGGCCAAACCAAAGATGGATCAAACAAGACAGCCTAGCAGGCTCCACAAATCACCAAAGATTAAATCTAATGGTCAAATAATGATCAAGTGATGGCAAAAAGAAAGTGGATCAATTCTGATGGTACAGGGCAGGCATCCACTCACACAGGCAACTATAAGCACTAGCATAAGCTAACATAAAAATCTTAAAAATAAAACAACCATAGATTCCTGTAGCCCAGCTGGAATACTTCACCCTCAAGAAATTTCAAAGTCTAGTTTTGAACACACAAATCATGAAAAATCTTGGAAGATTTGGATTTCCTGAGAACTAAGCCATTTTGACTTTTTGAAATGTGAATAATATTTGACTTTTGTGAATTTTTGTTGATTCTAGTAAATTGAAAATGACTTATTACCACTAAATGGAACTAATCCAAGCAAGATTAACAAGTTTGCAAGCCAAAATGGTGATTATGGCTACCTAGAATTTAAACAGATAAGCATAATTGAGTTAAGCATGTACTTTTGACTTTCTCAATAAAAACCACCAAGCTAAAGGCTTGACTGAGCAATGTTGAGCATAGGACTGAAGTGTAAGCAGTTCCTAACCACTAAAAACCACAACAACACTACCAAAATAATAATGCCAAACACCCCCTTTACCTACTGATTTTAAGGATTTCAAAGGAAATAGCAAAAGAAACAATAAAAATAGACTACTACACCTACACTAAGCTAAGCAGAACCTAATTCAATAAATTCAGACAACAAACAACAACAAATAATGTTTATCACAAGATTTCAACAAAATCAGTACACTAATTCTTACTTGTCCTCCAAAAGGCATGAGTAAATTAAGAACCAAGGAATCAAAGATCGTACCCTATGTGCTCCCCTGAGCTCTAAACCAACTTCCATTCAGCATAAACCTGCTCTCTTCATCTTCTTCTTCATTTGTTTTTATATTTGTATGTTTACTTTTTATATTTCAACTATTTTTTTAGAATTTTTGAGGTTTATGACCACTATTATCTAACCTGCTTTCAAAGCTTGATAGAACTTAAAATTAAGCTAAAATGAGCTAAATGAAGTAGTAACAACCTTGATAACACTTGTTAAATTGAAATGAGAATTTCACTTGAACATTAAAATGAAAACTTGCAATTGAACTGAAACTTTGAATTACAACAGAATAATAAAGATTCCACTTAAGTTAAGCTGAGAATTCAAACTGAGATGAAAATTACATTCAAATAAGTTTACTTAAACAAAATTCGACATTGAATTAAAACTAAATTAACTACTATTACTTAACTATATTAACTAACTCCCTTCTGCTACTTTCTTGTTCTTCTTTTATAGACCTTGGTGCATCCCACTGCTTTTCCCACTTGGATTTATGGCCGTTGGATGTACATATTTGATCTTGGCCTTTGATTAATTTTGGCGCCAAATTGGAGTTTGGCGTTTTCCTTATGCTAACTTGATGCCAGAGGGGTGGGTTTGGAGGTTTGTGTTTGTTTGGAGTGTATAAGGGGGAAGATAGTTGGAGTGTGCAGGTGGTGAAGGTAGGGGTGATGATGGGGGTTTGGCTGTTTGCAGGGGTGAGTGGGAGGTGAGTTGGAAGGGTGGTGGTCAAAGCAGGGTCAAGGTTGGGGGTAATATACAAAAAACGGGGGAAGTAGTGGTGGGCTAGGGTGGTTTGTAACTTTGGGCTTGGAATGTTTTGGGTTAAGTGGGAGTGTAATATTGGAGTGGGCTTTTTATTATTAGGATTTGGATTAATGGGGTGTTTATAATGGTATCCGTTTGGTTTGTAACTTTGTAATATCAAATAACATAAGGACCAATTTTGTAATTTTCCAAAGTTTGAGGGCTGGTTTTGTAATTTTCCCAAAGTGATCAAAAAGGACTAAAATTGCAACCTGTGAATAGTACAAGGGAAATATTGGATAAGTTCCAATTTTTAAATTCCCGAGGACTAATTTTGCCATTTTTGAAAGTACAGGGACCAAACGTGTAATTTTCTCAAAATTTCACCCAAGTGTTATTTTTGATAACTTTTGACTTATAAATGCCTTGGGTTGACTTTTCTTTCATTTAAAACTTTCAGGGACTAGTTTTGTAAATTTTTGAAACTTGAGGGACTGAAACTGCCAATTATGCAAACTTTGTTCGTTTTTCATTTGTTTTTAATCGTTTTGCATCTAAAACATATAAAACACACTTTTGGAATAATTTCTATATTTTGATGCATTTTTTAGTGTTTTTGTATGTTTTGGCAGTTCATATAAGAGAAAAATGATGAGTATTTACACACTCATCAATCCCCCACACTAAACTATTGCTAGTCCCTAGCAATATTTTGAGAAAAACTTGATGGATTTTAAACTCTTTACCAAAAGCCATCACTTCTGGAGTAGCCAGGTGTAAGAACTGTGGCACACCTGATAACCGTGTGATTTTGAGCAAACCACCAGCTGTCAACGGATTTGATTAGTCTTTACCAAAAGCCGTTTGCTTCTGGACTAGCCAACTCTTGAATAGTCAACATCTTGGTGAGCTGATTACCAATTATGGTTTTTTCACGGCCTTTACCACAAGCCATAATCTTGCAGGCTAGCCAACTCATTTGTTTTTGGGGAGTTGAGGAACCATACAATTTTGGGCAAATTGCATGCCATAAACGGATTTGAGATGTCTTTACCAAGAGCCGTTTGCTCCTGGACTAGCCAATCCCTTTTGTCGGTTAGACAAGGCGGACTGATTACCACAAAAAATTTTGAACTTTAGTGAAAAAATTTTGAAAAATTTTGGTCAAAAATGGGGGTACTAGATAGTAAAATGTGATAAAATTCGCTAGAATAGCGAAATACCCCCCCCCCCCCCCCACTTAGCGTGAATATTGTCCTCAATATTCAAAGTCCCGGCTATTATGCCAACTCTTTGAACGTAAAAGGGCAACATTACAAGCTAAGCGTGGAAAACACCATTTTGTATTTTCACTTCTTTTGTAACCATAGCATGGGGGACTCCCCCACACTTAGGGTGAAAACCCTATAAGCATGCTACTGTTTTTGTTTACCGAGTCGCTAGCTTGACTCGACCCCGAATTTATTTGTCCATGGGGAAGCATGATGTGGAAGAAACAATCTCAATCGGACTTTCATTCAAGATGTTTGGACAAACATATGAAGCACGTGAAAGTTCCACACCGATGAGATAAAAATCCGGCTCAAGATAATGATACATGAAAATGCCGGGATCAAATATAGTGTCTTCATTCCCGAAGGAGTGAAGAAGAGAGGAAGGAACCTCGAGAACAGGCTCATTAGCCTGAGTTTGGATTTCAAAGGTTAAGCTCAAAAACATCCCGGGAGGGTGGGTGGGAATTTGCAAATCCTCAAGATTGAGTGTATCTCCCCCCGGGCTATCATACTCCGGAGGAGTCATGATAAGGTGATCAATGATGGGCTCAGAAGGTATTTTATCAACGTCACTGATGTCTCCACAAGATAAAGACTTTGCATCAGTGGGTGAATCACTAAGCCCGATATTGAGATAGGAATTGAGTGATGGATCATCATCATTCAATAAACTTTCAAGGAACAGAATATCCCCCTCAGAATCAAGATAGTTATCATCAACTTCATACGAAGTTGAACTATCTAGAGCAAGGAATGCGTCGACTTCCTCCATATCATATTTGAGATCAAAGAGATCATCATCACTTCCCGATGGAAGTGGATTGGAGTGAGTAAGTTCATCGGCGAACTCCTCGAGAAGAAAGTCAACATTAGAGTGGGGAAGGGATGCATCAACATACTCAATGTCTCCATAAGATAAACAATCATCACTAGAATCAGAGACAATCTCAATTTGATCATTTGGATTATTAGGGGATGAAGGAATATCACACACTTGATCAAAAGTCCCCTGTGACTCTCTCGGGATTGGGACAAGGATCTCAACACTAGACTTTATTAATTCGTCTGATTCCTTATTAGGAACAGCGCTAAGATGCTCATCCCCCATGTTTAGAGAGTGAGTGTGAACTTCGGGTGTGATAACAACAGACTGAGGGAGATGAGAGGAGCTAGCATTCATGGAATTTTCAAGTTCCATTTGTTCTTCTGCTAGTAATTTCTCCATCTCATTATTTTCTCCCTGATTTTCAATGGAAGGAATCACAATTGATGAATCTGAAGAACCCTTATAAAATTGAAGGATATCAAGGGTGTCCTCATTATCACTATCATTATCACAGTCTAGAAGAGCAGCTTGACGAAATTTGGCACGAGTTATAGCTGCTTGTTCTAAGACAAGTAATTCTTCCATACTTAATTCGTTTTTAGCCTCTCGTTCTTCAACAAGTAATTCTGCCATAGATTTCTCACGAGAGTCTCGAAACGGTGCAGTAACCAACTCCTCCTTAAGTTCTTTCAATATATCAAGAGCCTTTAGTAAAAGGTCTTGCTCAGTATCATGAGGAGTTGTGTGAATCATATGGTGCTGTGGAGGTGGGTCTGAAAACGAATAGTTTTAATTGTTACAAGGAAATGGATTCCTTGTTAGACAATCCGAGCTAGAGTGTGGACCTCCACAGTAATCACAATAGTAAAACTGATGTGGCTGTGGGTGATAAGTGCTAGACTTATAATCGTTACCAGGAAACTGCTCATAGACAAGCGTGTTTCCCGATTGACAATCAGAACTGTAATGTGAACCACCACAGTACTCACAACAGTAAAACTGCTGAGACTGATGGTGTGGTAACTGATGGAATGAATCAGTTGTGCCATGGTAGGAATAGGGATTCTGGTTATAGACAGACCCGTTTCCTGACTCTACCATGCCACAACTGGGCAATTGCCACCATTATAAGGATTACCACACCAATGGCAAACCAAAAGGTGTGGGTGAGACATAGAAAGAATCAAATGTGTATTGAGGGTGAGGAAATGAGAATCAAAAGGGTAAGAGGGTGAAGAAGGATATTTTTGGTGTTTTTGGTAATCATTTTGTACAAATACAAAAGAAAATGTTTTTGTGTTTTTTGTGTTCGTTGAAAACTTGATTTAAAAAGTTTTTGTGAACAGTTTTGTTTTGATAAAATAGAAAATATGAACAAAGGATGGATAAATATATAATAGAACGAATTCCAAAGGCACTAATCAGAAAAACCGTTTAGAAAACGCACACAACCTCCCCGGCAGCGGCGCCAAAATTTGATTGGTGCTAAACCGTCAGATAATTATTGGTCAACCACTTGTGAATGGTCAACTATAATAGTCAAACTGCCTAGAATCAATCTCCGTTGAAGTACAGTGGCTTCCCCGGGTCGTTATGTCCCGACGAGGTATGGATGGTATTAAAACGGGTTTGTGATCGGGTGAATTTGGACAGAAAGGGTTTGTGAATGATTACACTATGAGATGAGGAATGAAAATAACTTAGAAATACTATATTAACATTTACTGATGATCAGATAACCTAAAAACGTAAGCTAAGTCTAAAAACGCGTTCGTTTGATTTAAATTTACGTTGACGTACGAAATAAAACGCGAGTTTTTGTGAAATAAAATACCTACGGATATGAAAATTACATTTTTACAACCCTAATGATAAAATAAACTTTTTGGAAAATTAAAATTAATTTTTACACTATTTAATTAATTAGTATTAATTAAATACTATTTATTAATTACTTATTAATTATTTAAATTAACCTAAATTATAACTAATTATGAAATTACACTAAAAATATGAAAAATAAATTTGGAAAAATCTAAATTATTATAAAACTAATTTTCAAACTTAAAATATATTTTTCCTACTTTTTAAATAATTACTATTAATTAAAAACTAATTTAAACTAATTAAAATTACACTAAATAATAGGAAAATGTAAAATAAGCTTAGAAAAATAAAATTAAAACTTAGAAAAATCTAAAATAATATAAAACTAATTTTAAAACTTAAAATATATTTTTAAGACTATTTAAATAATTACTATTAATTATTAACTAATTATTAATTAATAAAAATTAATATTAATTATTAAAAATACTAAATGAAAAGAGAAAAATATAAAAAAAATTACAGAAATTATTTCACAACTACAGGAACTTAGGAAAATTATAAAAACAAAAAGTGCTTAAGGAAAATAAGCACTTAAGCAATAAGCTTCTTAAATAGAAGTTATCACTTCATTTATTTTTGGCTTTTTCAAAATTTTCTTTTACAAATCTATTTAACTACTCAAAATATAAAGCTTTTGTGAAGGAACTTGTCATGGATCTCAGAAATAAGCCCAATACACACTAAAAAGCTTAACAGCCTAAGCTTTTTGACTACAATGAAGATTCAAGACCAAATAAGCTCACAATAAGCTGTGAGCTGAAACCTAAGTTACTAAAAGCTATCACTATATTAAGGACTAAGGAAGAAAGCTAAAACACACAAAATGACATGCTAACAAGCTTAAATAAGCTGATAAGCAATTCCAAACTAAGTTACAACTCAACAGTCACAATATGCCAAGTGCAGGCCTGTGTGGGGTCCACATGGGGGTTCAGGGGTTCAGATTGAACCTTGATCCTAAAAGCTAGCCATGTGAGCTGTCCAATAAGCTAAAGAGCAGCTTGTGGGGTTCACTAAACAGCCAAGGACTAGCTTATGAAGTGGGGAGATCAACACTGAGTTGCTCAGGTTGTTGGTGTGAGTAGGGCAAAAAGCAGGCTCAAATAATCTAGGGGCAAGGGTATCAAAGGTTAACATAAACTCTAATCTAGGAAGCTGGCATGTTCAGGCTTCTAAAAAGCCAATGAACCATTGGACTAATAAGTATATGGTGATCTAGGGGAATTTGGTCAGTTGAGCTGAGCTCATTTGTAAGCAAAGTGAATTTTTGCTTTTGTTTTCTTTTTGAAGGCTGCTAATCTCAACACCAGATAACCAAGTTTAAGCCTAGAGATTAAATAAGCTGAAACAACAACTACCTTAGAACAAGAATCAACCAAAAACTAGTCAGGATCAAACAACACAAATATCAATAAACTCAGCTAATCTGAGTGGTAGCAGACAAAAAAAAAAAGGAAAATTAGGGGCAAGAATAAGCTGTCAAATAAGCATTTTAGGCCAAACCAAAGATGGATCAAACAAGACAGCCTAGCAGGCTCCACAAATCACCAAAGATTAAATCTAATGGTCATATAATGATCAAGTGATGGCAAAAAGAAAGTGGATCAATTCTGATGGTACAGGGCAGTCATCCACTCACACAGGCAACTATAAGCACTAGCATAAGCTAACATAAAAATCTTAAAAATAAAACAACCATAGATTCCTGTAGACCAGCTGGAATACTTCACCCTCAAGAAATTTCAAAGTCTAGTTTTGAACACACAAATCATGAAAAATCTTGGAAGATTTGGATTTCCTGAGAACTAAGCCATTTTGACTTTTTGAAATGTGAATAATATTTGACTTTTGTGAATTTTTGTTGATTCTAGTAAATTGAAAATGACTTATTACCACTAAATGGAACTAATCCAAGCAAGATTAACAAGTTTGCAAGCCAAAATGGTGATTATGGCTACCTAGAATTTAAACAGATAAGCAGAATTGAGTTAAGCATGTACTTTTGACTTTCTCAATAAAAACCACCAAGCTAAAGGCTTGACTGAGCAATGTTGAGCATAGGACTGAAGTGTAAGCAGTTCCTAACCACTAAAAACCACAACAACACTACCAAAATAATAATGCCAAACACCCCCTTTACCTACTGATTTTAAGGATTTCAAAGGAAATAGCAAAAGAAACAATAAAAATAGACTACTACACCTACACTAAGCTAAGCAGAACCTAATTCAACAAATTCAGACAACAAACAACAACAAATAATGTTTATCACAAGATTTCAACAAAATCAGTACATTAATTCTTACTTGTCCTCCAAAAGGCATGAGTAAATTAAGAACCAAGGAATCAAAGATCGTACCCTATGTGCTCCCCTGAGCTCTAAACCAACTTCCATTCAGCATAAACCTGCTCTCTTCATCTTCTTCTTCATTTGTTTTTATATTTGTATGTTTACTTTTTATATTTCAACTATTTTTTTAGAATTTTTGAGGTTTATGACCACTATTATCTAACCTGCTTTCAAAGCTTGATAGAACTTAAAATTAAGCTAAAATGAGCTAAATGAAGTAGTAACAACCTTGATAACACTTGTTAAATTGAAATGAGAATTTCACTTGAACATTAAAATGAAAACTTGCAATTGAACTGAAACTTTGAATTACAACAGAATAATAAAGATTCCACTTAAGTTAAGCTGAGAATTCAAACTGAGATGAAAATTACATTCAAATAAGTTTACTTAAACAAAATTCGACATTGAATTAAAACTAAATTAACTACTATTACTTAACTATATTAACTAACTCCCTTCTGCTACTTTCTTGTTCTTCTTTTATAGACCCTGGTGCATCCCACTGCTTTTCCCACTTGGATTTATGGCCGTTGGATGTACATATTTGATCTTGGCCTTTGATTAATTTTGGCGCCAAATTGGAGTTTGGCATTTTCCTTCTGCTAACTTGATGCCAGAGGGGTGGGTTTGGAGGTTTGTGTTTGTTTGGAGTGTATAAGGGGGAATATAGTTGGAGTGTGCAGGTGGTGAAGGTAGGGGTGATGATGGGGGTTTGGCTGTTTGCAGGGGTGAGTGGGAGGTGAGTTGGAAGGGTGGTGGTCAAAGCAGGGTCAAGGTTGGGGGTAATATACAAAAAACGGGGGAAGTAGTGGTGGGCTAGGGTGGTTTGTAACTTTGGGCTTAGAATGTTTTGGGTTTGGTTTTGGGTTAAGTGGGAGTGTAATATTGGAGTGGGCTTTTTATTATTAGGATTTGGATTAATGGGGTGTTTATAATGGTATCCGTTTGGTTTGTAACTTTGTAATATCAAATAACACAAGGACCAATTTTGTAATTTTTCAAAGTTTGAGGGCTGGTTTTGTAATTTTCCCAAAGTGATCAAAAAGGACTAAAATTGCAACCTGTGAATAGTACAAGGGAAATATTGGATAAGTTCCAATTTTTAAATTCCCGAGGACTAATTTTGCCATTTTTGAAAGTACAGGGACCAAACGTGTAGTTTTCTCAAAATTTCACCCAAGTGTTATTTTTTATAACTTTTGACTTATAAATGCCTTGGGTTGACTTTTCTTTCATTTAAAACTTTCAGGGACTAGTTTTGTAAATTTTTGAAACTTGAGGGACTGAAACTGCCAATTATGCAAACTTTGTTCGTTTTTCATTTGTTTTTAAACGTTTTGCATCTAAAACATATAAAACACACTTTTGGAATAATTTCTGTATTTTGATGCGTTTTTTAGTGTTTTGGTATGTTTTGGCAGTTCATATAAGACAAAAATGATGAGTATTTACACACTCATCAACGACGTTCTAGTTCAAGCATTCGACGAATGTCTTCAGGACTAGGAATCTCAGAATAGTAGGGGCCATCCTGAGGACGATTTCTTTCAAGAGAGGAAAGATCCCATTCATTTGAGAAAACGGCTTGGCTGTTGAATGGGATTCTAAGAATTTGTCCAAATTGAGCAAGAGTAAGAGTGATGAATTGATTTTGAATCATGAAGGAAATGAGGAGATGACCATAGGGATCGGTTTGCACCGTCACTTGGCTATAGAAATCGAGGACAAAACGAGGAATGATTGGTTCGTTGATTTTGAGAAGACATTCGAAACGAATATTGGTGAACATTCGTTCGGTTTGATCATTTTCATAGAAAGATGGATCGACAATTCGTCCTTCGTGAATGTATCTATTTTCAATAGGACGATAGAAACATGCAACTGAAGGAGACATGCCGGGAGTAGAAGAGACATTTGGAATGTATTGTTTGGTTTTGGATACATCTCCAACCGTGGTCTTAGGCATTTTCACCTAAACAATATAACAACAAAAATAGAATTAATATAAAAACAACTATCATGCATATGTTATATATATGTATATATAATTATATGCAATATATGTGGAACGAAATTCTACTTCGACACAAAAAAAAATATTCAATGAAGTAGTTTCATAATGTTCATTTTATTTTGATTTTAAACTCGTTTAGAATATATAATATCAAAGAGTGTGATATCATAATTCATTTTGAAATAAGGCTAGATATATATTAGATTATATATCTTCCATTTCGTAAGAGTTTGACACAACATAAGCTTGTTTAAAAGATTAAAATGCGAATTTTATTTTTCAAAAATATCATTTTCGAGATAAACCAAACGCTCCCTTAACTTAGATAAAAATCTCCTAAAACATCAATATATATCTTGATTATATATCTTGATGACGTCTATTGATTCTAGTAGTATTAACAAGTTTTATGAACTAGTTTTAAGTTTCAAATAACTACATATAGTTATAGTTAGTTCATGAACCAAACGCCCATGTTGTCTTCATGAACCATTTATAACAAATTGAGAAGTATGTTTTGATTGTTTAGAACGTTAAAACACTGTAATGTAGTAAGTTTTAATTAGTTTTTAAGAGTTATATCAACAATGTGCCTCTTGAAAAATAAAATTTAACAAGGGTTTATGGGCGATTAATGATTTTGACAAAATGATATGTTATACTAAATTTGAGTTGCAATACATCATCCTAATCCTATGGGAAGCATTTGGTAGTTCAATTTCTAGCTTCTATTACACTTAAATTCGAATTAAAATAAATTTTAATAAAATGCATAATTATTGATTAGACACCAAATCGAATGAAATGTGATGAAATGCATGTTGAAAAACTTACAAAAGATGTTGTTATATGTTTGGTTGATGTTTGCCCCTTGCGAAACAACCCCGGATTGGTGATATGGTGGAGGATTTTGATGGTTTTGGGTGTTTTGGTTCGTACTCAGCAGCAATGGGGAAGAGATGAATGAGCAAATGGGGTGTTTAGGAATGGAAATAAGGTGGAAAACGTATTTGAAAGTGTCAGATGGCCGGTCCCCTTAAACATTTAGGGGACCGCCCTCGATAACAAGCCGGTCCCCTTAATCTTTAAGGGGGCCGCCTTTGAAATTTTTGAAATTTCGCGGGATTAGTTTCTGGAACACGTAAATAATTAGATTTATAATATATCAAAAATACGTAAACGTTTATTGGCACGATGATAAAATTCTTAACAATTTTTAATTACCATTTCGATAATTAAAATATACCTTTGACAATTTTGGATAAAATGATCAAAGTGTTAAGTTGATGAAGGGTTTGAGGTGTGTTCGGGAATATGTGAATAAGTGTATATATATATATATATATATATATATATATATATATATATATATATATATATATATATATATATATATATATATATATATATATATATATATATATATATATATATATATATATATATAAGTATAAGTGTGAGTTAAAGATGGGTTGATGGGTGAGGTTTGAAAGATAGTAGCGGAGATAGGATAAAGTCGGCGAGAGGAGTTTGTTTCATCCATAGTGTTCACGTGCGAAGGCGTTCTTGCATGACAAAAGTCCACTTGACTCATATCTCTTCATCATCATGAGTCTCCTAAAAGAGGACTTAATAGAATAACGCGAGGGGGAAAGGAAAGGGTTCGATAAAGAACAATTTCCTGGAGTTCTAGAAAGTCAACTAATGACGTATCTAGGTTATGTGCAAGCAATTATATATATATATATATATATATATA
This sequence comes from Artemisia argyi, assembly GCA_030686995.1. Lineage (NCBI taxonomy): Eukaryota > Viridiplantae > Streptophyta > Magnoliopsida > Asterales > Asteraceae > Artemisia > Artemisia argyi. The sequence goes on along the minus strand of CM060677.1, from coordinate 157,810,971 downwards.
TATATATATATATATATATATATATATATATATATATATATATATATATATATGTGTGTGTGTGTGTGTGTGTGTGTGTGTGTATATGTATTTAATATATTAGGTATTAAGAGTATATGTAAATATAAGTATATATATGAACAAACAAATAGAGAGAAAAAGGTAAGCTATATCTATGCAAACAATGTAATCAACTAAAGCATATTTATCTAAGCATGGCAATGAGTTATGAAAGAATGGCGTACCCGGTGGTCTTCAAAAAATCTTCAAAATCATCAAGATGATATATAGACTTTGAAAAAGTCTATGTTGAGAGAAACTTCAAGATTGCCTCAAGGAATGTTCATCTAGCCATTCGATCCCCATTGTCTCTTTGGTCCAAAGTTGTTTGGTCCAAACGTGTTTAACATTTGACTAGGATGCATGAAAGGTGGTAGTATACCCCAAGGATTGTAGCTTTGTTGGTAGTTCCACATTTTATTACTATTGTTATTATAGTTTTGCCTATTTTGGTTTCTTCTTGGTTGAGGTGTTTTAGACCTAGGATTAGAATTATTTGATTTTCTAGGTGGTGGTGTTTTAGATCTTGTCTTAGATTTAGAAGATCCTACCTCATTTTTCAAAGACGATTTATAAAAAGCTTTTACTTCTTCATTGTTGGCAAGAGGTATTTTTCTATCATTAATAAGTATATACTTAGGATTAGATTTTAGAGATTTTTGTTCGTTTGGTTCATTTTCGAATTTGACATTTTTAATCTCACTTGTTGAAGCTTCATTTGAGTTAAATCCTAAACCGGTTTTATCTCCGGATGTTCTTTGAATACTTATTATTTTACTAAGTGAGTGACTACTATTTTCAAATTTATTAAGTTTGCGAATTTCTTCCCTAAGTATTTCGTTTTCACTTTTAAGCACTTGACATGATTTACATTCTTCAAAAATTTCTTTACCTTTTTCAAGTTGATGTATTTTAATTTTTAGTTCAAGTACTTAATTTTCCAATTGATTGTTTATGTATTTTAGTGATTTGTTTTTTGCCATTACTAGTTGTCCTAATTTGCATTGCCTATTATATTCATTATCTAGACCTTTTTCATCTAATGATAAACTTTCATCACTAAAATATTCGGTTTCGGAACATACCCCATTTGATGTATTCGCCATAAGACACTTTTCTTCTTTTGTCGTTTCTTTCTCATCTTCATCACTATCACTCCAAGAACCTCCAACAAAATCTCTTTGATTTTGATCTCTTATCATCATTGGACATTTTCCGATGAGGTGATTTAGATCACCACACTTGAAACATTTTCTTTCAATCTTGTTGTTCTTGTCATCTTTACTCTTTTGAAATGTTTTCTTTTCATCATGCGGTTGCCTTATGAATCTTCCTCGCCTTTTGAAGAATTTCTTGAAATCTCTTACGGCCATGGCATATTCTTCGTCATCACTTTCGGAAGATGAACTATCTTCGATACTAGATTCCTTTCTAGCTTTCAAGGCGATTGACTTGCTTTGCTCTCGTTTTTCTTTGACCATTTCGGAATCCTTCTTAATGATAACTTCGTAAACTTTTAGATTTCCAGTTAACTCATCAAGTTGCAATGTTGACAAATTCTTCGATTTTTCAATAGCCGTCACTTTAGCTCGCCATTTTGGATGAAGAGCTCTAAGAAACTTCCTAACAAAATTCTTACTAGAAAAATTCTCATCAAGTGCTTTTAAACTTGTGATGATAGTGTTAAATCTAGCAAAAGCATTATCAATTGATTCCTCTTCCGGAATCGTGAATTGCTCATATTGTTGAACAAGTAGATCTATCTTATTATCTTTGACTTGACTATTACCTTGGTGAGTTATTAGTAAAGAGTTCCAAATTTCTTTTGCGGTTTCACACATAAAGATCCTTTCGTACTCTTTACGTGGTAGCGCATTATAAATAACCATTTTTGCTTCATTATTTTTAGCAAGTTTTCTTTTTAAATCATCATTTTGTTTTTCAAAAGGTACGATTTCATCTTTCTTAGTTTCAGGGTTATTTTGAATAGGTAAAAAATCACCATTAGTAATAACATGCCAAAGATCTAGATCTTTTGACTTCACATAAGTTTCGAATCGATTTTTCCAAAATAAAAATCCATCACTTTCAAATAGTGGTGGTCTTTGCATAGATTGCCCTTCTAAATATTTTTCAGATTCCATAAATCATTACAAGTTTTAAAATACAATATATTTTAAAGATCTTGCTAGACGTGGCTCTGATACCAATTGTGGAAAACTAGAAGGGGGGGTTGAATAGTTTTACGTCCTTTTAAAAGTTTATTACCAAAATATTTTGTAGGTTTTTAAAAACTTTCGATTCGATCTCAAGTGAATTCAAATGACAACCAATATAAGCAATTCTAATCAAGTAATGAAAGTATTGAAATGTAATGAAGAAAATATAGAATTAGAAAGATCAAACCACAACACGCGAATTTATAGTGGTTCGGCTACAAGGACACCTTCCTTGCCCTACTCCACTCCCCGAGTACCACACTCGAGAGTTTTCTTCACTATGTCAACAAACTCCTTATGGTGGAGAAACCTTACACACCTTGGCTTACACAAGTTAACGACACTAAGCTAAATGTCGAGTTCTAATCGTAGCTAGAACCAATCTCACGACTTCTTCAAGGCTTCACACCTTCTTCACAACTTCTTCAAGGCTTCACACCTTTTTCACACCTTCACAACTTCACACCTTCTTCTATGCACAACTAATTCACAACTACTAAACTACTTTACAACACACCTAGTTTCTACAATCAACAAATTTACACAACACTTTTTACAAATATCTACCACAACTACAATATGAAACTAGCTATTCACAACACTACTACAATTAGATGGATGTAGAGGAGTGTTCTTCTTCTTGCACTTAAATGGATGAAGCTTTGGATCACTTGAAAACAAAGACTTATGAATTATATGATCAACGGATTTTAGATCTAGAAATGGAGGTTGGATCAGAAAGTTTATAGTGCAAAAAGGTGAGAAAAATGTGTGAAATGATCCAGTATTTATAGGGCTAGATTTTATTGTTCTGGAGCGTGTCGGTCCCCTTACTCATTAAGGGGGGCGCCTAGTAAAATTAAGGGGGCCGCCCTTCTGAACGTTGGAAAAGTTTTTCTGGATAAAATTTGCCATTTTTGGTTGGAAATTTGAAATCATATCTTTGTGGTTTAATATAGCATTACCAAAAATGATTTACAAATATATATAAAATGTTTATATCATTTTATAAGATGTTATGTCTTAAGACAAAATTTCCTTTGATCATGTAATGCATAAGATGCTTAGTTTATGCATACCTTAAGTGATATAAGATGTAGAGGTAAATATTTGTTACCAAATACTTGTTTACATCTTAATCTTGACTTAATTTGATTTGAGTTTTGTGATTATCAAAACATAGGTTTATTGAGAGATATTAATAACCTTTTTAAACATTATTTATATCAACATCCTTAAAACCCGAGATTTTTACTTGCTTTCATAAAAATATAAAAATACAAAAAGAATCATCCCTCATCTCTAGACCTAGTTTTTAGGTTTTATAATCCTAGCGACACTATTCCTAGCTGAACGATCAATCCCCCGGTACTTGTCATTACACTATACTACATCGATCAGGTAAATTGCCGGGTGGGGGTTGTAAGCTTCTCGAGATCCCTTGAGAGGTAAAGCCTGGTGCAAACCTCACGCATCATCCCATGTTAGGAGCTTTTTGCAGGCTCGACATAGGAGTGAAGTAGGAGCTTATAGAGTTGGAGATGTACGTACACCACCCCACGAATGGTATTAAGGAATATAACCCGTCATCCACGCAATTGTAACAAACTATCAACCTGTAAAAGATATCTAGGGAGTAATGAAATCTAAGTAAACACAATTTTCCCATTTATTGTTCACACCACTAGTTTAATTAGCTTTATTTAAATTTTTGTTATTTTATTTTGATTGCATCTTTAGTTATTGGGTTAGTTGACTAGCAACTAATTCTACTCACTCTTCCAAAAACCGAGATTTTAATTGCTTTCATAAAAATATAAAAATACAAAAAGAATCATCCCTCACCTCTAGACTTAATTTTTAGGCTTTCTAATCCTAGCGACACTATTCCTGAGTTGAACGATCAATCCCCTAGTACTTGTCACTATACTATACTACGACTATCAGGTACACTGTCTGGTAGAGGTTGTAAGCTTCTCGAGATCCCTTGAGAGGTAAAGCCTGGTGCAATTCCCACGCATCAAGTTTTTGGCGCTGCTGCCGGGGAATAGTTATTGTCTAGGTTAGGATTTCTTTTTATTAGGTCTACTTGCTAGATTCCTTTTTAGTAAGATTTTATTTTATTTTTTTAGGTTTTCTTTAGTCTATCTATTTCTTCGTGTCTTTGTTCGTAATCTTTACCATCCGACATCATGGAAGGTGGTAACGTCTTTGAACCCATCAACCCACCACAACAAAACCCACCACTAGCAAACCAACCTCTTAGGCCCCGAACCCTAGGAGAGTATTCCCGTCCTAGCCAACAAGGCTATCGAAACACTATTGAGCTCACTCAAGGAGCCAATGTGTCCCCCTTGCGATCCGACACCATCCGGTTGGTGCAAAGCGGATGTGGATTCCATGGACTTCGTTCCGAAGATCCTAACCAACATCTCAAGGACTTCCTTAAAATCGTAGATTCTATAGACCTTGATGTTACAACTAGAGAGTCGACCCGATTACGCCTATTCTAATTCTCTCTACGTGATGAAGCTAGTCAATGGCTTGAACGTTTACCCGCGGGATCCATCACCTCATGGGATGATCTCACCACTCGTTTCCTTGCTCAATTTTTCCCACTGGGGAGAACTACCAAGCTTAGAAATGATATCTTGATGTTCCAAAAACGTCAAGGTGAAACTCTATATGAAGCATGGACTCGTTTCAAGGACTTACTCCAAAAAGTCCCTCATCATGGCATAGATCTTGGGCTCCAAGTCTAAATCTTCTATGACCATATCGAGCTCTCCACAAGGCGAACCATTGACCAATCGGCCGGTGGTAAGCTACGTGATCTAAGTGCGGAAGAATCATGTGAACTCATAGAAGATCTTGCTCTCTATGACAACGAAAGTTGGAATGATCCCCGTGATTTGAACAAAACGGTCAAGGCAATATCTTTGCCTTCAAACAATTCTAGCACTCCCAACTGTAGGATCATGGAACTTGAGGACCAAGTCAAGTTTCTCATGAAATCTTACGAAGCTCCTAAGCCTTCAATCCAAGTGAACAAAATCACTTCTTCATGCGAATTATGTAGTTGTCCCCATGACACTCGTGATTGCGTGGAACTCCCCAGAACAGCTTTTGTGGACTACGCATCTTCGCGTACCGAAGCGGGAGATAAGTGGTACACTTTCAAACCCAAGCCAAACCCTTACGGTGATTCCTACAACCCTTCTTGGAAAAATCACCCGAACCTTAGGTGGAAACAAAACCAAAACAATTCTTCCAATCCGCCTAATCGTTACCGACCAAACGGTCCACCCTCCAACCGTACTTTCAACAACAATCCTTCCAATAACTATGGTAGTACCAATAATCTTGAAGGATTGATGTCCAAGTTTATAGCATATCAAGAAGCTCGCATAGCTAAGTTTGAAGCCGAATTCAATCAACAACAAACGGAGATGACCAATAAGATTGACAACTTATTGAAATCCCTCAACAACCAAGCGCTAACTACACCTAGGAAGGACACTAGGGACGCCAATAGCGGAATCCAAGTTAAGGACCCCTCGTCATCCAAACACGTCCACTTTGTCAATGTTGTCACTATTAAGCCAAAAGATAAGGATATAGAAGAAAGTGACAAGGATGAAGTTGGAACAGAAACCGAGACTAGGGATGAAATTAAGGAAGTTGAGGTTAATAAGGGAGAAAAGTTAGAGGAAGTAGAAAACGTAGAAGAGTACTTTGATAAGTTGCCCACCAAGGTAGAACGGGAATATCACAAGGATTTATTCAATGATCCCGAGACACCATATATCCTTGGTTCACCCCTTATTAAAGTAGGTGATCCCTCTAACATCAACATACCAGGTAACATTGGGCATATGCATGTATGGAAAGCTTATATCGATCCTAGGTCTCCTATAAACATCATGACTAGGACTTATTATAATTGGGTAATGAAGAAGCAACTTGGTTATAGGATGATGCCTAGCAAGAATTTGATAAGTAATTTTGTAGGACGAGTGAAAGGATTGCATGTGATTGTTGGAAACTTCACTTATGAGACCGACTTTGTGATAGTGGAGGATACTCGTCCGGTGATAGATGATTGCCTAAGTCAAGTAGTGTTCGAAAAACCGTTCGTTTAGGCCTCTAAGATGAGTTATGATCCGACTCTAGGGATAGTTAGATTCAAGGAAGAGAATGATGAGATTGCTTACCAAATGCCCTATAAGATTGAACAATACCGTCTCCTATCAAACATAGAAAAGGAACACAAACAAGCGGTTTACTATAGGAATGATGAGGATAGACGTAGAGGAGTAGAATATGTTATGAATAGAATACTTGGTGTCAACAAAGAATGCTTGCAACTAGGTCCGGAATACAAAACTAATATAGGAGATGACCTAGAAAGTGAGACCAATGATGAGGTCACGTAATAGCCCATGACTTTGAGTCTAGCTACAAGACTCGTAAATAAAGAAAAGCGCTTCTTGGGAGGCAACTCATGCTTTGTGTGATTTTTATTTGTTTGATTTGTTACCGTATGCATGCTTTATTTTTGTTGTTGGTAGATCATGTTTCAAAATAAAATGGTGAAAATACTTTATTTTTGTTGTTTGACTTCGTCTTAACTTCATACAAAGGTATTTCGCAAAAGATAAGTGTAAGGGGAAACCCCAAATATTTTTTTAAGAAACAAAATCGATCATGATTTCCAACAATATTAAATGGACATGTATATTCGTATTTGTTAGAGTCAAATGCTTGTATCGAGTCATAATGATGTTTTGCAGGATTTTCCAGGAAATAGGACATAAGTTTTTCAGAAATTTTCCGGAAACTTAACACAAAGATTTCTGCAGATCACTTCTGACGGCGTCAGGTATTAATTCCTGACGGCATCATGTGTAAAATTCTGGAAATTTTGCTAGTTTTGTTTTTCTAACGGAATCTTAAAGTTTTTGTTAAATCTTTAGTTTTATAAACTCCAGGAAATCTGCAAACATTCATTCCACAAGCATTATATCTTACATTGCTTTCTAGGATTTATTAGTATATATAGATTGCCGCCAATTTTACGCGAGGTTGCCTTGTTTGTTTTCTCAGGTTTAACAGGTTATGTATGACAAGAAGATGATTTATATTTCTGGAAGGGAAGCTTTGATTGTTCATTTTCTTGGAGGAAGATCTAACCTTGTTACCACACTATCCACGCCGAACGAATCAGGGGAGTATTTGATTTCATTCTTTTACCTGTTTACTTTTACATTCTTTAATTCAACATTGGGGACAATGTTCATCTTAAGTGTAAGGGGAGGGTAAATGATGATACCTTATAGGATACACTTTCACTTGAGTTTGTTTGTTTGATGGTAGGTGTGTAATAAAACTAAGAGAAATACTTGTTAGTGTAATTTTAGCGCCAACTTTAAAATTCCTTACAACATTTAGGAGTGAAACTTTAGCCTTAGCATGCGTCTCATGGATAGGAGATCGTATGACTAGCACAAAACCATACCATTCAGAAAAATTTTCCACCCAAATATGTGAGGTTCGCCTTTAGATTTGATAGGAAAAGCATTTACTATTAGTGCTTATGAGTGTACCGGTAGCATTTAGATTCTAGAACTTGCGTTAGTGATGCATCCCGAGACGCTAGTGAGACTACACTCGTGTAGTAGGATTTACTACATGATAAGAGGCATTAGGATCACCCTTGTGTTAAACCCGTTTCATAATTACTTGACCATTTAAGTCATATTACTTGGCTAGTAAAGTCAACTAATTTTTCCCACACCATAGCGTTGTACTCATTTTTAGTACACGAAACCCCTAGTACACCCCTCCGAGCCTATCTTTTCGTTTCTAACTTTAAGCATCTTACTTAAAGGAAGAATTTGTTACAACTCACTTAAATGTACACCCAAATAGCCTTAGCCTTCCGTGTATGCACTCATCTTTAGTGCATTATTGTTATTTGTTTAAACCCTTAGTTAATTATCTAATTGATTACATGGTTGCTAAGTCGAGTCATATCCTTGTATATATTGTTTTGGGACGATTGGGACTCATGGGTAAAGTACTTATGTTATGGAGTAATGGGGAAGAACATCATTTATTACCCCCATATGTACGTTAATCTTAAAAGTACTCCAAGTGTTTTGATTATCTTGATTCGAGTCATTAGAGTAGTTTATTGTAAAGTATGTAAAAATTCAAGTGTAAGGGGAATGTTCATTCTCTATGGTGTATTATTTTGGATGGTAGGGTAAGAGTGTCTGCAAAAAAAAAAAAAAAAAAAAAAAAAAAAAAAAAAATCGAAAAATTAATATATATATATATATATATATATATATATATATATATATATATATATATATATATATATATATATATATATATATATATATAAGAAGAAAAGAGAAAAAATACGGACTACCATCCCCATTTCATTCTATGTTTATTTTATGTTTTTGGTTATTTTTGATTTATTAGCTTAAGTCGAGTCTAGTCTTGGCTTAGCAACACCATATTGTACATGTAATTAACCAAGATGATTAACTCGCCACCAGTTAAGATTGCCTATATCCAACAAAACCGTGTATTCCATATCCCTACACCTAACGTTATAACCCTTTAAAAGACCTCTTTGATAGTTTATCCTAGGTGCTTACGCCATGTGGTGGAGGTTTGATCCTTTCCCAAGCCTATGGTAATCTATTTTGCTATGACAGGTAGTGAGAGACGTTTTCCATTTCTATATTGTGATAAATACTTTATTACACCCGAGAGATGTGAGTATCGAAACACTATTTGTGAGGTGCTAGTGTATGGCCTCCGTGCTTGTCTTTGGTCTTTATTGGAATGATTATTTGTTGTAATTACTTTTATATTAGTGTTAAATGACCCCTAACTTGTATTTTGATTAGAATAAAAGCGCATTTGCTTGAGGACAAGCAAATCTCAAGTGTAAGGGTATATGATGAGGTGAAAAATGATCCGTTTTTAGGGGGTCATTTAAGCCCGAAATTGAATTTATTTGATAAAATATTGTCCTAAATCGTTCCTTTTGTGATTTTAGGTACTTTTGGAGTAAATTCTGGAATAGGAAGCATTTTGGACGTTTTTAGAGCATAAAAGTGTAGAAAACGACAAAGTCTTAATTTTTCTTGCTGGGAACAGTACTTGACGGCGTTACAAAATTCTACATGACGGCGTCAAGAGTAAAACAAGAGGTGAAGTGGATAGTGTCCGTGACGATCTAGAGAGTTTTTACACTAGGGGCATGACGGCGTCACCATAGGCCGTCATGATCCCATTACACGTGACGGCCCAGAGAAAATTTGCACTTGACGGCGTCAGATCTAGATCTAGGCAATCCGATATTACTATGGGCGGCGAGTTGACAGCGTCAGATTTTTCTTCTTGACGCCGTCACGATGGAAAATCTATATATAGTTTTGTAATTTTCATTCATAAAGGGAGGACAATAGGAGGGATAACTTGGAGAAACCCTAGCATGATTTTTACTGTACTTTCAAGGGTTTTTACCCTTTGAAACCTTTCATGTTCAATTAAGATAAGTATCCTTTCAATTCATTCAGTATGTCTATGTGTTGTTTGAATATATCTTGCGCTTGTCTTGATTTTAACATGTTAGGCTAGATCTCTTGTGTGTTTGCTTAGATGTAGTGAAACCTAGATGTTGATTATGGGTTGATTGCTTGTTTATAGTTGTTATGGATGAATGATTTCGATGTTAGGCTTAAGAAAACTGGCAGACTTCCATAGGGTAACATGCTTGAACGTCTTAAGAAACATGAACCAATGCGTACTAGGTTTTTATGGTTGTATTTAATGCATGAGCGAATTCTAATAATCCCATGTTAGGAGCTTCTTGCAGGCTCGACATAGGAGTGAAGTAGGAGCTTATAGAGTTAGGGAAGTACGTACGCCACCCCACGAATGGTATTAAGGAATATAACCCGTCATCCACGCAATTGCAAAAAACTATCAACCTGTAAAAGATATCTAGGGAGTAATGAAATCTAAGTAAACACAATTTTCCCATTTATTGTTCACATCACTAGTTTAATTAGCTTTATTTACATTTTTGTTATTTTATTTTGATTGCATCTTTAGTTATTGGGTTAGTTGACTAGCAAGTAATTCCACCCAATCTTCCAAAAACCTAGATTTTAATTGCTTTTATAAAAATATAAAAATACAAAAAGAATCATCCCTCACCTCTGGACTTAATTTTTAGGCTTTCTAATCCTAGCGACATTATTCCTAAGTTGAACGATCAATCCCCTGGTACTTGTCACTATACTATACTACAACGATCAGGTACACTGCCTGGTGGGGTTGTAAGCTTCTCGAGATCCCTTGAGAGGTAAAGCCTGGTGCAATTCCCACGCATCATAGAGCTTAATTCGAATCTCGATAGTATATTAGCCATTGCATTAGCCTTATTTGTGTCATCTTTGTAGTCTTGACACATTACATATTTTAGATCAATTTCAATGCTACTATCATGCCTAGACAATCTATCTTCAATATTTTGGCTTCTAAATTTTTACAAAATTTTTCTTTGAAAAATTCGTTTTGATTTTCAAAATTTGTTTCCATTGGTTGAAAATCACCAACTGAAATGACATGTCAAAGATCATAATCTAATGATTTCACATAACTTTCAAATCTATTTTTCCATTCAATGAAATTTTGATCAGTATCGAAAAATGGTGGTTCTTTTAAAGAAAACCCTTCTATATTTCTTTCAAAAATCCATAGATCGATTTAAGCTTTAAAGTACAATATACTTTAAATATCTTGAGTGACGAGGCTCTGATACAAATTGTAGAAACTAAAGGGGGGGGGGGGGGGTTGAATAGTTTCACCATTAATTATTGCTTATTAAAATCGGTCCACTTTGTTAGGTCCATTTATGTTTTTATTACAAAGTTACTAGATTTTCTAGTTATGTGATATCAAGTTATCTACATACAAGAATATAATTGATGTAAAGGAAATAGTGAAGGAAAGAGCACAACCAAAAGAGACGCCGAGATTTATAGTGGTTTGGCACGAAGCTCACTCTTCGTCCTACTCAACTCCCCGAGTGCCACACTCGAGAGTTTTTAATCACTATGTCGACAAACTCCTTCAGGTGGAGCAACCGTACACAAGCTTACACCAAGTTTAATGACAATAAGCGGAATGTCGATTCATAATCCTAGCTAGAACCAATATACACCAAAGCCTACGTGGCTACACGAACAAACACTCTTGTCCCTCTTGGATCGACACACAATCCAAGTCTTCATACGAACAAGTACTCCCATTCACTTGAATCTTCGCCCGATTCAAGTCTTCACAAAAGGACTTCACTAAGTTCTAATCTTCACACTAGAACTCCACTAAGTTCTAGCCTTCAAACCAAAACACACAACTATTACAATGACTAAACTAGATACAATACCTCTTGGACTTTCACCAATGTCCAAGTTCAACCTAACACATCTAGTCATGACTCACACACAAGTCGGATTCATAATATTACAATATTTACAAATGATAGAGTTGGAGGGAGAATAGAATCGTAACACTAGTGATCAAAGAGTAAGAAAGAATAAGAAAGAAAGAAACAGAAAGTTTTTGTGCAATGAGGTCTCATTTTCTGAAGAGGAACAGTTCAGTATTTATACACGCCAGGAGAGGAGGTGGTGGTCCTTTAATTATGGGATGGTCCTTTATCACTAAGCGACCGTCAGCCATTTAAGGGACCGTCCCGACAGACGCTCCTCTTTTTGTCCTGACGTGTTGAAAGTTTATCTGGTGAAAACTTTTTACTGATTTGGGCGGGAAATATAGCTATTACATATTTTGAAATTTGAATTTATTTTCCTAATAAAACAGTTTTCTTTAAAAACACAAAAATACTTTTGTGAAAATGTTTTGTCATACATAAAAATGTAATGTTTTGTGAAAATAAACTTTTTTATCACTCTACTAGTGTCGGTATTGAGTTTGTTCATACCTGAAGTGACGTTGTAGTAGATACGTTGAGTAAACGAGTTTTCTCGTCCAAAAACTTATTAACCGTAAGTTTACGTATCGTGTTTTCATATTTTGTGATTATCAAAACATGTAGAGGCCGTATAATGCGAATAACGTTTTTGACATTATTTGTATTAACACGCTGTATCAAGGTAACTTCGCGTGGGGTTCAAGATTATTATATCCCGGAATATTCGTACACCACCTAAGTGATACGGCGCATCACCAGTCCTCATATTGCGCATCTTGCTTGAAAATCTGGTATAGTCTTTAAGGTAGATACGTCATATGTTGTTGTTGTCATATAGCGTATCTGGAATAGAACAAGTCAAATCTTCACGTAGACCAAAATTTCAATCTATACGGCGTATTCTTCAAAGTCGGGCAATGGTCTTCATATTCAGCCAAGTCGAAATTGGGCATAATGGGTCAAAATGGTGTAGCTCGCGGGTTAGGTAATGAGCTTCTCATTACCATAATTTGTTATCAGTTTGGAATGCCCTTAAAGCAAGAGTCTTTTCTAACAAATTTGTGTAGTCAAAGATATGTACACTTGTAGCTACAAGTTTTAAATGGCCCGTTGGAATAAGCCCGTTTTACGTAGAAACATATGCTTCTTTTTACGGAACTCGTGTATAGTTATTATTTATTTTAGTTATGATATATAATTTAGAGTTTACATTTTACTAGAAACGGGTTTAATTCATAATTTAGTTTTTGCAGTTTTCTGTACTGCAAATCCTATACAACGTATTTAGTTTTTTATATAAAAAAAAATTAGGAGTTTTAGTTTAGACCCCTTCATTGCGTGTATGCCTTCTACGTTCCCTCATGAGGGACTCTAAGGCTTCGTAGTTGGCATCTACGAAGGCTTGGCTTATCATAGGCTCCGGATTAGCCGAGGTGGAAGCACGGTTAGCAAGTGGGGTGTCTCTTGGTGAGCGAGCGGTAAATGTGGAGGGAGTTATGGGTGGTAAGTTGGCCACGTTTGAAACGTGTAGTAGGGTTAATGTCGAGAAACTCGGTGGGGGTGTTTCTTCTCTTCCTTTGGTCATGCCGAAAAAGTAGGGTAGTTGGTTAACAATTACAAACTCGGATTAAACGGGACTAATTGTAGTGGTCCCACGGATGGCGCCACTGATTATACAATAAAAAGTACTACCAGGCCTTGTGATTATAATCGAAGGATTAAAGGTTGTGTGATGGCTTGTCAAGCTTCGAGTAACTTGTGATAACACAAATGAACACATTACGTTAAGTGATGCGAAGGGGTTGGATCCTGCGAATCACCTCCGGCGTAAGAGTAGGTATGCGTTTATGATTGCAATAAGTGTTTAAGTGAGTAAAGTAGATGTTGAGAGCGTATCCAAACTTTTGTGACCTGCCAAGCTATTTATAGATGGTGAAAATAGGCTTGGGCAGGCATGTGCATTGAAACCGGAGATCATGGGGTGTCCCATGTTTTTAGGTGATTGTTGGGATCATGTATCACAATCCCTATCTTGGCAGGAAAGCCTTGATATGGTGGAGGACACGAGTTTGACTTGGTCTAGGCCTACATTTGTGCTACAGTCTTCGAAGAGAACACCTAAGAAGGTGTTAAGGCTTCAACTGGCGGATTCCTATACCTATAATCATTGCGTGAGAATGATTTTACGCCAGATAAAACTTTCGATGATTAGCCTAAATCTTTCAGAGTGTAGTATCCAAGTATGCTCAAAGAAGAGACCTCCTAGCTGTTCAAAAGATACGTCATCATTAATAAAAAATAATTAGGTGGAATATGAGTTGCAATCATTTCCCATATCAGCCTTTCGATCATCATATGTACCGATTATATTCCTCATTCGATCATCACTCCTTTCCATTTGACTCATAATATAATTGGCATGTACAATTATATTCCCCCTTTTACTTTACACCTTATCCTTAATGACCCCACTTGTTTCTAGCATAATTATGGAGTATTTCATATTGTACATGCCAGTTATGGATACGAAAACAACAGTAATTGACAAATGCATCCCTCAAAAACTTTATATTATACCGAAGTTTAGACATAGTAAAGGATGATTATATAAATAAAATGTTGTTTCATTCTATGGCACATGGTATAATGTTGAATTCCTGTTAGAATATCACATAACTGCCGCCGCTAGGTGATATCCTCAAGAATTGGACTCTCGTTAATTATAAAGTTGATGCTTAGCCTTTTGCTAAAACTCTGTTCTAGAGTTTATTTTTAGAAAGAAAAGGAATTGTAAGAAAGAAGGAAAAAAAAAAAAAGTGTGTGAAAGCGGAGGTTACCATCATCTTCGGTCATGTTCTGGAGTCCTTAAAAAGAAATAAGAAAATGATGAAATAGTACAAAGTGTTATGTTCCCAGAAGGGTAAAAGAGAAAAGAAGAAAACAATTTAAACTCTAACCCCTTTAATCCGTTACCACAATTTATGAACACACTCACACAAAAAATAACCATGAACATATAAGGCAACCTTAACCATTATACAGGGTATGTTTAGCGCGAAGTGGTGTGTAGTTTTTTGAGAAATGAGCGGTGAGCAATGAGCATATTAATTTTTAGTGATTATTTAACAAAGGAGCAATAAGCATTTTGATTTTTAGTGATCGTTCGGGAAAAGAACAGTGAGCTATAGTTGTTTTTTAGAAATGTTAATTTTCCAATGCTTGTTTAAGAAACTGTGGCAAAGGAGCGTTGAGCTGTGACAATTTAGTCTGTGTTTTTGTGTTATCTTGCTATGGAAGCATTAGTAGATGCATATATCGTAGTTATGTGGCCACATATGAAGGTTGAATATAACAACGTTGTTGTCTTGTACATAAGTAACGCGCTGTTATTTTACGGCATTTTACTCATTTATAATTACGGCTACATATGTTAACCAAACGTTTTTAGTTAAAATAAACATCTATTGCTCACGGTTACTGCCCCCGGCTATTACTCACTACACTCGGCTATTACTCACTGTTACTTTTAACAACACACCCATAATATCTTGACCCAGAATCTTACCAACTAATTATCTTCGAAGACCTAAAATACACACATAAGATGCTCTTTATAGATTTTATAACGAGGTTAATCGACGCCTTGCACTTTGTTGTGGATTTTGATAATCAGCTTTACATTAAATTTGTATTTGAGTGTATACATGACAATAGTTTAGCGGTTGCAATGATCTTTAAAAGATACATGTTAATGAAAAATATAAGTAAAGAAATACCAAAGGTCACATGATTGGATTTAAAATAATACCTGCAGATCGCCCTGTGTTTCTTTTATTTTATTTATACCAAGTATAAATGAGCGCACTTTGCAGCGGTGTATTGTTTGATCAGTTAAATTGTTAAATTACTTTGCTTTCTCTGCATAAAAAATATTGCATATGCTTATATAGTATAATTTCATTCGTTTTCATATAACTGATCTGTATAGTGCAATTCATATTATTTTTCTATTACCGTTTATATTATTCAAATATCTGTAATCAAAAAGACCTACTACAGAAAAAACCAAGTTTTTAATAAAAGTGTACGTAAACCAAAAGCATTGCAATGTTATGCTCATTTTATTTGAAATTTATTATCAAAAGAATAAAAATTTGAAGTAACAGTTTAATGTAATGATTTGAGGGTGTTGTGAACTTCTTTTTATAAATAAAATCAAAGGTAGTTTTTGTAAATTGTTAGATAGTTTAGGAAGTATTTTCAATTTTATTTTATTTTCACAATAAATATATGTATTTCATATAAAATCATAAATACGTCAAAGAAATTTGCAATATTAGGCTTTTTAGAGACATTTTTTTATCAACTTTTAATAAGAAATCGCTATATATTTGGTAAATATTTGATAAATAAAGTTTGTTATATAAACTGATGCGAGTTTTGCAACCTAACAAAAGGTTTTACTTCTGAAGGGATCTTGAGAAGCTTGCAATCCTCCAGACAGTGTACCTGATTGTTGTATTGTAGTATATGATATGTCCGGAGGATTGATCGTTCTAAAAGGGAATAGTGTCGTTAGGATTGAGATGTAGGTTAAAGAGGCCTAAAGGTGATGGATGGTTCTTTTTGTTTTTTTATGTTTTAAGGAAAGCAGTAAAGTCTCAGGTATTGGAAGAGTGGGCGGAATAGTTGATAGCCAACTAACCCAAAATTATTAATTAAACAAATAAAATAAAATAACAAAAAAAGTAAGTGCGGTGGATTACTTATAAGAGACAAATGCGTTTACTTAGATTTCACTACTCTCTAGTTATCTCTTATTGATTTATTGATTTTTCACAATTGTTTGATTAAAGGATTGTATTCCTTAATACCGGTCATTGGGGCGTGTACGTCCTTCCCCAACTCTATAAGTATCTATTTCTTCTTATGATAACACGTTTAGTGTCCTACATAGAATCATCAACATCTACTCATGCATTAAATACAATCAATAAAACCGTAGTACACATTCGATTACGTTTCTTAAGACATTCAAGCATGTTACCGTATAGGAGATTAGCCAGTTTCTTAAACCAAACGTGAGTCAATCAACCAAACAATCAATAACAAATCAACAATCAATAACAAATCAACAAGCAAACACTAAGAGATCTAAGCTAACATGTTAATGAAAAGAAAAGACAAACGATTAATCAAACAACACATAGACATATTGGATGATTAAAGGAGAACTTATCTTTCAATTGAACATTGAAGAAAATAGGGTTTGAAACCCTAAAAGAGCTGTAAAATTCGGACTCACAAAGTTCCCTACAAAGTTCCACAAGTTCCACCTCTTTTCTAACGAAAAAATCTAAAAGTATATATAGAGATACATAGGTGACGGTGTCACGCTTTGGGTTGTGGCGCTGTCATCTCGCCGTCATTAGGGTTTGATTGTGTGAAAATCAACTTATTATAGTATAGTAGTATATATTATCGAAATGATCCGCGTGAAATACGGATCACCCGAGTCGTATCCGAGTAAAGGTGAATGGAATCAAGAATATTGATTCGTGAAAATCGTGAATTGAGAAGTGTAAAAGAGAAAATAGTGATGAAGTAATTCAATTATCAACAAACAATGACGAAATATGCAAAGAGTACAAGCTAGATATGCACCAAAGTTTAAATCGTAAAAACGGAAATGCAAACGCGTTATTTAAAACGTAACTTTTAACGAAATATGATCCTACGAACGTGAAATAATTTTCTAAAAATCTTAAACTACTAAAATGAATTTCCAGAAAAAGAAAATTATTTTTTTGACATTTCTTTTAATTTCTATGAATTTATTTTGATTTTTGTAATTTTAAATGAATTAAAAATGGAAGAAAATAGAAAAATAAGGTAGAAAAATGAAAATTTAATTCTGAAAAATCTAAAATTTTATAAAAGAATTTCCTAAAATATTTTTGTATTTTTCACAGCTTTTTTCTGAATTTTTATGGATTTTTGTTTATTAAATTCTATTTAACAATGATTAAAATCAAAAGAAAATTAAGAAAAATATCTAAACAACTTGGAAAAATTTTGAAACAAAAATCAGCTGATTAAGTGCTTATTAGGCCAAACTGCTTATTCACAAGTGCTTATTTATAAGCACTTGTGAACAAAACTTTATGAAACCTTGAAAGCAGACTCCTTATGATGAAAAATGCTCAGTATGCAGAGATGGAACAATTAAAAGCACAGTTTTCCACAGAATCACTAGAATTAAGCAATAAGCTCAAATGATAAGCTCAATGATTAGTGGAATAAGCACAGACCATCACAAAGGCCAAACAATGATGTACAATACTATTACTACCTAAATATGACTCAGATATAACAACCAAACACAAACACAGGCTCAGATGATCAATAGCAGGCCAATAAAGCTAAAATAGAATCCTGTCTCAAACAGGCTTATTAACAGGCCCAATAAGCTCTTCCAATAAGCTCCAAAGTGCAATAAAATGGTGGAAAAAGTACAATAGCACTACTGAGATCTCAAATTAACCAAGAGGAAACAACTCTAATCCAATTATCTACCCAAAATGACACCTAGAAAACTGACCAATACTGATGCACAGGGGAAATTTTTGCTCAGACTAGCAATTTTAAAGCTAAATTCCAATAAGCATATGAGATCTAATCTAACTTTTCCTTTTTAAAATGAATTATCTGACTGCTAAGCTACTGAAATCAGCAATCCTCTAGTTATTTTACTCAATAATGAAATCTAGAAATGCACTCAAAGAATTGACCAAAAACTGAATACCAATATTTTTTTTGACTTTTTGATTTCAAAACAACTTTGACCAATATGAGTTTAAACAGCTGAATTCTCCTACTAATTTGATGTACAAGCTACAATTATACTAATAAAAGCTTTCACTAATAAAAATGCAACTATTTGCTTTATTTCACTAACAACTTAACATCTAGAACTAACTGTGTAGGCAAATTTTACTTCTAACTTTGACTTTGAAACCACTAACCTACTAATTTTATGCAATATTCAGTTTATTACAATCCTATATGACTTACCGATGCAATAATATCCAATTCACTAAAACTTCTCCATAGCAGAACTTGTTATTTCAAACACCCCTTGATTATCACAGTTACACTACAAATCAATGGAGTAATCAACAGATCTCACATCAAGTGATCTAAATAGCTGCAGTATCACTAATGTCTAACGAACCAGCAACAAATTCAATCAAAACCACAGCTACTCAGAATTCAATTCCACAAAATGACAGATGCTCAAACTAAATCAAGCAACACGAATCCACAAATTCTAACAAGTTCTCAATAACAACTAGCAATTCAGTTATACTAAAACAAATGATCAAAAAATCATTCAAATTCAACCTCGTATACATCTACAACATTATCATTAAGCTTATTCAATGAAACAGTGAATCAAATTTAACCAAAGGATCAAGTACTTACAAACCAATTCAGTCCAGCTTGAACAGGACTGATTAACTATGCTTGCCTATCTTTATGATAGGCAGGGATCTTCCAAATCTATCCCAGCTTATCCAAATTACCACAAGAACCAATGGATCACTTCACCTTTGACTATATTGACTGATTTTGAATGCTAACTCTTTTGAATGAAAACAGATTTATAAAACTCTACAAAACTTAAACTGAATGTATAAAAACTTGTTTAAGCTAATTTGAAACCTTGTTTAACAAACTGAAAACACTTTTTTATTTTTTTTTATTTTTTTCTGATTTTTTTAATTTTTAACTTGAGAATTATGACTGAAATGAAATGATAGAATGGATTAATCTAATTGAATACAATGAAAGTAATGGAGAAAAGAAGCTGAGAATAAGATATAAGAGAGCTGATTAACTAATAAAGTAACAATAAGCTAATTAGACATATAAGTAAACTGAAATTTCATTAAACTAAATTGAAAACTATTACAAAATCTATACTAGTTACATTTAAGACTACAATTTGACAGAGCTTCGCTATATAAAAAACTACACAAAAAATGGCTACTTAACACCTCTATTTATTGGAGGAGAGTGAGGGTTGGCTCGCGGATTGCCAAGCTGGCAATCCGTGTGAACTTGTGCTTTTTTGAAGCCTCTCAGGACCCTTAGATTGCTTCCAATCATTGCCTCTTAATTCTCAGCCATATTATCACAACTTGTGACGCGTCTCTGCCAATAAGTTGCTGCCAAGTGTCCTTTTTGTGTTTCTTTCGTACCCTGACACGTTCTGACATCACCATAAACTTCTAGAAAGCCAATGATTTGACAATCATACCCTTAATGTTGGTAATTATTTGGAATTGGGAGCTAGGGTTCTTAGGTTCTGGTAAAAAGGGAAATTGGGGGAAAATAAAAGCGGGGTAATAATTTTTTATTCATTTGACCCCTTTTTGACCTTTGACCCGGTATAATACTTTGACCAAGGGATGGTTGGGCTCGGGTATGGGTGATTGGTTTTGGGCCTTTGGTTTGTAACTTGGATTTGGTATTATTGTTTTGGACTTCACAATTGGGAAATGGACTAAGCTTATTTTTATTTCAGCTTTTATGGTGAAATATATAAGGGCTATTTATGTAGTTTGCTGAAAACGCAAGGACCAAATTTGTCAAACTTCAAAAATGTAATAAAGGTCCTTTCTTGTCAATCTTGAATAGATGAAGGGTTGAATTGACTTTTCTTCATATAAATCACTGAGGGACTAAATATGTGAACTTTCAAAGTGCAGGGACCTTTCTTGACATTTCCTCAAACTTTCATATCAAGGGTCATTCTTGTGCATCTACAAACTCTGAGGACTTTTTAAGCTCAACTTTGATTTCCAGCTTGACTTTCTGACTCATTCTACTCTCATGCTCGTTATTGCCGGGTTTTTGCTTGTTTTTTGTCATTTTGTGAAATATCCGTACCTGCACGTTCACAAACATAAAACACACAATTCTTTGACATTTGTTAGCATAATTAGTCTATTTGGGTCGATATTTGGCTATGAAAAGGTATATGAATTAACACATACCAAAATCCCCCAGACTAAGGTATTGTCGTGTGTCCTCACACAATGTGATCAATTCACGCTTTTGGGATAAATAATTTCATTACTGATTTTGTAAAGTAGCAAGGAGGTTCGAAAGAAGTAATAAAATCATTTATTCCCGCAAATGCTCTGTGTTCCAAAATTTTTCCTTTATTCCACTTTTACTTCTATTTTTGTACTTTTCATACTTCATTCTTGTGACGGTTTGTTGAACTTTCATTATTTGCAATAATTTTTAGGGTCAAAGAGTAGAAACACTTCTCATGGAAAAGTGGTCATACTGATAAAAATCGTCATCCTTGATTTTTCACGAGCCCCCAAACTAAGCGTGCAAACGAGATCACAGCTTATCTACAAATTAGATGCTAACACTACTCATAAAAGTTACTTGTGGAAACTCCTTACTCCCATGTCCTAAGTTTTTGTATCTCAATATTTTATTTTTGTTGAGAAATGAATTACTTCATATTTTCTCGTTTCAATATTTTTTAATCCGATAGTGACACCTAAGTTTAAACGATAAGTAGTTATTCATTTTCTCTTAAGAACCACTGCAATAGAAATTCGGTCCACATTAAGGAATTTTGGTACATACAATATCATAAATATAAGTTGCGGAGTACTACACGTGCACCTCATGTGTCCAATTTAGAATCATCCACATGCACCTCACGCGCCAACAACTTATTTTACATTCAAACTCTTATTCAACATAACTTTCATCTTTCACTTTTTCATTTTTCACTTTTCTCATATTTTTCATACTTTTCACTTTTTTCTTTCTTGACTTTTCTCATAACATCAATGGAAGCTTATCGGGTAGCTCCAAAACCACATAGATAATCAACTTTTGACTTTTGATTTTTTTTAATTTTTGCTTTTATTTTTGATGTTCCTTGATATGTACCCAACTTTTAAAGCAAAAATTCTCTTAAGAAAATAAAGAACTAAATATTATCCAAACCTAAATACCACTAATTAACCTAGAACATCTATTATATACTGGTGACGTATTTATGGGAGTAAAAAGCCACAAGTACCTCTCATGAACTCTAAAGAGAACCATTACTCCATGTTTAGCATCTAACTTCTAAATAAACTCTATCATTTCTCGCTCTTCGCAATTTAAGATTCCAAGTAATGAAACCCGCGAATACTTAGCCGATAATCAGCCACGCATATATAAAGTCAGTTACGGAAACTTGCAAATTCTAGAAGAAGAATTCGCGTTTTCTAGCTCCTGATGTAAAAGACTAGCGAAAGCTTTTAAGATGCGCATGTATAAAGTCAAGTACGGGAACTTGCAGATTCTTAAGAAAGAATTCGCATTTTATAGCTCCTTGTGTACAAGACTAGCACAAGTTTATGTGATTATCATTGGTTAAGGGAACAAGCTAGGGCTCAACACGCCCGGTCAAGTCAAAATATTTATTCCTTTTTTACTCTCGCCAGCAAGAAAGTCAACAAGGTGTCAAAACTTATTCAAAACTTATTATATTTTTGCACAACTTTTTTAATTTTTTTCTCATTTTTTGTGCTTTTTCATGACATTTTCATTCAATTTTCTTCAAAATTTTTCAAAATTTTTCAATTTTTTCAATTTTTAGGAAAAACGGAGTTGCAAGGGTGCACGACATGTGAAAAATGCTAGGTCAAATCGAATCGAAGATTCACCCTCCCCCAGACTAGAATGAAACATTGTCCTCAATGTTTTGTGGGTTAAGGCAATCCTGACAAAATTCTAGGGCCATTTATTAAGTATGCCAAAGAAAACGTTAGTCGATAAGATTCACGGATATAGGATTTCCAATAGCACCAATGAATGAAACTCGAGTGGAGAGAAGATAACGAGCACGGGAGTCACCATAAATCGCGGACAATCCTAAACAAACATCACAAACAACCACGAAACACAAGAGTAGAAGAGGCACCCCCTCCTCACGTTATTTGTTAGAAAATAGAAAATAAGAAGATGAAATTGGATAAGCATGGGTTGCCACCCACGAAGCGCTTTATTTTTGATTTCCGAGTCACGTAGCTTGACTTGATCCCTGAATTCAATCGTCCTTGGGGAAAGTCTGGAGATCCAGGACTACCATGGTTGGTATGTCCCCTCCAAAATAGTGTTTCAATCGGTGACCATTCAGCTTAAAGGTGGGACCATCGGGTTGAGCTAACTCAATGGTACCATAAGGGAATACTTGGGTTATTGTGAATGGTCCAGACCAACGGGTTTTAAGCTTACCCGAGAAAATCTTCAAACGAGATTTAAAAAGAAGCACTTGATCACCAACGTTGAAAACACGGTCTTTGATCTTGGCATCATGAAGTCTTTTTGTTTTCTCTTTATATATCACAGAATTCTCGTAAGCTTGATCACATAGTTCGACTAACTCATTCAATTGAACTTTTCGGTGATCACCCGCGGTTTTCAAGTCAAAATTGGCATGTTTTAAGGCCCAGTAGGCCTTGTGCTCAAGTTCTAGGGGCAAATGACAAGCCTTCCCGTAAACCAGCTTATATGGAGTACACCCAATGGGAGTTTTGTAAGCGGTCTGGAAAGCCCATAAAGCATCTTCTAACTTATCAGCCCATGAGGCACGGTGCTCTCCTACTGTCCTTTCTAATATTCTTTTAAGGCCACGATTGGACACCTCCACTTGACCACTAGTTTGTGGATGATAAGCCATAGAAAGACGATGTGTGACACCATATTTAAGCATTACTTTTGAAAATTGATCATTACAAAAATGGGTCCCACGATAACTTATGATGGCTCGAGGTGCACCAAATCGGGCAAAGAGACTTTTTAAGAACTTAACAACTACTCGGGCGTCATTGGTGGGGAGCGCCTTCGCTTCAACCCATTTGGACAAATAATCGACGGCCACGAGAATGTACTTATTTCCTCTAGATGACGGGAATGGCCCCATGAAATCGATGCCCCAAACGTCAAAAATTTCACAAACTTGAATAGCATTTTGTGGCATTTCATCTTTTTGAGAAATTTTCCCTTGACGTTGGCAAGAATCACATGATTTCACCAATTCATGGGCATCCCGATAAATTGTCGGCCAATAGAAACCGGAATCGAACACTTTCTTTGTGATGAAATTGGCACCATGATGTCCCCCCCCCCCCCCAGTGGGTCCACTATGGCATGCCTTAAGAATTTCAACGGCTTCCGTACCGTGAACACACCACCGGATCACTTGATCCGCACAGACTTTGAACAAATAGGGGTCGTCCCAAAAATAATGTTGGACATCTTTAAAGAATTTCTTCTTTTGTTGGGACGACATCCCTTTCCTAATGAAGTTCCTCTCATGGTAATTCGCAAAATCGGCGAACCATGGGGTACTTTGGTCAATTTTAGTCACACTCCCAAGTGTCTCAAGAGGAAATGTTTCGTTAATTTCCTTGTTCTCAAGAGCACTTTGATGGGGGTTCTCAAGTCGTGAAAGGTGATCAGCAGCAAGGTTCTCAGCTCATTTCTTGTCTCGTATTTCGACATTAAATTCTTGGAGCAAAAGAACCACCGCATTAAGCGTGGCTTAGCATCTTGCTTTGCCATTAAGTATTTCAAGGCTGAATGATCCGTATACACTATGCAGTTCTTAAGGAGCAAATAAGACCTAAATTTCTCAAAAGCATAGACAACCGCTAACATTTCCTTTTCGGTAGTTGTGTAATGATGTTGGGCCTCGGTCATAGTCTTACTTGCATAGTGTATCGGTTGAAAGTATTTAATCTTATGTTGCCCCAGAACTGCACCAATGGCATAATCGCTAGCATCGCACATTAGCTCAAAAGGTAAGCTCCAATCGGGGGCAACTAAGATTGGTGCCTCCGTTAACTTCTTCTTTATGAAATTAAATGCATCGATGCATTCATTTGTGAAGTTAAACGGAGCATCCTTTTCTAAAAGGTGGGTCAGAGGCCGGGCTATTTTGGAGAAGTCTTGTATAAAACGTTGGTAAAAGCCAGCATGACCAAGGAAACTTCGGATTCCTTTGACGGTCGTAGGATGAGGTAGCTTAGCAATAACATCAAATTTGGCACGATCTACCTTAATCCCAGATTTGGATATCTTATGGCCGAGGACTATGCCCTCTTTAACCATGAAGTGGTACTTCTCCTAATTTAGAACTAAGTTAGTGTTTTCATACCGAATTAGCATATTCTCTAAATGGGAGAGGCAAGAGTCGAAAGAATTTCCATAGACGGAGAAGTCATCCATGAACACTTCCATGGTTTTTTCAATCATATCGGAGAAAATGGCCATCATACACCGTTGAAACGTGCCTGGAGCGTTACATAAGCCAAAGGGCATTCTACGATAGGCAAACGTTCCATACGGGCAAGTAAAAGTGGTCTTTTCTTGATCCTGGGGATCAATGGGAATTTGAAAGTACCCAGAAAAGCCATCCAGAAAACAATAGAACTCATTTCCCGCTAATCGATCAAGCATTTGGTCCATAAAAAGGAGCGGGAAATGGTCTTTACGGGTTGCGTCGTTCAACTTGCGGTAATCGATACAAACTCTCCATCCGGTCACAAGTCGAGTTAGTATAAGCTCATTATCATCATTCTTCACAACAGTGATTCCGCCCTTCTTTGGAACACAATGAACCGGGCTAACCCATGAACTATCCGAGATCGGATAAATCATTCCAGCGTCAAGGAGTTTGATAACTTCCTTTTTGATCACTTCGTGGATTTGTGGGTTAACCTATTGTTGTTGTTGAATGGAAGCTTTGTGATTATCTTCAAGTAGAATCTTATGAGTGCAAAATCGAGGGTCGATTCCCTTAATGTCAGATATTTGCCAAGCAATCGCACTTTTATGCTTTCGAAGCACATCTAAGAGTCGTGTCTTCTCCTCATCTTTTAGGCCTTTTGATATTATAACTGGTAATTTATCATTAGTTTCCAAGTATGCGTATTCGAGATGAGGAGGCAAATCCTTGAGCTCGAGCTCTGGAGGATTCTCAATAGACGGCTTTACTTCTTTTACGTCTGCCATTTTTAGGTCCATCAGAGGGGAAGAAACAATCGGGTTTTCATTTAACAATTTCTCAATTAATAAAATGTCCCCCTCCGGATCAAAGTTAGAATTATCAATTTCCGGTGAAACTGAATCATTTGAAATACAAGCATTGATTTCTTCCCAAGCGAGATCACTTCCCTCAAACGGAGTAAGGGAAGGGGAAGAATCGGAGACGATTGGTTCAAAAGAAGAAGTGGGATTGCCACTCGAAGCATTATCGGTGAAACCAAGAAGTTCTTGAGAATACTCCTCCGTAGCTTCATCAATAACATCGATACGGTTTACGGAAGAAACATCGTAGTCGGAGGAGTATCTCGCGGTTTGGTTAAGATTGAAAGTAACGGCTTCATTTCCCACACGTAAGGTAATCTCCTCATTGTAAACATCAATTAAAGCATGACCGGTCCTTAGGAATCCTCTCCCGAGAATGAGAGGAACCCGTGGATCGGCATCGAAATCAACAACCACAAAATCTGCAGGGAAATTGAATTTCCCAACATTGACAAAAATATCCTCGGCTATGCCAATTGGACGAGACGTAGATCGGTCGTCAAGCTCGAGGGTCATAAGCGTCGGTGCAAGTTAGGAAGAGACAACTTTTTCCAAATCGATAATGGCATTAGGTTAATGCTAGCACCAAGATTGGCCAAGGCGAAGCATTGAACCATACCCGGAAAATTACATGGTATAAGAAACTTGCCAGGGTCTTCAAGCTTTTCGGGTAGCTTTTTAAGAAGAACCGCTGAACAATTCTCATTCATTTGAGTCTTTGACATTTCAAAAAGCTTTTCCTTATTATTCAAAAGTCCTTTTAGCATCGAAGCAAATTTTGGCATCCAAAGTATAGCATCCGCGAGACTTATATCAAAGTGTAACTCTTGAAAAATCTGATAGAACTTTTCCATTTGGTTTTTGTCCTTCTCGCGGTGCTTTTGTTCGTTTAAACGTGACAGATATGGCAACTTTGTTTTAACCGGTATTTCCTTTTCATTTTCATTAACAACTTTTTCCTTTCCTTTAGACGTCGGGACCACCGGAGGTTGGATGTCTTCGGTCCTTCCATTGTTAATAGGAATTTCTGTATTCGTTGTCACCTCGGGTTCACGGGCGACTACCTTGGGAGGAAGAGAAGAAGAGGTAGTCGGAGCCGATGGTCCATCACAAGTAACACCACTCCTTTGTTATGATCGCTTTTGCATCGCCCCTCGGGTTAGCGATCATGTTGCTTGGCAAAGTTCCAGAGCCCGAGGGTCGATCATTTAAACGCTTGTTAAGATCGTTGATTTGAGTCGCAAATAACTTTGTTGTTTCCTCTTTTTTAGCTATTAAAGCTTGATGACTTTGAATCAATTGCTTAATCAACTCATCCGTGGGCGACGGATTTGGAATAACACCTTGATTTTGATTATTGAAATTTTGCCCACGGTTTTGAAAATTGCCATTATTCTGATTTCCATGATTAAAGTTTCCATGATTATTATTCTGAAAATTCCCATTATTTTGAAAATTATTCCCTTGACGCGGGCCTTGGTTGTAATTTCCCCGGTTTTGATTTTGTTGAAAATTCTGATTTTGTCCTTGAAAACCATTATTTTCACGGTTTTGATTCTGATTATGATTGAATTGATGATTACGGTTTTGCACATTGTTATTCTGATTCACTTGATTTGGTTGATTAAACCTGGGTGGTCTAAGGTAATTGCCGGAACGGTAGCTGAGGAGATTACGGTCTCCTTGAGGTTGTGGGTAACCATTGCCACCCATGTTTGCAGCATACACATTCTCTTGAGCAAAGCTACCAGAGGCTGCGCACTCAAGGTATGAATGGGGACCACCACAAGTCTCACAACCGGTATTAACCATATTAACTTGCGTGTTCTTAACTTGATTTGGCATCATTTGATACATTCTTAACATAGCCGTCGACAAATCATCAAGTTTCTTATTCATGGCGGCTAACTCGGTATTATGAGAAGAAGAAGAGTTTAGAGTCGCAGTCCATCTTACTGGCTCATTCCTCTCGGCTGAGGAATCCCAATAGTTGTAATGGGCCGTCATATTCTCAATTAGCTCGTAACAATCCTCAGGACGACATTTCATGAAAGTACCACCAGCTGCAGCATTGATCGTGTCCCGATGTCGTAAAGTCAAACCATTATAAAACGTATCAATGATAGTAACGAGAAGCATGTTATGGTTTGGACAACGATCAATGGCAAGCTTGTAACGTTCCCAAGCCTAGAATAAAGACTCATCAGGAAGTTGTCAAAAATTGCTAATATCGTTTCTCAACTTCGTCACCATCGATGGTGGAAAATACTTCGCCAAGAACTTAGATACCATTTCATTGAAAGTATGAATCGAGTTCCTGGGAAAACGATCAAACCAAGCGGTGGCATGATGCGTTAGAGAATAGGGGAAGAGAGAGAGACGGAGGGCGTCATCGGAGACCCCGTTTTGTTTCATATTTTGGGTGACGGTTAAAAATTTATCGAGATGCTTATTTGCATCGTCACCCGGTAATCCGTGAAATTGGCACGAATTTTGGACTTGTTGTATCATATGGTGCTTAAGTCCAAAATCCGTAGCCTCAATATTTAGAGGGGCAATCGGGCCATCTCTACCATGCATCGTGGGTTGGCACAGCTCCTCCATCGTTCGGAGATCGGGAGCCGACATGTGTTGGTTTTCATCACCACCCACCGGAGGGTGTCGGTTAATCGGATCCATTTCCACAACGTTAGGGAAATGGACACGGTGTGTGTGTCGAATTACCCTCTCGGGGTTTGACAAAGGTGATATAAGACTCTCAAAAGAAGAGCGGGTGTGCATACACCAAAAGAAAAATCAAAAAAAAAAAAAAAAAAAAAAAGAAAAGGAAAAAGAAAAATCTTTTTGTTTTTATTTTTTATCTCAAAAACTTTTTATTTCTTTTGTTTTTATTTTCATAAAACGTTACGTTAATCGAAAACCGTTTCTTTCAAAACCACGCGCGACGGGACGAGAAAGAAGAGTGTTTCTCTCTTCAGCTAGCAATTTAATGTCTTAGCTTCCGTATTTCCCGCTTAATCAGTTGTAGTAATTGAAATAATCCGATAAACAACTAATTTCACGTTTTTGTTATATTGTGAGACTTTTTTGGTTTACAACGCCCTCCCTTCCACGGGAGATTCGAGAATGTAACTTTAGTATTTTTTTTGTATTTTTGTAAATACTTTAGGAAAAGTGTTTTGAATTTTTCAATTTTTATACAAATATATACAAAATAGAGGAAGACTTAACAAAACACGATTTTTTTAAAATAAATATTCAAAACTCACTTCGACCTTCCTCGGTAGCGGCGCCAAAAATTGATTGTGTGAAAATCAACTTATTATAGTATAGTAGTATATTATCGAAATGATCCGAGTGAAATACGGATCACCTGAGTCGTATCCGAGT
Source organism: Artemisia argyi (assembly GCA_030686995.1). Lineage (NCBI taxonomy): Eukaryota > Viridiplantae > Streptophyta > Magnoliopsida > Asterales > Asteraceae > Artemisia > Artemisia argyi. The sequence continues at coordinate 157,781,592 of CM060677.1, read as the reverse complement.
GAAGGTGAATGGAATCAAGAATATTGATTCGTGAAAATCGTGAATTGAGAAGTGTAAAAGAGAAAATAGTGATCAAGTAACTCAATTATCAACAAACAATGATGAAAATCGTAAAAACGAAAATTCAAACGCGTTATTTAAAACGTAACTTTTAACGAAAAATGATCCTACGAACGTGAAATAATTTTATAAAAATCTTAAACTACTAAAATGAATTTCCAGAAAAAGAAAATTATTTTTTTGACATTTCTTTTAATTTCTATGAATTTATTTTGATTTTTGTAATTTTAAATGAATTAAAAATAGAAGAAAATAGAAAAATAAGGTAGAAAAATGAAAATTTAATTTTGAAAAATCTAAAATTTTATAAAAGAATTTTCTAAAATATTTTTGTATTTTTCACAGCTTTTTTTTAATTTTTATGGATTTTGTTTATTAAATTCTATTTAACAATGATTAAAATCAAAAGAAAATTAAGAAAAATATATAAACTACTTGGAAAAATCTGGAAAATTCCAGAAATTCTAAAATAATAAAATGAACTTGAATAAAAATTTTGAAACAAAAATCAGCTGATTAAGTGCTTATTAGGCCAAACTGCTTATTCACAAGTGCTTATTTATATGCACTTGTGAACAAAACTTTATGAAACCTTGAAAGCAGACTCCTTATGATGAATGTTGGGATATGAAATATCGAAGTACTTCTGGATGTCAAAGTACTGCTGCATGAAGAGTAAAGTCAAAGTACTGCTGAAGAATAAAGTCAAAGTACTGTTGTTGTTGAAGAATGCTTAAAGTACTTCGAAGGAAACAAGGACTGATGTGCAATATTAGATAAGGATTAATGTGTAATATTAAATGAATATTCTAGAATTAGTTAGGGATAATGACTTGTCGTTCAAGGATTACATGTTGTAAACCGACTTAAGGTTATCTATATAAAGAGCCTTAAGAGGTATTAGTCGATATAAGTTTTACAAGTCTTAGATACATTTAGAAGCCGATCAAAGTTAATAGTTAGGGATTGTTAGTGAATCTGTGTAACAAAGCAGGTTCAAAGTTTGGTTTATATAAAAGTTCTTCTTAAGCTTTGTGTTAGTAGATTCTGCATACTTTACAAAGTAAAATAGTGTTTCAATATTAATAGTGTTGAGTTTACTCAATATTGTTAAACCCTTACAAGCTACATAGTAGTTTGATCAGAGTATATCGATCCAACAAGTGGTATCAGAGCTTGTGTTGGAAACTCTGATTAAGAAGACAAACCTTTAAAACCTTTAAACCGATTTCACTACAAACCCTTCAAGATGTCGACAGATGTTGCACCTGCTCCCTCAATCACTGCTATTAGAATCCCTATTGTTAAGAAGGGAGAATACAACCTATGGGCCATGAAGATGAGGCAGTACATTGCCATCACAGACCATGCTTTGTGGGATGTGATTGTCAATGGTAACATGCAAATTGATGAACCAGTAGAGGTACCTGGATAACCAACACCACCTAAAATTACTGTACTTGCTGCTACCAAAAGAAATCAAGACAAAGCTCTCAACATACTGCTTTCTGCTATTCCTGATGGTCACCTATTAAAGTTTCATGATACCAAAGATGCCAAACAACTATGGGCTACAATAAAGAAGAAGTTTGGAGGTAATGATGCTTCCAAGAAGATGCATTGGAATTTGCTGAAGCAACAATTAAAACTTTCACTGTTGGTGAAAGAGAAGGTCGTGATTCTGGTTATGAAAGATTTCAACATCTTTTGAGTATGCTAGAACTATATGATGCTGAGGCATCAGTTGAAGATGCTAATTTAAAGTTTCTAAGGAGTTTGCCATCAACATGGCATGTAGTTGCTACTATGATCAGAGGACAATCAGGGCTGGATACTATGGACTTTGATGATCTTTACAACAATCTGAAGGTGTATGAGCATGAGATGAATGGTACTACAGGTTCAAGCACACAACAGAACATTGCTTTTGTCTATTCTGAAAAGAGAAGCAGTACTTCTAACAAAGGTACTGCTTACCCTGTTCAAAGTACTGTGACTGAAACACAGGTTCCATGCACAACAATGGTCACCACCAATTCATCACAATCACTTACCCCCACCTCAGATGATGTTCTATGTTCATTCTTTGCTCAACAAGCATCTCTGCCTGTCACCTATCAAGAAGATGTATTGAAAATAGATGATGATGCTTTGGAAGAAATTGATATCAGATGGCAAGTTGCTATGCTCACTGCAAGGATCAAGAAGTATGTGAACAAGACAGGAAAAGGCATCAATTTCAGAGCTAAACAAGGAATAACATTTGACAAGTCCAAGATTGAGTGTTTCAACTGTCAAAGGACTGGTCACTTTGCAAGGGAGTGCAAATTTGCAAAGTATCAAGCAAACAAGATGATTGAACCACCCAAGCCTGAGAGAAAAGAGATTCCAATTACTGAACCAAAACCAAAAGCTTTGGTTGCTCAAGAGAATCTTTCAGAGATTGATTGGTCCAATGAGTTTGATGATGAACCTGTAACCTATTCAATGGTTGCATTGGAAGACTGGAGCACAGCATTTGATGAAGAGCCTGGATATGCTGCTTTGGAGTCAAGGGATGATCTAGGAAGCTTTGATTGGAGCATGGAGTTTGAAGAAGCACCTGTTTAGCTTGCTATGGTAGCTGCTTCACCAAGTTCATCCACTAACTCTGAGGTATGCTCTAAGTGTAATGATATGTATCAAAAGTTACTTAGTGAATATGTAGCTGAAAGAGATAAATTTCAAAAGGCTAGGGCTGAGATAACTGGTTATCAATTAACTTTAGAGTCATTGGAAGCCAAAATCATTACACATGAAAACAATGAAGTAGCATGGCTTGAAACATATAAACAACAGGAGTACCTAGTTAAGTTAAGTGAATGGAAACTAGGATGTAAAGTGTCTGAACTAGAGAAAGTGACTGCTGAGAGAGATAAGTTGTTAGAAAAACTTGCTGTATGGAATAAGGCTGGTGTGTCACATGTTCAATTTGTTGAAAAGCAAAGAACATCTAATATCAAAACAGGTCTCGGTTGTGATAATGATAGTAATGAAGACATTCTATTTAAAGGCAAGGAACTAAATCTTACAGTAGATACCTCCACTAGTGATGAAGAGTTCATAAGTCTAGATGAAAACACTTCTAGTGATGAGGAATCCCCTAGTTCAACACCTCCTGAATTTAAGAAAGAAAAGGGTTATAATGCAGTTCCTCACCCCCCAGGTAGTTTTCAACCACCTAGAAAAGAAGTTGATTGTTATCGTGTAGACAATCTAGAGTTTAGGAAAAAGCTTAAAAGTAAATTTAATCCTGAAACTTTAGAAAAAGTCTATTGAAGCACCTAAGGTTGAAGAGATCAAGTTTTCAAAACAAGCAGTACCTTCAAACACTTTTCAAAATACTGCTGATCACTCAGCAGTACCTCAAAGAAAATTCTTTCAAAAAACTGCTAATTTTGGAAACACTTACGGAAGGGGATTTAGGGATATTGGTCCAAAGGTCTGTTATTTTTGTTATAGTCATCATCATTTGATTAAAGACTGTAATTATCGTTCAGAATATCTAAGTAAATATCCTAAGACCAGAACTGCACAAACAAGTCATAGGGAGAATAGGCCAAGGGACAACAAACCAGTTTGGAACTATACAAATAGGGTCAACCATAGTAATTTTTCAAAAGACTATAGGTACCCTCATCAGAAAAGGTCATACTCCAAACCCTCAGTACCTTCACAAAGTACTGATAGAAAGTTCCCTAATGTTTCTAGCAAACACTCAAGTGTAAGATCTAGGAGGCACAATCATTACAACCCTAGAAAGCCTTACAACACAAGACAAGATGCCAGGAATCAGAACCCAACTCCTAAATTTACAACTAAATGGGTTAAGAAAGAAAGTACTGGTAGGGAAAAACCAGTACTTTCAAAAGTAAAAGGTGAAAAAGGGACAATTGATCTTGAAAAACCAACAGTTTTGGAAACAAAAACCTTAATTCTTGATCATGCTTTCAAAGACAGTGGTGATTACATACTTAAAAATTTTGAGTATGTCACTCCACAAGGGGAACACAAGTCAGTAATGGCTTGGGTTCCTAAAAATAACTAACCTTTTTCATGTTAATGCAGGGCAACCCAGAGGAGGAGCTTAAAGATCATCTTATTGTAGATAGTGGTTGCTCTGGCAGTATGACAGGAGAAAAGGAGCTCTTGTCAGATTTTAAAGCTTATTATGGAGGGAAAGTTGCATTTGGGAATGATCCTGATGGAGGAAGAATTACTGGCAAAGGAACTATCAAGGCAGGAAACATTGATTTTGAAGATGTTAGATATGTGAAGGAGCTCAAATTTATTCTTTTGTCAGTCTCTCAGATTTGTGATAAGAAGTACCCTGTGTTATTCTTTGACACATAATGTCTTATACTTTCTCCTGATTTCAAGTTAGAAGATAGAAACTTGGTGTTACTGAGAGCACCAAGAACTAATGATGTGTACAGCATAGACTTAAAGAATGTAAATTCTGCTGAAAGAGCAACATGTTTGATTGCAAGAGCATCTATGGAGGAAGCACATCAATGGCACAGAAGACTAGGACATATTAATTTCAAGAATATCAATAAGCTGGTCAGAGGTAATTTAGTTAGAGGTTTACCTTCTAAGACATTCAAGAATGATCACTCATGTCTTGCCTGTAAGAAGGGTAAACAGCACAAGGCTTCTTGTAAGAAGATTGATGAGAAAACCATTAGAGAGCCTTTGGAATTGCTGCACATGGATCTGTTTGGACCTGTTTCAGTTGTTAGTCTGAACAAGAAGAAGTACTGCTTGGTTATAACAGATGACTGTAGCAGATTTAGATGGGTCTTTTTCTTATGTTCTAAAGATGAAACTTTTGATGCTATTCATGATCTAATTATAGCACTTGAAAATCAGTTAAGACTCAAGGTTAGAGGTATTAGATGTGATAATGGGACTGAGTTCAAGAATCAGCTTATGGATGAATTTTGTGCCAAGAAAGGAATTAAAAGAGAGTTCAGTATTGCTAGAACTCCTCAACAAAATGGAGTTGCAGAAAGAAAGAATAGAACTCTTATAGAAGCAGCAAGGACAATGCTTGCAGACTCTCAACTTCCTGTACCATTCTGGGCTGAAGCTGTAAGTGCTGCCTGCTATGTGTTGAATAGAGTATCAGTGACTAAACCTCAAATGAAGACACCTTATGAGTTACTCATGGGAAAGAAGCCAAGCATCAAGTTTATGAAACCTTTTGGATGTCCCCTAACCATCTTAAATACTGCTGATAATTTGGGCAAATTTGACGGGAAGTCAGATGAAGGATATTTATTGGGATATTGTACTAATAGCAAAGGATTCAGAGTATATAATAGGGCTACCAAGAAGGTTCAAGAATGTCTTCATGTTGATTTTCTGGAAAAACAAGAGGATTCTAAAGGTAAAGGTCCTGATTGGATGTTTGATCTTGATTTAATGTCTTCATCAATGAATTATGTACCTGTAAGGGAAGAAAATCAAGTTGCTCCCACTGAAGAAGAAGCACAGTACATTGTTCATGATATTAATTTAAGATTTGAAGATGATCCAAAAGATAATGCCAATGATGAGAAGAAAAGTACTTCTGAGCCTCAACGTACTGCTAAACCTAACAGTACTGTTGATCCTCAAAGTACTGTTCCACCACAAATACCAGTATCTGCAGAAGATCAAGCCATTCAAGATGAACTTTCTAGAATGCTTGTTGGGAATTACAGATTTGAAGATTACAAAACCTACAAGCAAAGAATGAAGAAAGAAGAAACAATGAGGACCTAATATGTAATAGTTAGCTTTCGTAGGAAGCTAGGGTTTGTAACCTCCCTCTATTATATAAAGAGGGTAGGCGTCTAGGTTACAGATCATTCATTCATAGCTAGTCTCTCCAATGAGAGTCTAGAAACGCATAGAGCGTTAGTAGTAGTTTTGTAGTTGTAGTAGTTTTTATATTTATAATAAAGAAAACCTTTGAAGTAACTTTGATTCTTATGTTCTTATTCCGCTGTGCTAAATCATTGTTACTATATCCTAGATGGGCTTAAATGATCTTAACAATGCTTTTTCAAGAGAAAATGGCTAAGTCGTATGATGATGAACAAAGGAGAGCTTATGAAGCAGAAAAGAAGAAGGCAAAAGACACAGCCAGTACTTTACCCCAAAGTACTGCTAATCCATTTGAAAGTACTTTTCAACCATTGAATACTTCAAATTAGATAAATACTGATGCTGTTCATGATCCTAATATGCCTGACTTAGAAGATACTGCTGATCCAAACACAATTACTTTAGATGACACTGATGATGAATTGGATCAAGAAGGCATTTTCTCAAATTCTAATGAAGATCCTGATATAACTAATTTGGAAGATAATCTTGAAGTCTCACCAACTCCTACTCTCAGAATTCATAAAACTCATCCTGTTACCAACATAATTGGACCCTCAGCTTCAGGGGTGCTCACAAGGACTAAGGCTAAGAATATGTATCAACAACATACATCTTTACTTAGTTTTATCTACAAGCAAAACAGGGTGAATCACAAGGATCAGAAGTTGTGTTTATTTGCTTGTTTTCTATCTCAGGAAGAGCCCAAGAATATCAAACAAGCATTAGCAAAGGAAAGTTGGGTAGAAGCTATGCAAGAAGAACTCCTACAGTTTAAACTTCAAGAAGTTTGGGTATTATGTGATTTACCTGATGGAAAGAAACTTATTGGAACTAAATGGGTCTTCAGAGTAAAAACAGATGAAAGAGGGAATGTTATTAAGAACAAGGCAAGGTTAGTGGCTCAAAGATATAGACAGGAAGAAGGATTAGAATATGATGAAATTTTTGCTCCTGTGGCAAGGCTTGAAGCCATCAGGCTATTTTTGGCTTTCGCATCTTATATGGGATTCCCTGTATATCAGATGGATGTTAAAAGTGCTTTTCTATAGGGCAAAATCACAGAAGAAGTTTATGTCAAACAGCCTCCTAGTTTTGAAGACCCTGCACACCCAAACAAAGTCTACAAGGTGATCAAGGCTCTTTATGGCCTTCATCAAGCTCCAAGAGCATTGTATGAAAGGTGATGAGTGTGTAAATACTCATCAGTTTTACCAATTCTGAGCTGCCAAAACATCCAAAAACACTCAATAATGAATCAAAATAGTGAAAATATCCCAGGAAAGTGTTTTACATGTTTCAAATGCAAAAATACCAAAAACAGATGAAAAACGCACAAAGTTTGCATAATTGGCAGTTTCAGTCCCCCAACTTTCAAAAGTTGTCAAATCTAGTCCCTGGTCATTCTAAAAACTTGAAAAAGTCACCAAAGGTCCTTATAAATCAAAAAGTTACATAATTAGTCCTTTGGTGAAAAGTTTCACAAAATGTCAAGTTTAGTCCCTGAACTTTGGAAATTGTCAAAAATGGTCCCTGGGATATGGAAAACTTTGAGAAAAACAAATTTTGTCCTTGTACTAATAATCTTTTGCAGGAATGGTCCTTGGTGTGAAGTTTGGTGAAATTGCAGAATTGGTCCCTTAAGTTTGGTGAATTGATAGAAAAGGTCCCCGGGTGGTTTAAAATGAAAAAATTTCATTTTAAAGTCCTTTGGTTTATCACATATGGCAATATTAGTCCTTGTAGTATTTATGGAAACTTGCCAATTCAGACCCCTTAACTTCCAGCAAATTACAAAATGAGTCCTTGTGATTTGCAACTAATAAAACCAAACGGATCCTTAAAATAAAACCAAACCAAACCCCACCCTGATCCAGTCCAGTCCACTCCCAAAAGCCCATCCTCCTTTTTGTCTTAGGCCCACTCTAAAACAAACCCAATCACCACACCCCTTTTAATAAAAACGAGCCAGGGTCAAACCTTGGTTTGACCTTCCCCTTTACCTCCAAAACCAGAAACCACTCACCAATACCACCACTCCCAGACCTGGTTTTCCCCCTCCACTTGCACCTCACCCACCATCCACCTTATCCCTGCCAAGTCACACTTCCCCAACACCCATCACATCTCACCCCCCCCCCCTTAGGTCTGTACAAGAGCCAATTGGTTAAAAGCTCTTTTCCCGCCAAATTGAGTGAGAGGACAAGAAGCCACCAAGTAGCCATTTCATTGGTGGGATTTGACCCTGAGGGTCCCACTAACCCTTCTGGGATGCTATAAGAGAAGAAGAAGCAAAGGAGAAAAGATTTTTAGTTTTAGTTGTAGTTTAATTAAATCGTAGGTAGTGTAAACTTTAATTTTAGTTGTAATTTCAATCAAAACAAGTTGTACTCAGTTACTTTAATGTATCTCAATCTTTCTTGATCCTGGAATTACTATCTTGTTCAATCAAATTTAGATTTGGTAGTTTCATAGTGAATTTGACAATTTCACTTGGAACTTGTTATTTTCTTGTTGTTTTTGTTCCATTGAGTTTATTTAATCTTATTCACAAGTTTTCAAAAAGGTTTCACAGATTTGAAATCAGTTTACTACATAAGTACAAAATATAAGAAAAATAAAAATAAATAGCTATAAAATAAAAAAAAAATCAGTTTTAGAAAGAATGAAGCATGGAGATGGGTGAATTTTGGATTGCAAGGGTATTAGTTCCTTATGGGAGGCAATAGGATTTGTTTGTGATTCATGATACTTTGTTTCTCAACCTACCTTCATTTGTAAGTAATTCTTCAATTTTTAGCTTTACTAGTTTTAATGTTTTTTGTAGTGTAATTTTAATTCAAATAGCTTTAATATAGTTAACTTAATTTGTTTCAAGTCTTGTCTTTAAATCATAGTTATAGTTTTAGATTTAAAAGTTGTAGTGTCACATAAGGGGGTGTTTGGTTTAGACTGCTAAGTGAGTTCTTGTTGGGTTATGCTGGTAGTATTGATTGATACATGTTCACCAACTCATATTAGATCAGTATAGTCAATAAAACATAGGGTAAAACAAGGAATAGTCAAAATCATCAGTATGATCCCATAACTGTTTACTGTATTGAAATTGAGACCCATAAATCACCATTTCAATGCTTAAGTAGATAATTTAGCCTACTTTAGTTCTCTTATAGCTTAATATAGTTTACATAATCAGTAGGATAGATTAGAAGTTCACATAAGTCAACATTAGTTAAAAATTTCAAAAGTCAAAGTTTTCTTAATCAGAAAATCTCAAAAGTTCAAAGATTTTTATAGATTTTTGTAAGGTGATTTAAACCATGAGCTTTTGAGGATTTGTAGCTCCCCACCTCTTATGTGAAGTACCATAGTCCATCTATTTTTGCCATTTTTGTTGTGGGCCCCACAACCCTCCAAAGATGGCTGCAGGGCAGCCTACTACTCTGTGCAGCAAATACCACAGCCACCACACAACCATTGGTGGTGGTTTGTGGCCACCACAGTGGGCCCCACACCCTAGAATTTGGTTCTCCCAACCCCCCTTCTACCAAGGTTTATATTTTGACCATTTTTTTGACTTTAGGACCCCTGGGACCCACCTTATTTAGCCCTTAGTTTCTGTCCCCTTTTTCAGTTAAGAGTTAGAAATCCAAGTGCTTATTTTGTTTCATACAGCTTATTTGTGCTTGTTACTTATTGTTTATGGCTTATTTTAGTCCATTGTGCTTATTTTTACTCATTTTCACCATTGTGGGTCCCACTTGATCTGATTTAAGCCTATTTGCCTTGTTGGTCAACCAAAGTCAACTGTGTGGACTTTTTAGCTTAACCTCAGCTTATTTTTAGGTTATAAAAAGTTTGTTTTCACAAAAAGTCTTTGTTTTTAAGTATAAAACAAGTTTGTAAAAGAAAAATCCAAAAAAAGTTAGTTTAAATTAAGTGATAGTTTCTATTTAATTCAATTTAATTTTAATTTTCATTTTTAGATTTTATTTAAGTACTTAGTATTTTTATATTTTTATTAATTACCTTATATAGTAAAGTAAATTTAGTAATTTTTCTAGATATTTATTCTGCCTTTTAGTATTAATTAGATTTAATTTTAGTTTTCTTTATTATTAATTAATATTAAGTATTAAATATCATATTTAGTTTTTATAAAGTAAAACTTAGTTTTTATATTTTTCCTAGCTCTAATATAGTATAATAGACTTTTAGAAAATATATTTTGAATTTCTACTATTCATTTTATATTTTTCTCATTTTAATTGTTTAAATTAGACTTAAGTTAATAAAAAGGTAAATAATTAGTGGATTACTCTTAAACATAATTTTTAGAGGTTTTTATAATTTTTTAGGATTCCTGTGATGGTTAAGTAATTTTATAAATTTTCTTATAATTTTCTAAGTTAATTTAGTATTAATATTAATTAAAAGTAGTTTAATTAGTTTAATTAAGTTAAATAGTTTTTAATTAATAAAAAACCCATAAAAAGACAAAAATAGTTATTTTTATTTTTTTTACTTTCTTCAAGTTCTAATTTAATTTTAGAAAATATTTTTGCTAACTTTTAGTTTAATTTATATCATTTGTCATTTTTAATTAATTTAAATTAGATTTTAATTTAGATTTTAATTTAGATTTTAAATAGTTTTATTAATTAAATAATATTTAAATAATATTTTAATCATTTTCATAATTTCATTTTCATTTTTAATTTCAAGTTTCAAAAAGTGTCAAAAGCACCCCCTGTAGTTTGTTAAATACCAAAACCCCACTTTTCCTGTTACGTGAATCTGAATTGTGAATACGTGCATATATCTGTATATCTGATTTTTGTGAATATTATATCTGTGTACAAATACCATAATAACAGTAGCAATATCAATTCCATATCATCTGGCTACTGTCCTCAGTGCCACTCATTCATAAACGATTCCTAAAGCACCATTTCAATCTCGCTGGGACTTTAACGACCCGGGGACACACTATACTATCCACGGAGTATTGGGACGAGGCTGTCTTTGACTTGTTGACCTTGGTCAATAATATCTGATGGTTTAGACCCAATCAAAATTTGGCGCCGCTGCCGGGGAGGTTGTTGCGTGTTTTTAAAAAATCGTTTTAAGTTTAGTGGTTTTCAAAACCCTCCCTGTACAAATTTCACACAAATTTGTAAAAAGTTTTTGTAAAATATAATCATATAAAAAACGTTCATTAACACTTCTCCTGAAGTGTTGAAAACACCAAAAAAAATTAAAAACAATCAAAAACAAACTGTGAAGTTAAATTACTTCGTATTCTTTAAGATTACAACCTGAAACAGTTGGTTTAAGGTAAGTTCTGACATTAAATTGCGAACTGAAGAGGAAACCTATTTACTTCCTCCCGCCAGCCTGCGAGTAATCTTAAAGGGACGATTTCGGTTAACGAATCAGTTCCAAAAATATTTCCCAAGTTTTCTGCACACACACCCATAAACCTAAAGCAGTTTTTCAAAGTAATAAATAAACCCATAATAAGTTCCCAAACTTAAGATTAAAACTTGCCTCTATATCCCTGTGAGTGGTGTAGCTTTTTTAAAGAAGCCATTCACTTGTGATTTCTGGTTTAAGTTCACTGTGGTTTTGCCTCGAATTTGTTTTGAAAAATTGTTTTTGGTGCATGTGCACTAAACATGTTTCTCGAAAATACCAAAAATATTTACCTTTACCCTCTCACCTATTTAATTCTTCATCTCTTTACCCTCTATCCTTTTGATTCTAACTTCTTTCACTTGTCCCGTAATTAATGGCATCTCTCGATGACGATTTCTTTGAACAAAGGGCCTATGAGAGCAACATTGAAAAACTTATGGCCTTGTCAAGGATATCGAGATGTCGTGTTGATTATGATGGACCATCGATTCCTACTCCCTCTCCGATAAGGGAAATGGAACGAGAAACCGTGGTGACAAAGGACCCTGTACTTTCCTCTGACTATGAAAGTGCTAAATACGTCCAACCTTCGGTTTTCCAAAAATCTAAGCTCACAATTGCTCCTAATCTTTCACGATATACGGTTATAAGCAAAAACCAAGAGCTTAGAGCTATGACTAAAAAGAACGACTTGCCTAATCTTCACATTCAAAAACCCGAGACCATAACAGAAATGGTGGAAATTGCTAGCTCTAAGAGCACACCACTTGTCCCACCTCCGGCTTTTATTCCTTGTGTAGGTTGTGGTGAGCCACTTTTCGGTTTTCCATGTCGTTGGTGTGCATGTGTACAATGTGGTGACGATATTCGTGACGGGAGTTGTTTGTTTTGTGGGTCGAGTAATTCATTTGCTTATGATCCTAATCAAAACTCATTCAACAACTCCTCAAATTTTTCCAACTACCCATCACATTCATACGAGCAAGAATCATATTATCCAAATCTCAATAATGCTTCGTATCAAAATACACCAAACCAGACTCAACAGTTTTACTGTTGTGAGTATTGTGGAGGCCCTCACTACAGCTCTGATTGTCAAATTAGGGATCAGTTTGTCTATGAACAGGTTCCTTGTAACAATCATGAATTTGGTTTTAACCAGCCCTCACAATACACAAACCCTCAACCACCGCCTCAGGACGAGTTAGCTAGAGCTGAATTTATTATGAATCAAACTCAATTCAACAAGACCATTCAAGATAGTATAAACTGTCTTAAGGATTTGATTCTTAGAAAACAAAAGCCTCCTGTTAACTCATTTTATTTTGAGGATGAAAGTGATGAGGATGAGCCATTTCAAGAGGTAAAACCTAAGAAAACTTCAGATATCTTGCCAATGGGGGACAAGGAAGTCAAATGCAATCCTCTTGAGGAAATTGATGATCTTGTTCCAATCCCAAAGGTATCTGAGAAACCTCTTGATTCAACTTTAGTTGAAACTGCTTCAGTAGAAATACAGGGAGAAAAGATTATGATTGCATCACTAGCATTAGAAATCATGGAACTTGTAGAAACCATGACTACTAGTCCTTCTCAACTCCCCCAGTCTGCTGTTATCACACCCGAAGTTCACACTTACTCTCTGATCATGGTGGATGAGCATCTTAGCACTATTCCTAATAAGGAATCAGACAAATTAATAAAGTCTAGTGCTGAGATCCTTGTCCCAATCCCAAGAGAGTCACAGGGAACTTTTGATCATGTGTGTGATCTACCTTCTCACCCCGAAAATCCAAAAGATCATTTTGAGACTTTCTCCGATTTTAATGATGATTGTACATCTTATGGAGAAGTTGAGTATGAAGAGGCACCACTGCCTCATTCGGATGTTGACCCTCTTATTGAGGAGTTCACAAACGAACTTACTCACATCAATCAACTTCCTTTGGGAAATGATGATGGTCTCCTTGATTTTGAAGCCGATATGGGAGAAACTGAAAATCTTTTAAACTCTAATCCCAACATCGAGCTTAGTACTTCACATGCTGATGAAAATTCTTTATCTTCTGGAGACATCAGTCATGTGGAAGAATTACCTTCTCAGCTAGTTAGCTTAGAAGAAGAGAATGCTGAGATTGACACTGAAATCAAAGATGAAGCACTTCGTGCAACATTATTAAAAGTCAATCTCCTCATTTCTAAAATCGAGGCTTTCAAAGAGAAACCTATTTCATCTCCTATCCCCATAAAGGACAGTGACATTCTCTCCGATGACCGTATACCGGAATTTGAAGCCTTTACTTTTGATCCTATGGGAGAGAAGATTAGTGGCAGTACCACTTCTCATTCTCATAATTCTCTCCCTGATTATGAATCATTTACCTTCGATGAGTTCTCCTGTAAACTCACGCACATCAATACAGAATATGATTCATTCACATTTGATGAGTTCTCCTGTGAACTCACTCATATCATGACTCCTCCGGAGTATGATAACCCGGGGGGAGATGCACTCAATCATGAGAATTTGCAAATTTCCACCCACCCTCCCGGGATGTTTTCGAGCTTAACCTTTGAAATCCAAAATCAGGCTAATGAGTCTGCCTTCGAGGAAGAAGATCTTATCATGATTTTCATCATGGTTTTCTTCCTTTTCTTCACATACAGGATAACTTCTCCTGTTCTTCACTCCTTCGGGAATGAAGATACCATCTTTGATCCCGGCATTTTCATTTACCGTTATCTGGAGCCGGGATTATGTCTCATCGGTGTGGAACTTTCACGTGCTTCAAATGTTTATCCAAACATCTTGAATGAAAGTCCGAGGGAGATTGTATTTTCCACATCATGCTTCCCCAAGGACTAAATTAACTTAGAAAATTATAAATTTTCTTATAATTTTCTAAGTTAATTTAGTATTAATATTAATTAAAAGTATTTAATTAGTTTAATTAAGTTAAATAGTTTTTAATTAATAAAAAAACCCATAAAAAGACAAAAATAGTTATTTTTATTTTTTATACTTTCTTCAAGTTCTAATTTAAGTTTAGAAAATATTTTTGCTAATTTTTAGTTTAATTTATATCATTTGTCATTTTTAATTAATTTAAATTAGATTTTAATTTAGATTTTAAATAGTTTTATTAATTAAATAATATTTAAATAATATTTTAATCATTTTCATAATTTCATTTTCATTTTTGATTTTAAGTTTCAAAAAGTGTCAAAAGCACCCCCTGTAGTTTGTTAAATACCAAAACCCCACTTTTCCTGTTACGTGAATCTGAATTGTGAATACATGCATATATCTGTATATCTGATTTTTGTGAATATTATATCTATGTACAAATACCATAATAACAGTAGCAATATCAATTCCATATCATCTGGCTACTGTCCTCAGTGCCACTCACTCATAAACGATTCATAAGGCACCATTTCAATCTCGCTGGGACTTTAATGACCCGGGGACACACTATACTATCCACGGAGTATTGGGACGAGGCTGTCTTTGACTTGTTGACCTTGGTCAATAATATCTGACGGTTTAGGCCCAATCAAAAGGCTTTCAAATTTTCTACTGCAACATGGTTATAGAAGATGAGCTATTGACAAGACTTTGTTTATCAAGAGAGATAAGAAGGATATTATGCTAGTTCAAGTATATGTAGATGATATTATTTTTGGTGCTACTAAGCAATATATGGTGAAGGAATTTGAAGATCTTATGCAGAAAGAGTTTCAGATGAGTTCCATGGGAGAATTAACATTTTTCTTAGGACTTCAAGTGCAACAGTCAAGCAGTGGAATTTATATTTGTCAAGATAAGTATGTTGCAGATATTCTTAAGAGATTCACTTTCACTACTGTTAGGCCTACATCTACACCAGTGGATACTAACAAACCTTTGGGAAAAGATGAAGATGGAGAAGATGTTGATGTTACACTATACAGGTCTATGATTGGATGTCTTATGTATTTAACTGCATCAAGACCTGATATTACTTTTGCTATAAGCTTATGTGCAAGTGATGAGTGCTCAAACACTCATCATTTTTTGTCTAATCTGAACTGCAAAACATACAAAAACACTCAGTAATGCATCAAAATACTGAAAATATTTCAAAATTGTGTTTTATATGATTTAGATGCAAAATGAGCAAAAACAAATGAAAAACGCACAAAGTTTGCAAAATTGGCAGTTTCAGTCCCTCAACTTTCATAAAATTACAAAACTAGTCCCTGGATATTCAAAATATGGAAAATTATCACCAAAGGTCCTTTTACAATCATAAGTTGTCATATTTTATCCTTTGGTGAAAAATCTCAAAAGTTTTGGAAATTTACAGTTTGGTCCCTGGAGTTTCAGATTTTGGCAGAATTGGTCCCTGGTGGGATAATTTTGAATGAAAAATCAATTTTGGTCCTTGGGAATTCACAAAAATCACTTTTAATCCCTGGATGAAAATTTTGAGAAAATTACAAGTTTAGTCCCCGGAGTTTAGAAATTTGCAAAATTAATCCCCGGGTATTTTATTTTGGAAAATGTTAATTTTCATCCTTGTAATATTTTTATGTTGCCAAAAATTTGTCCTTGTGAATACTTTGGAATTATGGCAAAACAGGTCCCTCACTTTTGGAAAACTACAAAAATGGTCCTTGTGATTTATCATACTTACCAATTGGACCTTTACCTTTTTTAAACCAAATAATCCAAACTAAACCACCCCTCATGGCCTGATCCAGTTACCACTCCCCAGCCCACTTCCAAAACCCGGCCCACAACAAAACTAATAACACCCCCTGGTTCGTTGACCCAGGTCAAACCCCCAACCCCGTTTACTATTCATCACCCCTAACCTCCCCCTAATTTCCTGTAATCCGGTCTCCCCTCCTCCTAAAGTCTCACCAACTGCACCAACCATCATAAATGTTACCCAACCAACCCCCCTCCTCAATTAATACCCTTACCAAACTCCCCAACTGCCCATACCACATTTCCCGGCAAAAAGGTTTTAAATGGTTGAGATCAATTGAGGCCAATCCAATGGCTGTGAAGAGGTGGGAAAGATCTAGTGGACCTCCAGGACCTATAAAAGAAAAGAAAGAGAGCAGCAGAAAGAGTTATCTAGTGTAGAGTAGTTAATTTTTAGTTTTAGTGTAATTTAGGCTTAATTTAGTTCAATTTCATGTAAACTTTTAATGTCAGCTTTGTAATTTCTTGTTCAAGAGCAAATGTAAACTTTTAATCAAAGTAATTTAAGTTTCTTATTGCAAGTACTCATAATTTACTTTTATTAGTTAAACTCAAAATTCAGTTGTGCTCTGAATAACTTTCTTAAGCACTAAATTTTGGTCACTAAGCTTAGTTAAGCTGCACACAGCTTGTTGTGAGCATAGTTTAGCTCAAAATACCATTTTGCTATCTAAAATTCTCAGGTCAACAAAAGTCAACCTATGTTCATGAGTGTGGTAAGCTGACTCAGGGGTGAGTTGTTGGAGGTTTTTGGTTAAGAAGATTGTTGATAGAAGCTCATTGGTGCTATTAGTCTCAGCTGTGATCCTTAATCCAAGTACTTCAAATTTTTATCTCAGCTTATTTTCTTGCAAAATGCTCATTTGCCTAATTGCTTATTTCATTATGTTCACCTGCTCTATTTGTGTCTCTTTATGCTTGTTATGAGTTGAATTAGTTTTTAATTGCTTGTTGCTAGTTTGAATTGCTTTGGCTTCTGTTCTCTTTTAAAATCTAAGAAAATCCAAAAATATAAGCTTTAGTCTAGTAGCTTATCTCTAGTGTTTCTTTTCTATTTAATATTGCTTTTTAGGTTTCTATTTAGTTGTTTAAGTCACTGCTTCTCAGTTTTCTTAGCTTGAACTTGCATCTCCTTTAAAATCTCAACAGTACCATGCTTTTAAGGAGTGTTTGGATTAGT
This sequence comes from Artemisia argyi, assembly GCA_030686995.1. Lineage (NCBI taxonomy): Eukaryota > Viridiplantae > Streptophyta > Magnoliopsida > Asterales > Asteraceae > Artemisia > Artemisia argyi. The sequence goes on along the minus strand of CM060677.1, from coordinate 157,764,265 downwards.
GGTTACCCTGGTTGTATTCTTGTTATTCTGTTGTTGTTTTGGTCCCAGTAAGCTATAACAGGTTTTATTAGGTTAGTTCAAGTTTAAATTCAACCCCTTATTAGTCAGAAGTCAAAATTCCACCCCAAAGCCTATAACTGTCCACTGTTGGGCAGTTGGTGATCCAAACCCACCCATATCTGTGCATAAATGGTTTAAGTAGCTTAATTTAGATTTATTACATCTTAATATAACTAATTAATTCAGTTATAATCATTAGAAATTAGCAAAAGTCAAAGTTCTTAAGTTTTTACAAAAGTCAAAATTACAAGTTATCAGATTTTTCCAAAAGTTTGAGCATTTGTTTTTATTTTTGTGTGATGAGTTAGAAAGTGAAACTTGTTTCCATATACCACCTACTAGCTCAACTTTGAGTGTCCATCTTTGTTACATTTTTGCTATTTTTCTTGTGGGCCCCACAAAGCCACAAAGTGACTTGCAGGGCACACCTGTGCTCTGTCTCAGCAGCTGCACACCCACCACCACCACTTTGTGGTGGTGTTCTGGCCACCTCAGTGGTCCCACAACCATCACTTTTGTTTTTCCCAACCCCCCTCCTAGTAGAGATCATGTTTTGACCCATGCTTTGACTTCACACCCCCTGGGACCCACCTAGTTTGAGCCTTGAAATCTGTCCCAGTTCTGAGTTCCTAGAAAATTCCAAGTGCTTAATTTTAGCTTTTTGGCTTATTCAGTGGTCATCTTTGCTTTTTATAGCTTATTTAAGTTAGTATAACTTATTTGGACCTGGATTAACCATTGTGGACCCCACCAAATCTCATTTGAGCTTATTTCACCCCTTGGTCAACAAAAGTCAACTGTTGACCATACAAGCTTGTAATTTGCTTATTTTTGAGTTCCATTAAAGTTGTTTTCACAAAAGTTTACTGTTTTTAGATGTAAAATAAGTTTCCAAAAGAAAATCCAAGAAAATCCAATTTAATTTCTAAGTGATAGTTTCTATTTAATTTTATTTAAATTTTATTTTTCATTTTTAGATTTTAATTAAGTTCTTGTCATTTTTATATTTTTCTTAAATTTCTATTATATTAAAGTATTTATATTAATTTTCTTAGAATTTTATTGTATCATTTAGTATTAATTAGAATTAATTTTAGTTTTATTAATTATTAGTTAATAATTAGTTTAAAATAGCATAATTAGTTTTTCTAAAGCAAAACCAAGTTTTTATATTTTTTATAGCTTTTATATGTTGTAAAATAATTTTAGAAATTTTATTAGAATTTTCACTGTTCATTTAGTATTTTTCTTAATTTTAAATAGTTTAATTAGGTAATTAGTAATTAAATAGTAATTAATTAAAAGAAAATCCACAAAAAGACAAAAACACTTATTTTTAATTTTAAAACTTATTTTTAGTTATTTTATAAGTTTAGAAATTTTATTTTCACCTTTTTAGTATTTAAATAATATTGTAGTGTATTTTAGTTATTTAAGTATTAATAATAAGTATTAAATAGTTTCTAATTAATATTAAAATAATTAAATAGTATAAAAAGTAATTTTAATTTTCTAAAAAGTTTCTTTTATTATTAGGATTGTAAAAATGTGATTTTCACTTTTGTAAGTATTTTATTTTGTTAAAACTCGCGTTTTATTTCGTACGTTTACGTTTATTTAAACGTAACGTACGCGTTTTTAAGTTTTAAACGTTTCTGGGTTTTCAAACTTTACCGTCTTGTTTATACAGCTTGTTTAAGCTATTCTCTTGTAGATTCTATATTCCAATCGCACACAAACCTTTTTCTCATCCAAATTCACCCGATCAAATAACCGTTTGTTTACAATTCACACCTCGTCGGGACATAACGACCCGGGGAAACCTTATACTTGTGCGGAGAATTGACTCTAGGCTGTTTGACTTTGTTGACCATTATTTGGTCAATATAAGTTAGGTGGTTTAGGCTCAATCAACTTTTGGCGCCGCTGCCGGGGAGGTGTGCGCGCTATTCAAAACGGTTTTTCTGATTAGTGTCTTTGGAATTCGTTCCATTGTACATTTATCCATCCCTTGTTCATATTTTCCTATTTTCAAAACAAAACCGTTCACGAAAACTTTTTAAATCAAGTTTTCAACGAACACAAAAACACAAAAACATTTTTCTTATCATTTGTACAAAATGTATTTTCAAAAATCCAAAAACATTCTCCTTTACCCTTTCACATCTTTGATTCTTCATCCCTACCCCTCCCTAGACTTTTGATTCTTTCTATGTCTCATCCACACTTTCTGGTTTGCCAGTGGTGTGATAATCCTCATAATGGTGGCAATTGCCCCAGCTGTGGCATGGTAGAGTCGGGAAACGGGTCTGTCTATAACCAGAATCCCTATTCCTACCATGACACGACTGATTCATTCCATCAGTTACCACACCATGATACTCAACAGTTTTACTGTTGTGAGTACTGTGGTGGTTCACACTACAGTTCTGATTGTCAATCGGGAAACACGCTTGTCTATGAGCAGTTTCCTGGTAACAATTATAACTCTAGCATTTATCACCCTCAGCCACATCAGTTTTACTGTTGTGATTACTGTGGAGGTCCACACTCTAGCTCGGATTGTCAAACAAGGAATCCATTTCCTTGTAACAATTACGACTCTTCGTTTTCAGACCCACCTCCACAAAACCAAATGATTCACACAACTCCTCATGATACTGAGCAAGACCTTTTACTAAAGGCTCTTGATTTATTAAAAGAACTTAAGGAGGAGTTGGTTACTACACCGTTTCGAGACTCTCGTGAGAAATCTATGGCAGAATTACTTGCTGAGGAACGAGAGGCTAAAAACGAATTGAGCATGGAAGAATTACTTGTCTTAGAGCAAGCAGGTATAACACGTGCCAAATTTCGTCACGCTGCTCTTCTAGACTGTGATGATGATAGTGATATTGAAGACACCCTTGATATCCGTCAATTTTATAAGGGTTCGTCAGATTCATCACTTGTGATTCTTCCCATTGAGAATCAGGGAGAAAATAATGAGACGGGGAAATTACTAGCCGTTGAACAAATGGAACTTGAAAATTCCATGAATGTTAGCTCCTCTCATCTCCCTCAGTCTGTTGTTATCACACCCGAAGTTCACACTCACTCTCTAAACATGGGGGATGAGCATCTTAGCACTGTTCCTAATAAGGAATCGGACGAATTAATAAAGTCTAGTGTTGAGATCCTTGTCCCAATCCCGAGAGAGTCACAGGGGACTTTTGATCTTATGTGTGATATTCCTTCCACCCCTAATAATCCAAATGATCAAATTGAGACTGTCTCTGATTCCAGTGATGATTGTTTATCTTATGGAGACATTGAATTTATTGATGCATCACTTCTACACTCCGATGTTGACTTTCTTCTTGAAGAGTTCGCTGATGAACTCTCTCATATGGATCCCATCCCACCAAGGGATGAAAATGAAGTCTTTGACTTTGATGCGGATTTGAGAGAGTTAGAATTCTTACTTACTCGTGATCCTTCGATTGAACTTACTCAGATCAATCCACTTACTCCGGAAAGTGCTAATGATCTGGACGAATTCGAGGCTTTTCTTACTGAAGATAGTTCAATTTCATATGAAGTTGATGATAATTATCTTGATCCTGAGGGGGACATTCTTTTTCTAGAAAGTTTGTTAAACAAAGATCTATTCCCCCCTCTCCCACCCAAACAACTTCATAATGAGGAAATCGAATCAGTTGAGAAAACTGATAAATTTCCTGAGATCAAGCTCAAGGACTTGCCTCCTCCACTTGAATATACATTTCTTGAGGAGGAAGTTCTTATCTTAATTGCTATTCAGATCTCTCTTCTCTCCTTCACCTACCAGGTGATTTCTCCTCTTCTTCACTCCTTCGGGAGTGAGGATACTATATTTGATCCCGGCATTTTCATGTATCATTATCTTGAGCCGGATACTTATCTCATCGGTGTGGAACTTTCACGTGCTTCATATGTTTGTCCAAACATCTTGAATGAAAGTCCGATTGAGATTGTTTCTTCCACATCATGCTTCCCCAAGGACAAATGAATTCGGGGTCGAGTCACGCTAGCGACTCGGTAAACAAAAACAGAGCATGCTTATAGGGTTTTCACCCTAAGTGTGGGGGAGTCCCCCATGCTATGATTACAGAAGTGAAAAACAAAATGGTGTTTTCCACGCTCAGCTTGTAATGTTGCCCTTTTACGTTCAAAATGTCGGCATAATAGCCGGGATTTTGAATATTGAGGACAATATTCATGCTTAGTGTGGGGGGGTATTCGCTATTCTAGCGAATTTTATCACATTTTACTATATAATACCCCCGTTTTTGCCAAAATTTCAAAATTTTCAAAAATTTTTCACTGGTGCTTCAAAATTTTTGTGGTAATCAGTCCGCCTTGTCTAAGCGACAAAAGGGATTGGCTAGTCCAGGAGCAAACGGCTCTTGGTAAAGACATCTCAAATCCGTTTACGGCTGGCAATTTGCCCAAAATTGTATGGTTCCTCAACTCCCCGAAAACAAATGAGTTGGCTAGCCCGCAAGATTATGGCTTGTGGTAAAGGCCGTGAAAATCCATAATTGGTAATCAGCTCACCAAGATGTTGACTATTCCATCAAGAGCTGGCTAGTCCAGAAGCAAACGGCTTTTGGTAAAGACAAATCAAATCCGTTGACAGCTGGTGGTTTGCTCAAAATCACACGGTTATCAGGTGTGCCACAGTTCTTACACCTGGCTACTCCAGAAGTGATGGCTTTTGGTAAAGAGTTTTTTCAAATCCATCAAGTTTTCAAAACAGTATTGCTAGGGACTAGCAATAGTTTAGTGTGGGGGATTGATGAGTGCTCAAACACTCATCATTTTTTGTCTAATCTGAACTGCAAAACATACAAAAACACTCAGTAATGCATCAAAATACTGAAAATATTTCAAAATTGTGTTTTATATGATTTAGATGCAAAATGAGCAAAAACAAATGAAAAACGCACAAAGTTTGCAAAATTGGCAGTTTCAGTCCCTCAACTTTCATAAAATTACAAAACTAGTCCCTGGATATTCAAAATATGGAAAATTATCACCAAAGGTCCTTTTACAATCATAAGTTGTCATATTTTATCCTTTGGTGAAAAATCTCAAAAGTTTTGGAAATTTATAGTTTGGTCCCTGGAGTTTCAGATTTTGGCAGAATTGGTCCCTGGTGGGATAATTTTGAATGAAAAATCAATTTTGGTCCTTGGGAATTCACAAAAATCACTTTTAATCCCTGGATGAAAATTTTGAGAAAATTACAAGTTTAGTCCCCGGAGTTTAGAAATTTGCAAAATTAATCCCCGGGTATTTTATTTTGGAAAATGTTAATTTTCATCCTTGTAATATTTTTATGTTGCCAAAAATTTGTCCTTGTGAATACTTTGGAATTATGGCAAAACAGGTCCCTCACTTTTGGAAAACTACAAAAATGGTCCTTGTGATTTATCATACTTACCAATTGGACCTTTACCTTTTTTAAACCAAATAATCCAAACTAAACCACCCCTCATGGCCTGATCCAGTTACCACTCCCCAGCCCACTTCCAAAACCCGGCCCACAACAAAACTAATAACACCCCCTGGTTCGTTGACCCAGGTCAAACCCCCAACCCCGTTTACTATTCATCACCCCTAACCTCCCCCTAATTTCCTGTAATCCGGTCTCCCCTCCTCCTAAAGTCTCACCAACTGCACCAACCATCATAAATGTTACCCAACCAACCCCCCTCCTCAATTAATACCCTTACCAAACTCCCCAACTGCCCATACCACATTTCCCGGCAAAAAGGTTTTAAATGGTTGAGATCAATTGAGGCCAATCCAATGGCTGTGAAGAGGTGGGAAAGATCTAGTGGACCTCCAGGACCTATAAAAGAAAAGAAAGAGAGCAGCAGAAAGAGTTATCTAGTGTAGAGTAGTTAATTTTTAGTTTTAGTGTAATTTAGGCTTAATTTAGTTCAATTTCATGTAAACTTTTAATGTCAGCTTTGTAATTTCTTGTTCAAGAGCAAATGTAAACTTTTAATCAAAGTAATTTAAGTTTCTTATTGCAAGTACTCATAATTTACTTTTATTAGTTAAACTCAAAATTCAGTTGTGCTCTGAATAACTTTCTTAAGCACTAAATTTTGGTCACTAAGCTTAGTTAAGCTGCACACAGCTTGTTGTGAGCATAGTTTAGCTCAAAATACCATTTTGCTATCTAAAATTCTCAGGTCAACAAAAGTCAACCTATGTTCATGAGTGTGGTAAGCTGACTCAGGGGTGAGTTGTTGGAGGTTTTTGGTTAAGAAGATTGTTGATAGAAGCTCATTGGTGCTATTAGTCTCAGCTGTGATCCTTAATCCAAGTACTTCAAATTTTTATCTCAGCTTATTTTCTTGCAAAATGCTCATTTGCCTAATTGCTTATTTCATTATGTTCACCTGCTCTATTTGTGTCTCTTTATGCTTGTTATGAGTTGAATTAGTTTTTAATTGCTTGTTGCTAGTTTGAATTGCTTTGGCTTCTGTTCTCTTTTAAAATCTAAGAAAATCCAAAAATATAAGCTTTAGTCTAGTAGCTTATCTCTAGTGTTTCTTTTCTATTTAATATTGCTTTTTAGGTTTCTATTTAGTTGTTTAAGTCACTGCTTCTCAGTTTTCTTAGCTTGAACTTGCATCTCCTTTAAAATCTCAACAGTACCATGCTTTTAAGGAGTGTTTGGATTAGTGGTTACCCTGGTTGTATTCTTGTTATTCTGTTGTTGTTTTGGTCCCAGTAAGCTATAACAGGTTTTATTAGGTTAGTTCAAGTTTAAATTCAACCCCTTATTAGTCAGAAGTCAAAATTCCACCCCAAAGCCTATAACTGTCCACTGTTGGGCAGTTGGTGATCCAAACCCACCCATATCTGTGCATAAATGGTTTAAGTAGCTTAATTTAGATTTATTACATCTTAATATAACTAATTAATTCAGTTATAATCATTAGAAATTAGCAAAAGTCAAAGTTCTTAAGTTTTTACAAAAGTCAAAATTACAAGTTATCAGATTTTTCCAAAAGTTTGAGCATTTGTTTTTATTTTTGTGTGATGAGTTAGAAAGTGAAACTTGTTTCCATATACCACCTACTAGCTCAACTTTGAGTGTCCATCTTTGTTACATTTTTGCTATTTTTCTTGTGGGCCCCACAAAGCCACAAAGTGACTTGCAGGGCACACCTGTGCTCTGTCTCAGCAGCTGCACACCCACCACCACCACTTTGTGGTGGTGTTCTGGCCACCTCAGTGGTCCCACAACCATCACTTTTGTTTTTCCCAACCCCCCTCCTAGTAGAGATCATGTTTTGACCCATGCTTTGACTTCACACCCCCTGGGACCCACCTAGTTTGAGCCTTGAAATCTGTCCCAGTTCTGAGTTCCTAGAAAATTCCAAGTGCTTAATTTTAGCTTTTTGGCTTATTCAGTGGTCATCTTTGCTTTTTATAGCTTATTTAAGTTAGTATAACTTATTTGGACCTGGATTAACCATTGTGGACCCCACCAAATCTCATTTGAGCTTATTTCACCCCTTGGTCAACAAAAGTCAACTGTTGACCATACAAGCTTGTAATTTGCTTATTTTTGAGTTCCATTAAAGTTGTTTTCACAAAAGTTTACTGTTTTTAGATGTAAAATAAGTTTCCAAAAGAAAATCCAAGAAAATCCAATTTAATTTCTAAGTGATAGTTTCTATTTAATTTTATTTAAATTTTATTTTTCATTTTTAGATTTTAATTAAGTTCTTGTCATTTTTATATTTTTCTTAAATTTCTATTATATTAAAGTATTTATATTAATTTTCTTAGAATTTTATTGTATCATTTAGTATTAATTAGAATTAATTTTAGTTTTATTAATTATTAGTTAATAATTAGTTTAAAATAGCATAATTAGTTTTTCTAAAGCAAAACCAAGTTTTTATATTTTTTATAGCTTTTATATGTTGTAAAATAATTTTAGAAATTTTATTAGAATTTTCACTGTTCATTTAGTATTTTTCTTAATTTTAAATAGTTTAATTAGGTAATTAGTAATTAAATAGTAATTAATTAAAAGAAAATCCACAAAAAGACAAAAACACTTATTTTTAATTTTAAAACTTATTTTTAGTTATTTTATAAGTTTAGAAATTTTATTTTCACCTTTTTAGTATTTAAATAATATTGTAGTGTATTTTAGTTATTTAAGTATTAATAATAAGTATTAAATAGTTTCTAATTAATATTAAAATAATTAAATAGTATAAAAAGTAATTTTAATTTTCTAAAAAGTTTCTTTTATTATTAGGATTGTAAAAATGTGATTTTCACTTTTGTAAGTATTTTATTTTGTTAAAACTCGCGTTTTATTTCGTACGTTTACGTTTATTTAAACGTAACGTACGCGTTTTTAAGTTTTAAACGTTTCTGGGTTTTCAAACTTTCCCGTCTTGTTTATACAGCTTGTTTAAGCTATTCTCTTGTAGATTCTATATTCCAATCGCACACAAACCTTTTTCTCATCCAAATTCACCCGATCAAATAACCGTTTGTTTACAATTCACACCTCGTCGGGACATAACGACCCGGGGAAACCTTATACTTGTGCGGAGAATTGACTCTAGGCTGTTTGACTTTGTTGACCATTATTTGGTCAATATAAGTTAGGTGGTTTAGGCTCAATCAGCAAGACATCAAGTTCATCCAAAAGTATCTCACTTGAATGCTGTCAAGAGGATTTTCAGGTATCTTAGGCAACAACCTAAGCTAGGATTATGGTATCCTAGGGATTCACCTTTCCATCTCCATGCCTTTTCAGACAGTGATTATGCTGGAGATAACTATGACAGAAGGTCCACAACTGGAGGATGCCAGTACCTTGGGAGCAGATTAGTGTCATGGAAATGTAAGAATCAAACAATTGCAGCAACTTCTTCCACAGAAGCAGAGTATGTAGCTGCTGCAAGTTGTTGTGCACAAGTACTTTGGTTGCAGAATTAGCTTTTGGACTATGGATTCAATTTCAAGAATACTCCTATCAACATTGATAATGAGAGTACCATCTGTATTGTTAAGAATCCAGTCTATCATTCCAAGACCAAGCACATTCAGATTAGACATCACTTTATAAGAGATTGCTATGAACAAAGGCTTATCAATGTGGTTAAAGTTCATACTGATGATAATGTAGCAGATCTACTCACAAAGGGCTTTGATGTTTCAAGATTTACTTTCTTGGTTGTGAGTATTGGCATGATTAATATGTAAGCTATTTTTGAGGGGAGGCATAAGTAGTTATTAGTTAGTCATTATTTGAGGGGAGGCTACATGTATCATTCAAAAGAAAGGATTTTATTCACTGCAGTTCTTACAACTACCATTCAGAGTACATCACCATTCTTTTTTTTCAAGTAACAGACACAGACATAACAAAGACAACACACACAAAAGACTACATCAACCTACTACCCAGCTCCACACACCTACTCCATAGGCCTTTTTCCCTTGCCCTCATAGCTTTGTTTTCCCTTTTGAGCAGTCCTTCTCTTGTCATCAAAAGAAGTCTGTTTTCTTGGGCAAGCCAGACCAAGAACCTGTTTGGGAGGTCTTTCTTTTCTTGGAGCAGGCCACTTCATGTTCTGAATAGTTGTTTCCAGAGATGAACCAGAAACAACTTTCTTCTTTTTGGGCTTTTTGCTGGTCGTACTACCTGCATCAGTTATGGTAGAGTTGGCAGCACTCATTGTTGATGAAGATTCTTGGTGTCCCATCCACTGAACATGAGGAGGAAAGTAGTCTAACCATCCCAGATCTTCAAACTCAGAATCAGAGTAGTAACTTATCTCTGAATCAGTGGTGCCTTCTGAGTCTGAAGAGATGTTCACAATTGGAATGTGACTCATTGTGTTTGCCTGTTTTTGTGTTATAAGAAGATATGGTGTTTGCAAGTTGTTGGTGAAGTTGCTTTTATAAGCAAGGTAAAGTTAAATGGGCATTTAATGAAGTGTATTGAAGTTCACTTACCTTGGTTGTTTTGGAATTTAATTTGGTGATAGTCATTAATAAGGGTTGACTTTCAAAGATATTTTGGTCAAATGGTCAACATTCTAGATTTTTAGTGGGAAAATAGTTTGGTCAATATACTGTGTGAGCTTATAATGGAAAGTACTGCTCCATATTTTATGGAAATTACTGCTTGGTGCTATTAAAAGGGATCGTTGACGTGTCAGATACTGTTCCAACGGTCAGATTTGCGGCTAACAACCTTTCGAAAGATATGGGGATATTTACTTCCAAAAATAACAGTAAAATCATTAATTAACCGTGATTTTTTTGTAATTTTATCCTTATACAAACAACCTCATATCTTTTCCTTTTATTCACCTATTCACCTTTATTAACTCATCCTTACTTTGCATCGATTATTACTTTTCTCACTCTAACCCTAGTCATCATGGCTAATCGACGTACCATCACCAAACACAACATGATCGCAAACCTTGAGAAAACACAAGAAAACCTTGATTTTCATGGTATCATTGACTTTCTCACTGGTACCAACATCTGTTACTCCATTCTTGTCAACCCCGAGATTATTGGACCCTGGATTCAAGCTATTTGGGATACAGCCACATCACAGGTTGAAGATGGGGAGGATATTATTACTGCCACAGTTGCTGGGAGAGCTATCCGTGTTACAGAAGCTTCAATCAGGGAGGTTTTGTTATTTGATGATGCAGGAAGCTTTGTTTTGTTTGGGAAACAAGAAGTTTGGAACACACTCAGAGATATTGGGTATGAAGGTTCTTTGACTAAGCTTACTTTTCAGAAGGCTATGGTTTGTCCTCATTGGAAATTTCTTATTCATGTTTTACTACACTGTTTGAGTCCAAAGAGTACTGCTTGGGATCAATTTAGTCATTCCATAGCTTCTGCTTTTGTTGGTCTTATTACCAATCAGCCTTTTAATTTTTCATACATGATCCTTGAGGGTATGCTTACTCATATTCAGGCTGGCAAACCTTTTCTTATGTATCCTAGGTTTGTTCAATTGATTTTAGAAAATCCACTAGATGGTATACCTAAACCTCAGGATTATGTACCTACCATTAGGATGCAACCTAAAGTTTTCACTTTTATGTCCAATAAGGGAGTTAATTTTTCGAGAAGAAATACACCTCTTAATGCTTATATGTTAGAGGTAGCTCAAGCTGTTAGGGATGAAGAAGACAATAGTGGTTCTGCACATTCTAACAATGATGCTCCATCTGATTCTGCTGAGCATTCTGCTTCAGTACATACCCCCACACCACCTATTGGTTTCCCTCAGCATGTTATTTCAGGTGAAAGGACTCCCTCAGTAACAGCTTCTTTGGATACACCTGTTTCTGCTCAAGGTACTTCTCCACAAAGTACTGATCCTCAAGGTACTGCTTCAGAGGATTCACAAGTACCTAATCCCAATGATTATACTTCCACAGGTGGGTTTCAAACACCTGGAGGAGATGAGGGAATTAAAGGTACTGAGAGTACTTCTGATTTGGCTAAGGAATTGGAGAAGCTAAAGTCAACTATTAATGCTCAAGCTGCAGAAATCAAACACCTTCGAAAGAAGTTCAGAAGATTAAAGAAATTTGTTTGGCCTCTTGTTCAAAATTTTCGGCTTTATTTGAAAGAAAAGAAGCAGTCTCAGAAGCCACAATCTACAAAGAAGAAGTCTAAGTCCAAGAGGAGGCATAGGAAATCATCATCTATCAAATTGGGGAGGAATCAGGATGATAATTTGAATAGATTTGATGATATGGTTCAATTTTCAGAGGACAAGAATGATCAAGATGAAAATGTTGCTCAAAACAGTACTAAAAGAAAAAGTGGTGAGACAGAGCAAATTAATCTTGAAGTTGAGCATGAGGATGTAAAAAGTGGTGATACAGAGGAAATTGATTTAGAAGGAAATAATGCTCAAAGTACTTTTGTGGAAAATACTGTTGTACAAGGTACTGCTGAACAAGATATTGCTGGTCCTTCTATAAAGTATCATGAAGATGAAGCTGGTCCTTCCATTTTTATACAGCAAGAAGAAGAAAGAGTACATACTGCTAGTGATGATGAAACAATTGCTCAGGTTATGATGAATTTAAGGAGACCTACTGGAGGAATACATATCTCTGAGCCTACACAAAAAGATGATGAAAGTACTTCTGAATCAGAAAAACTAGATCCAAAAGATAAAGGGAAAGGAATAATGGTTCAGAAAGATACTAAGAAGAAGAAGAAGAAATTTTCTATTGCTCAGATTAGAGAATTAGAGACTGCAGATGATTTAGAGCTTGCTAGAAAGCAACAAGCTGAATATGATGCTGAGTATTTGGAAGAAGTCAGTAGGCCAATTACAAAGAAGTCAATGACCAAAGCTTAGGAAAGGAACTGGATGATGCAATTCTTAAGAAAGAAGGGATACAAGAATTTACATAAACAAAGGTATCCAGAAATAAAAGCTTTATGGGATAAAGTACAAGAAGATATCAGAAGAGAAGTAGAAAGCTTTGTACCCATGGAAGTTGATAGAAAGAAGAAATTAGAAGATATCAGAAAGGAAGAAGCTAATCAAAGGAGAAAGAAAAGAAAGAAATTAGCTGAAGATGATCAACTGACAAAAAGGTTGAAGTTAGTTCATGAAGATACAGTTGATGAACTCAGAAATTATTTCAGAGTTGTTGATTTTGAGAACAAAAAGATTGAAGATTCTGGAAAGAAGTCCAAGATAATCTCATTTTCTGTGGTTGAATCTAAAGAGGGAAATTATTTTATGATCCACAGAGAAGATGAAAGCTTCACAACATTCAACATGTTATGGGATTTATTGCGCTGTATTACAAGGGCAGATCTTTATGACTTATATGTGCAAGTACAGACATATTATGCAGAGACTGAAGCTTCAGGAGTGAGATTAGTTTTGCTTGGAGACTTATTACCATCTGGGATACTGAAGAAACAAGTTTTGATCCTCTCTGGAATGATCAAGAGAATTGGGAAATAACAAGATGGAGATTCCTTGAGTCATCAGGAGTTCATACACTAGAGATGGAAGATGGTACCATGATTCACATGTTGGCTGAGAGGAGATATCCATTGATCAGAGAAATTATGCTCAGAATGCTGGATCATGGAATGGAACTTGAAGATGAATCTGAAGTAGCTTTGGATGTTATCAAGCTATTTATCAGATGGGTCAAGTCTGAAGAGTTATATTGCATAATACTGGTATGATCTGTTTTGTAAAAAAAAATAAAAAAAAATAAAGTATTTTTCAAAGTACTGCAAAAACAAACTGTACTTTATCAAAGCACTGCTTGCTGATATAAACCAGTATAAGTTCTTTAAAATAAAAATAAAATGTATTGATGTTTAAAAGAAAAGGAAAAAGGATTTGAAAAGCAACACATGGTGTTAGTATTTATACTACACAACAAATGGTAATCAGCTCACCATGTTTAACAGACAAGAAAGAGTTTGACTCATCATGAGGATACGGCTCTGATGTGATAATCAAATCCATTGATGGTTGATAGTTTACCAAAAACTAGGTTATCAACTCACCATACATCCAAGTGATCAAGAGTTGGCTAGTCCATAGCAAACGGCTTATGGTAAAGACATATCAAATCCGTCGATAGCTGATGATTTGCTAAAAATCATAATTTTCAATGATTCACCTCTCACATGAGTTAACACACCTGGAAGTGATGAGAATAGTATGAAACTTTTAAAGATTTGATGATCTTTGTACCAAAATGTTGCTGAGTTGCTGAGAAGATACTATGGAAGATATGGTGCTAATGAAGAGTACTTTGACAGATGACAGATAGAAGAAAAGGAATAAAGAAACAATCTCACTGCATAATTAAAGATTTGAAGATTGAAGATAACAAAGAAACTTGAAATCAAGTAAGTAGAGTTCAAGTTAGGGGAGGATTGTTGGGATATGAAATATCAAAGTACTTCTGGATGTCAAAGTACTGCTGCATGAAGAATAAAGTCAAAGTACTGCTGAAGAATAAAGTCAAAGTACTGCTGTTATTGAAGAATGCTTAAAGTACTTCGAAGGAAACAAGGACTGATGTGCAATATTAGATAAGGATTAATGTGTAATATTAAACGAATATTCTAGAATTAGTTAGGGATAATGACTTGTCGTTCAAGGATTACATGTTGTAAACCGACTTAAGGTTATCTATATAACGAGCCTTAAAAGGTATTAGTCGATATAAGTTTTACAAGTCTTAGATACGTTTAGAAGTCGATCAAAGTTAATAGTTAGGGATTGTTAGTGAATCTGTGTAACAAAGCAGGTTCAAATTTTGGTTAATATAAAAGTTCTTCTTAAGCTTTGTGTTAGTAGATTCCGCATACTTTACAAAGTAAACCAGTGTTTCAATATTAATAGTGTTGAGTGTACTCAATATTGTTAAACCCTTACAAGCTACAAAGTAGTTTGATCAAAGTATATCGATCCAACAATGAAAAATGCTCAGATATGCAGAGATGGAACAATTAAAAGCACAGTTTTCTACAGAATCACTAGAATAAGCAATAAGCTCAAATGATAAGCTCAATGATTAGTGGAATAAGCACAGACCATCACAGAAGCCAAACAATGATGTACAATACTATTACTACCCAAATATGACTCAGATATAACAATCAAACATAAACACAGGCTCAGATGATCAATAGCAGGCCAATAAAGCTAAAATAGAATCCTGTCTCAAACAGGCTTATTAACAGGCCCAATAAGCTCTTCTAATAAGCTCCAAAGTGCAATAAAATGGGGGCAAAAGTACAATAGCACTACTGAGATCTCAAATTAACCAAGAAGAAACAACTCTAATCCAATTATCTACCCAAAATGACACCTAGAAAACTGACAAATACTGATGCACAGGGGAAATTTAAGCTCAGACTAGCAATTTTAAAGCTAAATTCCAATAAGCAAATGAGATCTAATCTAACTTTTCCTTTTTAAAATGAATTATCTGACTGCTAAGCTACTGAAATCAGCAATCCTCTAGTTATTTTACTCAATAATGAAATCTATAAATGCACTCAAAGAATTGACCAAAAACTGAATAACAATATATATATATATTTTTTTTTTTTGACTTTTTGATTTCAAAACAACTTTGACCAATATGAGTTTAAACAGCTAAATTCTCCTACTAATTTGATGTATAAGCTACAATTATACTAATATAAGCTTTCACTAATAAAAATGCAACTATTTGCTTTATTTCACTAACAACTTAACACCTAGAACTAACTGTGTAGGCAAATTTTACTTCTAACTTTGACTTTCAAACCACTAACCTACTAATTTTATGCAATTTTCATTTTATTACAATCCTATATGACTTACTGATGCAATAATATCCAATTCACTAAAACTTCTCCATAGCAGAACTTGTTATTCCAAAGACCCCTTGATTATCACAGTTACACTACAAATCAATGGAGTAATCAACAGATCTCACATCAAGTGATCTAAATAGCTGCAATATCACTAATGTCTAATGAACCAGCAACAAATTCAATCAAAACCACAGCTACTCAGAATTCAATTCCGCAAAATGACAGATGCTCAAACTAAATCAAGCAACACGGATCCACAAATTCTAACAAGTTCTCAATAACAACTAGCAATTCAGTTATACTAAAACAAATGATCAAAAAATCATTCAAATTCAACCTCATATACATCTACAACATTATCATTAAGCTTATTCAATGAAACAGTGAATCAAATATAACCAAAGGACCAAGTACTTACAAACCAATTCAGTCCAGCTTGAATAGGACTGATTCACTATGCTTGCCTATCTTTATGATAGGCAGGGATCTTCCAAATCTATCACAGCTTATCTAAATTACCACAGGAACCAATGGATCACTTCACCTTTGACTATATTGACTGATTTTGAATGCTAACTCTTTTGAATGAAAACAGATTTATAAAACTCTACAAAACTTAAACTAAATGTATAAAAACTTGTTTAAGCTAATTTGAAAGCTTGTTTAACAAACTGAAAACATTTTTTTATTTTTTTATATTTTTTCTGATTTTTTTAATTTTTAACTTTAGAATTATGACTGAAATGAAACGATAGAATGGATTCATCTAATTGAAAGCAATGAAAGTAATGGAGAAAATAAAATGAGAATAAGATATAAGAGAGCTGATTAACTAATAAAGTAACAATAAGCTAATTAGACATATAAGTAAACTGAAATTTCATTAAACTAAATTGAAAACTATTACAAATCCTATACTAGTTACATTTAAGACTACAATTTGATAGAGCCTCGCTATATAAAAAACTACACAAGAAATGGCTACTTAACACCTCTATTTATAGGAAGAGAATGAGGGTTGGCTCACGGATAGCCAAGCTGGCAATCCGTGTGAACTTGTGCTTTCTTGAAGCCTCTCAGGACCCTTAGATTGCTTTCAATCATTGCCTCTTAATTCTCAGCCCTTTGATCACAACTTGTGACGCGTCTCTACCAATAAGTTGCTGCCAAGTGTCCTTTTTGTGTTTCTTTCGTACCCTGACACGTTCTGACATCACCATAAACTTCTAGAAAGCCAATGATTTGACAATCATACCCTTAATGATGGTAATTATTTGGAATTTGGAGCTAGGGTTCTTAGGTTCTGGTAAAAAGGGAAATTGGGGGAAAATAAAAGCGGGGTAATAATTTTTTATTCATGTGACCCCTTTTTGACCTTTGACCCGGTATAATACTTTGACCAAGGGATGGTTAGGCTCGGGTATGGGTGATTGGTTTTGGGCCTTTGGTTTGTAACTTGGATTTGGTATTATTGTTTTGGACTTCACAAATGGGAAATGGACTAAGCTTATTTTTATTTCGGCTTTTATGATGAAATATATAAGGGCTATTTATGTAGTTTGCTGAAAATGCAAGGACCAAATTTGCCAAACTTCAAAAATGTAATAAAGGTCATTTCTTGTCAATCTTGAATAGATGAAGGGTTGAATTAACTTTTCTTCGTATAAATCACTGAGGGACTAAATATGTGAACTTTCAAAGTGCAAGGACCTTTCTTGACATTTCCTCAAACTTTCATATCAAGGGTCATTCTTGTGCATCTACAAACTCTGAGGACTTTTTAAGCTCAACTTTGATTTCCAGCTTGACTTTCTGACACATTCTACTCTCATGCTTGTTATTGCCGGGTTTTTGCTTGTTTTTTGTCATTTTGTGAAATATCCGTACCTGCACGTTCACAAACATAAAACACACAATTCTTTGGCATTTCTTAGCATAATTAGTCTATTTGGGTCGATATTTTGGCTATGAAAAGGTATGTGAATTAACACATACCAGGGTTTCTTGATGCCCAATTAATCTTCTTGACGTCGTCACTTGTTGTTTCCTCTAGGTCGTCTCTTGTTAATATTGTATGTGACACCCTACTCCAAATAATACATGACGCCGTCACATGTTAATCCTCCAAAAGTCCTCTGGCCTGTCATTTGCAAATAAATTCCATCACTTGAATCTTCAAGTGACGGTGTCACCCTATAAGGTGTGACGTCGTCACGTGTAATTTCCAGCATAGTTTATTGATTTTGTCGTTTTCTTCACTTTTAACTCTAAAAACGTCAAAAATGCTCCATTTTCCAGAACTCTCGTCCCAAGTACCTAAAAACATCCAAAATGCTCCTTACGATCAGCAACAACATCAACAGGATTAGCGCCCGCATAGCCCGGATCCTCAACAAGCTCACCTGCGGCAGGAGCACCAGAATTAGAACCCTATTGGCACCAAACATCTGATCAAACAACATGTATCATAATCTCATTGTAAATGCAGTTGACTTTTTAAAAGAAGGTAATCCCAACACCCCCTAAGATATCAGCTGTACATTTTTTAGTGGTACAGTTTCGCATAATCTAAACACCCCTATACTAATTTGTGAGAGAATCATAATCTGGAAGTCATAAACCATCAGGTAACTCAATTTTATTTGGAGGTTCTGGATTCACTGTCTTCTTGAGTGCCAAATTGGTGTGCATGAGAGGAAAAAACAGAATATTAATTACTGAAGTCTCTTGTTATTATGTCTATGGTAAACAACATAAACGGAAAATACAAAGCCGTATTTTTTTCATAAAACACAAATGCTGAGTAAATGATATTTTTGGTCGAGTAGGATGGCTAGTTTGGTTGTTCCCTAATAAGTATTCTAATCGTTTGATGATGTAGTCCTTGAAAGTGCAACATATAGTTGCCCATGACCTAATATACCACACACATAACTTATATGAGATCGGTAAGCCTAATTTTGCATGACAGCAACCACATGGTATCTGCAGCAGCGTAAACCAAACCCAACTTTGTGCTACTGTAGCCTAATTCGAACATACATTATTTCTGCAGTTTCCTGATCCAAACAGTCCTCACTTGTGTAATGACTTGATCCAAACACATATTAATTCTATGGTACCTAATATATATACATTTCAGTCATGTTTTACTTAGTTGTTCCTAATTTGAATGCATGCAAGATAGAACCCATAAATACCTAATAATAGCAAAATGATCAATAAATTTAATTGCCATAAATCATGATCACGTTATCGCTACAAATTGAAGCCATATCAAAGAAGAAACACATCATTACATGAGGGAAATAATTACCATAAAATTCGTTGTTGTGAGCCAAAGGTCAGTGTTCTTCAGAGCACTAAATGTTGAGCGAATTAGCATACTAAAATCAGGTAGCTTCCATCTGTCTTCCTGTATACAACTGTACATGTACTGTATTTTCTGTTCAATAATTATGTATAAGGATGAAGAAGTATGCATATTGGGTCTAGTTAAACATTTCATGATCATTTGTGCAAGTAAAAAACAACAATCAAACTGTACAAATGGGCAGAAAATACATGTTTGATATGCTGCATCGAAAGAAAAATAATATCTGAAGATCTGGCTAGTTTAAGATACTTTTTTTAAGCTTATAAAGTGGTCCACAATTTATTAAAATTCATAAGCTGGAAAAAGTGAGTAGTCAGTTTACCAAGCACCTTTACAGAGGTCGACATAACATTAGTATACGCAGTATGAGAAAGCAGTGTTGAAAATATCGGTCCTTTGTGATGGTGTTCGAGTTTTTCAGGCTTGCGCTTATCATCCACCAAATCCAATCCTACAACCTACAATATAAAACAACCTAACATTTTACAGAATTTCCTTTAAAACCATACTATTAAACACCAATTTTTATTGATTTGTTATGGATAAAATTGAGCAACAGGTTGACTACTATTGGCAAAGTACGAAAACATATTCCATGAAGATACCATTACACCTATGAGCTATGGATTCCTTCATTGTCTGAAGAAAAAAACAAGAAAAAAAAATTCATATGTTATGCATTGGACTTTTCATAGCTGAGAATCCTAAGACTAAGAATATGTGATATTGTGGTCTGTAAATGGTTCTGTTGGGTACTTCAAATTAGAGACATTAGAACCAACCAAAGTTCGTGCAATTGTCCTTATTTTGTTTCATTTGATGCTATATTGATACTTTTATAACATAAGAAGCATAGTATCTCTAATTGTCTCACTCGTAAACATATTTTCAACCTTATGGAATACTTCGGCTTCATAAATATGCTGAACAACACTTCAACTTTATTATCTTGTAGTTGTTTCAAGATAAAATATATTCTGTTAAGCAACATTGGTTTCAACAAAATGTTGTACAACAGAAAATGATCTAAATATCATTCAGAAAAATAAAGTTTAGATGATTTTCTAAGCTAATTCTTGGTTTACCTATTTGACCCTTATTAAATAAACCATGACCCGTATTAAACAAAATGTATCCTGAATTGATCCGTTTACACAATAGACCTACATCAGCCAGATTTATATTGCATTATGAGTTAGTTTAATGCAAAAGTGCAGGACAGTTACCTTGCAGCCCCTGTTGTTGGTTCCTAGCATGTTTAGTTTTCGCACCACGGGTGAGCTAATAACCAAATCTTGCCAACTGCATTTGCTGAGATCGCGAACACTTCTTTTGAGCCTTCATCAACATATCATAAGAATGCACATCTTCCTTATAATAAGTATCAATTATCAGCTTATCATGAGAAATTGAAAATGCACATCATTCTTAAATGGGTCATTAGCATTTTAGGCTCATTTGTAGACTAATTGTTTTTTACCTCGGCAGCCTATATAGATTAATTGATGTATTCACTATAGTCAATAAATACTTATCAGGTACCTCTCTAATAGACCAATCTGGTCACAGCTTTGAGATGAAGTTTGAGATTACTTATTAAGATGTGTAATTGAAATTTTATGATCATAGGTGTACCATATGTTCTAAGCCGCGAAATAAAGTAAGCCAAACAGTCCCTTCTATAAACCATTAAGTAACGTTAGAGGAAAGCAATAAGACAGTTTCAACGGATAATGAATAGAGATTTGAAAGAAAAAAAAAAGTTCCAAACAAAAGCGATCTTATGCAAATTATATAGTGGCTGTAAAAAAAACAGGTTATGCCAAACGCCCCCTTATTACTTGATACATAACCGGAAAAGTAATCAAATTAAGTGTTGCCAAACAACCCTTTTTACTTGTAGCTATTTGGGAGACTAAAAAAAACAATTAGTCTATTAGATTATTTTGCATTTATATTTTTAGCCCCTCATTGACTTGTGACCATAAATCAGTACCAGATTATTTTATTAGTTTCAAGCGGCGTCAAGAAAGTATTCAAATAAAAACCTCTATTTACTAACTACAACAAAACAAACTTACAGTGAATGCAGAAATAGTGAATGAGGCATGTTGTTCTTCTTTTCTCTGGTTCGTTTTCTTCTTCACAGAAACGACATTGTCCTAGAAATTTAGAACTGAATAGAACATTAGAACTAATAAAGCATATCAAATTCAAAACAGAAAAAAGTTATTTCTCAGCAAGTGTTGACATTTTCTGTGTAATTTAGAATGCGAACATTGGACGTTTTTGGTTTCCCAGCAACACGACAGAAAATGGCGTTGCATTATAACAGCCTACAGTAAATAGACTAATAAGGCTCAGGTTTAAAAATACATTAGAGATGTGATAACAAACACCCGATATGGCTACGACATTATATTATATAAACACTCATTAGGCGATTGAAACGACACCGTTTTAATTATAGGCTACTTTTTTAAATGTAAATATAAATGCAATACCATATATTGCACGCGCTATGGCCGTGCGTTTAATTGCACAACAAGTCAACCATAGGTCGCAGCAGCTATGGGCCTATAACCAACTATGGCCGCAGCACTCCTGTCACTTTGATAATAAACACCCGCTATGTCGATAGCAATTATAGGCCTTTTGGTGTAAAACGCAACTTCTGCCTTTTATATTGGCTTATTATAGACCCCAGTAGCTTATTCAGTTCAGCCTATGTTTGTAGCTTATTTTCTGGCTTATGAACTTATTTTATAGGTTTAAGCATAATAATCCAAAAAAACATACCTTAGTATCACCATCAGCGGAACTAAACCGATAGTTTAACATGGAATCTAGATAACCATCCACACAGGAAGCTCTAGGGTTTGCTTCGGTAATTGCTTCTGCATAACATAAAAAATTCATTAATCTTTGAACTCCAAACATGAACATGAATTAGATGAAACCACTGCCACTACCTTTTTTTCTTCTATGAGTGAGCTATAGATGATGGTTTAATAGGCTTCTCACATTGCGAGTAATTTCCCTTGATTGCGCATCAATACTCTGCTGCTTCTTTATCGAATCCTCTTCATTTTCCAGCAACAACTATAAACAAAACAAACCAAAACTCTAATTGCAATTTTTACTTAAGGCATTTCCTCGAACATTTGGTGTGCAAGCAAACAATGGCACTCTTCCTTACCAACAGTAAAGTAACCAAAAAACCCCTTAATTGAGACAAAATTATAACCAACAATCTACCACACCTCAATTTCAATACCGAAATTTCGATTTAACCAAAGTCTAAAAAACAGTTAAATATTGTAAATTAAAAAACTAAAATAAAAATTAACTAACAAAGAGATTCATTTACCGTATCGAAACCGATTAGCATGATCCTTCGTCTCCATCTTGATATGTGGATCTGTTGCAAGCTTTACTTCCGATCTTTAATCTTGAATTTTAAAAAAATGGAAAATAGTTTTAGGTAAAATAAGTTACCTAAAGATATTCAAGATGGTTTTGATCTTGGATTAATGGGGGTTTTTCATATCATGTTTATGGATGCACAAACATGATCTTCCATGGAGTTGTGAGCGTGTGTCTGGAGTCTTCTTCAAGAGAGGGATTGGAAGTATTTGTGTGGGAAGGTTCTAGGATGTGGGGATATGGGGAAAATATCAAGGGGAAAAGAGAGAGGGAGCAGTGTTTAAACGGATGAACAATGCTAATAACAGTAACTTACGGTTTTGGAACAGTAACGTACGGGGCTCCAACCAATGAGAAGCCTTTTTTTTTTGCCAAACGGAAATCTTGCCTTTTAGAAATATTTATAATTCAATTAGGGGCTATTATTTTCTTGCATTATAAGGGAAAATTTTCAGCTGTTCATTTTATAAAAAAGAAAGTATTAATTAAAACCCACTTTTATCCTTTCTTAAAAGAAATTATATATCTCAAGAATTGTAAATTGTTAACTTACATAAACTGGTTATCCGTACACGCACGGGGTTTACACATAAATCAAATATTTGTTAAAATTCCAGTTTAATAAATGACATATAAGAATTTACCTGTGAAAATTACAATATAAGCACAACTAATAAATATGCATGAGTTTTTCATTATGTAATAATATCTATTGATATTTTGTAAAAAAAATTATTGGATGAAAGATTTAGCTTTGTTTAACTGACATAGAAGTTGGGGTTGAGGTTGATGTTGTTGTTTAACTTTAACTATTGAAATCATATTGTACAAAATGTGCGAGTTTATTAGCACATAATGAGCGTTGACGAAGTTAAAATATACTGCGTAAAGTTTTTTAAAAATATTTTTCCGGATATCTATATTTAAGCTTTAAATAATAATTACATGAGTCGTTGTTATAAGTATAATTGCGTATATTTATTTCATATCACAGTAGCTCGTGCTTACCATATGGTATTTATATTACCGTTAATAATAATTTAGCCAATTTAATATTCAAACCCATGTATGCATTAATTAAACTTTTAAGTAGGATAACATGAGTCCTTATTTAACTTATAGAGCAAAATTTGTTTTTGATAAATGAAAGTTTAAAATTAATATTTATTTTAAAAATATTTAACGTATATTAGAACTAATTCAAATATTTACAAAATTTTGTAATTTTAATGAATAAAAGTCTTAAACTAATACTAATACAAATGTAATGTAAACAAAGTTTATATTATAAAGTACATGGAGTATAAAGTGTATGGGTTATTTGTTTATTATCTAAAGTTATTAAAAAACATGGAAACTTATCATTTTGAGTCGAGTTATTTAAAAAATGAAACATTCCTCATATACCAAGGGACTCATCCCCACCATCCATCTAAAAAGAAATCAATGGTTGAGATTAAAAGCATTTTAATATTTCACCCATTTTTTATAATTTAAATATCTCTTAAACCGTTAATCGTTAAGCGAAAATAATTACACTATCGCGACGAGCATTTAATTATCTTTCTATAGATAGGCTATTTGATATATTTTCGTCATTTTTTTTTTCACGTTTTTTTTTCGTGGCCGAAAAAATCATATATGATATATCTATCATATATGATTTTTTCGGCCATGAAAAAAAAAACGTGAAAAAAACAAAAAAAAAAGAATTGTCGAAAATATATCAAATAGCCTATCTATAGAAAGATAATTAAATGCTCGTCGTAACGGTATATTTCTTTTCGCTTAACGATTAACGGTTTGAAAGATATTAATATTTGAAAAAAAAAAAAAGATGAAAGTGGGTTTTTTAAATTGTTGGGATTAATCTCATCTATTAGATAACATAAAGATGGAGGGAAGATAGATGGTGGAGATTAGTCCCTTGGTATGTAAAAAAAGTTTGGTCCTCAAATGATCTTTTACCTATCATTTTACGCTTAACTCTATATAATATATATAAAATTCACGACTAAAGTTTTATTAATTACCTCATCTTTTTTAAGTTTTTATTTTTATAAATTTGACACCTATATTTTTATGTGTTTTTTTCATCAACCAAATTCTCAACCAAATTTATTAAAGTTTGACCAAAATCAATTCAATTTTGACCTTTTATTGACCAATCATATTGTTTGATTTCGCCTATATGTCAAAATCAAGCTCTCCTATTGGTCCAATTTTTTTTTCAATAAGATATATTTTGTAAAATCACTCGGAAATGATGTAATTCTTTTATTATATAAAAATAATTACACCGTTATGACTTGTATTTAATTATCTTTCGATAGATGGACACTTTTATATATACTAAACATTTTTTATGTATTTTTTGGTTTCTCTCGGTTAAATATTTTGCTTGAGATATCACATGTGATATAAAAATAATTTGTAAGTTTGGACACACAAGATGCTTTGGTAAAATGGGTATAAATATTTGTGTATTAGTCTGAATGATTCATCATTTTTGTTGAAAACTAAACATCCTTAGCTTTCCAACCATTTATCACACATAATTTCTGAATCTCAAAATCAATACAGTTTATTTATAGAAGTTAGAAAAAGTATAAATTTTTTTATAGTCAAACCCGCTTGATGTATCACATGTTACATAACATTAATCTGTAAGTTCAAACACTCAACATGACGTCGTGAAATGACTATAAGTATGTGTAAACTTCAAATGATTAACCCTTTTTGGAATTAAAAAATACACATAATTTGCTTTCCAAACATATATTTGACATAATTTGTGAACAGGAAAATCAATATAGTTTATTCATACAAGTTGGAGGAAATAAAAGACTTTTATATGAAAGTCACATTCACTTGACATATCACATGTGGTATAACACTAATTTGTAAGTTGTAACACTGAACATGCCATCATAAAATGATCATAATTGTTAGTATAGAACTCCAAGAGATTCACCATTTTTTGCATTGAAAAATGCATATTCTAAGCTTTTCAAGCATATACCACACATAATATTTGAACCTCTAAATAAATAATGCTAATTCATAGAAGTTGGTAAAAATAGTAAAAAAAAAACAACTTAATATTCAAACTTATTTGATATATCACATGTGATATAAAGGATGTTGTTCTCTAATAGGCATAAGTATTTATACAACTCCAAAATATTCACCATTTTTTGCACCGAAAAATAAACTTGTGTCTATATCTTCTGTCTTTGAATCTAAAAATTAGTGTTATATCACATATGATATACAAACCGTGTTTGAATATCAAAAAGAAATTATATATTTTCACCAACTTTTATAAATTAAATGTAATATTTTGAAAGCTCAAAATTTATGTCTGATATATGGTTAGGAAGCTAAAGATTTGAATTTTTAAATGTAAAAGACGATGAATCATTTGGAGTTTTACACAAATACTTATGTCAATTTTACAACAGCATGTTGAGTGTTGAACTTACATATTAGTGTTATATCACATGTGATATATCATGTGTATACTAACACACGAGGTGTTTAGCCAAGAATCATAGTTTGAAAAACATATAATGTTTAAATCAATACTAACTCATTGCAGCTTTGAAGTGATAATTTTCGCCCTTAAAGAAACCCTAGTCAACTTCTGAAAGTGAATGATGCATAATGGTTGAATTAGGCCGTATATTTATAGTCTTCGGTGCCCTCGATCTCTCTACGGCGTAGGCTGTTTATGTTTCAATTAAAAAATGCCTATGAGACTTAATAAGTTACGGTGTAGAGCAAATGGTAGTCTACGCTTTTGAATCCATGTCGGTTTACTAGTCAAAAAGTCTTCAAACCCTCTACGTCGTATAGTGATAACGCTCATTTTATACATATTTCTATGCCCGTTATAAGTGCTTTTATACTTGTATATTGATTTATTATATGAACTTTCGATACTTAATAGATTATATATGCTATTGTAGGTTGATGTGATATGTCGTGGAAGAAACGAAAGAAAAACACGAAGATATGGAGCTTAAACAAAGAGGTATACTAAAGTTCAAATGTTCACGACACCTGTTCACTATTTTGGTCATATCTTGAGCATACGAACTCCGTTTTACTCAATTCAAGCGGCCACGAAAAGAGAAATGTTCACCTAAAACTTTGATCTGGTGTCAAAGGCTGAAAACCTAGGAAACTGGTGGTTTTATTAAAAATAGTGGTTGTCTTTTCTGCCTGATCAGCTTAAATGCATTTATTTGACTCCCATTCACTCTCTAACCAATCATATTCACCCCCAACTTGTTCCCCAAGTATCCTAAACGTTTAAAAATACCTTTGGGACTAGGAGAACATATACCATAACATATACTATCATAAGAACACAAAATTAGAAGCAAAGATTGAAGTGAGGATCTTAGGATCCGATTATCCAAACACCCCTTCATGCCATCATACTACCACTACCATCACCACCACCATAGCCACGAATTTACCGTTGCACCACCACCATTTCCAGACCTCAAACATCCTATTTACTGAACATAAAAATATCATATATCGAGGGTAGATGATTCATACCAAATCGGTCTAATTCCTTTATCATAAACTTTGTTGCCAAATACACCATTTGGTGACGTGTTGTTGAATTTCTAAGGGACACATGACATGGTTGGGGGTTATCTCAGTAGCTTTAGGTACCAGTTCATGGAGGGACGATTGGGTGATTGGATTTGTGCTCGGTTTTGGTAAGAATATTGGTTTTTGGCTCATTGTTCCTGTATTACTCGCATAAACAACTTTGGTACTTTTTCTTTGCTAATAATAATGAATAAGTTACTGAATTTATTATGTTTGTAACGTTGTTCATTTGCTTGGTTTGTGAGTAATTTATTTTCATGCTAGTGCTTGACTCGTGAAATCTATGAATTTGATTATATGATGCTTGTAAAAACTAGTTTATCTCTTGATTGATTATTGCAACTATCATAGGTAAAAACTAGTTTATCATCGAATATTTAAATTTGGAATATTTATCATCGAATATTAATCTATGAATTTTAATATATATTTCAAGTGATAGACAAGCGAGCAAAATATTGTTTAAGAACTTGTCTTATGTTGGAAAACCGGATATATTTGGAATGCATATTTAATATATGTATTATGCATATCGTGATTAATGAATTGATATAAACATCGTCTACAGGTTGAAAGGATTCGATGTGGTTATTGGTAGAAATACTTGTTTGTTATAATTACCCGTTAGACGCAACTTGTATGAATTCATTTGTAAGAGTCTAGCCTCGTTTTGCTTTTGAACACATGTTAATTTATTTGATATGTGACAATCATTTGGCTTTTGTTCTTATTAAACATTTTGTTAATTGCTACAAATCTCGTTGAACGACCTAGACTTACCTTAGGCTATATTGCATACGACATGGTATACTTGCCCATGTTATGTTTTTAGTCGATTGACCAGTATTTCTAGTATTATAAATTTAAGACTTGTAAAACACGCATCATATAGCAACATACCTCAACACGGCGTATAAGCTACGTTAAGGAAATGCCTCAAAGTCCTCATTATCTACGGCATAGAGTATTTTGCCTCTATACACCGTAGTGCCTTGTTTTCCAGCATTTCTTTACCTTTACTTTCAAATTGAAGCAATTTCCTCGTCTTTCCGTTCTACTGCTCATAAATGTCCTATTATTCAAATAGGAAGCAATTAGGTACCAAATCTTATATAAAAGCAGTAATAATGGGTAAAATACGATGTAATGATAATTAAAACACTATATAATTTGATGTTATCAACATGTCATACCCGTGTCTTTGAGTCGGCCTAACGTTCTTTTGACACGGCTATTCATTCTGCTCTGAGCATATTGCCACTGCTTTTAGACATGGGTTTGGCGACTGACAATGGAGGCTCCCCATTATCTTTTGCATTTGGAGGTCTTGGTGTCAATTATGCGGGTGATGTTTTGAATTATGCTTTTCTTGCGTCACGATTGCAGTCTGTTGGCTTGCAAACTAAGCTTCTTCGGCATGATGGTATTGTAGCTTCTGGACCTACATTTAATGATGCTTTGTATGTGTTTAATATGACTATGGAGTTTAACCTTTTTAGTAATTCCAAGTGAGATCGCTGCCCCCAAGATTATGAAAAAAATGACATATATATTTGACATAGGTTACTAAAATTGTTGAATACTTTTTTCCTTATCTCCTAGACAGATGGCTTTAAGGAAATCTCAACTCAGAGATCACACTTGTGACTAGCTTAGGGCGGTTCTGATTTCGGGTTTGGGGCATACAATGAACTACAAGACTTATCATTGTGTGTTATGCTATCGGTTAGGTGTTCCCTTATTTTAGGTATTGAAACGACGCTCAACTTGCTCTAGGTTTTTGGTGTGGATATTTATGAAGACCATGTTGTATCATGTGCTGTTGTTATTGGTATTAAATATCGACATAATGTTTTGCACGATTCCCTTGTCGACAGTTAAGTTGGTAAGGAAGTTGATATTAGGTTTGATGGTGGGCTAACAAACCCTTACGTCTAGCAGCATGTTACTTTAATCATGGGATGAAGGCTTGATATGTGTGTATATTTAACTGGGCTTTTCGCCTTTGACGTAAAATGAGATGGTTGATTTCATGTCCGCTCGTGAACATGTCAAGTATGAGGCTAAGTGTGCAGCTATTGAAAATGGTTTTCTCCATTGCCATTCACTTCTTTGGGAGAATTAGAAAAGGATGTGGTTATCTTGCTGAAGAGGATAAGCAAGTTCTTCATGACCCAAGATATCGAGGCATGAGCTACAGTTCACATCAACAATAAGATTAGTTTTGTTATAGCTAAAGGAGTGTGAGCCCAGATAGTATCTTAGCTTATCACTAGTTTTTTTTGTAAATCTTCTGGGGAACTTGACAAGGATGTGGAGATGTTACTGAAGCGGATCCACAAGTTCTCTATGGATCAAGACATTGGGCCACATGTTGCTATTCATATCTTTACTAGGATTAGTTTTGCAATATCTAAAGGAGTAGGGGCTCAAATAGGATCTCGGCTTCCAACTAATTTCTTATAAATCATTTTAATTTCTAATAATAATAATAATAATAATAATAATAATAATAATAATAATAATAATAATAATAATAATAATAATAATAATAATAATAATAATAATAATAATAATAATAAAGGTGTGGGGCCCATATAGTTTCGAGGCTCCCCACTACTTTCTTGTAATCCTATGATTTTGTTTCTAATGAAAATGATTTTTATTATAAAAAAAATTAAAAAAAAAATAATAACATGTGGCCCAGTTAGCTTTGCTATAGCTAGAGGTGTGGGGGCCCAGTCAGTTTCTTGGCTCCCCACTAATTTTTTGTAAATCCTATTTGTAATCCTATGTGTTGCATGATCTCACCAAACCACAAGCTCCTTCTCATGCTGCTCTTGTTGAGGATTTGGTTTCTGATGAGTTTGGTGGGTTTGATTTACATCTCCTTGATACTCTACTTTCTAAGGGGCTACGTACTGTCAAATCCATTCCTCCTAAATGTCGTTTGGGATTTTCTCATGTTTTGAATGGAGCTCTTGATAAGGTTTTTTGCTCGCCTGACGACATTTCTTGCTGGGTTGGTTTGTTAGTCTTGCCTCTTTGCCAGCTTAAAACTTTTTGCCCTAGGAGTAATCAAGAGTGTAGGTCTGCTACTAAGCGTCAACGACAGGAAGAGTATATTGTTAATGCTATTTCAACTTGGGGCACACCTGGTGGTAGTTTGCAAGTTGTGCGTAAGGTTTTAGCCGAACCCCCCCCCCCCCCCCCCCTTTGTGGTCTCATGTTGATGAGGAAAACCTGGACTTGGGTGACCGTAATATCAAGCAGTGTAAGAGGAAGATTTGTGATGGCCATTATACTGCGGCTGTTAGAGTTCTTTCTTCTTCGGGTATTGCGGCTTATGATGATACTACTCTGGCGGATCTAAAAGCTAAGCACCCTTTTCAATCTGCCCCCCTTTTACCAGATATACCTATTGATCATCATCACCTTTTGGCATCTCCTGCTATGGTTCTTGATATGATTAAGAGTTTCCCTCGTGGTACTTCGTGTGGAAGGGATGGTTTGCGTGTTCAACACCTTTTGGATTGTTTAAACGGTGCTGCTGTTGCCATCTCTGATGAGTTAGTCGCTTCTATCACCCAGGTGGTGATCCTTTTTCTTGGGGGTAAATGCCCAAGGGTGTTGGGAGAGTATGTTGCTAGTGCTTCTCTCACGCCCTTGGTTAAACCAGGAGGGGGGATCCGTCCTATCGCTGTTGGTTCTGTTTGGAGGCGTTTAGTCTCCAAGGTTTGTTCTTCTATGATTGGCCATTCTTTGGATGGTTATTTTGACGGTTTGCAATTTGGTGTGGGTGTTTCGGGAGGTGGATAGGCAATCCTTCATGCTGTGAATCGATTGATTGAAGACCGTGGGGGTGATGTGGATTTATCTATGTTGTTGGTGGACTTTAAAAACGCTTTCAATATGGTGGATCGTGCGGTTATGTTACGAGAAATTCGCCTTCGTGTTCCGGCTATTTCACGTTGGGTGGAATTCTGTTACTCCAGTCCTGCTAGATTATATTATGGTGAGCATACTTTATGGTCGCACCAAGGGGTGCAACAGGGTGATCCGCTTGGGCCTCTTCTTTTTGCTTTAGTGTTACATCCCTTGGCATGTAAGATTCGAGACTCCTTCACTCTTTCTCTTCAAGCTTGGTATCTTGATGATGGTACTACTATTGGGGATACTTTGGTTGTGGGGAAGGTTTTGGAGTTGATTATGATGGATGGACCTAGTTGTGGTTTACACCTCAATGTTGATAAAACTGAGGTTTTTTTGCCGAAGGAAGACCCCAGGAGCAGGTATGTTGGTGTTTTTCCCCCTAATATTTCTCGACCTTCGCATGGGGTTAAATTATTGGGGGGGCCCGCCAGTGTGGATTTTGAGTTTAGTAGTAAGCTTGTTATGAAAAGGGTTGCTAAAACTATTGAGCTTATGGATGCTATTGCTAAGCTTAATGTTCCCCCGTGTGAGTTGTTGCTACTACGTGTATGTGCCGGTATTTCCAAGTTGTATTTTTCTATGCGCACATGTCCTCCTCGGGTCTTTGAGAGTGCTCAGGTTTCTTTTGATGCAGCACTTCGCTCTTCTTTGGAACGTATTGTCACTGCTTCTGGACCTAGGTTTGGTGATTGGCAATGGAGACTCGCCACCCTACCTTTTGCTCTCGGGGGACTTGGTGTGTATTCTGTAGGTGATGTCTTGAACTATGCCTTCCTTGCTTCTAGACTTCAATCTGCCAGCTTACAGACTAAGCTTCTCTGTAGTTCTGGTATTGTGTCTACTGGTCCCTCTTTTGATGATGCATTGTGTACTTTTAATATGAATATGGATATTGAACTTCTGAGTAACCCTAGTGAGATCACTGCCCCCAAACTTATGAAGAAGTTGGTAGATATACATTTCGCACGTGTGATGCATGGGAATCGCACCTTGCTTTACCTCTCGAGGGATCTCGAGAAGCTTACAACCCCCACCAGGCAGTGTACCTGATCGTTGTAGTATAGTATAGTGACAAGTACCGGGGGATTGATCGTTCAGCTTAGGAATAGTGTCGCTAGGATTAGAAAACCTAATTAATAGTTCTAAAGGTGAGGGATGATTATTTTTGTGTTTTTATATTTTATGAAAGCAATTAAAATCTCGGGTTTTGAAGGAGTGGGCGGAATTAGTTGCTATTCAACTAACCCAAAACTAAGATGCAATCAAAATAAAATAATAAAAAATGAAATTAAACTAATTAAACTAAGGTTGTGAGCAGTGGTTGGAGAAATTGTGTTTACTTAGACTTCATTACTCCCTAGATATCTTTTACATGTTAATTACTTGTTACACTTGTATGAATGACGGATTATATTCCTTAATACCATTCGTGGGGTGGCATACATAACTCCCCAACTCTATGAGCTCTTATCTCCTCCTACACCATGACCCAGCACAACTATAGGGATTGTAAACAGTGGCTCATGCATTAAATACAACCAATAAAGACCTAGTACGCCTCGGTTCATGTTTCTTAAGACGTTCAAGCATGTTACCATTTGGAGATCTGCCAGTTTTCTTAAGCCTAACATATAAAATCATTCATTCAAAACAAGAATAGACAAGTAATCAACACATAATCAACATCTAGGTTTCATTAGATCTAAGCAAACACAAGAGAGATCTAGCCTAGCATAGTAGAATTGAGACAAGAACAAGAGATAAACAACCAACACATAGACATATTGATTGAATTGAAAGTACACTTATCTCAATTACAATGCAAGGTCTCAAGGGTTTGGAACCCTTGAAAAACCTGTAAAAGAGGCACCAAAATCGTCTTTAGGGTTTCACCAAAACTTCTCCTTTTTTAATGAAAAAACTAGAAAACTATATATAGGAAAAACAGTCTGACAGCGTCAAGAGTAACTTCTGACGCCGTCACCTCGCCGCCATATACTTCCTCGGACGGCCTTGATCCACTTATGACGGCCTATGTGACGCCGTCACCACCCACGGTATATTAATTTTGCCACTTTGACGCCGTCACGAATCCTTCTGACGCCGTCACCACCTTCGATGTTTAATTCCACATGTCTGACGCCGTCAAGATGGTGGTCTTGACGCCGTCACCTTGTATTTTCAGTATGGAAATCTGGTACTTAGCCGTTTTCTTCACTTTTATGCTCCAAAAACGTCCAAAATAGCTTCTTTTCCAGAATTCACTCTCCAAACACCTAAAATCACAAAAGGAACGATTTAGGGCAATATTTGATCAAATAAAGTCGGATTCGGGCTTAAATGACCGCCTAAAAACGGATCATTTTTCGCCTCATCATATACCCTTACACTTGAGATTTGCTTGTCCTCAAGCAAATGAGCTTTTATTCTACTCAAAAGACAAGTTAGGGGTCATTTAACACTAATATAAAAGTAATTACAACAAATAATCGTTCCACTAAAGACCAATAGACAAGCACGGAGGTCATACACAAGCACCTCACAAATAGTGTTTAGATACTCACATCTCTCGGGTGTAATAAAGTAATATAACATTATGGAAATGGAAGATATCTCTCACTACCTGTCATAGCAAAATAGATTACCCTAGGCTTGGGAAAGGATCAAACTTCCACCACATGGCGTAAGCACCTAGGATAAACTATCAAAGAGGTCTTTTAAAGGGTTATAACGTTAGGTGTAGGGATATGAATTACACGGTTTTGTTGGATAAAGGAAGTTTTACTGGTGGCGAGTTAACAATCTCGGTTAATTACATGTACAAGATGGCGTTGCTAAGCCAAGACTAGACTCGACTTAAGCTAATAAATGAAAAATAACAAAAACATAAAATAAACATAGAATGAAAAGGGATGGTAGTCCGTATGGTTTTTCTCTTTTTCTCTTTCTTTTTTTTTTTTTTTTTTTTTTGCATACACTCTTACCCTACCATCCAAAATAATACATCATAGGGGTTTGAGCATTCCCCTTACACTTGAATCTTTACATACTTTACAATTAACTAATCTAATGACTCGAATTAAGAAAATTAAAACACTTGGAGCACTTTTAGGATTAACGTACATATGGGGGTAATAAGTGATGTTCTTCCCCATTACTCCATAAAATAAGTACTTACCCATGAGTCCCAATCATCCCAAAACAATATGTACAAGGATATGACTCGACTTAGCAACCATGTAATCAATTAGAAAGTTAACTTAGGGTCTAACAAATGACAATAATGCACTAAAAATGAGCGCATACACGGAAGGCTAAGGCGATTTGGGTGTACATTTAAGTGGGGTGTAACAAATTCTTCCTTTAAGTAAGATGCTTAAAGTTAGAAATGAAAAGATAGGCTCGGAGGGGTGTACTAGGGGTTTCGTGTACTAAAAATGAGTACAACGCTAAGGGTGTGGGAAAAATTAGTTGACTTAACTAGCCAAGTAATATGACTTAAATGGTCAAGTAATTATAATACGGGTTTAACACAAGGGTGATCCTAATGCCTCTTATCATGTAATAAATCCTACCACACGAATGTAGTCTCACTAGCGGTCTCGGGATGTATCACTAACGCAAGTTCTAGAATCTAAATGCTACCGGTACACTCATAAGCACTAATAATAAATGCTTTTCCTATCAAATCTAAAGGCGAACCTCACATTTTTGGGTGGAAAATTTTTCTGAATATACGGTTATGTGCTAGTCATACAACCTCCTATCCATGAGACGCTTGCTATGGCTAAAGTTTCACTCCTAAATGTTGTAAAAAATTTTAAATTTGGCGCTAAAATTACACTAACAAGTATTTCTTGTAGTTTTATTACTCATCTACTATCAAACAAAACAAACTCAAGCGAAAGTGCATATGTAAGGTATCATCTTTTTACCCTCCCCTTACACTTAAGATGAACATTGTCCCCAATGTTCAAGTAAAGAATGTAAAAGTTAAAAAGTAAAGAGAATGAAATCAAATACTCCCCTGATTCGCTCGGTATGGATTTTAGGTTGGCTAGGTTAAATCTTCTTCCAAGAAAACGAACAATCAAAGCTTCCCTTCCAGAATATAAATCATCTTCTTGTCACAAATAACCTGTAAATCCTGAAAAAAGTAGACAAGGCAACCTCGCGTAAAATCGGCGGCATCCTATATAAGTTACTAAATCCTAGAAAACAAAGTAAGATATAATGCTTGTGGAATGAAGTTTGCAGATTTCCTGGAGATTATAAAACTTAATAATCCACAAAAACCATAAGACTCCGTTAGAAAAACAAAACCGGTAAAATTTCCAGATTTTAACTCCTGACGCCGTCAAGAGCAATACCCTGACGCCGTCAGAATGGACCTGCAGAAATTCTTATGTTAAGTTTCCGGAAAATTTCTGGAAAAACTTTGTCCTACTTCCTGGAAAATCCTGCAAAACTTCATTATGACTCAATACAAGCATTTGACTCTAACAAATACGAATATACATGTTCATTAAATATTGTGGAGAATCATGATCGGTTTGTTTCTTAAAAACATATTTGGGGTTTCCCCTTACACTTATCTTTTGCAAAAATACCTTTAGGTTGAAGTTAAGACTAGGCCAAACAACATAATAAAGTATTTTACATTTTAATTGAGAAACATGATCAACCAACAATAAAAACAAAGCATGCATACGGAAGCAAATAACAATCAAACAAATAAAATCACAAAACATGGGTTACCTCCCAAGAAGTGCTTGTTTTTGTTTGAGTCACGAGCCTGACTCTACCCTTATTTCATGGAAATAGGAGAGGTTTTCCCTACACTTTGAATTAAGTGCGGGTGGAAGTAGCGATACACACCCTTAGGGTGGAAATATGCCATGTGAGGAAAGAGTGGTGGATGAATTGTATGCTCAAAGGTGCGGGATCCTATCATCATAGCCTTACCTAATTCAATTGGGTTAGTGGGTGAATTAAGATTTTCTCTTAAAAAGGGATCATCTTCTATCAATTTCGAGAGACTCCTAGTTGGGAATCCATCTTGACCTAATAAACCCGGTTTAAACCCATAATGTTTCTTGTGATCAATCATAAATGGGTGATGTAAGCATGTAAGGCCATTTTCCACTCCTATATTGGCTTCTTCTCTACAAGGCTTAGAGTCCATTACCTTTATCCTAAGACTACCCGGACTACATGGGTTGATGGGTGGGTCGGCTCCTCTTTTGTTTCCTAGATGCATATCTAAAGATGGAGAGTTGTGTGAAGATTGAGGTTCCGGTTTATCAACACTAGGTAATTCCCTAGAACTAAGAGTAAGGTTATCACTACAAGTATTCAAACCTATATCCTCTAGTGGTGTTTGGTACAAGGGTTCTACCTCTATTGGGGCTCCTATAGTCTCTTCTACTTCTTCCGGGTAAGTCACGGGTGGTGTGTATTCCTCAAGTGATGGTAGGACTTGTGGGGTACTTATTGGGCTTGGGTTTTCTACTATCTTTTCCATTTGTATTGTGGTGAAATCATACCACCCCGTATGCCCAGTTATCTCATCTATAGTTTTATCCCCAAACAGTCTTCTTGCTTGTTCCCTTAAACTTGCTATCAATTGATCCGTAACAACGTTTGTTGGGTTGTCCATTTTTTTGGCAAGTATGGCACAATTCTCTGTGGTTTCCCATGCTTCATCAGCACTTAATTCCCAAAGGTCCCCATGTGCGGTATGGTCAATGTCTATTTTGGTATAGTGGTCGACACGATGGTAAAATATTTCAATTTGGGACCACAGATCAAAATTATGATGAGGGACTTTTCGGGGTAAATATTTAAAACGAGCCCATGCATCATAGATAGGTTCATCCTCATGTTGTTTAAACATCAAGATGTCATTTGGAGTGGGTGAATTTCGTGGTTTGTAGTATGGTGGACTCGCGTTCTCCATAATGGCTAACGGAATAGTCAATGGAAAGGTTTTTACTAACAAAGACACAAAGAAAAGATAGACTAAAGAGAACCTAAAAATAAAAATAAAATCTTACTAGAAAGGAATCTAGCAAGTAGACCTAATAAAAAGAAATCCCAACCTAGACAATAACTATTCCCCGGGCTGCGGCGCCAAAAACTTGATGGCGCCGCACTCTGTTGCAAAGGTTGAGAAATAAATGTAAAGATAGACAATCCCCGGCAGCGGCGCCAAAAACTTGATGCGTGGGAATCGCACCTTGCTTTACCTCTCGAGGGATCTCGAGAAGCTTACAACCCCCACTAGGCAGTGTACCTGATCGTTGTAGTATAGTATAGTGACAAGTACCGGGGGATTGATCGTTCAGCTTAGGAATAGTGTCGCTAGGATTAGAAAACCTAATTAATAGTTCTAAAGGTGAGGGATGATTATTTTTGTGTTTTTATATTTTATGAAAGCAATTAAAATCTCGGGTTTTGAAGGAGTGGGCGGAATTAGTTGCTATTCAACTAACCCAAAACTAAGATGCAATCAAAATAAAATAATAAAAAATGAAATTAAACTAATTAAACTAAGGTTGTGAGCAGTGGTTGGAGAAATTGTGTTTACTTAGACTTCATTACTCCCTAGATATCTTTTACATGTTAATTACTTGTTACACTTGTATGAATGACGGATTGTATTCCTTAATACCATTCGTGGGGTGGCATACATAACTCCCCAACTCTATGAGCTCTTATCTCCTCCTACACCATGACCCAGCACAACTATAGGGATTGTAAACAGTGGCTCATGCATTAAATACAACCAATAAAGACCTAGTACGCCTCGGTTCATGTTTCTTAAGACGTTCAAGCATGTTACCATTTGGAGATCTGCCAGTTTTCTTAAGCCTAACATATAAAATCATTCATTCAAAACAAGAATAGACAAGTAATCAACACATAATCAACATCTAGGTTTCATTAGATCTAAGCAAACACAAGAGAGATCTAGCCTAGCATAGTAGAATTGAGACAAGAACAAGAGATAAACAACCAACACATAGACATATTGATTGAATTGAAAGTACACTTATCTCAATTACAATGCAAGGTCTCAAGGGTTTGGAACCCTTGAAAAACCTGTAAAAGAGGCACCAAAATCGTCTTTAGGGTTTCACCAAAACTTCTCCTTTTTTAATGAAAAAACTAGAAAACTATATATAGGAAAAACAGTCTGACGGCGTCAAGAGTAACTTCTGACGCCGTCACCTCGCCGCCATATACTTCCTCGGACGGCCTTGATCCACTTATGACGGCCTATGTGACGCCGTCACCACCTACGGTATATTAATTTTGCCACTTTGACGCCGTCACGAATCCTTCTGACGCCGTCACCACCTTCGATGTTTAATTCCACATGTCTGACGCCGTCAAGATGGTGGTCTTGACGCTGTCACCTTGTATTTTCAGTATGGAAATCTGGTACTTAGCCGTTTTCTTCACTTTTATGCTCCAAAAACGTCCAAAATAGCTTCTTTTCCAGAATTCACTCTCCAAACACCTAAAATCACAAAAGGAACGATTTAGGGCAATATTTGATCAAATAAAGTCGGATTCGGGCTTAAATGACCCCCTAAAAACGGATCATTTTTCGCCTCATCAACGTGTTGCCCAAACGGTTGAATCCACTTTCCATTTATCCTCTAGAGAGATGGCTTTATGGAACTCATTAAAAGAGGATTACACGTCAGATTGGCTTAGGGTGGCACCGATATCCGGATTGGGACAAACTTTGAATGTCAGGACTTACCGATGTGTGTTGTGTTATTGGTTGGGTGTTCCTCTTTTTACTGTCCAGATGCCATGTTCAGCTTGTTCTAAGGTTTTTCCTTGCGATATTTTTGGAGATCATGCTGTATCGTGCGCAGGCTTAGTTGGTATTAAACATCGGCACAATATTGTGCGTGATGTTCTTGTTGATATATGTTCTCGGTCTGAAGTTTCAGTTCGTAAGGAGGTGGATATTTGGCTTCGTGGAGAGAGGGACAAAACCTTATGTCCGGCCGATATGTTACTTTACTTTTGGGATGGTGGCCTTGATGTTTGTGTTGATCTTACAGGATCGTCACCTATGACGCGTTCGGGTATGGTTGATTTTATGCCCGTTCGGGCGGTTATTGAAGCCGCACAACGTAAACGTATCAAATATGCAGCTAAATGCGCTGATATCGGATATGGGTTCCTCCTCTTTTCATTCTCTTCTTTTGGAGAACTTGAAAAGGATGCAGTGACCTTATTGAAGCGCATTAGACGATTCTCTATGACCCAAGACATTGGAGCACGTGCTTCTCCACATATTTTTAGTAGGATTGGTTTTGCTGTAGCTAGAGGTGTGGGGGCTCAGTTAGTATCTTGGCTCCCCACTAATTTCTTGTAAAATCCTATTTGTTTTTCAATAAAGTGATGATTATAATAATAATAATAATAATAATAATAATAATAATAATAATAATAATAATAATAATAATAATAATAATAATAATAATAATAATAATAATAATAATAATAATAATAATAATAATAATAATAATAATAATAATAATAATAAAGTAATGACTTGTGTGCTTTTAATGCAAAAATGAAGATTGACCTTTTTAGTAATCCAATTGAGATTGTTGCCGCCAAATTCATGATGAAAATGGAAGATATATATTTTACATGTGCTACCCAAATAGCAGAATCTTTTTTTTTTCCTATTTAGTCGACAGATGGTGTCATGAAAATCGCAAATGGAGGACTACACTTCGGACTGGCTTAGGGTAGTTCCGATATCTGGGTTGGGATAGGCTATAAATGATAGGACTTACCGGTGTATGTTATGCTATCGGCTAGGTGTTCCCTTATTCTCGGTTCAGATGTCGTGCTCAGCTTGTTCCAGGGTATTTATGGGAACTATGTTGTATCATGCGCTGGTATTACTGGTATTAAATATCGGCATAATATGGTGCGCAATACTCATGTTGATATTTGTTCTCAGTCTGGGATTTTGTCTCGTAAAAAAGTTGATATTGGGCTTAGTGGGGAAAGAGACAAACCCTTACGTTCAGCTGATGTGTTGCTCTACTCGTGAAATTGAAGGCTTGATTTAAGTATTAATTTGACAGGGTCATAACCCTTAACTCAAACTAGTATGGTTGATTTTGTGTTGGGTTTTGTGGTGATCTAGGCCGCACAATGCTGACGCGTCA
The DNA here is from genome assembly GCA_030686995.1 of Artemisia argyi. Lineage (NCBI taxonomy): Eukaryota > Viridiplantae > Streptophyta > Magnoliopsida > Asterales > Asteraceae > Artemisia > Artemisia argyi. Next base: position 157,724,206 of record CM060677.1, on the reverse strand, counting down.
AGTATGTGGCTAAGTGCGCATATATAGGATATGGGTTTCTCCCCTTCTCATTCTATTCTTTGAGGAACTTGAAAAGGATATGGTTACCTTATTGAAGCAAATTTGAAAGTTCTCTATGACTCAAGGGGCACGTGTTACTATTTATATATTTAGTAAGATTAGCTTTGTTATAGCTAAAGGAGTAGAGACTAAGATAATATCTCGGCTTCCCACTAATTTTTTTTGTAAATTCTATAAGTTTCATACCATTTGCTTTTTCTACGTTCGGTGAATTTGATACGGAGGCTTTGGACACACTTATTAAGTCTATTGTCATCCGCCACTCAAGCCAAGAGTGGTGTTTTTATCTTTTATAGAATAAGCTTTTGTATTTAGAAAGAAGTGGGAGCACAACTTGTGTATAAATCCCAGCTAACTTTATGTAAGCTTTTTATGTTTCAATAAAAATTTATTAAATAATAATAATAATGATAATAATAATAATAATAATAATAATAATAATAATAATAATAATAATAATAATAATAATAATAATAATAATAATAATAATAAGCTTTTGTATTTAGAAAGAAGTGGGAGCACAACTTGTGTATAACTCCCTGCTATTTCACGTTGGGTTGAATTTTGTTACTCCAGCCCAGCTAGATTATATTATGGGGAACATACTTTATGGTCGCATCAAGGTGTGCATCAAGGTGATCCACTTGGACCTTTGCTTTTTTCTTTAGTGTTACATCCTCTGGTATGCAAGATTAGAGACTCTTTTAGCCTTTCCTTTCAAGCTTGGTATCTGGATGATGGCACTATTATTGGGGATACTTTGGTTGTAGGAAAGGTTTAAGAGCTCATTATGTTGGATGGACCCCGTTTTTGTTTGCACTTCAATATTGAGAAAACTGAGGTTTTTTAGCCTAAGGAGGATCCCAGAAGCTGACATTTTGGTGTTTTCCACCTAATATTGCCCGATCTTTACATGGTGTTAAAGTACTGGGTGGGCCTTTTAGTGTGGACCTTTATTTTAGTAGTAAGCTTGTCACGAAAAGGGTTGCCAAAACCATTGAGCTTATGGATGCTATTGCTAAAATTAATGATCCTCAGTGCGAGTTGTTGCTGCTTTGTGCTTGTGCCTCGTTCGTCTTTTCACCATCATTATCTTCACAACCGTTGCAACCACAAGCTCATTAACAGATCTTGATGCACTTTTAAAGCTCAAATCATCCTTAGTTACACCACAAGCACCCTCATCAGCTTTACAAGATTGAATACCATCTAAAACTTTTAAGAAACACAATACTACGTGACTAAACCGAACATCACATTATCGGTCCTAAATTATACATAGCCTGATCACCTATGTCTAATTTAGGAGGGATCATGTTATGCTGGGAGCAGTCACCTGTATGTTTTCTTAGAAACAAACTTCTCACCTATAATCTTAAAACAAATTTCATGTGAGTATAGGCAATTCATAAGTATTCATACGATAGAGTACGACAATTAATCACTCTTACTCTACCTTTCCCACATAAAAGTAAACCTCATCCTACGCCATACACTGAAACGACAAATCAAACTACATCACTGGTAATTCCAGACTCTAGTCCTCATAAGTAACCACACCTCTTCATCGACCTCCAACATATAACACACATAGAACTTCGGGACGAAGTTCCCCGTAAGGGGTAGAGACTGTAACAATTCACATTTTCAGGTTAACTTCTATTCCCGAAAAATTTCACTATTCATTTTTACTATTCACTTTTTACTATTCATTTTTCCAAAATTTGATTTTATTTCATATTCTCGTATGATAAATAATTTCCATGGCAAAATAAAAGTTTGACACTCATCAGATCATTTTCACGAAAGTTATTAAGGAACTACACGTTTTAGGGTAAAACGTCATTCAAAAATCCTACGCACAATGAAACTCGACCGCGTTAATTTTCCCCGCACCAGAAAAATGTTTGATACACTCATGATTTATTTGAGAATTAATCATGACTGAGAAAAATGTGACCAAATAAACCTCGGCCGTGAGAAACAGGAATTTTCGTTTATAAGCACTTTTACTTAGCATTAACCTTAGCCTATACCTGCACCGCATTTCTAAGACAATTTGAGTTTTCACATTTTTGGAAAAAGTCAACATATTTTTCCCTCCTCCTTTGACCAAAAATCATTCCTAGATTTTATAAATCATTCCTTGATTTTTAAGCTTACGGTTTTAGGTCTAAAAGACATTAAATACCAACCGACACTAGACTGAGCCCAGTCTAGACATTGTAAGTCATTTTAAATCATTATTATCATATTAGAAAAGTAACATTTTACTTTTCTCAATTTTACACAATATTCGTACGTTTTACGTATTACACGTTTTAGACCCGTGTTTCTAGTTTTAGCTGGGTTTGAGCACCCCAATGGAACCTACCATTCATTTTATATTTTATTATGGAGTATATTGACAAGTTTAGTCATTCTTCCAAGTTTCATGATGCGTGGGAATTGCACCAGGATTTACCTCTCAAGGGATCTCGAGAAGCTTACAACCCCCACCAGGCAGTGTACCTGATCGTTGTAGTATAGTATAGTGACAAGTACCGGGGGATTGATCGTTCAGCTAGGAATAGTATCGCTAGGATTAGAAAACCTAATTACTAGTTCTAAAGATGATGGATGATTATTTTTGTATTTTTATATTTTTTAGAAAGCAAGTAAATATCTCGGGTTTGAAGGATTTGGGCGGAATTAGTTGATAGTCAACTAACCCAATACTAAAGATGCAATCAAAATAAAATACTAAAAATGAAAATAAACTAAATTAAACTAAGGTTGTGAGCAATAAGTGGAGAAATGTGTTTACTTAGATTTCACTACTCCCTAGATATCTTTTACACGTAAATTACTTGTTATAGTTGCGTGGATGACGGATTGTATTCCTTAATACCATTCATGGGGTACGCACTTAACTCCCCATCCTATGAGTGCCTACTTCACTCCTATGTCGAGCCGGCTAAGAAGCTCTTAACATGGGATCATTAGAATTTACTCATGCATTAAATACAACCAATAAAACCTAGTGCACATCGGTTCATGTTTCCTAAGACGTTCAAGCATGTTACCATTTGGAGATCTGCCAGTTTTCTTAAGCCTAACATCGAAATCATTCATCCAATACAACCATAAACAAGTAATCAACACATAATCAATATCTAGGTTTCATTAGATCTAAGCAAACACAAGATAAATCTAGCCTAGCATGGTGGAATTAAGACAAGCACAAGATATATACAACCAACACATAGACATATTGATTGAATTAGAAGAACACTTATCTCAATTACACATGTAAGGATTCAAGGGCTGAAAACCCTTGAAAAACCTGTAAAAATCGTATTAGGTTCGGCCTTAGGGTTTCAACCAACTTCTTCCTCTTTTTATGAATGAAAATTAGAAAACAATATATAGGAAATTGAGGCTGACGGCGTCAAGACCAAATGGGTGACGCCGTCATCTCGCCGCCAAAATAATTCTCGGACTGCCTTGATCTACATCTGACGCCGTCATGTATTAGGTTCTTCCAGGCCGTCACGTGTTTAACTCTTGACGCTCTTCCTTGTGACGCCTTCATGTCTGCACTGGGCCGTCATGCAATTTACTCTTGACGCCGTCAGGATGGTACTCTTGATGCCGTCACACACTGTTCCCAACAAGGAAAATTAAGACTTTGGCGTTTTCTTCACTTTTATTCTCCAAAAACGTCCGAATTACTTCTTTTTCCAGATTTCACTCCCAAAGTACCTAAAATCACAAAAGGAACGATTTAGGGCAATATTTGATCAAATAAATTCAATTCCGGGCTTAAATGACCCCCTAAAAGTGGTTCATTTTTCGCCTCATCATATACCCTTACACTTGAGATTTGCTTGTCCTCAAGCAAATGCACTTTTATTCTACTCAAAATACAAGTTAGGGGTCATTTAACACTAATATAAAAGTAATTACAACAAATAATCGTTCCACTAAAGACCAAAGACAAGCACGGAGGTCATACACAAGCACCTCACAAATAGTGTTTAGATACTCACATCTCTCGGGTGTAATAAAGTATAAATTACAATATGGAAATGGAAGATACCTCTCTCTACCTGTCATAGCAAAATAGATTACCATAGGCTTGGGAAAGGATCAAACCTCCACCACATGGCGTAAGCACCTAGGATAAACTATCAAAGAGGTCTTTTAAAGGGTTGTAACGTTAGGTGTAGGGATATGGAATACACGGTTTTGTTGGATATAGGCAGTCTTTACTGGTGGCGAGTTAAAAATCTTGGTTAATTACATGTACAATATGGCTTTGCTAAGCCAAGACTAGACTCGACTTAAGCTATTAAATGAAAAATAACAAAAACATAAAATGAACATAGAACAAAAAGGGATGGTAGTCCGTATGTTTTTTTCTCTTTTCTTTTTCTATATTTTTTTTTTTCTTTTTCTTGTTTTTTTTTTTTTTTTTTTTTTTTTGATTTTTTTTTTTTTGATTTTTTTTTTGCATACACTCTTACCCTACCATCCAAAATAATACATCATATGGAATGTAAATTCCCCTTACACTTGAATTTTTATATACTTTACAATAAACTAATCTAATGACTCGAATTAAGAAAATCAAAACACTTGGAGTACTTTTAAGATTAACGTACATATTGGGGTAATAATATTATGTTCTTCCCCATTACTCCATAAAATAAGTACTTTACCCATGAGTCCCAATCGTCCCAAAACAATATGTACAAGGATATGACTCGACTTAGCAACCATGTAATCAATTAGATAGTTAACTTAGCGTTTAACAAATAACAATAATGCACTAAAGATGAGTGCATACACGGAAGGCTAAGGCGATTTGGGTGTACATTTAAGTGGGGTGTAACAAATTCTTCCTTTAAGTAAAATGCTTAAAGTTAGAAATGAAAAGATAGGCTCGGAGGGGTGTACTAGGGGTATCGTGTACTAAAAATGAGTACAACGCTAAGGGTGTGGGAAAAATTAATTGATTTAACTAGCCAAGTAATATGACATAAATGGTCAAGTAATTATGATACGGGTTTAACACAAGGGTGATCCTAATGCCTCTTATCATGTAGTAAATCCTACTACACGAATGTAGTCTCACTAGCGGTCTCGGGATGCATCACTAACGCAAGTTCTAGAATCTAAATGCTACCGGTACACTCATAAGCACTAATAGTAAATGTTTTTCCTATCAAATCTAAAGGCGAACCTCACTTATTTGGGTGGAAAATTTTTCTGAATATACGGTTTTGTGCTAGTCATACAATCTCCTATCCATGAGACGCTTGCTATGGCTAAAGTTTCACTCCTAAATGTTGTAAAAAAATTTAAATTTGGCGCTAAAATTGCACTAACAAGTATTTCTCATAGTTTTATTACATATCTACCATTAAACAAAACAAACTCAAGCGAAAGTGTATATGTAAGGTATCATCATTTTACCCTCCCCTTACACTTAAGATGAACATTGTCCCCAATGTTCAAGTAAAGAATGTAAAAGTGAAATAAGTAAAACAAATGAAATAAAATACTCCCCTGATTCGCTCGGTATGGATAATTAGGTGGCCAGGTTAGATCTTCCTCCAAGAAAATGAACAATCAAAGCTTCCCTTCCAGAAAAATAAATCATCTTCTTGTCATACATAACCTGTAAATCCTGAGAAAACAAACAAAGAAACCTCGCATAAAATCGGCGGCAATCTATATAAGTTACTAAATCCTAGAAAACAAAGTAAGATATAATGCTTGTGGAATGAAGTTTGCAGATTTCCGGAGATTATAAAACTTAATAATTCAACAAAAACTTTAAGACTCCGTTAGAAAAACAAAACTGGTAAAATTTCCAGATTTTTACACGTGACGCCGTCAAGAGCAAGCTCATGACGCCGTCAGAAGTGACTTGCAGAAATTCTTATGTTAAGTTTCTGGAAAATTTCTGGAAAAACTTGGTCCTACTTCCTGGAAAATCCTGCAAAACTTCATTATGACTCAATACAAGCATTTGACTCTAACAAATACGAATATACATGTTCACTTAATATTGTGGAGAATCATGATCGGTTTGTTTCTTAAAAATATGTTTGGGGTTTCCCCTTACACTTACCGTTTACAAAAATACCTTTAGGTGGAATTAAGACTAGGCCAAAATAACAAAGTAAAGTATTTCCACTTTTTAGTTTAGAAACATGATCTACCAACAATAAAAATAAAGCATGCATACGGAAGCAAATAACAAACAAACAAAATAAAATTCACACAAAACATGGGTTGCCTCCCAAGAAGCACTTGTTTTTGTTCGAGTCACGAGCCTGACTCTACCCTTATTTAACGGATAAATGTGAGGTTTTCCCTACACTTAGGATTAAGTGCGGGTGATAGTAGCGATACACACCATCTCGGTGGAAGTATGCCACATGAGGAAAGAGTGGTGGATGAATTATATGCTCAAAGGGCTGTGCTCCTATCATCATAACCTTACCTAATTCAATCGGGTTAATGGGTGGATTAATATTTTCTCCTAGAAAGGGATCATTTTCTATCAACTTCGAAAGACTCATAGTTGGGGATCCATCTTGACCTAATAAACCTGGTTTAAACCCATAATGTTTCTTATGATCAATAATAAATGGGTGATGTAAGCATGTAAGGTCATTTTCCACTCCTATATTTGTTTCCTCTCTACAAGGCTTAGAGTCCACTACCTTTGTCCTAAGACTACCCGGACTATATGGTTTGATGGGTGGATCGGAACCTATTTCAATTCCTAAATTTTCATCCAAGGATGGAAGATTAGGTAACGGTTTTGGTTAAGGCTCCGGTTCATCAAAACTAGGAACTTCCCTAGAACTAAGAGTAAGGTTATCATTATAAGTATTCAAACCTATATCCTCTAGTTATGTTTGGTTCAAAGGTTCTACCTCTATTGGGGTTCCTAAAGTCTCTTCTACTTCTTCCGGATAAGTCACAGTCGGTGTGTATGCCTCAAATGATGGTAGGACTTGTGGGGTACTTGGTGGGCTTGGGTTTTCTACTATCTCTTCCATCACATCAATATCACCTATGTGTTCATCTTGTATTATGGTAGTGCCTAACCATGACATGCACCTAGGTGTCTCAACTCTAATCTTTTTATCCCTAAACAAACTTTTCGATTGAGCCTTCCAAATTGAAAATAGGCCTACACTTACGTTTTTTTGGGTCCCATGTTCCACTCCTGTATTGGGCATGAATCTCAAAGTTTTCCCATGCGTTTTTTACATCATACTCCCAAAACTCCCCATCTGTTACATAGTCAAGCCTCATTTGGGTTTCGTACTCGATACGAGTGTGAAATAATTGAAGTAGAGGCAATAAATCAAGACCATAGTGAAGGACTTTTTGTAGTAAGTATTTGAAACGAGTCCATGCATCGTGAAAAGATTCATCATGATGTTGTCGAAACATCAAGATGTCATTTTGAAGTGAAAAAGGTAGATTTCGTAGTGGGTTTGGTTGATTGGATGAAAAATTTGGTAGATTCGCGTTCTCCATAATGGTGAACGGAAAATTTAATGGAAATGTTTTTACGAACAAAGACACAAAGAAAAGATAGACTAAAGAAAACCTAAAAATAAAAATAAAATCTTACTAGAAAGGAATCTAGCAAGTAGACAATAACTATTCCCCGGGCTGCGGCGCCAAAAACTTGATGCGTAGGGATTGCACCAGGCTTTACCTCTCAAGGGATCTCAAGAAGCTTACAACCCCCACCAGGCAGTGTACCTGATCGTTGTAGTATAGTATAGTGACAAGTACCGGGGGATTAATCGTTCAGCTAGGAATAGTGTCGCTAGGATTAGAAAACCTAATTACTAGTTCTAAAGATGATGGATGATTATTTTTGTATTTTTGTATTTTTTAGAAAGCAAGTAAATATCTCGGGTTTGAAGGATTTGGGCGGAATTAGTTGATAGTCAACTAACCCAATACTAAAGATGCAATCAAAATAAAATACTAAAAATGAAAATAAACTAAATTAAACTAAGGTTGTGAGCAATAAGTGGAGAAATTGTGTTTACTTAGATTTCACTACTCCCTAGATATCTTTTACACGTTAATTACTTTTTATAGTTGCGTGGATGATGGATTGTATTCCTAAATACCATTCATGGGGTGGCGCACTTGACTCCCCAATCCTATGAGTGCCTACTTCACTCCTATGTCGAGCCGGCTAAGAAGCTCCTAACATGGGATCATTAGAATTTACTCATGCATTAAATACAACCAATAAAACCTAGTGGACATCAGTTCATGTTTCCTAAGATGTTCAAGCATGTTACCATTTAGAGATCTGCCAGTTTTCTTAAGCCTAACATCGAAATCATTCATCCAATACAACCATAAACAAGTAATCAACACATAATCAACATCTAGGTTTCATTAGATCTAAGCAAACACAAGATAAATCTAGCCTAGCATGGTGGAATTAAGAAAAGCACAAGATATAGACAACTAACACATAGACATATTGATTGAATTAGAAGAATACTTATCTCAGTTTCACATGTAAGGGTTCAAGGGCTGAAAACCTTTGAAAAACCTGTAAAAATCGTATTAGGTTCGGCCTTAGGGTTTCTCCCAACTTCTTCCTCTTTTTATGAATGAAAATTAGAAAACTATATATAGGAAATTGAGGCTGACGGCGTCAAGACCAAATGGGTGACGCCGTCATCTCGCCACCAAAATAATTCTCGGACTGCCTTGATCTACATCTGACGCCGTCATGTATTAGGTTCTTCCAGGCCGTCACGTGTTTAACTCTTGACGCTCTTCCTTGTGACGCCTTCATGTCTGCACTGGGCCATCATGCAATTTACTCTTGACGCCGTCACACACTGTTCCCAGCAAGGAAAATTAAGACTTTGGCGTTTTCTTCACTTTTATGCTCCAAAAACGTCCGAATTGCTTCCTTTTCCAGATTTCACTCCCAAAGTACCTAAAATCACAAAAGGAACGATTTAGGGCAACATTTGATCAAATAAATTCAATTCCGGGCTTAAATGACCCCCTAAAAGTGGTTCATATTTCACCTCATCATTTCACATTTTTACGATACCCGGTTTTACGTTTTGTTGCTTAATCATTTACGGTTAGCATCTTACGGAGTCAAAACTAGCTACTTAAGTTAGATAATATCATCAAAAACCAACTCATCCCCCTTATCCTCTTTTGAACCGCCATAGGGGGGGAGTCATCACACATGTGGCTTAATCTTAATTCTTGTACTCATGGATTGGTTACATGTGTCTAAACTTCCTTACAAAGCTTCCTTAAAGTCCTAAATGTAACCTCCTCATTTTAGTATATATAGACACTCATCCTCTTCCTTTTCCTCTCCATCCCAACATCCCACACACACAACACACTTCATTTTACTAGTTTACTTCAAGTTTTATTCAAGAATCAAGTGCTATATCAACACATAAACCCTAGTTTGGTTTTGATTCATCAAACTACTTCAAATCCTTTGAAACTCTTGGTGATTCTCTTGAGTTTAGATCCACTCAAGTCACCTAAACTTTCATCATCTCTCTTTCAAGAATACAAGTGTAGAAAGATTGCTTGAAGTGAAGTAGGGTGGAGCTTAAGTCAATCAAAGTCCTTACCTCATATGTTACTTCTTGTTAAATATCATATTCATGCTATTTACATATCATTCATGCTATATTTTGTCTTATGATTATGTCCATGATGTATAAAAATGAGTAAAACAAGTATTGGTATATATATGTTAACTTATGTTATTTAAACAAGTAAACTAGTAACTTTCATGGTGAAATCTGACCAAAATGGTATAATTATGATATTGGACAATTACATATTGTAGTAGAGGACTTAACAAGGAAAACATAGCAATTTTAACCACCTAAAACGAGTACACGAGTCAAAAGTTATGGCCAAAAGAAGTTAGCGAAACCAAAATGCCGAATCTGCCAAAATAGCATTCTGATCAAAATCCGTATTTTTTCGAGGCCCTTCTGGTCCGATTCATCAAAAAGTTAAAACACGAAGTTTCCGGAACGACGTTTTCGTTTAGGAGTAAAGAAGCTCGAGCCCTGAAAACGCTTTTTGAGTGATATTTTTCTTCAAATTCTTAACAGCCCATTTTAAGACCAAAGTCACTATAAAAAAGTTATGGTTTAATAAGACCAAGAGGTCTAATGACCTAAAATCAAGACCACAACCATGGCTAAAGCCAAGGTTGAGTCTCAAGACCATGGAACAATGACCAAAGGTCACGGCAAGGCCATGACTAAATGACCATATAAACTTACTTAGGCGAAAACATGAGCTAAAGAGTTAGCGATAACTTAAACATGCAATTTGGATCTACTCCATCTAAAGAACCATGAGAATTGACGTGAGGTGACCAGATTTATCAATCCGGTCTTAAGCTCAAAATTCTCGGCCACGATGGCCGGAACAACGACAGCATCTCCGTAACCCTCAACGTGTGCTTGGAGAAGCTCGTTCACAGTTGGCTCAGCAGCCATGATAACAGAAGATGTGGGAACAGTACGGATCTCAGATCTGACTGTTGGTGCTGAACGTCGACGACGTCTTCTAGGTATTCTTACAAGCTCACGTAATGGGCTAGTAGACCTAGAAGAGCGAGTGCGCATGCACTAAAAACAAACTCACTCAAAACAAAATCGAGGCAAAACGACAGTGAACTTAAACCAATAATCACAAGCAAGTGGCTTCTTTAAGAAAGGTACACCACTCACAAGGATACAAAGGCAAGTTTTAAATCTTTGGTTTGGGAACTTATTATGTCCACACCCCCAGTTGGTAGGTGTTCTGTCTTGGTTTGCGACGGTTTATTTTTATGTAGAATTATTATTCGCAAGAAAGAGACGAATGTTTTTGGGTTTTTGTATATGAGTTAAAAACTTTTGGAAAATATTTTTGTTGTCGTTTCGTTTACCAAAATCGTATTTTTTTAAGAATCACCTTAAAAGAAACACGATATAGAAAACGTAACGATCTGTTTTGTTTGTTTTTTTATTTTTTTGGTGTTGTTAACACTTTAGAAAAAGTGTTAATGACGTTTTTGTTTTATGATTTGAATTTACAAAAAGGTGGTGGGTTTATACAGTGACGAATAAAAAACCACTAATCTCTAAGAAACGTTTTGATTACGCAGCTACCTCCCCGGTAGCGGCGCCAAATTTTGATTGGTCCTAAACGGTCAACTAAATTGAACAGGATATGGTCAACCTAGTCAAACATCTAAAACCAACTAACCAAGGAATACAGTATATTCCCGGGTCGTTATGTCCCAGCGAGGTAAGCAATTGTATTCAAAATCGTTTTAAGTGATCGGGTGATTTAACAGAAGGATCAGGAATTTGGTTATTGTGATTAAACTACGAGATTATGGTTGAGAATAGCTTAGAAACACTATTGGAACAATTACTGATGATCAGATTAACTAGAAACGTGAGTAAACCTAAAAATGCGCGTTTGAGTAAAAAAAACGCGAACGCGCAAAATAAAAAGTGAAACGAGAGCAAATAAAGCCCTACGAACGTGAAAATTATATTTTTACAATCCTAATGACTTAAGAAAATTTTTAGAAAAAGAAAAATAATTTTTACACTATTTAATTAATTACTATTAATTAATTACTAATTTCTAATTACTTTTTAATTAACTAAATTACACTAATTATTAATTAATTATGAAAATTACCTAGAAAAATGAAAATTAAATTTAGAAAAATCAAAAATATTATAAAACTATTTTTAAAACAGAAAATCTATTTTTGTTCTACTTTTTAATTATTTAATATTAATTAAAACTAATTATTTAATTGATTTAAACTAAAATTAATTATGAAAAATACTAAATGAACAAGGAAAAATCTGAAAAAATTCCTAAAATTATTTTAACTAATAAGAAGCCTAGAAAAATTTAAAAATGAGATTTGCTTATAAATAAGCAGAAAAGTAAGCCAAATGGCTTAAATAGAAGCTATCACTTTATTTAAATTTGTCTTTTTCCAAATTTTCTTTTACCAAACTGGTTTACAACTAAAAATAAGAACTTTTTGTGAAGGAAATTTGATTGGAACTTAATTATAAGCAGTGTGCAAGTGAATAAGCCAAACAGTTGGCTTATAAGCTTATTTGTGTAGGATTTGAGCTCAAATAAGCAATGCAAGGACTCACACAGTGAAAACAAACTTTGAACAACTTAGAGGGACAGAAATGAAGCTAAAATGACAAGCTATACATACTGAATAAGCCAATTTGACAAATAAGCAATACCAAATCCCATTCAGGCCAAACAGGCCTTGAGGGCAATGTGCAGCCCACTGTGGGGGCCCACAAGGGTAACCTAAGGACCAAACCAAATGTGAATCTGGAAAGGGACCTTGAGGGGCTTTCCAAAGAGCACACAAGCTCAGGATAAGCTCAAATTATGAGCAAGTTAGAGGCTAGTGAATTAGGGCTTATGAGACACTGAGTCAGTGTTGATTTAGAAAGTGCACAAGCCAAAAGTTAATCCCACAAACTCATAACTCAGAAAAATGGTTCACAAAGGTTTGTGTATTCTCAAAACAACTCAAGCAAACTAAATTAAGCAATTTCACAAGCTTATGGCTACCACAGTTAAGGACTTCAAACTTAAGAATGAAAATTGAAATGAACAGTTTACCAAAGAAGTGAAAAATCTCAAGTAATAAGCTAACACAAATACTTAATTACACAGGCAACTCAAATTAACTAAGGAAAACTACAAATTCTCACTGGATCAAATTAGGAACAAAGGAAATCAACAAGCTCAGTCAACTGAGTTTAAACCAGGTCTATTAAGCACTTTTGAGGGTAACAAAAAGCAAGGGTCAAATCAGTTGGATCCCAAAAAAAGCTATGGACCAGAAAGCTGAGCAGCTGAACTTCTTAAAAAGCCCAAATCTCAAGGGTGGGGTCCACTGGGTATCACTTAAGACTTTTTTGAAAAAGGGACAATGGACTGAGGTCTTGGTGCAGGGCACCTACCTTGCCCTGCAGGGTACTTTAAGCCCTCAGATAAGCTCAAAAAAATTCACAATATTAAAACAAATGTAGGGTTTTAAAGACTAGGTGTCAGACTATCCACTGTAGAAATTTCAAGCCCTAACTCCCAATACCAAATTTATTAAAAATCATGCAATTTTTTGGAAAAACTGAGGATACATAACTTTTGACTTTTCTCAATTTGATTACAGGTTGACTTTGGTGAATTTCTCTTGGCCCTAAATGACTTATTGTGTTGTTTTAACTGATAAGTAAACCAATATAAGCATTCCTAACTGTTTATGAAGTGAAATATAGGATTGTGACTCCAAATCCCTTAACAGTCAACAAAAAAAAATGAGATTAGATGTGGAATTGACTTTTAATGTTGTAACTAGTGTTTTTTATGCTTTAACTATCCCAATCTGGCCTTATGTATTCTATCTAAACCCAATTTGACCACTAAGAAATCTTTGAGCACAGTGAAACAAGAAAATCCAAACACCCCTTTAAGTGTTGTCTGTTTGAGTTTTTCAAATAGAATGATAGATTTAAACCACCAAACTGATTCTCAAGCATTTAATATGTTGTTATAAGATGAATGGACCACAAAAACATTATTACTAAGAATGAACATCACTGAATCCCTATTATGCTAAAAATGGCAGTTAACATGGAATGATATTTAAAATCTAACAACACTATAATAACTAAACTAAGTTATGTCTAAATAGCTAAGATAGACTTGAATAAGCAATTAAAATCACAGAATCAATAATGAGCAAGCAATAGTATAGAAAAACTCAAAACTTGGAAAGTGAGACTCACAAAGTGCATTCCTGCCCAAACCAATTGAACCAGGTACCAATATCCATCCTAAGGCTTCCATAAGCCACTATCCCACAGCCATCCCATATACACTGTGCTCCACTGCTTGTCTCCCTTTTTTTTATTTTCTGTATTTATATTTTATTTTATTTTATTTTTTATTTATTGTTTGATGAAACTAAGAATGAAAGTGCACTAGAATCTCTGAAATATCACTTTTATTAATACTGAAAGAGTCAAATTACAACTGAGATTAAAATTACAATACTTAGAAAATTAAATTAAAACTAAAAAAAAAACTAACTACTCCTCCACAGCTTCAATACCCTTTTTATACTTGAACTTTAGGGTTTCTTGGACCTTAGTGAGCATATCCCAGCATTAATTTTGACCCTAGGATCAATAGGATTCAATCTTGCCCCTTCATTCATTTTGGCGCTAAAATTGCATTTGGCGTTTTCTTTGATAACTTGCTGCCAGAGGGGTAATTTTGGAGTGACATGGTTGTTTGGTTAGGCAAGGGGGGGTGTTGAGTATTGCAGAGGTGAAGGCTTAGGTGTGATGATGGAGTTTCTTGAATGTTTGCAGGTGAGTGGGGGTGAGGTGGAGGGTGAGGGTCAAATGTTTGGTTTGACTGGGAAATATATATAAAAAAAACGGGGTAAAAGGGTGTTGGGAATTATTCTACCAGTTACCACGGCTAGTGAAGATATTACAACTGCAGAAGATTGTACTTGCAGTGGAAACTCATTACCACTGCAAGAACAATTATTACCGCTGCTTACTTGATAACTGTTAGAGAAACGCGCTTAGATAAACATAGAAAAGATCTTGTGTATATCTTATTCTATTAGCATTATACTTATCTTGTAGAAGAGGACTCCTTGTTGTATAAAAGGCGATCCTAGGTTATAGTTAGAATATATCTTTCTAATACGTTTTTCCTAGAGCTTCAAGGTGTAACCCTAGTGATATCATAGATCACTCGTATTATTATCATTAATAATATTGGAGCTATTTGTTTGTTACATACATTGTTCTTTCATACATACAACTGTTTCATTTACAATCAATCTTCTAAGTATCATTAAGTAGATTCCGCATACTTATTGGTATCACTCAAAGTATCAATATTAACACAAGTTTAAGGTGTTCACGATCCAACAAGTGGTATCAGAGCAAGGCTTTGATATTTTGATTTAGAAGACCCTATGGCAGACTCAAAAGATACAATGGAGACAGAAACTAGCCAATCAAACATTGCTGCAAAGCTTCCTAAGCTTAAGATAAATGACTTTGAGATGTGGAGGCTTATGATAGAACAATTCTTTATGGTTTAAGACTACACATTATGGGAGATTATAATGTGTGGAAATTCATTCAAACCTGGTACAACTGTAGAGCAGGTTGGTGACAAGACAGTAACAAAAGTTAACACTGGTCCTGTCACCAATGAAGAAAGAAGTCAGCTAAAGAATGATTTGAAGGCTAGAGGTTTATTATTGATGGCTCTACCCAGAGAACAAGTTCTGGCTTTTAGCAAATACAAGTATGCAAAGACTCTTTTTGATGAGATCTGTGAAGTGTTTGGTCGAAATGATTCTACCAAGAAGACTCAAAAGACTTTACTGAAGCAGACTTATGAAAACTTTGGTTCAACAAGTAATGAATCTCTTGATAGCATATTCACAAGGCTACAAAAGATTGTTACTCAACTCACTGCTTTTGGGATTGAGGTGGAAAAGGAAGATCTCAATCTTAAATTCCTAAGAAGCCTACCTTCTGAGTTTGACACCAATGTTGCTGTTTGGGAAGATAAGCCAGATCTAGAGACCATGAAGCTTAATGATGTGTACAATAACTTCAAAGTTATTGAACAAAGATTAAAGAAAGCTGGCAAATTAAGAACAAGTTCTGCAAGTGTAGCACTCATATCATCATCAAATGATAGTTCAGATGAAGAAAGTGATTGTGATGATGACAGTGGTAACATGATTGTTTCCACTGGTAATGGAAGTGTTTCCACTAGGAGCTCAAAGAAACAGGTTGCAGGACTAAGTGATGCTACTTTCTATGCCTTTATATCAAGCCATGTAGGTGGTTCAATTCTCAATCATGAGGATTTGGATCAAATTGATGAAGATGATATGGAGGAGATGGACATTAAATGGCAGGTGGCATTACTAAGCTTAAGATCAAAGAAGTTCTGGAAGAAGACAGGGAGAAAGATACATATAAGTGGTGATGAGACTGTAGGTTTTGACAAAAAGAAGGTTGAGTGCTATAATTGTCACAAGAAGGGGCACTTTGCAAGAGAATGTAGAAAACCAAGGAAATTTGACAACAAGTCAACTTGGTACAAGAAGGATAAGAACAAAGAACCTACAACAGAAGAGCCAAAGGTGCTATTGGCTATTGATGGAGTGAGCTTTGATTGGAGCTTTATGACTCAAGATGGAGAAGATGATTCAAAATCTGCAATGCTAGCTACTGAGCATGCACTCATGGCTTTCTCTGACACTGAGGTACATACTGATAATGCTTGTTCTAAAAACTGTAAGCCCTTAAAAGAGTTAGAGATCTCTAAAACACAATATGATGCACTGATTCTAGATTTACATCATACTAATTATAATTTAGCAAATCATAAAAGAGGTCTAGGTGTTTTAGAAAAACAGATAGAGCATTATATGGCAAATGAATCTAAGTTCGGTGATGACATTGCTGTTTTAAAAAGAGACTTAGATTTTTATGTTGAAGTGAATAAAGCTCTTAGGGAAGAGATTGAAAAAGTTAAGAAGGCTAGTGAGAACATTCAGATAACTAAGCAAACACTAGATCATCAATCCAAGAGTATTGACAAAATTTGGGAAGCCCAAGTTGTGAGCAAAGCTAAATCAGGTCTTGGATACAAATCTGTTCCACCACCTCTAAGAGGTGTTCCAGCACCTCCTAGCATTGACCTAGCTCACACAGGTTTAGAAGAGTTTCAGGATCTACCTATGACCTATGGACCAAAATTTGTTAAACCAGTTGAAACTGAAAAGGTTCAGGTTGAGGTTGAGACTTTTGATAGTGCTAGTGACTCATCTCTTAAAGATGAATGTTTAAATGTTGAGTCTAAATCTAGTGTTCCTGAAAATGTTAAAGTAGAGGAAAGAAAAAGTATTCCTGAAGTTGTCAAAGAGAAGCCTAGGACACAAACAAATCACACTAGGCCTACCACTAGATATGCAGAGATGTATAGGAATAGGTCTAAGTCTCCTAGAGGGAACATGAGAAGTTGGAATCATGTTAAAACTAGGCAGTTTGGTAGTGATTTTGTGTTCAACAATAAGGCCTGTCATATTTGTGGTAGCTTTGATCACCTTTCCTATACTTGTAACTACCACATGGGAAGAAGGGAAGTATTTGTGAATACAAGGGTGAATGGACATAATACTAATAAAGTAACTCACCCAAACCCCCTAAGCAAGATGGTTCCCAGGTCTGTTTTGCTTACCACTGGCATCAAACCAATTTCCACTGCTAGACCAGCAGTTACCACTGCCAGTAGTAAAAACAGAGTTTATCCTAAGTCCCCTGTCACTTCTTTTGTTAAATCTTATCAAACAGGGAAAAAGACTTATTTTGAAAAGAATGATCACAAGAATCACATGTGGAGACCCAAATTTACTAATCCAGCAGTTTCCACTGCTAGGCCTGCAGTTACCACTGCAAGACCAAATGTTTCCACTGGTGTCTATGTGAATAAGAAAAGGGTAAACATGGGTAATGCTGTTAAGGCCTCAGCTCGTTGGGAATGGAAACCAAAAGGAACAACAACCTCAAACAATCCCAATGGTGTATCAATGACCTTTGATAGATATAATTATATTGATACACGAGGCAGATCCAAGTCATTTGAGGCTTGGGTCCCCAAAAGGTACTAATTGTTTTATGTTGTGTGCAGGGACATTCAAAGACAAAAGAGGATCAAGGTTATTCAGATAGTGGATGTTCCAGGCACATGACTGGCAACAAGGCCTATCTTTCAAATTTCAAATCATTTGATGGGCAAGCTGTCAGTTTTGGAGGAGGAATTGGTGGCAAAGTTTCTGGCAAAGGAACAATCAAGGCTGGAAACTTGGACTTTGAGAATGTATACTATGTACCAGAACTCAAGTACAACCTCTTCAGTGTGTCACAGATGTGTGACAAGAAAAACAGATTTCTATTCTCAGAAGATGAATGCTATATCTTATCTAAGGATTATAAGCTACCTGAAGAAAAAGACATTTTGCTTAAAATCCCCAGAAAAGGTAATCTATATAGCATTGACATGAAGAAGATAGTGGCTAAAGATGATGTTACTTGCTTACTTGCTAAAGCCACTTTGGATGAATCTATGCTTTGGCACAGAAGACTTGGTCATGTTAACTTCAAGACCATCAATAAGATTGTAAAAGATGGTCTAGTCATTGGTTTACCTGAGAAGAGATTTGAAAATGATCAAACATGTGTTGCTTGTCTTAAAGGTAAACAACACAGAGCTTCTTGCAAGACCAAGGCACTAAATACTATTGATCATCCACTCTACATGCTGCATATGGACTTGTTTGGTCCTACTTCTGTTAGCAACATCAATTTGAAGAAGTATTGCCTAGTTGTGACTGATGATTTTAGCAGATTTACATGGGTTTTCTTCTTAAATACCAAGGATGAAACTACAGGCATACTCAAGACTTTCATCACTGAAGTTGAAAATCAAGCTGAAAAGAAGATAAAGATCATCAGATGTGACAATGGGACAGAGTTCAAGAATAGAGTAATGGATGATTTCTGCAAAGACAAAGGTATTAAAAGAGAATTTAGTGTTGCAAGAACACCTCAGCAAAATGGTGTTGCTGAAAGAAGAAATAGAACACTAATTGAGGCTGCTAGAACCATGTTAGCTGATTCAAAGCTTCCAATGACATTTTGGGCTGAAGCAGTTAACACTGCTTGCTATATTCAAAACAGGGTATTAGTGGTCAAGTCAAAGAACAAGACACCTTATGAGCTTTTCAGAGGAAGACCCCCACTTTTGGATTTCTTGAAGCCATTTGGATGTCATGTCACAATTCTCAATACCATTGATCATTTGGGAAAGTTTGCAGAAAAGGCAGATGAAGGTTTCTTTGTTGGTTATTCCATGGTTAGTAAGGCTTTTAGAGTCTACAACTTAAGAAGAAGGAAGATAGAAGAGAATTTGCATGTTCAGTTTCTTGAAAATAAAGCTAACATAGCAGGTTCAGGACCTGAATGGCTATTTGATCTTGAGACTTTATCAAATACAATGAACTATGTTCCTATTACCTCAGATTCAAGTGATGCTGATCTTGAGGACTCAGAGGAGTTTATTGATGAAGATGAATCTTGCCAAGATGATGAAGATGATAAAGATCAATTTGTTATGCCTATTTGGGAATTTAATGCAGACTCACAACCTTCAAAGAATACTGTTCAGGAAGATGAATTTGTGAATTTTGATGTTCTGCATGATGATATTTCTGAAGGCAGTGGTAATCCTGTTACCACTGCAACACATGATGTTTCCACTGACGGTCCAGATGTGGAAAATATAGCTCAAGAGACACCAAATGATGATGTAGAAATCACAAATATGCCATCATCATCATATGATATTCCTAACACATCACAATCTACAATTCATAAATCTCACCCAATTAAGAATGTTATTGGTGAAATTAATTCAGGTGTGAAGACAAGAAGGCAAACAAGGATGACAGATGTTCATGGGTTCATAAGTGAAGTCTATGAGTGCAAGAATCATATTACTAAGAATGAATGTTTATTCTTCTGCTTTCTATCACAAATGGAGCCTAAAAATGTTTCTATGGCTTTAGGAGAGTCAAGCTGGGTTGAAGCTATGCAGGATGAGTTGTTGCAGTTTAAGCTTCAAAAGGTTTGGGTTCTTTGTGATTTGCCTGATGGTATGAAAGTGATTGGTACTAAATGGGTGTTCAGGAATAAGAAAGATGAAAGAGGTATTGTCATCAGGAACAAAGCTAGATTAGTTGCTCAAGGATACACTCAAGAGGAGGGTATTGATTATGAAGAATTTTTTGCTCCTGTTGCAAGGATTGAGGCTATTAGACTATTTCTAGCCTATGCATCATTTATGGGCTTTACTGTCTATCAAATGGATGTTAAGAGTGCCTTTCTGTATGGTACTATTGATGAGGAGGTATATGTTGCTCAACCTTCATGATGAGGAGGTATATGTTGCTCAACCTCCAGGCTTTGAAGATCCACATCACCCCAATAAAGTTTATAAAGTAGTCAAGGCTCTTTATGGCCTACATCAGGCTCCAAGGAAGTGGTATGAAACCTTAGCTACTTATTTATTGAATAATGGGTTTCATAGGGGCAAGATTGATCAAACTTTGTTCATCAAGAAAGACAAGGGTGATATTCTACTTGTGCAAGTATATGTTGATGATATTATCTTTGGATCTACTAAACAAGAGATGTGCAAAGAGTTTGAGAAGCTGATGAAAGATGAATTTCAGATGAGTTCTATGGGGGAACTCACATTCTTTTTGGGGCTGCAAGTACAACAGAGTAAAGAAGGCATCTTTATCAGTCAAGACAAGTATGTGGCTGAGATCATTAAGAAGTTCAAGTTCACTAATGCAAAATCTTCCAATACCCCTGCTGACAAGACCACTCACTTATTGTTAAAGAATGCTAGTGGTGTAAATGTTGATGTCCATACTTACAGGTCAATGATTGGCTCTTTGATGTATCTCACTTCATCAAGGCCAGACATTATGTTTGCTGTGTGTGCCTGTGCAAGATTTCAAGTGACTCCAAAGACATCACATATGACAGCAGTGGAAAAGATTTTTAGATACTTGAAGACTTATCCTAATCTAGGATTGTGGTATCCAAGGGAATCTCCTATGGAGTTGATTACTTACTCAGATAGTGACTATGCTGGTGCAAGTTTGGATAGATGATCAACCACAGGAGGATGTCAATTCCTTGGATGTAGATTGGTGTCATGGCAGTGCAAGAAACAGACAATGGTTGCTACTTCAACTACTGAAGCAGAATATGTTGCAGCTGCTAGTTGTTGTGCTCAGATCCTTTGGCTTCAGAATCAACTCTTGGATTATGGGTACAATTTCATGAACATCATCATATATATAGACAATAGTAGTACAATTTGCATTATTAAGAATCCTGTGCAACACACTAAAACTAAACATATTAAAATTCGACATCACTTTATTAGAGATTGTTTTGAGAAAAAGCTCATTAATGTTGTCAAAATTCATACTGATGACAATTATGCTGATTTATTAACAAAAGGGCTTGATGTGGATAGGTTTCAGTACTTGGTAACAGGTATTGGAATGCTTAATCCATAAATTTTTGATGTCTAATACTTTTTAGTGTAGCAGGATAGCTTTTAATGTACTATTATTGTTTGTATATGTTTGTATGGTTTTCCACTAACATTTATGAAGGAGAAACAAGCTCAGTGGAAACTATGCATCATACAGTGGAAAGATTTGTTCTCACAGTGGTAATAAGGAAACAGAGAAGATCATTTATTTCTCACTTCAAAAGGTTGCAGAGTACATTCTTTCACTAAGACAAGTTCAAACACATGTAAACTTAAACAAACAATCCACAACCTAACAAACTAAGATCTTCAGATACTACATAGGTTTCTTTCCTTTGCCCTTATAAGCATGCTTGCTCTTAGCTGGCTTGTTCCTTTTCTCATCAAAGGATAGCTGTTTTCTTGGACAAGCAAGCCCAAGCACTTGTGGTGGAGGTTTCAGATCTTTTGCAGGCTTTGA
This sequence comes from Artemisia argyi, assembly GCA_030686995.1. Classification (NCBI taxonomy): domain Eukaryota; kingdom Viridiplantae; phylum Streptophyta; class Magnoliopsida; order Asterales; family Asteraceae; genus Artemisia; species Artemisia argyi. The sequence continues at coordinate 157,702,401 of CM060677.1, read as the reverse complement.
TGACTCTGGCCACTTCATGTTGTGTATGGCAGTCTTTAGGGCAGTTGTAAGTGCTTTTGGTAGTTCCTCAGCAAGGTTGAAGGTTGGATCATCTTTCTCTGAATCGACATCAAGAGGTGGAGCTGATGTAGTACTTGGTGGAAAGTATCCACTCCATCCAGAAGAATGCTCCTCAGAATCTGAAACATAGCTGATCTCTTCATCAGACGAGCTGTCAGAGGAGATGTACACGATTGGGAAACTCATATTTAAGTCTAGGGTTTGTGATGATTTGGTTGATGCTGATAGATGTGTTTTGAGATCCCTATTTATATGCAAAGTCAAGACCAATGGATAATTAATGAAGTATCTTTACTCCTATCCATTTTGGTAGCTCAAAAGAGTAATTATGGACGATATCGGGTTGACTTTGGAGCAATAAATGTATAAATAGTAACTTGGTTAAAAGTTACTTGGGTTAACTAATATTGGTTCAGTTTGGTCCTTAAGGTGTTTAATGTGAATGGCGTTATAAGATGTGTAACTTAAGACACATAACAAATGGTTTTTGATTCACCATGTCTAATCCACATAAGAATCAACTAGTCCTGAGCAAACGGCTACATGTAAAGACACATCAAATCCGTTCATGGTTGATAGTTTACCAAAAACTAGGTTATCAACTCACCATACATCTTTGTGATCAAGAGTTGGCTAGTCCATAGCAAACGGCTCATGGTAAAGACATATAAAATCCGTTGATAGCTGATAGTTTGCTAAAAACTATGATAAGAGCAGCAAATTTTACATGTTTTTCTTACCATTGCTCTTTGAAAATTCTGTTGATTTTTACCACTGCAGGTTCACAGTTACCACTGACAGTGTAAAATTTTTCTTAATATGTGTAGATGCAGGACATAACTATATCATTCAGAGCTCTACCATGGCAACACTTCATGTGTCTGATTCTAAGGGATTGGATACAGGTAGTGAAATCCCTAGCCTAATTAAAACATATGGGTGGTTCAGAAGTACTATCTAGTTTAACTAGGTAAGAAATTGAATCTTTGTCTAATGATGCACCTCTCCCAGAAGGTAATACATCTGGAAGTGCTGAAGGCAATATGTTACAAAAGGAATTGATGGAACTGTGTACCAAATTCTCATAACAGGTGGATATTAAAGAAATTGATGGAAGTTCTTCTGAATTTTATCTGATTGTGGTGATTTTGGTGGAGATTCTCCCACACAGGGGAGGAAAAAAATGATGATCACATTCAGGGGAGGATTGCTCTCAGCATGTCAAAGTTAAGAGTTTATGCAGGATTGCTCTCAGCATGTCAAAGTTAAGAGTTTATGCAGAATATGAAAATATTAGAACTTTGATTCAGAAGATTCAAGATCAATATGCAAGAGCTGATAAAGTGTTGAGAAAGACAAGATAAGTGTTGAGAAGAACAAGATAAGTGTTTGGAAGAATTCCCATATCCTCAGGTTTATTGTATACTTGAAGAAACTTGTTGATTTACATATAAATCATAAGTTTAGGGGAGGATTGTTGGGAATTATTCTACCAGTTACCACGGCTAGTGAAGATGTTACAACTGCAGAAGATTGTACTTGCAGTGGAAACTCATTACCACTGCAAGAACAATTATTACCACTGCTTACTTGATAACTGTTAGAGAAATGCGCTTAGATAAACATAGAAAAGATCTTGTGTATATCTTATTCTATTAGCATTATACTTATCTTGTAGAAGAGGACTCCTTGTTGTATAAAAGGAGATCCTAGGTTATAGTTAGAATATATCTTTCTAATACGTTTTTCCTAGAGCTTCAAGGTGTAACCCTAGTGATATCATAGATCACTCGTATTATTATCATTAATAATATTGGAGCTATTTGTTTGTTACATACATTGTTCTTTCATACATACAACTGTTTCATTTACAATCAATCTTCTAAGTATCATTAAGTAGATTCCGCATACTTATTGGTATCACTCAAAGTATCAATATTAACACAAGTTCAAGGTGTTCACGATCCAACAAAGGGTTTATTAGTTTAAGTGAGGTGGGCTAAGGAGTGGGCTAGAGTGTGTGGTGGGCTTGGGGATAATGGGTAATGGATTGGGGTGGAAATTGGATTAAGGGAGTAGTATTTAAGGTTTATGATCCGTATGGTTTGTAGTGTGAAATTTACAAGGACCAATTTTGTACTTCTTGAAAGTTGGAGGGCCTGAACTGACATGTTTCTAAAATACATCACAAGGGTAAAACTTGCCAACTTCAAATAACTAAAGGACATAATTTCAATTTTCCAAATTTTGGAACCCCGAGGATCAATTTTGTCATTTTTCAAACTGTAGGGACCAAATGTGTAATTTTCTCAAACTTTTCACCCAAGGATCGTTTTTTATAATTTTTGACTTTTCTATGCCTTGGGTTGACTTTTCTTTCGTTTTAAACTTCCAGGGACTAGTTTTGTCAATTTTTGAAACTTGAGGGACTGAAACTGCCAATTGTGCAAACTTTGTTCGTTTTTCATTTGTTTTTAAACATTTTGCATCTAAAACATATAAAACACACTTTTGGACTAATTTCTGTATTTTGATGTGTTTTTGAGTGTTTTTGGATGTTTTGGCAGTTCAGATACGATAAAAAATGATGAGTATTTACACTCATCAAGGTTGCTCGTAAAAACCTTCGCGATTCGACCATCACATTCACTACTTGCTATATAACTTAAGGTGAGTTCATAGCCCCACTTTCCATTACTTAATTGTTTAACAAACCCTTGGGGGGAATACATGCTATTATTTTTCAACCGAACACAATGCTTTTCAATTGTATGCTTGCCTGATTGTTTTATTATCACTAAGTAACATCCTTGCCAAACCAAGATCCCTTATTATGAACCATTTAATCACTAGTAATAGTGAGCGCGAATATTGTGAATAGGCCTATTGGGATTGACGAATCCCATTTGTGTTGACTAAGTTCAAACAAATGCATTAATATTTGAAACATAGGTATGACGGCAAAGTACCTACCGGGATAACTCCGCCGATTGATATTGGTACACGTTAACGTTTTGGTGTCATAAGCTTAGTGTTATAATACATATTTTGTTTTCCAACCATTAGTGTGAGACTATAGCTCATACTACCAACATATTGTGTTCAACCATTAAACAAACTCTATGAATATCACTCAACCTTTGTGTTGACCTTTTAAGCATGTATTTCAGGTCCATGATGATGAAGGATGGCACGGAAGGGCACGGATATTCAAGAGGGCTACAAATTTTATCATCATTCAAAAACTCATTTAATGTAAATTGTAAACAAGGAACCATCTGGGACCTCATTTTGTAATCTCTGATATTTGTATAATTTGAATGATAAATCTTTTAAAACGACTCAATTAGAGTTCGTTTTCTATTATTATGACTATTGTGCCGTCGAGTAACACTCAGTTTGAATTCCGCTGCATCCATGAATTGGGGGTGTTACATATTGGTACCAGAGCCATGGTTATAGAGAAACGGGTCTAATTGAGACCTAAACTATAACCACGCTTACAAGCAAAAACATTTTATAGCCTTCCGCTCTCCGTGTCTTCCATCCTCCAGACGATTATGGACTTATTAAGCATTTTATACCACACAAACATGTTAGCATATGGATATATGTACCCTTAGCATAATTGAGCACTTCCCCGTAAGCATTTTATACTACATGAACATATTAGTATATTGATTTATACACACTTGTCACATTTTGAGCACTTCCCATAAACATTGAATTGTTTTAACATAGTAATTCTTCTCATAGAAATCATGTGGGTACCCACTTCTCCCGATTATGTGCCCACTCTACCTAATAACTTCCAAGTCTTACCACCCTCACCCGAGTTCGGATTTGACTTCGTAAATGCCTTCGCTTCTGATGACGAAGAAGAACCTTTCAAAGATTCAACCGACGAAGAAGAGGAGGAACCAATGCCAACTAATTTTGCGTCGAATACTTCTAATAATTTTGAACAAAATTGGGTTGAGGCAGACTCCGAGGAGGATAATGAGTATGAATATGTACTAGCGCCATTACCACCACCACTATCACTTCCCTTTGATATCCCTACATGTGATGAATTGGATCACTCATTATGGATCGTATCACGACCACCATTGATCCAACAAGAAAGTCAGCATGGAAACTACAGCCCCTCAAACTTCATCGACTCGTACCTCTATGACACACTAAACCAAGAAGTTGCCGATCAATCAGAGCTGCTCGGACCTTCTAACCCACAATAGACTAGCGTGATGATACTAGTTATCTTTTGTACTACTAAACTGATTAGACTCAGTTAGTAAATGTTATGAAATCCATGTAATAACTAGCGATAGTAAAAACATTGTAATTACTAAACTGAAAGTATCAGTTAGTAAATTTTGAAGAAGCTTGTAATAAGTTTCGATTTTGTAAATCAACCAACGTTGTATGAATAAAACTCTTGTTTTATACTATCATGTGTTATGCCTTTAAATCTTCAACGTAATTATTCTATCATTTCCCATCAAAAATCATGCTTATTTCACAACTCTCTACTCACGACGTATCTTTTATATAATAGAATCATGGCGCCAACAATGAAGACACCACCAGCAATGACTCAAGCTGCTATTCGCAAACTAGTTAAAGATAGTGTAAATGCAGCACTCACAACTGAACGAGCAGCCGTAGCTGCAGAAGCTGCAGCAGCCGCTACAGCTGCTGATGCTGCAGCAGCCACTGAAGTCGCCATAGCTGCGGAAGTTGCTAGAGCTGCAGAAGCTGCCCAAATTGCCACAGCCACACTTAACACTGGAGGACCAAACCCAACTAGTCCTCCAGTGATAAATTTTGATTCGGTACCTAAGGGTTGCTCATTCATGTCCTATTTGAAATGCGAGCCCATAAAATTCAAGGGTACTGAAGGAGTCGTAGGTTTGACCCGCTGGTTTGAGAAAGCGAAGTCGGTATTTTTGGTCAGCAAATGTACTGAGAGTGATAAAGTTCAATATGCCACTAGTACACTGCTGAATGAAGCATTATCATGGTGGAATTCAATATCTCAACCAATGGGCATTGAAAATGCTTATACGATTTCTTGGGATAACTTGAAGAAGATGATGATCAAAGAGTACTGCCCCCGCAGTGAAATGCAGAAGTTAGAAGTGGATTTGGGACCATGTTGTTAAAGGAAATGACATCATAACTTACAACCATCGATTCCAAGAATTGAGGATTCTATGTCCAACAATGGTTTCAACCAAAGAGAAATTATTGGAACGATATATCTGGGGACTTCCACCAAGTATACAAGGGAATGTAACTTCAACCAATCCCAAGGAACTTGATGAAGCTATGCGGATGTCTCGTAGTCTCATGGATCAAGTGGTGCGTACAGCAGAAACCCGAAGGCAAAACTTCTACAACAACACCAACAACTCCAACTACCATAACAACAATAACAATATGAACAACAACAACAACAAGCGACCATGGGATGGTAACCGTGGAAGTAACAACAACAACAACCCAAATCAAAACAACAATCATCATAACCAGCAAAACAAAAGACAAGAAGCCGCAACGGCTTATGTTGCTGCACCAGCCGGAGGTAAATACATTGGGACTCTACCACAGTGTACCAAGTGCAACTACCATCATGCAGGTCCTTGCCCGGCTAAGTGCAACAATTGCCAAAAGCCAGGACATCTTGCCAAGGATTGGGGAAGAAATACTGTAGCTCCTGGTAGCGATGCACAGCCAATAGTTATATGCTTCGGGTGTGGAGAAAGTGGACATTACAAAAATCGATGTCCCCAAAACCAAGGTCAACAAGTTGAAGACATCCAGGGGGGAGCATATATGTTAGGAGGAGAAGAAGCTTATCAGAATCTCAACAACACTACAGAACAATGAAGTTTAGAACTTAGCAGTCATATTTATTTATGCACTATATTGTACTACGTGTATGTCATCCCTAGTAATGGGAGTTTTATGACTTAAGAATATTTGTTGTTCAATAAACAACTCTTTGTGATAATTCTCATCTATTGTACCTTCTATCTCCAAACCAATTTGACTGATTAGTAGACTATTACCATTCTATAAGATTTACCCAGTTATCCTATAAACCATTCAACAAATTTTACTTCAAGCTATTTTGTTACCACTTTATTGTTTCACATCATTTTACTCCAAGATATTCTACCACCATCTTAGAAAAATTTCTTCGTTGATACCACCCTATAAATTGATATCATATCTTCTTTACCCAGCTTCATCTCAAACCACTAAAACTCATCAAACCTAAATGAAGAACACAAGCCTCGTTCGTCTTTTCACCATCATTATCTTCACAACCGTTGCAACCACAAGCTCATTAACAGATCTTGATGCACTTTTAAAGCTCAAATCATCCTTAGTTACACCACAAGCACCCTCATCAGCTTTACAAGATTGAATACCATCTAAAACTTTTAAGAAACACAATACTACGTGACTAAACCGAACATCACATTATCGGTCCTAAATTATACATAGCCTGATCACCTATGTCTAATTCAGGAGGGATCATGTTATGCTGGGAGCAGTCACCTGTATGTTTTCTTAGAAACAAACTTCTCACCTATAATCTTAAAACAAATTTCATGTGAGTATAGGCAATTCATAAGTATTCATACGATAGAGTACGACAATTAATCACTCTTACTCTACCTTTCCCACATAAAAGTAAACCTCATCCTACGGCCATACACTGAAACGACAAATCAAACTACATCACTGGTAATTCCAGACTCTAGTCCTCATAAGTAACCACACCTCTTCATCGACACCACTCCAACATATAACACACATAGAACTTCGGGACGAAGTTCCCCGTAAGGGGTAGAGACTGTAACAATTCACATTTTCAGGTTAATTTCTATTCCCGAAAAATTTCACTATTCATTTTTACTATTCACTTTTTACTATTCATTTTTCCGAAATTTGATTTTATTTCATATTCACGTATGATAAATCATTTCCATGGCAAAATAAAAGTTTGACACTCATCAGATCATTTTCGCGAAAGTTATTAAGGAACTACACGTTTTAGGGTAAAACGTCATTCAAAAATCCTACGCACAACGAAACTCGACCGCGTTAATTTTCCCGCATCAGAAAAATGTTTGATACACTCATGATTTATTTGAGAATTAATCATGACTGAGAAAAATGTGACCAAATAAACCTCGGCCGTGAGAAACAGGAATTTTTGTTTTTAAGCACTTTTACTTAGCCGTAACCTTAGCCTATACCTGCACCGCGTTTCTAAGACAATTTGAGTTTTCACATTTTTGGAAAAAGTCAACATATTTTTCCCTCCTCCTTTGACCAAAAATCATTCCTTGATTTTATAAATCATTCCTTGATTTTTAGGCTTACGGTTTTATGTCTAAAAGACATTAAATACCAACCGACACTAGACTGAGCCCAGTCTAGACATTGTAAGTCATTTTAAATCATTATTATCATATTAGAAAAGTAACATTTTACTTTTCTCAATTTTACACAATATTCGTACGTTTTACGTATTACGCGTTTTAGACCCATGTTTCCAGTTTTAGCAGGGTTTAAGCACCCCAATGGAACCTACCACTCATTTTATATTTTATTATGGAGTATATTGACAAGTTTAGTCATTCTTCCAAGTTTCACATTTTTACGATACCCGGTTTTACGTTTTGTTGCTTAATCATTTACGGTTAGCATCTTACGGAGTCAAAACTAGCTACTTAAATTAGATAATATCATCAAAAACCAACTCATCCCCCTTATCCTCTTGTGAACCGCCATAGGGGGGGAGTCATCACACATGTGGCTTAATCTTAATTCTTGTACTCATGGATTGGTTACATGTGTCTAAACTTCCTTACAAAGCTTCCTTAAAGTCCTAAATGTAACCTCCTCATTTTAGTATATATAGACACTCATCCTCTTCCTTTTCCTCTCCATCCCAACATCCCACACACACAACACACTTCATTTTACTAGTTTACTTCAAGTTTTATTCAAGAATCAAGTGCTATATCAACACATAAACACCTAGTTTGGTTTTGATTCATCAAACTACTTCAAATCCTTTGAAACTCTTGGTGATTCTCTTGAGTTTGGATCCCCTCAAGTCACCTAAACTTTCATCATCTCTCTTTTAAGAATACAAGTTTAGAAAGATTGCTTGAAGTGAAGTAGGGTGAAGCTTAAGTCAATCAAAGTCCTTACCTTACATGTTACTTACCTTTCTTTATTGAAAGCCAAAAGTTGTAAGCAAAACCCTAACATACTTCTTGTTAAATATCATATTCATGCTATTTACATATCATTCATGCTATATTTTTTCTTATGATTATGTCCATGATGTATAAAAATGAGTAAAACAAGTATTGGTATATATATGTTAACTTATGTTATTTAAACAAGTAAACTAGTAACTTTCATGGTGAAATCTGACCAAAATGGTATAATTATGATATTGGACAATTACATATTGTAGTAGAGGACTTAACAAGGAAAACATAGCAATTTTAACCACCTAAAACTAGTACACGAGTCAAAAGTTATGGCCAAAAGAAGTTAGCAAAACCAAAACGCTGAATCTGCCAAAATAGCATTCTGATCAAAATCCGTATTTTTTCGAGGCCCTTCTGGTCCGATTCATCAAAAAGTTAAAACACGAAAGTTTTCCGGAACGACATTTTCGTTTAGGCACCAAGAAGCTCGAGCCCTGAAAACGCTTTTCGAGTGACATTTTTCTTCAAATTCTTAACAGCCCATTTTAAGACCAAAGTCACTATAAAATAGTTATGGTTTAATAAGACCAAGAGGTCTAATGACCTAAAATCAAGACCACAACCATGGCTAAAGCCAAGGTTGAGTCTCAAGACCATGGAACAATGACCAAAGGTCACGGCAAGGCCATGACTAAATGACCATATAAACTTACTTAGGCGAAAGCATGAGCTAAAGAGTTAGCGATAACTTAAACATGCAATTTGGATCTACTCCATCTAAAGAACCATGAGATATTACAAGTAATTGTCATACAAGATTTAAGAAACTCATCCTAATAACGATCTTCATGTAAAAGTAAACTTTCCTAAGTTTATTCAAATATTGGACATGTAACTTTTCGGATCAAAACTTATAAATATATATTTTATCAAATACTACAATAGTAGGGAGCCTCATGTGAAGAGTTCATTAAGTAAGCCATCGAGATGAGTTATGAATTTACGAATTAAAGTGTCCTGGCTCCTCGAACGTTTACTACATGACTTCTGAATTATGTCGGTCCGAACGGTAGTAAGCGATATATAAACTATACATGTTTCATAAACCATTTCTTTTCAAAGACTTACACTATACTAAGTGCTACATCATGGACTAAATGCAAGATATATATAGGCAATTCTTCATATTCTTTACTCCAATCCTAAGTCGCAACATTCTATTGCAGGTTGCTCGTAGAAACCTTCGCGATTCGACCATCACATTCACTACTTGCTATATAACTTAAGGTGAGTTCATAGCCCCACTTTTCATTACTTAATTATTTTACAAACCCTTGGGGGGAATACATGCTATTATTTTTCAACCGAACACAATGCTTTTCAATTGTATGCTTGCCTGATTGTTTTATTATCACTAAGTAACATCCTTGCCAAACCAAGATCCCTTATTATGAACCATTTAATCACTAGTAATAGTGAGCGCGAATATTGTAAATAGGCTTATTGGGATTGACGAATCCCATTTGTGTTAACTAAGTTCAAACAAATGCATTAATATTTGAAACATAGGTATGACGGCAAAGTACCTACCGGGATAACTCCGCCGATTGATATTGGTACACGTTAACGTTTTGGTGTCATAAGCTTAGTGTTATAATACCTGTTTTGTTTTCCAACCATTGGTGTTAGTCTATAGCTCACACTACCAACATATTGTGTTCAACCATTAAACAAACTCTATGAATATGACACAACCTTTGTGTTGACCTTTTAAGCATGTATTTCAGGCAATGTTCTAAAAGGCGTGAGGCGTGGCGTGGCAGCACAGCCACGCCTCAAGCCTTACGCGCCTTTGCAAAGCCTTGGCGTTTCTTAAGGCGTGCTTAAGGCGGCAACAAAATATTTATAAATTTATGTATTTATAATTTTTTCTCATTTTATAAGAGCAATTTCAAATACTAAATCCCAAATCCCAAATAGCCAGGCCCAAGAAAGAAATAACTCAAATACTTGAAATTCAAGCCCAAATCCATAAATCCCCTAAATGCTTCTAAAAATGGCACCACACCTTACCAAAAAGGCGCGCCTTTGCACGCCTTTTCTTGCCTTATTCCACGCCTTTTCACACGACGCCTAGACCTAACGCCTTGGTCCATTTCGTGGCGCCGAGGCCACGCCTCGCGCCTTGGCGCGCCTTTTAGAACACTGATTTCAGGTCCATGATGATCAAGGATGGCACGGAAGGGCACGGATATTCAAGAGGGCTATAAATTTTATTATCATTCAAAAACTCATTTAATGTAAATTGTAAACATGGAACCATCTGGTACCTCATTTTGTAATCTCTGATATTTATATAATTTGAATGATAAATCTTTTAAAACGATTCAATTAGAGTTCGTTTTCTATTATTGTGACTATTGTGCCGTCGAGTAACACTCAGTTTGAATTCCGCTGCATCCATGAATTGGGGGTGTTACAGATATGGACCTTTTGAGTAACTCGAGTGAGATGGTTGCCCCCAAACTTATGAAGAAATTGGCAGATATACATTTCGCACGGGTTACCCAAACGGTTGAATCCACCTTTCGCCTATCTTTTCGACAGTTGGCGTTATGGAATTCGCAAAAGGAGGACTACACTTCGGATTGGCTCAGAGTGGTTCCAATATCTTGTTTAGGACAGACTATGAACGCCAGGACTTACCGATGTGTGTTGTGCTATCGGCTTTGTGTTCCCTTTTTTTCTGTTCAGTTATCGTGCTCAGCTTGTTCCAAGGTCTTTGCTGGGGATATTTATGGGGACCATGCTGTATCATGCGCGGGGATTGTTGGTATTAAACATCAGCATAATGTTGTGTGTGATGTTCTTGTTGACATATGTTCTCGGTCCGGGATTTCGGCACGTAAGGAGGTTGATATTGGGCTTATTGGGGGATAGGGACAAGCCTCTACGTCCAGCTGATATGTTACTTTATTCATGGGATGGCGGGCTTGATGTATGTGTTGATTTGATAGGGTCTTCGCCCTTGACGCAAACTAACATGGTTGATTTTGTGCCGGGTCGTGCGGTGATTGAAGCCGCACAACGTAAACGCGTCAAGTACGAGGCCAAATGCTCGGATATGGGATATGGGTTTCTCCCCATTTCATTCTTTTCTTTTGGAGAACTTGAGAAGGATGCGGCAACCTTACTAAAACATATTCAAGGATTCTCGGTGACTCAAGACATTGGAGCACGTGCTGCTGCTCATATTTTTAGTATGGTTAGCTTCGCTGTAGCTAGAGAAGTGGGGCTCAGATTGTTTTCTATTATTGTGACTATTGTGCCGTCGAGTAACACTCAGTTTGAATTCCGCTGCATCCATGAATTGGGGGTGTTACAGATATGGACCTTTTGAGTAACTCGAGTGAGATGGTTGCCCCCAAACTTATGAAGAAATTGGCAGATATACATTTCGCACGGGTTACCCAAACGGTTGAATCCACCTTTCGCCTATCTTTTCGACAGTTGGCGTTATGGAATTCGCAAAAGGAGGACTACACTTCGGATTGGCTCAGAGTGGTTCCAATATCTTGTTTAGGACAGACTATGAACGCCAGGACTTACCGATGTGTGTTGTGCTATCGGCTTTGTGTTCCCTTTTTTTCTGTTCAGTTATCGTGCTCAGCTTGTTCCAAGGTCTTTGCTGGGGATATTTATGGGGACCATGCTGTATCATGCGCGGGGATTGTTGGTATTAAACATCAGCATAATGTTGTGTGTGATGTTCTTGTTGACATATGTTCTCGGTCCGGGATTTCGGCACGTAAGGAGGTTGATATTGGGCTTATTGGGGGATAGGGACAAGCCTCTACGTCCAGCTGATATGTTACTTTATTCATGGGATGGCGGGCTTGATGTATGTGTTGATTTGATAGGGTCTTCGCCCTTGACGCAAACTAACATGGTTGATTTTGTGCCGGGTCGTGCGGTGATTGAAGCCGCACAACGTAAACGCGTCAAGTACGAGGCCAAATGCTCGGATATGGGATATGGGTTTCTCCCCATTTCATTCTTTTCTTTTGGAGAACTTGAGAAGGATGCGGCAACCTTACTAAAACATATTCAAGGATTCTCGGTGACTCAAGACATTGGAGCACGTGCTGCTGCTCATATTTTTAGTATGGTTAGCTTCGCTATAGCTAGAGAAGTGGGGCTCAGATTGTTTCTCGGCTTCCCATTAATTTCTTGTAAACCCTATAAGTTTCTAATAAAGTGATGTTTAATAATAATAATAATAATAATAATAATAATAATAATAATAATAATAATAAACTTGCTAACAACACCCTTTTACTTAACTTACATTTATTAAAAAGCATTTTCCAATATAACTCGCTTGATATTAATAAATATCTTATTAAAACTAATTTATTTTAGTTATATACGCTGAAATCATGTATTTATAGTAATACTAATAAATATCTTATTACAATTGTTGAGTGAACAGGTATATGTAAATAAAAATAAAAGAGTTTGCAAATCGATGCTTATAATCAAATCCGTAATAATAATAATGTCATCGGCAATCCAACTCACAGGTTGACCATTTAAATGAAAACGAAAGACAAGGTTAAAAATGGAAATTAAACGGGAAAACCTATTAATTTTGTCAAATATAGAAATATCGATGTTAAATAGCTGTCGATGGTGACACGCGTTATTGCATTATTGAAATATGGTTTTCTAGTTCCTAACCGAGGAGACATGTGCACCCACCATTTAATTTTTTGTGGCTTTTATTTTTTTGACATTTATGTTTCAATCACAACTTTTGACTAACTTTGTGGGTAACATTTTATCTCATAAATTTAATTATATATGATTATTAAAGTTCGCATGCGTACATTTTTATTGTTCAATTATAGAGCCACCGAGGTGGTAATGGCAGTTAATAATGAGTTGTTCCTCGTTTCTTAACTTGGAACATGTCGGAAATAAGTATAACATGTCGAAAGGAGACCCGGATCCTGAACGTGGATCTGCCCTTGTGCGAGAGTTTGTAGAAATGTTGTATGATGAAACAAAGTAAAGTGTAATAGGCGGTCTTTTACGAGGAGAAAAAATAAATAAATAAAAATATTAAAAAAAAAAACAAAACAAAACAAAAACAAAAACAAAAACTATACATAGTATAAAAAACAGGAGTGCTAACCATGTGTAAAATATGCTTTGGAGAAATTTTATGGTAAAAAAGGTTTTTTTTTTTTTTTTTTTTTTTTTTTTTTTTTTTCATTCAAAATCATGTAAGACACGTCTTGTCAATAGATGGTCTTTTTGTATCAAAGTATCGTCTTAAGATCTGAAAACTAGAAACAAATATAAGTGGAATATTGAACTTGAAAAAAATAAAATAAAATAAAATAAAAATTCTAGAGCCCAGAATGATCGAACTTAAGCTCGATGATAGCCCAGACCAACAAGGGCTGCCATGCTGGAACAATCAAGACATTTTGTAAATCAATCGTAGACAGCGTTACTTATGTTAATGCTATCTCAATGCGGACCAAAAAAAACACCAACTGCCCATCTACATTAAGCTAGTGTATTAATTAACCCTTTTGTTTAACATAAAAATATCAACCACCGTTAAATGACATAGTGGAAAAGTCTTGTTTCCACACAAAATATTAAAGGTTCAGATTTTGCTTAGTGTGTACGTTTGAAGGAGGTTAGCGAAAGGTTGCAAACAATTTCGAGATTAACTTGATGAGATCGTATAAATCTGAATAAAAAATGCTCGCTATACTCAGGTAATCTGAATTGAAAAAATCTCATCTGCTTACCCATTCATTTAACATAAAATATGCAAGTGTTTGATAAGGGAGGCATTAGTTTCTTATAAAGCATAAATGAAATTTATGTTATATGAATATATAAATGATAAATGTTACAATTATAAAATTTTAACAAAAAATATTACACAAAAGGATGTGACATGCATTTATAAAAAGATGAGAATTTAAAAAGAAGATTAATAATTGATTAAAATGAATTTTATTATTGACAAGATATTCTGAAAATTTCTTTATAAATATTTTGTAGATGCAGTATTTTTCTATATATAACCTCTCCCCCAATTAACAACATAATGATTTCATTTCATTCACTTAAATAACAAATTCCGCATTGACCTATCTGAAAGCTACTTCTTTCTTTTCAAGAAAGATAAGAATTTTTGTTGAAGAAATTTAGTTTGATTTTAATATCCGTTCAGTTTTATGTAAGCAAGAATTATATAAGCCAAACTTAGGGGTTGTTATCTTGTGAAGTCGTTCCATAAAAATAAGTGATCGATGTAATATGAGAATTCTAGTGTTCGAAAAAAATATATATAATTAATTTCATACTAGCTGGGTACCCCGCGCGTTACAGCGGATGATACTCATGTGATTATATTTTTCAGCAATAATCTTTTTCAAAACAACTTTTTTACAATAATACAGTATTTCAGCCGTAAATCTAAAGTGGTTCCCGTCTTTAACAAAAATTCAACAAATCAAATAGTTAACGAGTCGGGTCGGGTCAAGGCTGTGTCCAATTCAACCCAAGCTCAAAACATCGAACATATTTTTCTATCAAGTGTTTCTGTATCAATACATAATATTATTTGAGTTTTGGTAAACCTTTTTTGAACAATAATGTATTATTAAAAAGAAAGTGGTTTCCGTCTATAGCAAAAATTCAACAACTTAAATAGTTAACGAGTCGGGTCGGGTCAAGGCTGTGTCCAATTCAACCCAAGCTCAAAACATCGAACATATTTTTCTATCAAGTGTTTCTGTATCAATACATAATATTATTTGAGTTTTGGTAGACTTTTTTGAACAATAATGTATTATTAAAAAGAAAGTTAATACTTTAACTTTAAATTCAGAAATACGTTTACAACTTAAAGTCTAATGCTCCACATAAATACCCATTATAAAGTGGGTTGTTACATATTTTTGAAATGGGTTGTTACAAGTTCTGTTAGGTCACCATATTGATTTCACACAAACAAGAATGAAATAGATATAAGGATAGGATGAATATTTGAATGAGAGAAATGTAATTGCAAAAGTTTCTTTTAGATTTCAAATAAACAACCAAGTTTTACAATAGCCTAAGACTAGTACATATAGATGAGGAGCTAGGGCAACACTCCTAGTCCTTCCCTTACATGGATTTCGTGTGGGCTAGAAGCCCATGGACTTAATATCTTAAGCCTAGTAAACTTATAACATTACATAAATGAAAGTAAGTAGTAACTTAAGCAACCTATTATTACAAATGACCGAGACTTGATAAAATAGTAAAACTTTGATCCCAACAATCTCCCCCTAAGGGTCGGTCATCATGGTTGCTCGACGTCTTTGTCATTTCTTCATCTTTGACTTTCATAGCTTTAGACGTCTTTCAATCATCATGAGATAAGAATCATTCATCGTTCTTTGTGCTTTGTTCATTGTTGTTGTGATAGTGATCAAGTAATGAAGTTGTCTGCCTTTCGTCACTTCCGCGTCTGTGGTGGTAGTCAGCCATTCCAACATGCTCATACATCTTTGAATTCTGACTTATACATGCATGTAGTCCCTTCCTTTCACTTAAGATCTTTAGTCTTTATACTTTGTAGATTCTTCTTTTTGTCGTAGAATCTTTCTTTGAACTTTGTGTTGCTTTGATCTTTGAGGGAGCTTTTGGTGACTTCAAGATGCATGTATGAGCATGTGGAATCTGTCGCCATGGAGATGATGTAACCCTGCATGTAAACAGTTAGCAATAAAACATCCGGTACTTACGAATAAGGAATTAGAGATCGTCAACAGCATATTGTGAAGACTCCTTCTAACCCTTATCAAGGCCGTTCCCATATCAGATACTCCCGAAGGAGCTTACGAGACCTACTAAGTAGCTCAATGACTGGGTGAGTCGCTGGGGATCACTCCACGACTGTAGACCGCAAAGAGACCACCGCAAACACTAAGCGTAACCCGCAAGGAGTTACCGAAGTGACCTGCTGTCAGGGCTGTTTGATGTTGACCCTGGCAGGATTTCCGTTCAATTATTGAGAAATACTTATGTAAATTCTCTCATAAACGTTCTCGGCAGATTGCTAAGATCTGCGGAGGACTCGATAATTTACAGCTAGTGTCCATTGATGTAGAACACCAGTTGTAGAAATACTAAGTGTTCCTAAAAGATCTTTGATGTATCTCATGGCTCTAGACTCGAAAAGTGCACACTTAGGTTTCCTATGTGGAGAATAGGAAAAGGTCTCCTGCTTCAATATCAACCATCTCTAAGAGATAAGTCGATAGATTACATCGGTTCCCCGTGAGAATGAAACAAGCTCTTTTAAGAGAACTTGAATGGTTAAGAAGGTTTAGTGCATTGCGTCACTGGGTCCATGACGACTTTGTCTTCAATATCGGTGTCACCTTAGTAACAACCAGTAGCATATGAGTTGAACCCGGTGTCTGCCATAAGGTTGAACATATGGAGGGCTATTTCTTTTCACCCTTTTATTTACTTTTCTTTTTAATTCTTCAACTCCTTCTTTCCCTTTCATTCTTTTCTCCTTTTATCGTATCATACCTAAGGACTTCTAATTCTAACTATTAGTGATGTCCTTGGGTAGATCCCTCCGGCTCTGGCGAATCATAGGACTGTATTTCCTATCTTAATCACCTTATAACTCCATGATTATCCGACAATAGCCAAGAAACCGTTGATTGAAAGTCTCTCAAAGTGTTTGTGATAATCAAACATTTTGTTTAACACTTTGAGAGTTTTGTGTTTACTTTAGAAGGGCTCCCCCTTCACATGTGCTCATAAGTGTTTAAATAAATTTGCACATGCGGGAGGAACAAGCACTTTTTGAATTGATCCACTTTCAGTGAACCCGACCGATTCGAGACACGCTTACATCACTAGTTAGACTAGCTTGAAATTATTACCCGGCCTGATCAAATCCATAGAAAGTTTCTCGAAACGTTACATTTCTACTAAGATAAATCCTTTTCGAGACACGCTTACGTGGCTAGTTAAAGAGTTCCATTGTCAGCTTTTAGGTGACAACTAGCTCTAGTAACTAACTTGATGTTATTACCCGTCGAGGATAAGTCTTTTCGAGATTACTAACTTTTATGTTTCGTCAATTCTTGGGTCAATTCTGAGTCTAGCTCGCACAAGATACAACTTTAGCAACTTTGAACTTTCATATTTTAATCACATTCACTTTTTCTCCCCCTCAAAAATAGCATATGAGATGTTGTTTTTGATAAAATTTTGATTAAAATATGCTTTTTGAGTCTTATGGGGAGATATCAACAAGAACATTTGGTTTTCAAACGATGAATTTTTCAAGTGCTTCCCCTCAACAAGTGAATACTTATTGAGGTGAAATACTTGCCTTTTAAGCAGAGTTATGAAAATCAGAAAATGTTTGATTAACTCTACTCAAAAGTAAGAAGCCTTCGCTCCTTATATAAGGATTGAGGCACTGAAGCGTACCTCAGGGTCCTTTCATTACAAGAGCAGGTTGTACACTGTTATGTGTGCACAAGCCATAATGAAAAATAATTCAATCAAATGAAACAATTGATATTAAAAAATTAAAATCCAAATGTACCAATTTAATCTTCGTCAGGAAGTGGAGCATCGAAGTCAGTGAACTTTGGTTCAGGTCTTTCAAAGAGTCTGATAGGAAATGATGGTCTGACACCGATATAGCTTTCCAGTCGTCTGATCTATTCCCGTCGAAATAACCTTTCTTCAATCTTCAAGACAAAATTACGAACTTATCTTCTTGAGCTGGATTTCCATCTAGGTTGTTCCCCTTTTGCTATCTTTCGCCGATCATCATTCAACCTTTTGACAAGCCCATCACGAACGGATTTAAGTGTAACATCACAGAATTTATGTATCTCATCGAACCTCATGAAGCTTTGTAGATTTTTGCTATTGATGTAGGTGAAACCAAATGAAGGTTCTTGAATGAGTGTATACTGAGATGTTTGATAGACTCCATCAAATCTGAATTGCAGCTTTGTCAAATTGATCTTCTGTTGGTAACTTTCCACTCCAAGCTGAAGATCTTCCACTCTTTCTTGAACTATCAATCGTCGGATGAATAGAAGTAGTGATGCCATGAAGTTGTATTGAATATCTCTATCGAATCCACGCATTCTTCCTTGAACCTTTTCGAGATACATGTCTTCGATGTCATTAAGATTAAGGTCTGGAAAGTCTGCTTCGGAGAATTTGTACTTCTTTTCATCTTGTCGTTTAACCACAATCTCACGCATGAACATGTAGTTAAACCGTTTCGACTCTTGAATCTCCAAGATGGCAATGATCTTAGATTTATGCTTCACATTTTCCAATGATTTCTCTGCTAATCTGCTGGTATAACCGAGACGATGATGTTTTGGCCAGTGTTGAATCCCGTGTAGAGCATCTCTGTCGTAAGCTACGATGGAGTTGCTGAAAACTCGAGTAGTCTCTTCAATTGCAGGAACTTCATATCTTGCGGCTGGTACTGAGATTGTGAGTGAGGAAGCATATTTTTTCTTGGATGTCTCTTGGGTGAGTTGGATGTTACGAAGATCTTTGTTGAAGAAGAAGCTGTAAGATATCTTGGGTTTATCTGGAAATCCTTTCAAAGGTAATGGTTTAGTCCAGTCAGTGAAGTAAGGCTTTTCATGGTTTTTGGAACTGAGGTCGATATTCACTTCAGGATTTAGCCAGTCAAATTCGCCAGACAATGCACTAGCTATATTCTGCATGTGATACTCATATTCCACTTTGTTTCCAGATCTTGACTTAAGGAATTCCTGTGCATCCTTATTGATTCTTTTGAGCTCCGCCTTCGTAAGTTTCTCAATCTGAAGATCCTTCATTATGACTTGAGTAAATTGTAATGTATTACCAGGAAGGGGTTCTTCATTTTTGAGAGGAGGTTGAGCTTGTACCAAATCTGTCAACCAATCATTATGAGGTGTGTCATCATTGTCGAGCCATGAATGACGTCTTTTCTTCTTTGATTTCTTAGACTTAGATGTAGCATTCTTGTCGTTAGCCTTGGATGGTGATGATGGTCCAGCATGAGAATCAGGAATAGGTGAGGCACGGTAATCGGTGTCAGGTTGACCTTGGTAGTCATCAGTAGGTTCCACGAAAGTTTCTTCCTCTTCAGTTGGACATTGACCGGTAGCGGAGGTGTGTTGTTGATTACCAGGAGGAGTGGAGTCCTTTTGTGGTTGTTGAGAAGATGAGGGACCAGTTCCAGACTTATGTTTCTTGCCTTTTGAATTCGGGTCCGAGTTGTCATCTTTCCTTGACCTCTTTAAGGTTCCAGCAGCATCTTTGCATGACTCTTTCGACAAGTTAGCAGATATAGCATCCACTAGTACCTTTTCTTCTGTAGTCTGTGTGGTTTTGTAGGAAACTTTGTCGTAGAGTTGAGCAAGCAAGTCATCGAAGGATAATTCAGGGACGGTTGGAGTTGTAGTAGAAGCTTTAGCAATGTGAAGCGTGAATGGTGTGGTTGACAACATTTTCTTTACTACACTTCTAATTCTGTGATCCAATTTGTCCTTGATAGGTTCAATGAGGCTTGCAACTTCAGGAGTGACAATCTCAACTAGATTTTCAGTAAGATAATCTTGTGTGACAGTCTTAATAAATCCTGTGTAATCAGAGTTCAAGAACTTATCGATCAGCTGCTTTGATTCCTGGAAATCTTCAACTTGTTTAGCAAGACCGGTAACCATGGTGGTAAGTTTGTTGACTTGCTCCTGAAGATCAACTGGTTGTTTTGGTTCATTGATTGAATGTTGCTTTGATGCGGTTTCAGAAGGTGTGGGAGATGAATGCTCAGGTGATGATTCTAATGACGACTCGTTGTGAGAGCTTGAAGAAAAAGCAGGAGGAGTCGGATCCTTTGGTGGAGAGTCTTGAGGAGGTGGAGGTTGTGCTGAGGAAGTCTGCTGAGAAGATGATTTAAGAAATATGTTGGTGTCGAAAACGTTCTTCTCTTCGTTCTCTTTTCTTGGACGTTCCTCTGCTTCTTCTGCTTCTCGTGCAAGAAACTCTGGAGTAATGAGGTATTCATGTTCCTGATCCATAGCAATATTCTCTTGTCCGCCAACATTCTCTTTTACATTAGCAGTCTCAGTCATAGTGATATCTCTTGTATAATCTGTCTCTTTAACAATGTCATCAGGTTGTGGAGCTGATTCTAAAGTAGTGGACACAACGAGAGGAATCATGCTGCTTGTAGCTCCTTCATGTTCTGACTGATCGACAGGTGGTGGTGGTGAAGGTTGAGACTCAAGTCAGCTTTCGAGAGCTGCTTTCCTTTGTTCTTTGAGAAGTTGCTTTTCTTCAGCTCGTGTGTCGACAACTATACTTTTCAGTTTGTGTTTATCGACCAACTGTTCAATGATTGGTTCGTCTTCATCATCATCATTAGGCTCATTAATCGTGATCCCTTTCCTTTTTCTAGACTCTGCTTCAAAAGTTTCAAGACTTTGTTGTATAGCGATCTCCGTTTCCGGAAATGTTTCTTCAGGTACTCTAACTCTTCTTTCAAAGTCTTGTTCTTCTTCTACAGATTCCGTGTCGAACTCAGATTCGCTTTCAGAAGGTGGAGGTGTAGGTTCATCTTGAAGAATGTACTCAAGATTTACCTTCTTCTTTGGCTTGGTTGCAGGTTTAGGTTTGGATGTTGGTTTAGGTTTGGCGGAAGTCTTGGGTTTAGCTGATGGTTTTGTCTTGGGAGCAGCCTTAGACTTAGTCTGAGGTGAGCCAGTGGTGCTTGTAGTACTCCCAGACTTCACACTTCCTTTGCTACGAGTCTGAATAGTAGCTTCTTCCTGTACCCCATTGTAAGCATTATCATAGTATTTGTAGTTCAGACTTTTCTTGATTTTGTCATCAAGAAGATATTCGGGAAGCCTCATTCCTTTGATCTTGGTAGAGGAAGTGGTCGTCTTGATGAAGGAGGTGGTGAAGTCGTCCTCGAAGAGGTGCTTCGGCTCATTAGGGTCTCCTATCCTCTTGATAAATTCTGGAGTATCTTTGCAGAAATGTTCAATGAGGAGCTTAGTGAATCTTGTGAACGGGATCATAGTCTTTACACGTTCGGTTTGAATGATGTAGACTATATCGTTCATGATTGGAACTGCAAAGTCAATAGGTGTCAAAGTCACCATTCCCCAAAATGTTTGTAAATGTTCAAGCCTAGGATGTTCGTGACCACTTTTTCTTCCTGATATCGATCTTACAACCAACAGACAGAATGTTCTCCAGGGCTGAGGTATATTCTTGGCATTGAATCTGGAATGTTTGACCAGAGGTACGTCATCATCAACATCATATCCTAACTCAACAAAGAAGTCAAGAAGGTCCAGTTCAGGTAGTATTGGAGCAAATTCGTTGTCAATTTGAGGTAGGAGAAGGACTGTACGAAGGACGTCGTGATCTACAATGTAGACTTGTCGATCCAGCGTGACAGTGAAAGACTCATCATCCAAATTTGCCTTAGCCGTAAGCCAGAACTGATGAAGATAAAATAGAGGAACTGAAGTAGAACTATTGAGCAGATGTTTGCATGGATGAGCAAGTAGAATATCTTTAACAATCTTGCACGAGTTCTCAGTAATTCTCAATTTGTCGAAATCAACTCGTGGATTGTTGTTGCCAATCATAACGTTGTAGTTAGCGGGAGTGATATCATCCATGGTGAGTAGTGGAAGAGTTTGTTCAGTGACGTTCTCGTTGTGTTCAACCATGTTATTCTGAAAAGCAGTATCATAAACCAAACATTGAGATTTGTTACGAGTTAGCACGATTGCAAAGTTTGATTAAAGATAAGCATTTAGAATCATGTAAGCACGTATGGTTCAATTTTTCATGTATAATGATAAGAGACGTGTACTTAGAGAGTCTATCGTATTATGAATCACATAAGCTCAACGAATTATCACAAAATAACATCACATAATACATTGATAAAAGTCCATTATCACAAGTTACATGTTTTCGAAATTACAATGTCACAATGTTGATGACATGGTACATAGAGCTAAGTAACTCTCAAAACACCTAAGTAATTAACATGTTTTCGAAATCAAATCACAAGAACCAATAATTTCGAAAAAGCATTCATTAAGTAACATTTTCGCAATCGAATATATTGAGTGTTTTCGAAAAAAATTTCAAGTGTGTTCTCGATAAAAATTTATCGAGAACAGTCCACTAGAATAGTTTTTCGAGAATACTGATTATAAGGGATTGCGAAATTATTAAGTTGAATGATGATTTCGAAAATATATGGCCATGGATGAAAAAATTTCGCAAACACTCAAACATTTTCGAGAAGATGACAAAATGGGTATTTTCGAAAAAATACAACATTTTGAGATTTCTCGAAAACTTGTGATTGCGAAAAGTTTCAAACACGTTTGCGATAAGGTTTTTCTCGAAAATTCTTATACAAGAATTTCGAAACTATGCCAACGTACGTTTCTTTGTGATAATAAGTATTCCAAGTGATGAAACATGTTGCAAATGATGTTTTTCAACGATTAGAGACAAACAACTCAATCAAATATAGTGATTTCGAAAAAGATTCAAGAACACATTCTCGATAATATGCAAAATCATGATACATTTGAGGAAGTTAGGTTCTTTCATATCACAAACATACAATAGAAGCATATAAGCACACCAAGTAAGCTCACATAAACACAAAACGAGAGAACCCTTTTAGAACGAAACCCTATCTATCGAGAATCATGCATACTTGTATATTGTACAAATTAATAAGCATAAACATGATAAATACATACATGAGACCATATCCCACCAACAAGAATAACAAAAACATCAACAATTCAATAAAACCCAATTCGTACATAAAACCCTAGGTTTCGAATTATACTCAAACATGAAGAAACGTATGATTAATTAACATAGGAATGTTAGAAACATGTAGTGTGACTAAACCCCTATCAAAATTCAACCTTCCAATCATGAATTGACAAAATTCGAAAATTGAAACCCTAGTTAAAGAAAAAACCGATTGAAATACATCTAGCCAAATAAATCAAGATTAATCGAAAACCTATGTATAAAAGACCCTTAAGAATATCAAGGAACTTACAGTTTGAAGATTGAAACTCGAAAATTATGTTAGGATTAAGCAGCCGTGGTTTTTCGAGAAAGGAGGGTTTTGAGATTTTGAAAAAAATGTTTGTGGGGTTTATGAAAAAAAAAACGGGGGGTGTTTGTTTTTGTTAATTGTGGTACTTTTGAAACTTGTCACATATGGTCCCCTAACTATCCAACTAGCAATCATAAGTCCTAAAGTTAGACATTAGTAAAGACTTAAAGATATACAAACTTACGACACCATATTTGAGAAAAGGAAACGAGATATGATATATCTTATGAAATACCGAAACAACGCATCAAAGGTAATATGCAAGTATATCGTTTTTTGAAAAAATTTATAAAATTTTAGACGAGTCTCCCCCTCAACACTTGTAAAATAACAAGGTGTTGAAAGAAAGTGATATACTTGCATTTTTTTTTTTTTTTTAGAGAAGAGAAAATATTTTTGTGTTTTTGAGGTTTAATAAAAAATAACGAAAAACATTTATTTTACAAAGATAGTTAAATTGGTGATGTTTGACACTTTACTTTTGTTTTAAAAACTTTTGCAAATCAAATGGTGTCAAACATCGCATACCAATTTGGTGAACTAAACTTGCAAACCTTGATGGAGCTAAGGGTTTTGTGAGTAAGTCCGCCAATTGGTACTCAGTACCCACAAAATATAATTCAACTGTACCCTTCTCGACATGCTCTTTGATGAAATGGTATCGGAGATCAATGTGTTTGGATTTGCAATGATGAACAGTGTTGCAGGAGATTGCAATGGCACTCTTAGAATCGCAGTAAATCGAAATCTTGTTGAATAGGTAGCCATAGTCTTTGAGTTGTGATCTCATCCAAATGACTTGAGCACAACAAGCAGACATAGCTACGTATTCAGATTCTGTAGATGACAGTGATGTGCAGTCATGCTTCTTTGATTGCCAAGACACAAGTTTATCTCCAAAAAACTGTAGGCCACCTGATGTACTTTTTGGCGAGTCTAAGCATCCTGCATGGTCAGCGTCTGAAAAAGCTATTAGTTCAAAACCAGAATCCTTTGGATACCAGATCCCCAAGTGGATGGTTCCCTTTATGTATCGAAGGATTCTTTTTGCCTCATTGAGGTGTTTTTCAGTTGGATTAGCCTGATAGCGAGAACACATAAAGACAACAAATACAATATCAGGTCTACTGGATGTGAGATACATGGGGGACCCAATAATACTTCGGTATTTGGTAGGGTCAACTGGAGTTCCATGTATATCAGCATCTAGTTTAGTAGAATTGGCCATCGGTGTATTCATAGTATCACTACTTTGCATTCCATGTTTCTTTAAAATCTCAAGAGCATATTTGGACTGATTTAGAAAAATTCCACGGGGTGATTGATGAACTTGTAGTCCTAGAAAGAACGTAAGTTCACCCATCATGGACATTTCAAAATTATCTGTCATTAATTTTGCAAAATCCATTGAGTAATTTGTGTTGGTTGAAGAAAAAATAATGTCATCGACATAAACTTGAACAATTAATAAGTCCATCCCGTAGGTTTTTGTAAACAGTGTTGGATCCACCGAGCCTAGAGTAAAATCATTAGCCAACAAGAATTTAGAAAGCTTGTTATACCACGCCCTGGGGGATTACTTAAGACCGTAGAGAGACTTCTTAAGCTTGTAAACATGATTGGGACGTCTGGATCAACGAATCCTTCAGGTTGACTGACATAAACCACTTCTCGGAGTTGACCGTTCAGAAAAGCCGTTTTCACGTCCATTTGGTAAACAATCATATTCCGATGAGCAGCAAATGCTAAGAATATCCGTACAGCTTCAAGTCTAGCCACAGGAGCAAATGATTCTTCAAAATCGATACCTTCTTCTTGAGAATAACCTTTTGCTACCAAGCGTGATTTGTTGCGTATGACTGTGCCTTCTGCATCCAGTTTGTTTTTCCAGATCCATTTTAAACCAATGACGATGATGCCTTCAGGTTTTTCAACCAATTGCCATACTTCTAATCTTTGAAAGGTTTCGAATTCTTCTTGCATAGACTCAATCCAGTTTTCATAAGTCATTGCTTCTTTGACATTTTTGGGTACGATTTCACAAACTGTGAGTGCATAAATGCAAGTTTCACCGTCTGTGTGAAGGCGTTGTCTTGTCATGATAGGTGCATCTGGATGGCCAATAATTTGAACTAAGGGGTGATCTCTAGTCCATTTGTGTGTCGAAGGATGAAGTTGATAAGTATCTCGCAAGTGAGCAGGATCCAAAGTACGTGTAGATGACTCAGCAATGTCGGGGACAGGTTGAGCGTTTGCAAATGGGTTAATAAATGGTTCTGGGTCATGCTCTGCGGGTTGTGGAACTGATACAGGTATGGAATCTCCAGCTGATTGTCGTGTGTTGGACCCGGTTTGTTCTGTTGTTGTAGATGATATGACTGGAGGACCGTCTCTTCCAACAGTAGTTGTTGTTTGTTGAGGTGTATCAGGTACTTGATCTTGATCAAGATGTGCAGCGGAATTTGGTGTGGCCTCAGGTGGACGGTTAACAGGCGTATCATCAAACAATGGAGCAAACAAGGTTTCCACTTCTTTACGAGAAAGTGACAATGGTTCAGCCGAAGAGACCGGAAAGTTAAGACGGTTGGTTGCGGGTCCTAAGCCGTGTTGCTCAGAAGCCATTTGAGTGAGTTCATCGAAATTAGCATGAATAGTTTCTTGAATTTCCCGAGTACGACGATTCCAGATCCGATAGCCTTTTGAATTTTCACAGTATCCTATGAATACTCCAATGTCAGCCTTTGCTTTAAGTTTACCTAGATCATCACGATCATTGACCGGGTAGCATAAAGCTCCGAATACATGAAAGTGACTGATGTTGTAACAATTCGCAATTTCAGGTTAACTTTTTTCCTGAAAATTTCACTATTCACTTTTTACTATTCACATCCAAAATTTTTATTTCATATTCTCGTAAGTTAAACTATTTTAATGATAATCCGAGAATTTCACACTCGTCGGATCATTTCTGCAAAAATCACGAAGCCGTGTCCGAGATTTACTTTTAAGTTTAAACGTCATTCCAGCATCCCGATATGTCCATAAAACATTATAAATAATAGAAATATGATTTTCTCTCATTTTATGACAATTCCAAAAGTTTTGGACTTTTACGTTTTCCAGTTCAGTGTTTTACGCGAATTACGCGTTTTAGACCCGCGTTTCCAGTTTTAGCAGCGTTTAAGCAACCTGATAGAACTTGCCACTCATTAAATGTGCTAATATAGGTTATATTAATAAGTTCTAACATATTTATAAGTTTCATATTTTTAGGATACCCGATTTTAAGTTTCATGACTTAACGACTTACCGTTAGCGATTACCGGGACCAAAACTCACTCCGTAAGCTAGATAATACCAAGTTTATGCATCTAGTCACCCTATCCACCATATGGCCGACTTAGGGGGGGAGTCATCCCTTGTGTGTCATGATCTCATGCCTTAAGTCCTAGGAAGCATACATGTGTAAAACTTGCTAAGAAAGCTTCCTAAATATCCGAAAAACTAACCTCCTCAATGAACCTTCCTAGGCACCTTCCTTGCACCTCCTCTTCATGCTATAAATACAAGTCTCATCTCTTCCTTTCTTCATAATAAAAATGCCACACCATTAATTCCAAGCACCATGATCCTTTGATCTTCAAACTACAAGTTATACTACAAAGTTCAAGGTCTTAGTATTCTCTACCTAGTTCTTAAGTTTGTTTGGTGATTCCATGGTTGAATTAGGAGCTACACAAGGTGATTAGGGGCTGAAGTTAAATGGTTTTCACAAGGTTTATATCAAGGCTAGCAAGGGTTACAAGAGTTGTGGTGAAGGGTTTACAAGCATAGGGTTAGTGTCCTAGTTTCATACTTGACTTCCTTTCTTAAGAGAAAGCCAAAAGTTGTAAGAAACCCTTATACACTTTCTTGCTCCATATCATTTTCATGCTTATTATGTTTCTTTCATGCTATATATGGTCTTTGTATTATGCTCATGATGTATAAAAACTAGTAAAACAAGTTATGGTATGTATATGTTAACTTATGTTGTTTAAACAAGTAAACTAGTGACTTTTATGGAGAACCACGACCAAAATAGTACAACTATGATATTTGACACTTACTTACTGTTAAAGAGGACTTAAAAAGGAAAACATAGCAATTTGAATCACCCAAAACGAGTACACGAGTAAAAAGTTATGGCCATAAGAAGTTAGCGAAACCAAAACGCCGAAACTACCTATACCCTACTGTTTTGCATTCTGCCATTTTGAAAGTCACCCTTCTGGTCCGATTCATCAAAAAATTAAAACACGAAAGTTGTCCGGAACGACGTTTTCGTTCAGGAACAAAGAAGCTCGAGCCCTGAAAACGCTTTCCGAGTGATAATTTTCTTCAAATTCTTAACAGCCACTTTTAGACCAAAGTCACTATATAATAGTTATGATTTACTAAGAGCAAGAGGTCTAATGACCTAAAGCCAAGACCACAACCATGGCTAAAGCCAAGGTTGAGTCTCAAGACCATGGTAACAATGACCAAGGTCACGGCAAAGTCACGGCTAAAGACCATATAACTTTTAAAGATCAAAAAGCTTATATATATATATATATATATATATATATATATATATATATATATATATATATATATATATATATATATATATATATATATATATATATATATATATATATATATATATATATATATATGTTATCAAATACTACAATAGTAGGGAGCCTCATGTGAGGAGTTCATTAAGTAAGCCGTCGAGATGAGTTGTGGATTTACGAATTAAAGTGTCCTGGCTCCTCGAACGTTTACTCCATGACTTCTGAATTATGTCGGCCCGAACGGTAGTAAGAGATGTACAACCTATACATGTTTCATAAATAATTTATATTCAAAGACTTACACTATATACTAAGTACTACATCATGAACATTATGCAAGACATATATAGGCAATTCTTCGTATTCTTAGACGTTACTCCAAATCTAAGTCGCAACGTTCTATTATAGGCTGCTCTTAGAGACTTCCGCGATTCGACTACCACTTTCATTTCTCATTACATAAGCTTAAGGTGAGTCATAGCCCCTACTTTTTCATACTTGTTTTAACTCTTTGGGGGAGATACATGCTCAACTACTTGCTTACTTGTACAAATACTCTTAAACATTTATACTTGATTGTGTTATACTTGATTGGCATTATACTTGATTGCGTTATACACACTTGATACACTATACTTGCTTAAATTAAATACAAGATTCGTATTTACGTGTATACATAATACTCTATTCTGTCGGAGAGGTATTGGTAGTACTCATGGGAAGATTCCCCTACCCTTGTGTCTATGCTTGACCTTGGATGTCGTAGTACTATTTGGGAGATGCCCCCACCATTGCCATATATTCCTGGCCTTGGGTGAATATAATCCGGTGTATTATGTAAACTATCTGTTAGCAGTGGGTTGTGGACACATAGGTTGCAAGTGTTGTTATGGGCGGGACTTGCAACTGAGTGGATTCTCAATGCCTTTGTTGTGTGAACATTCTTTAAGGCTTTTTAACTGTTTTAAGACAAACTCTATGAACTCACCAACCATTGTGTTGACACTTTAGCATGTTTATCTCAGGTTAGTAAAGCAATAGCTAGTGCGTGGAACTTAGAGTCAAGCTGCATATTCTGAAGACTTACGCTTTTATCATTTACCATTCAAAACATTTTGTATACATTTATGTATCATACTTTGGAATCTCATGTTTGTAAATTTGAATTCATTAATCGAATGGTAACTTTTCAAAACGTCTCATTTAGAGTTCGTTTTCTATAACTTGTACTTTGTATTATGAAGTAGCACCCTAATGACACAGTCTTCCGCTGCGGTATTTTGGGGGTGTTACAGATGTTTGGTTTCCTTTTGTGAACAATCTGATATGGGGTTTTGTTATGGCGTTTTGTGATCATGCAACGGTTTTGAGTGTAACAGGCGGTTGAAACAGCTTCTGCCCATAGGTAATCTGGTAATTGAGCGTTGATTAACATCGTTCGAGCAGCTTCCACTAACGTTCTGTTGCGTCTTTCGACTACTCCATTTTGTTCGGGAGTGCGTGGAATAGATGTTTGATGTTTGTAGGACCGTAGAACAACCTAAATCACTATTGAATCAAGCTTAAACCTAGAGAGAGAAAGTAAGTAGAGAGAGAGAGTGAGTGGGAACTCTAGTGTGTGAAATAATAACCTTGTTATGACTAAGAGAACCACTAAGAGAACCAACCTCTCAAATGAGGTTTACAAGAGTATTTATACTAATAGTCTAGGGCATCTCTAATCTTTTACTTTATTACATTAATGGCCCTTAGACTTTTACAAAACATGAGTACTAAGCATAAACTTCATCATAATGATATTCTAAAGCAACCTATAACTACACATTAATGACCGACACTTTTTATAAATAAAAATACGATTCTAACAATCTCCCCCTAAGTGTTGGTCATTGAGGTTGCGTGACGTCGTCATATTTGTCTTAAACTTTATCATTCATAGCTCTTGACGTCTTTAAGAATCACTAGATGAATCATAGTTCCAGTTCATCATGCTTCATTGTTGTTGAAGTGATTCGATGATGTCATCTGCCTTTCGTCACTTCTGTGTTTGTGGTGGTTGTCTGCCATTCCAACATGCTCATACGTCTTAAGTCTTTGTGATACATGCATTTGTTGTTTCCGTTCTTTCACTTTGATATTTGTCACTTTACTTTGTAGATTATTCTTTTTGGCGTAGAATCTTTCTTTGACTGTTGCTATCCTTTGATCTTTGTGAGAACTTTCCTTTGACTTTGTGATGCATGTATGAGCATGTGGAATCTTTCGCCATGGAGATGATGTATAGCTGCAGGTAAACAGTTAGCAATAAACAACCGGTACTTATAGATAAGGAATTAGAGATCGTCAACAGCATAGTGTGAAGACTCCTTTTAACCCTTACCATGGCCGTTCCCATATCAGATACCCCCGAAAGAGCTTACGAGACCTACTAAGTAGCTCAATGACTGGGTGAGTCGCTGGGGATCACTCCACGACTGTAGACCGTTTGAAACCACCGCGAACACTAAGCGTAACCCATAAAGAATTACCGAAGTGACCTGTTGTCAGGGCTGTTTGATGTTGACCCTGGCAGGTATTTCCATTCAATCATTGAGAAACTACATAAGTAAATTCTCTCATAAACGTTCTCGGCAGATTGCTAAGATCTGCGAAGGACTCGATAATTTACAGCTGATGTCCATTGATGTAGAACACCAGTTGTAGAAATACTAAGTGTTCCTAAGAGATCTTTAATGTATCTCATGGCTCTAGACTCGATAAGTGCACACTTAGATTTCCTATGCGGAGATTAGGGAGAGGTCTCCTGCTTCAATATCAACCATCTCTAAGAGATAGGTTGATAGATTACACTGGTTCCCCGTGAGAATGAAACAAGCTCTTTTAAGAGAACTTGAGTGGTTAAGAAGGTTTAGTGCAATGCGTCACTGGGTCCATGACGTCTTTATCTTCAATACCGGTGTCACCTTAGCAACAACCAGTAGCATACGAATTGAACCTGGTGTCTGCCCTAAGGTTGAACATATGGAGGGCTATTTCTTTTCACCCTTTTTCATAACTTTTCTTTTTAATTCTTCAACCCCTTCTTTCTCCTTTCTCATTTTCTCCTTTTTTCAATCATACCTAAGGACTTCTAATTCTAATCTATTGGAATTGTCCTTGGGTAGATCCCTCCGGATCTGGTGGATCGTAGGACGGTTTTCCCTAACCTTAGTCACCTTATAACTCCATGACTATCCTATAATTGCCATGAAACCTTTGATTGAAAATCTCTCAAAGTGTTTATGAATATAAACACATTTTTGTTGACACTTTGAGAGTTTTTGTTTCTTATGAAGGACTCCCCCTTCACATGTGCTCATGAATTTTTTAAGAAATTTGCACATGCGTGAGGAGTTTGCACTTTTTGAATTGATCCACTTTCAGTGAACATGACCGATTCGAGACACGCTTACATCACTAGTTAGACTAGCTTGAAGTTATTACCCGTCCTGGTCAAGTCCAAAGAAAGTCTCTCGATACGGTACATTCTACTCAGACAAGTCTTATTCGAGACACACTTACATCACTAGTTAGACTAGCTTGAAATTATTACTCGTCCAGGACAAGTCTTTTCGATTACTGACATTTTAAGCTTCGTCAATTCATTGGTACATTCTGAGTCGAGCTCTTCTGAGATTCAGTCACAAACTTTAAACATCTTTGATCACTTTTTAGTCATGTCTTCTCCCCCTCAAAAATAGCATATCATGATATTTTTGATATCAATAGATTAAGAAAAAGCTTTTTGGAGAGAAAGACAGATTTGTTGTTGCATGAATTCGGAACTATTTTGTTTTTGTACTCCCCCTTAATGATAGCACATTTAAAAATCAATTAAGAGTTTTGAGGGAGTTATCTTGAGCACTCATTTTGAGAGATTTTGAGAAATCTTTTGAACAATATTGAAGAAGTGCTCAAGAATTCTGTTTGAAAACGAGTTTTAGTTTGAAGTCTTTTTCGTTTGTTTAGACTTGAACTTTTTAAAAAAGATTTCGTCCTTGAAAATACGAGTCCATGATTTGAAATAATCAGAAGTCATCATTTAAGCCCGGGTTTCGTACTGAAGTATACGAAAGCCATTGTAAAGAAAGTTTTGAGAAACGACATGTTTTTAGAAAAACATATAAAGAACTCCCGTTCAAGCATCTGTACATGTTCGTATCATTTTTGAATGACATTTCTAGAAACGTACGGAATATTGATTTATACGAGAGACATGTCGTGAGAAGAATATTTTTAGATTTTTTGATTTTATATTGTTTTTGTATTTTTTTGAAATTTTATATTTTTGTATTTTGTTTTCGTTGGTTTTTCAAATTTTGTATTTTGTTTTTTTCAAAAATATTTACAGCGAAGCGATTTTGAAAACATTTTTCAAGAAGATTCGAGAAGACGTTCTAGCTCCTCAGGAGTTAGGCTTCGTATGCCAATTCGTCGAACTAAATAGTCAAACCGTTCTTTTGGAAGGGCTTTAGTAAAGAGATCGGCGAGTTGGTAATCAGTCTTAACGAAAAATAATTCAACAGTACCCTCTTCCACGTGTTCTTTGATGAAACGGTAGCGGACTTTGATATGCTTCGTCTTAGAGTGATGTACGGGATTGCACGAGATGGCTATGGCACTTTTTGAGTCACAATACATAGGTATTTTGTCAAAAGTAAAGTCATAATCTGTGAGCTGTGTTCTCATCCAAAGAACTTAGGCACAACACGCAGATAGAGACACATACTCGGCTTCGGCGGTTGATAGCGCAGTACAATCCTGTTTCTTTGACGACCAACTTACTAGCTTTTCACACAAAAATTGTGCTCCACCTGATGTACTTGTTGCTGTAACTTGATCTCCTGCATGGTCGGCATCTGAAAAGGCTGTTAGATTGAACCCCGAATCCTTCGGATACCAAAGTCCCATGTTAATGGTTCTTTGTAGGTACCGAAAGATCCTTTTAACCTCTTTTAGGTGAAGTTCGGTAGGCTTTGCCTGAAACCGTGCTAACAAACAAACAGCAAATTGAATATCAGGTCGACTAGCAGTTAAGTACATGAGAGAACTGATCATGCTCCGATATTTCTTCGGATCGACGGGTTTCCCAAACAAATCAGCATCAATTTTTTGGTGAAGTGACCATTGGAGTACCAACAGAATCACAATTTTCCATTCCATGTTTTTTCAAAATCTCTATTGTATATTTAGCTTGATTGATAAAAATACCACGAGGGGATTGATGTATTTGTAAACCAAGAAAGAATTTTAGTTCTCCCATCATGGACATTTCAAATTTGCTTTTCATGATATTTTCAAAATGTTTTGAATGGTTAGGATTGGTTGATCCAAAAATTATGTCGTCCACGTAAATTTGAACGATCAAAATGTCATATTTAAATTTTTTGATAAACAAGGTGTCATCAACCGTTCCTTTTGTGAAATTGTTTTTGAGCAAGAAAGATGATAGTTCGTCATACCACGCTCTTGGAGCTTGTTTTAAACCATAAATGGCTTTTTTAAGCTTGTAGACGTAGTCTGGATGATCTTTGTCAATGAATCCCTCTGGCTGACTCACATACACTTCTTCTTTCAGAGTTCCATTCAAGAAAGATGTCTTAATGTCCATCTGATAGACTGTGATGTTTTTGTGAGCTGCATAGGCTAAGAAAATCCGGACTGCTTCAAGTCTAGCTACAGGCGCGAATGATTCTTCGAAATCTATCCCTTCTTCTTGTGGATATCCTTTAGCCACGAGACGAGCTTTGTTACGAATTACAGTCATTTCCTCATCCAGTTTGTTCTTCCACAACCACTTGAGATCAAGAACGCGTTTATTAAGTGGTCGTTCAACAAGTTCCCAACTATCATGTAACAGGTATTAAAGAAGTTCCTCCTGCATCGCTTCAATCCAATGGTTTTCTGCCATTGCTTCCCGAATGTTCTTTGGTTCTTTGAGGCTTATTGAGCAAATGTAAATGCACAATTTGAGATCGGTGGCAAGTTGTCTCCTCGTCTGAACTGGCTTTGAAGGTTCACCAATAACTTGTCCTATTGGATGGTCTTTTGTCCATTGAAACGTAGAAGGGTACCTTGGGTTTAACGTATGTGTGTTAGACGGTTCTTGTAACCTTGAAGAAGATTCAGCAGAGTCTGTTGCAAACGGGTTTTCAAATACTTCTTCTCCTTCTTCTAACACAACATCGTTTGAATTATTTGTTGGTTCTTCTTGAAAATTTGTGTTTTGATTTTGCTCATCAACTCTTGGTAGTTCAGTTTCAAGTACTGGAGTGGCTTGAGTAGATGTAGATGATGTTGAGGTAGTTGGTGCTTCAGCTTCGATTGTTGTAGATGCATCCAGTGGTGGTTGATGGTTGTGAGCGGGTGCAGCAGAATGTTGTTGAGATGCATTTGTTGAAGTTCCACCATAATATTCATCAAACATTAACTCGAAGAAATTTTCCAGTTCTTGTTCTGAAGGT
Organism: Artemisia argyi; assembly: GCA_030686995.1. Lineage (NCBI taxonomy): Eukaryota > Viridiplantae > Streptophyta > Magnoliopsida > Asterales > Asteraceae > Artemisia > Artemisia argyi. Next base: position 157,667,738 of record CM060677.1, on the reverse strand, counting down.
TTGTCCGTGCTTGTTGACTGAGCTCCTTGAGGCACGAGTCCTGAACTGATGTGTCCAGAAGTCTGACTATTTGGTGCGGGTCCTAATCTGGTTTGATTAGAAGCCATCGGATTAAGCGCGGGTTCTAGAGCGTATCTCTCAGAAGCCATTTGTGAAATCTCGTCAAACTTCACATTCATCGTCTCCATTATCCTTTTAGTTCTTCGATTATACACCCTGAATGCCCTCGAGTTTTCTGAATATCCAATGAAGATTCCAATATCACCCTTAGCTTTCAACTTTCCTAGATCTTCTCTGTCGTTCGTCGGATAGCACAAAGCGCCAAACACGTGAAGGTAAGAGATGTCAGGTTTCCGGTTATTCACAAGCTCATATGGGGTTTTATTGAATCTTGGATGGATTAAGGATCGGATTTGAGTAAAACAAGCAGTGGCTACAGCATCAGCCCATAAGAATAGTGGTGCACTAGAATAAATTAGCATTGTGCGAGCAGCTTCCACAAGAGTTCCATTTCTTCTTTCAACTACCCCATTCTACTGTGGAGTTCTAACAATTGATGTTTGATGTGTAATTCCAACATCTTCGAGGTAAGTTCTTAACTCCTGGTTTGTAAATTCTGTGCCATTGTCTGTTCTTATAATCCTTACTGGAGCTTGAAGTAGAACTTGAATACGCTTCAGAAAGGTGATGATGATGCCTGGTGCTTCGTCTTTTGATCTCAAAAACTTTACCCAAGTATATCTTGAATAATCATCAACAATAACAAGAATATACTTCTTCCCATTAATGCTTTCAACTCTCATTGGGCCACATAAGTCCATATGCAACATATGTAACCTTTCTTCCGAACTAGGTACGGTTTTGGGTTTATATGATGCTCTTTTACTTTTTCATTGTTCGCATGATGGACATAGGTGTTCCTTGGTGTATTTGAACTTAGGAAGTCCGGTGACGATTTTGTCTTTGGCTAACTTGTTGATGGTGTCGAAATTGAGATGGGATAATCTTCTATGCCACAGCCAGGACTTAGTTTCGGTTGCCCTTGTCATAAGACAAATTGGTGATGTAGAAGCCATTTGGTTGATGTCGATAGCATACAAGTTTGTACCACGATTACCAGTTAAGAGATCATCACCAACCAAATTTCTAATAAAAACCGTGTTTCTCCTGAATGCAACTTCTAAATCTGCATCACAAAACTGCCCAACTGAAAACAAATTATGTCCCAATCCTTCGACGTAGTAAACTCGAGTGATCAAAAAATTCCCAAACTGAAGATCTCCAAAACCCAGGATAGCTGCTACATGATCATTTCCAAAGCGTACAGTTCCCATGAATTTCCAAATGAAATTGATCAGTAGCTTTAAATTCCCGGTCATGTGCTTGGAGCAACCCGAGTCGACGATCCAAAGACATATTTTGACAACCTGCGAAGAACAGAAGATTTTGTATTTGGAAACCGTTTTGAATTTGGTTCCATTGGGTTAGGAGTAAAATCCATATCACACTCATAGAATGTTTCAACATGTTCAATTTGAACAACTTTCAATGTTCCATCCTGGAGAATGAATTTTCTACCCATTGGTTTCCATACACAATACTTAAGATAGTTCCTAGGCATTTGGCTACTAGTGGTAGACCTAAAGCGTGCAACTAATCTTTCAATAGATCTAGATCTAGATCTAGGACTAGTTCCTTTTGGAACATTCTTCTGTTCAGGCGTAACATTCACATTCTTAGAAACACATTCATCATGAACATAATTAATTAAACATTTCTTGCATGTCAAGCAAACAGAGTCATTACATGCATTAGAACCAGTACTCTCGACATTACATTCAGATGAAACATGTCTCTTATTAAAAAGCGATAAATTCCTAGGGTGTTCTTCTACTTTATTCTTACTACTACTCGTAGAGGCAGGCGAGACTCTATTGTTCCTTGTATTGCTCCTAGGCTGTAGTCTGCTGCTCCTAGAGGTGCTTTCTAATCCTGTAGAAGTTGAGGCACACACATTAGAATTTATATTGTTGTCCTTTTTAGCATCACTAGACTCTTTAGAATTATCCTTTTTGCCCTCATAAGTCTCAGATGTGGAGGCAAACGCATTAGTGGGACTAATCCTAAAAAGGCCAGGTGCTATCACTTTTGGTGTTTCGACAACCGCTTTTCCTTTATCAACAATCTTTTCATTTTCACTTTTCTTGGGCAAGGGTGTTGGAGTGACTGGTTTTGTCAAATCCTTTTTCTCATCGACTTTTGGAGCAAACCTTGAAATTGACATTTTTGGTTTTTGAACCGTGTTTGAAACATTTGGTTTCTCCGAAGTCGACGGTTTTGCAAACTTAGTTTCCTCACCCTTCCCTTTTTGACTTTCAAGCTGAGCCCTCAAAAGATCGTTTTGCTCTTTCATTTTCTTTAATTCACGCTCATACGACAGTTGGTCATATTTGCATTCTTCGCTTTTTCGATCAAGTTGTTTAAAATATGTCATATTTTCTTTTTCAAGCTTAATAAGAGCATTTTCATATTTTGAAACAATTTCGGAGGTCTCAGCTCTCAGTCTTTCATCGTCATGAACAGAATATGTTTGTAAAATGATGGACATAATATCAGTAGACAGAACTGCTTCGAAGAGAGAATCATTTAGGTTTTCCAAAACATTGATTTGCTCAAAAGATTCATTTGCCTTCTTTATCAGGGATTTGTGATCCGTGACGAAGTCAGCTGTTTCTTTCAAAAATGCTTGTTCAAAATGAATTACTCAAGCATGGATGTTCTTAATTTGAGGAGCAAATTCATTTTCGAGAATCTTTTTAAGCTGTAAATTAAACGTGGAATTCCAGTTGATCTCATTAAGTCTCGTTTTAGATTCTAAAGTCGTTTTAAGTTGCCCAATTCTGGTTTGAAGATCATCAAGATATCCCCGTGCAGCACTTGTGTTAAAAGTGTTGTTTGAGGAAATTTGTTCCATGTTAGAAATCGATTTGGAAGCAACTACTTTCTTAGAAAACATTTTTGAGAATGGTCGTTTTATGGAAAACACAGATGGTTCTTTTTGTGAAACAAAAGTAATTCCCGAAAGTTTGTTCAATTTGTTGTAATCAATGGGTTTCAAATCCTTTTGTTTCATTTTAGAAATGCTCTCTTCGACATGTTCTATCGTTTGCACAGAATCCCAAACGACGGGAGGATCATGTTTGGTGTAAAAAACACTACCATTATACAAGACGTTCTGTTCTTCCTGAGCTTTCTTGAGATTACAAGGATTGTTGTTACCAAGAGCCATTTTGTGTTTTGTATGGTAAATCGGATTAGTTTGATTTGAAATCATTTTCATTGTTTGACTTGACTGACCCGACTTAACCACTAATTCTTCTAGATGTGCAATCTTGTGTTCTGACTCTACTATTTCTTCCAAAAGTTTATCTTCTTTCTTTACAAAGTCCTTTTTCAACTCATCCCTTTCTTTTTCAAGATTGGTGTAAGCTGTTTCTTGTTTTGAAAGTTGGTTTGTTAATTCAGAAATTTCTTGTTTTAAAGAGTTAATGGTTTTTTGTTGAACTTATTTCAAGATTAGCAAACTTGGTTTTCCATTCCCTATCTTTAACAAGTAACTTCTTATAACCAATTTCAAATTCTGACTCGCGTTCTTTGTGAATTTGAAAACTTTTTGCATTTTCCTTGTATCTCTCAAGCTCGGTGGTCAATTTCTCATTCGCGGCCTTAACATCGCGATTGACCTTTTTCACTTTCTCGATTTCAATACCACAATTATTTAATAATGATTCAAATAAAGCACGTGTTTCCTCATCATTCTCAGCATGCTGTGAAACGAAGCCTCCATTATGATTCACATCTGGAGTTGCTGAAGAAGTATTGCTACTACTTGGCGTGTCCAGGTATGTATCATAAGTGGGTGCTTGCTTCTCAGAATGTTGTTCCTCATGAGGAGACATATCAAATATATCATTATTATGACATGTGTTGAAATTTGATACTTCAGATGGTGCACTGGTGTCATAAACAGGAAGTGTGTCAGAATCCGTGTCATACTTAGCTTCCTGAAGATTCGCCATGAATATGCAGTTCGCATCGATATCCTCTCTGTCTTCCATTTCATCCATAAGAGACATAAAATCATGTTCCTCTGCATTCAACTGAAACCCTACCTTCTCTTTTTGTGCCAACAGTACTGCTTTCTACAAATACTCTAGATCTTTCTTGTTCGGCTTAGTAGGACAGTTCCTTGCCATATGACCTACTCCTTGGTAGTTGAAACATTTTACTGGATTACCCTGATTCACATTTCCATAATTCCCAACAACTGGAGCTGCCACATTCCTATTCTGATTACCCATTGCCTGATTACCAACATTCTGACCCCTCTGATTTCCAACATGCTGACCCATCTGATTCCCTGCATACTGACCATACTGATTCCTTGCATACTGACCTGCATTATGCATATTCTGATTACCCATGTTAATTCCAGTAGCATATCCTTGCTGATTCCCATAAACTCCAACCATTTGGCCTCCGTTGCCCATATTGAAACTCGGCTGAGCGATCTGCCTGTTGCGAGTATTCGATGAAATCCTTTGGTTGTTGTTTGTTGGTGTAGAATAGCGTCCTTGGAATGCTTTTGTCAGAAAAGCAAACGCTTGTGTCAAGGCTGCAGTAGCTTCTTCATTGTCAGTGAATTCTGGTTCTTGGAAATGTGGGTATTGCTGTTGTGGAATAACGTGTTATTGTTGTGGGTAGAATTGTTGTTGGTAGACAGGTGTTGGTTGTTGAATGTAGGATGGTTGCATGTAGTTGTGAGTGGAAGATGATGATGGTTGTTGTTGTGTGTTCACTGGTATAGGTGTTGGTGTATCAGCCATTAATGCTAGAGGATCGTGCTTTTTCGCTAGTAATTCAGCTCTTACTTCATTAGCTTCATCTTGATTTTGCTTCAAGAAGTCATACACTTGATCATAAGTCACTTCATGCAAATTCTTTGTCTGATAAACAATAGTGACATATCTTCCCCATTCTGGTTGTAACTCATTCAGAAAAATGGTGTTGTTAGCAATATTTGTCTGACTGAGGTTGTGTCTTGATAAATCATTCATGATCTTATAGAATCTGTGGTAGTACGTCTCTATGGATTCACCAGGAATTGAAGTAAACTTGCGAAGTTCCTTAAGCAATTGTGTTTCCATTTCCTGTTTCCCGATGTATGTCCCATACATTAACCTCTTGACTCTTTCCCAGACTGCATGAGCACTTACTTCACTGTCAACAGTAGCATAAATGGTTTCAGGTAAACCAAGAACGACATAATGAAATGCCTGATCATCAGCTTCAATCTGTTTTCTGTCTTCCACAGTGTATTCAGTCTCATTCTGTTCTCTGTAGTATGGTTGTACTGGGGGGAGGGGTACCATTTAGATCACCAGGGTCTAGTACTTGTGATGGTTTGAAGGGTCCATCCACAATGCATTTGATGAGAAGACTTCCATTTGTTTTGCTCTTAAGATAGCGCATCATACGACTAGCCCACTGTGAGTATCCACCCTTTGATAGCATGGGAGGTCGGTTTTCGGCACCGGCAGCATGAATATCTTGTTGTGTTTCCATGGATTGACTTCTAAGTGAAAAGTTGTTCTTAGGATCTTATGAAAGATAACAAAGGTTGTTGTTGTAGATTAGATGTTTTGGTGAAGTTGAAAAGCGTTCTCGGTTGATATTTTGTGATTTCAAATTTTCCCTCCAAAAAATGAATACGAAAATTTTCTTTCTCAAAATTTGAAAATCACAAAGAAATACAATTCTAAGGTTACCAGAAAAATTTGAGTTTTGAAAATTTTATCGCCAAATTTTACCGAAAATTTTTGAATTTTGGCCTAAAAATTTGAATTTCGGGCCAAAATTTTCAACGTTATACCAAACTTTGAATCTCGCGTAAAAATTGAACATTTAGTCTCGTGTGAAAAATAAATTTTACTCAAATTTTCCCGCCAATTTTTTTGGAACTCGGTAAGATTTGATAATGGCAAACTCGGTAGGATTTCTTGATGTATCAAACTCGGTATGTTCTGTAACTCGGTATGTTAAGATATGTTGTCAAACTCGGTATGTTCGGATATAGGTCAAACTCGGTAAGTAAGAGTAGATTTCAAACTCGGTAAGTAAGAATAGATTTCAAACTCAAACTCGGTATGTTGATTAAATTTGAGCAGAGTTTCCCCTAGTAAGTTGCCACAAATAACCTTACTCGATGTACGATAAGGTAAAAGGCTAACTCGCCAATAACAATCCTAACTCGCTAAAATTTAAGATCCAAACTCGGTAAGTTTTTTTTTTTTTTTTTTTTTTTTTTTTTTTTTTTTTTTTATATTCTAACTCGATAAAAAAATAACCCAAACTCGGTAGAACTTAAATCCTAACTCGACAGAAAAGTTCAAACTCGCTAAGAAAGCTCCAAACTCGATAAAACCAAGAACCTAACTCGATAGAAATAATTAAATTCTAACTCGCAAACTTGAAACCAAACTCGAAAAAAATTTCCTAACTCGAAAATTTTTCTCCTAAACCGATAAAATACGTATGAACAGTAACAAGATTCTTAGAAAACCGATTTTCACCCACAAAACGATCTAAAACAACCTAAAATTATCCCTAGGCGATTGATACCACTTGTAGGACCGTAGAACAACCTAAATCACTATTGAATCAAGCTTAAACCTAGAGAGAGAAAGTAAGTAGAGAAAGGGAGTGAGTGAGAACTCTAGTGTGTGAAATAATAACCTTGTTATGACTAAGAGAACCACTAAGAGAACCAACCTCTCAAATGAGGTTTACAAGAGTATTTATACTAATAGTCTAGGGCATCTCTAATCTTTTAATTTATTACATTAATGGCCCTTAGACTTTTACAAAACATGAGTACTAAGCATAAACTTCATCATAATGATATTCTAAAGCAACCTATAACTACACATTAATGACCGACACTTTTTATAAATAAAAATACGATTCTAACAATGTTCAATTCCCACTTTCTCAAAATACGACCTTAGAGTCTGGTTCTTGAATTCTGTGCCATTGTCAGTTCTTACTATTCTGACTGTGTTGCGTAGCTGAACTTGTATTTTGGTGAGAAAGGTGACGATCATTTGAGGAGCTTGATCTTTACTTCGAAGAAAATAAACCCAAGTCCAGCGAGAGTAATCATCAACAATTACTAAAATGTAGCATTTACCGTTGATTGTTTGAACACGCATCGGACCACACAAATCCATATGAAGCAATTGTAAAACATGATTAGTACGGTGTTTAGGTTTTGAGGGAAAATGAGCACGAGTACTTTTTCCTTGTTCACAGGCTGGACATAGATGATCTTTGGCATAACAGAATCTTGGAAAGCCTTCAACTAATTTGTGACGAGCGAGATCAGTCATCGTTTTGAAATTCAAATGAGAAAGGCATTTGTGCCATAACCAAGATTTAGTCGATTCAGCTTTGGATAGAAGACAAATTGGAGATGAAGCGATCATGTCTGACATTGAAATAGTATAAAGGTTAGTGCCACGTTTGCCAGACATCAAATCATTGCCTTGTAGATCACGAACAAAACAGGTTTTCTCGCGAAATGCTACTTCTAAATCTCCATCACAAAATGGACCGACTGAAAAGAGGTTGTGACCCAAGCCTTCAACATAATAAACTCTGCTAATTTCAATGTTCCCATGCATGTAGTCTCCGTAACCCATGATTAAAGCGTATTGATCATTCCCGAATCTGACAGTTCCAATAAACTTTGAGACAAAGTTTTTTTAACAGTTTGAGATTGCCTGTCATATGTCGGGTGCAACCGCTATCAACAATCCAGATAATGATCTGAACCACCTGCATCAAAAGAAGACGACAGAGATGGAACAGAAGTAAGGGTGGAAACCGAGGAAATTGTGGGTTCCTGTTGGTTAGAAACGCAAATATTTAACAATTTAGGAATCCATTTAAAATTTGGTTTGTATTGTAACCAATGTTGCCAGTTCCAACTAGTTTTTGCTTTGTTCTTAGTGAATTTACTAGCTTTTGGCGAGTTCCTAGAATTGTTGATTGCTGCTTGTGGGTTGACTACAACATCTTTAGAAACTGTAGTAGGCGTTTTTCTTAAGGTAGACTTAGAAGCATCAGTGGACCTAGAAGAAGATCCGGATCTACGTTTCTTTTTGCGGTGTAAGAGATTATTAGCTACACATTTGGTATGATCACCAGATAACACACTTTTACGACAAAACACACAAGATGCATTAATATTCAAAACATTAGAAGGTTCAGCATTCGTTACATTAAGATTTGGATTACAATTTTCCAAATTAGAATCTAAATCAGATGCAACATGAGTTTTATTCGAGTTCCTAAGGTGATCTTCTACTTCTTGCACTTTTAGTGTTCCACTTTTACGTTGCGAGAACCTACTCTTTTTAGTCTTCTAAACGCTTTTTGGCTTTGGGCTTCTAATGCTCTTAGGGGAAACTAGACCTATGGAAGTGGAAGAGCTAACATTAGAACTCTTAGCATGCTTACCCTTATATGTTATGTCTATTTGAAACATTCCTGGTGCAATCACAGTGGTGTCAATGAACTTTCCTTTTTGAAGTAGCTTAATTTTCTCTTTCAAATCAATGATGATGTGTTTTTTGTCCTGAATATCAGACTCAAGTAAACCGTTGCAATAACGAATGTCATCGCGGTTTTGTTGCCATTCGGCGTTTTCATTTTTTAACTCCGCAATTTCAATTTTTAACTCTGCAATTTCATTTTTAAGTAGACGACATTTGTTTTTACGAGACTCAATATTGGTACATAGTTGCAATTCAGTTTCAATACTTTGAGCTTGACACCAATAAATCTTTTGTTTGAGTTGACAAATTTCGTTTGAAAGTTTGTTTATCACATCATCACTGTTTTGACGCAATGTTTCATTTTGATGTTTCAATGTGTCATTTTGTGACCTCAACGAAACAAGTTCAGCACAGTACTCAGCAAATAATTCATCATTGCTGGAAAAATGGAGTTCATTCATGAGAGAACTATGAAAATCATCCTGAAGAAGTTGTTCCAAGAGTCGATCAGAATCTGCTTTCAAAAATCGGTTTTTGCTTTGTTGAACCAAAATTGCATTTTCATTAAGAGCGAAAATTTCTTTCATATCTTTAACTTCTTTTTGGAGTTCCTGTTCCCAACTAGTAGCACAATAACGCAAATTTTGAACTAAAGGCAGAATTTTTTTTTGAAAAATGTCTCGCTTTTCCCGCTCGTAAGCTGATTGAAAAGTATGAATTTTAATCTCCGAATGTTGTTCAATGACGTTTTCCAAATTATCGATTCCTTTCATGAATGTTTGAAAATAGTCTAAAACTTTACAGCGTGTAGGTAATGGTGTCACATGACCAGAAGAAGGTAATGGACCATTTACTTGTGCCACGGGTTTGACAGGAGCTCCATCGGAAGATGAAACATAAGACTCAATGACATACCATGATTTCTCAGGTATTTCTCTTGATGGAACAAAAGATTTTGAAATGTGAGGAGCTTTTGAGTAATCATATGGTTTGCAATATTCAACTTGACTCATTTTTTATCAACTCTTCTCTTCAAGTTCGTATTCTTCCTCAGTATTATGTACAATAACACGCACAACATTATTATCCATCAATTGGTCCATACTGTACAGCTTAGGATTTGTTTTGAAAACAGTGCGAAGAAAAGAGGATCTGTAATCGCCGAGGCCAAAACCTTTACCTGGTCTTGGTTTTAAAGAAAACTTTTGAATTGTCGTTACAGATTCCCCATGTTTATAAATGATGTTTTGAAAAGCTTTAATTTGACTTTCGAGAGTGATATTATCATCAAGTAAAGAATTTTCTTTTTCTCGTTTTTGCACTTTATGTTCATAAAATTCCTGTTTGCAAGTTATCACCTCTTTTTGTGTTTTTGAAAGTTCCTGTTGGAGTTGAACAACTTGTTTTTGAAGATCATGTTTTTCATTTTCCAGTTTGGAAACCAATTTACCGTTTGACTCAACAATGTCATAAATTTGCTTTTGAAGATTTTGTTCTTTGACATATGATTCTTGAAATGACTTTTCAAAGCTTTGTTCACGATGAACGACATACTGAAAGTTTGAAAGTTGCTTTTTATAACATTCAATGTCCTTTTTCAAATTGGCATTTTCTTTCAAAACTTCAGTTTGCTCGTCCGTTATGTGATTAGAAAGAAGTTGATCATTAAGTATTTTGGCCGTAACTGTATAGTCAGGAGCTGGATCAGAAGGAGGTTCATGTTGTTCACTAAGGTCATTTTCGTCTTGCTCAATAGGATCATCAAATGAAACGACAGTGTCATCATCAAATATAACGACTGTGTCTAATTGTTCATCCTCTTGAGGAGAGAAAAATGTTTCAGAAGGAACAACTTGCGCCTAATCTGATTCAGAAACAGAGGGTGATGCATTAAATAGTATGGAGCTTGTGGTTAGGTCATTTACCTGAGACAAGCCATCAGTGGAGAAAACTGGGCCTGAATGATTCAACTGATGTTCCTGCATGTTGGCCATAAGCATCACAGCTGCATTGGCTTCAAGATCTTCCATTTCATCATCGTTGTAAGCATTAGCAAAGAAAATGTTCTCATGATCATTGAAAGTTCCTTCCTTTTCATCTTTGAGAGCCATAAGTAATGCCTGCTTGTGAAACTGACTACCTTTTCTTGGGTGAGGGCATGCAATTGCAATATGACCTTTTTCGTTGCAGTTGTAGTACCATATCGCATTCCCAGAGACTGTGTTATTACTAGAAGTATTGTCATTACTTCGCTGAGGAGCACCTGGATTGTTTTTGAATCCCCCATTGTTGTTGACTCTTTGTCCATATCCAGAATTTCCAGTATACCCACCTGAACGTCCTGAATTACGAATCTGAATCTCAACTCGACCATCTTGAATGACAGCTTGGTTTCTTGTATTTGATGAAGAACGAAGACGGTTGTTGGTTTTGTTGGAGATTTTGCTAAAAGCACGAGCAACAAGAGCAAGTCCTTGATTCAACGTATTGACGTCATCATCATCATCTTCAATCTGATTAGAGTAATACATGCTATCATTGTTGTCATATGGAGCAAGTTGATTAGAAGCGTGTTGAGAAGTAGGAGGTTGCTGGTGACTGAAATAATTCTGTTCCTGATCATAAGCATGATTAGACATCGGAAGATGTGAAGCATGAGTTTGAGCAACGAGTGCAAGGGGATTAGAAGTAGGTGGTGATGTATATCCTCCTCGAGCGAGTTTGTCTTTTTCAACTTCAGACTCATAATGCTTGAGATAGTCGTACAACAAACCATATGGATCCCTGTGAAGATTCTTAGCTTGTCTCACAAATGTCACATACTTTTGCCACTCAGGACCCAGACTACTAACAAACTTTGTATTGACAGCGATTCTTGGAAGAGTTATATCATGTCTCTCTAAATCATTGACGACATTAGTGAAACGATGAAAGTAAGACTCAAGAGATTCCCCTGGTTCGATCATGATATTAGTATATTCCAAGTAAAGTTTAGATTCCATGTCTTCCTTGTTCAGTTGTGTGCCTTGCATCAGTAGATGGACGTGTTCCCACATAGCTTTTGCAGTTGTTTGAGCATCAACACTTCTGAATATGATATTTGGTATCCCTTGAAGTATGTAAGACATAGCATACTCATCTGCTTCACGATGGTGATTTTGTTCAGTAGTAAGTTGAGTCTCAGGAACACGCACAGCAGTTGGAGCTACTGGAGGATCAGCCCGTGGGTCACCGCCAACGTAGTTAACAGGCCAAGGAAATGGTCCTTCAAGGATAACTTGTTTCATGTACTTACCATTGGGTTTTTTGAGTTCAATAAACCTTAAGAATCGACTTGCCCATTGAACATAATTACCCGGTGTTAGCATTGGTGGGGTGTCAGGAGAGCCTGCTTCGTGTCTGGATTGTTGAGTTGAAATGACTTCACACATCCTGTCAAACCAGTGAGTAGGTTTTGGTGGAAGTTGGCTTTGTTGTTGTGACATCGGATAAGATTGTTGTATCGGAACCATTTGTTGCATGAAGTTATGTTGTTGTGAGTAAACCGGTTGATGATAATATTGTGGTGATTGTTGATACTGTTGCTGTTGGTGATGATACTGTTGATACTGATGTTGCTGAGGATTGTTAAAGTTGTAGTACGGTGGTTGAGACATTATGAAACACTTGTGTGAAAAGATGGATCTTGTAGAAGGTATAGATTTGCCAAATCTCGAAAACTTTGCTCTATTATGTGATTGCGAAACTTGTGACTTAGGGGATTGCAAAACTTTTCACTTTCAGTGATTTCGAAAGTTGGTGATTGCGAGGTTTTGAGAATCTCGAAACTTTTGGGATTGCGAAAAACTGAAAGTTGCGAAATTAAGGATCTCGAAACTTTTAGTTGCAAACTTAGTAGCTTCAAGTTTTCGCGAAACTTAGTGAAGGTTGTGAGTTTTCGAAACTATGAAGAAATTTCGAAAAGATGTGATTTCGAAAAAATGAAGTATTTTCGAAAAACACAAAGTCACAATACCAAATTTCGAAATTGTCCAATTTCGAAATTTATCCAAAAGTCGAAGTACTTTTCTTTCTTATACAAGAGAGAAAAGACTGAGTACACGATCCGTAAGTCGAAAGAAAGCAAAATCACACGACCTCGGAACTATGGCAGTGAGGGATTTCAAAAGTTGGGCAGATTTTTGTTTTCAAAGAAAGCTTGCCAAAAACACGTTTTTATTAAAAGATTCTTGTACTTCTATGTATAAAATGATAAGATCTTTAAGAAAGTTGAAAACTTTATAAACTTTTTCAAAACTACAAAAGATTTCGAAAAATAGTACAACAATCCTAAATCGATTTTTGTGACAAAAGTTTGAAACTTTTTGTTTGTTTTGATTTGTAGAACAAGTTTGTAGGCAAAGATGTGCTAAAAACCAAGAAACAAACAAGAAAGTACAAAAATTTTAACAAAAAATCGATTTGAAAAACAAGTTTAAGATGGAATTCAATGAAAACAACAAAACTACACCTTCATATGGCGAATGATACCACTTGTTAGGTCACCATATTGATTTCACACAAACAAGAATGAGATAGATATAAGGATGGGATGAATATTTGAATGAGAGAAATGTAATGCAAGAGTTTCTTTTAGATTTCAAATAACCAACCAAGTTTTACAATGGCCTAAGACTAGTATATATAGATGAGGAGCTAGGGCAACACTCCTAGTCCTTCCCTTACATGGATTTCGTGTGGGCTAGAAGCCCATGGACTTAATATCTTAAGCCTAGTAAACTTATAACATTACATAAATGAAAGTAAGTAGTAACTTAAGTAACCTATTATTACAAATGACCGGGACTTGATAAAATAGTAAAACTTTGATCCCAACAAGTTCAAACAATTTAAGACAATTAATCAACTTTTACTTATGTGTATACAAGGTATTTACTATCTTTTTATACAAAGTGTGTACGCTTATTATTATTATTATTATTATTATTATTATTATTATTATTATTATTATTATTATTATTATTAAGACTTTCTCTTATAAAAAATCCTAAATCCATTATAAAGCTGTACAGATATGGAGGCCCTAACAAAATGTATCAACTTAAATCTAACTTTAACTAACCCCCAACTATTTATCTATTTAAGAACCCTAAATATTAGCATATCCAACCCTATTTTCTTCTAATCATTCGCACCCACCAAACACTACACTTTTTCTTCCAATCAAATCCTAACAACACTTTAATGGTTTTCTTTCAAACCACAATACACCTTGATCTTTGTTGGTGTCTTTCTCTACTAAACCCAACACCAAAGACGAATACTTTAAATCTTTTCTTAACTTTTTTTTTCGGTTTCAAGATCTTGGTGTTGAACACATGCAGGTAGGTTTGTTTTTATTGTGTCTTGTACGAATGAAACAAAGAAAGATTATAACAAATTTCTTATAGATTTTTGAAGTGATATGGTTCCCAACGAGCATATTTCTAGAGAAACTGAAGATTGAATATGAGAAAATGAAGTTTTTTTTTTTTTTTTTTTTTTATTTTATTTATTATTATTATTATTATTTTTTTTAGAGTGGTGTAATTTATATGAATATTAGAGGACTGTTACAAGTTTATAGTTAATAAAATTGAGTGACATTTAATTTTTTTGGTTGCTACAAGTTTATAGAGTTGAAGATATTTAATTTTCTAGGCTATTACGAGTTTATAGAATTTAAGTCATTTCATTTTTTTTTCTTCAATTTTAATTATGTGTATGATACAAGCTTTGTAAAACACTTCTTTCCATTATAAGTAATTTGTTGAATTTTAATTTTTAAGCCTCTATTAATAACATGTCCCAAATATTTTATATAGTAGTATAGATATCACCCTACTTTTATTATTAATTTCATATATATCCAAAGTGCAAGTATTAAATGCATAATATATAATAATTTTAATACATGTTTGGGTATATATGAAATTTCCAACTAAGAAGAGGGGAGATATGAGATTGCCCCTTTAATAAAAATAGAAATGAGAATTTTATTTCTATCATTTTCTATTTTATGTAGTATTTTTTTTTATTAAGTGGAAAAGTACAAATTTTTACATGATTTCATTAATCATTTCTTTATAGGAAACAAAAATACCCAATTTTTTTAAACCTTCATAAAATATTCAATTTATTCCTCAAAAAATCAAAATACCAATGAAATCCTCAAACTTTTCGACAATTTGCAAAAGTTTCAAAAAAATCGAAAACTTTTTTTTTTAAGAAATATCGCAAACTTTGCGATTTTTTGAAATTTAGCAAAGTTTTTGATATTTTAAAGAAATTTAGCAAACTTTGCAATTTTTTTTTTTTAATTTCGCAAAGTTTTCGATTTTTTTAAGAAATTTAGCAAAGTTTGCGAAATTTTTTAAAAAAATCGCTAAATTTTTTATTTTTTGAAAATTTTTGCAATGATTGATTTTCAATCTTGTAAATGTTTTTGGTTAATGTAAAATTAAAAACTTTTCGATTTTTTAAAGAAATTTCTTTAAAAAGTCGAAAAGTTTTTGATTTTTTGAAAAATTCGTAAATATTTGCAAAGTTTGAGGATTTTATGGGTATTTTGGCTTTTTATAAAAAAAAATGGTTATTTTGTGAAGTATGTTTCTGAAAATGGATATTTTTGTTATTTTTCATTTTTTTATTTATTATGCAATCTTATTAGGGTTTTTCTAACATGTGCCCTAAGGCACATGTTAAGTACACAAAAAGTACTATGGGACCCACGAAAAAGGACATACAAAAGTACACTTGTGTGTACTTTTGCATGGGTCCATGAGTACTTTTATGTACTTTTTGTTGTGGTTAACATGTGTCTAAGGGCACATGTTAGAAAAACCCATCTTATTAAGGTAGTATCTGCTTTTCTATTACTTTAGGGAGGTGATATGTACACCACTAAAAATGTCGTGCACACCACTAAATTACACTGATAATGCATACAATACAACATTCAAATGAATAATTAGTGGTGTGCACACTTTACCCTATTAATTACTCTTCTATTACTTTACCCTGTTAATTATTATAGAACGTCATGAAAGTCTGGAATAATTAAATATTGAACAGATTAATCGTTGAATAAAGAAAGCATAAGTCAATAAATTGAGGTCACCTGGTTTAGGCATAATGGTAGAAAAAGAAATTTGAATACGATGTTTATGGATGTAACTAAAGCATTTGATAACGATAACACAGTTAACTATCACCGTTAACCCTTGCCATGATAGCGCTAAAAAGTAAAAACTCATTTCCCTCTGCATGCCCATGATAGTGAAACATTATATACATATATGTATCTATATACAAGGATTGAATTAAGACCAAATATGACCGGAATGCATAAAAAATTTTGAACCATAATATTAGAAACACATTTCGATGGACCGGATGCATTTAATATGCATTTAAGAAAAATCGATAACTTTTTACAAAAATTTAACATTAAATCGAAAAAATTTATGAGATTTTTGGGAACCTGCTAATTCCGTCCCTGTCAATATATCTATACTACATATAAAGTATTCATGTATTATCTTGATACTGAAAAAACTTAGAAGTGAGTAATGTTAAATCCTCAAATTTTCTTTCAAACTTTAATTTTCATATAAAAATTTAAACATTGTTTCTTTAATGAAATAGTTGTCTTAACTTTCACTAACATTGTTTCAAAGGAATGCATGAAATATTTTACTGTTATAGTTTCGAAAACGAAAGTGACTTTAATCTAAACACTATTCATTTTTAAAAATTTGTTCATAAACTCTATTATATAAGGACATCATATTATAACTTCATTTTTATTATTATTTTAGTTCGTAGTTGATGAAAATAAATAAGGGCTAATCAAAATAAATAAATAAATAAACATTGTACATGGCACCATATTTTTTTATGTGTATCAATTTTTTTTTTTTCTTTTTTGCTTATGTGTGTATTAAACTACTATTTTTGTCTTTATGTATGTATTTTAAGACTATTTTGCCTCTTCTGGGCTAATAAAATGAGAGGGAAAATGGTCATAAAGACAAAATGATATTTTAATACACACTAAAGCGGATTTTTTAATATGTTACACATAAAAAGATATAGTGACATTTTTTTTAGCCTAATAAATAATTACGCAACTATAAAAGCTTGCCGTTATAAAATTCCGTTGCTATATATAAGTAATGTTTAATTTTCAAAATACCATTCTAAAATTTAAATTTTAATATTTTATTTACTTTTTCACATAAAAATTCAAACAATGTTACCTTAATGAAATGATTGATTTAACAATATTCCCACCGAAAATTTAAAAATATACGTGACACTTTTTTTGAATGTAGTTTCTTTAATTTTTTTTTCTTTTTTTTTTTCATAAATTTGTATTTGTATTTTGTCTCAACATTAATAATTTCTAAAAACTCATTCACAAACTCTACTATATAAAACATCTTATTGCAAGATTGATGTCATGCTTCATTTTCAGCTTCACTAAATGTTTTTATACATTCTTTGATACATTTTAAGAATTATTCTTTGAGCTGATTATCACATTTTTTAACCAGCTGCCTTAGGGCAATTGGCCACCAACTACCGCAAAAGCGCACAGTTGACCAAGTCAAAGCTTAAAGGCGGGGGTTCGAATCCGGACTCAAACTTGGTCAGCCAGTGTTGCCTAGGTAATTTACCGGGATATGCCTTCCTTGTTGGGTGGGGGGCTCGGTACCAAAAAGGTACACGGACTAGAGATGGTTCCGCCAAATACAATTTTTTTTTATTATCGCATTTTTCAATTACATTTTTATTATTTTACTTGTACGTATAAACATTACACGAAACACTTAATAACAATATCGCAACTTAACTATTTGTTGTTATAAAATTATGTTAATGATTACGGATGCTCGTCTAGTATCAAGAAAGCATGCCATGGTTTTAGACAAAAAAAGAAAATTGTTGATTGAGAGACATGTTGCAATATTAGTTTTCGCGAGTCGTGGGTTTGTGTCAAACTTGTATTATATCCTGAAATGTATATGAAATGTGAGTTTTAATCTAGGAACTCGTCAATTGATCCACCTACGGTATGGCTAAGCATTCAGTGGCGGAACTAGAACATTTTTTTTGGGGGGGCCGAATTTATTTTGGGGGGGCCGAATCGGAGATTTGTTTGTAACCTCAACTAAATTACCTCTAAAACCTATAATATTTATACTAGGTGCCGCAAAATTTGGGGGGGCCGGGACCCTCCCCTGCCCCTTAAAAGGTCCGCCATTGTAAGCATTCACAACTAACAGAGGACTTTTAGAGCCAACCTCATAAAATAAGTCATGATAGAAAGGGGAACACGCCGATATGACATATATTACAAGTGTTGGGCGGAAAGGTCGCTGCCACCTTATACATTTTGCAATCGTCGCTATATTTCACCGATGTGCTCCTTGCATATCCAAACACTGAGATATGCAACATATATGTATGGCTGAAGGGAGGTGATTGGCACACTAACACTTTTGATTGAGACGCTCAATTGTACAAACTGTTAAAGCACATTGTAAGTACTGTACAAGTATGTAAAACATATAGTAGAGTGTCCCAATCAAAAGTGTGAGTGTGCAAATCATTTCCCATGGCTAAAAGATATGCAGTGCTTCTTCAAAATAAAAAAAAAAAATTAAAAAAAAAAAAATGCAGTGCAAGTTTATAAAACACATCCCGTACAACTTTGGGCCTTTTAATTTTAAGAATCTCATTTTGATAATCGATATAATATCCTTATACACATAAATCCAAATACCCATTATGACTCATTGACCCATTTACTCTTATACTAAAAAATTTCCACGTAACCCAATAAAACAATACATAATACAATTTATCATGACATTTCCAAACACCACAAAATATTTATACATAATTTTAAACGGTAGCATTCCAAAATGGGCGAAATTGACTATATGCCAAACACCCCTTTACTATCATTCTAATAACATTCCACCATTAATACTTGACTTTAACTACTACCATTTACAAGACTTGACTTTGACACAATTCAAAGACCATAAACATCAAAATGACCAAGTAAGATAAAAGACACTTTCGGGGCTTCCAACCTTTCACACACGCTTAGTCCAAGAAACAAGGTCTTCTACTTATCGATCTCAAAAACACTCAGCTTCCATCATAGCTAGCTATTAAACTGTCCCCTTACCTTTACCTTGAACGCTTGGACCTATAAAGCATTCATTAAAATTATCCATAAGCAAAACGCTTATTAAGTATATGACATAAACTTAACAATATCAAGGCATAACTAACAAGTTTGCTGGCTACAACATATCAAGGAATACATTCACAACATTAAACATACCTTTATAATTATGCTAACATTACACACTTTCTAGCATTGGATCCAAGCTACTTAACATTAACATTTCTTTAATCATTACATCATAAAACATGATAATTCAATATAAATTGAGATTATGAAACATTAACAAGTTTAGTAAATATACTTACCTCAGTAATTCATTAGCTCACTACTTGAAAATTGAGAGCTTTATCTTCAATTGCTTTCTATAAAGGGATTAACCCTAATTAGTAACTAATTAACTATTAATCTATACTACATATAAAGGAAAAATAGTCAATCTTGAAAAATGGTCAATCTTGAAAAGTGGAAATCTTGAAAAATTTTATTAAAGGAAAGTATGAAATATAATTAATACTTTTATTAAAACACCCCATTACTTAAAAGTACAATGATTTATTCACATTGTACAACCAATTAAAAACATATCTACCAAATTAAATACAACCAATTAATACAAATCACAAACCGGGTTGACCCGGGACGCTTCAAACCAGCCGGGTTGAACCGGTTTAATTTGAGCCGTTTTCGACCCAACCTAGCAAGTTGACCCGGTTTAAATCGACCAATTTTTCGACCGGAACGGTTCACCCGGTTTAACCACCCGGGTCGAACCGGGTTTCAAGACATTATGTTTAATTCCTAAATATTCAAACTTTTATTATTTTTCATTTATAACCTATAAACTTTTTTTGATGAATAAACTATTTGTCGAATAAACTATTTCTCACTATAAAGTCTGTATGGTCCAATCTTGAAAAGTAAAATCTTGAAAGTTAAAGGTGAGATAAATGCATAGTATAATTATTACTCTTATTAAAACACCCCATAACTTTAAAGTAAAATAATTTATTCACATTGTACAACAAATTAAAAGTATATATATATATATATCAAATTAAAAACAACCAATTAAAACATCCTTTACTAAAAAGTACAATAAAATTTTCACAATGTACAATTTAAACAAGCTACAACATAATCTAAATATAAAATAATTAACACACTAACTAATGTTATTTTACACATTATACAAATTAATAAAACACACAAAGCTTCATACAAGCTAACAAGTTGATGGTACATATAGTTTTGAAAACTGGACCGGACCAACGGGTTCAACTGAGAACCGGTGTCGCCACCGGTTCGTCTAACTAATAAAAGCCATATGAAAACATATATTTCAAAATGAAACTATTAATACACATCGAAAACCAGGTTGACCTGGGACGCTTCAAACCCGGCGGGTTGACCTGGTTTAATTTGACCCGTTTTCGACCCAACCCGTCGGGTTCACTCGATTTAAATCGACCCATTTTTCGTCCAGAACGGGTCAAACCGGGTTTTAAAACATTATGTGTAATCTCTAAATCTTCAAACTTTTATTATTTTTCGTTTATAACCCATAAACTTTTTTTATCATTAAACGATCTGTCGCTATAAAATCCCGTTGCTATGCACGGGTACTCGTCTAATTCAATGAATTACCAATCTTTAACCAATTTACTCGATTCAATCTCTTGAACCCTAATTTCAAAATCATCAAATTACTTAGATATGCAATGCAAGTATATAAAACACTGTTTATATGCCAAAAGATCCATGTAGAACTAATTTTTACCATAAAACCAATTAAGCAATCTTAGTCACTTATTTTTTTTATAAAAATAAAAAAAATAAACTTTCACCATTTTTTTTTAAATTAAATATCTCGCAAACCGTAAATCGTTACGCGAAAAAAAAATATCATCGCGACGAGAATTAAATTATCTTTTTATAGATATGCATTGTTATATACTTTCGACGAACTTTTTTTTTTCGATGAATTATTTTTTTTTTTTCAAAATTTCCGCCCAGAAAAATCATACATATGTGATTCGTTAAAATCAAATCATATGTGATTTTTACGAATCATATATGATTTTTACAAATCACATATGATTTTTAAAAATCAAATCATATGTGATTTTTATGAATCATATATGATTTTTTTGAGCGGAAATTAAAAAAAAAAAAAAAAAAAAAAAAAAAAAAAAATCTTCGAAAGTATATAACAATTCATATCTATAGAAAGATGATTTAATTCCCGTCGTGATGGTTTTTTTTTGTACTTTAAAGATTTACCGTTTGCAAAATATGTTGTTTTTAAAAAAATGGTGAAAAATAAAAATGAATGAATATGATTGTTTCGTTGATTTTATGAGAGTTTTATATTGATATCATCTCCTCCTGTTTATATATATATATTTTTTCCAAACTTGACAGTTGACAGTGAAAGGTTAAATGAGATATTCTATAGTAAAGCCTTTTTTTATATCCGAAGAATTTGAAAGGTAGGTCTGGATACATAGATATTATGAGCTTGCATGTGGCCTTTGTTTATTGTTAAATGGAACAATCTGTTTCAAAATTTAAAATTTACTGACTGAGTAATCTACTCTAAATCAATGTTGTGTTAGTTAATCATTATAATTGAGTTATTCACAATGTTTGATTACATATTTGGGTTTTTTGTATAGTAGTAGTAGTTCGGTTACATTTTTGGGCATCTTCCCTACAAACAAATATGAACAAGATATTAGAGCTTAGACAAATGGGCCTAAAAGTCCGGTACATGTCAAATACATTAATACATGACGGTAAACATTAAAGATGGGGAACGGGTTGGGCTAAATATTACACTGATCATATTATGTGGGCCGAGAAATTAACATCTCTGATTAGATGCAGAGGTGCAAAAAAATCGGTTTTTTTCGGTTTTCGGTTTTTTAATAACCAGTTTTTCGAATAATCAGTTTCGGTTCGGTTTCGGTTTTTCAGAATCGGTTTTCTTCGGTTATAAATGTTCGGAATCAGTTTTTTTCGGTTATAAATTTTCGGAATCGGTTTTTTTCGGTTTTTTACCGGTTCGCTTTTTTCGGTTAAAAATGTTCGGATTCGGATTTTTTATCGGTTGTTTACCAGTTCGTTTTTTTCCTGAATTTTACTAAAAGCTTCGAACATTTATTTAATAAAATTGTTAATTATCAAACATATAATTAAACAATATTCTCATAACTTTTATTTAAACAATACAATTATACAACAAAAAAATACAATCATAACTTTTATTTATACAATACAATCATAACTTTTATTTAAACAATACAATCATAAAAACATATAAATACTAATACATTTTGCGAGCTTCGGCATGGCCATCACCCGAAAACATATTAGTGTAATCAAGTATATCGAGCTTCGGCATTGCCATCACCCGTTATACTCAACTAGTCACTCAAGTCGTCATCAAGATCATTTTCTTCCAAAAAATCTTGTACATCTAAATCTTCAACTTCAAATTCTTCAAACTCACATTCATCTAATTCGCCTTCGGTATTCGTAGTCGAAGACGAAGGTGATATCCCCGCTTCTTCTTCTTCTCTTATTATACCTTCTTCAACATCTTCATCTATTATTTGACCTTCCAACGACGATTCATGTTGTATCCTATCTACTCCGTCCAAATAATCTTTCAAACATACACATACTTCCACGGATTCGCATGTTAGTCTTGTCCTTCTATCCGATATAATTCGACCACTAACCGAAAAGGCCGATTCGGAAGCTACCGTCGAAGCTTGGACCGCTAATAAGTCACGAGCCATAGCGGATAAAACCGGATATTGGATTTCCCTTTCTTTCCACCAAGCCAAAATGTCAAAGTTTGCAAACTCATTGGGACTTAAAGTTCTTAAAAAGTTTGTAGCCATATATTGTCCCAATTCGCTTGTTGGGGCCGATGATCGTTGACGCCTTGTAGCGTCTTCAAATAAAGAATTATAAAGGTTTATATTAATGTCTCTTGTTTGAGACGATCCGGCCCGCATTTGGTCAACAATTGGGTTTTGTTGGTGACCATATTTTGTTGCATAAATGCCAAACAATTTTTGAAAATGATCGTTAAATCTAAAAATTTGAGATGTTATATAGTTGGGGTCTTCACCGTCTAACCCAAAAGATAAGTCTAAATTTTCCATTATTTTTGTTATTAAATAATCTACACCTCCAACATTTAAACATGGATTAAGTGCGGCGAAACAAGTAAAAACTAAAGGTAAACTAGCAAAATATTTTATAAATTTCTTTTTTATAATTTTAACCATTTTTCTAAACATTCGTGAAGGTGAATTTTTTAAATCATATAATTTTTCCGTCATAGCATAAATTTGTTTTAAAACTAATGGGCTAGTTGGGTAATAAACACCCGATAATATAGTTGTTGCCTCTTTAAAAACTTGTAAAAACATAGTTAATTCATTTAGTCGATCCCAATCTTGGTCGTTTAGTATTATGTTGGACAAATTTTTATTAATAAGTTTTTGATTATAAGCATGTAAAGTCGCACGTTGTCGTAATATATTTTCAAACATCATGCAAGTAGAATTCCATCTAGTATTAATATCAAGGCAAGGTCCTAGGGGTTGTTCATTACACATTTTATGAAAACGTTTATAGTTTATTTGTCGTTCGTTGCTCGATTTATATATCAATACTAATAAACCCCTAATTTCGTATATAACTTATCACATATTTTTAATGCCGCTTGTACGGATAAATTTATAACATGAGCAACACAACGGGAATGAAAAAAAGCACCATCTAAAATAGGTTTTACACGTAATTTTAACAAGTCCATAGCTCTAGTATTATTTGATGCATTATCTAGTGAAATCGTAAAAACTTTATCATCTAAATTATATTCAATTAAAGTGTCATGCAAAATTTTTCTTAAATTACATCCCGTATGAGGATAACCAAATATTTTAAAAGCGATTGTTCGTTTCATTAATAACCAAGATTCGGGATTAAACCAATGAGCCGTAACGGCGAGATAAGAATTTGCCGTACCATGTGGTGCGGTCCAAGTATCCGTAGTTATAGAAACACCATATTTATAATCACGAAAACCTTCAATTATTTCTTTTTTAGCCGTTTTCCATAATTTAAAAGCATCACTTCTAAGAATAGTACGACTTACATGTTGATACCGTGGTTGTAGCCTCCTTTTGATGATCTCCGTAAGCTTGACGTTGTCGAAGTGGTTGAATGGAAGCCCTTGTTGAATGACAAACTTCGTAAACTCAAGTCGAAGCGCATCCGCATCATATATAAAAACTTGACCATCCGCACCAATAGTAGCTTGTGAACTAGTATTTTGACCACCCGCTTTACAACTACCAATATGATTCCTAAGTGTAGAGTTAGACCCGGTGCTATAAAAATTCCCACATTTCCGGCAACGCTCTTTTACGTTACCATCTTTCATAACACACATATCGAAATTAGTCCACACATCACCTTTTCGGGTGGTTGGTCTAACATGTTCAACATCATCGTTTGTGTAATGTTGTTTTCGGACATTGCTAGTAGCAACGGAGGGAGTAGTGGAAGCTTGTTGTGATTGTGAGTTTTCCATTATAGCGAAAATGCGAAATAGCGTTTTTTGAGCGTTTTTGAGAGATTAGAGAAAGAAATGAGATTGTTTTTTATGTGTTTTCAACCCCAACACATTACCTCTATTTATAGTGCCTTAAAACTCCCCAAAACCCTCAAAAAATTCAAAAAAACGGCTATATTCATACTAGCCGTTTGGCTCGGTATTCTTTAAAAAAAACCGGTTAAATCCGGTTTTTTTTTTCAAACGGCTACTTTTTTTTTTTTTTTTTTTAAAAAAAACGGTTATATTTTTTTGAAAAAAACCGGTTAAAACCGGTTAAATCCGGTTTTTTTTCAAACGGCTACTTTTTTAAAAAAAAAAAAAAACGGTTATATTTAAAAAAAAAAAAACCGGTTAAAACCGGTTAAATCCAGTTTTTTCAAACGGTAACATTTTTTACTTTTTTTTTTTTTTTATTAAAAACAAATAAAACCGGTTAAAACCGGTTTTACTTTAAAACCCGATAAAAAACCGGAAAAAACCGGTATATTATGAAAACTCATAACCGGTCTAACCGGTTCAGTTTTAGAAAACCGGGCCGGTTTTTTATAAAACCGGTTTTGTGAAAACCAGTCACCGGTTTAACTACCGGTTAAAAAAAAAACCGGTCGGGGACTTGCACCTCTAATTAGATGTAGACGTAGACATGTAGATATAATTTGAATATTTTTTCTAATAAAACAAAACCCCTATCGAGAATTTTTATTTCAAAAAAAAAAAAAAAATTCATACCTTATTTGATAATATTTTTTTTAATTTGAATTTTTCTCTGGATTTTGAAAAATAATTAAACCTAATTATTTCCAAATTTGTCTAACAATTTAAAAAAAATCGTTTTTGCACCAACATGTACAAAAAGAGTGAAACTACACATGGGCCGTTACGCTATTCTTTTATAGTTATAGACAAAAAATGTAATTTAAAAAAACAAAAGCGGAGTCCCTTTGAAAGATTCAACTCATCCTCCTTCTCAAACGTGTGAGAGAAAATAAACCCAAAAAATTCACGTCCCCAAATTCTCGGATCAGTTGGTGAAATATGACAGTTTAGCTTCCATTCAGTCTCTCAAAGTTAGATATGACCAGGTTTTATTCTTTATGCTCGTCTAAATTGTGAATATGATATAAACCACATATTCAAAGATTGATGGTAAGCTAATCCATTTATTTTTTTATAAAATTTATTTAAAGATTTTATTAGCTAGGTGACAAATTATATTGATATATCTTTGGTTGATTATTTATTGACATTGTATTACGTAACTCACCACATTAGATAGCGAAAGGATTCATGAACTCCAACTTATCCTATCAGTGTATTTTTTTTCCTTTTTATTTTTTTATTATTAGTATTATTTTATGGTTTTGTGAATATTGTAAGAATTATTTGATGATTTTCATTGGTACATAAATGCAATATTGTGAATCCTTGATGTGGGCTTAGTATTGTTAAGTTAATTTGGCCCTAATTTTCTTCAAAAAATGTTGATTTGATGTTCAATTATGTGTAATTGTTATAAATATGTGATGCATAAACAACATCTTAGGAGGAAGATTAATGAAAGCTCATCTTTTTTATATTCTGATTTACCTTTTTGTTAATGATAACACTTTCTTATATAGCATATATTTGCGGTTCACAACAATTAAGGGATATGATGTTTGGCGTTGCGTTTTAACAGGCAAATATGGGGTGTTTTATGTGTACTAGAGTAGGATACTCTGGGCAGTGCAGAATTTTGTAGATTACTAGATTATTGTGGATAACAGTATACTCGTTTAGTAATTTGGTTTTCCATATTAAGGAATTGGCGTCAACATTCTATCGATAGATAATAAAATCATGAATGTAGACTCGCAGATGAGGAAGTTTTATGAAAACTAAAGTTCCATATATAATTTAAATGCTGGAATTATATTTTACTGATAATAAGACACTTCAGGTTCATGGGAGCAGAGCCTAAGCAGCTGGCATTCCCGACTACCCAAGCAACAGCTTCAGGAATGCATCAATGAGAATAATGAATTAAAAGTTAAAATGGAAGGTTTTGATGTTTTGCTCGAATTGTGTGTAGGTGTATTTCAAGATTAATGGATTGCCGGTTGATGTTCTTAGAAGTGGATCTAAAGGTACACAATTTACATGCATTTTTATAACTGTTGTTTTGCTTTTGTATGATTTTTGTTGGGTTGTTTGACAAGAAATTGTTGCTTCATCTTTAAATGTTGCGATTAATTTGTTTTAACACGTGTATGTATATATATGAGAATTTTAGACCAACGATTATTATTGTTCACTTTGTTAGTTTACGGAGTAGGTCTCTAATAATCCCTTTAGTTATATCAATAGATTTTACATCTACTCTTATTTTAGTATATTACCTTTCATGATGAGACAAGTGATGAGCCAAAGATCACAAAAACAAGCTTATTAGGCATTTAGCACGAACCTGAAGTAAATGGTAATTGTCCCTCTTCATGATCGTTCAAATTTTATATGAATTTGTGTGACTGTGATGATCATGATGCCATGCTTACGCTTGATTTGTGTTGTTATTTTCTATATGTTCATTTGACATGCTCATATAAGCAAGCTCATTCAACCAAAAACCAAGTCCTATGAGTACGAGACTAATACCAAATTACAAAGTGACATTCAACACACTTATTCAATAACACAGACAATGAAGTTTGAACTTGACTTTCATGTTTTGAGCTTCTAAGAGTTTGACAATATTTGAGTAATTTGACTAAACTTTAAATGTATTTAGCTAAAGTCTATTATATTGTACTACTGTATATGTAACTTAAATTTAGTAAATTGTAGACTGTATGATTCACAGTCCCTTATGAATTTTGTTGCAAGTGATCCGGAACACTCGCTAATGAATTTTGTCCCAGGTGAGCTGGAAAAGTAACTGAAAATTATAGTTGATGTTGGGCGCGGAATGGGAGGTAGCTCAATGCAGCTAAAAAAATATGTAGTTGAATGAATGTCTTGGAATTGCACTCAACCAAGCACAAGTTGAAATGGGTCCTACTCTAACTGAATGGGCGACATGGTCCACGTTTTATAGTGTGTTTATGAATTTAGGGGTAAACGTTAAATTTGTTTTTCACACACACAAAGGTTGTTTGAGGTTCAGGATGCAATAAACAAGCAATGTGTTCCAATAAAGGCTTGTGCTTATTGTGAAAAGCGATTAATTACACCATAACTCCTCCAAAGAGTCGAGTGGCTGTTTAACCAAATAAGCTACGAGTTTAGACGAGAAAACTCTTGAAAAGGTTATTAAAGTGACAAAGAGAAAGGTTAAAGAAAATGAAGGAATGAAAAACAGGAAGAGGCATCAAAAAGTCATTGAGGTGGGATCGATTAAAACAGTAGGTTTCAAAAATGAGTCGTGACACATGACATGTTTGCATATCATGCCAAACCTTTCAGTTAGCGTTTGGTGTATCAAAAGTTATGTAATGTCTAAGTACTTAAAAAATGAAACAATGTTGTAATGGCTGCTGATAAATAATTAAACGAGTATTATGATTTTATTCATTAGTTCATCCCTCCTAAAATTGTTTACTTGATTTATGTAAATATTCAATTTTGGCCATCAGGTTTGACTACTAGATTGTTAATATATTCAAGCAGGTATTACTTTATAGTTTATAAGCTTGAAGAATTTTATCTATTGTTGGCATGGCCTAGAATAAACTTATGAACTTTGGTATGGTTTAAAAGCACCAAGGGTAAGTATCTTCCAATATTTCATAAAATAAAAGAAGGTACTAAATCGAGGCCATTTTAGACACACACACACATAAAAGCAACGATGTGTATCTGATCGAGGATGAAGATCATTAGAAAGAATGTTACAAACATTAAAATAACAATACATTTTACTATATGTATGCATAGGAAAACACATTGGACTACTTTTGTCCATTTTGAGACATCCCAACCATTTGTCACGTTTTGTAATAAGTTCTTTTGAAAGTAGACCCAATATAGGAAATACACTTAAAACATGACTCACATTACCCATTTATGTTGAAATTTATATTCTATGTTGTGACATACTTATTATACTACTAATCTTTTATATAATAAAAGATACATTGTTGTGCAAAAACCAAAGGGCCTCTGGTCTAGCGGTATGGAGGTTTTACCCTCCTAGGTAAGGTCTCAAGTTCGAGTCTTTTCTAAGGCGATAGTGGTTTCCTCCCGCGTGCGTAAAGGGAAGGGTGCTATTGCCTTCTAGGCTGGACCCAACCTGGTTGTGTGGGCTCGCTACGCATTCTGGGCTAGAGGCCATGTAGCCACAATTGCCGTTCAAAAAAATTGTTGTGCAAAAACATATATACAATATATACTAATGCAGTTTTTGGATGTGTTTAAAGTATAAAACAATGTAGTATTGGGTCAAATTGGTTATAATCAACATTTTGGGTTTTTAATATATACAAATACATCATTCAAGAATACTATTCATCATTAGCGATTCAGTTAAACATTGATTCGGCTAGTTATCAGACGATGCCAAACATACCAAAAATTTTGATTTTAAAATACGAAAAACATCGTCATTAGCGATTCAGTTGTGTACTTAATACAAGAATCCTTTCGCTTATGAGTGTTTACGTTTCGGTATCTGCATCTCATGCATGATGTATCTCTTATATAAAGAGCATTTAAGTCAATGAAATTATGATATTTAATCTGCCCATTAATCTCCTCATAATGTTCCTCCATTATAGTAATAGTTGTTACAAGACCAATTCATTATGCGTCTTAATTCAAATTTGTAACTGCTCATTAATAAGTCAAAGGAGTTATGAAACAACTCCAACTTGGTCATGTATTCAACACGCCCACTGAAGAGCATACATGTTGATGAGTTCGTTAGCTGAAGAGCAGGCTTGCTGAATAGTTCTTTTCTTGAAGGATTAGACCTTCTGATGAGATAAATCCCTGAAGGATAAAACACTTTGTTGAGTTACTCACTGATTAACACTCTTACTCAGTTCACTCATTGAAGAGTAGAACTCTCTGATGAGTTCATCAGCTAGTTGAACACCAATATTTGATTCACGAAAGTTCAATGACTTGATGGATGGATACTCCGTATCTCCAATCTCTTTTTCAAGTATGTCCTGATTCCTCAATTGCACTAAAGTTTCAACAATCCTCCTTAATTTAGTACAATTTTTTTACATGGGATTAAACAATAAAACAAAACTTATGCATAAATGAAAATATTTTGCAGATTGAATTTCCATCTTAGTACATTACATGTTCGAAGTATTCGAGAATCATGGTGTTCTAAGAATGAAACCCTTCAACCCATCTGAATAACTGAAGATAACATACACGCAAGTTTTCAAACACTTTAAGATTATCCTGACACTATACAAGTCATGCGTCCTTATCCATTGTTGAATGCATTCAAAGCAAAAATAAATAAAAAAAAAAAAAAAAAAAAAAAATCCGAAGCTTTCTTGAAGCCGCAAAACTTCACATTCACATAGGTAGTTTATTTTATTCATGCACATGCTTTTTTTCAAATGAGCTATTAAGAAGTTATACTTCAACCATGTAGAAACTAGAAGGGGGGGGGGGGGGGGTGAATACTTTCACCGCTTCTTTTTAATTTTCTAAAGCGTTTTGCCGTTTTAGGTCCTTTTAATATACATTTGCAAACTTGTTAAATTCTACTAGTTATGTAATATTGATGAGGCGAAAAGTGTACCACTTTTAAGGGGTTATTTAAGCCCGAATTCGAGATTATTTGATCAAATATTGCCCTAAATCGCTCCTTTTGTCATTTTAGGTACTTTTGAGGAAGAATCTGGAAGAGGAAGCATTTTGGACGTTTTTGGAGCATAAAAGTGAAGAAAACGGCAAAGTCTCAAATTTTCTTGCTGGAACAATACCTGACGACGTCAAGCCTTTGTACATGACGGCGCCAAGAGTTGCAAAAGAGGTGGAAGTGGAAAATACACGTGACGATCCAGAGAGTTTTTAAGCCTATGACCTGACGGCGTCACCAAGGCCGTCAGGGTCCAATTACTAGTGACGGCCCAGAGCATTTCTCCACATGACAGCGTTACAAATAGATCTAAGCAATACAATTTTATTAATGGCAGTTGACGGCGTCACGATCTAACACATGACGCCGTCACGATGTAATATCTATATATAGTTTTCCAAATTTTATTCATTAGTGTCCAACTTTGAGGGAATAAACCCTAGTCCGAATTTTATCAGATTTTCAAGGGTTTCAACCCCTTGATTCTTTCATGTTCAATTAAAGAAAAGTATTCACTCAAATCATTCAATATGTCTATGTGTTGTTTGATTATATCTTACGATTGTATTTTATTTAACATGCTAGGCTAGATCTTTCTTGTGTTTGCTTAGATGTAGTGAAACCTAGATGTTGATTATGGGTTGATTGCTTGTTTATAATTGTTACGGATGATTGTATTCGATGTAAGGCTTAATAAAACTGGCAGACTTCCATTGGTAACTTGCTTGAACGTCTTAAAAAACATGATCGGAGGTGTCCTACGATTTTTGGTTGTATTTAATGCGTAGGAGAATTCTAATGATCCCATGTTAGGAGCTTCTAATGGCTCGACATAGGAGTGAAGGAGGATCCTATAGAGTTAGGGAATATTGTACACGGCCCTACGACTAGTATTAAGGAATATGACCCGTCATCTATGCAATTGTAACAAGCTAATCAACCTGTAAAAGATATCTAGAGAGTAATGAAGTCTAAGTAAACACAACTTCCTCATTATTGTTTCCATCACATTAGTATAATTAGTTTTATTTTCATTTTTTGTCATTTTATTTTGATTGCATTAGTAGTTAATTGGGTTAGTTGACTAGCAACTAATTCCGCCCACTCCTTCAAAACCCGAGATTTTTACTTGCTTTTATAAAATATAAAAATACAAAAAGAATCATCCCTCACCTCTAGACCTAGTTTATTAGGCTTTCTAATCCTAGCGACACTATTCCTGAGTTGAACGATCAATCCCCCGGTACTTGTCACTATACTATACTACAACGATCAGGTACACTGCTTGGTGGGGGTTGTAAGCTTCTCGAGATCCCTTAAGAGGTAAAACCTGTTGCGAGGGCGCAATTCCCACGTATCAAGTTTTTGGCGCCGCAGCCTGGGGAATAGTTATTGTCTAGGTTAGGATTTCTTTTTATTAGGTCTACTTGCTAGATTCCTTTCTAGTAAGGTTTTATTTTTTATTTTTAGGTTTTCTTTAGTCTATCTTTTCTTTGTGTCTTTGTTCGTAAAACTTTTCCATTGACTCTTCCGTTCACCATTATGGAGAACGCGAATCCACCATACTACCAACCACAAAATTCACCCAGTCCAAATGACATATTGATGTTTAAACAACATGAAGATGAACCTATCTATGATGCATGGACTCGTTTTAAAATTTTACTCCGAAAAGTCCCTCATCATAGTTTCGATCTGTGGTCCCAAATTGAAATATTTTACCATCGTGTCGACCACTATACCAAAATGGACATTGACCATACCGCAGATGGGGACCTTTAGGGCTTAAGTGCTGAAGAAGCATGAGAAACCATAGATAATTGTGCCATACTTGCCAAAAAAATGGACAACCCAACAAACGTTGTTACGGATCAATTGATAGCATGTTTGAGGGAATGAGCAAGAAGTTTGTTTGGGGATAATAAGCCTATAGATGAGATACCTAGGTGCACTGAGTGGTTTGATTTCACCATAATACAAGATGAACACATAGGTAATCTAGATACAATGGAGGACGAGGTAAATAACATAAGCCTACTCAATGCTCCACAAGTCCTACCATCATTTGATGCGTACACACCTCCCTTGACTTACCCGGAAGAAGTAGAAGAGTCTATAGGAACCCCAATAGAGGTAGAACCTTTGAACCAAAAACAACTAGAGGATATAGGTTTGAATACTTATAATGATAACCTTACTCTTAGTTCTAGGGAAGTTCCTAGTTTTGTTGAACCGGAGCCTCAACCAAAACCGTTACCTAATCTTCCATCCTTGGATGAAAATTTAGGAATTGAAATAGGTTCCGATCCACCCATCAAACCATATAGTCCGGGTAGTCTTAGGACAAAGGTAGTGGACTCTAAGCCTTGTAGAGAGGAAGCCAATATAGGAGTGCAAAATGACCTTACATGCTTACATCACCCATTTATGATTGATCACAAGAAACATTATGGGTTTAAACCGGGTTTATTAGGTCAAGATGGATCCCCAACTAGGAGTCTTTCGAAGTTGATAGAAGATGATCCCTTTCTAGGAGAAAATCTTATTCCATCCATTAATCCGATTGAATTAGGTAAGGTTATGATGATAGGAGCACAACCCTTTGAGCATATAATTCATCCACCACTCTTTCCTCACGTGGCATACTTCCACCGAGATGGTGTGTATCGCTACTATCACCCGCACTTAATCCTAAGTGTAGGGAAAACCTCCCCTATTTCCGTTAAATAAGGGTAGAGTCAGGCTCCTGACTCGAACAAAAACAAGTGCTTCTTGGGAGGCAACCCATGTTTTGTGTGTTTTTATTTGTTTGATTTTTAATTGTTTGATGTTATTTGCTTCCGTATGCATGTTTTTATTTTTATTGTTGGTAGATCATGTTTCAACTAAAATTGTGAAAATGCTTTATTTTGTTGTTTAACTTCGTCTTAACTTCATATAAAGGTATTTTGCAAAAGCTAAGTGTAAGGAGAAACCCCAAATTTATTTCTAAGAACGAAAATGACCTTGATTCGCCACAATATTAAATGAACATGTTTATTAGTATTTGTTAGAGTCAAATGCTTGTATTAAGTCATAATGATGTTTTGCAGGATTTTCCAGGAAGTAGGACATAAGTTTTTCCAGAAATTTTCTGGAAACTTAACATAAAGATTTCTGCAGGTCACTTCTGACGGCGTCAGTGCTTAACTCCAGACGGCGTCACGTGTAAAATTCTAGAAATTTTGCGAGTTTTGTTTTTCTAACAGAGTCTTAAAGTTTTTGTTAATTCTTTAGTTTTATAAACTCCAGGAAATCTGCAAACATTCATTCCACAAGCATTATATCTTAAATTGTTTTCTAGAATTTGTTAGTATATATAGATTGCTGCCGATTTTACGCGAGGTTGCCTTGATTGTTTTCTCAGGTTTAACAGGTTATATATGACAAGAAGATGATTTATTTTTCTGGAAGGGAAGCTTTGAACGTTCATTTTCTTGGAGGAAGATCTAACCTTGTTGCCACACTATCCACACCGAACGAATCAGGGGAGTATTTGTTTTCATTCTTTTACCTGTTTTACTTTTACATTCTTTAATTAAACATTGGGGACAATGTTCATCCTAAGTGTAAGGGGAGGGTAAATGATGATACCTTATAGGATACTATTGCGCTTGAATTTGTTTGTTCGATGATAGGTGTGTAATAAAACTAAGAGAAATACTTGTTAGTGTAATTTTAGCGCCAAATTTAACATTTTTTACAACATTTAGGAGTAAAACTTTAGCCTTAACAAGCGTCTCATGGATAGGAGTTGTATGACTAGCACAAAACTGTACCATTCAGAAAAATTTTCCACCCAAATATGTGAGGTTCGCCTTTAGATTTGATAGGAAAAGCATTTATAATTAGTACTTATGAGTGTACCGGTAGCATTTAGATTCTAGAACTTGCGTTAGTGATGCATCCTGAGACCGCTAGTGAGACTACATTCGTGTAGTAGGATTTACTACATGATAAGAGGCATTAGGATCACCCTTGTGTTAAACCCGTATCATAATTACTAGACCATTTAAGTCATATTACTTGACTAGTAAAGTCAATTAATGTTTCCCACACCTTAGCGTTGTACTCATTTTTAGTACACGAAACCCTAGTACATCCCTCCGAGCCTATCTTTTCGTTTCTAACTTTAAGCATCTTACTTAAAGGAAGAATTTGTTACAACCCACCCAAATGTGCAACCAAATCGCCTAAGCCTTCCGTGTATGCACTCATCTTTAGTGCATTATTGTTATTTGTTTAAACCCTTAGTTAATTATCTAATTGATTATATGGTTGCTAAGTCGAGTCATATCTTGTACATATTGTTTTGGGACGATTGGGACTCATGGGTAAAGTACTTGTGTTATGGAGTAATGGGGAAGAACATCATATATTACCCCCATATGTGCATTAATCTTAAAAAGTACTCCAAGTGTTTTGACTATCTTGATTCGAGTCATTAGATTAGTTTATTGTAAAGTATGTAAAAATTCAAGTGCAAGGGGAATGTACATTCCCTATGATGTATTATTTTGGATGGTAGGGCAAGAGTTTATGCAAAAAAAAAAAATAATAATAATAAAAAATAAAAAAAAAAATAAGAAAAAGATAAAAAATAGAAAAAGAAAAGAGAAAAAACATACGGCCTACCATCCCGTTTCATTCTATGTTTGTTTTATGTTTTTGTTACTTTTGATTTATTAGCTTAAGTCGAGTCTAGTATTGGCTTAGCAACGCCATATTGTACATGTAATTAACCAAGGTGATTAACTCGCCACCAGTAAATATTTGCATTATCCAACAAAACCGTGTTTTCCATATCCCTACACCTAACGTTAACCCTTTAAAAGACCTCTTTGATAGTTTATCCTAGGTGCTTACGCCAAGTGGTGGAGGTTTGATCCTTTCCCAAGCCTATGGTAATCTATTTGCTATGACAGGTAGCGAGAGATGTTTTCCATTTCCATATTGTGATATATACTTTATTACACCCGAGAGATGTGAGTATCTAAACACTATTTGTGAGGTGCTAGTGTATGACCTCCGTGCTTGCTTTTGGTTTTTAGTGGAACGATTATTTGTTATAATTAGTTTTATATTAGTGTTAAATGACCCCTAACTTGTATTTTGATTAGAATAAAAGCGCATTTGCTTGAGGACAAGCAAATCTCAAGTGTAAGGGTATTTGATAAGGCAAAAAGTGTACCGCTTTTAAGGGATCATTTAAGCCCGAATTCGAGATTATTTGATCAAATATTGCCCTAAATCGCTCCTTTTGTCGTTTTAGGTACTTTTGAGGAAGAATCTGGAAAAGGAAGCATTTTGGACGTTTTTGGAGCATAAAAGTGAAGAAAACGGCAAAGTCTCAAATTTCCTTGCTGGAACAGTACCTGACGGTGTCAAGCCTTTGTACATGACGGCGTCAAGAGTTGCAAAAGAGGTGGATGTGGAAAATACACGTGAGGATCTAGAGAGTTTTTAAGCCTAGGACCTGACGGCGTCACCAAGGTCGTCAGGGTCCAATTACTAGTGACGGCCCAGAGCATTTCTCCACATGACGGCGTTACAAATAGATCTAGGCAATACGATTTTATTAAAGGCGGCGAGTTGACGGCGTCATGATCTAACACATGACGCCGTCACGATGTAATATCTTTATATAGTTTTCCAAATTTCATTCATTAGTGTGCAACTTTGAGGGAATAAACCCTAGTCCGAATTTTATCAGCTTTTCAAGGGTTTCAACCCCTTGATTCTTTCATGTTCAATTAAAGATAAGTATTCATTCAAATAATTCAATATGTCTATGTGTTGTTTGATTATATCTTACACTTGTCTTTTATTTAACATGCTAGGCTAGATCTTTCTTGTGTTTGCTTAGATGTAGTGAAACCTAGATGTTGATTATGGGTTGATTGCTTGTTTATAATTGTTATGGATGATTGTATTCGATGTTAGGCTTAATAAAACTGGCAGACTTCCATTGGTAACTTGCTTGAACGTCTTAAGAAACATGGTCGGAGGTGTACTATGATTTTTGGTTGTATTTAATGCGTAGGAGAATTCAAATGATCCCATGTTAGGAGCTTCTAACGGCTCGACATAGGAGTGAAGTAGGATCCTATAGAGTTAGGGAATATTGTACACGGCCCTACGACTAGTATTAAGGAATATGACCCGTCATCCATGCAATTGTAACAAGCTAATCAACATGTAAAAGATATCTAGGGAGTAATGAACGCACCTCAGTAAATATCAGTCTGGCAGTGAAAAGAATCAAGTAGTATAAGTGTGCAGCACCGACACGCGACCTAAATTAATATGGCAAGTCTTAGTTCACAGATCTTGTTTTAAGACTCGACGGAGTTTAGTTAAGTTTGAAAGTTTTAAAATGTTTGTGTTGTTGTTGCTTTATAAGTTAATTGCCACAAAAATCTCTCATGTTAAAATAATAGTTTTACTTATTAAGTATACTTAGTTTTATTTTGTTGGAAGTTATTAACTAGCCCTTAATAGTTTAAGTATTAAATGTGAAATAATGTCAAAAATAAATAAGTATCAAAAAATGACAGGAAGAGGATTCGAACCCTGTACCTCTCGCTTAACAGCCAACACCCCAACCATCATACCAACCCAACTTGTTGTGTTATACTTCCCAACAGTCAGTATCGAAGGGTCGTTTGGACTGTGACTTATTTATAGGTGTATGATGAGACGAAAAGTGTACCGCTTTTAGGGGTAATTTAAGCTTAAAGTCGAGATTATTTGATCAAATATTGCCCTAAATTGTTCCTTTTGTCATTTTAGGTACTTTTGAGAAGAAATCTAGAAAAAAGAAGCATTTTGGACGTTTTTGGAGCGAAAAAGTGAAGAAAACGACAAAGTCTCCAATTCATGCTAAAAATAGTACCTGACGGCGTCAGGATTTTCTTATGACGCCGTCACTCTTTGACAAAGAGGTAGATAATCAAGTTACACATGACGCGCTAGAATGTTTTTAGAGGAATTACACGTGACGGCCTCACCAAGGCCGTCACGTACAAAATGCAAGAGATGGCCAAAATCAAGTTTAAACATGACGGTGTCAGAATTTGATCTAGGCAATATGATAATATTTATGGTGGCGAGTTGACGGCGTTAGACCCAATACTCTATATATAGTTTTTGATTTTTCATTCATTAGTGTGCAACTTTGAGAGGAGAAACCCTAGACAAATTTTACCTTATTTTTAAGGGTTTCAAACCCTTG
The DNA here is from genome assembly GCA_030686995.1 of Artemisia argyi. Classification (NCBI taxonomy): domain Eukaryota; kingdom Viridiplantae; phylum Streptophyta; class Magnoliopsida; order Asterales; family Asteraceae; genus Artemisia; species Artemisia argyi. The sequence goes on along the minus strand of CM060677.1, from coordinate 157,630,160 downwards.
TTTCATCCATGCTTAGTTAAAGATAAGTTTTCCAATAATCATTGAATATGTCTATGTATTGTTTGATTCTATCTTATGCTTGTCTCCACTTTAACATGCTAGGCTAGGTTTTCTTTGTTTTTTCTTAGATGTAATGAAACTTAGTTATTGATTATTGGTTGGTTGTTTGTTTATAATTGTTGTGGATGATTGATTTCGATGTTAGGCTTAAGAAAACTGGCAGAATTCCAATTGGTAACTTTCTTGAACGTCTTAAGAAACATGATCGAATGTGTACTACGATAAATTGGTTATATTTAATGCATAGGTAACTACTAATGAGGCCATGTTAGGAGCTAGTAGTCGGCTCGACATAGGAAGAGGTAGAAGCTTATAGAGTTAGGGAAGATCGTACATGGTACGAATGGTATTAAGGAATATAACCCGTCATCCATGCAATTGTAATAAACTAATCAACCGGTAAAAGATAGCTAGGGAGTAGTGAAATCTAAGTAAACACATTTTCTCTTATTATTGTTCTCCACATTTACTTTAGTGTTATTTTATTTTATTTTGTTTGCGTTTGTAGTTATTTGGGTTAGTTGACTAGCAACTAATTCCGCCTATCCTTCCAAAACCCGAAATTTTTACTTGCTTTCCATAAAATTCAAAAATACAAAAAGAATCATGCCTCACCTCTACACCTAGTTTAATTGAAGTTTAACCCTAGCGAACACTATTCTTTGAGTTGAACGATCAATCCCCCGGTACTTGTCACTATACTATACTACAACGGTCAGGTAGACTGCCTGGTAGGGACTGCAAGCCTCTTGAGATCTCTTGAGAGGTAAAACCTTTTGCAAGGTTGTAAAACCACGCATCAAGTTTTTGGCGCCGTTGCCGGGGAATAGTTATTATCTAGGTTGAAATTTCTTTTTATTAGGTCTACTTGCTAGATTCCTTTCTAGTAAGATTTTTGTTTTTATTTTTATTTTTATAGGTCTTCTTTAGTCTATCTTTTTCTTCGTTTCTTTGTTCGTAACCGTTACCATCTGCCATCATGGAAGGTGGTAATCTCTTTGACCCCATCAACCCACCACAACAAAACCATCCACAAAACCCACCACAACCAAACCAACCTCCTAGACCTCAAACTTTAGGAGAGTACTCCCGTCCTAGCCACCAAGGCTATCGAAACACCATTGAGCTCACTCAAGGAGCCAATGTGTCTCCCTTGCGATCCGACACCATCCGGTTGGTGCAAAGCAGATGTGGATTCCATGGACTTCGCTTCGAAGATCCTAATCAACATCTCAAGGATTTCCTCAAAATCGTAGATTCCATAGACCTTGATGTTGAAACTCAAGAGATGACCCGATTGCGTCTCTTCCAATTCTCTCTACGTGACAAGTAGTGTTCGAAAAGCTGTTTGTTGAGACCTCTAAGATGAATTATGACCCGTCTCTAGGGATAGTTAGGTTCATGGATGAGAATGATGAGATAGCTTACCAAATGCCCTATCAGATTGAACAATTTCATCTTCTATCAAACATAGAAAAGGAACACAAGCAAGCGGTCTACTATAGGAATGATGAGAATAGACGTAGAGGAGTAGACTATGTTATGAATAGAATATTTGGTTTCTACAAGGAATGCTTGCAACTAGGTCCAGAATACAAAACCAAGATCGAGGATGACCTAGAAACCGTGACCAATGACGAGGTCACGTAATAGCCCGTGAGCTTGAGTCTAGCTACAAGACTCGTAAATAAAGAAAAGCGCTTCTTGGGAGGCAACCCAAGTTTTATTTGTTTTATTTGTTCGATTGTTTGTTTATTTGATTTTATTTGTTTCCATATGTGTGTTTTATTTTTATTGTTTGTGGCTCGTGTTTCAAAATAAATTGTGAAATGCTTTAACTTATTGTTTAACTTCGTCTTGACTTCATATAAAGGTATTTCGTAAAAGATAAGTGTAAGGGAAGTCTAAATTTGTTTTTAAGAACGAGCTTGAACATGGACCACAACAATATTAAATGAACATGCATATTAGTATTTGTGTGAGTCAAATGCTTGTATCGAGTCATAATGATGTTTTGCAGGAATTCCAGGAATTAAGGCATGAGTTTTTCCAGAAATTTTTCGGAAACTTAACATAAGATTTCTGCCAGAACACTCTAACGGCGTCAGGTGTAAAAATCTGAAAAATTTTGCGAGTTTTGTTTTTCTACCGGAGTCTTAAAGTTTTTGTTAATTCTTTAGTTTTATTAACTCCAGGAAATCTGCAAACATTCATTCCACAAGCATTATATCCTTATCATATATAACAATTATAAACAAACAACCAACCAATAATCAATAACTAAGTTTCATTACATCTAAGCAAACACAAAGAAAACCTAGCGTAGCATGTTAAAGTGGAGAAAAGCATAAGATAGAATCAAACAACATATAGACTTATTAAATGATTGTTGGAAAACTTATCTTCAATTAAGCATGGATGAAACAAGGGTTTGAAACCCTTAAAAATAAGGTAAAATTCGTCTAGGGTTTCTCCTCTCAAAGTTGCACACTAATGAATGAAAAATCAAAAACTATATATAGAGTATTGGGTCTGACGGCGTCAAGAGTAAGTTCTGACGCCGTCAACTCGCCGCCATAAATATTATCGTATTGCCTAGATCCAATTCTGACACCGTCATGTGTAAACTTGATCTTGGCCGTCTCTTGCATTTTGTACATGACGGCCTTGGTGACGCTGTCACGTGTAATTCCTCTAAAAACATTCTGGCGCGTCACGTGTAACTAGATTATCCACCTCTTTGTCAAAGACTGATGGCGTCATAAGTAAATCCTGACGCCGTCAGGTACTATTTTCAGCATGAATTGGAGACTTTGTCGTTTTCTTCACTTTTCGCTCCAAAAACGTCCAAAATGCTTCATTTTCCATATTTCTTCTCAAAAGTACTGGTATGTGTTAATTCACATACCTTTTCATGGACAAATACGGACCCAAATAGACTACTTATGCTAACAAATGCCAAAGAAATGTGTATTTTTATGTTTGTGAACATGCAGGTATAGATAAATCATAAAGAGACAAAAATCAAGCAAAAACCGGAAAAACGGGCACGAGAATGGGAAAAGGTCAGGAAGTCAAAGCTTGGGATCTGAAAGTCAACATTAGTCCTTCAACTACTCAAGTTTGGCAAGGAAAGCCCTTGCATTATACTTTTGAAGATTGATAGAAACAGCCCTTGGATTTCAGAGAGTTACAAGTTTGGTCCTTGGATTTTACTATCTTTAAACCTGAAAATAAATATATACAAATTCTGGCCCAAGAAATCCAATTATATAATCCAGGGTCCAAATTTATATCAAAGCCCAACCACCACTTTTACCCAAAGCCCAAATATACCAACCCATCCCCACGGTCAATATTATCCCAGGGTCAATGGTCAAATATCGGTCAAAACCACTAATAAAAAAATACAAACGCGCCTTTTGTTACACCCAATTCCCAAACCCAGAACCCCTCTTATCCCATGAACTCTAGAAATTACACCCTGGTTCAATTGTCTCACACCACTAAAATTGACCATGATTAGCTAATGATTGGGACTTCTAGAAGCTCACCTCACGTGTCAGACATGTGTCAGAGAGAAAGAAATGAAGCTACGAGTACACTTGGCAAGCAGTGATTGGACAAGTCGCGTCATAATACTCCTTGGATACTCTTTCTAGATATTTGCTGACAAGACAGTGAGTGGTGCACGTTTGGGGATAGATGGAGGCATTTCATTGGATGAGACACGTCTCATAATCTCATCTAAGGGCTGTGGTTAGTTTGAAGAAGCACAAAATTCATCTAAAGGCTAGAAGATGATTGGAAGAAACACAAGATGCACCAGGATTGCCAACCTGGCATTGAGACCCCCTCACTCTCACCTCTCCTATATATAGTGTGTATTTTTAGCTTATTGGTGTGTAGATTTTTAGTGTAATGTTACTCTGCCGATTTTTATACTTAGTTTGTACTTTTTGTAATTTCAGTTAACTTTCTTTGTAATCCTCTATTAGTTTTAATAAAATTCTCAGTTTGATTTCCTTTAACTAGTTTCTTTTATTCATTTCAAATATATTTTAGTGTAGAATTTAATGTTTTAAAAAGCTTTGTTTCTGTTCATTCAAACATCACATAAGTTTGATTAGTTTATTCAAATCAGTTTCAATCTCAATTGTTCTCAAAATATAAAAAAAAAAAAAAAAAATCAGAAAAATATAAAAATTTATAAAAATATACTTTGCTACTTTTATGAAATCAGCTTGCAACCAAGCTCTTTGAAGTAACAATAAGCTCATTTTAGCTATTTAGCTTTTGTGAGTTTAAGTTCATTTGTATTGAATAGCATTCAACAAAAATCAAAGATAAGTGACTTTGATGCATTTGATCCTGGAGTTAGAGACAGATTGGAACAGACAAGGAAGGTTCCAGCCTGTCTAAAAGACAGGCTAGCTTAGTGAATCACTCCTATTTAGGCTGGAGTGAAATTTCATTGTGAGTATTGCTTGATTTTTGATTCTGATGTTCATTTGATCTTATCTATTTGAATCTCTTTAGATAGCTGAATTTACTGTTGAATTGATTTAGTTTGATAGTGTAGTTATTGTTATTGTTGCATTTGAGTTTAATAGATTTATCTGAGTTGTAATTCCTGAGATACATAGAGTATTTTAGTCATCTGTCATATTGAATATCTGAATAGTTGCATACTTGATTGATCTTGTGGTTTTTGGTTGTTTGATTCAGCTTTTTAGAGAGATTTAAAGTAGATTGGATCTGTAATTTAGTAATGTGTGGGTAGACTTATGGATTTTTAGTAGTTACTGATACATTAGGAGTTTTTGGATTGCATTGATCTGGCACTATTTAGAGTTTGTAGGTTAAGAATAATTGTTTCATTAGTTCACCTAGATCAGTAGTAGTCTAAAAATATACAAAAACAGTAGTATAATTAGAATATAGTCAAAGTTAGTTTTTAGATAGCTTATTTGATAGATTAAATTGAATAAGTTGGCTGAATTGTAGCAGTAGTTGCATCTTAGGTTATAATAGTTTAAATCAGTGAAAAACTTGCTTATTGTCATCATAAAAAGTGGATTCGAGAGATTGAATTAAGAATAAATCAAACTTATAGTGCAAAGATATTAGTCAACTGTTTCGTTGATTTCAGTTGTATAGGATGCTGAACTTGGTTGATTTTGGAGTAGTATACATTAGTTTTTGATCTTAAAATTGCTTGAAATTGAATCTCAGTAGTGCTATTGTTCTTTTGCCCCCACTTGTTTGCAATTTAGAGCTTATTACAAGTGCTTATTGCATCTGTTTATAAGCTAGGTGGGGACAGGGTATCTATTTGTTCATATAGGCTGCATTTGATCATTTGAGCTTTTATCAGTGTTTGATGATTGTTTCTGAGATTAATTTGAGTAGTAATAGTGTTTTGTATCACTGCTTTGCTTCTGGAACAGTTTGTGCTTATTCTGCTTAATTAGTGAGATTATCATTTGAGCTTATTGCTATATTCTTGTGATTCTTTGGATTTCTATGCTTGCATTTGTTACATCTTTGCATATCTGAGGATAATATAGTAGAATAAGACTGTTTTCTGAGTTCCATTCATTTTGGTTCACAAGTGCTTATAAATAAGCACTTGTGAATAAGCAGTTGAACAGTAATAAGCACTTAATCAGCTTCTTTTCTATTCAAAATTTTTCTTCAAGTTCTTTTTATTATTTTTGATTTTTTGGAATTTTCCAGATTTTTCCTAGTTGATTTAGTATTTTTCTTAATTTTCCTTTGATTTTAATCATTTTTAAATAGATTTTAATAAACAAAAATTCATAAAAATTCAGAAAAAGCTGTGAAAAATACTAAAATATTTTAGGAAATTCTTTTATAATATTTTAGATTTTTCAGAAATTAATTTTCATTTTTCCACTTTATTTTTCTATTTTCTTCCATTTTTAATTCATTTAAAATTACAAAAATCAAAATAAATTCATAGAAAATAATAGAAAAGTAAAAAAAAAATAATTTTCTTTTTCTGGAAATTCATTTTAGTAGTTTAAGAATTTTAGAAAATTATTTCACGTTTGTAGGAACATTTTTCGTTAAAAGTTACGTTTTAATAAACGCGTTCGCATTTCCGTTTTTACGTTTTAGACTTTGGTGCATAACTAGCTTGTACTTTTTGCATATTTCATTATTATTTGTTAATAATTGAATTACTTGATCACTATTTTCTTCTTCACCACTTTTCAATTCACGATTTTCACGAATCAATATTCTTGATTCCATTCACCTTCACTCGGATATGACTCGGGTGATCCGTATTTCACGCGGGTCATTTCGATAATATACTACTATTGTTAGGAATACAAATATTTCTATAAAAGTCTCGATCACCTAATTATTGTAATGACATTGTATGTTAGGTCGTAGTTAGTTAATTATCATATTAGAAGTAGTTTAGTAATCACTTGTGGAGTCGGGTCGGGTCTTTACCCACTGTCAGCTCGATCCACAACCCGTTTGATAGGGCGTTTAGTTGGTTGTATAAATACCCCTCTCCACTAGTGGAGAGGGTTGGACCTTTCATTCTAATCTAACATATCACAAGTTTCTCTCAAGGTTCCTTCACTTTCTCTCTCTAACTTCTCACTAGAAACATAACCTAAAATCAATCTAATCACTAAACCATCCATGTTCTTATATTAGAGTATTCTACAATTGGTATCAGAGAGCCATGGTTCTATCCTAGGATTAGTGGTGTGCTCGGATTTATTGATTGGTTTGTGAGTTTAGCTTGGTTCGAATGGTTTTAGTAGTTTCCTCACTTGTTTGATCTTGTTAGGCGTTTCTCTTGGCATTCTACTTGTAATTTCTTGCTTAAAGGTAGTGTAGACACCTTGTAGTAACCTTGGTTTAGTCATCTCATCACTTGTGTGGACATTGGTGGCATTTCGTGAGTTATTTCTTGCTAGCGAGTTGGTACTTCCTGGTAGAGAGTTGGCATATTTTTGTAGTGAGTTGAGGTTAGAGGTTTGGAGGGTTGCTATTTTTGGACTTTAAGACAAAACGCTAGACAGTGACATTTTTGTCTTATTAGTCTAGCAAGTTGTGGCTTAGCGAGTTGAGTAACCAGCGAGTTGGCATAACTAGAGATTTGATCTGATTAGCGAGTTACTACTTCTAGCGAGTTGTGGCTTTAGCGAATTGGGAATAGCGAGTTGAGCAGTCAGCGTTTTGTCAGACTAGCGACTTGTCTACTAGCGAGTTGCTACATTAGTGAGTTGCTCTACTAGCGTGTTGATACATTCTAGCGAGTTGGTTCTTGTTCAGCGAGTTGGTGAAAGTTGTAGCGAGTTGTTGATCAAACTTGTGTAATTTGTGTTACTAAGTATTATCTATTCACCTCATCATGACAAGTATTCAATCTAATGCTGTTCTGAATTCAACTAGACTGCCTCAAATCTCTGAAGGAGGTGTTGAATGCTTCAAGCTACTTCACTCCCACATTGAAAGACTCTTTGAAAAATCAGGCTACTCTGGAGTGTATCAACGTGCATTTGTGACACTATTTGGACATGACATTGAATCATTCACAGTCACCATGAACCTGTACTTAGATCAACTACAACGACAAATAAACAATGCTGACTTCTCTGGAAATAGTTGTACTGCTGCATTGGGGGTGATTCTTAAGCAATTCCAAGCATTCATTGACTCAAGATTCACAATGGAGTATGACCATGACTCTCATATGACGAGTAAATGGTTTGTCGATCACACTGGATTAGATGTGGATGCCTTCAGAGTCACTTTACTTCAGATTTCGGGGAATGTCAAGAAGTTTATCAAGGAACATACACACCTCCTATCAACAAGTGAGACAGCTGCAGCTGAAAGTATTTTCATTGAATCTCCCGATATCCTCTCTACACATGAGGTGGATGCTTCACATCAACAGGTCACAGGACAACATCCTGCCTCAGAGGTTCATGCTTCTAATTGTCACAAGGATCCTGATCAGGATTTACCCATCTATGATTCGTGTCCACTGGAAGAGACTGATATAATGTCACGTCTAATTTAATCTACACGAATCCTATTTGGGAAAATTGTGATCAGGATACTACAATAGGTGACGTGTCAAATCCTTTGGTTTCAAACAAACTCACAAAATCAAATGAAACGGTTGACATGCATGTTTTTAAAGAATTGTCCAACAGATTTTCTCAATTGGAAAAGCACTGCATTTCTCTTGAAATTGCAATGCAACAAAATGAAGAACAGTTTCTACTCAACCAACTACGCAAGTACTCTGAACTACCTGAACTTTGCGAATATTTCATGATTAACGAGTTAAACGCTCAAATTGAAACCAAGGATCAGATAATCAACCACCTCAAGCAACATATTAATGTTATGAATGCCATGTGTAGTAATCTTAAGGTCAATGCCACACTCAATAACAACACTGACTCTAAAACTTATGCTGAGCTAGTACTCAAGGTAAAAGTGTTGCAGAATGAAAATGAATCTTTGAGAAGACACAGAAAAACTCTTAATGAATTTATCAAAGAAGAAAAATCTAAAACTGTCGCACACACAAAGTATCTGATTGCACAAAATGATGAGGTCAATACTAAACTGAAGAAGAAAAACCTCGAGATTTCCACATTAAAACATGAATTGTGCAAACTGACCATGAAAGATGTGAACACTAAGTTTGATAATTCTTCCACTGTGGGAGCACCTTTAGACCTATCACATAGAAAACCCAGATCTACTAGGCAATTGTCTGCGTTTCGTACTAATAGATCCAAAGTTAATATATCAAGGTGTGTTCCTCAAACTGATACTAAGCAAGAATTATCAAAACCAGTCACTTCACAACGTCATCATAAGGTTATGCCATTTCACAAGAACCCCATCAGGAAAGACTGTGTAGCCAATGTAGGAATTCCAACTGTGGGTAGGACACCATTCCATAAGAACATACATCTCATTGGGCTTAGTTCACTCTCTATAAGGCAGTCCTCCTGTGGACTTGGAAGGTCAGACTATAAGCACTCCAAAACTTGCCTTAAGTGGGTTCCTACTGGTAGAATCTTTAAGTTGATTGGGTGTAGTTGGATACCAATGAGGGTTACGGTAAACCCCAATGGTTACTATGTGACCACCACTGCACGGGACTCTAATAACACTAACTCATATGAAAACAAGCACTATTGTCATGTTGGTATAGGGTCTTCTGGTCTATATGCAGGATCTACTTCAGAGAACCTCAAAGTTTGGCGACCTAAATGCCTTCTCTCTACAGAGACAGGGATTCAGGTAATCAGATGATGTTGAACAGTGCATGATGACTCCTGGTCACTCTCTTATCAGGACTCGGACTTCAGCGATGGTGATGTGTAAGAACGACTGAGTTCGTTAACTTGGTATCCTTTGTACATATATATATATGTATACATATACTAATAAATGTAGTAATTGGTTACTCATAAACCCTTGTGGTTTCACAATTTTTTTTGCATTGGCATGTCTTCTGGCATTGATAACATTTACGGTCCTAGAAATGTCATTCAATAATGGCACGGGTTCTTAAATGAAGTTCGAACAGAAGTTGAAAACCTGCCATCATGGCTTGCTATTATCTCTGATAGCGACCCTCTCTTTCACTTAATACTCATGCATCCTTCATTCAATCAACAACCTCTGTGTAGGTTTTTACACTACGGTCATTGATTGAGGGGGAGAGTGTTTTCTGTAAAATGCATGGTTCGTGTCTTCTTGTCTTATGCATCTGTGGTGTTAATATGTGGTATATCTATGCAATCTTCTTGTCTTATGCATCTGTGGTGTTAATATGTGGTATATCTATGCAATCGTGGTTTCAGGTCTGATGATTAAATTATTCTTATATGTTTTAGTTGACTCGTTTGCAAGTAGAGGGGCTAATAGGTCATTTGTTGTAAGATAAAAGGAGTACAGTTAAGTAGAGGGTCTGTCTTGTCATTTTGTGAAAGTTAAAAGGGGTATATATATTCAAACGTGTAATAGCGAGTTGTGTTTGTCTCTCCACCCTTTCCAACCCGCTGCCCCTTCTTGCTCTTCTTTGATCTTTTCTCGTGTTACTTTAACAGGTTTTGATCTTAATCTTGTGTTATACTTATTACCTGGTCATGTAAAACTTGATTAAGCGGTTATCTTACTTATATTTAGGTTGTCCCCTTCCTGCGATCGGTGATTAAGTGGTGTGTACTCATTGTTCTGTTATTTGTACTAGGTTTTACTTGTTTATTCGGTATGATTCTATCCCACATTTTGCTCCTTGATTATCTCTGCGTGTAGGTATACCTAGTGATTTTGCCCTATATTGAGTCTCTCGACTTATTTGTGTTGTGGGTGAAATGTAGTTAAAATTGTGATGAATACGTTTGTCAGGTTGTTATGTGATGCTCTTGTTAGCAAGATTATCTGCGTTGGTGGAATCTAGATTGGGTAGTGTATATGTTCGTCATAGCGAGTTGGAAAAATGTCTTGGTAGCGAGTTGATAAGATTTCTTGGTAGCGAGTTGATCAAATTACTGGTAGCGAGTTGACTGACTCATCAGTGTAACGAGTTGACCAATGTTCATTTTAGCGAGTTGGTAGAATTTCTTGGCAGCGAGTTGATAAGATTTCTTGGTAGCGAGTTGACTGACTCATCAATTTTAGCGAGTTGATTGAATGTATGTATAGCGAGTTGATCAAACTTCTGATAGCGTGTTGACTAACTCATTATTATAGCGAGTTGTTTGAACTTTCTGGCTAGCGAGTTGCACTGTTATTGGTAGCGTGTTGATACAAAATACTAATAGCGTGTTAACTACTGTCACCATTAGCGAGTTGAGGAATATTCATGCTAGCGAGTTGACTGAATGGAGGTATAGCGTGTTGACATATTTTACTGATAGCGTGTTGACTTCTATTCCTATTAGCGTGATGATCTCAATTCATGAGTAGCGAGTTGACCATAAGTCTTGATAGCGAGTTGCATCATAAATTGCGCGTTGATTGATATTAATGCTAGAATGTTAATAAGAGTTTGCTTTTCTTCTGGTTGTTTGCTAGTTGGGTAAATTTCCATAGTCCGTGTTGTCTTGAATCATGTGTTACTATCTGTTGTCTTTCCCATATATGTCTCATTGTTATGTGGATATACATGTTATGAGTGTGCTGTAATTAATGGGTGTGTGGTGTTTAGTGGCATGTATGTGTCCTGTGACTCACGTGTCATCAATCTGGGATATGTGCTTACTATTATCAATTGTTGTATGCACTACTTACAAGTCACGTTCCATGCTCAGCTGCTCTCTCTTGTCATTGTTTGAGTATCTCTTTCTGATGACCCGTCTAACCACTAACTATACATGTGTGTCTATCGTGGTGTGTTATAGTGGTTGAGCAGATAAATGGCGGATGCTAATATTCCTACTGAGTTGGAGTTAGTTACACCACCTCCCACTCGCTCAGATGATGAGATATTGCCACACAATGAATGGGTATCTACTGGGAAGAGCAATCTCTACATTGACATAGATAAACCTCAGAACAATCCCACCTACAAGATTGCCGTGGATATCTTGAAAAACACATCTTTCTTCAAGGCATTCACAGTTTCCTCATCGATTCCATCCATATACATCCAGCAATTCTGGAACACCATGACTCATAACAAGGAAAACAACACTTATCAGTGTCAACTCGATGAACAATGGTTCGAAATAAACAAAGAAACGCTCAGGAATGCTCTCCAGAACAACCCAATCATTCCTAACAAACCTTTCTCATCCCCACCAAACCCTGAAGCCCTCCTACAGTTCGTGAATGATCTAGGGTATCCAAAAGAGGTCACCACACTTTCATCCATGTCCACTAATGAAATGTACCAACCCTGGAGAGTCCTTATCACGCTTATCAACTTATGTCTCACTGGGAAGACATCGGGACATGAGAGACTGCGTGCCCCTGCACTGCAAATACTGTGGGGTATTGTGAAGGGGAAAGACATTGACTTCGCTGAACGTATATGGGAGGAATTTGCTCACTCCATTAATACCTTCTTAGATGACAAGATGAAGCTGGAGGCTCACATAGAAAGCAAAAAATGGAAATCCATGCCTCTAATCCCCAGTATCAGATTTACTAAACTGATCATACTTCATCTACAACAATGTCATAATCTATACCCTAGACCTGAATCCTCAGTGCACCTGGCATCCGATGAACACTGTGTGGGAAACCTCAAGTTTGTTGCTAAGGGGACGGATCAAGAAGTGTTTGGAATGGATATACCCGAAGCTCTTGTCTCCAACAATATCCTTGATGCACCTTACTACAAGAGCTATCTGAACAAAGTCACTTTGTATCGTAAACAATCCACCGTCAAGACCACCACAAGAAAAGCTACATCAAAGAAACGCAAAGATGTCTCGACCACTGAGATGGTATCTGGTGGCACTAAGGAACACAAAAGGATCAAAACTGCTAGCAAATCCGGGTCCAAGAAATCCAAGAAAGCAAAAGCTACAGTTTTAAATGACAATCCACATGAAATGCTGTCCCTAACTGAAGCTGCTGACATTCAAAAGTCTGTCAAAGAAAGTCTCAAAACCAGTGAGACATATCCTGGTCCACCATTGACAGGTGTCAGCATTAAAGAGTTGGAACCTGAAAAACTTAAGCAACTACCAGATACTGTCGGGAAAGGAAAGAGTGTTGTAACTGATGAACAAGTTGCACACACACTCCTTCACATTTCATCACCTGCTTTAAAACTTAAAGAACCTCGGTAAGAATTCAAAAAACGGTCCTCGGAATCATCTATACCTAAAGAGGTTTCCTCTGAAGATACACTGGAGCAACTACAGAGTCATGAACCTTTCATCGAATCCAGTGACTCTGAATCTGATCTTAATGTCTCTAAGAAGGAAGAAAAGACGCCTGTCACTACCACCGGGGATACATCTTCCAGGGACTTGCCTCCACCAGAATTCGGACCCTCCACTGAACCCCACTCGACACTGCAAGATGACTTTATTGCATCTATCTACCCTGGGGTTCAAGAGAATCTTAAGATGAAATCTGACGAACAAAAGTTGATTGTTGAACCTGATACGTCAACATGAACTCTCTCCTCATACAAATAGTTAGATCATGATTACACTTTTGGGGATCACGATGCTGATGACAATCCTGAAGGGAAGGAGACTTCTAAACCTACCAATGAGAGCGAAGTCATCTCTATGGTAGATGTTCCCATTGTACAGTATGTATCTACTATACCCACAGTGACCATGCCGAATCCCACCTCTGCTGCAGACACTACCACCATCCTACCTAGTATGATTTAGAACCTGTCAACTCAAGTTGTTAAGGCACTATCTACTGCTGAAAGAGCAAATGCTAAAATTCTAGACATCAAATCTACACTTGAGAAGCATCGGGATGTTCTTAAAGATCTCCAAAAGCTCAGCCTGCACCAAGTCATCCACCATCAAGCGTCTAGAATCTCTAATCTCGAGCTTATCAACGTTGATACTTTGGTGCGTGAAGCTGTTGAAGAACAGGTGTCCTTTGCTGTTAAAAAGGCCATGGACGCACCACTCAAAGCACGATTCAGAGACTTATCCACGTATGAAATGAAAGATCTGCTACAGCAACAAATATTTCAAATAGATCATCACAAGGAACATATGGCACACCAACAGTTGTATGAGTCACTGGAAAGGTCTATGAAGATTGACGACGCCAATGAGCTGGAACAAAACTTGGCTGAAGAACGAATAAGAAAGAAACGTAAGCAAAGCATCCCTAAACCACCATCAGAGGATCCTCCTCATCCACCTCCTCCTCCATCACCTTCAGGATCCGCTGGAGCACCTGGGTCATCTGGTGGTGCAAGTACCTTCCAATCTAGGCAGCCACCTCACGTACTACAATCTCCCTCTCAGAAGGGTCAACCTGACTCCACTACTGAATCCGGTCAACCCAAGTCTTCCCAACATGTCACTTACAAAGCATGGACTACCACTGAAACCCAACATATACCATCAGTCTCTGTAGAACATGATCTGGGGTATGATTCTAGATCTCCTCACGAAGACCCCTCGTTTGCTGAGGAGGAAGATGATGACAATGAAGACACGGTTCCTCACGAACCTAAAAGGGATCAATGGTGGAAATCGTTCACACGAAGAGATGGGTCTCCGTCCACCCCTGTAACGGTGACTGATGATGTAATTAGCACATGGTGGAAACACAATGAAGCAGAACAAGAGTCTCTTTCACCTGAGCCTGAGTGGATGATCACCTCCAACACTCAATCTGTTCCTGATAACAACTGGGCATATGCTGTAGCAGATAACTTTGTCCCTCCTCCCACTAATTCCCTACTTGTTCAGACAGGAGATATGGGTACATTCATCCAATGGTATTGTAAGAAACAAGGAATATCCAAACTTACCACAAAGGACTTAGAGGGACCCGCTTACGAGATAGTCAAAGCTTTCCATCCTGATGTCGTGCACCTATAATATCAAATGGAAGAATGCCACAAGATGCTTACTAATAAAGTTGAAGATAACATCCTTGATTACAACCACGGAAAACCACTCCCTCTTGGAGGGTCCCCAGGTCGTCTCACACTCCAAGCAGACTTCTTCTTTAACAAAGACCTTGAGTATCTTTGCTCTGGCAACAAAATAACACTATCCATCACCAAGATGAAAGCTGCTCGCTACACTAATGTTGGTTTGGAACAAATGGTGCCAGATACAATGTGGTGTGCTGAAGAGTGCAAGTATGATGTTTCAACATCCTTTGGTATCTCTCACTGGTGGTACAGAAAGCGTGAATTCTACATTGCAAGACACACAGCTGCTGGTGACCCCAAAGCTGCTTACTCTAGAAGAAGGATTCTAAGTGTCATTCGTGTTGAAATCTTTCCTACCTATGGATACAATTACTTGAAAAGGATTGTTCTTAGAAGATCACGTTATTGGGAGCATGTCATATCCGAGGGTGACTTTAAGTATCTTCACCCTAATGACTTTGAAGATCTCTTCCTGCTTCATCTCCAAGGAAAACTGGATCACCTTCCTGCACTTGAAAGAAGAACGCTTGTATCTGCAGTCACTCAATGGATTCGTGGGCTTGTCATCTGACAAAGAGTTAAAGATTTCCAGCATGGTATTGAAAGCTATCAGACTCAACTCAATCTCACTAGATGATGCGTAGGGATTGCACCAGGCTTTACCTCTCGAGGGATCTCGAGAAGCTTACAACCCCCACCAGGCAGTGTACCTGATCGTTGTAGTATAGTCTAGTGACAAGTACCGGGGGATTGATCGTTCAGCTAGGAATAGTGTCGCTAGGATTAGAAAACCTAATTACTAGTGCTAGAGGTGAAGGATGATTATTTTTGTATTTTTATATTTTTTTAGAAAGCAAGTAAATATCTCGGGTTTTAAGGATTTGGGCGGAATTAGTTGCTAGTCAACTAACCCAATACTAAGATGCAATCAAAATAAAATGCTAGAAATGAAAATAAAACTAAATTAAACTAAGGTTGTGAGCAATAAGTGGAGAAATTGTGTTTACTTAGATTTCACTACTCCCTAGATATCTTTTACACGTTAATTACTTGTTATAGTTGCGTGGATGACGGATTGTATTCCTTAATACCATTCATGGGGTGGCGCACTTAACTCCCCAATCCTATGAGTGCCTACTTCACTCCTATGTCGAGCCGGCTAAGAAGCTCCTAACATGGGATCATTAGAATTTACTCATGCATTAAATACAACCAATAAAACCTAGTGCACATCGGTTCATGTTTCCTAAGACGTTCAAGCATGTTACCATTTGGAGATCTGCCAGTTTTCTTAAGCCTAACATCGAAATCATTCATCCAATACAACCATAAACAAGTAATCAACACATAATCAACATCTAGGTTTCATAAGATCTAAGCAAACACAAGATAAATCTAGCCTAGCATGGTGGAATTAAGACAAGCACAAGATATAGACAACCAACACATAGACATATTGATTGAATTAGAAGAACACTTATCTCAATTACACATGTAAGGGTTCAAGGGCTGAAAACCCTTGAAAAACCTGTAAAATTCGTAATAGGTTTGGCCTTAGGGTTTCTCCATAACTTCTCTCCTTAATGAATGAAAATTAGAAAACTATATATAGGAATTTGAGGCTGACGGCGTCAAGACCAAATGGGTGACGCCGTCATCTCGCCGCCAAAAGAATTCTCGGACTGCCTTGATCTACATCTGACGCCGTCATGTATTAGGCTCTTCCAGGCCGTCACGTGTTTAACTCTTGACGCTCTTCCTTGTGACGCCTTCATGTCTGCACTGGGCCGTCATGCAATTTACTCTTGACGCCGTCAGGATGGTACTCTTGACGCCGTCACCTACTGTTCCCAGCTTGGAAAATTAAGACTTTGGCGTTTTCGTCACTTTTATGCTCCTAAAATGTCCGAATTGCTTCCTTTTCCAGATTTCACTCCCAATTGTACCTAAAATCAAAAAAGGAACGATTTAGGGCAATATTTGATCAAAGAAATTCAATTCCGGGCTTAAATGACCCCCTAAAAGTGGTTCATTTTTCGCCTCATCATATACCCTTACACTTGAGATTTGCTTGTCCTCAAGCAAATGCGCTTTTATTCTACTCAAAATACAAGTTAGGGGTCATTTAACACTAATATAAAAGTAATTACAACAAATAATCGTTCCACTAAAGACCAATAGACAAGCACGGAGGTCATACACAAGCACCTCACGAATAGTGTTTAGATACTCACATCTCTCGGGTGTAATAAAGTATAAATTACAATATGGAAACGGAAGATATCTCTCACTACCTGTCATAGCAAAATAGATTACCATAGGCTTGGGAAAGGATCAAACCTCCACCACATGGCGTAAGCACCTAGGATAAACTATCAAAGGGGTCTTTTAAAGGGTTGTAACGTTAGGTGTAGGGATATGAAATACACGGTTTTGTTGGATATAGGCAGTCTTTACTGGTGGCGAGTTAACAATCTTGGTTAATTACATGTACAATATGGTGTTGCTAAGCCAAGACTAGACTCGACTTAAGCTAATAAATGAAAAATAACAAAAACATAAAATGAACATAGAATGAAACGGGATGGTAGTCCGTATGTTTTTTTCTCTTTTTTTTTTATTTTTATTTTTTTTTTCTTTTTCTTATTTTTTTATTTTTTATTTATTTATTTTTTCATACACTCTTACCCTACCATCCAAAATAATACATCATAGGGGATGAACATTCCCCTTAAACTTGAATTTTTACATACTTTACAATAAACTAATCTAATGACTCGAATTAAGAAAATCAAAACACTTGGAGCACTTTTAAGATTAACGTACATATGGGGGTAATAAATGATGTTCTTCCCCATTACTCCATAAAACAAGTACTTTACCCATGAGTCCCAATCGTCCCAAAACAATATGTACAAGGATATGACTCAACTTAGCAACCATGTAATCAATTAGATAGTTAACTTAGGGTTTAACAAATAACAATAATGCACTAAAATGAGCGCATACACGGAAGGCTAAGGCGATTTGGGTGTACATTTAAGTGGGGTGTAACAAATTCTTCCTTTAAGTAAGATGCTTAATGTTAGAAACGAAAAGATAGGCTCGGAGGGGTGTACTAGGGGTTTCGTGTACTAAAAATGAGTACAACGCTAAGGGTGTGGGAAAAATTAGTTGACTTAACTAGCCAAGTAATATGACTTAAATGGTCAAGTAATTATGATACGGGCTTAACACAAGGGTGATCTTAATGCCTCTTATCATGTAGTAAATCCTACTACACGAATGTAGTCTCACTAGCGGTTTCGGGATGCATCACTAACGCAAGTTCTAGAATCTAAATGCTACCGGTACACTCATAAGCACTAATAGTAAATGCTTTTCCTATCAAATCTAAAGACGAACCTCACATATTTGGGTGGAAATTTTTTTTGAATATACGGTTTTGTGCTAGTCATACAATCTCCTATCCATGATACGCTTGCTATGGCTAAAGTTTCACTCCTAAATGTTGTAAAAATTTTTAAATATGGCGCTAAAATTGCACTAACAAGTATTTCTCATAGTTTTATTACACATCTACTATCAAACAAACAAACTCAAGCGAAAGTGTATCCGTAAGGTATCATCATTTTACCCTCCCCTTACACTTAAGATGAACATTGTCCCCAATGTTCAAGTAAAGAATGTAAAAGTGAAAAAGTAAAAAGAATGAAATCAAATACTCCCCTGATTCGCTCGGTATGGATAATAAGGTGGCCAGGTTAAATCTTCCTCCAAGAAAATGAACAATCAAAGCTTCCCTTCCAGAATATAAATCATCTTCTTGTCATACATAACCTGTAAATCCTGAGAAAACAAACAAGACAACCTCGCATAAAATCGGCGGCAATCTATATAAGTTACTAAATCCTAGAAAACAAAGTAAGATATAATGCTTGTGGAATGAAGTTTGCAGATTTCCTAGAGATTATAAAACTTAATAATTCAACAAAAACTTTAAGACTCCGTTAGAAAAACAAAACCGGTAAAATTTCCAGATTTTTACACGTGACGCCGTCAAGAGTAAACTCGTGACGCCGTCAGAAGTGACCTGCAGAAATTCTTATGTTAAGTTTCCGGAAAATTTCTGGAAAAACTTGGTCCTACTTCCTGGAAAATCCTGCAAAACTTCATTATGACTCAATACAAGCATTTGACTCTAACAAATACGAGTATACATGTTCATTTAATATTGTGGAGAATCATGATCGGGTTGTTTCTTAAAAACATATTTGGGGTTTCCCCTTACACTTATCTTTTGCAAAAATACCTTTAGGTGGAGTTAAGACTAGGCCATAACAACAAAGTAAAGTATTCCCACTTTTTAGTTTTGAAACATGATCTACAAACAATAAAAATAAAACATGCATACGGAAGCAAATAACAAATAAACTAAATAAAATCACACAAAGCATGGGTCATGGGTTACTACGTGACCTCATCGTTGGTTTCAATCTCTAGGTCGTCTTCTAAACCAGTTTTGTATTCCGGACCTAGTTGCAAGCATTCTTTGTAGAAACCAAGCATCCTATTTTTCACATACTCTACTCCTCTACGTCTATCCTCATCATTCCTATAATAAGCCACTTGCTTGTGTTCCTTTTCTAAATTAGAGAGGAGGCAGTATTGCTCAATCTTGTAGGGCATTTGGTAGGCAACCTCATCATTCTCTTCCTTGAATCTAACTATCCCTAGAGTCGGATCATAACTCATCCTAGTGGCCTCAACAAATGGTTTTCCAAATATTATTTGGCTTAGGCAAGCATCTATCACCGGACGAGTGTCTTCTACTATCATAAAATCGATCTCATAAGTGAGATTGCCTATAATCACATGCAATCCCTTCACTCTTCCTGCAAAATTACTTATCAGATTCTTATTGAGCATCATCCTAAAATCAAGTTGTTTCTTCATCACCCAATTGTAATAAGTCCTAGTCATGATGTTAACAGGAGATCTAGGATCGATGTAAGCTTTCCATATATGCATGTGCCCGATATTGCATGGTATGTTAATGTTAGAGGGGTCTCCCATTTTGATAAGGGGTGTGCCAAGGATATATGGTCTCTCGAGACTATCAAATAAATCCTTATGGTATTCCCGTTCTTCCTTGGTGGGCAACTTATCAAAGTACTTCTCTATAGTCTCTATTCCCTCTAACCCTTTTTTCTTATTAATCTCAACTACCCTACTTTCATCCCTAGTTTCGGTTTCTACTCCAACTTCATCTTTGTCACTTTCTTCTATCTCCTCATCTATTGGCTTAATAGTGACAACATTGACAAAGTGGACGTGTTTAGATGATGAAGGGTCCTTAATTTGGATTCCGTTATTGGTGTCCCTAGTGTCCTTCCTAGGTGTAGTTAACGCTTGGTTGTTGAGGGCTTTCAACAAGTTGTCTATCTTGTTGGTCATCTCCGTTTGTTGTTGGTTGAATTCGGTTTCAAACCTAGCTATGCGAGCTTCTTGAGATGCCATGAACTTAGACATCAATCCTTCAAGATTGTTGGTACTACCATAGTTGTTAGAAGGATTGTTGTTGAAAGTACGGGTGGAGGGTGGACCGTTTGGTTGATAACGATTAGGCGGATTGGAAGAATTGGGTTGATTTTGTTTCAACCTAAGGTTTGGGTGATTTTTCTAAGAGGGGTTGTATGAATCACCGTAAGGGTTTGGCTCGGGTTTGAAAGTGTACCACTTATCTCCCGCTTCGTCGGTACGCGAGGATGCGTAGTCCGTAAAAGCTGTTCCGGGGAGTTCCACACAATCACGAGTGTCATGGGGACCACTACATAATTCGCATGAAGAAGTGATTTTGTTCACTTGGCTTGAAGGCTTAGGAGCTTCGTAGGATTTCATGAGAAACTTGACTTGGTCCTCAAGTTCCATGATCCTATGGCCGGGAGTGCTAGAGTTATTCGAAGGCAAGGATATTGCCTTGACCGTTTTGTTCATGTCACGGAGATCATTCCAACTTTCGTTGTCATAGAGAGCAAGATCTTCTATGAGTTCCCATGATTGTTCCGCACTTAGATCACGTAGCTTACCACCGGCCGATTGGTCAATGGCTCGCCTCGTGGAGAGATCGATATGGTCATAAAAGATTTGGACTTGGAGCCAAAGATCTATGCCATGATGAGGGACTTTTTGGAGTAAGTCCTTGAAACGAGTCCATGCTTCATAAAGAGATTCATTTTGACGTTGTTGGAACATCAAGATGTCATTTCTAAGCTTAGTAGTTCTCCCCGGTGGGAAAAATTGAGCAAGGAAACGAGTGGTGAGATCAT
The DNA here is from genome assembly GCA_030686995.1 of Artemisia argyi. NCBI lineage: Eukaryota > Viridiplantae > Streptophyta > Magnoliopsida > Asterales > Asteraceae > Artemisia > Artemisia argyi. The sequence goes on along the minus strand of CM060677.1, from coordinate 157,609,145 downwards.
CCCATGTGGTGATGGATCCCGCGGGTAAACGCTCAAGCCATTGACTAGCTTGATCCCGTAGAGAGAATTGGAATAGGCGTAATCGGGTTGTCTCTCTAGTTTCAACACCTAGGTCTATGGAATCTACGATTTTAAGGAAGTCCTTAAGATGTTGATTTGGATCTTCGGAACGAAGTCCATGGAATGCACATCCGCTTTACACCAACCGGATGATGTCGGATCGCAAGGGAGTCACATTGGCTCCGGGGAGCTCAATGGTGTTTCGGTAGCCTTGGTGGCTAGGTCGGGAATACTCTCCTAAGGTTCGGGGCGTAGGAGGTTCTAGTGGTGGGTTTTGTTGTGGTGGGATGACGGGTTCAAGGATGTTCCCATCGTCCATGATGTCGGGTGGTGAAGAGTTACGAACAAACATACAAAGAAATAAGATAGACTAAAGAAAACCTAAAAAAATAAAAATAAAATCTTACTAGAAAGGAATCTAGCAAGTAGACCTAATAAAAAGAGATTCTAACCTAGACAATAACTATTCCCCGGCAGCGGCGCCAAAAACTTGATGCGTAGGGATTGCACCAGGCTTTACCTCTCGAGGGATCTCGAGAAGCTTACAACCCCCACCAGGCAGTGTACCTGATCGTTGTAGTATAGTATAGTGACAAGTACCGGGGGATTGATCGTTCAGCTAGGAATAGTGTCGCTAGGATTAGAAAACCTAATTACTAGTGCTAGAGGTGAAGGATGATTATTTTTGTATTTTTATATTTTTTTAGAAAGCAAGTAAATATCTCGGGTTTTAAGGATTTGGGCGGAATTAGTTGCTAGTCAACTAACCCAATACTAAGATGCAATCAAAATAAAATGCTAGAAATGAAAATAAAACTAAATTAAACTAAGGTTGTGAGCAATAAGTGGAGAAATTGTGTTTACTTAGATTTCACTACTCCCTAGATATCTTTTACACGTTAATTACTTGTTATAGTTGCGTGGATGACGGATTGTATTCCTTAATACCATTCATGGGGTGGCGCACTTAACTCCCCAATCCTATGAGTGCCTACTTCACTCCTATGTCGAGCCGGCTAAGAAGCTCCTAACATGGGATCATTAGAATTTACTCATGCATTAAATACAACCAATAAAACCTAGTACACATCGGTTCATGTTTCCTATGACGTTCAAGCATGTTACCATTTGGAGATCTGCCAGTTTTCTTAAGCCTAACATCGAAATCATTCATCCAATACAACCATAAACAAGTAATCAACACATAATCAACATCTAGGTTTCATTAGATCTAAGCAAACACAAGATAAATCTAGCCTAGCATGGTGGAATTAAGACAAGCACAAGATATAGACAACCAACACATAGACATATTGATTGAATTAGAAGAACACTTATCTCAATTACACATGTAAGGGTTCAAGGGCTGAAAACCCTTGAAAAACCTGTAAAATTCGTAATAGGTTTGGCCTTAGGGTTTCTCCAAAACTTCTCTCCTTAATGAATGAAAATTAGAAAACTATATATAGGAAATTGAGGCTGACGGCGTCAAGACCAAATGGGTGACGCCGTCATCTCGCCGCCAAAAGAATTCTCGGACTGCCTTGATCTACATCTGACGCCGTCATGTATTAGGCTCTTCTAGGCCGTCACGTGTTTAACTCTTGACGCTCTTCCTTGTGACGCCTTCATGTCTGCACTGGGCCGTCATGCAATTTATTCTTGACGCCGTCAGGATGTTACTCTTGACGCCGTCACCTACTGTTCCCAGCTTGGAAAATTAAGACTTTGGCGTTTTCTTCACTTTTATGCCCCAAAAACGTCCAAATTGCTTCCTTTTCCAGATTTCACTCCCAAAGTATCTAAAATCACAAAAGGAACGATTTAGGGCAATATTTGATCAAATAAATTCAATTCCGGGCTTAAATGACCCCTAAACGTGGTTCATTTTTCGTCTTATCACTAGACCTCGATGGGAAGCCAGGGACATGGAATTCAAGAGAGATTACTCGATCGTTGAGTCACCTAGAGCAGTGGTCTTTACTTACTGCTTCAACACTCGAATGCTCATGAGACTTGATGAAATCCACCATTTCAGCGATGGAACGCTTACACAAGTGGAAGCTGCTCTGGATGTCAGGGATAAAGAATACCAAATTGCTAAGGATGTTAAGTACACTGCCTTCTGGACTGCTGAGGTGTTCCAAAGAAACAAGCACTTTCTTCACACCATCAGGAAACTCTTGCTTGAAAGACGAATTTTCCGAAGTTTGGAATGCTTTGTTGGTGGGAGAATTCGTGAAGGGGACTACATGCTAACGGAACGTACCATCTAATCTTGTGTTATTTTGATATGTAACATTTGTTATGGTACTGTTTTGGTCTGTAACTATATAATCATGTGAACTTATGTGTGGTTGAGTTCTTGATTTTGTTAAATTTCTATATGGTTTGCTATTACTTCAGATAGCAACCCGGTCTTAGTATTGGGGAAAGTTCGTCGCCAAAAAGACGACTGTTCCTAACAAAGGCATGAATTACTTTATATTCGTGCCTTTCCGATCTAATGTACGCCTCAGTGCATTATTTCTTGATAAGGAAGAGAAATCTTCCTTTTATCGCAAATACTTTTCCTTCCATGATTCTTCCGGAAAGTATTTGTGAAAAACTTGGTAGTACCATGAAATTTTCTGAAATCAAAATGAAAACATTTCATACAATTTATCTCTCAATCAATCCCAACAAATTTTTCTTCAAAGATTATTAAACTGGATCATTGATTGAGGGGGAGATTGATTTCAAAATTTTATGTAACATCAAAACGCAACACTTTGTACAAAATAAGCAATAAGATAAGTTGTGATGGTTATGTGTTAGTATGAGAACTTTTCAAAGAGTATTTCGTCAAAACTTTACATCTTTTGTAAACTCTTCATGTATGACACATAACCACCTCCCTTACAAATTGAGGGGGAGCAAGTAAAAGGTTCCTTTTATCAGAAAATGTTAAAATTAACCGCATTTCTCTCCTAAACGTTTTCTAAATTATTTAAATCAATTGAGATCCAAAATATCAAAAGATTTGAAATTTTTGATCGGGGGAGAGAATGTGATTTAAATATGAAATCTGATAATATCAAAAGTGATCTTTTGGACTCAATAAATGTGCTCCCACATATGTGCTAAACTCTTTCAAATATCGAAGCACATATTGAGGGGGAGCAAAAGGCGTTTGTGGAAGTTATACCAAAGACCGACCATCTATCTTTATGCATGGAGTTATAAGGATGGTTAAGGTTAGGTATGAGTTCCCATGATCCACCAAAACCGGAAGGATCTTCCCAGGAACAATCCTCTAGATAGATTAGAAGTCCTTAGGAATGATTGAAAAAAAGGAGTAAAGTGAGAAAGAGAAGAGTGCGGACTGAGATAGAGCTAGGACTGGAACAAACCCAACAAGGTTCTAGTGGTGAAGTCTCGGTAAGCACTGAAGGGGTTGAAGAATGAAAAAGAAATGTAATGAGAATGGGTGAAAAGAAATAGCCCTCCATATATTCAAACTTAGGGCAGAAACCGGGTTCAATGCATAATCTACTGGCGGTTACTCAGATAACACCGGTATTGAAGACAAGATGTCATGGACCCAGTGACGCACTGCACTAAACTTCCCAACCACTCAAGTTCTCTTAAAAGAGCTTGTTTCATTCTCACGGGGAACCCTGTGCAATGTATCGACTGCTCATTGCGAGCTATGTTGATACCTAAAACAGGAGACGCCTCCCCAGTCTCCAGGAGCGGATCAAAATGCACTATTGAGTCTAGAGCCATGAGATCATCCATAAATCTTGATAGGACACATTCCAAATATGCTTATTGTTTCACATAATGTGGAAAATAAGATAAAATATTTAGAGTCCTACGTATTATCCTTGTGGTATTGCCAGAACATCCGAGTGATATGAAAATATCCACGATGAAGATGGAAATCCTTCTAGAGCGAACATCACTCAAGCTCTTGGTAGGTGACATATGAGATCCATCTTGGATCAATGATCAAGTGACAACTGGAAAGCAACAATGGTGCGATTCCACATTGAATCAAACTTGTTCCAGGATATGGATTGACGGATACTTTTGCTAAAACCTTCCAATGTGCTCACAAACTAATTTTTCGAACACATTAATTGTGTAAAATCTTTCAAACAAAAGTATTTTTTATGGAAATGTGATTCAAAGTATAAAAATCTCGTCGTGTCTCAAAAATGTTTATCATAGGACACGCGAGTGATTTTTTTATATATCAACTTCTAATCAATCAGTGAATGTCAATTCACCGATTCACTCTACCGTGCTGTCTGCTTTGAGACGTTCCGGTACGAGAACATGCTAAGTATGAAGATTCTGAAGTGGATTCTTTGGAAGATTCATTACTACAAGCTGGAAACTCCTGTCAAGGAGTGTCTTCATTTAAAAGAGACACTACCTGATCACAGGTCGGGTCTCACAGAACTGGAGGGTAGTCTGTCCTCGCTGAACGAATGACAAAGCCATATTCGTTCTCTATCTTTATTGCTAACTGTTTTATTTCAGGGACACATATAAAGATGGCGTTGATAGCTCCTTACTCCAGTTGAATCGGGTCAATCCATACCTCATGCTCACACATTCTACTCACTATCAATGATAAAGAGAGACTTACTACAACAAATGTTGAGAGACTACCAACAACGTTTCCGCAACTCTGATAAGAAGTCTCTTGAACCACAATTCCGAGGTAAAGTCTCCTGATCCAGAAGGGTGTGAGCATGACAGTCCTAAAGTCACTACATCACATGAAGGCGATATTACTGTGGATGAGCTTGGAGATTTAATGTGGCTGATGATCTCAAAGAAGCTCAAAGATCACACATCACAAAGGAATCCAATTCACAGGTTCATTGCTTGAAGTACAAATTGTGGAGAAAAGTGAAGAATCAGAACCCACGAGCTACAAAGACAAAAGAATGCCTAAAGATCAGAAAAGCTTAATTTCCATGGTGACCTCGCTTAGGGGGAGATTGTTAGGAATACAAATATTCCTATAAAAGTCTCGGTCACCTAATTATTGTAATGGCATTGTATGTTAGGTCGTAGTTAGTTAATTATCATATTAGAAGTAGTTTAGTAATCACTTGTGGAGTCGGGTCGGGTCTTTACCCACTGTCAGCTCGATCCATAGCCCGTTTGATAGGGCGTTTAGTTGGTTGTATAAATACCCTCTCCACTAGTGGAGAGGGTTGGACCTTTCATTCTAATCTAACATATCACAAGTTTCTCTCAAGGTTCCTTCACTTTCTCTCTCTAACTTCTCACTAGAAACATAACCTAAAATCAATCTAATCACTAAACCATCCATGTTCTTATATTAGAGTATTCTACAACTATACTATAATAAGTTGATTTTCACACAATCAAATTTTGGCGCCGCTTCCGGGGAAGGTCGAAGTGAGTTTTTGAATATTTGATTTGAAAAATCGTGTTTTGTTAAGCCTTCCTCTATTTTGTATATATTTCTATAAAAATATAAAAATTCAAAAAATTCAAAACACTTTTCCTAAAGTGTTTGCAAAAATACCAAAAAAATAATAAAGTTACAGCCTCGACTCTCCCGTGGAAGGGAGGGCGTTGTAAACCAAAAAAGTCTCACAACATAACAAAAACGTGAAATTAATTGTTTATCGGATTATTTCAATTACTACAACCGATTAAGCGGGAAATACGGAAGCTAAGACATTAAATTGCTAGCTGAAGAGAGAAACACTCTTCTTTCCCGTCCCGTCGCGCGTGGTTTTGAAAGAAACGGTTTCAATTAATGTAACGTTTTACAAAAAAGAAAAAAACAAAAGAAAAAAAAAGTTTTTGAGAAAAAAAAATAAAAAGATTTTCCTTTCTCTTTTCTTTTTCTTTTTGATTTTGTTTGTGGTGTATGCACACCCGTTCTTCTTTTGAGAGTCTTACGTCTCCATTTTCAAACCCCGAGCGGGTTCTACGACATAATAGTCGGGTTCATTTCCTTGACGACGAGGAGATGAACCAAAACGAACAACACAACGGACCCCCGCTGATGGGTGGTCCGCATCACAATGTTATCCCGCCTATGGGACAACAACCGGCATTTGATCCACGTCCAATGGAGGAACAACTCCAATCACCATTCAATGATGTGAGGAGAGCTATTGTGATTCCGGACATCAATGCCAACTTTGAGATCAATCACAGATTACTCAATTTAATCACGGGTATATCCTTTCACGGGTTTGATAACGAAGACCCCTATGCTCACATCAGAAATTTCACCGACATCGCTGAGACCATTAGAATGAACCAAGTTCCTCACGATGTGGTGAAATTGAAGTTATTTCCTTTCTCCTTAAAAGGGGCAGCTCGAACTTGGCTGGAAAAGGAACTGCCTAATTCGATTCACACTTGGAATGATCTTGCTTCCGAGTTTGTGAATTATTTCTATCCTCCCTCTAAAACTTCTAATCTACGATCCCAAATCTTTCAGTTCCAACAAGCTTTTGATGATTCATTTAGTGAAGCTTGGGATCGATTCAAAGATTTGTTGGAAAAATGTCCTAACCATGGGTTTACCGACCTTCAGCAGATTGACACTTTCTATAATGGGTTATGTCATGTTGACCAAGACTCACTCAACTCTGCTGCGGGTGGGAACTTGTTGGCTAGAAACACGAATGATGCTTTCATGATAATTGAGAATAAGGCTCGTGTGAGAATGTCTAGGAATAAACCTCAAGTGTCTAATAATGGTAAAAATAATGATGAAATGATGAGTATGCTATTGGCTCTTACAAAGAAAGTTGATGCAATTTCAATTGAAAAATCGAACCATCAAGTCAATGTGGTTAGTCATGGTTGTGAGATTTGTGGTGGTCCACATTTGTATTATGAATGTCCGGCCACCGGTGCCTTTTCTCGAGAGAACGCGTATGCTGTAAACGTTGTTACCCACAACCTCAAGGAGACCGTAATCTCCTCAGCTACCGTTCCACTCATTATCTTGGACCACCCGTTCTTGAACAACCAAACCAACTCAATCAAGTCAACCAGAATCATAATGTGTAGAATCGTAATAATCAAGGAAATCAAAATCAGAGTCGAGCTAATAACGGTTTTCAAAATCATAATCAATGATTTAATCAAAACCTGGGTTTTCAAGGTAATTACAATCAAGGCCCGCCTCAAGGGAATTTTCAAGACCAACAAAACTATGGAAACCCTGGGAATTTTCAAAATGCAAATCATGGGAATCAGAATCATGTTAATTTCCAAAACCGTGGGCAGAATTTCAACAATAATCAAAATCAAGGTGTTATTCAAACTTCGTCGCCCACGGATGATTTGATTAAGCAATTTCTTCAAAACCAACAATCTTTTATGGTAAAATATGAAGAAACAACAAGGTTGTTTGCTAATCAAATCAGTGATATTAACAAATGGTTAAATGATCGACCCTCGGGTTTGGGTACTACTTCTCTTCCAAGCAACACGATCGCAAACCCGAGGGGCGAGGTTAAGGCGATCACGACTCGCAGTGGTGCTAAATATGATGAACACACAGCTCCTACTACCTCTTCTTCTTCGTCTCCGCCTAAGGTAGTGGACTGTGAGACCGAGGCGACAAAGGACCCGGTTCCTCCTATTAATAATGGAGGAGCTAAAAACGTCCAACCTCCGGTTGTTCAAGCGTCAAAAGATAAAGAAAAAGTCATTTCTGAAAACAATGTGAAATACAAATCTAAATTGCCATATCCATCACGATTTAATGATGAAGAGCTCCGTGCAAAATCTAAAAAACAAATGGAAAAGTTTCTGGATATTTTTCAAAAATTGCACTTTGATATCAGTTTTATGGATGCTCTTGTGTACATGCCAAAATTTGCCTCAACGTTCAAAAACCTCATAAGTAATAAAGAGAAATTGCTTGAATTAGCCGAAACGCCGATAAATGCTCAATGTTCCGCGATTCTTCTCAAGAAGCTTCCCGAAATGCTTGGTGATTTGGGAAAATTTCTTATTCCTTGTTCGTTGAAAGATCAAGAGGTTTGTAACGCCCTGGCCGATTCAGGTGCAAACATTAACCTCATGCCATTATCGATCTATGAACAACTTGAAATGGGGGATCTTAAACCGACGAGAATGACTTTAGAGCTTGCTAATCGATCGATAACTCATCCGGTTGGAATTGCTGAAGACGTTTTTGTTCGTGTGAATTCGTGTACTTTTCCGGCAGATTTTGTTGTTGTTAATTTCGAGGCTGATCCGAGAGTTCCTCTTATACTAGGGCGACCATTTTTGCGAACCGCAAAAGCCCTAGTAGATCATTTTGCGGATACTCTAACTCTACGACATGATGATGACATAATGATTTTTAAAGCCGATGCTTCGAAATCAAAGAAGTATTCCGTCAAAAGCGTTGATGTTTGTGATTATTCCTTTGATGATTTTGTGAAAACTTTCGTCTCCGACTCTTCCTCATCATTTCCTCCGACTAAGGAATATGATTCTTTTTGGGAAGAGGTCGATGAATTCCTTGCTATTAAAACGATTCTGTTTTCTGAGACTAACGAATCTTACTTTGATTCGGAGGGAGATATTATTTTTCTTGAAAACTTGTCGAACGATGAACCGTTAATCCCTCCGGATAAAGTTAAGAAAAAGATTGAGCTTACAATTGACGATCCTCTGGAGCCCGAGCTCGAGGAATTTTTACCCGACTTTGAGAGTTTTTTCTTTGATACGACTGAGGAGATTAGTGGCAATCCCACTTATCGTCCTAATTTTTCTTATCCGACTTATGAAGCTTTTCATTTTGATATCGATCATACGGAAGAGACGAATCGTGGCAGTACCACTTCTCTTGCTCTTATCTCTCTTCCGGAGTATGAGTCGTTTTGTTTTGATAAGATTGAATGTGATTTTGAAAAGTTTTCTAATCCAGAATATGAAAATTTCAGTTTTGATCTTGACATTGATCATGATCCGGGTGGTGTTCTTAAAAATGCGAGTTTTAATGAAAATTTTAGCCCATCCCTCCCACCTGGGAAAGTTTTTAAAATGAACTTGAATGATACGATTCATAGTTTCACAATTATGAAGTCTTCTTTTGATGATGATGAGTTTTTCATGATGGTTATCATGACCTTCTTGCCATTTGTTACATTTTGTGTGATTTCTCTTATCCGTCACTCCGTTGGGAGTGAGGATGTTATTTTTGACCCTGGTATCGTTTCTAATAGTTTTCACTATTAGAATACCACCAGTTATCTCTTCGGGGTGAAACTTTCAATTAATTCATATGTTTATCCAAATATTTTGAATGAAAGCCTGAGTGAGATTATTTTTCCACGGATTTTTACCCAAGGACGAGTTAATTCGGGGATCGAGTCAAGCTCATGTGACTCGGTGAACAAAAACAAGCGCTTCGTGGGTGGCAACCCATGCTTATCCAATTTCATCTTCTTATTTCTATCAAATAACGTGAGGAGGGGGTGCCTCTTCTACTCTTGTGTTCCGTGGTTGTTTGTGATGTTTGTTTAAGATTGTCCGTGATTTAGGATGACTCTCGTGCTCATTATCTTCTCTCCACTCGAGTTTCATTCATCGATGTTATAGGAAATCCTATATCCGTGTATCTTATCGACTAACCTTTTTTTTGGCATACTTAATAAATGGCCCTAGAATTTTGTTAGAATTGCCTTAACCTGTGGAAAACTAGAAGGGGGGTTGAATAGTTTTACGTCCTTTTAAATTTATTACCAAAATATTTTGTAGCTTATTAAAAACTTTCGATTCGATCTCAAGTGAATTCAAGTAACAACCAATATAAGCAATTCTAATCTAATAATGAAAGTATTGAAATGTAATGAAGAAAAGATAGAGTTAGAAAGATCAAACCACAACACGCGAATTTATAGTGGTTCGGCTACAAGGACACCTTCCTTGCCCTACTCCACTCCCCGAGTACCACACTCGAGAGTTTTCTTCACTATGTCAACAAACTCCTTATGGTGGAGAAACCTTACACACCTTGGCTTACACAAGTTAATGACACTAAGCTAAATGTCGAGTTCTAATCATAGCTAGAACCAATCTCACAACTTCTTCAAGGCTTCACACCTTCTTCACACCTTCACAACTTCTTCAAGACTTCACACCTTCTTCACACCTTGTCAACTTCACACCTTCTTCTATGCACAACTAAGTCACAACTACTAAACTACTTTACAACACACCTAGTTTCTACAATCAACAAGTTCACACAACACTTTTACAAATATCTAACACTACTACAATATGAAACTAGCTAATCACAACACTACTACAATTAGATGGATGTAGAGGAGTGTTCTTCTTCTTGCACTTGAGTGGATGAAGCTTTAGATCACTTGGAAACAAAGACTTATGAATTATATGATCAAAGGATTTTAGATCTAGAAATGGAGGTTGGATCAGAAAGTTTATAGTGCAAAAAGGTGAGAAAAATATGTGAAATGATCCAATATTTATAGGGCCAGAAAATACTGTTCTGGAGCGTGCCGGTCCCCTTAATTAGGGGGCGGTCCCCTTAATGATTAAGGGGGCCGCCTAGTAAAATTAAGGGGGCCGCCCTCCTGAACGTTGGAAAAGTTTTTCTGGATAAAATTTGCCCTTTTTGGTTGGAAATTTGAAATCATATCTTTGTGGTTTAATATAACAATACCAAAAATGATTTATAAATATATATAAAATGTTTATATCATTTTATAAGATGTTATGTCTTAAGACAAGATTTCCTTTGATCATGTAATGCATAAGATGCTTAGTTTATGCATACCTTAAGTGATATTAGATGTAGAGGTAAATATTTATTACTAAATACTTGTTTACGTCTTAATCTTGACTTAATTTCATTTGAGTTTTATGATTATCAAAACATAGGTTTATTGAGAAATATTAATAACGTTTTTAGACATTATTTATATCAACATAACCCACAAAACATTGAGGACAATGTTTCATTCTAGTCTGGGGGAGGGTGAATCTTCGATTCGATTTGACCTTGCATTTTTCACATGTCGTGTACTCTTGTAACTCCGTTTTTCCACCAAAAATAAAAAATTAAAAAAATTGAAAATTTCAAAATTTTGAAGAAAAATGAATGAAAATGTCATGAAAAAGCACAAAAAAATGAGAAAAAGTTGAAAAAGTTGTGCAAAAATATAATAAAGTTTGAATAAGTGTTTTGACACCTTGTTGACTTTCTTGCTGGCGAGAGTAGGAATAAATATTTTGACTTGACCGGGCGTATTGAGCCCTAGCTTGTTCCCTTAACCAATGATAATCACATAAGCTTGTGCTAGTATTGTACACCAGGAGCTATAAAATGCAAATTCTTTCTTAAGAATCTGCAAGTTCCCGTACTTGACTTTATACATGCGCAGCTTAAAAGCTTTCGCTAGTCTTTTACATCAAGAGCTAGAAAACGTGAATTCTTTTTCTAGAATTTGCAAGTTTCCGTATCTGACTTTATATATGCGTGGCTGATTATCGGCTAAGTATTCGCGAGTTTCATTACTTGGAATCTTAAATTGCGAAGAGCGAGAAATGATAGAGTTTATTTAGAAGTTAGATGCTAAACGTGGAGTAGTGGTTCTCTTTAGAGCTCATGAGAGGTACTTGTGGCTTTTTACTCCCATAAAATACGTCACCAATATATAATAGATGTTCTAGGTTAATTAGTGGTATTTAGGTTTGGATAATATTTAGTTCTTTATTTTCTTAAGAGAATTTTTGTTTTAAAAGTTGGATACATATCAAGGAACATCAAAAATAAGAGCAAAAAAATGAAAAATCAAAAGTCAAAAGTTGATTATGTATGTGGTTTTGGAGCTACCCGATAAGCTTCTATTGATGTTATGAGAAAAGTCAAGAAAGAAAAAAAGTGAAAAGTATGAAAAAAGTGAAAAATGAAAAAAGTGAAAGTTGAGAGTTATGATGAATAAGAGCTTGAATGTAAATAAGTTGTTGGCGCGTGAGGTGCATGTGTATGATTCTGAATTGGACACATGAGGTGCACGTGTAGTACTCCGCAACTTATATTTATGATATTGTATGTACTAAAATTCCTTGATGTGGACGGAATTTCTTTTGCAGTGGTTCTTAAGAGAAAATGGATAACTACTTATCGTTTAAACTTAGGTGTCACTATCGGACTAAAAAATATTGAAACGAGAAAATATGAAACAATTCATTTCTCAACAAAAATAAAATATTGAGATATAAAAACTTAGGATATGGGAGTAAGGAGTTTCCACAAGTAACTTTTATGAGTAGTGTTAGCATCTAATTTGTATATAAGCTGTGATCTCGTTTGTACGCTTAGTTTGGGGACTCATGAAAAATCAAGGATGACGATTTTTATCCGTATGGTCACTTCTTAAATACGGATCACCCGAGTCGTATCCGAGTGAAGGTGAATAGAATCAAGAATATTGATTCGTGAAAATCGTGAATTGAAAAGTGGTGAAGAAGAAAATAGTGATCAAGTAATTCAATTATTAACAAACAATAATGAAATATGCAAAAAGTACAATACTAAATCAACTAGGAAAAATCTGGAAATTTCCAGAAAATCAAAAATAATAAAAATAACTTGAAGAAAAATTTTGAAGAGAAAAGAAGCTGATTAAGTGCTTATTACTGTTCAACTGCTTATTCACAAGTGCTTATTTATAAGCACTTGTGAACCAAAATGAATGGAACTCGGAAAACAGTCTTATTCTACTATATTATGCTCAGATATGCAAAGATGTAACAAATGCAAGCATAGAAATCCAAAGAATCACAAGAATATAGCAATAAGCTCAAATGATAAGCACACTAATTAAGCAGAATAAGCACAAACTGTTCCAGAAGCAAAGCAGTGATACAAAACACTATTACTACTCAAATTAATCTCAGAAACAATCATCAAACACTGATAAAAGCTCAAATGATCAAATGTAGCCTATATGAACAAATAGACACCCTGTCTCCACCTAGCTTATAAACAGATGCAATAAGCTCTAAATTGCAAACAAGTGGGGGCAAAAGAACAATAGCACTACTGAGATTCAATTTCAAGCAATTTTAAGATCAAAAACTAATCTATACTACTCCAAAATCTACCAAGTTCAGCATCCTATACAACTGAAATGAATGAAACAGTTGACTAATATCTTTGCACTATAATTTTGATTTATTCTTAATTCAATCTCTCAAATCCACTTTTTATGATGACAATAAGCAAGTTTTTCACTGATTTAAACTATTATAACCTAAGATGCAACTACTGCTACAATTCAGCCAACTTATTCAATTTAATCTATCAAATAAGCTATCTAAAAACTAACTTTGACTATATTCTATTTATACTACTGTTTTTGTATATTTTTAGACTACTACTGATCTGGGTGAACTAATGAAACAATTATTCTTAACCTACAAACTCTAAATAGTGACAGATCAATGCAATCCAACACACTCCTAATGTATCAGTAACTACTAAAAATCCATAAGTCTACCCACACATTACTAAATTACAGATCCAATCTACTTTAAATCTCTCTAAAAAGCTGAATCAAACAACCAAAAACCACAAGATCAATCAAGTATGCAACTATTCAGATATTCAATATGACAGATGACTAAAATACTCTATGTATCTCAGGAATTACAACTCAGATAAATCTATTAAACTCAAATGCAACAATAACAATAACTACACTATCAAACTAACAATTCAACAGTAAATTCAGCTATCTAAAGAGATTCAAACAGATAAGATCAAATGAACATCAGAATCAAAAATCAAGCAATACTCACAATGAAATTTCACTCCAGCCTAAATAGGAGTGATTCACTAAGCTAGCCTGTCTTTTAGACATGCTGGAACCTTCCTTGTCTGTTCCAATCTGTCTCTAACTCCAGGATCAAATGCATCAAAGTCACTTATCTTTGATTTTTGTTGAATGCTATTCAATACAATGGAACTTAAACTCACAAAAGCTAAATAGCTAAAATGAGCTTATTGTTACTTCAAAGAGCTTGGTTGCAAGCTGATTTCATAAAAGTAGCAAAGTATATTTTTATAAATTTTTATATTTTTCTGATTTTTTATTTTTTTTATATTTTGAGAACAATTGAGATTGAAACTGATTTGAATAAACTAAACAAACTTATAAGATGTTTGAATGAACAGAAACAAAGCTTTTAAAACATTAAATTCTACACTAAAATATATTTGAAATGAATAAAAGAAACTAGTTAAAGGAAATCAAACTGAGAATTTTATTAAAACTAATAGAGGATTACAAAGAAAGTTAACTGAAATTACAAAAAGTACAAACTAAGTATAAAAATCAGCAGAGTAACATTACACTAAAAATCTACACACCAATAAGCTAAAAATACACACTATATATAGGAGAGGTGAGAGTGAGGGGGTCTTAATGCCAGGTTGGCAATCCTGGTGCATCTTGTGTTTCTTCCAATCATCTCCACACCTTTAGATGAATTTTGTGCTTCTTCAAACTAACCACAGCCCTTAGATGAGATTATGAGACGTGTTTCATCCAATGAAATGCCTCCATCTGTCACCAAACATACACCACTCTCTGTCTTGCCAGCAAATATCTAGAAAGAGTATCCAAGGAGTATTATGACGCGAATTGTCCAATCACTGCTTGCCAAGTGTACTCATAGCTTCATTTCTTTCTCTCTGACACATGTCTGACACGTGAGGTGAGCTTCTAGAAGTCCCAATCATTAGCTAATCATGGTCAATTTTAGTGGTGTGAGCCAATTGAACCAGGGTGTGATTTCTAGGGTTCTTGGGATAAGAGGGGTTCTGGGTTTGGGAATTGGGGGTAACAAAAGGGGCGTTTGTATTTTTTTATTAGTGGTTTTGACCGATATTTGACCATTGACCCTGGGATAATATTGACCGTGGGGATGGGTTGGTATATTTGGGCTTTCGGTGAAAGTGGTGGTTGCGCTTTGATATAAATTTGGACCCTGGATTATATAATTGGATTTCTTGGGCCAGAATTTGTATATATTTATTTTCAGGTTTAAAGATAGTAAAATCCAAGGACCAAACTTGTAATTCTCTGAAATCCAAGGGCTGTTTTTGTCAATTTTCAAAAGTATAATGCAAGGGCTTTCCTTGCCAAACTTGAGTAGTTGAAGGACTAATCTTGACTTTCAGATCCCAAGCTTTGACTTCCTGATCTTTTCCCACTCTCGTGCCCGTTTTTCCGATTTTTGCTTGATTTTTGTCTCTTTATGATTTATCCGTACCTGTATATCCACAAACATAAAAATACACATTTCTTTGGCATTTGTTAGCATAAGTAGTCTATTTGGGTCATTTGGCCATGAAAATGTATGTGAATTAACACATACCAGTACTTTTGAAAAGAAATATGGAAAATGAAGCATTTTGGACGTTTTTGGAGCGAAAAGTGAAGAAAACGACAAAGTCTCCAGTTCATGCTGAAAATAGTACCTGACGACGTCAGGATTTGCTTATGACGTCATCAGTCTTTGACAAAGAGGTGGATAATCTAGTTACATGTGACGCGCCAGAATGTTTTTAGAGGAATTACACGTGACAGCGTCACCAAGGCCGTCATGTACAAAATGCAAGAGACGACCAAGATCAAGTTTACACATGACGGCGTCAGAATTGGATCTAGGCAATACGATAATATTTATGGCGGCGAGTTGACGGCGTCAGAACTTACTCTTGACGCCGTCAGACCCAATACTCTATATATAGTTTTTGATTTTTCATTCATTAGTGTGCAACTTTGAGAGGAGAAACCCTAGACGAATTTTACCTTATTTTTAAGGGTTTCAAACCCTTGTTTCATCCATGCTTAATTGAAGATAAATTTTCCAACAATCATTTAATAAGTCTATATGTTATTTGATTCTATCTTATGCTTTTCTCCACTTTAACATGCTACGCTAGGTTTTCTTTGTGTTTGCTTAGATGTAATGAAACTTAGTTATTGATTATTGGTTGGTTGTTTGTTTATAATTGTTGTGGATGAATGATTTCAATGTTAGTCTTAAGAAAACTGGCAGACTTCCAATTGGTAACTTGCTTGAACGTCTTAAGAAACATGATCGGATGTGTACTATGATAAATTGGTTATATTTAATGCACAGGTAACTACTAATGAGGCCATGTTAGGAGCTAGTAGTCGGCTCGACATAGGAAGAGGTAGAAGCTTATAGAGTTAGGGAAGATCGTACACGGCCCTACGAATGGTATTAAAGAATATAACCCATCATCCATGCAACTGTAACAAACTAATCAACCGGTAAAAGATAGCTAAGGAGTAGTGAAATCTAAGTAAACACATTTTCTCTTATTATTGTTCTCCACATTTACTTTAGTGTTATTTTATTTTATTTTATTTGCGTTTGTAGTTATTTGGGTTAGTTGACTAGCAACTAATTCCGCCCATCCTTTCAAACCCCGAAATTTTTACTTGCTTTCCATTAAATTCAAAAATACAAAAAGAATCATCCCTCACCTCTAAACCTAGTTTAATTGAGTTTTAACCCTAGCGAACACTATTCTATGAGTTGAACGACCAATCCCCCGGTACTTGTTACTATACTATACTACAACGGTCAGGTACACTGCCTGGTGGGGATTGCAAGCCTCTTGAGATCCCTTGAGAGGTAAAACATTTTGCAAGGTTGCAAAACCACGCATCAGTATATAACAATTTGTATGTGTTTGTGTTTCAGATTCGTTTTCGACGATACTAAATAAGTTCTTTAGTTTAGTAGTGTTTTTAACAATTAAATAAACACTTGATTTTTTAAAGAAAACCAAATAGGCACAAAATGAGCACTTCGACAAATACCATTTTCAAATCGAAACGAGATTTATAACTAATTAGCATATACGTTCAAATAAGCATATGTTTTACCAAAATACGTTGTAAGTTTCCGAAATAAGCACTTTTTCAAAAATAGCCAACACTTATGTTTTCTTTAGATATATACTTTCTTGTGGTTCTTTTTAGTCCAAAAACTCCAAATAATTTCTTATTAATATGTATGTGTCGATTTGTAACCAAATAAGCACTAGCTTATTTATTAGGTGTTTACTAGTGTTAAACAAAGTTAGTTACTACCACACAAGCTCAAAACACAAGTCCTTAAAATACTTGCATGTATGTCGAGTAAGAAAATTTTAAGAACCACAATTATTGTATTCGAAAGTTAAAAATAGAACATATTATCAAGTACTACACATTTGTAACTTAAATAACCATGGAAAACACAAGCTTTAAGAAGTTGAAATCCTTACAGTGGACTTGAGGATGGATCGAGCAAGAGAAAAAAACAAAGAGCACATTTAACTCAAGTAGTAATATGTGAAAACCCTTAGCTTCCAAGAATGTACCCAAAATTTTCCAAAGCTAGCTAAACCCCTTGATAGTACTTGTGATCTTTTGTAAATTCCCTCTAAATACTATGGGGCATGGACTCGAGTTCCGTGCCGGGTATAAAATTAATTTCTCTAATTAAATATTCGTATATAGCAGTGGGTTTCGATTTCCGGGCCCGTATAAAAAAATACTAACTCATAATAAAGGATAGCCACAAAGAAGTAATAATAATATTCAGTACCATTCCATTATTTAGATCCTCACTTTCCACCGCCTTCATCCTTCTAATCGTTGTCACCGCCTCATCTTCCTCATTTATCGAAAGCTTTATTTGGTAAAGTTTTTTTTTATACTGTTTATTTGTTGATACTTGATAGCTCATCCTTTGATTTGTGTTCTGACTTACACAACATGTTTTATGGTTTTGTTTTCTTTTTTGTTTTGATTTTATGTATACTCCAATTTTTTATTCCGGCTTTTACCTGATGGAAGTAACATCATTTTCAGACACGTGATGATGGGAAAGCAGTTAAACGGAGACCGCGCTGATCCTTTTTGTGATTACAAAACAGGTTCTTCAAGTTTTTTGTTATTCAATTTTATTTGTCATTCGTGAGTCGGATTTTTGATTTTCAGGAACTTTAAGGTTGATAACGAGGTAGAAACATTTTGTTCATAGCCGACGGTGTTCCGTAATGGTATGTCGTCTTCTTTTTTTTCTTTCGTTTTTTTATTACTTTTTAATGTATAATTTTGTGGAAAAAAAGGGCCTATGATAAAATCTGTGGTTTTGTAGCTGATGTATAATAATACGGATATTTGAGCAAAGTAGGAAGAACCTAACAAAGCTGTCACCGTGTATAATGGATATATACTATTTTTTCCCTATCATTTATGTGGCTGTTGGTTCATTTCTTATTATTAGGATCAGATAACTACCAATGATCGGGGTTTCAATGCCCACGGAAAATATATTGTGTGGATGAAAGGTAATTATAAGTTTCACTATAGTTATTTTTTTTAATGGTTTATACGTGGTTTTGGATTAACTCTAACGGTAACAGTTGGTGGCTTATTTATCCAGTTTTATAGGTTTTTTTTTAATTTTTAACACATTAATAACCTCCCTTAATTATTGGGGTGTTTGTCAGCATATTTATCAGGCTTATGTGGTGGTGCAGGAAGGCGTATGGGATGTCACATTAACTGTTAGGTGATAACAAGTGCATGGAAAAGGTTCCAACCAGTGACTTCTATTCACGATTTTGGTCTTACGTCATTTTGAAGAATAGTTCTGTAAGCTCATCACTGTTGCATATATGTTCTTTTCTTTCTATCTATTATTGTTTTGTATGAAAAAGTTATTGGTGATTGTATGTCAGGCTGTTACTTAATCACACATGAGCCTTTTTTTTTTTTTTTTTTTTTTTTGTATAATACTTATGGATTTTACTGCATGTATATCTTGGCACAAATATTATTTTACTAAGTTGCGTTTACACTGTATACATATAATGAACATATTTAAGAGTTTTAAAATTTCATTCGTTCATTTTTTTATAGGAAAATGGCAAATGACATCAACTTCAGCCACTCATATTTACGATAGGTGGGCATGAGTCTATCATGCATTTGCTAAAAATTCTAAGCCAAATGGAAGCACGGTAAGTTTTTCTATCATTTTATTTTCTTCGGTCTGAAAATCAGGTTTTATGGCTTTTGACACAACCTTTTATCTTGATATTAACTTATTAAGTCTATTTGAGTAGACTATTAGATCAAGGGCTGAAATGTTTTTATTAGCTAAAAGGCTGATAAAACCTGCGTTTTTGCAGTAACTATAATAATAATTAGGGGGTGTTTGGGAACACTTATACTGAATCCTTAATAGCTTATTGTATCCACCCAAAGCCACTAAGCACTTTCAGGGTGTTATGGTTGCTGAAGATGATTGAAATGATTTATATTTTAAAATAATTGCTATAACTTCTAATCTATAACAACGTGCGGTAACTAGATGGAACTAGAAACAATATTTATCTGATGTTGTAAATCTGATTCCATCTCAGTTTACGCACAATGGAAGACATGACAGAAATGAACCTTCGAGTAGGCACACATTAAGGACCATGGATGCTGCAAACAGTTAAAAAAGGGTTTAATGGTGCTCATTTGCGATAAGGATGGAAAACCAACAATCGAACAAGAATGTGGTCCACAAAAGAGGCCTTCAAAAGATTACCTGAGACTTCCTTAGAAGGTAAATACATATCATATTATTTATGTACACTTTGGTAGTTTTCACATTTTCTCAGCACATACACACTTAAAAACGGGTTGATGTACAGATGCATTGTATCTCAAACATGTTAACTGATTGTTTATTTCGTTAAAAGGGGAGTGGGCTAAACGGGTTGAAACTCTTTCGAAGTCATTCCCTTTTATACATTATAGCGCCTCATTGGGCGAAGAGCCATTAAACAAATAGTTTTCCAGCGAAGAGCGAATAAACAAAGAGTCTCTTTTTGCCTGCTATCTAAAAAAAAAGGGCAAGAATCCATATTTTACAAACACATTTGCATGTGGGTGTTTCGCCATGAACATCTATTCATCTATATCCATGTGAGTATAAGCTAAGGTTTATGGTGACCAAGTTTTATAACACGTGGTTTTTGCATTTCATATGTTAGTATTTTTTAATTATAAGAACTGAGGCTGAAACTTAAGTTATTTTTCAGATGCAACAGCCATAATAGAGGTAAACAGGAAGCAGCATCTGCACTTTCGCGTACCTTTATGGAACTGCAGCACCTGCAATGCAGCATCACTTGAAGCCGCTGACAAATGTTGAGAAGAGGTTAGCTTTTTCATGTTTTCAGTATTTCATCTTTTTTAACATTACCCATCAACCTGAACCCAACGTAAATTGACACCCTCCATAGAGCCTTTGGATATAATTGTTACTGACAAGATGATGTACTAAATGTAAAGGCTAATGTGTACAGGGTATTATTCAAGTAAACCACCAGGGAATCAGTTACTATACCGACACGTGTAAGATGCTTGCCACTACAGAAGTAATAGAATAGTAGTTGCAAGTCCATATACAAGTCTGAAGACAAGAATATTGGTGCCCAAATTTATGTTTATGTAAAACGAGCCAACTTTACATCAAGGGGTGTTTGGGCGTGCTTATTTTTCAATTGCTTGCCTGTTTGAATAGCAAATGCTTTACCCAAACTGCTTACTTTCTTAGAAGATAACTACTTGAATAAGCAATTTTAAACGCAACCAGTAAAAAAAATCACTTTGCCAAAACATTGTGCCTTTAGAAATTTTTACTCATTTTCGTGTTCCTTCATTGTCTACCCACTGATATTTCTCAATTTTCTCTTTAGGTGGGAGTTGTGACCAAGAAAAGACCTCTCATACAAATGCACGATTCCAATCCAGGAACAGGAACAGAGGTTGCAGCCAACACAACTGCAGCAACAATGGCTTATGCAGCTACCTGTGAGTTGAGATTATATTTGTTCTCTTTTAGTTTCGTTGCAATTTGCAAATCAACCTTTTTTTAAAAGATGGGGAAAAAGTTAAAAACTGATATGGCAATTAATGTTCAATAGAAAAAAATAATTAAAAAAAAATAAAAAAATAAAAAAATCAAGGGGGTGTATGTTTGAGCTGATGTTCTGATATGCTTAGTTTGTTAAACTTATTGTTAATGACACGTGGTGTGGGGTAAAACATAACAGACAGCTCTTATTATTCGGTGTCGGCTTTTGGTTTGGATGCTAAAAGTTCGTAATTAGATGTTACTTTCATTATGCGTGCCAGGTGTTCTGCTTTATAATTGTGTTTTCACATACCACCTTTCCTGTTTCTTAGGTTCCTACTTCCCCATTGATGAAACTAAAAGAAAAGTTGAAACCAGGAGGAAAAACTTTGCAAGTTGTTTTGTAATGAACGATCATCATTTGTCATTTGCAAGTTGTTTTGTAATGAACGATCATCATTTTAGTCATTTGTAATGAAACTGGCTGTCGTATAATGTTTGAATATATTTCTAGCATTTAAAATTGTAAACATCTGGTAAAAAGATACCCGCTGCAACGCAGCGGGCGCCTCTTTCTTGTTATAAATATATACAAAACCCGTGGCTTTGGTGAATAGTACTTCACAGTTACTGTTTTTTCTACAGTATTGGGCTTTTGCCGGGTGCCCATTTTTTTTTGTGGTTCGCATAAGTCCAGCCCAAAAAACAGATGGGATATTCTCCAGAAAAATCGTTTGATCACTTCTAGAAAAACCTATGAAGATCATCAGTATCAAAAATCAACATTGCAGCACCTGCTCCTTTTCAGCTACCAAAAAAACATCACTTCCAGCAAAAGCTATCAAGATCATCAGCTTTAAGACAATACCAACAATTCATCAGCATCACTTTTTCAGAAAATTGCATTCATTCAATTGTACATAAATTACTTTTGTAAGTTAAGCATTGTGATTACGATTTTCATTCTTTAGGGTTTACTTATATAATTTCAATTCAAGGTTTTCATTTTTGGGTTTGACCAATTTTTGGTCGAAATTTTTTTTTCAATTTTGGGCTAACTTCATCAACAGAAACGGTTACACAAGGGCCTTCGATTCCACACGCGGTTAATCTTAAAGGTGAGTCGTTTATTATTAATGATGTTTAAGATAAACTTGGAAGCGGGGTTGTGGCTGATGGTGTAGAAAAGATTGGTGGAATTGTGCCTACCATGTGTTTGATGAAAGTTTTAAGACAAGTTATGGTGTTAGTAAATTAATTGTTGAATGTAATATTGCAGGCTACGTTTTTATTTTAAGTATAAATTTCAGTGTAATGAACTTGCATATTAACTGTTTAATGAAATTCATGAATTTAATGGACCAATTTTTGCATTGCACTTAAGATACTAGATGCACATGTTAGCAGCTAAAGACAAGTATATAATAGGTATTGTCAGCTGTACTTCTTACTCTACAAGTTATGTGAGCGCAATTATGCTTCATGTTTAGTATATTGTGACCTTGGTTTTTAACTGCTTTAACTTTCAGGAATTACTATCGTCATGAGATTCGTATATGTGTCTTTAGCAGCTGTTGTTGGTGGACAATTTTGCCTGATTTTTTCATTCATTCTTATCGCGTGTTTTCCTTTTCACGAAACTTCATCACACCCTCACAACTGTTGATTTTCATACCTAGATATCTGTTGTACTCACTTTGTGGACACCATTTCGTCCATTACAGGTTCATCGATGGGTTGTGTAACCGCCTAGCTTTTATAAAGGAGTAGGCCAACAACGTTAGCGGGTCCAACAAGGCAACTAACACATGTTGTAACTACTGCATACAGTGGTTAGAAAAGGGTGGACGATCCAATGTAGATGAATGGTAAGTTCATTTCATATGTGTACCTTTAAGAAGTCCTGAGGGCCAATGATCAGGTTACTAATATTTGTAATTCATGAAAATGATAATTTAGGGCCACACTTATAATCATATTACTACTGTAGTAGTTATATCTTATTACAAAATTTGTTTAACGATTATCAGAGAGGAGTATAAACATAAAAAATAAGTTTAAAATGCAACTACCAGTAAATGATTCATGCTAGCGTAAATCCTTTTTATCTCTTATCGAAAAAATATAGCCGATCCCAAATACCAGTAAAATGATTCATGTTAGCGTAAATCCTTTATAATCGCTTTGAAATAAGCTCGCATCAAACATTTGAAAACTGCATTATGCTTATTCGTATATTTGTGACATCTAATGTGTTAAAAATTTATTGTGCAGTGCTGGAGAGTGATACTAATGACAAGGGAATAACATTGGCTTATAGACGTTAAGCAAAGTATTATCACCCACTCACCCAGATGATTTGTAGTTGACCCATTCTCTGGACTTTGATCATCGTATGTTATAGCTTAACAAATTATTATCTTCGCATTATCTGAACCAACTTCTTCAAGGTACTCATTTGGTTGCATTAAATTATGATGATTAGGTGACGGGCACGCAAATAGAATGGAGCATGCTCTGGATAGAGCTACTCTTAGAGTTCAACGAACAACAATGGTGCTCAAGAAAAGGTCAGAACAACATATGATGAACTTCTGTAATCAAGAAGGCTGATAAACACACGCATGAAGGAAAGAAACAAACTGCACGCAACTTGCTAAGGGTGGACCATATAAGTTATCGCATACGCTTCCAAAAAATGAAACATAATATATCTTTCATGCTCTAAGGCCCAGGTGACTTTTGTTCTTAATGCCTAATTTATCTCAACTGTAACTGTTACGATTCAGTAGAGGTAGTAACATATGTGGGCTGGGTAATGGGTTCAGATCAATATGGGTCAAATTTAGTAAAATGCTAAACTCGGTGGGTCAACAACAGGGTGTGACGCCTTCATGCATATTTAACTTTTTCACCAGCTGTGGGCACTTTTTTTTCTATACGCTTGGTCGCTTGCTGCTACTATCTCAATTTATGTATGGTGGTTTTCTTTTTTATAACAGATGATAGCAGAGATCAACAACAAGGTGTGACGGCTACCTCTCATCAATGGCTGTAAGTTTCTTTAGATTGATTAAATTCTCAAAATGGTCCGTACATGGTGATTCATCTCAAAATGGTCCATACCGTGAAGGTGTGTGATCTGTCAGTTTGATTTGCATGAATTTACACGAATGGGGTGTCATCTGTGAGTTTTCACAAATTTACACGAACGGGGTGTGGGGTGTGGGGTGTGATCTGTTAATTTATTTATTAATATCAGATACACGATATTTACACGAATGTACCCCAACATGTGATCTTAAATGACTTAATTTTGTGTTTGCCATAAAGACAAAGTGATTTTCTAAAACTTTTACTACCTAACATTTAAAAGTTAATGATTTTGAAATGCCATTATAGATCAGTTCATCTTTGCAAGGTGGTTTGTTATAGATCAGCTAGCTTAATTTCACCCACATGCTTCTCCTGATCTGGACATTCCAACTTCTGATGATAAAAATGTTCCGCTTGCATGTGTTTTTGAGACAATGGTCACACATGCTTATTCGATCAGTTAGTACATAAATCCAGTGTACCGCAATAATTGGTAAGTGATTAAATGGTATGTTATATATTGATATATATAATTAATTGTTTCTATATAAATGATTATGAAATATATTGCTGTGTGATTGTGATGGAAGAAAGTCATAACAGATCGTTAATCTGAATTTTGTTTCCTTTTGTTGATTTTTTTACGATTTAGGTGACTTACGGGATCGGGCTCAATCGGGACGGGTCGGGAAGGTCTTATACAGTGATGGTAAATATATTTCGAATTTTACATGTGTATGAGAATTAGTTGTATAAAAACACCCCGCGGCAACGCGCAGGTTTAAAACCTCGTTTGAAAGAAAATGTGAGGAATGATTGTGTAATGTGGTTCGAATATATGCAGGAAAGAGGGGGATCTCGTTGAGTCCAAGGAGCTATTGGATAAAAGGGTGCAAGCCCATTTAGTGTTATTACCCATGTATTAAGAAGTAAAGTCTCTTTTTCACAATTAATTAAAAAAATCATGTGATACTTTATCCACCATAGGGGCGGCAAGGCTGAATTTAGGAGGAGGAATGTATATATATATATATATATATATATATATATATATATATATATATATATATATATATATATATATATATATATATGTATTTCGTGTCCCGTTCGAGCTTAAAGTGTAGCCGCGGTGTCCCGGTTTGACGTTTTTAACAAAACGTGTAATATACAGTTTTGAGAGTGTATTTATAAAAGTGATATAAAAATATTATTTCTTACTCGGAAAAATATTTACTTGACTTCTGCCATAATTAATCGAGTGTCGGTACGCGTGCGGTGTCGTTTTTCAGGAAAAAAGAGATAACTTTTCGTTTTTTAGTTTTAAATCATTAGTAAATGTCAGAAAATTAATATTTCACATTTTCTGATAAAAATAAATTGTCTGCAAATGTTAATGTGTGTCACAATACGTGGGATAGCTTCTCATAATTTAGTCAAGTAAGCTCATATATGCTCAGCTAATTAGATAAATAGAAATCCATTATTAAAATAATGTTTGAAAAATTACGGGTGGTTACAGTCTACCTTCCTTAAATGGAATCGCGTCCCGCGATTCAGTTTGTGCTATCCGATAGTGTGTTGTCTCAGAAGTGGTGATGATACGTAATACAGATTTGGGTTAAAGGTTTCTCTCTGTTTGTGTGAGGGCATTTAAGTTGTCAGTCATTGGTAAGTCCTTTATTTAATGATTTGGTGAGGTACAATGATTTCTTTAGTAAGTTTAATAGGGTGGTGGTTTTAGTCTTAATTTCCCGATGTTATCTCGACGCAGGAGTGAGTTCAAATAAAAATAAGTTTGATTATGAGTTATCTAGAACTCCTAGATGGTAAAATGCCGTGACGAAGATGGTATATCGGTAGCCTAGTTCAACGCATTCACTACCAATGGGGAACCTTATTGTAAGGAACGAATGGGGTAACTCGCGCAATGATGAAATAGTGTCAAGACTTGATTGATTGTTATTTATAGTTTTAGGCAGAGGTGTGGGATTCACTTAAAAGGTTTGGTTTGTTTACAAATAAGAATATTGGTTATTCTGTTTATGAGATAGTATCATATAAAAATTTTCAAAGGTGTAAATAGTTCACCAGGTGATTGTAGAATAGTTAATAAAACGGCCTGTAAAACTGTTTATAGAGTAATAGGAAAACAATTTATTATTTGTAAAATAGTAGCAAAAATGTAGTTTAGTTTTTTGATTTAGTAGCAAAGCAATTCATAGGATCGTAAAATAGTTCGTAAGGTGTAGTAAGACTTGTAGGGTAATTGTATTGTTTACAAAATGCTAGCGAAACTGTTTGTTGTTTTATAGAATGGTAGTAAGGTAATGAATCAGTTTATTAAATCATAATAAAATAGTTGTAAAAATGATTCATAAATAATTTATAAGACAGTAGGAAAACAACTCGCCGTTTATAAAATGGTAGCAGGGTCAAAATTTTGATAGCAGTAAAAGATTTTGTAAGATGACCACAATATGGTCTGTAAAATAATTGAAAACAGTTTGTATGCTAATAATGACACATTTTATTATCTTATAAGAGGGTGGCAAAGTAGAGAAATGTTATTCTTGAGGAATACGTAAAGGACTAGGTGTGCGTTCCAGAGATAGTGGCCCAGGTTACTCCTTAAGGTCTTTAGGTTTCTGTTGGGCATAGCATCTCTGCTGAATGGGAAGTTTGGCAAGTTCAGAGTACGACCCTGAAGGAGGGTGTTGATTGCTACTAGCAATCTGTTGATTGTATTAGTAGTGTACTTAGCACTTAACACGGAAGGTACAACATCGATTGAGTGTAGGGTTTGAGGTGGAGGTGACTATAACATAACCAAATTGTGATAAAAGAGTATTCCAACTAAGAGAAAAAGTATTGTGATGCCAGTGTGTTGTGTGTAGATGTGAACTTTTATGATATGCAATGCTTATGTACACACACAGAAAATTTTGAAACTCTAATAAATCAAGTAGAAAATCAATCTGGACATAATTCCGTTATAACTACTCTCAGCATCACAAAATTCACCTCTGAGTCGGACATAGGTGATCAGGCTATGTCCCACTGTCCCTGGTCGATTATAGGTGATTAGTCTATATTTCACCAAGGTTCAATGAATTTTGAAATACTCAGCTCAGTTACACTAGTAATATGTTCCTTACTTTTAAAAGAATGTGCTTTATAATAAGTAAGGTAGTAGGCTTGGCAGGCAGGCAGGTGGCGGTCATAGAGTTTTGTTTTTGTAAATGTAGTTATAGTCTAGGTTTTAAAATACACCAGTTCTTTATAACCAAGGCACTGATACCAATCTGTAACACCCCTAAAATACGGGTCCAATGGAAGCATGCATGTCACTGGGGTGCTACTCAATTGGTATCACAACACAAGGAACAAAGAACGGTTTTAACTCAACCGTTAATAATAAATTTCATAGTCAAAACATTTAGTTTACATCATTCAAAAATAGTGCGGTAATAAGGCTCATAAAAGAATTTAAGCGGTCCCAGATACATCAGAGTAATCTATGACCATGCCATGCCATGCCAAATGCCGTCAACAGTTAGATAACACCTTAAACCTGAAAATACATGCTAAAAAGTGTCAACACGAGGTTGGTGAGTTCATAAGTTTGTATAAATAACAATGTAGAGTAAAAGTATGTGAGTTCAATAGAAAGTTTTGCAGCCATTGTGTTACTCACAATGTCATAAAGTTTATCTTATAGCAAAGTTTAAAGTGTGGACCATTAGCAGAGTATGTGACCATTAAAACGAATATAATGTCACATAAAAGTGATGTCTATTACGTCAGCACTAAGTTCATGCAACCGAAGCTTGACAGTGTGCATGCTCTAGAAGCACGTTAAATAAAGCCCTTGCAAGTGTCTACCCCGTGACACCGTGTTTCAACATGTTATACGCTCGCGTTTGCTTATCCGGTCAAACCGAACGGGGGTGTCATCCCCAATAGATCTATTTATAGCATTCGCGCTTCTCCGTAGGAATTAACGGTTCATAAGTTTGGGCATGTGGGATTCAGTGTCTTAGGCTAATTCCACGTAATAGTTTTGAGAAAGTAAAACATTATAGAGGTCCAGAAAATGTTTTGCATGTTTCTCACCCCATAGTTGTGAAACAAGTATAAGTAAAGTGGGGCTACAAACTCACATATATGATTTAAACACTTGCGTCCAAAATGAGGTAATTCAATGTGCAATAAGTAAATAAATCATGCTTTCAAGTAAGAACAAGTAATGAGTTTAAGTATAAACAAGCATTGAGTTTAATTAAAACTGAGCATGTATTCTCCCTTAAAACCGTTATAAAATAAGTAAAAGTAGGGGCCATGAACTCACCTCAGTAAATATCAGTTTGGTAGTGAAAAGAATCAAGTAGTATAAGTGTGCGGCACCGACACGCGATCTAAATTAATATGGCAAGTCTTAGTTCACAGATCTAGTTTTAAGACTCGACGGAGTTTAGTTAAGTTTGAAAGTTTTAAAATGTTTTTGTTGTTGTTACTTTATAAGTTAATTGCCACAAAAATCTCTCATGTTAAAATAATAGTTTTACTAATTAAATATACTTAGTTTTATTTTGTTGGAAGTTATTAACTAGCCCTTAATAGTTTAAGTATTAAATGTGAAATAATGTCAAAAATATATAAATATCAAAAAATCGACGGAGTTTAGTTAAATTTGAAAGTTTTAAAATGTTTTTGTTGTTGTTACTTTATAAGTTAATTGCCACAAAAATCTCTCATGTTAAAATAATAGTTTTACTAATTAAATATACTTAGTTTTATTTTGTTGGAAGTTATTAACTAGCCCTTAATAGTTTAAGTATTAAATGTGAAATAATGTCAAAAATATATAAATATCAAAAAATGTCAGGAAGAGGATTCGAACCCTGTACCTCTCGCTTAACAGCCAACACACCAACCATTATACCAACCCAACTTGTTGTGTTATACTTCCCAACAGTCTGTATAGAAGGGTCGTTTGGACTGTGACTTATTTATAGGTATATAACAGTTTGTATGTGTTTGTGTTTCGGATTCGTTTTCGACGATACCAAATAAGTTCTTAAGTTTAGTAGTGTTTTTAACAATTAAATAAACACTTGAATTTTTAAAGAAAACCAAATAGGCACAAAATGAGCACTTCGACAAATACCATTTTCAAATCAAAACGAGATTTATAACTAATTAGCATATACGTTCAAATAAGCATATGTTTTACCAAAATACGTTGTAAGTTTCCGAAATAAGCACTTTTCCAAAAATAGCCAACTCTTATGTTTTCTTTAGATCTATACTTTCTCGTGGTTCATTTTAGTCCAAAAACTCCAAATAATTCCTTATTAATAGGTATGTGTCGATTTGTAACCAAATAAGCACTAGCTTATTTATTAGGTGTTTACTAGTGTTAAACAAAGTTAGTTACTACCACACAAGCTCAAAACACAAGTCCTTAAAAATACTTGTATGTATGTCGAGTAAGAAAATTTTAAGAACCACAATTATCGTATTCAAAAGTTAAAAATAGAACATATTGTCAAGTACTACACATTTGTAACTTAAATAACCATGGAAAACACAAGCTTTAAGAAGTTGAAATCCTTACAGTGGACTTGAGGATGGATCGAGCAAGAGAAAAAAACAAAGAGCACTTTTAACTCAAGTAGTAATATGTGAAAACCCTTAGCTTCCAAGAATGTACCCAAAAATTTCCAAAGCTAGCTAAACCTCTTGATAGTACTTGTGATCTTTTGTAAATTTGAAAGAAAATGTGAGGAATGATTGTGTAATGTGGTTAGAATATATGCAGGAAAGAGAGCGATCTCGTTGAGTCCAAGGAGCTATTGGATAAAAGGGTGCAAGCCCATTTAGTGTTATTACCCATGTATTAAGAAGTAAAGTCTCCTTTTTCACAATTAATTAGAAAAATCATGTGATACTTTATCCACCTAGAGGCGGCAAGGCTGAATTTAGGTGGGGGAATATATTTAAAAAAAAAATTGTTATGTATTTTGTGTCCCGTTCGAGCTTAAAGTGCAGCCACGGTGTCCCGGTTTGACGTTTTTAACAAAACGTGTAATATACAGCTTTGAGTGTGTATTTATAAAAGTGATATAAAAATATTATTTCTGACTCGGAAAAATATTTACTTGACTTCTGCTATAATTAATCGAGTGTCGGTACGCGTGGGGTGTCGTTTTTCACAAAAAACGAAATAACTTCTCGTTTTTGAGTTTTAAATCATCAGTAAATGTCAGAAAATTAATATTTCACATTTTCTGATAAAAATAAATTGTCTGCAAATGTTAATGTGTGTCACAATACGTGGGATAGCTTCCCGTAATTTAGTCAAGTGAGCTCATATATGCTCAACTAATTATATAAATAGAAATCCATTATTAAAATAATGTTTGAAAAATTACTGGCGGTTACATATCCCCATCCACGACTCACACACAAGTCGAAAAACAATGACATTATTTACAGAACCTATCACCGTAACACTTGTTACGTTTGTGTGTGGACACCAATAACATCTCGAGTCTTCATCTATATCGAGAGTTCTTCTCTTACACTTGACGGAAGAGGAAATCACTTATAAACATATATCGACATGTTTTATTGATCAGAGATAAAATGAACATAGACCAGAAAGTTTTTATGTGTGTGGAAGTCTGTTTTCTGAAGTATAATAGTTCAGTATTTATAGACGACATGAGTGAGACAAACGGTCCCGTAAATAGGCGACGGTTCTTTATCACTAAGGGACCGCCGGCCGTTTTAAGGGACCGTCCCGTCAAAATGCTCTCATTTTTGTCCTGACGTGGTGAAAACTTATCTGGTGAAAACTCAGTTATTTTGGGGGGAAATAGTTGCTATAAGTTTGAATTTGAATATATTTTTTTAATAAAACATTTCTTTAAAAACACAAAAATACTTTTGTGAAAATGTTTTGTCAAACTTAAAAATGTAAGTTTAGGAGAAAATAAAACTCTTTGACCACTTAACTAATGACGGTATAGTGTTTGTTCATACATGAAGTGACGTTGTAGCAGCTAAGTAGACGAAACGAGCTTCCTCGATTAAAAACTTATAAACCGTAACTTTATGTAACATGTCTTTATATTTTGTGATTATCAAAACACGAGAAGACCGAATAATGCGAATAACGTTTTTGACATTATTTGTATTAACAAACCGAACCATCAGCATGTCTGAGCACATATCTTGGGATGATATGTAAATTAATGTGCTCTAGTTTTTTAGTGTGAGCTTTCCACATTGAATTCAACTCCCAATTTTCAACAGGATGTTATTTGGTGTCTTATCAGATTCATTGAATTCAGCTCCTTTACTAGATTCATAAATTTTGCTATATACAAAATTTTCAAATAGGTTTAGATGATAGCCATTTGATAAAACTATTGATCAAACTTTTGATTCCATTTCGTAGGTGCTTGTTTTTGTCGATATAAGGATTTCACAAGTTTGCACACCTTGCTTTCATTTCCTGACATGATGAAGCTCTAAGGTTGGTTCATGTAAACATCATCATCCAATTCACCATTTAAGAATGCTGTTTTCACATCCATCTGATGAATAACCAGAATGTGAATTGCTGCTAAAGCAATCAACAATCTAATGGTTGAGATATGAGTCACTAGAGCATATTTATCAAAATAGTATATTTGTGAATTTTGTCTAAAGCCCTGAATAGGCAATCTAGCCTTGAAATTTTTAATAGGTCCATCTACCTTCATCTTTCATTTGAATATTCATTTTCAACCCAAAGGTTTGTAATATGGAGGTAGATCAGTTAACCCTTAAGTGTTGTTGCCCATTGTGGAATACATCTCATCATTGATTGATTCCTTCTAGAAAGCAACATCCTGAGACTTTATTGCTTCCTCAAATGTTATGCGATCATCATCAACATTAAAGCAATAGGAGTGTTGGTTAGAGACCTCATCCTTTGATCCTCCAATTAAGTACAATTGAAATTCATGTCCAAATTGTAGCACCCCCAACCCGGAAATACGGCAGCTGACATGCTGGGGGCACTACGCGAATCGAAACCAGGCATCTTTATAGCAAACGATCACAACACGGAACGTTTAAAAATGCCTCAAAACATATCATTCATTTTACAAACCATTTTAGAGTACATAGACTCTTTAACAAAATAGCCGCGGAATAAAAATAAAGATTGCAGCGGAAAATGACAAAGTTTAGCAGCAGAAATCCAAATGTAATAGTAGAAATACAAAGTTTAGCAGCGGAAAGTAAATAAGTTTAGCAGCGGAAAACATTTAAAAACACCAAGGTTTTACGAATGACATGATAAATAAAAAGTAGTAGTAATAGATAAGCTGCCTTGACAGAAAACTTCCTTCATCCAGCCACTCCACCATGCCCAAAATCATAATGCTCCACAAATTAATTAGTAGTATTACCTGAGAAACACATGCTTAAAAGTCAACACAAAGGTTGAGTGTAATCCATAGGTTTAAAGTAATAAAGTTGAGCACAAGGGTTTTAATCATACGATATAAGCAACAAATGCAAATACCAGGGTAACCAAGATAACACCCAATATGTAGAGGCAACACGTGCATGCATATGGTTGATGATACTAAGCTCATGACACACAAGACGTTAACCAAACCAATCAACAGTACGCTGTACTGAAATAAATAATCAACCGCGGAATTTCATAATAATAAATGCCCCCAAGGCCGGGTACTTGCCAAATTACCCTGCAAAAACGACAAATAGTACACCCGCATGTCAAGCCCTTGACAACTACGAGTGGGATGGTCAGTCCTATAGGCCTATAAACTAAGTTCGCGCTCACTCGCAAGTGACTAATGGCTCATGATCGGATGGTCTTTCAGGCAAGATAAGCTACTTAGTATGTAACACCCCCAAAATCGTCACGTCAGCGGAAGACTTAAAAATGTCAGCGGAAGACTTTTTGGGTGTTACTTCGAGGATCTTTGTCACAATCATAGAAAACGACACAAAAGTGACGCTTTAAAGTTTAATTCATTCAAAATACCAAATATTCGAGACATCAAGATGTTTCATAATTTAAACAACAAGTTTATTTAAAATATGTCAAAATGTTTATTTAAGCCCATGCCGGGTTACAAGCCCACTCCGTGCCTTCAAGTTCCTTCTTGTTTAGTTACCTGAGATAAACACATGCTAAAAAGTGTCAACACAAAGGTTGGTGAGTTCATAGAGTTTATAGTTTAAATTGTTAATTAGAAAAAGAGTGATTTCCTTATCAATTTAATACAAATCAATCCGTTGGTTTGCCCTTTACCGGGTCAACATTAAAAATAGTAATTGGTTTATAAGTCCATTAACACGAGTTTCGAATCACAAGGTAAGAATGTATTGTAATCACATACAATCAATAAGTTTAATTCAATGTTCCTGTTATTGCCTTAAGCTCATGATACTCAACGATTAACAGCCGATCATAATCTCAAGTTATGACGGTAAGTAGTAGGCCCTCAAGATAGGTATTTGCCAATAACCTATAATAAGAACAATAAAGTGCGCCTGGTGTTTTCTCCAACATCCAAACGAGGATTGTCAATCACTAATAGTACTATCCACATTTATTTACGTTCACCCTTCAAGTGATTAAGGTTCATGATCGAGGGACTTTTGGCAATAGTAACTTAAGCAAATAACATTGGCCTGACGGTATTTCAATACCCGGTATAAAAGACTTGTGTTCGAGTTTTAAGCATGTATCTCCCCACGGGAAAATAGTTAAAGAGTACTTGTAAGAGTATAAAACAATAGTTAAGCATGTATCTCCCCCGAAAATGTTTATAAATCATTGTAAAACAAGTAAGAGTAGGGGCTATGACTCACCTTAGTAGTACAGTAGTAGTGGTAGTAACATAATCTCAATGATGCAAGGCAACGGCTTCACACACAACCTAAAAGATATGATATGTTTTAGTTGATAGTTTAAGTCTAGTTTTATCGCAATTATTAGTTATTCAGTTGTGAACAAGGCTCGTGTTCGTTTAAATGTTTGAAGTTCAAAAATATAAAGTTATATACACATATAACTTGTGAGTATGATGATCAATGGTTGACGTGTGATGGAAAATCATTAAGAATAAGTCGAAGTATGTAGGTGATGTGTTATAATGTCATTTTTAGAAGAAAATGAATAAACGTATCGTTATATCGTTAAATATTAAGAGTTACTATATATTAATAGTTACGTGAATATTCGTATCGTATTTATATAAGTTAGATTTATAAAAGTATTATACTAAATACGTGTGTTTATATAAAACATTAATATTATTTTTATCAAATAATATTATAGAAAAATGTTTTACCAAAGTTACACTTTTAACCCTAACGAATATGATTTTACACCGTTAGTCCAAAGTTATCAATTGTTTCATTTTAAGTCCAAATAATATCATTATTTACATTTTATAATTCCAAGTTTCTATATTAACAGTTTATATCTCAAAAATTCAGATTTGACAGTTTTAATCCAAAGTTTATAGTTTTGACGGTTTTAGTCCTCCGTTAGCAAATTTTTGCAAAGTTAGTCCAAAAGTTACTAAATTCAAAACTTAATATTTTTACTTCTTAAATAAGCTCAAAACGTTCCTATTGGCTTATTAGAACAGCTTAATGGTTTAAAATCTCTTATTTTCACAAAATGGGCTTTAACGAGCCACATTCAAAGCCCATTAACAAAATATGATCCGTTGGGCTTATGAAGGTTTGGGCCTTTGACTTGGGCTCATTTTTATGTTACAAAAATGTTACAAATAAGTCCAGAAAATCAGCTTATCAAATAAGCTCAAAATAAGCTTAACGGGCTAATAAGCCCAAACATTATTTTATAAAGGTTTTGGAAAACTGGTTTTTGCTTGATCAGTTTGGCTTTGGAAATTAGTTTATAGGTGCTCATAAAGTTGAACCAAAAACGTCACTCGATTGTTAGCCATGTCGACAATGAGGTCGAGTTTTAAAATGAGTATGTTATGTGTCGAAATTAGGAATAGCAAGGCCAAAGTAAACTGCTTAACTCAATTTTTAGAAAACAGTTTAAGACTTAAAATATTCTAAGTCTTTTTATAATATACCAAACGTGCCCAGTGGCAAAAACAATGTGTCGAGTAAATAAGGTAAACGTTAATATTATGTTCAAAACTTTGTGTAACCTGTTTGTTAGCTTAGTAAATATTTAAGAAGTCGAATAAAAGTATATATTACGTATTCATATTACGAGATATTAGATCAAATGTAAAGTGCCAAAACAGAAATATAATGAAATGAAAATTTATAGTAAAGTGTCGAATAGACTTACTTCACCTCAAATGGGTGGGGTGTAATCATAGTTGTGGATCGAGCTGGGCAAAAGTAGAGCTGGGGTTCGATACACGACCCACCATGGACCTAGGATACATAAAACTTGGATCTTGGACTCGATTCTACACGGTGTGCGTTTGGCTAACTTCTTGTCCCAAATCAACTCAAAACTTTTACGAATTTTTGAATGGTGGTGCATTTGAGTGTGTGTTTCTAACTGAGATCATATGAGACTTATAAATACGAGTCTTGTGAGTTTAGAGAGATTGTGTTCACATGAGATGAAGTGTGGGATAAGAATGAATGCATGTAACCTCTATTCTCGTCCAATCGAAATGTTACAAGGCAATTAGCGTGTCATAGATTCTCCTGACATTCCCTGATGCTCGTGACAGTTGATAACATGTTCTATAAATGTCTTGTAAAGATTGGGGGATATGGGAGGTCGTTTGGACTTATGTGACATCAAGTGTACAATTTTTGTAAAATGAGTTTGAGGTTACAAAAGGGTCAAATTTGGGATAGTAAACGAGTGGGTATGGAAATGAGTTTGGTCATTCTTGAATCCTTGCTAGGTGGTGATTTGAACTGTGTAAAAACATGTTGAGGTCGTGTGTCGAGTTTGAAAGAAATATGGTACGTTTTGGGTGTGTGTCGCGGCAGGTAAACAAGGAATAAAAGAAACACAATAAAAATACAGATAGACACCCCGCTGGGCCTTGTGGTCTGTTGGGCTTGCTTAGCGTGGATCAGGCCCAGGTCAAAAAGAAAGAAAGAAAATTCGGAGTTCGTTTGGTTTGCTGTTGATTTACTTTAGGCCCGAAGGGCGTGTTTCGGGTATCGTGTCGGAGTTTCAAAATATTAGTAAGCAATCTCGGGAATTTTTTTGTAGGTTTCGGAAATATATAAATATGGTACGGTAAATAAACGAAACGTATAATTTTAATTATAAATGTTTTAGATATATAAATATTGTATGGTAAATATACGAAACGTATATTTATGAAATATAAACGTTTTAAGTTTATTATATTATTCGCGATATTTATAGATTATCAAGGTTGTGTGTAAGCATCGTTTCTAGGTAAGTGGTTACTCATAAATGTCGTAGTGGTTCGCATAATATGCCATGCATAAAAAAAAAATTTTGTTCTTCGCAAAATGGTTAATCTATGTTATGGTAACGTGTTAATCGTAGGAAAATTTTACGAGGTGTTATATAGTACATCGTCAGGAATATATATAAGTTATCATCATCAGGAAAAGCATACCAAAAATAATACTTGTGCTCAGAAAACATTTAAAGCATGTGTCTCACCCCGTGAGTTTATAAACAATTAAAAATATTAAAAAGCGGATCTATGAATCACACCTTAATAACAGCAGCAGGAAACGAGATATAGCAACAATCAAATATACGTCACAGCAATAGGGACCTCAGCACAACCTAATCAATATAAAAGGCATAACTCAGAACTAAACTCGAACATCTCAATAAACAATGCTTGAATAAAAGATTTTTATAAACACAATGGCATTTGAAAGGAAAATAGATTTTTAAAAGTCTCGCGTGGGTGACGAGAAGGAAAGATAGAAAGAATATGTCGTCGAGAGCGCACGTCAATTCGAGAACGTCAAAAGTAGACAAAAGAATAGCTCAAAGAAAGAAATCGAAATGAAATGAATACTTATATAAATAAACAAATAATATACTAAAATAAACTAATTTCGGCTATTTTACCCATTTCTCCCAAAACGAAATGTTGAAAACAATTTAGTTAAAAGGGTTTTTCAAAATATAATATAATCTTTTAACTTTAAAAGTTTATAAAAGATTTTACGAAATTTCGGCATGACCTGCCCGTTTATACAACGTTTCCCGAGTCAACGACTCTTTGTTTTTAAATAATAAAAATTATATAAATAAGTAATTATGCTTGGATATATCATTCGCGTAGTCCTTTAGTTGTTTAGTTTTATCGACCATTTTGTATTGTTCGGGTTCCAGGTATGTTAAGATCTTTACGGGCCTAACGTACCCTACCGTCTCGTGTACCAAAGGGTCCATAACATCCAAATAACCAAGGCCGTAAATCCAATACGTCCAATACAAGCTCACAATACAATAATACGGAAACAAAGTCCGATAACCAAATCCCTTAACTATATCCAACGTATTTTATAGTTTCATAATTATTAATCCGTTTCATTTAAATTTAGCCGAAACAAGTTCTAAAATATATAACAACTACAAATAACAACGACAATCAACAAATAATACAAAAATTAACCGAGTCACACCGGGTCGACCCGGTGTTGACCAGTCAACCGTCGGTCAAAGGCGGGGCCCACATGAGTTAAAACATCATTTATAATCCCAATATTCAATAAATAATTAATAAAACAAAAATAAATATATATATACATACATATATATATATATATATATATATATATATATATATATATATATATATATATATATATATATATATATATATATATATATATATATATATATATATATATATATATATATATATAGATCAATATATATAAAAATAAATAAATAAAATATGAAATTTTTATAAAAATATTTTAGGATGAAAACTAAAAATATATATTATCTTTAAAAGTATTTTTGGAATAAAAATAAATAAATTATAAATTTTATAAAATAATATTTTTAATAAATATTTTCGGTAATAATAAAAATAAATAAAAATATAAAAAAATTTATATTAATTTTCGGACTTAAATAAAATATTTTCGGAATTATTATTTTTAATAAATAAAAATACGAAAATGGTATTAATAATATTTTTAATGTTTTTAAATAAATAAAATGAAATAAATACGAAAAATAAATAAAATAAATAAATAAAGGTGCGTTTGGGTGTTTTACCGAGTAAGAAAATAAGGAAAAAGTGGTGGGAAGGTGGTGGTGTCTCGTGGTGGTGACGGTGGTGGTATGGTGGTGCGGCGGTGATGGTTGTTTGGGGGTGTTCGGGATGGTTTTAAATTAAACGGTTTGTACTTTTGGAACGAGCACGTCCCGATCTACAAGATGGCGAAAGAAAATATTTTTGGCCGGAAAATTTTCCGGTGACCGGAATAGTACGCGGAGCGGCGGCGGGTGGTGGTGGTTGGCTGCTGACTGGAAAAGAAAGAAAGAAGAGAGAAGGAGGAGAGAATTTTTAGAGAGAGAGAGAGAGAGAGAGAGAGAGAGAGAGAGAGAGAGAGAGAGAGAGAGAGAGAGAGAGAGAGAGAGTGTGTGTTTTTATGTGAAAAAGTGAAGAAAAATGTGGGGTGTAGGGTATTTATATGGGAAAATAAGTGTAGGGTGGGTTTTGATATTTTTGAAAGTGTAGGGATAAGGGAAGGGTGATAGTCCAAGGACTAATATCGCCAACGTAGCAAACTTATTACGATAAATGCTTCGGGGCTCATTCGACATAGCAAACGGACTCGAAAAATTACGAAACTTGAGCCATTGTTCACGAAATAATTTTTCTAATAAAATCAAGCATAAACTTTAGAGTTTTTCCAAAACTCAAAATAATTCAAATAAATTGGCAAATGCAATAAGTTCGAGAGTTCTAGGTTGTGCTGAGTCAATCAAGGAATATAGTTCTCGTTTCCAATATATCTCACGTTTCCCAAGCCCAATTAATCACAAATAAAAGTTTTAATGTGTCTCAGGTACGAAAATAAATATTTTGGCTAGAAATGAGTTTAGAAAAAGTACCGGGGGTTACATCACATACATCTTATTTAGAAATCCGTCCCGGATTTAGTTTCGAGTTGCCAGTCCCGGTTTTGAAAAGATTTGGGTATTTGCGTTTAAACTCGTCCTCACGTTCCGAGGTATACTCCGGTCCTCTCTTGGAATTCCATCGAACCTTCACAAGAGGTATACGACTCTTCTTCAATCGCTTAACTTCGCGATCCATAATCTCAACGGGCTCCTCAACAAAGTGCAATTGCTCATCAATCTCAATCTCCTCAAGCGGAATTTCAGCGGTCTCATCGGTTAAACACTTCTTCAAATTCGACACGTGGAAAGTAGGGTGAACTCTACTGAGCTCCGGTGGCAATTCTAGCTTATATGCCACAGGACCAATCGTCTTCACAATCTTAAATGGTCCAATATAACGGGGATTCAACTTTCCTCTCTTACCAAACCTGATCACACCTTTCCAAGGCGATACTTTCAACATAACCCTATCTCCTACTTGAAATTCCAGGGGTTTACGCCTCACATCTGCGTAACTCTTCTGTCGGTCACGAGCAACTTTCAATCTGTCTTTAATCTGAGCAATCTTTTCGGTCGTTTCACGAACTAAATCTGGTCCAATAAGTTGGGCTTCTCCTACTTCATCCCAACATATAGGTGATCGACACTTCCGACCATAGAGTGCTTCAAACGGCGCGGCCTTAATACTCGCGTGATAACTGTTGTTGTAAGAAAACTCAATCAAGGGCAAATGGACATCCCATCCATTCCCAAAATCAATCGCACACGCACGCAACATATCTTCCAAAGTCTGGATGGTTCTCTCGCTTTGACCATCGGTCTGTGGATGGTAAGCGGTACTCATGTCGAGATTCGTACCAAACGAATCTTGAAGTGACTTCCAAAAATTCGAAGTAAACCTGACATCTCTATCTGAAATAATAGACACTGGCGCTCCGTGTCGGGATACTATCTCTTTCACGTAGAGCCGGGTCAACTTATCCATACTGTAATTCTCTTTGATTGGCAAAAAGTGAGCGGATTTAGTCAATCGATCGACTATTACCCAAATAGCATCGAATCCTGTCGAAGTCCTTGGTAACTTGGTGACAAAATCCATTGTTATTCTTTCCCATTTCCATTCTGGGATCTCAGGTTGTTCTAGCAAACCAGACGGTTTCTGATGTTCAGCCTTAACCTTGGCGCACGTAAGACACTTACGGACATAATCGGCAATCTCAGCTTTCATATTGGGCCACCAATATAACTTCTTCACATCTTGTCAGATCCTGGGTGAATGGAATACTTTTACTTATGAGACTCGAGCATAATCAAGTCTCTCAGTCCTCCAAACAAGGGCACCCAACTTCTTCCTTTGTAACACAAAGTTCCATCTGAACGTTTCTCAAGTTTCTCCTTCTTAATCATCCCATCAACCTTCTCCTTCTTAAGTTCTCCTCTTTTCGCGACTTCCTCTTGTGCTTGCAGAATCTGAGCGGGTAAATTCGAGTTAATCGTCAAGACTAAAGCTCGAACGCGTAACGGTTTCATACGTTCCTTGTGACTCAAAGCATCAGCCACAATGTTTGCCTTTCCTGGATGGTATCGTATCTCGCAATCGTAATCGCTCAACGTCTCCAACCATCTTCGTTGTCGCATATTCAACTCCTTCTGATCCAAAATATACTGCAAACTCTTGTGATCGGTAAGGACAACACACTTAGTACCATAAAGGTAATGTCTCCACAACTTGAGGGCAAAAACCACGGCTCCTAACTCCAAATCATGAGTGGTATACTTCTCTTCATGAGTCTTAAGCTGTCGGGAAGCATACGCCATAACCTTCCCTCGTTGCATCAAAACTGCTTCTAACCCTTGATACGAGGCATCACAATAAACCACAAAATCTTCTACTCCATCTGGTAAGGCCAATATTAGTGCACTACAAAGCTTCTGCTTCAAAGTCTGAAAGGCCTTCTCTTCTTCTTCTCCCCATTCATACTTCTTATCCTTATGTGTCAAAGCAGTTAACAGTTTAGATATCTTGGAGAATCCCTCGATGAATCTCCTGTAATATCCAGCCAATCCTAGAAATTGACAAATTTCTGTGGCGTTAACCGGTGTTGACCATTTCTCAATCACCTCAATCTTAGCGGGATCCACATGTAATCCTTCACTATCAATTACATGACCCAAAAATTGAACTTTCCGAATCCAAAACTCACACTTAGAGAACTTAGCGTACTACTGCTCGTCCTTGAGCAACTTAAGTATCATAGCCAAATGTTGTTTATGCTCTTAATCGCTCTTTGAGTAGATCAAAATATCATCGATAAAGACTATCACGAACTTATCTAGATAAGGCTTGCACACTCGGTTCATGAGGTCCATGAACACTGCAGGCGCATTGGTCAATCCAAATGGCATAACTTGGAACTCATAATGACCATAACGGGTCCTAAATGCCGTCTTGGGAATATCCTCTTCCCGAACCCTGAGTTGGTGATAACCAGACCTCAAATCAATCTTAGAGTAATAACTCGATCCTTGTAACTTATCAAACAAATCATCAATCCTCGGTAACGGGTAGCGGTTCTTCACAGTTAACTTATTCAATCCTCGGTAGTCGATGCACATCCTAAATGATCCATCCTTCTTCTTCACAAACAATACTGGAGCTCCCCAGGGCGAAAAACTCGGTCGAATAAATCCTTTATCCAACAACTCTTGCAATTGCTTTGATAACTCCTCCATTTCCGATGGTGCTAAATGGTACGGTGCACGTGCAACAGGTGCAGCTCCTGGAACTAAGTCGATGCGAAACTCCACTTGTCGGGATGGCGGAAGTCCCGGCAAATCTTCAGGAAATACTTCAGGAAACTCACGCACCACAGGAACATCCTCGAGTCGCTTCTCTCCCGACTCCTTCTTAGCCACGTGTGCTAGGAATGCGTGACATCCTTTCTCAAGATATTTCATGGTTTTAATACATGATACGATATTCAGGCGAGTTCCACCCTATCACCTCGAACAATCAAAATCTCATCATTGAGAGGGATATGAACAACTCGTTCTCCACAAACAATGCTCGCTCGATTCTTGGATAACCAATCCATTCCAACTATCACATCAAAGCTTCCGAGCTCGATTGACATCAAATCAATACTAAATGGGTGATCTAAAAGATTAAGGGTACAGCCACGGATCACGGTATGGGTATCTACTAGGTTACCATCAGCTAACTCAATACTATAGCTAACGTCTAATAGAGTAGGGGTAAGTAGAAGTAACGGCGAAATCTTAGAAGACACAAAACTCATATCGGCACCGGAATCAAACAAAATTTTAACATGAAGGTTGTTGAGAAGAAACGTACCAGTGACAACATTCGGATCTTGCTGTGGCTCTCCATTTCCCATCACATACACTCTTCCTCGAGCACCTACATTTCC
Organism: Artemisia argyi; assembly: GCA_030686995.1. Classification (NCBI taxonomy): domain Eukaryota; kingdom Viridiplantae; phylum Streptophyta; class Magnoliopsida; order Asterales; family Asteraceae; genus Artemisia; species Artemisia argyi. The sequence continues at coordinate 157,566,428 of CM060677.1, read as the reverse complement.
TTGTCCAGCATTCTTCGGGCAGTGATTCCTATAGTGTCCATGCTCTCCACATCCGTAACACGTAACCATTGGCTGGGTACCTACTCCTGTCGTCACAACTTTGCTCTTACAAAACCTCGCAATATGACCAATTCTTTGACACTTCATACATCTCACAGTACATGGTCCAGTATGATGCTGGTGACACTTCCCACAAAGAGTTTGTTGTCCAACATTGACTCCTCCCTGTGCTGCCACAAAAGCCTTAACAGTCTCCTGTCTCCTATTCTGTTGGTGATGGTGATTGTTGTTACGATACTGATTGTTGTTGTAACGGTTGTTGGGGTTGTTATAGTTGTTGTTCCTTCTGTTATCCTCCCATTTTCTCTTGTTGTCAAGGTGATTACTCTTCTGAACAACACCATGCTTAGTCACCTGATCCATAAGGCGTTCAGCCATGCTAATAGTGTCATCTAAAGTCTCAGCATTGTACGACGTCACATTTCCTTGAATACTCGCAGGCAATCCACCGATAAACTTCTCTAGCAACTTCTCATTATCGGGCACCATGTGAGCACAAAACACCTTCAACTCTTGGAAACGTCGCACATAAGTAGCAAGATCAGAACCCTTCACAGCCAAATAATAAAACTCAGTATCCAACATCCTCAAATCACTACGTGAACAATACTTCTTAACCATAGCTTTCTTGAAATCTTCCCATGAAGTACTATAAGCTTCCTCCATTCCCTTTTCCTGAACATAAGCATTCCACCAAGACAAGGCATGCTTTAACAATGTGCCTGTCGCATACTTCACCCTGTTGTTCTCAGTACAATTGCTCCTATGGAATACCGATTCCACTTTCTCAAACCATTGAGTCAATCCAACAGCTCCTTCAGTTCCCTTGAAGGTAATGGGCTTACAATCCATAAATTCCTTAAAAGTGCAGAAATGGTTGTTGGGAACCGTTTGAGCTCTAGCCGGTCCAACATTCTGAGGAACACCTGCTTGCCTAGCAAGCGATGCAGCAACACCCTCATCAATCAACTGCTGAATCGCAGCAGGGGTCATTTTCTTAGGAGGCATAATTCTATCAATCAATACAAAGTACAACACTTGTAAGTATTAGATTAATGTGTCAGAATTATCGCACAAGATAAAACATCATCACATGAATAGAATCATGAAATAGCATAGTCAATATCAATAATAGTACATCACCATAATACATCATAGATTTCATACTTGACATTGGTCTTACAAGATATGCAAAACAAGTACAAGTTTCAAATAAAATCTTCCAACTGAAGTATTCAGTTTACATATACTAGGTAAACTACTATTAAGATACCATACTATAAATGATCCAATCACTGATCTCCCAAGCGACCACCATACATAGCCATCACATCAATGCCATCATAGAACCTAAGGCGGATCATCCTCTTTGCATAGGCCTGTCTCTGCATCTCATGCAACTCACTCCATAACTCGCTGATACTAGTACGATAATGTCGACTATCAATGTCAAAGAACACCTCCTTCATGGTCAACTTGTCAACCACCTCCTCCATCTCAACCATCTTCCTATCTAGCGAATCCATACGCTCCTGAAACGCAACACTCATCCGTCCTAACGAACTCAACCTCTCCTCTTGCTTCTGAAGCTCCATATACATCTCTCCTGCGGCTCTCCTATCATCCTGAACTTCCCTCCTTAATCCTGCAACCTCGGACTGCTTGTCACTCGTACGCCTAGTGATACTCTTATGACTATTCTTACACCACACTATATCCTGCCTCAAACGACTCATAGCAGCTCTAAGCTCTGACGGAGTAACACGGGCTGCTGCCGACGACTCACCAATCTCATGCGTAGGAGGAACCTCGGCCTCGAGCGCATATTCTAATGCCTCAGACGTATCTGACTCATACGTCACATCCGACACAGCAGGCGAAGGCGGCGGGGGAACATCCTGATCCTCCTCCATAAACTCATCATCACTAACATCCATCTCCTTCTCTTCGTCATCCTCAATATCAACATCATCCCCTAAATCTAACTCATCATCTAACCCACCATCAACATCCAACCCAACATCAACATCCAACTCAACATCATCTCCCAAGGGCAATGGGTCAACAACTGATGGGACAGGAACCTGATCACGGGGAACTGGGACAGAAATGATACTCTACAAGAGTATAAGAAAAACATAAAAACACTAGCCAAATTTTTGCGGAAAACCATTTTATAAGCCAAAGCATGATAGTGGAAAAAGTTCAAACCAATCTCAATGTAAAAACATATATATAAGTAAAGTTGAAAGAAATACCAGGGCGCGAAGTGGCATGGAAGGCTGTCAGCTTTCTGTCTCAAAATGTTTTGACTCCAGGAAAAAGTTTATAGTCGAGTGCGAGCTCGTTCTCTATAAATGATGGCTCTAATACCATACTGTAGCACCCCCAACCCGGAAATACGGCAGTTGACATGCTGGGGGCACTACGCGAATCGAAACCAGGCATCTTTATAGCAAACGACCACAACACGGGATGTTTAAAAATGCCTCAAAACATATCATTCGTTTTACAAACCATTTTAGAGTACATAGACTCTTTAACAAAATAGCAGCGGAATAAAAATAAAGATTGCAGCGGAAAATGACAAAGTTTAGCAGCGGAAAATGACAAAGTTTAGCAGCGGAAATCCAAATGTAATAGTAGAAATACAAAGTTTAGCAGCGGAAAGTAAATAAGTTTAGCAGCGGAAAACATTTAAAACCACCAAGGTTTTACGAATGACATGATAAATAAAAAGTAGTAGTAATAGATAACCTGCCTTGACAGAAAACTTCCTTCATCCAGCCACTCCACCACGCCCAAAATCATAATGCTCCACAAATTAATTAGTAGTAGTACCTGAGAAACACATACTTAAAAGTCAACACAAAGGTTGAGTGTAATCCATAGGTTTAAAGTAATAAAGTTGAGCACAAGGGTTTTAATCATATGATATAAGCAACAAATGCAAATACCAGGGTAACCAAGATAACACCCAATATGTAGAGGCAACACGTGCATGCATATGGTTGATGATACTAAGCTCATGACACACAAGACGTTAACCAAACCAATCAACAGTACGCTGTACTGAAATAAATAATCAACCGCGGAATTTCATAATAATAAATGCCCCCAAGGCCGGGTATTGCCAAATTACCCGGCAAAAACGACAAATAGTACACCCGCATGTCAAGCCCTTGACAACTACGAGTGGGATGGTCAGCCCTATAGGCCTATAAACTAAGTTCGCGCTCACTCGCAAGTGACTAATGGCTCATGATCGGATGGTCTTTCAGGCAAGATAAGCTACTTAGTACATCGTCAGGAATATATATAAGTTATCATCATCAGGAAAAGCATACCAAAAATAATACTTGTGCTCAGAAAACATTTAAAGCATGTGTCTCACCCCGTGAGTTTATAAACAATTAAAAATATTAAAAAGCAGGGCTATGAATCACACCTTAATAACAGCAGCAGGAAATGAGATATAGCAACAATCAAATATGCGTCACAGCAATAGGGACCTCAGCACAACCTAATCAATATAAAAGGCATAACTCAGAACTAAACTCGAACATCTCAATAAACAATGCTTGAATAAAAGATTTTTATAAACACAATGGCATTTGAAAGGAAAATAGATTTTTAAAAGTCTCGCGTGGGTGACGAGAAGGAAAGATAGAAAAAATATGTCGTCGAGAGCGCATGTCAATTCGAGAACGTCAAAAGTAGACAAAAGAATAGCTCAAAGAAAGAAATCGAAATGAAATGAATACTTATATAAATAAACAAATAATATACTAAAATAAACTAATTTCGGCTATTTTACCCATTTCTCCCAAAACGAAATGTTGAAAACAATTTAGTTAAAAGGGTTTTTCAAAATATAGTATAATCTTTTAACTTTAAAAGTTTATAAAAGATTTTACGAAATTTCGGCATGACCTGCCCGTTTATACAATGTTTCCCGAGTCAACGACTCTTTGTTTTTAAATAATAAAAATTATATAAATAAGTAATTATGCTTGAATATATCATTCGCGTAGTCCTTTAGTTGTTTAGTTTTATCGACCATTTTGTATTGTACGGGTTCCAGGTATGTTAAGATCTTTACGGGCCTAACGTACCCTACCGTCTCGTGTACCAAAGGGTCCATAACATCCAAATAACCAAGGCCGTAAATCCAATACGTCCAATACAAGCTCACAATACAATAATACGAAAACAAAGTCCGATAACCAAATCCCTTAACTATATCCAACGTATTTTATAGTTTCATAATTATTAATCCGTTTCATTTAAATTTAGCCGAAACAAGTTCTAAAATATATAACAACTACAAATAACAACGATAATCAACAAATAATACAAAAATTAACCGAGTCACACCGGGTCGACCCGGTGTTGACCAGTCAACTGTCGGTCGAAAGAGGGGCCCACATGAGTTAAAACATCATTTATAATCCCAATATTCAATAAATAATTAATAAAACAAAAATAAATATATATATACATATATATATAGATCGATATATATAAAAATAAATAAATAAAATATGAAATTTTTATAAAAATATTTTTGGATGAAAACTAAAAATATATATTATTTTTAAAAGTATTTTTGGAATAAAAATAAATAAATAGTAAATTTTATAAAATAATATTTTTAATAAATATTTTCGGTAATAATAAAAATAAATAAAAATATATAAAAATTTATATTAATTTTCGGACTTAAATAAAATATTTTCGAAATTATTATTTTTAATAAATAAAAATACGAAAATGGTATTAATAATATTTTTAATGTTTTTAAATAAATAAAATGAAATAAATACGAAAAATAAATAAAATAAATAAATAAAGGTGCGTTTGGGTGTTTTACTGAGCAAGAAAATAAGGAAAAAGTGGTGGGAAGGTGGTGGTGTCTCGTGGTGGTGACCGTGGTTGTATGGTGGTGCGGCGGTGATGGTTGTTTGGGGGTGTTCGGGATGGTTTTAAATTAAACGGTTTTTACTTTTGGAACGAGCACGTCCCGATCTACAAGATGGTGAAAGAAAATATTTTTGGCCGGAAAATTTTCCGGTGACCGAAATAGTACGCCGGAGCGGCGGCGGGTGGTGGTGGTTGGCTGCCGACCGGAAAAGAAAGAAAGAAGTGAGAAGGAGGAGAGAATTTTTAGAGAGAGAGAGAGAGAGAGAGAGAGAGAGAGAGAGAGAGAGAGAGAGAGAGAGAGAGAGAGAGAGAGAGAGAGAGAGAGAGAGAGAGAGAGTTTTTATGTGAAAAAGTGAAGAAAAATGTGGGGTGTGGGGTATTTATATGGGAAAATAAGTGTAAGGTAGGTTTTGATATTTTTGAAAGTGTAGGGATAAGGGAAGGGTGATAGTCCAAGGACTAATATCGCCAACGTAGCAAACTTATTACGATAAACGCTTCGGGGCTCATTCGACATAGCAAACGGACTCGAAAAATTACGAAACTTGCGCCATTGTTCACGAAATAATTTTTCCAATAAAATCAAGCATAAACTTTAGAGTTTTTCCAAAACTCAAAATAATTCAAATAAATTGGCAAATGCAATAAGTTCGAGAGTTCTAGGTTGTGATGAGTCAATCAAGGAATATAGTTCTCGTTTCCAATATATCTCACGTTTCCCAAGCCCAATTAATCACAAATAAAAGTTTTAATGTGTCTCAGGTACGAAAATAAATATTTTGGCTAGAAATGAGTTTAGAAAAAGTACCGGGGGTTACACAAATGATTTTGTTTTCCTATTTCTTTTGCTTTTCCTAAGCTCAAGTTGTTGATCAGCAACCTTATTTGGTCTAGGTATGAAAGAGAAGCGATTCTCATCAAACATTGCAACCCTTGATTCGGTAATAGAGTTAATTGAAACAAATTCATTATATTCATTAACATAGAATCTATATGCCTTGGAATGCTCAGTATATCCAATAGACATGCAATCTATACATCTAATACCCAAAGCTTTCTGCTTTGAATCAGGGAGTCTAACAACAACCCTACAACCCCAAACACGAAGATAGTCCAAGTTTGGTTTTCTTTTACTCCAAAATTCATAAAGAGTAATCTTGTTCCTTTTGTTAGGAACTCTGTTAAGAGAATAACATGTTATTAACATAGCTTCACTACAAAATCCATCGCTAAAACCTGAAAAGAGATAATATGGAATTAACCATTTCTTTGAGGACCCTATTCTTCCTCTATGATATACCATTCTGTTCTAAATCTTTTCATTAATGCTTCTCGTTGCAATTCTTCTTTAATTTTTATATACTTTAAAATTTTAATACTTCATCATTAGTATGAATCAAATAAACATAGCAAAACCTAAAAGCATCATCAACAAAAGTCGCAAAGTATTTCTTGTCTTGTTGAGTCAAAATTTGACCAAATTTTCTCTCACAAGTATTTGAAGCATTAAAACAGCCTAAGTCACTAGCTGATAGAATCAGAGAGCCATTTCAACCTTTGATAAAGTCAAAATGTAAACCATGAGAAAATTTACCACTGGAAAAGATCAGTATTGCTGATCATAATCAGCTATCAAAAGACTCACAAAGGTATACACCACTATGAGCAACCTCAGAGAAGTCAGAGTCAAACCACTTGATATATATTCAACCATTGATGTAAAGGACAACGGTTCTGACAAAGGGACTCACTGAGTGTTTACATATCAGAGCATAACAACTCAGATATGTTGTATACTTCTTGGTGAATACAGTCAAACTTCAAAGAAATCGAAGAACAAACTGATTGAATACTTTGTAACCTGATTCTAAGTCAGCTAGCAAAGTACAAGGAGTTATAAACAACCAGAGTCTTGGAGGACTGACAAATGTCTCTAGGGCTCTGAAGACTTATCAACTTGAACCATCCAGAAAAACTATGCAGCCTGGCTAGTTAAACACTGATCAGATACACTTAGCGTATACTTAAAGATACTTGCTAAGTATGATGAAGGATCTGGCTGAAGTACTCAGATACACTTAGGCAAGGGTAATTTGAGATGAAGCAAAGCGGGAAAACCCTTGGAAAGATAAGGACTCATCGATAGCAGGGAAAACAACTTGCATGCACAAAAGTTATCAGCACAGTAAAACAACCCTTAGAAATCACTATTCTCTTGTAACTACTAACAGTGTATCTCCCTAGTATATAAAGGGAGGATAGTAGTAAAAATTGTTAGATGCCCATATTGATGTTACACAAGTAAGAATGAGATACATATAAGGATTGGTTGATTATAAGATTTATGAAAAGTAAAAGTGCAAGAGTTTCACTAACATATCAAAATAACCAACAAAGTTTAAGGTTACATAAGCCTTGTATTTATAGGAGAGAAGTTAGGGCAACATTCCCTAGTCCCTTTCATGCTTTCTACGTGGGCTTTGTAAGCCTTATGGGCTTTTACATATTGCCCATTAACTTAAACATAAATAAAACTAATACTAAAGCAACCTATTACAAAATATAATGACCGAGACTTGACTAAATACAAAAGTATATTCCCAACAATCTCCCCCTAAGGGTCGGTCATCACGGTTGCTGGACGTCTTCATCTCTGTCTTTGATTTATGACATGTATAACTTTTGACGTCTTCAAAAATGTTGTAAGATGAATGTTCTTTGCTCTTAGTCTTTGTTCTTTGGTGATAATGTAGTGATTGTGTAGTCATCTTCCTTTCGTCACTTCATCATCTTTGGTGGTTGTTCGCCATTCCAACCTGCTCATACATCTTTGGACTTTGTCTTTCAAGTGCACGAAGTTCCTTTTCTTTCATATTGATCTTTTGTCTTTAAACTTTGTAGATTCTTCTTTTTGGCGTAGAATCTGTCTTTTGAACTTTGTGGTGCTTAGATCTTTGGGGGAGCTTTCAATGACTTTAAGATGTATGCATGAGCATGCTGGAATCTACCATCATGGAGGTGATATGTACCTGCAGGTAAACAGTTAGCAATAATCAACCGGTACTTATAGATAAGGAATTAAAGCTCGTCAACAGCATAGTGTGAAGACTCCTTCTAATCCTTATCAAGGCCGTTCCCATGTCAGATACCCCCGAAGGAGCTTACGAGACCTACTGAGTAGCTTAATGACTGGGTGAGTCACTGGGGATCACTCCACGACTGTAGACCGCTATGGAACCACCGCGAACACTAAGCGTAACCCGTGAAGGGTTACCGAAGTGACCTACTATCAGGGCTGTTTGATGTTGACCCTGGCAGGAATTTCCATTCAATCATTGAGAAATACTTATGTAATTGTCTCATAAACGTTCTCGGCATATTGCTAAGATCTGCGAAGGACTCGATAATTTACAACTGGTGTCCATTGATGTAGAACACCAGTTGTAGAAATACTAAGTGTTCCTAAGAGATCTTTGATGTATCTCATGGATCTAGACTCGATAAGTGCACACTTAGGTTTCCTATGCGGAGACTAGGGAGGGGTCTCCTGCTTCAATATCAACCATCTCTAAGAGATAAGTCGATAGATTACATTGGTTCCCCTGTGAGAATGAAACAAGTTCTTTTAAGAGAACTTGAGTGGTTAAGAAGGTTTAGTGCATTGCGTCACTGGGTCCATGACGACTTTATCTTCAATACCGGTGTTACCTTAGCAATAGCCAGTAGCATACGAGTTGAACCCGGTGTCTGCCCTAAGGTTGAACATATGGAGGGCTATTTCTTTTTACCCTTTTCTTTACTTTTCTTTTTAATTCTTCAACTCCTTCTTTCCCCTTTCATTCTTTTCTCCTTTTTTCGTATCATACCTAAGGACTTCTAATTCTACCTATCGGTGATGTCCTTGGGTAGATCCCTCCGGCTCTGGTGGATCATAGGACGGTTTTTCCTATCTTAATCACCTTATAACTCCATGATTATCCGACAATTGCCATGAAACCTTTGATTGAAAATCTCTCAAAGTGTTTGAGATTATCAAACATTTTGTTTAACACTTTGAGAGTTTTGTGTTCACTTTTGAAGGGATCCCCCTTCACATCTGCTCATAAGTAATTAATAAATTTGCACATGCGGGAGGAGCAAGCACTTTTTGAATTGATCCACTTTCAGTGAACAAGACCGATTTGAGACACGCTTACATCACTAGTTAAACTAGCTTGAAGTTATGACCCGGCCTGGTCAAGTCCACAGAAAGCTTCTCGAGATGGTACATTTCTACTAAGACAAATCCTTTTCGAGACACGCTTACGTGGTTAGTTAGAGAGTTCCATTATCAGCTTTTAGGTGACAACTAGCTCTAGTAACTAACTTGATGTTATTACCCGTCGAGGATAAGTCTTTTCGAGATTACTAACTTTCATGTTTCGTCAATTCCTGGGTTAATTCTGAGTCTAGCTCGCACAAGATACAACTTTTAGCTTTTTGACCACTTATAATTTAATCACTTTTACATTTTCTCCCCCTCAAAAATAGCATACAAAATGATGTTTTTGATGATCTTTTTTAGATTAAAATATGCCTTTTTGAGTCTTATGGGGAGATTCACCAAGAACTTTTAACTTTTAAGAACAAAGTAGTTTTGTTTGACAATTGCTCCCTCTCAACAAGTGATTAGGTCTTATTGAGGTGAAATACTTGTCCTTTTGAGCAGAATTATGAAAATCATAAAACAATTGATTAATTCTACTCAAAAGTAAGAAGCCTTCGCTCCTTGTATTAGGATTGAGGCACTGATGCGTACCTCAGGGTCCTTTCTTTACAAGTTCGGGTTGTACACTGTAATGCGTGCACAAGCCATTATGAATATAAGTATTGACAAATCAAATCAAGATCTTACAAACTTCTACCATTTGGGTCTCTGAAACATCAACACTGGAAAACCCGGTCTGCCTCCCACATAGCTTTCAAATCTCCTTATCTGATCCCTACGCTTCAGCCGGTTCTCAATCCTTGTGATGAATCTACGAGCTTGTCTGGCCTCATCGGTGTTCCACCTTTTGGACTTGTATAGTGCAACGTCATCTAGTTGGCCTTTGATTCCATCTCTGACAAACTTCAGTGTTTCATCACAGAACTTGTGGATTTCATCATATGCCATGAAGCAGTTGCGTCAGTTGACACTGCGATAGGTGAATCCGAAGGCTGGCTGCTTGATCAAGGTGTATTGAGATTTGTGTTGAAGGTTGGGGACATTGTAAAGGTTTGGTTTTGTTAGATTCAACTTCTTTTGGTAACTTTCTACTCCTAGTTGAAGATCTTCTACTCGTTCTTTGATGACGATGTGTCGCATGAAGATGAGAATAGCTGTGATGAAAGCAAGCTGCATTTCTTTAGGTAGGTTGCACAACTTTCCTTTGACTTTGAGTAGATACATGTCTTCGATGTCATTGAGGAGCAATTTTGGAAAGTCTGACTCAGAAATCTCGTACTCTTTTTCATCTAGTCTTTTGAGCACGATCTTGTTGAGAAAGGAGTACCCAAAGTGAGTGATTGTAGAGATATACTGAATGGAGACAATCTTCAACTCACTCATCACATTTCCGATTGTTTCACTGAGTCTGCTGCTTCGATACTACTGTTCCCGGTTTTCTGGCCAATGGTGAATCCCGTAGAGTGCATTCCGATCATAGGCAACAACTTTATCCACGAATAAGTCTAGGGCTTCTTCTTCGATGGCGTTGCTGAGGTATCTAGCAGCAGGGATTGAGAAGGTGAGTGATGTGGCATACTTCGTCTCTATCTTGCTTCCGTGTTGTAGAAACTCCAAGTCATTGTTGAAGAAGAATTTGTAAGGAATTCTTCTTGCTTAGGCTTCCCAACCACGGGTAGAGGTTTGGTCCAATCGGTGTAGTAAGGCCCTTTATTCTTTGAGTAGTAATCAATGTTGGACTCGGGGTTTAGCTAGTCTATGTCGTTTGACATTGCTCAGGCAATGTTTTCCAGGTGATACTCGAGTTCAACAGAGTTGGCAGAGCGGTCTTTCAATAAGTTGAATGCTGCATTCTTTACTCTTCTCATCTCTTTCTTGCTCATTTCCTTTAAACCGTAGTCCCGTTGCAGGAGTTGTGCATATTCCATAGTTCGGCCATCTAATGGTGATTGATTTTCTGCAAGGGGTGGTTGAGCTTTGACCATTTCATCAAACCAGGAGTACTCAGCAGTTTTGTCTTCGTCCAGCCATTTGAGAATATTTTTGGGTTTCTTAGGTTCTTTGCCTTTCGAAGAGGTGTCAGGTTTGTGCTGAGGATGCTTGCGTTTCTTTTCTTTATTCTTTGTTGATGAAGGTTCTGGTATGTCATCGGGCTGAGGGAAATCATCTCCGCCGGTGTACTCGAAGTGGTCTTGGTCTTTTGGACCTGAACCGGATGCCTTTGGTTTGTGAGTTGACGTTGTTGTTGTCGGAGGAATGACAGGTTCTTTGTGTTGAGATGAGGGTCCTTCGGCTTTCTTTTGCTTCTTTTCCTGAGAGTTAGGATCTTTGTCTTCATCATCTCTTTGACGCTTCAACTTGTCGGCTTCAGTGCTGTATGATTCCTTGGACATCTTGGCTTGTAAAGCTTCCCAGACTTTAATTTCTTCAGGTGTCATGGTGAACTTACTTGCCAATTTGTTGAAGAGCTGAGTCTCTAATTCGTCCAATGTCATCTCTTGTTGTGGTAAAGGTGTTTTGTCAGCTCGGAGAGTGAATGAAGTAGTTCTGATCACTTTCTTGACAGCTTGTTCAGCAATCTTGGTGAGTTCATCTTTCATCAGCTTCAGCAACTCTTTCAATTCTGCAACTAAGTGTTGGTCCATGTACTGATTTGCTTGAGCAGCCAATGTAGCTTCCATGTCTTCTTGCACATCTTTAGCTAAGAAGGCATCCACCTTTTCATGCATTTCCTGAACATTAGTCATTTGCTTTGTCAATTCGGCAACTTGACTAGCTAGTGATTCAACTTGATCTTCTAATTTGCTTTTCTTCTTTTCACGAACTCTCTTTACTGCCCTTTTTATCAACTTTGCTGCAACTGAGGCTTTAAGACTTGAAGGTTTCTTGATTGATTCGTCATGTGTTGGTTGTGATGCTGGAGATGATGATTGAGAAGATTCAATGTAGGTGGAGGTATCCTTATCAACTCCTTTTGGTGATTCGGGTTTGTTCTTGGGCTCTTCTTTCTCTTCAGTTACTTTCTTTGCTTCAGCCTTTAATCTCTGCTCTTCTGCTAACTTATCAGCTTCTTCTTTTAGCCTTAGTTCTTCTGTTAGTCTGGCTTCTTCTTCTTTTCTTTTCCTATTGTCTTCTTGCAGCCTTAATTCTTCAGCAAGTTTTTCTGCCTCTTCAGCTTTTCTGCTTTCTTCCATTCTTATAGATTTTTCCAATTTGGCTTGTTCTTCTTCCTCAAGCCTTGCCTCTTCTACTTCTTGTTTTCTTTTGAGTTCTTCCTCTAGAGCCTTTTCTCTTTTCTCCATCTCTTCCATGGTCATAAGGTGTGGAAAATCTGTAACCATATGGTCCTCCTCATCATCTTCTCCCCTTTCTGAAGCATTTTGCATTTCTACGTCTTCAAGTGATACTGTGGGAGTTTCGTAGACGATCATTTCAGCATTGGTTCCTGTTTCCTGAGTTTGACCAACTGGAGTGGACTCAGGAATACTGCTAGATCCGCCTGCCTCAGGAATACTGCTAGATCCGCCAGCCTCGCTTGTTTGAGTAAACAGAGGCAGTGGAGGTTGATCAGCTTGGAAGGAATCGATTTTGCTATGGAGGATACCTAACTTGAGAGCTCGGTTGGGAATTCTGCTAAGTAAGAATTCTGCTGACGGTTACTGCTGAAGAGTTGGTTCCTGCTGAAGCAGTGTATCTGCTGAAGTCTAGTTTTAACATTATTAGTTTCTGCGGATATAGTTATTCCGTATTTTATGTAATATAGTTAGGATATGCATGAGATTAATTAGGAAGTGATAATGCATATCTTTTAGAAGTTTTAGAATATAAGCTTGTGTATAAAAGGAACACACGATTATGTATTGAACATGCATTTTTTTAGAAAACACTCTTATTATTATTAAAAGATCCATAGAGGATCAATTGTTCTTAGTATTCAGTTGTTAAAACTTGTTCTTGTTTCCGCTTTAAAATACAAGTTACAGAGATTATCTTTTAGTATGTTAGTGATTACATTAACATAACTAACGATCCACGAGTGCTCAGAGATCTATCAAGGTCTTAGGTTCAACAAGTGGTATTAGAGCCTCGGGAGAGTCTCTGTGATACTAAGAAACACCAATCTTACACCCTCTCAATAAAAAACAATCAAAAACAATGCCTGGAACAGATGATGAAGCTGATACAACTCAGAACCAAAACACCACTTCTCTCCAACAACTCAATCTCTCAAACAGTAATGCCAAATTCCCATACCTTAAGAATGTTGAGGAGTATGAATTGTGGTCCATGAAGATGCAAAACTGGATCACAAACATTGACTGGAATCTTTGGGAAGTTGTCTGTAAGGGCAACAGCTTGAAGAAACATGTCAAAGATGCTGATGGGATTATGACTATTGTAGGTCCCAAAACTCCTAAAGAAGTTCTAGCCGTGCAGAGGGAGAATAAAGTCAGAACAATTCTCCTTCAGGCTATACCAAATGCCACATGGGTGACTTCCACTTCATGGAAGATTCCAAGGACATTTGGATGGCCATTAAGGCTAGATTGGGTGGGAATGAGGAGTCAATAAGGATGAAGAAGTCAATGCTGAAGCAACAGTTTCAAGAGTTTCAGATATCTAAGGAAGAAGGAATCCACAAAGGTTATGACAGGTTCCACAAGATCTTGAGTCAACTTAATCAGTTGAAGGCTAGGCCGGATAATGAGGACTGCAATGCTAAGTTTCTAAGATCTTTGCCACCATCCTGGTTGCAAGTCAGTATTGCTCTCAAAACTAAAGGTGGGTTGGATATGATCTCTTTTGATGACCTTTACAACAAGCTTAAATCTCTTGAGCCTGATGTTAGAAGTCCCATTCATCCATCCACTCACTCAGCCTTTGTTAGCACCACATCCAATCCGGTGCATCATGCCTCAAGCTCTTACACCTCAGCAGCATCTTCTCACACCCACACTAAACCAACTCCTAAATCAAAATCCAGTAATATAATGGAAGATGTTCTTCACTCCTTTGTTGCTGAATATGAACATCAGCAGTTTCTAGCTTATGAGGATTTTGAATAGGTGGATCCATTGGAGATGGAGGAGATGCACTTGAAATGGCAATTGGAAATGATTTCTATGAACATCAAAAGGTTTGAGAATAAGTCTGGGAGAAAGTTTGGTTTTCAGGGAAGAGATGCAGCAAGGTTTGACAAAAGGAAGGTTAAGTGCTACTGTAACACCCCAGCTCGACATGGGTCCGGAGCGCTACAGTATGGTGACATATCAAAGCATATAAAGCATACAACGCAAGCGGAAGACTTAAAATTACAAGGGAAAAATCTAAAAGTATAAAAGAAATACTAAGACTATAAAAGAAAGGAAAATACAAACTAAACAAAGTCTAATCTAATCCAAGTCCAAACTAGTCCAGATGTAATGGGCTTCTAGTCCATGGGGTAGTCCACTAAAGCTTCTATGCACTCTTCACCCAAACCCAGCTTCCAACCTAAAACCTGCCGCAGGAAAGGAAAATGCGGCTGAGCTTAAAAAGCCCAGTGAACAGATATATAACAAAACGGATAAACGGAACGTATAAAAGTATAAGGAAAGAAATAATAAGCTCCTGCTGAAGTGAATGTCATCTGTCAAATGCATAAGAGATCAACGAATAACTGAACGAATATTATAAGTCAAATGAAATGAAGCATCATAGATATATTAAGCATAAACAAATCATAAGAGAATCAAGAGCACATATCAACAAAGGCGCGTCTAACGAGATACTCGAATAGACATAAGAAACATAGGAAAGCCACGAGCCGACCTAACGAGATACTCGAATAGGTCTCCTACCACATAATCATATATCCAACAAATCCTACATGCACAAAGAGGGGAGACCTCTAAGTACCAAATGGAGTCGCGAGCCTCCAAACGTGAAGGAGTGTAAAGCACACACCCACATTCACCCTACACATAATATATCCAACATATCCGACAAAGCCTAGGATGCATCCATACGCCCCCCCTACAAAGCAAATCATACATATCATAATAATCCAGAGCTCATAACATATCATATCAAATGGGGACGCCGTGGATCAATCACACCTCCACAGAAAGTGTCATGCCATTGGTGCTTCAATGACACGCCCATGGTACCTCCATGAGTAGAATAAAAACTCGGGCATCAGAACAGAACAAATCATATCGTATCATATCATAACCAATAGAGCATAGCAACCGAACTGAATCATATCATAGCAAACGAATAGCAGACGGATATCAAATCATATAATCATATCAAAGGAGTCATATCAACGAATCATATCAAAGCTCATATCAGAGGATCATATCAAAAGCTCATATCAAAATATCATAACGAAGGGATCATAGCAATGGCATATCGAAAGGGAATCATAGTAGTGTCAAGGATCAAGAGAGTCATGAGAAGTCCCTACTGAAAAGGGAAGAATATCTGTACCTTAAACCGCCAACGAAATCATATCATAACATAAGAATAGGAAGTCACGCCTTCTTCAGCGAATCTACACGAATTAATGATCGGCTAATTATTAATAACCTATTTCAAATTAGATTACTCGTTTTAGTAACTTTCCATATTTGATAAGTTCCCGAAATTGTAATTTAATACTCTAAGGTTATAATGGACAATTAATAATATTTAAGGCCAAAATGACCGATATAATAGTTTAGGATTTAAAACGTCAATATTATAAGTTTAGGGTATAAAATGTAAATTATCAAAATTAAATATTAAAAGTCAAATAAATTATTTTAAACTTTATTTTAATAAATTAATATCAAGATAATAATTTTGGACACCGTCATTAAATTTTATGTAATTTATTAACGTATTCACGATCTTAATATTTATGCCGCGATGACCCAAGATTTTTATTATCACATGCATGACTCGTACTTATACTCGACGCACTCTTTTAAAACAACAACAATTTTCCGTATCACATGCATGTTTTTCAGCTCTTAGCTCACACACGCACACACGCCCCATATTAAAACTTATTCTCATTTATCATGGTCGATTATAAGAAATCAAATTCACAAGTACTACTCACATAAACCCATGATAACATGCATGCATTCCAAACAGATATCAATATATATAGTTTACGTAAGAATTTTATAAGTATATTATGGCCCAAGTGGTACCCAAGTGAAATACAATGATATGACTGCCAACCTTGGACGAGATACGATCGATCGAGCTAAAACTCCAAGAATTAGCCCACTCGCCAACTATTAATGAGACCCAAAACTTTACATAAAATCATGCCCTTAATTCACGTATTTACTTTAGTACTTCCATATTTATTTCTTTAAGTTTTAATACCAGATCTTAAAACGTATACTCGAGATCGAGATCGAAATGAGTGTCTAACAGAAATACATGTATAACTTATTCGAAAGCCACCAAACGGAAACACATCGACATATAAAAAAAAAAATGGTATTTGGCGGAACCATCTCAAGTCCGTGTACCTTTTTGGTACCGAGCCCCCCACCCAACAAGGAAGGCATATATATATATATATATATATATATATATATATATATATATATATATATATATATATATATATATATATATATATATATATATGTATATATTCTTATTCCCATGATTTCATGCTGCATATATCATGTTATTCGTACACTTATATGTCCATTCATATAATTTAACGAAACAAAAGATTAGGTTGCATGTTCTAAACGTATATATATGTTCATATTTTGAAAAGGAAACAAAAACAATGACGACATGAGTGATACCTCTTGAAACGAATCAAACAATGAAACCAGAAGCATAGAATCGAAAATCTCAAGACCTTCAAACCCAAGACTAGCCACGATCACCCAACTGGAACACTAAGCTCGACTACCAAATCCACTATCACCTTCGTACCGTCTTTCTTCGCACCTTCTTGGATTTCTTGACAAAAACATGACCTGCCGTCACTTGTTGTTTGTCATTAGGGTTTCAAGTGTGAGAGGGAATGATGGGTGTATGAGAAAAAGAGGCAGCAAAAACTTGGGAATAAAATCAGTGAGAATACCGATTATAATGGAGACAATTGAATGACCTTCTATTTTTTTTTTTTCAAACTTACTAAAGTTGTGTTTTGGTTTTAAAAAAAACGTGTGTGGAATTGAGAACAAAAAGGAAACCTGCTGAAATATTTATGGGATTGATTGAGTTTATTCCAAGATTAGTTCAATTATATATTTAGACTTGTTACAAGTCTCAATTGATTTTGTACACAAAAATGTTCGGCCCACAGACTATAATTTAGACGTGTAACATAATTTAATGTGCACATAATATATAGTTTTATTCATCATAAGTTTTACTACCGTAAAATGTTCATCAATCACGTATTAAAGATTAAAACACTTAGTTCGTTCTTCAAAAGTTTAAAATCATAGGGGTATTTTGAGTATTTTAAATGTTCAAAATTTTCCGGGTTTTACAGCTACACTTGTGGTCAGATGGGCCACTTCTCAAGAGAATGCAAGGAGAGAAAGTCTGGTGATGAAGTTAGATATGGCTCATATCTATTGGAATCAGGAACTTCTAAAGCTGTACCTTCCAAAGCTTTGGTGACTGTGGATAGCCATATTGATTGGACTGTTCATGAACCTCCTGAAGAGGAAGCTTCTACTTCTGAACAAGTGAATATGCTGGCATACTCCCCCTCAGAGGATAAGAAGGAGCAAGTTTCCTTGATGGGCATCTCTCAGGTACATAATTGTGTTTTTGGCTGTAGTGTAAGATATAATGAACTTAAACAAGAATATGATGAATTGAAACCTAAATACAATGAGTGTTATGTAGAAGTTGAGGCCTATAAAAAGGCTTTAAAAACTTTAGAAAGACAGAAGGTTTGGTTTCAAAAGAATCAACTTAAATATGAAGAAAAGATAAGAGTTTTAGAAAGTGATTTAGAACGTGCAAAGATAGATTTAAGGCGTACTGAAAAAGAAAAATCTGATGTAGAAAAAGAAAAACAAGAACTACAAGTAAAGTTAGATAAAGAAGTGGCTGGTCGTATGAAGTGGCTAGAAGGGGCCTCTCATTAAAATAAATTGATTGATAGTAGTCAATCTGTTAGGTCTAGAAAAACATTAGGGTATGATAAATATATAGATCCTGAGGAATTAACTTACCCTGATATATCCAGTGTTTTTGACCCTGAACCTCTCCTAGAATTTCAAAAACCTGTAAAATATGTTAAGGAAGGGGGATTGAATGCTGTACCAGGACCTATTAGAGGAGAACACATGCCTATAGACCTGTCCATACCTGTTGACTTTGATGGACCACGCCATCTTTATGGCAAAAAGTCAAGTGACTTGCCAGACCCAGTTTCTAAATCTACTAACTTTGTCTCTTGTTCTGACAGTGACAAGTCTTCTGACCAAGGGTCTACTGCTTATACCAGTTGTGATTCAAGTGAAAAGTCAGACCTTCCCAAGACCACACCCAAGACATCACCCAAGACTCCCTACAAGCCTGTTAGAGTTACTGCTGATTACAAGACAGTTTCTTCTGAAGACTTGTTATTTAATTCTTTGCAAAACAATGTTTCTAGTTCTGTTAAAAACAATTCTGTTAATGTATGTGGTTTGAATTCTTTTTCATGTTATGAAACATCTTTCACTTTGAATAAATCTTCTAAAAAGAGGAAATGCTTTGTGTGTGGAAGTAAATTTCATTTGATTAAGGATTGTACTTTTTATGAGCAAAGAATGGGTGTATGTGTTAGTCAAAGAAAACCTAGGCAAATGTGGAAGAATGTTAATGACATACCATCTTTTGTTCCACATCAGCAGAAACACAATTCTGCTGGAAAAACACTCTTCATGGAGAAGAACTGGTACTAGACATTATGTGCGACCCACTAGTTCTTTCTTTCATAATGGTTATTGGCCTAGACAGTTTGACTCTATGTATGTTGGTGGAGGGTATTGGGATACTGCTGTGAAGCCCTCAGCAGGTTGTTCTTGGACAAAGAAGGGACCTAATTTGCAATACAGGCCCAAGAACAATGGTGGATCTAAAACATCTACATGGCCTATCTCTTATGATCCACAAGGCAGGCTCAAGTCAGCAATGACTTGAGTCTCCAATGTGTACTAACTCTTGTATATTTTTTGTTGTTGTTGTAGGATCATCCCCTAAAGAGTACTGAAGTAGGTATAGTAGATAGTGGTTGTTCCAGAAGTATGTCAGGAAACAAGGATAAGATGCATGACTTTGTGACTATAGAAGGAGGAGGCAATGTGACTTTTGGTGGAGGAGATGGAAGAATCACTGGGAAGGGCACTATCAAAACACCTCTGTTAGATTTTGAGAATGTATATTATGTGAAGGAACTTGAGCACTTTAATCTGTTCTCTGTATCACAAATCTGTGACACCAAGAATAAAGTGTTCTTCTCTGAGGATGAATGTCTTGTGCTCTCAAAGGACTTCAAACTACCAGAAGATACAACTGTTTTGCTAAGAGTTCCTAGAACCTTCAACTTGTACACATTCAATCTGAATGATGTTAAACCAGAACGTGATCTAACATGTTTGGTGGCCAAAGCTTCCCTGGATGAATCTACAAGATGGCATAGGAGGATGGCTCATGTGAATTTCAAGACCATTAACAAGCTTTCTAAACTTGGTCTGGTTCAGGGACTTCCTTCAAAAGTCTTCACCAATGAACATAATTGTGTTGCATGCAACAAAGGAAAGCAACATAGAGCCTCTTACAAAGCCATAAAAACTATGAGCACCATTTCAGAACCTCTTCAGTTGCTGCACATGGATCGCTTTGGTCCAACTCCTATCAGAAGTATTGATCATAAGTACTTCTGCCTAGTTATCACTGATGATTATAGCAGGTTTTGCTGGGTATTCTTTTTGAAAATTAAAGATGAAACAACACCTATTTTAAAAGAATTCATTACCCTGATTGAAAACCAGCTAAATAAAAAGGTTAAAGGCATTAGGTGTGACAATGGGACAGAGTTCAAAAATGTTGCTTTCATAGAATTCTGTAAGTCTAAAGGGATAAAAAGGGACTATAGCACTCCCAGAACCCCACAACAAAATGGGGTTACTGAAAGGAAAAATAGGACCTTAATAGAGGCAGCAAGATCCATGCTTGCAGACTCTAAGTTACCCACTATGTTTTGGACTGAAGCAGTAAGTACTGCTTGCTATGTCCTGAACAGGGTATCCATCACCAGACCTCATGTCAAGACACCTTATGAACTTCTCGCTGGGAAAGTTCCAGACATTCATTACCTTAAACCTTTTGGGTGTAAAGTGACCATTTTGAACAGTGATGCACTGGGAAAGTTTGATGGCAAGGCTGATGAAGGGTATATTGTGGGTTATCCAGCTCATAGCAAGGCATATAGGGTTTACAATTTGCATGCTAAAAGAATTGAGGAAACCCTTAACTTGAGATTTCTAGAAGATCAGCCTAATGTTCAAGGACAAGGTCATTCTTGGTATTTTGACCTAGATTACTTGACTGATTACTTGGGGTACACTAGACATGTTTCTAATCCAAATGCAGGTACCAAAGATACAATTTCTACCCCTGCAGGTTCCCTGGATGATGACTCAGAGAGTGACTCTGAGAAAGATGAACAAACCATTATTGTACCTTCTTTTCTACCTAACCATTTTGCAGGTAATCATTCTGCTGCTGAACATGAAGATGAGTCGCATTATGTAGAGGATCTTGCTAGACTCAAGAAGCAAGAACATGCAGCCACTCAGGAAGCTAAGAGACTCAGTGAAAAGTTTGCACAAGAGACTGATGCCTTACTTTAACAATCAGCACAAGCAGTCAGTGGAAACAAGGATGCTGCTGACAGTTCTACTGAAGGCTCTCCTGTTCCTGCTGATGTGATCAAAACTGCTGATAGTCCTGCTGCACAATCTCCCATTTCTATTGAAGTGTCTACAGACTTTGAGAAGCCATTTACAAGATTTCAAAGTCCTTCTGATCTTGGTAATTATCAACCCAAGCCTGGTATCTTTACCTCAGCTTCCTATGATACTGAGTTTGGACCTACTGTCAACAACCTTGATGCCACAATCAATGTCAACCCCACAGCAACAAAGAGGATCAATAATGCTCATCCCCTATCAAAGGTTATTGGAGATCCTCAAGCACCTATTAAAACTCGAAGTACTGTGAAAACACTAAATATGGTGAAGTTGCTTTCATTTCCTATGTCTACAATCAACAGAGGGACAATCATACAGACTTCAAACATTGTCTGTTTGCTTGCTTCCTTTCTCAGATAGAGCCAACCAGTGTTCCTCAAGCACTTGCTGATTCAAGTTGGCTTGAAGCAATGCAAGAAGAGATGCTGCAATTTAAGAATCAGTAGGTTTGGATACTGGTCCCTCTCCTTGATGGTAAATATGCAATTGGGACAAAATGGATTTGGAAGAATAAAAGAGATGCAAGGGGCATTTTGGTGAAAAACAAAGCAAGGTTAGTGGCTCAGGGGTTCATGCAAGAGGAAGGCATAGACTATGATGAAGTCTTTGCACCTGTGGCCAGAGTTGAAGCAATCAGGATATTCTTGGCGTATGCATCTTATATGGGCTTTATGGTATATCAGATGGATGTCAAAGGTGCTTTTCTATATGGTAAGATTGAAGAGGAGGTTTATGTGACTCAACCCAAGGATTTTGAAGACCCAGATCATCCTGATCATGTTTATAAGGTGGTTAAAGCTCTCTATGGACTACATCAGGCACCTAGAGCTTGGTATGCTAGGCTGTCTACATTTCTGCTGAAGCATAGATATAGAAGAGGTGCCATTGATAAGACTCTCTTCCTTAAGAAAGACTCCACGGATATCATTCTAGTGCAAGTTTATGTGGATGACATAATATTTGGTTCCACTAAAGAAGAATGGTGTAGAGAGTTTGAGGATTTGATGAAGGGTGAATTTCAGATGAGAGCCATGGGGGAGCTCACTTTATTTTTGGGTTTACAGGTTCAACAGAAACCTGATGGTATCTTTATCAGTCAGGACAAGTATGTAAAAGATATGTTGAAGAAATTTGATATGGATAATTTCAGAACTGCCACTACTCCCAATGAAGCTCCCAAACCAAAGAACAATCTTGAACCTGATCTACCTGTACCCAAAAGAATCTCCTTTTAAGCTGGAAGCATATAGTGGCAGTTCCATTCTCCTAATGTGATCTTCCACCGTATCCATTCTCCGAATGTGATATATGAATCTATGGTGAAGCAGTTTTGGGCATCTGCTAAGAAAAGATCTGTCACAGAGATTGTGGCTGAGATTGATGGTAATGAGTATATGGTGACTGAAAGTTTGATCAGGACAAAGCTTCAGTTGGATGATGAGAATTGTGTTTATCACTCCAATACTGAAGAGATACTTGCTGGGTTGAGGGAAGCTGGTTATCAAAGCACTGACACTACTAAGTGGTTGAAGAATCAGTTCTGTCCCAAGTGGAGGTATTTGGTGCATTTGTTGCTTCAATGTATCAGCAATAAGTGTGGTGGCTGGGATCAGTTCTCTGCCTAATTGGGTTGTGGTATTGTCTGTCTCTCTAAAGGGTTAACTTATAATTTCTCAAAGTTTATTTTTGCTAATATGCTAGAAAATGTTGAGAAACAAAATCATAAGTTTTTAATGTACCCTAGGTTTTTACAAATAATTTTAGACATAACCACTGAAGACAGGATTCATGTGCCTATTAAGAGCCTTGGTTCAAAGTTGTTTGCCTCTATGAAAACTAACTATAATGGGGAACATCGCCCTCTGTTGGCTGCTATGTTGCCACATGGCAATGATGATGTAGTTGAGGGTGATGCTATTGGTCTTATGCCCTCTCCAAATGCTGTTGATGATGGTAATCCATCATCTTGTGGTGTTTCTGCTGATGGTAACCCTTCAGTGGTAAATGAGGGAGAGCCATCTACAACTGCTGAACCATTACCTGTTTCTCCTGAACAACCTACACCTAGTCCTGTGAGAGAGCCAGTTGATGAAGGCTCTCCCAATGTTGTACATATGTCTGTTTCTCCTGTTAGGTTCAATGAAGCTCCTTTTACCACTGAGCCATCCGTTGGTGGAGCATAGGACCCTGTTACTCTCACATCTGTACATGCTTTGCTTTGCAGGTATATTAGAAAGACTGATGCTCTTCAAAAAGAGCTTGATGATACCAAGTCTACTCTTGGTGGTGAGATTGAGATGCTGAAAAGCAAGGTTCTGGATTTGGAGGCACAACTTACTCAGCAGAAGAAAAGAAAGGTGGTAATTGATGCTGATGAAGTGCCTAAGGAGGGTAATTTGGATTCCTTTGAGATCTTGGCTGAAGTTGCTAGACAGACACATGTTTCTTCTCCCAAAGTTGCTAAAGTATCACAACCTAAGCCGACAATTCAATACAACAGAAGAAGTAGAAGACAATATTTGGCAAAGAAAGCTGCTGAATCTTCTAAGGTGTCAAGTGGTGATGAGAATCTTATGGCAGAAACTGATGATACTCTTCAGGAGAAACAACCAACTAGTAACCTTGCTACTGACAAGACTACTGAAGGGCTTCATGCATCAGTCGATACATTCTTTGTAGCTGGTAAAGAGTATATGTATTCCCCTGACCATGATCCATCTGTTCTTAAGCAAGTTTCTCCTGATGACACCAATGCAACCCTGAAGCCTAAAGGATCTGCTGATAATCTACTTGATTCAGATGTTCAAAAGTTAACTGCTGATCCTATGGAAGGTTTAGATATTCCTCATGTTGATTCTGCTAAAGGTGATGAAGTGTGTGATGATGAGCTTATTTCAGAAGAAGAAAGAGTTTAACAAGAAAGACTCTTGAAAGAATGGGAAGATTATAAGAAGAGTAATGATTTGGCAGAAGCAGAGCAAGCCAAATATGATTCAGAATATCAGTCTGTTACAAAAAGATATATTTCTACCTTGCCTATTGAAAGACAGAGAGAATTGGATACTGCTGTTCAAAATTTTGATGAGTCAGACTGGCAGAATATTGGAGAACAAGTCATTACTACTCCTGGTTTAGCTGCAGACATTCTTGGAAATGAGGTGGATAAAAAGGACTGGGTTTCTGAAATAGTGAAGAAGATGAAATTAAGGAAGAAAGAAGCAGATGAGCAAAAAGCCAAAGCAAAGAGGGATAAACCCATGACTCAAGCACAGCAAAGGGATTATATGAGAACTTATGTGAAAAGTCAAAGCAGTGCCCTATATAATAATGCTTGGACTAGGAAACAAGTTTGGGCTCTTTCAGATGAACAATTGGTTCTGATGTATAATAGAATCAAGTCTAGGTGTGAAAAGGATGGAATGGGTGCTCCTAAGCTTGTTCATACCATTCTTGCTGATGATGTTTCCTCTGTGTATGTGGATAAGCCTGTCGTTGATCAGGTATCTTTGCCAGCTACTTCTACTGATGTAACACCTGTTGCTGCTTCATCTAGTGTTGATAAAGGTAAAGCTAAAGTTGTAGCAGAAGTTCTTCCTTCTAGAAAGAGAACCAGGAAACAAATGGAAGAGGAGAGGTTGGGTGAAGAGGCTGCAAAAAGGTTAGCTGATGAACAACAAGCTGAAATGGCAAGATTTCATGAGATTAAGGAAAGAGAAGTAGAGCTTGCAGCTGCTAGGGCTAAACAGATAAGGAAGGCCATGGATGAACAATATGCATCTGCTGCACTTGATTCTTCTCAGGATTCTACTGATGAACAAATGGATATTCCTTCAGTGGAAACTAGTACTGCAGAAGATGTACCTACTGAAGCTGTAGCTCTTGAGGAACCTTCTTTACCATATGATGCAATTTATGTTCCTGGAAGAAGGGCTAAGAGAATGGCCAGAGTGAGAACTTCAAATTCAGCACAAAGACTAGTAGATGTGAATGCTCCTGATGCTTCATTTATCAAAGAAGGATCCCCTGATGATTGGCCAGAAGGAGTTAGAGATGTTTTGGTTCACTGGGAATTATCTAAAAATGGACAGATCAATACCATTTATAGACTTGATAAAACTTCTCTATCATTCACATTCCTACAAGAAATACTACATCTTGTGGATCATCAGGACTTGCACACTCTAAATGATTTGGTTCACAAATATTATGCAACCCATACTCCTACAGGTTCAGGATTGTATTTATTTGGTGATCTCAGAGTGCTTTTGGATTCTTCTACTCCCACTGGTGCTGGTTATGATGTGTGGAAAAACAATCAGAGGTGGAAGGTTCAGAGTTGGAAGTTTTACCCTATGCCATATGTTCATGTGTTGGAAACTACATCTGGACTCAGGCTTCTTATGGTTCTTGGCAAAAGGTATCCTCTGGCAGTGTCTCTGATGGAGAAAATGCTACAACAAAAGTTGGAGATTCCTCCTGATCCAGCTGGAAATGCTAGGTTGTTTGCTGAATCTCTGGTTAAAGTGTTCGAACTAAGGATTAGGACTTCCAGAGATGGTTCTACTTGATGATATTTTGTTATATGTTTCTTTATTTATTATTTAAAAAAAAAGAAAAAAAAAAAGAAACTAACAGATTTGTATAATATTGTGAATGTTGTATGGAGGTTTGGTGTTGATTATTTTCTCACCTTCTCTGGTTATCAACTTACCCCATGTTGACTATTCCATCAAAAAGTTGGCTAGTCCAAAGGGTACAACTTTGGTAAAGACATATCAAATCTATTGATAGCTGTAATAGTTTGCTAAAAACTATTGGGTACTCAACTCACCCATGCTTAACAGCTGAGAGTTGAATGGTTGTCAATTGACCATGGATTTTTCATTTATGGATTCTCAATAATTGGCTAGCCCACGTGTATATGGCTTGTGGTAAAGGCAGTGGAAAACCATATTTGGTATTCAATTGACCAAGGTGATTAAATCAACCAAATAATTAACTAGTCCTGAGCAAACGGCTACAGGTAAAGACAACTCAAATCCGTTTACAGCTGATGATTTGCTAAAAATCATATGGTCATCAGTGTACCATAGTTTTCGAACTTAAACATTTGGCTACTCCAATAGTGATGGCTATTGGTAAAGAGACATCAAATCCATTATTTTCAATGATTAACCTCTCACAGGAGTTAACACACCTGGATGTGATGAGAATAGTATGAAACTAATTTGCTTTGATGTACATTTGGTCATTTGTTGCTGCAAAGAATGAAGTTTTCAAGTGTGTGCTGATCATAGAGATCCTGCTGATGGTGATTCTTTGCTGATGATGTTCGACTTCAATCCTCTTGGTATGTAACTTTAAAGATCTATCAAGAATCTTGAACTTAACCTTGTCAAATTCAAGATTAGGGGAGGATTGTTGGGAATTCTGCTAAGTAAGAATTCTGCTGACGGTTACTGCTGAAGAGCTGGTTCCTGCTGAAGCAGTGTATCTGCTGAAGTCTAGTTTTAGCATTATTAGTTTCTGCGGATATAGTTATTCCGTATTTTATGTAATATAAGTTTCTTGTGAAATGGTTTAGGGTTCCTTGTGTATAAAAGGAACACACGATTATGTATTGAATATGCGTTTTTTTTAGAAAACACTCTTATTATTATTAAAAGATCCATAGAGGATAAATTGTTCTTAGTATTCAGTTGTTAAAACTTGTTCTTGTTTCCGCTTTAAAATACAAGTTACAGAGATTATCTTTTAGTATGTTAGTGATTACATTAACATAACTAACGATCCACGAGTGCTCAGAGATCTATCAAGGTCTTAGGTTCAACAAGCTCTTTCATTCTCTTCTTCCACAGACAGACCAATGTTAGTATGAGCCTCTTCTTGTCTTTCTTGCTCTTCAGTCATAGGTTTCTTTAGCTTTTCACCCCTTAACCGTTCTTCTTCCAATCTTGCATCTTCTTCAGTCAATGGTCTTTGGATGAAGGTAGTTTGATTCTCTACTGCTTCAATAAATTCATCGATATCACTGTCTTAATCTTCGATAGTCATGTCTTGATCCTCATCTTGTTTGTTGCTTGCGTAAGCTTCCCTATAAACTGGACCGCTATCGGATTCGGTCTCTGAATCAGATGGTTTTAGAGAAGATGGTGGTGTGGTTTCAGGAACTGGTTTAGGAACTGGTTTCTTGACTGGTATTCTGATCTTAAGTGATCTCTTGTAAGGCGTTTGAGTAGATTTTGTAGAACTTTCGGAGCTGCCAGACTTGCTACCTTTCTTTCCCTTTTTCTGCATAAGTCTAAGAACCCTACTTTGTCTTCCTTGAGAGCTTTAACGTAATACTTGTAGTTCTTGCATTTCTTTACTTTATCATTCAGAAGACATGCGGGTAGTTTCATTCCTTGCTTTCATGTACTGGTGTCAAGTCTCTTAATCTGCTTGAGAGTGGACTCATTTCTGAATGTGTTCTTGTCTTCATCATCCAGTCTTGGAGGAATGTAGTCATACTCATGAAGGAAGCTTTGTATGAGTAACTTGGTGAAACGAACAAATGGAATCTTAGCAGACTTGTGTTGTATGTGCCAAACAATATCTTCCCAGATAATACTAGCAAAGTCCACCAATTTGACATTAGCCATAGCCCAGAAGAGTTTGAGATGTTGTAGTTTGGGGTGTTCGTGACCAACATCTCTACCAGATAACGACTTGGCAATGAGAATGTAAAGAGTTCTCCATGGTTGTGGAAGAAATCTTGTGTTGACCTTTGAGTGTCTAGTCACTACCTCTTCTGACTCATCATATCCAATATCCCGTAACCATGCAATTAGTTCTTCTTCATTTGGGACTGGGTGGTACTGTTCATCTGGACCTAGTTCGGGTAAACCAAGAACGGCACGAAGAGTATCTTTGTCCACAGTGACTTGTCTCTTATGAAGCGTACAGGTGAATGATTCTTCGCCAAGGTCCAGTTGAATGGTGTGCCAAAATTGGTGAATGTAGAAGCTGGCCACTGATGCAGTTTTGGTGAGCAGGATTTTGTACGGGTGATAGAGTAGAGCATCCACAGCTACAATGCAAGAGGATTCATTGCATGTGATTTTATTGAAGTTGACCCTTAGGTTGTTCTTTCCAATCTCTCTAGTGTAATCTTCGGGAAAAGTTTCTTCCCATGTGAGCTTTGGTTCAGGTTCTTGTTCTTGTGGAATGTTTTCTTGTTGGGCCATCTGAATTGATCATACACAAACACAGACATTGCAATAATATAATTTGTTAGCACGTTTATTCATTTACTGGTTTATGCAGAATTGGATTGATCAGTGGGTGTTTGTGTTCAAATGTTGTGTTATGATTAACTTGTATAAATGATGTTTAAACTCAATAGAATTTGATCACAATCAAAGCACAATATGTGTTAAATAATACAAGTGTTTATACATTTGAAAAATTACAACACTTAGAAAAAATTTCATGGAATCAGCAATGTTACGCGTAAGATATGGAAATCCTACGCATAACATTTCTTATGCGTAAGACATTATATTAAGCGTAAGATCAGAATCTACGCATAACTTATAATCTTATGCGTAAGATTTAATCTTTTGTGTATGCCAAGTCTTATGCGTAAAGATAAATCTTTTGCGTAAGATTTAAGCTTATGCAAAAGATTGAATCTTATGCGTAAGTTATAACTTAGGCTTAAGTTTTGACTTATGCGTAAGATAAAACTTACGCGTAAGAAATACTTATGCGTAAGAAAACATCTCATGCATAAACACTGTCTTATCCAAGATAGGTTTGCCAAAGGGTCGAATCTTACGCGTAAGATTTCATCTTACGCGTAAGAACGTTTTGATTGAAAATCACCTTCAAAAATTACGTATCTTTGATTCCTGAAAGATTTAAACACAACCACTGATCAATACACTATCCAAATCCATCCCAAACGCATATATCACAAAAAACTTTTGCGTAGATATGCTAAAAAACAATCTTTTGCGTAATTACGCAAGAACACTCAATTACAATTCATTAAAACATGATTCTAGGTAGAAATGGAAGTAAGGCGAGTGTTATACACATGCTAAGGAACATATTGACCAAATTATAACATATTTTATCCACAAAAACGCATGATCATAGCTGTTAGTGCGCAAGAACCCTAAATCAAAGATACTAGATCCAAACACGTTTCTGAAACAATTAAACCACCAAAACATGTTCCTAACCACAAACAAACACTATCCCACGCATTTAATAGCAACTAAACATCATCAATCAGAAACCCCTAAAACATACGTATGAACCCTAGGTAAGAAATTCATCCAATAATGTTTCTGGGTACGATTAAAGGTAAACAACATGTATAGACTCATCTTAGGATCAAATCCCACTAACCAATTCAATCTCAAACACTCTAAATCACTTAGTTTAATTTTACGCAAACCCTAAAGCGATTTTTAAACGATTATTGATAAAATTAGCTGTTGGATCTAGATAAAATTGAAAACCAATGTATATAATCATGATCATAACCTTTTAGCACTTACAGATTTGATGAAAAGTGTATGGATTTGCAGAATGAGTGAGAGCCGCCGATGTGTTTGGTGGTGTAGTAAATGTGAAATCAGAATAGTTGCAGGTGGAGTAAATGAGGTTGGTCAAATTGTTTTGACTAAGGGTTAATACTAGTTTTATGTGTTGACAACTATGGTCCCTTAACCTTAATAGTATCTCAAACTAAATACATTTAAACTCACAATTTAACATTAGTAAGTTACACCATGTATAAGAAAGAAACATTTTATATAGAATATGCTCCCCCTTGACCTTAGACCGATGCCTTTTAATTTGAAAATTTGTTTCAATAGTCAAGGAGAGTAACCCGAAAAACCTTTTAAGCAACACATATAATTTTTGAAATAAGAGATATTTTTGGTAAAATGCATGTACGATGTAAAAGTTTTGAAAAATTTTAAAATTACCATGACTCCCCCTCAATACTTGTTTTTGAAAAAAATTTGAAATTTGTAAAAAATAAAGTGTTGAAAAGAGAGGTTTGTACTTGCATTTTTTTTAAAGGTAAAATAGAAAAGGTAAAATCTTTTTGAGTTTTTGTTGGTTTTATATTTTTGTATTTTGTTTTTGGAAAAATTATTTACAAAGATAGTTTTGATGTTTGACAATCACTTGTGTTTTAAAAACTTTTCCAGATCTTCTGGAGTCAAACATCGCATACCAATTTGGTGGACTAGATCAGCAAACCTTGTTGGAGGTAATGCTTTAGTGAGTAAGTCTGCCAATTGGTATTCAGTTCCCACAAAATATAATTCAATTGTACCCTTTTCGACATGCTCCTTGATGAAATGATAGCGGAGATCAATGTGTTTGGATTTGCAATGATGAACAGTGTTGCAGGAAATGGCAATGGCACTTTTGGAGTCACAGTAGATCGGAATCTTATTGAATAGGTAGCCGCAGTCCTTAAGCTGTGATCTCATCCAAATGACTTGAGCACAACAAGCAGACATAGCTAAGTATTCTGATTTTGTTGACGACAGTGATGTGCAGTCCTGCTTCTTAGATTGCCAAGACACAAGTTTATCTCCGAGAAACTGTAATCCACCAGATGTACTTTTGGGTGTGTCTAAACATCCTGCATGGTCAGCGTCTAAAAAAGCAATTAGTTCAAAACCAGAATCCTTCGTATACCAGATTCCCAAGTTAATGGTTCCCTTTATGTATCGAAGGATTCTTTTAGCCTCATTGAGGTGCCTTTCAGTTGGTTTGGACTGATAACGAGAACACATGTAGACAACAAATACTATATCAGGTCTACAAGCTGTGAGATACATGAGTGACCTAATAATACTTCGGTATTTGGTAGGGTCAACCGGAGTCCCATGTATATCAGCATCTAGTTTTATGGTATAGGCCATTGGTGTATTATAAGTATCACAACTCATCATTCCATGTTTCTTTAAAATTTCCAAAGCATATTTGGACTAATTTAGAAAAATTCCACGGGGTGATTGATGAACTTGTAGTCCTAAAAAGAACAAAAGTTCACCCATCATGGACATTTCAAAATTTTCTTTCATTAAATCTGCAAAATCATTTTAGTAACTTCTGTTTGTTGAAGCAAAAATAATGTCATCGACATATATTTGAACAATAAGTAAGTCCACCCCGTATGTTTTTGTAAATAACGTTAGATCCACCGAACCTTTAGAAAATTTATTGGCCAGCAAGAAAGCCGATAGTTTCTCATACCACGCCCTTGGGGCTTGCTTGAGTCTGTAAAGAGCCTTTTTGAGTTGATAAACGTGATTGGGACTTTTAGGATCAACGAAGCCTTCTGGTTGGCTGACGTAGACAACTTCACGGAGTTCACCATTTAGAAATTCCGTATTCACATCCATTTGATAAACAACCATGTTTCTATGAGCAGCATAGGCCAGAAAGATCCGAACAGCTTCAAGTCTAGCAACTGGAGCAAAAGATTCTTCAAAATCAATTCCTTCTTCTTGGAAGTATCCTTTAGCTACCAAGCGTGATTTGTTACATTTGACAGTGCCTTCTACATCCAGCTTGTTTTTCCAAATCCATTTTAGCCCAATGACAAAGACTCCGTCGGGTCTTTCAACTAATTCCCATACTTCTAATCTTTTGAATTGCTGAAATTCCTCTTGCATAGATTCAATCCAGTTATCATAAGTCATTGCTTCTTTGATGTTCTTAGGTTCTTCTTGACAAACTGTGAGTGCATAGATGCAAGTTTCACCATCTGTGTGAAGTCGTTGTCTTTTCATGATTGGTGCATCTGAATGGCCAATAATTTGAACTAAGGGATGATCTCTAGTCCATTTGTGTGTCGAAGGGTGAAGTTGATAGGTATCTCGCATGTTAGCAGGATCCAAATTGCGTGTGGACGACTCAGCTATTTCAGGAAATGTTGGAGCCGGTGCAAATGGGTTAAAGAACGCATTTAGATCATACTTTGCGGGTTGTGGAACTGATTGTGGTGTAGAATCTTCAGCCGATTGTCGTGAGTTGGATGCGGTTTGTTCTGCTGTTATGGGAGATGCAATTGGAGGACCATCTTTCTCAACAATTGTAGTAGTTTGTTGAGGTGAGTCAGGTATTTGAATACTTTCAGGTTGTGCAGCAGAAATTGGCGAGACTTCAGAAGAATGGTATTCAATTGTATCATCAAACAGTGAAGCAAACAGGGTTTCCAATTCTTTGCGGTTGAGAGGCAATGGTTCAGCCGAAGAGTCCGGAAAGTTAAGACGTTTGGATTCGGGTCCTAAGCTGTTTTGCTCAGAAGCCATTTGTGTGAGTTCATTGAAATTGGCTTGAATAGTTTCTTGAATTTCTCTTGTACGACGATTCCATATACGAAAGCCTTTGGAATTTTCACAATATCCAACGAACACTCTTATGTCAGCTTTTGCTTTAAGTTTACCTAAATCATCACGATCATTTTTCGGATAACAAAGTGCTCCAAATACATGAAAGTAATCGATGTTTGGTTTTCTTTTGTGAACAAGTTGATAAGGTGTTTTACGATGGCGTTTTGTGATCATGCAACTGTTTTGGGTGTAACATGCAGTTGAAACAGCTTCCGCCCATAAGTAATCTGGTAATTGAGCATTTATCAACATGGTTCTTGCAGCTTCCACTAACGTCCTGTTGCGTCTTTCAACAACTCCATTCTGTTCTGGGCTTCTTGCAATAGATGTTTGATGTTCAATTCCCACTTTCTCAAAATATGACCGAAGTGTCTGATTCTTAAATTCTGTACCATTGTCAGTTCTGACCATTCGGACCGTGTTGCGTAACTGAACTTGAATTTTAGTGAGAAAGGTGATGATCATTGAAGGATCTTGATCTTTACTTCGTAGAAAATAAACCCAAGTCCATCTAGAGTAATCATCAAAAATTACAAGTATGTAGCGTTTACCGTTGATACTTTGAACACGCATCGGGCCACACAAATCCATATGAAGCAATTGTAAAACATGATTCGTATTGTGCTCGGTTTTTGAAGGAAAATGAGCTCGAGTAATTTTTCCTTGTTCACAGGCCGAACATAAGTGATCTTTGGTAAAACGGAATCTTGGAAAACCATCAACAAGTTTATGACGAGCAAGTTCAGTCATAGTTTTGAAATTCAAGTGCGAAAGACGTTTATGCCATAACCAAGATTTAGTTGATTCTGCTTTGGAGAGAAGACATATCGGAGATGTTGCAATCATGTCAGACATCGATATAGTATAAAGATTTGAACCACGTGAGCCAGACATAAGATCTTTTCCTTGCAAGTCACGAACGAAACAAGTTTTCTCACGAAATGCCACTTCTAGATCCCCATCACAAAATTGACCGACTTAAAAGAGGTTGTTACCTAGGCCTTCCACATAATATACACGACTGATTTCAATGTTCCCACTTACATAGTCACCGTATCCCACAATTAGAGCGTAATGATCATTCTCGAATCTGATAGTTCCGATAAACTTTGAAACAAAGTTGACTAACAGTTTGAGATTGCCTGTCATATGTCAGGTGCATCCGCTATCAACAATCCAGAGAACAATCTGAACCACCTGCATCACAAGAAGACGACAAGGATGGAACAGAAGTAAGGGTGGAACCCAAAGAAAGTGCGGGTTCCTGTTGGTCAGAAGCACATGTATTCAATAATTTAGGAATCCATTTAAAGTCTGGTTTATATTGTAACCAACATTGCTAATTCCAACTAGTTCTCGCTTTCTTTTTGGTGAATTCACTAGTTTTGGGCTTATTCCTAGATTTGTTCTGTTCAATTATGGGGATAACTGCAACATCATTAGAAACCGAAGATGGCGGTTCTCCTAATATAGACTTAGAGGCAATAGTGGGCCTAGAAGGAATGCCTGTCCTACGTTTCTTATGACGATTTAAGAGAGAATTAGCTACACATTTTGCATGATCACCAGATGATACATTTTTACGACAAAACACACAACATGAGTTTTATTCAAATTCCTAAGTTGATCTTCTACTTCTTGAGCTTCTAGTGTTCCTCATTTACGTTGCAAGATCCTATTCTTCTTGTTACTTTTTCGCTTGGGTCTGCTAACGCTATTAGTGGAGACTAGTCCTGTGGAAGTGGAAGGATCAACATTAGTGTTTTGAACATAATTTCCCTTATCAGTTTTGTCTACTTGACACATTCCTGGTGCTATCACAGTGGAGTCAATAAACTTTCCTTTTTCAAGTAGCGTAATCTTCTCTTTTAATTCAATGATGATGTGATTCTTATCTTGAATTTGAGACTCAAGTTTTCTATTGCAATGTGCAATATCAATCTAGTTTTGTTCCCATTCAGCATTGTCAATTTGCAATTTTTCAATTTCCTTTTCATATTGAAGACATTTATTTTTAAAGACTCGTTGTTTTTGCAAATCTGACAAGATTTTGAAACATTTTGATTTTGAAGCTGCAATTCCAGTTCAAGACTTTGAGCTTGACACCATTCAAGCCGTTGTTTGAGTTGACAAATTTCTTTTGAAAACTGTTTTTTCACATCATCATTATTTTTTCTCATCTTATCATTTTCTTGTTTTAATGTCTCAATTTCGGTGTTCAGCAAATCATTATCAGCACAGTGATCTTCCACAATCATAGAAGATTAGAAGTACCAGATTTATAGAGATCATTCATAATAACAGACAAAATATCAGCATTAAGAACTTTTTCCAAGAGTCGATCAGCATCATTTTTTAAAACACTGTTTCTTTGCTTTTGAGCCAAAATCGTATTTTCATTTGAGTTGAAAATATTTATCATTGATTTAACTTCTTTTTGAAGTTCCTGTTCCCAACGTGTAGCACAGTGACGTAAATGTTGAACGATTGTCATTTGTTTTTGAAAAATATCTCTCTTTTCTCGCTCGTAAGCAGATTGAAAAGTTTCAATTTTGATATCTGAGTTACGTTCAATTGTTTCTTCCAAAATTTCGATGTCATCCATAAAAGTTTTGAAATAGTTTAAAACACGACAACTTTTTGGTAAAGGTGTAATGTCACCAGAAGATGGTAAAGGACCGTTTATTTGTGCTACAGTTTGGACAGGAGCCGCATTAGAAGATGAAACATATGACTCAGTGACATACCAAGATTTCTCAGGTATTTCTTTTTGAGGAACAAAAGAGTTCGAAATGTGAGGAGCTTTTGAATAATCATATGGTTTCCAATATTCGACTTGACTCATTTTTGATCGACTCTCTTCTTCAAGTTCTTCCTCTTCCTCAGTATCATAAACAATAGTGCGCACAATCGTGTCGTTAAGCATTTGTTCTATACTGTAAATTTTAGGATTTGCTTTGAATGCTTTGTAAAGAAACATTGATTTGTAATCTCCAAGTGCAAAACCTTTATCAGGTCTCGGTTTCAAAGTAAATTTCTGAATTGTTGTTACTGAGTTCCCGGTTTTGTAAACAACATTACGAAAATCTTTTAGTTGTCTTTCAAGATCAACAATTTCTCCGATTAATTTATCTTCACTTTTCCTTTTTCACACTTTATGTTCACAAAAATCCTTTTTGCAAATTGACAACTCTGTTTGTGTTTTTGAAAGCTCTTTTTAAAGTTGTTCAACTTGTTTTTGAAGTTCACACTTTGCATTTTCAAGTTTTGAAACCAACTTTCCATTTGACTCAATTAAATCTTGCATTTTGTGTTGAAGATCTTGTTCTTTATTATAATATTCTTGAAAAGCCTTTTCAAAACTCTTTTCATGTTTAACCTTGTGTTCCAGATTTGAAAGTTGTATTTTGTAACACTCAATGTCTCTTGTAAGTGACGCATTTGTTTCTTTTAAAGCTTTATTTTTCTCATTGCATTTCATTATTTGCAATTGTTGAGCATTCAGTTGTTTGGACAACAATATAAGGTCAGGATCTGGATCAAACAATGGTTCATGTTGTTCTACATGATCATGTTTATCATTCTCAATAGGATTATCAAATGAAACATCTGTGTCATCATCAAATATAACAACTGTGTTCATTTGTTCATCTTCTTGAGAAGATAAAGATAAGTCAGATGGAACAACTTGCACCTTATCTGATTCAGAAGCAGAGGGTGATGCTATTTCATGTATTAGGCATGCATTAAGATCATATACCTGAGACAAACCATCAGTGTCATACACTAGGCCTGAATCATTCATATGAAGTTCCTGCATGTTAGCCATAAGCATCACAGCTGCATTAGCTTCCGGATCATCCATGTCATCATCGTTGTATGCATTTTCCATGAAGCTGTTCTCCTGCTCAGTGAAATGTCCTTCCTTTTCATCTTTGAGAGACATAAGTAATTCCTGCTTGTGAAACTTACTGCCCCGAGTTCTCGATTTTGGACACGCTGTTGCAATATGACCTTTCTCATTGCAGTTGTAGCACCACACTGCATTCCCAGAGTTATAGTTCCCAGTTTCAACAATTTCATTCCTTTTCTGAGTAGCACCGGAGTTGTTTCTGAACCCTCCATTGTTGTTAAACCTTTGTTCATTTCCAGAATTTCCCGAATAACCACCTGATCGTCCATAATTCCGATTCTGTATCTCAACCCTCCCATCTTGAATGACAGCTTGATTCCTAGTGTTTGATGAAGAGCGAAGACGGTTGTTTGTCTTGTTTGAGAATTTGCTGAAGGCACGAGCAATGAGAGCCAGTCCTTGATTCAACGTATTGAAGTCATCATCTTCATCATCATTGGAATTAGAGTAGTACATTGACTCACTGTTTGCATAGGGAACAGGTTGATTAAATTGCGGTGAAGAATCATATGGGATCATCTGATTTAGAGTTGTAGGTTGTGGGTAGCTGAAGTAATTCTGTTCTTGAACATAAGCATGATTTGACATTGGAGGTGGAGCATACTGAGATTGAGCTACGAGTGCCAAAGAATTTGGTGTTGGTAGTGGTAAGTAACCTCCTCGAAGAGCACGATCTTTCTCCACTTCAGGTTCATGGTGTTTCAGAAAATCATACAACAAACCATATGGTGCATCATGAAGATTTTTGGTTTGACGAACAAATGTCACATACTTTTGCCAATCCGGACCAAGACTACCGACGAATTTAGAGTTCACTGCGATCCTTGGTACTGTAATTTTGTGACGTTCCAAATCATTAACCACATTAGTGAAACGGTGATAATATGATTCAAGTGACTCCCCTGGTTCAATAGTGATGTTTGTGTATTGCATGTAGAGTTTTGATTCCATATCATCTTTGTTCAATTGAGTGCCTTCCATTAGGAGATGAACATGTTCCCACATAGCTTTAGCCGGTTTTTGAGCATCAACACTTCGATAGATTGGATTTGGTATTCCTTGAAGTATATAGGCCATGGCATATTCATCAGCTTCACGATGTAGTTTCTGATCTTCTGTGAGTTGAGATTCTGGAACAGGTTTCTCTACAGGAGCACGTGGAGGATCAGCAGATGGATCACCACTTTCAAGTCTGGTTGGCCACTGAAATGGTCCTTCAAGTATCACTTGTTTCAAGAATTTCCCATGGGGTTTCTTAAGTTCAAGAAATCGTAAGAATCGACTTGACCACTGAACATAGTTCCCAGGTGTTAGCATTGGAGGTGTTTCAAGTGATCCTGCCTCATGTCTGGATTGTTGAGTTGTAATAACTTCACACATCCGATCAAACCAGTGAGGTTGTTTGGATGAATACTGATTGGGTTGATGTGACATTGGATATGGTTGTTGTTGAGGAATGATTTGATGTTGTTGCATCATGAGATATTGTTGTTGTGGATGAAACAGTTGTTGCTGAAAGTGTGATTGTGATGGTTGTTGATACGATTGTTGCTGATGGTATTGCTGTGGCTGATACTGCTGATGTTGCTGTGGCTGATACTGCTGATGTTGCTGTTGCTGAGGATGAGAGAAGAAGTAATGTGGTGGTTGAGACATATTTGAACACTTGTGTAATGTAGGATCTTGTAGATGATTGAAAGTAAGTTCCTTTGGTTAAAACCACAATCCTTTGGTAAAGTTGAAAATCTTATGCGTAACAATTAACTTATGCACAGACTTAAATTTTAAGCGTAAGAGAGGATGTTATGCGTAAACTAATAGTTTATGCATAAGATTCTCCTTTACGCGTAAGATTCAAGTTTTGCGTAAGGTTAACGAACCAAACAAATCTTTCAAACTTGTCCAAGCTCCGTAGTCGAAGTATTCCACTAACTTATCCAAGCTAGGGAAGTACTGAGTCACCGTTGCACGAAGAGAAGACCGTTGACGAACCTTAAAAGTAGAATTCTGCAACTTACGCGTAAGATTTAATCTTAGGCGTAAGATCCAACTTCTGCGTAGAATGGCAACTTATGCGTAGGAAATCAACTCAAGCATAGGAAAAGGTTTATCAGCTTAAACTTATGCGTAGAAATCAATCTTATGCGTAGGAATGGGGTATTTTGCATAAACTTAAGCGTAGAAAACACACTTAAGCGTAGAAAAGGGGTTTTAGGCTAAAACTCACGCGTAAAAGTACCAAAAAGTACTGTTGACAGCTTTAAACTTGTACTATACGAAAAACTTACGCGTAAGATGACCAAAAACATGTAAAAATCACTACTTTTAGAAGAAAAACACCTAGAAATAAGGTTCTATTTGAGCAAATAACTTCACCAACACTTAGAAAACACTTAAATATGAAAGATTTTGCTACCAAAAACTAGTTTTCTAATATCAAAGAAGCTACAAACCTCAATAAACTAAGAGTAAAAGTACTAAAAACTTTAAAAGATCAAAACTTTATGCAAAATCTAAGCTCCTAATCACTATATCAACCTTGAAACTTGTCCAAGCTTCAAGATTTAAGTGAAAGAAACAAAGAAAAAGCAAAAATATAAAGAAAAAACACCCTTAATCCCACGTTAACACCAAGAACAACACTTCAATCTCTATTTGGCTCTGATACCACTTGTTAGGTACCCATATTGATGTTACACAAGTAAGAATGAGATAGATATAAGGATTGGTTGATTATAAGATTTATGAAAAGTAAAAGTGCAAGAGTTTCATTAACATATCAAAATAACCAACAAAGTTTAAGGTTACATAAGCCTTGTATTTATAGGAGAGAAGCTAGGGCAACATTCCTTAGTCCCTTTCATGCTTTCTACGTGGGCTTTGTAAGCCTTATGGGCTTTTACATATTTCCCATTAACTTAAACATAAATAAAACTAATACTAAAGCAACCTATTACAAATGTAATGACCGAGACTTGACTAA
The DNA here is from genome assembly GCA_030686995.1 of Artemisia argyi. Taxonomy (NCBI): domain Eukaryota; kingdom Viridiplantae; phylum Streptophyta; class Magnoliopsida; order Asterales; family Asteraceae; genus Artemisia; species Artemisia argyi. The sequence goes on along the minus strand of CM060677.1, from coordinate 157,526,944 downwards.
ATACAAAAGTATGTTCCCAACAAAAATCGATTCCACCACTAGAATCTTCCTCCTCTTCTAAGTGGAATCTTCCTCTTCATAACTTGAAGAGTATCATTGTCATTACCAAGGATAATATTTCGCAACTATCCCTCGTAAAGCTATCACCTTAACTACTAAGTGAGACTAATACAGTCGTAATGTACAAATGGGTTTTATTAGTTGTATCAGGTCAAGATCATGTAAACATGTCCTTATTTCTAATAATCATTAGTTATTTTCATATGTTTGTTGTTCATACGACTCATGGTTTTGCACAAAAATATCGAACCAACATGTCTCCAAAGTAGGAGTTGCATGAAAATCACATAAATCACTATGTATTAACTCTAAAATTTAAGTTTCACATTTTACATTTTGGAAAGTTTTCCTAGTGATTTTAGCCAACATACATGTTTTACACTTTATATTGTTCATATCAAAGGCTGGTTTTAACCCATCTTTCAAGTTATCTTGCATGCCAAAGTGTTGAATCATTCTTGAATTAACATTATCATGATTACTATAAAGTCTAAACATTTGGTTGCAAAGATAACCAAAACAACCAAACACTGCATGTTTTTGACAAAACATACTTATCAAATTCAATAACTTGTTTATGATCACAATTATTCAAAACACTACTTTAAATCAAGTTCTTTCAGATTTGTGGTACATGCAAATATTAAATAAAGAAACAAATTTTCCAAAACTATAACTTAAATCAACAATTCCACGTTCTTGCACAAGAGCTGTTTACTCATTTCCCATATGAAGAAATGATCCATCATTTAGAGACTCATAAGTCATGAACCAACATTTATCCTTGCATACATGGGTAGTCGCACCAAAGTCAACTCACCAAGCAATATCATCATCTTGCGCAAAATGAGCTCTAATATATATGAAATATAATAAATCTGAAAAAGAATTATTATATATATTCTGACCTTTCTGGTTTTAGTTGTTATAACTATTTCCTGAACCGCTTGTGCATGATCCATTGGTATTTTTATTACTAATATTTACACCTCTGAAATCCCTTTTCAAACATCCAATTTTACCATACTTTCAAGAAATCAATTTATACTTCTTATTAGGATTAGCCTGGTTGTTATCATGATGTTTTCAACAACAACAACAATAACAACATACCCAATCCTGCCTAGGCAGGGTATGAGGAAGGTAGAATGTAGACAGATCCTACCTCTACTCCAGGATGAACCTGAAGGTAGGGAGACTGTTTGCAGAAAGACCTCCGGCAAGTGTAATGTTATTATAATGTTAGCATTTAAGATTATTGTCATTCTATCTAGTGGAGTTTTTATGTTCCCTGGTATTGACAAGAGATGTACCAATAACATTGTTTCTCTTGGCTTGTCAATATCCTAAGCCCTGAGTAATTCCTCAATAAGCAAATGACTGCCCAACTAAACAAGAGTTAACTCCTAATTCTTATATTTCAAAGTATGGTTGAAATCTTTCCAATAAGAAGGAAGTTTACCAATGACACAAAAGACTGAAATAGTCTCGTCCATGTTCATTTCGTGTTGTGTGAATTGACCAAGTGTATGAAGAAGTTCAATGTATTGTTCCATGATCAGTCTAGAATTGACCATCTTGTAATTATTGAAATTATTCAATAGGAACTTTTTACTAGAAACAACTTTTGGCATATACTTAGTATCCAAAGAGTCCCATAGTTCATTATCATATTCATGGATTCGATAAATATCAAATACAGAGTCAGACATGCCATTGAGGATTAACCCACGACACACATAATCATCATTCTCCTATTTACTGCTCTTTCAGAACTGTTCCACAATAACATCATCACCACCATCTTCTGGAATGTGTATGCTAAGAATATACACTACACTCATGCTGGAAAGGAAGAAGTGCATCTTATTCCACCATCTCCTAAAATCCATACCTTCATATCCAGTTTGGATATATAGTCGTCATATGCTTCATCGTAGCTGTTACACCCCATGCCCGTTTTGACCCAAAATTAAAACTATTGACGCGGAAATGCTTGACCTTACCGAACATTCTGTTACTCTTGACCAACTATTAAAAATCTGTCACACTTCAACCCTTGAAACTAATTTTATTTGGAACTAGATTGAATTACCTTCAAAACGACGGGTGGCACGACCCGTGATGACTTACGGATTAAAATATACGTAATTTTGAAATTTGACAAAAACAATAAAATATCTCATTTATACTATGACAGAAACATATGCCCATATGCCAAAATTTCATATGCCATATGCTGGCCATATGCCTTTTTACTAAAAATCTGATGCAACCATATGGCCATATGCTGAAAATACCATATGGCCATATTCTGGTCATATGCTCTAGTTAAACTTTCTGAAGTAGTCATATGGCCATATGCTGAAAATACCATATGGTCATATGGGATCTGCAGAAAACTTTATAAATCAACACTTTACACCTTTTTCCGAAAACCATACTGTGGAAAACTAGAAGGGGGGTTGAATAGTTTACCGCTTTTTAAAACCTTTTAAACTTAGATATCTTTAAAAACCTTTACGTTTGGTTAAAGATATAAACACAATATTATATGTTTGATTCGTTGAAAAGCTTTTCATGTGAGTAACAATTCTAACTATACTAGTTTCATACTTTGAAAAGCTTTGCTTGTGATGATCCTAACTTTGCTTGTTTAGTACTTTGAAAAGCTTTACTTTTGTTTAAAGATATAAACACATCTTTACTTGTTTAGTTCTTTGAAAACCTTTATATGTAACAACCAATTCTAACTAAAGAACAACACGTAATAAGCAAAGATAAAGAAAGAAACGATCAAACCACAAAACGATTGTTTATTGTGGTTCGGTTGCAAGGACTCTTTTTCCTTGCCCAACATCCACGCCCCGAGTTTCCATCTCGAGAGTTATAAGCACTAATCAACAATCTCCTTTCACCGGCGGAGAAAACCTTTACAACGTCGCTTGCACTTTTACCGACACTAAGCTAGATGTCGAGTTCTTTTACACGGGTACAACCACTCCCATCGTCGCTTACACTTTTACCGACACTAAGCTAGATGTCGAGTTCTTTACCAAGGGTATAACCACTCCCGTTAGTTCTTTTACAAGGGTACAACAACTCCCGACACACTACATATTTTGAGGCCTAAAATACTAACCACTTACTTCTATATACATGACACACATGAAGTATAAACTACCAAAGCTTATACATGACCAAGCTACCAAGACTTGCAACTTTAGAGTTGAAGCTTGTAACTTCTTGAATGATCTTGTGAAGTCCTTTGCTACATAAGAGAATTACACAAATCAAAAGGTTACTGAGTTAGTTGAGAGAGTATGTGAAAATATTTCCTAAAGGGGTTACACAAAACTAACAAATGGTTTGGCATTTATAGCAAACCATTCTGCAGGTCTGGCGGATACGGCGGACCCCTCAGAAGGGTTCCGCCCGTGTAACTCCAGGGTACCGCCAAGGCTGCAGTTGGTTTTTGCAATAAATCTTCCAAACCAAACAAGGTCACATCTCATTACTCTTGCAAACCAAACAATGTCACATCTCATAATATCAAGTCAAACACTAAACTTGCAAGCAACCACTTAGTAAGTCAAACACACTTCTTACCATAAATGTATATTGACAAAGCTTGCCCTAAATGTGATGTGACCTTACTATATTAAGAAATAAATGTGATATGACAAGACACTTTCTAGTTTAAGAAATAAAAACAATGTTTTGTTTAAAAGGAAATGAAAGCCTTAGTTAAACAAGACTTAAACACTTAAAGTGATGATTTACTTATAGCTAAACTTCATACTTTGTCATTAACAAAACTTAGCAAAGATCGTAAAATATAAATAACGTTTTTAGGCGATGTTTGTATTAACACATACTTACGAGACTTGAAAATTAACAAAACTTTCCAAAAATCTTTAACAAAATATAATACATCATTTTCATAATGATTTGTGGTCTAAAGGACCCGTGAACACATACTTACGGGGTTATGCTAAACGCTCGTTTTGACCCATTTTCAAACATAACATAACCATAACACCTTTAACCATAAATCCAACACTTTAACTCTTGCAAACATCAAACATTCATCACATAAACTTTAACCAAACATGCTATAACGTTCTAAACTTCACTTGAACCGTTTTAACCTAAAATGGGTATAAACATACACTAATCCAAACACCCCTTTTAAACATAAAACATACACTTTAACCCATTTCTATAACGTACCATTAGACATACTTCACCATAACAAACAAGGACGTAACTTTGACACTTGAATACATATTTTACATCATTTAAAGACTCACGGGGGCATCAACCATGAATTGAGCTCGGTATCTACCTAAGCTCCTACTTACTTACAAAACCTCTACCCTTTCGCATATCCAAACCTTAGTCCTTATTCCAAGCCATACCATCATCACAAGAACCTACAAAACATTAGTCGCTTAAACCGTAAGCATAAAGCTTAGTAAGTAAAGTGATTATAACACAACATCATAAATTATTCACACAGTAAGCATCATAACCCATTAATCCATTACAACCTTAAACATTAACGCATACCTTAATCCACATTAAACAACAACATTCTTTATCAATCAAAAAATAAACATACCTTAGCCTAATCTACCCTTCATTAACTCCTCATGACTAGCCTTGCCAAACTAATCTCATACACACTTTTACTTAAGCACATACATTAGCACATATATTCAATCATTCAATAACCTTAACATAACAATTCATATAAACACATAATGGAGAGAAATCATTATATCATCATATCATAACCGATTTACTTACTTTGAATCCAAGCTAAGTTATCAATTGCTATATTACCATCATCATCCTTCATCATTAACATCATCGTCGTCATCATCATACTTCCTAACCATCATCTTCATTCTTCTTAGTTAATATCAATACCTAGGAAGATCATTACTAGAGCTTCACCCTTGATTACATCCTTGATTCTCTAGCTATTTATCATCAAGCTCATCTTCCCTCCCTTTTTCCTCTCCAAAACTGGACCACACAAACACACCCTAGAAGATGATAGAAACTAGTGGAAGCTTATAGAAACTAGATATTTATCTAGGTTAGTTGGGAGTTTGTCCATTGGGCAAGATTGGCCCCTCAAGTCCTTTTCTTCCTATTTTAGCCACACTTCATCTTATAATACATTTCCACTTGGCAACTCTAGTCATTTAAGTCTATTTTCCTCATAATTGTGACACGTCATATCTTCTATATCCATTTACACATTCGTTGACTATTAGATTGACCATCAGGTTTGACTAGCCAATCACGTTAAATCTTAGTCAATTCTATCTAGGGTGGGGCCTATTTGTATCCGAGAAATGGGCGTTAAAATACCTTCCTCCTTATTTAGATTTTACCTGATGCGTGGGAATCGCACCTTGCTTTACCTCTCGAGGGATCTCGCGAGGCTTACAACCCCCACCAGGCAGTGTACCTGATCGTTGTAGTATAGTATAGTGACAAGTACCAGGGGATTGATCGTTCAGCTTAGGAATAGTGTCGCTAGGATTAGAAAACCTAATTAATAGTTCTAGAGGTGAGAGATGATTATTTTTGTGTTTTTATATTTTATGAAAGCAATTAAAATCTCGGGTTTTGAAAGAGTGGGCGGAATTAGTTGCTAATCAACTAACCCAAAAACTACTTTGTAACTAATTAAACTAATGAAAATAAAATTAAACTAATATTAAACTAAGGTTGTGAGCAGTAATTGGAGAAATTGTGTTTACTTAGACTTCATTACTCCCTAGATATCTTTTACATGTTAATTACTTGTTACACTTGTATGAATGACGGGTTGTATTCCTTAATACCATTCGTGGAGTGGCATACATAACTCCCCAACTCTATGAGCTCTTATCTCCTCCTACACCATGACCCAGCACAACTATAGGGATTGTAAACAGTGGCTCATGCATTAAATACAACCAATAAAGACCTAGTACGCCTCGGTTCATGTTTCTTAAGACGTTCAAGCATGTTACCATTTGGAGATCTGCCAGTTTTCTTAAGCCTAACATATAAAATCATTCATTCAAAACAAGAATAGACAAGTAATCAACACATAATCAACATCTAGGTTTCATTAGATCTAAGCAAACACAAGAGAGATCTAGCCTAGCATAGTAGAATTAAGATAAGAACAAAAGATAAACAACCAACACATAGACATATTGATTGAATTAAGAGTATACTTATCTCAATTACAATGCAAGGTCTCAAGGGTTTGGAACCCTTGAAAAACCTGTAAAAGAGGCACCAAAATCGTCTTTAGGGTTTCACTAAAACTTCTCCTCTTTCTATGAAAAAACTAGAAAACTATATATAGGAAAATCGTCCTGACGGCGTCAAGAGTAAAATCTGACGCCGTCAACTCGCCGCCATACACTTCCTCGGACGCCCTAGATCCAATCGTGACGGCCTATGTGACGCCGTCACCACCTTCGGTAAATTAATCTTGGCCACTTTGACGCCGTCATAACTCCATCTGACGCCGTCACCAGCTACGGTAAATTATTCTTCATGTCTGACGCCGTCAAGAGAAAACCCTTGACGCCGTCACCTTGTATTTCCAGCTTGGATTTTTGGTACTTTGTCGTTTTCTTCACTTTATGCTCCAAAAACGTCCAAAATAGCCTCTTTTCCAGAATTCACTCTCCAAACACCTAAAATCACAAAAGGAACGATTTAGGGCAATATTTGATCAAATAAATTCGGATTCGGGCTTAAATGACCCCCTAAAAACGGATCATTTTTCGCCTCATCATTCGGACTCGACTTAAGCTAATAAATGAAAAATAACAAAAACATAAAATAAACATAGAATAAAAACGGGATGGTAGTCCGTATGTTTTTTTTTTTTTTTTTTTTTTTTTTTTTCTTTTTCTTTTTCTATTTTTTTTTCTTTTCTTTTTCTTGATTTTTCTATTTTTTTTCGATTTTTTTTTTTTTTTTTTTTTTTTTTTTTTTTTTTTTTTTTTTTTTTTTTTGTATACACTCTTACCCTACCATCCAAAATAATACATCATAGGGGTTTGAGCACTCCCCTTACACTTGAATCTTTACATACTTTACATTAAACTATACTAATGACTCGAATTAAGAAAATCAAAACACTTGGAGCACTTTTAAGATTAACGTACATATGAGGGTAATTATGTTCTTCCCCATTACTCCATAAAATAAGTACTTACCCCAATCGTCCCAATCGCCCCAAAACAATATGTACAAGGATATGACTCGACTTAGCAACCATGTAATCAATTAGAAAGTTAACTTAGGGTTTAACATATAACAATAATGCACTAAAAATGAGCGCATACACGGAAGGCTAAGGCGATTTGGGTGTACATTTAAGTGGGGTGTAACAAATTCTTCCTTTAAGTAAGATGCTTAAAGTTAGAAATGAAAAGATAGGCTCGGAGGGGTGTACTAGGGGTTTCGTGTACTAAAAATGAGTACAACGCTAAGGGTGTGGGAAAAATTAGTTGACTTAACTAGCCAAGTAATATGACTTAAAGGGTCAAGTAATTATAATACGGGTTTAACACAAGGGTGATCCTAATGCCTCTTATCATGTAGTAAATCCTACCACACGAATGTAGTCTCACTAGCGGTCTCGGGATGCATCACTAACGCAAGTTCTAGAATCTAAATGCTACCGGTACACTCATAAGCACCAATAATAAATGCTTTTCCTATCAAAACTAAAGGCGAACCTCACATTTTTTGGTGGAAAAATTTTCTGAATATACGGTTATGTGCTAGTCATACAACCTCCTATCCATGAGACGCTTGCTATAGCTAAAGTTTCACTCCTAAATGTTGTAAAAAAATTTAAATTTGGCGCTAAAATTACACTAACAAGTATTTCTCATAGTTTTATTACTCATCTACTATCAAACAAAACAAACTCAAGCGAAAGTGCATATGTAAGGTATCATCTTTTTACCCTCCCCTTACACTTAAGATGAATATTGTCCCCAATGTTCAAGTAAAGAATGTAAAAGTTAAAAAGTAAAGAGAATGAAATCAAATACTCCCCTGATTCGCTCGGTATGGATTTTAGGTTGGCCAGGTTAAATCTTCTTCCAAGAAAACGAACAATCAAAGCTTCCCTTCCAGAATATAAATCATCTTCTTGTCACAAATAACCTGTAAATCCTGACAAAAGTAGACAAGGCAACCTCGCGTAAAATCGGCGGCATCCTATATAAGTTACTAAATCCTAGAAAACAAAATAAGATATAATGCTTGTGGAATGAAGTTTGCAGATTTCCTGGAGATTATAAAACTTAATAATTCACAAAAACTATAAGACTCCGTTAGAAAAACAAAACCGGTAAAATTTCCAGATTTTTGACTCCTGACGCCGTCAAGAGCAATGCCCTGACGCCGTCAGAATGGACCTGCAGAAATCTTTATGTTAAGTTTCCGGAAAATTTCTGGAAAAACTTTGTCCTACTTCCTGGAAAATCCTGCAAAACTTCATTATGACTCAATACAAGCATTTGACTCTAACAAATACGAATATACATGTTCATTAAATATTGTGGATAATCATGATCGGTTTGTTTCTTAAAAACATATTTGGGGTTTCCCCTTACACTTATCTTGTGCAAAAATACCTTTAGGTTGAAGTTAAGACTAGGCTAAACAACATAATAAAGTATTTCACATTTTAATTGAGAAACATGATCAACCAACAATAAAAATAAAACATGCATACGGAAGCAAATAACAATCAAACAATTAAAATCACACAAAACATGGGTTGCCTCCCAAGAAGCGCTTTTCTTTATTTACGAGTCTTGTAGCTAGACTCAAAGTCGTGGGTTACTACGTGATTTCATCATTGGTTCCACTCTCTAGGTCGTCTTCTAAACCAGTTTTGTATTCCGGACCTAGTTGCAAGCATTCTTTGTAGAAACCAAGCATCCTATTTCTAACATACTCTACTCCTCTACGTCTATCTTCATCATTCCTATAATAAGCCGCTTGCTTACGTTCCTTTTCGAAATTAGAGAGAAGGCGGTATTGCTCAATCTTGTAGGGCATTTGATAAGCAACCTCGTCATTCTCTTCCTTGAATCTAACTATCCCTAACGTTGGATCATAACTCATCCTAGTGGCCTCAACAAATGGTTTCCCAAATATTATTTGACTTAGGCAAAAATCTATCACCGGACGCGTGTCTTCCACTATCATGAAATCAATCTCATAGGTGAGGTTCCCTATAATCACATGTACTCCCTTAACTCTTCCTGCAAAATTACTTATCCAACTTTTACCGGGCATTATCCTAAAATTGAGTTGCTTCTTCATCACCCAATTGTAATAAGTCCTAGACATGATGTTCACGGGGGATCTAGGGTCTATGTAAGCTTTCCATACATGCATGTGCCCGATATTGCATGGGATGTTAATGTTAGAGGGGTCTCCCATTTTGATCAGGGGATCGCCAAAGATATATGTTGTCTCGGGACTATCGAATAAATACTTATGGTATTCCCGTTCTTCCTTGGTTGGCAACTTATCAAAATATTCCTCTATAGGTTCTACCTCCTCTAATTCCTCATCCTTATTAACCTCAACTTCCCTACTCTCATCCTCACTATTGGCTTCTACTCTAACTTCATCTTTGTCACTCTCCTCTATCTCCCTATCTATCGGCTTAATGGTGACAACATTGACAAAGTGGACATGTTTGGATGATGAGGGGTCCTTAGCTTGGATTCCACTATTGGTGTCCCTAGTGTCCTTCCTAGGTGTGGCTAATGTTTGGTTGTTGAGGGCTTTCAACAAGTTGTTGATCTTGTTGGTCATCTCCGTTTGTTGTTGGTTGAATTCGGTTTCAAACCTAGCTATGCGAGCTTCTTGAGATGCCATAAATTTCGACATCAATCCTTCAAGATTGTTGGTACTACCATAGTTGTTAGAAGGATTGTTGTTGAAGGTACGGTTGGATGGTGGACCGTTTGATTGGTAACGATTAGGTGGGTTGGATGAATTGGGTTGATTTTGTTTCCACCTAAGGTTTGGGTGATTTTTCCATGAGGGGTTATATGAATCACCGTATGTGTTCGGCTCGGGCTTGAAAGTGTACCACTTATCTCCCGCTTCGTCGGTACGCGTGGATGCGTAGTCCGCAAAAGCTGTTCCGGGGAGTTCCATACAATCACGAGTGTCATGGGGACCACTACATAATTCGCATGAAGAAGTGATTTTGTTCACTTGGCTTGAATGCTTCGGAGCTTCGTAAGATTTCATGAGAAACTTGACTTGGTCCTCAAGTTCCATGATCCTACGGTCGGGAGTGCTTGAATTATTCGAAGGCAAAGATATTGCCTTGACCGTTTTGTTCAAATCACGGGGATCATTCCAACTTTCGTTGTCATAGAGAGCAAGATCTTCTATGAGTTCCCATGATTGTTCCGCACTAAGATCACGTAGCTTACCACCGGCCGATTGGTCAATGGTTCGCCTCGTGGGGATATCGATATGGTCATAGAAGATTTGGACTTGGAGCCACAAATCTATGCCATGATGAGGGACTTTTTGGAGTAAGTCCTTGAAACGAGTCCATGCTTCATAAAGAGATTCATTTTGACGTTGTTGGAACATCAAGATGTCATTCCTAAGTTTAGTAGTTCTCCCCGGTGGGAAAAATTGAGCAAGGAAATGAGTGGTGAGATCATCCCATGTGGTGATGGATCCCGCGGGTAAACGCTCAAGCCATTGACTAGCTTGATCCCGTAGAGAGAATTGGAATAGGCGTAAACGGGTAGTCTCTCTAGTTTCAACACCTAGGTCTATGGAATCTACGATTTTGAGGAAGTCCTTAAGGTGTTGGTTTGGATCTTCGGAACGAAGTCCATGGAATGCACATCCGCTTTGCACCAACCGGATGGTGTCAGATCGCAAGGGGGTCACATTGGCTCCGGTGAGCTCAATGGTGTTTCGGTAGCCTTGGTGGCTAGGTCGGGAATACTCTCCTAAGGTTCGGGGCCTAAGGGGTTCTAATGGTGGGTTTTGTTGTGGTGGGATGATGGGTTCAAAGATGTTACCACCTTCCATGATGTCGGATGGTAAAGAGTTACGAACAAAAGCACGAAGAAATAAGATAGACTAAAGAAGACCTAAAAATAAAAATAAAAAATCTTACTAGAAAGGAATCTAGCAAGTAGACCTAATAAAAAGAAATTCTAACCTAGACAATAACTATTCCCCGGCAGCGGCGCCAAAAACTTGATGCGTGGGAATCGCACCTTGCTTTACCTCTCGAGGGCTCTCGCGAGGCTTACAACCCCCACCAGGCAGTGTACCTGATCGTTGTAGTATAGTATAGTGACAAGTACCGGGGGATTGATCGTTCAGCTTAGGAATAGTGTCGCTAGGATTAGAAAACCTAATTAATAGTTCTAGAGGTGAGAGATGATTATTTTTGTGTTTTTATATTTTATGAAAGCAATTAAAATCTCGGGTTTTGAAAGAGTGGGCGGAATTAGTTGCTAATCAACTAACCCAAAAACTACTTTGTAACTAATTAAACTAATGAAAATAAAATTAAACTAATATTAAACTAAGGTTGTGAGCAGTAATTGGAGAAATTGTGTTTACTTAGACTTCATTACTCCCTAGATATCTTTTACATGTTAATTACTTGTTACACTTGTATGAATGACGGGTTGTATTCCTTAATACCATTCGTGGAGTGGCATACATAACTCCCCAACTCTATGAGCTCTTATCTCCTCCTACACCATGACCCAACACAACTATAGGGATTGTAAACAGTGGCTCATGCATTAAATACAACCAATAAAGACCTAGTACGCCTCGGTTCATGTTTCTTAAGACGTTCAAGCATGTTACCATTTGGAGATCTGCCAGTTTTCTTAAGCCTAACATATAAAATCATTCATTCAAAACAAGAATAGACAAGTAATCAACACATAATCAACATCTAGGTTTCATTAGATCTAAGCAAACACAAGAGAGATCTAGCCTAGCATAGTAGAATTAAGATAAGAACAAAAGATAAACAACCAACACATAGACATATTGATTGAATTAAGAGTATACTTATCTCAATTACAATGCAAGGTCTCAAGGGTTTGGAACCCTTGAAAAACCTGTAAAAGAGGCACCAAAATCGTCTTTAGGGTTTCACCAAAACTTCTCCTCTTTCTATGAAAAAACTAGAAAACTATATATAGGAAAATCGTCCTGACGGCGTCAAGAGTAAAATCTGACGCCGTCAACTCGCCGCCATACACTTCCTCGGACGCCCTAGATCCAATCGTGACGGCCTATGTGACGCCGTCACCACCTTCGGTAAATTAATCTTGGCCACTTTGACGCCGTCATAACTCCATCTGACGCCGTCACCAGCTACGGTAAATTATTCTTCATGTCTGACGCCGTCAAGAGAAAACCCTTGACGCCGTCACCTTGTATTTCCAGCTTGGATTTTTGGTACTTTGTCGTTTTCTTCACTTTATGCTCCAAAAACGTCCAAAATAGCCTCTTTTCCAGAATTCACTCTCCAAACACCTAAAATCACAAAAGGAACGATTTAGGGCAATATTTGATCAAATAAATTCGGATTCGGGCTTAAATGACCCCCTAAAAACGGATCATTTTTCGCCTCATCATTACCCCCGAAATCTCTCGTCTAAACTTACCAAAATTTTGTCTCATGTGACTTCCGTTCTTTCCACTTTCCATTACTTTAACATTCCGTTGCAACAATCTAATTGATCTCGCAACACAAGGCACACTTTAACACATTTCATACCCTTGTCTCATTCTATTTCTCGCTTAATTTTTCTAGTCTTACGCTTCTACTTCATCATTATGTCATCCGAGACATAATTCTTACCGCTAATGCATACCATTTAACCATGTCTATGACTATTATGTGACTTTTAAACTCATTCCATTCTAACTTTTCCGTCAAGGATTATAGGTTACTTGAACATTACACTCCATTCTCACCATTGTTACCACATTTTACCATAATCGCTTCACTATCCCATTAATGCTTTTACTAAGACACTTCATTTATCCTCACTTCTTACAATAGTTCCCATTCACTTTATGATCACCCCAGTCATTTATCACATTACAACAAGCCACAAAGCAATTTATAACATCAATTACAATTCCTTAATCGCTTCAATTCACACCTTAGTTCCTAAATCGTAGGCTTCACACGACATCTCTCACCTAAGGTCAATATCCAATTCTTTCTCTACCCACCTATCTTAGTTCTCATGACTCCTAGCTATTTCTAAACTCACGTTTCTACCCTTTCACCCCATTCATACGATGTCGGGAACACATAAGCCCATCAATTTATACATCCTCATTCACAAGGAGAGGCGTCCCAAACGATGTAAATCAAAAAATAAAAATTCATGGTTCGGTGATTAACAACTACTTTATTTAAATGGAAAGGCATCCCAATCTATTTAAATACAGAAATCATAAACCATCCTACTTATACACTTCCGACATAACACTCGTATCTATCCATTACACACTTTAGTTTTCAGTCTTTACATTATTTTACTTTTTCACCTTAATCGTTCGTAATTTAGACATTTCATTTTTATCTCTTCTCTTTCCAAGCTTGGATCCATCTTTATATCGTTTCACATTCGGCCATCCTGAAGGATGCCATCTTTAACATTATCCTTGAAGGATTATTAACCATTTATCCCGAAGGATCATTAATCATTTATCTGGAAGGCATCATTAACATTTATCCCGAAGGGTCGTTAACCATTTCACACCTTTACACTTTAACCATGGATCCAAGCTATTTACCTTTTAACAGCTACACTATTACACCCATTTTTATTTAACTAAAGCAAGCATCATAGGGTATAACAAACCTGCTTACCATATTTACACATTTTCTATGTGTTCAAACTTTTCACCTTTTAACCCTCGTTAATCATTACCCTTTAGTCTACCTGACCCTCTCCACATTGGTTAATTCAACAACACATTCATTAACTTCATTAATTCTTCTTACCATTTCAAGTTATTAATACATTCTTTCATATGTTAATTTTTCAACACATCATTACACTTAACTCATCACATTCTTATTCTTACACCTTAACTCATCTATTTAATTATCTATGCATTTAGAGCAATACCATTCTTTATCATCTTTTACATGGCATCTTACTTTAATCCCATTTTATAACTTTATATTATTAGACACTTAATAATAAATGTGTCATTTTAAATCTTGCTTCATTACTACATACCATAACATCGTTATCCTTATTACACATCTATGTACATACTTAATCCTCATATACCTTAGCTTACCATTAACCCGTCTCCATACCACGTTAACATCATTCATTTACCACTAAATACAATAAGGCCATATGTTGGTCGTTAATCATAATCATTACATGTATCATCTCTTAACCTCATCCTTTACCCTTCATGTCAATAAGCATTTAAACATTAATGTGCCAATTCCATCTTGTGTTTACACGTTATATTTTATCACACTTATTATTCACTACGTTTCACACTTTAAATGTCATTACTTTAATTCACTTATTAGCGCATCTCTAATACCACCTACCATTTCTACCTACATTCCGTTATCATTACTACCACATGTGTTCACATAAACATATAATAATCACCGGCAACCATCCAAGTGCACTGTGTTCCTATTACTTAATCACTTCAAGTCCTCCACAAACTTATATAAAATACATGTTAACCTTATAGAATACTTACCACGCTTATCAATTTAAGTTCACATAGCATATCACATATTCCTTCTTCTAACTTTAATAATTACCTTCCACATTACTTACACCTACGTTCAACGCAACTACTAGTGTTTTAAGTCTAGGAAACATAAAGTAGAAACGTAATTCACTTAAACCGAAGCTCTGATACCAAGTTGTTACACCCTGTGCTAGTTTTGACCAAAAATTAAAACTATTGACGCGGAAATGCTTGACCTTACCGAACATTCTGTTACTCTTTGACCAACTGTTAAAAATCTATCACACTTCAACCCTTGAGACTATTTTTATTTGAAACTAGACTGAATTACATTCAAAATGACGGGTGGCACAACCCGTGATGACTTACAGATTAAAAGATACGTAATTTAGAAATTTGACAAAAACTATAAAATATCTCATTTATACTATGACAAAAACATATGCTCATATGCCAAAATTTCATATGGCCATATGGCTTTTGTAACACCCCGTGAACGCTTTGACCAAAAGTTAAAACTTTTTACGCGAAAACGCTTGACTTTATATACATTCCATCTTTCCTTTGACCATTGACTAAAATCTGCTAACGTATAGACCTTGGAACCATTTTTAGATGAAACTAGACTCAAATACCTTTAAAATGATAGGTGACACAACTTCTAACAAGTCATGGTTGATTTTCTAAAAAATAAAGAAAACTGTCAAACACCTCTTGTGCACTAAGGGACCCTAAAGTGCACTATTGACCCGTAACACCTTTAAACACTAAATCAACACTTTTGACCTATATTTAAACACATGTAATCCACATTTAACTTAAAATATACATTATACCTTGTTTCCCAAAATTCTTGACCCGTTAGACCCAAAATGGGTTAAAATGGACCTTGTCTCAAACACTCCTTTTTCTGCATGACCCTTTGGTGCACTATTGACCAATTTTCCGAAAAAATGACTTTTATAATATGACATAACACCAAAACTTCCAGAAATCATTAGAACATTATAAACATCAAATATATGCATAAACTTGGTCATAATGACCCGCAAAAATGTGCTTTACAAAGTAACGGGTGGAAACACCCATTTTGACCCATTTGCATACTACACTTAACCATATCACCTTTAACCATAAAATTAACACTTTAACCGTAACCCAAACACTCATTTAACATTAAAAACCATGACAACTTTGATCCATGACCATTGACCCGTTCACATCCCAAAATGGGTACAATTACACGTTATGCCAAACTCCCCTTTAACTTGACCGTAAACACATAAACTATACTATAACTTGTCCATTGACCATCAATTTATACACTTGACACTTGACCATACTTTACATAACATTAATGACTCACGGGGGTACAAACATGACACTTGAGCTCGGTATACTACCTAGCTCCTACTTTCTTACCATAACCTTCTAATCTCGCTTAACCAAGCCTTAATCCATATATCCAAGCCATCCATAAAAACGTGCCAACCTACAAAACGGTTAGACAACTAAACCGAAAGCACAAAGGATTAGTAAGTAATATGATCATAATAAAACATCATAACTCATTCACACATTAAGCATCATAATCCACTTATTTCATCGCAATACTAACATAGCACATACCTTGGCCACTTCAAGCCTTATCATTACATCTCAATCTTTCCTACTCACTTACACTAGTCCAACTAAACTCTCGATCTCTTTTGCTAGTTATGCCAAACTAGCCTTATATCTGCTTCTTCATCACATCTTCATTCAAACAATATAAAACATCTCATCATGACAATCATATAACACAAAATGTAAGAAATCATTATAATATCAAATCATAATCGGTTTACTTACCTTAGCTTTCAAAGCTAAGTTTAACAAGAACATAAGCATCCTCTTCATCATCATCACCATCCTTCATCATCACCCTTAGGCATAAACACAAACACTTTAACCACATGACCAAATAACCTTACCAATGGTCTCTACAACCATTATCTTACCTCTAAACATCTCTAATCATCATATAATCATACCTTGATTATATGATGATCAATCCAATAACTAACTACTTAAATGAGATTACTTACTTGTGTAGGATCATAGCTAGGGCTCCACCTTCTTGATGTAGAACACAAATCCTTCATCACATACTTGATTCTCTAACTTGTTCCCTCCCTTTTATTTTCTTGTAAATCCGGACAAACAAACACCCTCTTGAAAATGATGGAATTCACTAGAAACTTATGGATACTAGATATTTATCTAGTTACTAGCACAAGTTTGGTCCATTGGCACATTAAGCCCCTTAAGTCCCTTTTCTTCCACTTTGGCCACATAATACTTATAACCCACTTAACACTTTACAACAATAGCCCTTTTAGTCTATTTTCTTTCTAGTTGTACCACATAATACTTTCCATAACCATATAACACATTCTTTGACTATCACTTTGACTATCGGGTTTGACCAGTACGCAACATTCGTTGACTGGCCAATCACATAAAGTCCTTAGTCAATTCCATCTAGAGTGTGGCCTATTTTATTGAGGGGAACGGGTGTTACAATTCTATCCCCCTTATTTAGATTTCGTCCCTGAAATCTCTTGTCTAAACTAACCAAAACTTAGTCTCATCTTACTCCCGTCCTTAGCACTTTCCGTTCTTCATCCCTTTTTGGTTACAACGATCTAAGTGATCTTGCAATTCAAGGCCTTCTATACGCACTTCATACCCCTAACGCATTCCATTTCACGCTTAACTCTTCTAATCCTTCATTTCTCTTTCAACCATTTTGTCATTTAAGACACTATCCTTGCCACTAATGTATACCATTAAACCATTTCTTCTTCTAATCATCAACATTCTAACTAGCCACAAGCACTAGTCTACCATATAGCTAAGGCATCATACAACTTTAATAAGTAAATTATTTATTAACTTTCTATTTTACTGTAACCCTTTTTACTATTCTGTTAGCATTTTACTACACGTTACGTTTGCCTTTACTTCTTATCCCATGCCTTCATAGGTCGTTTACCCAAGTTAGCATTTGTTACCATTCATTACTTCACTTTATCATTATTTCGCATTGCAAACAATTATATCTTTTAAAACTTTAATCATTTCAACTTATATTTTAACACCTAAACTCTAGGCTTACACAACGACTCTTACTTCATGTCAAAAGTCTAACTCTTACTCTATCCACCTATCTTAGTTCCTTACGACTTCTAACCATTCCTAGACTCCCATTTCTACCCTTTTACCCTACTCATGCCATGTCGGGAACACATAAGCCCACTCATTCATACTTCCTTATTTACATAGAGAGGCATCCAAAACGATGTAAATAAAGAAGTCAAACTCATGGTTCGGTGATTCACAACTTCTTTATTCAAATGAAAAGGCGTCCCAATCCATTTAAATAAAGAAACCATAAGCCATCCTACTTATACACTTCCGACATAACACTTGTACTATCCGTTTCACATCAAGCTTTTAAATCTTTTCGTTCTTTTTATTCTTTACGTTACCTTTTAACTTTTAGACTTGGATCCGTACCATTACCACATTCACTTTGGGGGTATTTTTACATGCCAAGGATATAGGCAACCCTTTGCCGATGAAGGCAATACTTTTTATCCCGAAGGATCTTTTACACATTCCGAAGGATCCTTTAACATTCATTAGCTAGGTCATCCCGAAGGATACCATCGTTTATCATCATTAACTCGGTCATCCCGAAGGATGCCATCTTTAACCTTTCACATTTCAATCACGGATCCAAGTCATTAACATTCTAGCACACACATTATCCCATACATTTATTTAATTTAAGCAAGTATCATAGGGTATACGAAACCCCCGCTTAATATATATTAACACATTCTCTATGTGTTTGCACCTTTCATTACAACCTTCTTTCTTAACCCACATTAATCATTTTTACATTATTACTTACTCTTTAGTCTACCCAACTCTTTCCATATTTAACCTTACACAGGTTATCAATTACAACATACTCATTACCATTTGTTTATCCTTCTTTCACGTTTTAAACATTAACACATTCATTAGCATCATTCATTCATCTTACACATTTTAAATAGGTTTCATCACCCACACTTCCGTTATAATAATAATCACTGCTAATGGGGCACACTAGCCGTGACATAATATTCAAGGCAACACCTTAACCTCATACACACGCATCTCATTCTTAGTTACATTCTTAACTTATCGCATTTAACTTTTAGCATTTAAACATTTTCGTTCAATTCCATCCTTTACATACCAACACACTTTATCACTACTTCACGTTCACCCTTAAATCTCAAGTACTTTACCTTACAATTAACCCATCTCTATACCACTTTACCACTAGTCTTTAGTCACTAAATATAATGAGACCATATGTTGGTCACGTTTCACGCTATCATAACCTAACGTCATTCTTTAACCTTTAAGTCATTAAACACTTAATCATTAGTTCGTTAGTTTCATCTTGTGTTTTCATGCTAATATGATCCACACTTAAAGCATCATTACTTAATTCACTTGTTAGCCCATCTCTAATACCACTTATCATTCCTACTCATATTCCATTACCATTACTCTAACACACATTCGGATAATCACAATATAATCACCGGCACCAACCAAGGTGCACGGCTAACAAAATCATTTAAATTATTCAAGTCCTCCACGGACTTACATCACATACACATTAAAACTTTAAAACACATTCATTTTAGTTACTAACTTGAATTCACATAACACATCCCAAATTCCTCCTTCTAACTTAAACATTTATATTACACATTTCTTTTACTTACGTTCAACGCTTCTACGAGTGGTTTAAGATTAGGCAACCTAAAGTGGAAACCTAATTCACTTAAACCGAAGCTCTGATACCAAGTTGTAACACCCCGTGAACGCTTTGACCAAAAGTTAAAACTTTTTACGCGGAAAAGCTTGACTTTACGTACATTCCATCTTTCCTTTGACCATTGACTAAAATCTGCTAACGTATAGACCTTGGAACCATTTTTAGATGAAACTAGACTCAAATACCTTTAAAATGATAGGTGACACAACTTCTAACAAGTCACGGTTGATTTTCTACAAAATAAAGAAAACTGTCAAACACCTCTTGTGCACTAAGGGACCCTAAAGTGCACTATTGATCCGTAACACCTTTAAACACTAAATCAACACTTTGGACCTATATTTAAACACATGTAATCCACATTTAACTTAAAATATACATTATACCTTGTTTCCTAAAATTCTTGACCCGTTAGACCCAAAATGGGTTAAAATGGACCTTGTCTCAAACACTCCTTTTTCTGCATGACCCTTTGGTGCACTATTGACCAATTTTCCGGAAAAATGTCTTTTATAATATGACATAACACCAAAACTTCCAGAAATCATTAGAACATTATAAACATCAAATATATGCATAAACTTGGTCATAATGACCCGCAAAAATGTGCTTTACAAAGTAACGGGTGGAAACACCCATTTTGACCCATTTGCATACTACACTTAACCATATCACCTTTAACCATAAAATTAACACTTTAACTGTAACCCAAACACTCATTTAACATTAAAAACCATGACAACTTTGATCCATGACCATTGACCCGTTCACATCCCAAAATGGGTACAATTACACGTTATGCCAAACTCCCCTTTAACTTGACCGTAAACACATAAACTATACTATAACTTGTCCATTGACCATCAATTTATACACTTGACACTTGACCATACTTTACATAACATTAATGACTCACGGGGGTACAAACATGACACTTGAGCTCGGTATACTACCTAGCTCCTATTTTCTTACCATAACCTTCTAATCTCGCTTAACCAAGCCTTAATCCATATATCCAAGCCATCCATAAAAACGTGCCAACCTACAAAACTGTTAGACAACTAAACCGTAAGCACAAAGGCTTAGCAAGTAAAACGATCATAATAAAACATCATAACTCATTCACACATTAAGCATCATAATCCACTTATTTCATAGCAATACTAACATAGCACATACCTTGGCCACTTCAAGCCTTATCATTACATCTCAATCTTTCCTACTCACTTACACTTGTCCAACTAAACTCTCAATCTCTTTTGCTAGTTATGCCAAACAAGCCTTACATCTACTTCTTCATCACATCATCATTCAAATAATATAAAACATCTCATCATGACAATCATATAACACAAAATGTAAGAAATCATTATAATATCAAATCATAACCGGTTTACTTACCTAAGCTTTCAAAGCTAAGTTTAACAAGAACATAAGCATCCTTTTCATCATCATCACCATCCTTCATCATCACCCTTAGGCATAAACACAAACACTTTAACCACATGACCGAATAACCTTACCATTGGTCTCTACAACCAATATCTTACCTCTAAACATCTCTAATCATCATATAATCATATCTTGATTATATGATGATCAATCCAATAACTAACTACTTAAATGAGATTACTTACTTGTGTAGGATCATAGCTAGGGCTCTACCTTCTTGATGTAGAACAAAAATCCTTCATCACATACTTGATTCTCTAACTTGTTCCCTCCCTTTTTTTTTTTCTTGTAAATCCGGACAAACAAACACCCTCTTGAAAATGATGGAATTCACTAGAAACTTATGGATACTAGATATTTATCTAGTTACTAGCACAAGTTTGGTCCATTGGCACATTAAGCCCCTTAAGTCCCTTTTCTTCCACTTTGGCCACATAATACTTATAACCCACTTAACACTTTACAACAATAGCCCTTTTAGTCTATTTTCATTCTAGTTGTACCACATAATACTTTCCATAACCATATAACACATTCTTTGACTATCACTTTGACTATCGGGTTTGACCAGTATGCAACATTCGTTGACTGGCCAATCACATAAAGTCCTTAGTCAATTCCATCTAGAGTGTGGCCTATTTTATTGAGGGGAACGGGTGTTACAATTCTATCCCCCTTATTTAGATTTCGTCCCTGAAGTCTCTTGTCTAAACTAACCAAAACTTAGTCTCATCTTACTCCCGTCCTTAGCACTTTCCGTTCTTCATCCCTTTTTGGTTACAACGATCTAAGTGATCTTGCAATTCAAGGCCTTCTATACGCACTTCATACCCCTAACGCATTCCATTTCACGCTTAGCTCTTCTAATCCTTCATTTCTCTTTCAACCATTTTGTCATTTAAGACACTATCCTTGCCACTAATGTATACCATTAAACCATTTCTTCTTCTAATCATCAACATTCTAACTAGCCACAAGCACTAGTCTACCATATAGCTAAGGCATCATACAACTTTAATAAATAAATTATTTATTAACTTTCTACTTTACCGTAACCCTTTTTACTATTCTGTTAGCATTTTACTACACGTTACGTTTGCCTTTACTTCTTATCCCATGCCTTCATAGGTCGTTTACCCAAGTTAGCATTTGTTACGATTCATTACTTCACTTTATCATTATTTCGCATTGCAAACAATTATATCTTTTAAAACTTTAATCATTTCAACTTATATTTTAACACCTAAACTCTAGGCTTACACAACGACTCTTACTTCATGTCAAAAGTCTAACTCTTACTCTATCCACCTATCTTAGTTCCTTACGACTTCTAACCATTCCTAGACTCCCATTTCTACCCTTTTACCCTACTCATGCCATGTCGGGAACACATAAGCCCACTCATTCATACTTCCTTATTTACATAGAGAGGCATCCAAAACGATGTAAATAAAGAAGTCAAACTCATGGTTCAGTGATTCACAACTTCTTTATTCAAATAAAAAGGCGTCCCAATCCATTTAAATAAAGAAACCATAAGCCATCCTACTTATACACTTCCGACATAACACTCGTACTATCCGTTTCACATCAAGCTTTTAAATCTTTTCGTTCTTTTTATTCTTTACGTTACCTTTTAAATTTTAGACTTGGATCCGTACCATTACCACATTCACTTTGGGGGTATTTTTACATGCCAAGGATATAGGCAACCCTTTGCCGATGAAGGCAATACTTTTTATCCCGAAGGATCTTTTACACATTCTAAATGATCCTTTAACATTCATTAGCTAGGTCATCCTGAAGGATACCATCGTTTATCATCATTAACTCGGTCATCCCGAAGGATGCCATCTTTAACCTTTCACATTTCAATCACGGATCCAAGTCATTAACATTGTAGCACACACATTATCCCATACATTTATTTAATTTAAGCACGTATCATAGGGTATACGAAACCCCCGCTTAATATATATTAACACATTCTCTATGTGTTTGCACTTTTCATTACAACCTTCTTTCTTAACCCATATTAATCATTTTCACATTATTACTTACTCTTTAGTCTACCCAACTCTTTCCATATTTAACCTTACATAGGTTATCAATTATAACATACTCATTGCCATTCGTTTATCCTTCTTTCACGTTTTAAACATTAACACATTCATTAGCATCATTCATTCATCTTACACATTTTAAATAGGTTTCATCACCCACACTTCCGTTATAATAATAATCACTGCTAATGGGGCACACTAGCCGTGACATAATATTCAAAGCAACACCTTAACCTCATACACACACATCTCATTCTCAGTTACATTCTTAACTTATCGCTTTTAACTTTTAGCATTTAAACATTTTCGTTCAATTTCATCCTTTACATACCAACACACTTTATCACTACTTAACGTTCACCCTTAAATCTCAAGTACTTTACCTTACAATTAACCCATCTCTATACCACTTTACCACTAGTCTTTAGTCACTAAATATAATGAGACCATATGTTGGTCACATTTCACGCTATCATAACCTAACGTCATTCTTTAACCTTTAAGTCATTAAACACTTAATCATTAGTTCGTTAGTTTCATCTTGTGTTTTCATGCTAATATGATCCACACTTAAAGCATCATTACTTAATTCACTTGTTAGCCCATCTCTAATAACACTTATCATTCCTACTCATATTCCATTACCATTACTCTAACACACATTCGGATAATCACAATATAATCACCGGCACCAACCAAGGTGCACAGCTAACAAAATCATTTAAATTATTCAAGTCCTCCACGGACTTACATCACATACACATTAAAACTTTAAAACACATTCATTTTAGTTACTAACTTGAATTCACATAACACATCACACATCACAAATTCCTCCTTCTAACTTAAACATTTATATTACACATTTCTTTTACTTAAGTTCAACGCTTCTACGAGTGGTTTAAGACTAGGCAACCTAAATTGGAAACCTAATTCACTTAAACCGAATCTCTGATACCAAGTTGTAACACCCCGTGAACGCTTTGACCAAAAGTTAAAACTTTTTACACGGAAAACCTTGACTTTACGTACATTCCATCTTTCCTTTGACCATTGACTAAAATCTGCTAACGTATAGACCTTGGAACCATTTTTAGATGAAACTAGACTCAAATACCTTTAAAATGATAGGTGACACAACTTCTAACAAGTCACGGTTGATTTTCTACAAAATAAAGAAAACTGTCAAACACCTATTGTGCACTAAGGGACCCTAAAGTGCACTATTGACCCGTAACACCTTTAAACACTAAATCAACACTTTGGACCTATATTTAAACACATGTAATCCTCATTTAACTTAAAATATACATTATACCTTGTTTCCTAAAATTCTTGACCCGTTAGACCCAAAATGGGTTAAAATGGACCTTGTCTCAAACACTCCTTTTTCTGCATGACCCTTTGGTGCACTATTGACCAATTTTCCGGAAAAATGTCTTTTATAATATGACATAACACCAAAACTTCCAGAAATCATTAGAACATTATAAACATCAAATATATGCATAAACTTGGTCATAATGACCCGCAAAAATGTGCTTTACAAAGTAACGGGTGGAAACACCCATTTTGACCCATTTGCATACTACACTTAACCATATCACCTTTAACCATAAAATTAACACTTTAACCGTAACCCAAACACTCATTTAACATTAAAAACCATGACCACTTTGATCCATAACCATTGACCCGTTCACATCCAAAAATGGGTACAATTACACGTTATGCCAAACTCCCCTTTAACTTGACCGTAAACACATAAACTATACTATAACTTGTCCATTGACCATCAATTTATACACTTGACACTTGACCATACTTTACATAACATTAATGACTCACGGGGGTACAAACATGACACTTGAGCTCGGTATACTACCTAGCTCCTACTTTCTTACCATAACCTTCTAATCTCGCTTAACCAAGCCTTAATCCATATAACCAAGCCATCCATAAAAACGTGCCAACCTACAAAACGATTAGACAACTAAACCGTAAGCACAAAGGCTTAGTAAGTAAAACGATCATAATAAAACATCATAACTCATTCACACATTAAGCATCATAATCCACTTATTTCATCGTAATACTAACATAGCACATACCTTGGCCACTTCAAGCCTTATCATTACATCTCAATCTTTCCTACTCACTTACACTAGTCCAACTAAACTCTCATTCTTTTTTGCTAGTTATGCCAAACTAGCCTTACATCTACTTCTTCATCACATCATCATTCAAACAATATAAAACATCTCATCATGACAATCATATACCACAAAATGTAAGAAATCATTATAATATCAAATCATAACCGGTTTACTTACCTTAGCTTTCAAAGCTAAGTTTAACAAGAACATAAGCATCCTCTTCATCATCATCACCATCCTTCATCATCACCCTTAGGCATAAACACAAACACTTTAACCACATGACCAAATAACCTTACCAATGGTCTCTACAACCATTATCTTACCTCTAAACATCTCTAATCATCATATAATCATATCTTGATTATATGATGATCAATCCAATAACTAACTACTTAAATGAGATTACTTATTTGTGTAGGATCATAGCTAGGGCTCTACCTTCTTGATGTAGAACACAAATCCTTCATCACATACTTGATTCTCTAACTTGTTCCCTCCCTTTTTTTTTCTTGTAAATCCGGACAAACAAACACCCTCTTGAAAATGATGGAATTCACTAGAAACTTATGGATACTAGATATTTATCTAGTTACTAGCACAAGTTTGGTCCATTGGCACATTAAGCCCCTTAAGTCCCTTTTCTTCCACTTTGGCCACATAATACTTATAACCCACTTAACACTTTACAACAATAGCCCTTTTAGTCTATTTTCTTTCTAGTTGTACCACATAATACTTTCCATAACCATATAACACATTCTTTGACTATCACTTTGCCTATCGGGTTTGACCACTACGCAACATTCGTTGACTGGCCAATCACATAAAGTCCTTAGTCAATTCCATCTAGAGTGGGGCCTATTTTATTGAGGGGAACGGGTGTTACAACTTTTTACTAAAATTCTGATGCAACCATATGGTCATATGCTAAAAATACCATATGGCTATATTCTGGTCATATGGCCTAGTTAAACTTTCTACAATAGTCATATGGCCATATGCTGAAAATACCATATGGTCACATGGGACCTGCAAAAAACTTTATAAATCAATACTTTACATTTTTTTTCAAAAATCATACTTACGAGACTCAGAAATTAACAAAACTTTTCAGAAATCTTTAACATAATATAATGCATCATTTTCAAAATGATTTGTGGTCTAAATGACCTTTGAACAAATACTTACGGGGTTATGCCAAACGCTCGTTTTGAACCATTTTCAAACATAACATAACCATAACACCTTTAACCATAAAACCAACACTTTAACCTTTGCAAACATCAAACATTCATCACATAAACTTTAACCAAACATGCTATAACGTTCTAAACTTCACTTGACCCGTTTTAACTCAAAATGGGTATAAACATACACTAATTATAACACCCCTTTTAAACATAAAACATACACTTTAACCCGTTTCTATAATGTACCATTAGACATACTTTACCATAACAAATAAGGACGTAACTTTGACACTTGACTACATATTTGTACATCATTTAAAGACTCACGGGGGCATCAACCATGAATTGAGCTCGGTATCTATCTAAGCTCTTACTTACTTACAAAACCTCTATCCTTTCGCATATCCAAACTTTAGTCCTTATTCCAAGCCATACCATCATCACAAGAACCTACAAAACATTAGTCACTTAAACCGTAAGCATAAAGCTTAGTAAGTAAAGCGATTATAACACAACATCATAAATCATTCACACATTAAGCATCGTAACCCATTAATCCATTACAACCTTAAACATTAACACATACCTTAATCCTCATTAAACATCAACATTTCTTTTTAATCAAAACATAAACATACCTTAGCCTAATCCACCCTTGACTAACTCCTCAAGACTAGCCTTGCCAAAATAATCTCGTATACACTTTTACTTAAGCACATACATTAGCACATATATTCAATCATTCAATAACCCTAACATAACAATTCATATAAACACATAATGTAGAGAAATCATTATAACATCATATTATAACTGGCTTACTTACCTTGAATCCAAGCTAAGTTATCAATCACTATATTACCAACACCATCCTTCATTATTAACATCATCGTCGTCATCATCATCATCATCATCATCATCATTGCTAACCATCATCTTCATTCTTCTTAATTAATATTGTTAGGAATTCTTAAAGTCAGCACATAGATTCTGCTGATGGATACTGCTGACAGGATTCTGCTGAAGCATATACGGATTCTGCTGATGATAGAGTTTATGCGGATATAGTTAATCCGTAGGATAGAGTTTGTTTATTTTAGGATAAGATATGTAGAATATCTTTTATAGTTTAATGATTATTCATTTCTTGTAAAAGAGTTTAGGGTTTCATGTAGTATAAAAGGAACCCATGGTCAATGTATTACGTACGTGTTCAAAAACATTCTTAGTGATTAATAAAACGATCCATAGAGGATCAAGTGTTTTAGTATATTATGTTTGTATTTACATTCCGCTTAGATACAAGCATACAGAGATTTTCCATATAGTTATGCTATTGATTACATTAGCAAGCTATCGATCCATAGGCTCAAGATCTATCAAGGAGTAGATCCTACAAGTGGTATCAGAGCCACAGGAGAATCTCTGTAATCAAACTTCACTTCAACACCTTTTTCAGACAAATAATGGCAGACTCAGATCCTTCAGAAGTCACACAACCAAATAACAACAACACCATCACGCAACAACTTCAACAGGTTGCTTTTTCCAATAGCAATGCAAAGTTTCCATATCAGAAGAAAGATGAGTATGAGATATGGGCTATGAAGATGCATAATTGGATTGAAAGTATTGACTTCAATCTCTGGAATGTGATCTTCAATGGAAACAGTCCAAAGAAGATAGGAAAAGACTCTGATGGTAATATTACCACCTATCCTCCTTTTACTGCTGAAGAAATCATTGTTGTACAAAGAGAAAACAAAGCTAGAACTATCTTGCTTCAAGCCATTCCAGATGATCATATGAGAGACTTTCACTTTCTTGATGATCCCAAAGACATCTGGTTGGCCATTAAACCAAGGTTCGGGGGGCAATGAGGAATCTAAGAGAATGAGAAAGTCCATACTTAAGCAGGAGTTTCAGGAATTCTGGATATCAGAAGAGGAAGGCATACACAAGGGCTATGATAAATTCCAGAAGATTTTGAGTCAGTTGGATCAGCTTCAAGCCAAGCCTGACAATGAGGAATGCAATTCCAAATTTTTAAGGGCTTTACCTCCTTTTTGGTCCCAGGTCAGTATTTCACTAAAAACCAAAGGTGGTCTGGACTTTCTGTATAACAAGCTCAGAAGCCTGGAGCTTGATATCAAGGGGCACTCGACATATACAACAACTCCATCATACTCAGCCTTTGTAAGCACTACTTCAAACAGGGTGACACATGCTGCAAGTCCAAGTTCTTCCTCCACAACATTATCTTACACATCTACTGGTCCAAATAATCATCCACAGTCTAGTAGTGTGATAGAAGATGTACTTCATTCGTTTGTTGCTGATTATGAACAACAGCAGCAACTGGCTTATGAAGATTTTGAGCAGATTGACAAGCTAGATTTGGAAGAGATGGATTTGAAGTGGCAAATGGCTATGCTTAATGTCAAGGTCAGAAGGTTTGAGAAGAAAGTTGGGAGAATGCTCAATTTTAGAAGAAGAGATCCAGCTAGATTTGACAGGAGAAAGGTCAAGTACTATTCATGTGGAGAGACATGCCATTTTTCAAGAGAGTGTAAGGCTAAGAAGACTGAAGACAACACAAGGTATTCAGCCTACAAGCAGAAGGAGTTAGAAGCTGGAAATTCAAAGGCCTTGGTGACTGTTGTGGATGCTTGTATTGATTGGAAGGAGCATGATTCTGAAGATGCTGAAAGCAGTGCTTCTCAGCAATTTTCTTTCCTGGCTAGTTATGATGAAGAATTTGCCTTAATGGGCATCTCTCCTCAGGTATCTGATTGTGTTTTTGGTTGTGATAGAAAATATAATGCACTTAAAGAAGCTTATGATGATTTGGAACTAAAATATAAAGACTGTTTTATTCAGGCTCAAGCTTATAAAGAAGCTGTTAAAACATTAGAGCAACAAAAGGTTTGGTTTCAACAAAATCAATTGGCTTATGATGAGAAAATTAGAGTGTTAATAAGAGATTTAGAGATGACTAGTAATGAGTTAAAATTTTTTGAAAAAGAAAAGGCTAAAGTTGATTTAGAACTACAAGAGTTGAAGGTTAAGTTTGATAATGAAGTTATAGGTCGTAAGAAGTGGCAACGGGGAGCTAAACATCTTGATAGAATTATTGATAGTTGTCAGTCCATTAAATCTAGAAGAGGACTAGGGTATGGTAACTATGTAGGGCCTGATGAGGTCTATGACCCTGATGACTATAGTGTCTTAGACCCTGAACCACCCTTGCAATCTCAATCCCCTGTAAAGTTTGTAAAAGAGGGAGAGATGTATACTGTCTCTCCCACTATCACAGGAACCTTTAAGCCCACCTCACACCATTTGGACTTGGTTGAATCACAAATGCAAATTGGCAATAGGACTACTGACTCCCCTGACTCTAGCAGTGTCTCTAGCAATGATTCTAATGAATGTGTATCATGTTCTTTCAGTGACAAGCCCTCAGAGACCACTACCTCTAGTTATGCTAGTTGTGATTCCAAAGTCAAGTCAGATTCACCCAAGTCCTTACCAAAGTCTTCTTTCAAGTCTGCTGACTCTAGAGTTGTTGCTGATGATATTACTTCAAAGACAGCTTCTCTTGAAGACTTATCATTTACTTCTTTGAAAAACAATTCCTTTCAGTCATTACAAAACTATTCTATTTCTGGTGTTTGTTTGAATAATTCTGTGTGTGATAAGACATCTTTTGGTATGAATAAATCTTCTAGAATGAAGAAATGTTTTGTTTGTGGTAGTAAATTGCATTTGATTAAGGATTGTGATTTTTATGAAAGAAGGATGGGTGCTTCTGCTGACCATAATAGACCTAGACCAAAGTGGAACAATGTTCATGCCAGACCCTCATATGTTCCAAAAGCAACCCACACCACCAGCAGAACCAACTCAGTTTCTGCTGATAGGTCAGTTCCTGCTGGTGGGTCTGTTTCTGCTGGTAGACACTTTCCTGCTGCTAGGAACAGACATGTAGCTAGACCATTTTCTAGATATAACAATAATTACTTTCAAAATGGTTATTGGCCTGGTTATTATGACCCGATGTTTATGGGAAGGGCATATTGGGATTCTGCTGTTAAGCCCTCGGTAGATTGTTCTTGGAAATATAATAGTCCATTTGTACACAGGGGTTCCAGGAACAATGGTGGATCTAACTCATCTCCATGGCTCACTTTAATGATCCACAAGGCAGGCTCAAGTCATTCATGACTTGAGTCTCTCTATGGCACTCATGTTGTTGTATATTTTGTTGTTGTAGGCACATCCTCTCAAAAGAAAAGATTTAGGCATTGTTAATAGTGGTTGCTCTAGAAGCATGTCTGGGAATCAAGAGAAGCTGCATGATTTTGTGCCTATTAATGGAGGCACAGTGACATTTGGAAGTGGAGTAGGGAGGATCACTGGAAAAGGAACCATCAGAACTCCAAAGGTTGATTTTGAAAATGTCTACTATGTGAAGGAGCTGCAAAACTTTAATTTGTTCTCTGTTTCACAAATTTGTGACAAAAAGATTCATGTTCTATTCACTGAGGAGGGCTGTCTAATTCTCTCAAAAGAATTCAAAATACCTGATGAGAGTCTTGTAATACTAAGAGTTCCAAGAAATCACAATCTCTACACATTCAACTTGAATGATGTAAAATCTGAAGGTGATCTAGCATGCTTGGTGGCCAAAGCATCCTTAGATGAATCTACAAAATGGCACAGAAGGATGGCACATGTAAACTTCAAGGTTATCAACAAGCTTGCTAAGAATGGACTAGTTCACGGACTTCCTTCCAAGGTCTTCACTAATGAATACAACTGTGTTGCATGCAATAAAGGAAAGCAACACAAGGCTTCTTACAAAGCCATTACTGTTGTGAGCACCATTTCAGAACCTCTACAACTGCTACATATGGATCTTTTTGGTCCAACTTCCATCAGAAGTATTGACCATAAGTACTTCTATCTAGTGATCACTAATGCTTATAGTAGGTTTAGTTGGGTATTCTTTTTGGGCACTAAAGACCAAACTTTTCAGACTCTAAAAGAATTTATGGCCCTTATTGAAAACCAACTCAACAAGAAGATAAAAGGGATAAGGTGTGACAAAGGGACATAGTTCAAAAATACCAATCTCATTGAACTCTATGGGACTAAGGGTATAAAAAGAGATTACAGCAATGCAGGACTCCACAACAAAATGGGGTTGCTGAAAGGGAGAATAGAATCCTTATAGAGGCTACAAGATCTATGCTTGCTGACTTTAAACTTCCCACTATGTTTTGGAATGAAGCAGTAAACACTGCTTGTTATGTTCTAAATAGGGTGCTGATTACAAGACCATATAACAAAACACCCTATGAGCTTTTGACTGGGAAGGTGCCCACCATTGAGTACTTTAAGCCTTTTGGATGTCATGTGACTATCCTGAATACAAGTGATCACCTAGGAAAGTTTGAAGAAACGGCTGCTGAAGGGTATATAGTTGGATACTCAGCTCATAGTAAGGCTTACAGGGTATATAATTTGTCTGCTAAGAAGATTGAGGAGACTCTTAACCTGAGATTTCTAGAAGACAAAGAAAATGTTCAGGGAAAAGGTCATGAATGGTACTTTGACCTTGACTACTTGACAGATCATTTAGGGTATACTAGATTTAAAACTAACCAATCTGCAGGTACACAATAGTCACTAATTAATAATGCAGGAACCCTGGAAGATGACTCAAACAGTGATTCAGAATGTGATGAACCCATAATTGTTGTTTCTTCTCTCCCTACTCATATTGCAGGTTCTGATAACAAAGTAGCCTTTGATGACAAAGTTGCTTCTGATGTGGATAACTCAACATATGCGGAAGATCTTGCTAGACTTAAAAAGCAAGAACATGCAGTAAATGAAGAAGCTGAGAGGCTTGGTCTTGAGTTTGCTAAAGATACTGAGGCACTATTGAGACAAGCTGCTCTTGATGCCAGCAGAAACATGGTTTCTGCTGATGGACCCCCTGTTGCTACTGATGCCAATTCTTCTGATGGCACTTCTGCTGTTGTGCCTGTTTCTACTGTTCCATCCACAAGCTTAGATGAACCTTTTACAAGGTTTCCCGACCCCTCAGACCTTGGCAATCATATACAAAGTGCTGGCATTTTCCAATCAGCTTCTTATGATTATGATTTTGCTCCATCTCTGACCAATCTTGAAACTTCTGTTGAGGTTAACCCTAATCCTACTAAGAGGATAAATACCATTCATCCTCAAACCAATATACTTGGTGATCCCAATGCCATGGTTCAAACAAGGAGTACAGTGAAAAAGACACAATTTGGTCAATGTGCTTTTGTCACTTATGTCACTAATCAGAAGAGGGACAATCATACAGATCAACAACACTGTTTGTTTGCTTGTTTCCTATCTCAAGTTGAACCAACCAGTATTGCACAAGCCTTGAGTGATCCTAGTTGGGTAGAGGCTATGCAGCAAGAAATGCAACAGTTCAAGAATCAAGATGTATGGGTACTTGTTGATCTGCCTGCAGGAAAATTTGCAATTGGGACCAAGTGGATTCTAAAATGCAAGAGGGATGCTAGAGGTATTGTGGTTAGAAACAAGGCAAGGTTGGTTGCTCAGGGTTTTAGACAAGAAGAAGGGATTGATTTTGATGAAGTATTTGCTCCTGTAGCTAGAGTTGAGGCCATTAGGCTATTTCTGGCCTTTGCTTCATACATGAGTTTTGTGGTGTATCAGATGGATGTGAAGAGTGCCTTTCTCTATGGCAAGATTGAAGAGGAAGTTTATGTTACTCAGCCCAAAGGTTTTGAAGACCCACAAAATTCAAAGAAGGTGTACAAGGTGGTCAAAGCACTCTATGGACTTCATCAGGCACCAAGAGCCTAGTATGCAAGGTTATCCACATTCCTTTTGGAGCATGGATATAGAAGAGGAGCTATTAATAAGACTCTTTTCATCAAGAAGAATTCAAGAGATATCATTTTTGTCCAAGTTTATATGGATGATATCATCTTTGGTTCCACAAAGGAAGCTTGGTGCAAAGAATTTGAGAACCTGATGAAAAGTGAGTTTCAAATGAGTGCAATGGGGGAGCTAACATTTTTCTTGGGGCTAAAAGTGAAGCAACAACCTGAAGGGATCTTCATCCATCAGGAGAAATATGTGAAAGACATTCTCAAGAAATTTGATTTTGAGAATTTGAGGACTACAACTACTCCCTATGAACCTCCAAAGCCTAAGAATCAGAAAGAACCAGATGAAGCTGTCAATGTTTATCTATACAGATCTATGATTGGCTCACTCATGTACTTAACAGCCTCAAGGCCTGACATCACTTTTGTTGTCAGTGCTTGTTCTAGACACCAAGTCATTCCATTGACTTCTCATCTGAATGCAGTGAAAAAGATTTTCAAGTATTTTAAAGGCCAACCTAAGTTAGGTCTTTGGTATCCAAGAGAATCACCATTTATGTTGGAAGCATATAGTGACAGTGATTATGCTGGAGCTAATTTGGATAGGAAATCCACAACAGGAGGTTGTCAATTCCTTGGCAGAAGGCTAATTTCTTGGCAGTGCAAGAAACAAACCATTGTGGCTACCTCATCTACTGAAAGAGATTATGTTGCTGCTGCTAACTGTTGTGGCCATGTACTTTGGATTCAAAATCAAATGCTTGATTATGGGTTCAACTTCATGAACACTAAAATCTATATTGATAATCAAAGTACTATTTCAATTGTTAAAAATCCAGTCTTTCATCAAAGAACTAAACATATTAAAATTAGGCACCATTTTATCAGGGATGCAAATGAGAAACATTTAATTCAGGTGCTTAAGATTCATACTGATGATAATGTGGCTGATTTATTAACAAAGGCTTTTGATGGACCTAGGTTTAACTACTTAGTTGTCCACATTGGAATGGTTAACCCTTAAATGTTGTGTTTGAGGGGAGGCATATGCCTCTGGGGAGGATTGATGTTGTAAATTATGTATATTATTATGGTTATGTTTGCTAATTTTGTTTTGCAAGTTTTATTTTATTTAGACTAACCATTTTCTGTTTAGTTTGGATTGTGTGTTTGTGTTTTGTATGTTTGTTTTGCAGCTCTGTGCAGCTCTGTGTTTTTACTGCTGATCATATCAGAAGAATTGATTATGGAATAAGAGAAGAGAGAAACAAAGATCATGAGACAAACAGGGAAACACAATTTTATTGATCATACTTCTTATTACATCTGATTTGAAGTTACAGACTCTAACAAACCACAACTACAACCTAACTTAACTACCATCACCCACACCCATAAGTCTACCATTCCAGACACCACTACTTGTTCTTCCCTTTTCCCTTTCCTTTTACCTCTGCAACCTTCTTCTTCCCCTTTCTTGTGCTTGGTCGAGATGATTGGGGTCTCTCAGGAGTTGAAGGAGGATTGGTTTGTGGTTCATCCTCATCTGATGATGTGCAGAGGAATGGTGATATGATTTCTCTAGAAGGTGGTCGGATAGGAATCCATGGATTAGAATCCTCTGATGATTGTGGTGGTGGTTGTGAAGGTCTATCACCTGGAGGATAGGAAGGAAAGTATTCACCAAGTGGTACATTCGGATTGTATGAGGGCATCTGATCCTCCGGTGGGAAAAAGGATAACCAATGTGGTTCCTCCACCGGATTTGGAGGAATGGTTGGAGGATAAATGGGTGGTGGTGATGTCAGTGAATCAGAGGAATCAGATGAGATTTCAATGACATTTGGTTTGGAACTCATGATTGTGGATTGTGATGGTGAATTAGGGATTTGGATTGTGATTGTTGTGATTTGGGGATCTTTACATCCTATTTATAAGCCAAGTCATTAGAAAGTTTGACCAAGCAAGTATTTTTACTGAAGTGTGGTTTCCTCTAATGGGTTGTTTCTGTTGTTGGACCATATTATTGCTGCTGATGAGTGACATGGTTGACCGTAGTCAACATTAAGTAGGTTTCTACTGATTGACCATATGATTCCTGCTGATTGACTTTGGTTTCTGCTGACGAGTCAGTTTTAAAGTTTTATTTTGGGATTTTATTAAAGTGTCAAAGATTGTTTCCACAATTATTGCCAATAACATTCCGCGTTTGGAAATTTGCTTCAAATAACCTAGACGTGTAAATCCCACTCACAAATAACTGATTCCCTCTCTATAAAAACTCAAAAACCATTTCAAAACCTCTCAGCACCAAAAAACCACTCTCTCTTAATTCAATGGCAGAACTTCAATTTAAAGGAGATCACAACAAATAAGCTTTCTTGGGTAGAGCAAAAGGGGATGCTCATTATGTTCAAATGATGGAGTTTCTACAAAGGTCAAAGATTCACTTTACTCTAACTCAATACCCTGCCATTGTGTATGAATCTTTGGTTACACAATTTTGGGAAACTGCTCAAGTAAGGTCTGTTGAAGAGGGACCATTGGAGATTGTGGCTACCATTGATGGGGAAGAATGTGTAGTTACAGAGTCTCTGATTAGGACTCAATTACAGCTTGATGATGAAGGTGGTGAGTATGAGGCACCTAAGGAAGAGATTCTTGAGGGTCTTCGGGCTATTGGATATGCTGGAGATGGGAAGGTCTGGCACAAGAATCATTCTGCCCTAAATGGAGATTTCTGGTACACACTCTGCTTCAGTGTATGAGCTCTAAGTCTGGAGGTTGGGATCAATTCTCCACTGATATAGCTCTTGCTATTGTGTGCTTATCTCAGGGAAGGACATTTAATTTTTCTAAGTATATATTTGATGAAATGGTTAAAAATGTAAAGGATACAAAACTTAAGTTTTTAATGTATCCTAGGTTTCTTCAAATCATCTTAGGTATTCAGACCAATGACTCCACACATGTACTTGTTAAGAGGTTGTCTAGCAAACTATTGCTTCTATGCAGTCAAAATATAATGGGGAACACAGGCCTTTACTACCTGCTATGTTACCTGGTGGTAATGCAACTGCTGATGCAGCTGCTGGTGGCCAAGAACCTGCTGATGCTAATGCACCAGTGGATTCTACTGAGGGTCCTTCAGTTGCTCCTGATGCAAGTGCATCAGTTGCTGCTGATGCCCAACCACCACCATCTCCTAGACTATCCACACCTAGACCTCCCACACCACCATCCTCACCTGGTGTTGATGCTTCTGATGAGCATGTCGCACCTGAGGTTTCTGGCTTTGACCAACCTGTAAACTCTCCACAGATTACAAGACTTGCCACACCAAGTCCAATGAGACCTACTTTTTAGGAACATGAGAATTTAGATGCAAGGTTTTATAATTCTCCTGTCAGGACCAATGATGCTCCTAATACCACATATATTCCTGCTGGTGGAGCTAAAGGTCCTGTTACTCTCACCTCCTTGTCTCTTTTGTTAAACAGGTATGTGCAAAAGGTTGATGATTTGGAAAAAGATCTTAAGAAAACCAAGAAGACACTTGGAGAGGCTGTGGTTACCCTGGTGAAGAGGGTGAAGAAATTTGAGACTAGGCTTAAGACAAAAATGAGGAAGGGTGTAGTGGTTGAATCTGATGAAGAAGCTACTGAGAGTTCTGATAAGATTGATTTGGATGGACTTCATCTCCTTGCTACCACTACTTTGGAGAGTGCTAAGGATGATGCTACTAATACTATGGATGTGCAAGATGATCAACCTGCAGAGACATCATCTCCCAAAGCTAAAAAGGTGACTTATGTGAGGAGGAAGTATTTGCCACAACTTCAAAGAAAGGCTGAAGCTTCTCATTCTGCTGATGCTACCTTGGAGTCTGTTCCTGCTGATTCTCTACCTAAGGTGGTTCCTACCGATAAATCAGTAGATACAACTACTGATGGTCTTGATATTCCTGCTGAGAAGGTTTCTACTGATCAGCCTTTTGTTCCTGCTGATGTTCCTTCAACTCAAATGGATAAGGGGAAATCTACTGTGGTTGAACAAGATCTTCCTTCTACAAAGAAATCTAAGCAGGAAATAGCAAATGAAAAGCTTAGTGAGCAAGTAGCAGCACAGTTACAAGCTGCAGAATTTGATGCTAAAGCTAATAGGGACGCAGAGATGAAGGAATCTGAGGCTCTTGCTAGGAAGATTCAAGTTGACTTGGACAAGATGGGTTTTCCAATTCCACATACTTTATCTGATAAAAGACAAAAGGAATTGGATGAGATCTTTAAACAGTTTACAGCTCCACAATGGGATCAACTTGCATCTCAAGTTTCTTCCAATCCAGATCTAGCTAAGTATGTTCTTGGTGATGCATTTAATATGAATGACTATGCTAAGAGGATGGTTGAAGCTGTTAAACAAAAACAGAAAGATGAGGCAGAGAGAAAGGTCAAAGAGAAGAGGGACAAGCCATGGACTAAGTCTCAGAAAAGAGATTATATGAGAACTTTTGTCAAGAATCAAAGTTCTGCAGTATATGGTGCCATATGGACAAAGAAAAAAGTTTGGGGATTTACTGGTGATAAATTGACTTCAGAGTATGAGAGGCTCCTTGACAATCTTTATAAGTCTGGCATCAATGTTCAAGATCCATTAGAGAAGCATGGAAGTCTTCTAGGTGAGCCTGCAGCTAAAAGATTAAGACTTGAAGATTCTGATGATACTCTTCAGGATTCTCCTGAGTCTTTGACTGCTGATGAGGGTGCCATTCATTCTCCCTCAGTCTTAACTCAGGTAGATGATCCTGCTGATGCTTCAGATAAGGTATCTGTTGGGAATTATACTAACAGTTACCACGGATAGTCAAGATGTTACAACTGCAGAAGATTGTACTTGCAGTAGAAACTCATTACCACTGCAAGAACAATATATTACCACTGCTTATTAGATAACTGTTAGGAAACGCGTCTAGACAAATATAGAATAGATCTTGTGTATATCTTATTCTATTAGCTTTATACTTATCTTGTAGAAGAGGACTCCTTGTGCTATAAAAGGAGATCCTAGGTTAAAGGTCTATAATAAGTTGTCATATACGTTTTTAGAGCTTCAAGGTGTAACCCTAGTGATATCAAGATCACTCGTATTATTATCATTAATAATATTGGAGCTAATAGTTTGTTTACATACATTGTTCATATACAACTGTCTTACTCACAATCAAACTTCTAAGTGTTACTAAGTAGATTCCGCATACTTAGTGATATAATTCAAAGTATCAATCTAACACAAGTTCAAGGTGTTTAGATCCAACAAGTGGTATCAGAGCCAAGCTTTGATACTTTGATTTAGAAGACTCAAGTTCACTCAGAAGAATCAATGGAGACAGAAACCAGTAACTCAAACATTGCTGCTAAGCTTCCAAAGCTTAAGTTGAATGACTTTGAGATGTGGAGGCTAATGATAGAACAATTCTTTATGGTCCAAGACTACACACTCTGGGAGATCATTATGGTTGGAAACTCTTTCAAACCAAGTTCTACTTCAGAGATGATTGGTGGCAAGGAAGTAATCAAGGTCAACACTGGACCTGTTACTAATGATGAAAGACTTCAACTAAAGAATGATTTGAAGGCCAGAGGTCTGTTGCTGACGACACTTCCCAGAGACCAAGTTGTAGCTTTCAGCAAGTTCAAGACTGCAAAGACTCTCTTTGATGAGATCTGTGAAGTTTTTGGTGGTAATGATTCCACCAAGAAGACTCAAAAGACCCTGCTGAAGCAAACTTATGAAAACTTTGGTTCAACAAGTAATGAATCTCTTGATAGCATCTTCACAAGGCTACAAAAGATTGTTTCTCAACTCACTGTTTTTGGAATTGAGGTGGAAAAGGAAGACCTCAATCTAAAGTTCTTAAGAAGTTTACCCTATGAGTTTGGAACCAATGTTGCTGTGTGGGAAGATAAGCCAGAAATGGAGACCATGAAACTCAATGACTTGTACAATAACTTCAAGGTTATTGAACAAAGATTGAAAAAAGCTGGCAAAATAAGCTCAAGTTCAGGAAGTGTAGCACTTATATCATCATCTTTTGATGATAGTTCAGATGAAGAAAGTGATAGTGATGATGATAGTGCTAACATTGTTGTTTCCACTGGTAGTGGAAGTGTTTCCACTGGTAGCTCAAAGAGACAGATTGCAGGGCTTAGTGATACTACTTTTTATGCCTTTATATCAAGTCAAGTGAGTGGTTCAATCCTCAATCATGAGGATCTGGATCAAATTGATGAAGATGATATGGAGGAGATGGACATTAAATGGCAAGTGGCATTACTGAGCTTGAGGACAAAGAAGTATTGGAAGAAGACTGGTAGAAAGATCAACATCAGTGGCAATGAAACAGTAGGTTTTGACAAAAAGAAGGTGGAGTGCTACAATTGTCATAAGAAGGGGCACTTTGCCAGAGAATGTAGGAAGCCAAGGAAGTCTGAAAATAGGTCAACTTGGTATAAGCAGGACAAGAAGAAGGAACCTACTACTGATGAGCCAAAGGGGCTATTGGCCATTGATGGAGTGAGCTTTGATTGGAGCTTTATGACTAAGGAAGAGGAAGATGATTCAGAGTCTGCAATGGTGGCACTAATGGCTTTTTCTGACTCTGAGGTACAAATTGATAATGCTTGTTCTAAATCTTGTAAGGTCTTAAAAGAGTATGAGAAACTTAAAGCACAATTTAATGAGCAACACATAGAGTTAACTCATACTAATTATAACTTATCAAATCATAAAAGAGGCCTAAGTGTTTTAGAAACTCAATTAGAGCATTATAGGGCAAATGAATCTAAGTTCAATGATGATATTGCAGTATTAAGAAGAGACTTAGATTATCAGGTTGCTATTAATAAGGTTCTTAGAGAAGAACTAGAAAAGGTTAAAGTGGCTAGTGAGAATATTATGATAACTAAGCAAACACTGGATCATCAATCCAAGTGTATTGATAAAATTTGGGAAGCCCAAATTGTGAGCAAAGCTAAATCAGGTCTTGGATACAAAACTGTTCCACCACTTCTAAGAGGTATTCCAGCACCTCCTGGCATTGACTTAGCTCACACAGGTTTAGAAGAATTTCAGGATCTACCTATGACCTATGGACCAAAGTTTGTTAAACCAGTTGAAATTGAAAAGGTTCAGGTTGAGGTAGATGTATTTAATAGTGCTAGTGACTCATCTCTTAAAGATGATAATTTGAATGTTGAGTCTACACCTAGTACTCCTGAGAATGTTGAAGTGGAGGTTAAAAGAAGTATTCCTGATGTTGTCAAAGAGAAGCCTAGGTCACAACTGAATTTCACTAGGCCCACTACTAGATATGCAGAGATGTACAGAAGTAGGTCACCAACTCCTAGGGGCAATATGAGGAGTTGGAATCATGTCAAATCTAGGCAATTTGGTAGTGACTTTGTGTTCAATAACAAACCCTGTCATATATGTGGTAGCTTTGACCATTTAGCTAAAGGCTGTACCTACCACTTGGGAAGAAGGGAAGTGTTTGGGAATACTTGGGTGAATAGACACAATGCTAATAACTTAACTCACCCAAATCCACTTAGCAAGATGATTCCCAGATCTGTTTTGCTTCACTCTGGCATTAAACCAATTTCCACTGCTAGACCAGCAGTTTCCACTGCTAGACCAGCAGTTGCCACTGCCAGAAATAAAAACAGAGTTTACCCTAAGTCCCCTGTTACTACTTTTGTTAAATCTACTCAAACAGGGAAAAAGATCAATTTTGAAAAGAAAGTTAACAATAATCAGAAGTGGGTACCTAAAATTTCTAAGCCAGCAGTTTCCATTGCTAAGGCAGCAGTTACCACTGCAAGGCCAAAGGTTACCACTGCAAGGTCTGTTAACAAGAAAAGGGTAAATATGAGAAATGTTGTTAAGGCCTCAGCACGTTGAGAATGGAAACCAAAAGGAACCATCACCTCAAACAATCCCAATGGTGTATCAATGACCTTTGATAGATATAATTATATTGATACACGAGGCAGATCCAAGTCATTTGCGGCTTGGGTCCCCAAAAGGAACTAATTCCTTTATTCTGTGTGCAGGGACATTCAAAGACTACTAATGCTAAACAAGATTGTGAATGACTTGGTTATTGTATACTTTTTGAGCTTTGACATTGACCCATTAATATGTCTGCAAGTTGTTTGGTGTATGTGTATGTTTTATGTCTGTTCTGCAAATGTTATAAGATTGTAAGTTGTATGTTAAAGTCACCAAGAGCCATAGCCAAGGGAATGTGGTCAAGTATGCTGAACATGGTTTCTACTGATAAGATAATTATGCTGAAGGTCTTACACAATTGATTAATTAAAGAAGATCTTTTCATTCATTCAAAGAAACAAATTACAGCTTACATTCAAAGTTCCAGCTAAATTACAAAGACTGTTCCTAAACATTTGGCTAATTAAGTACTCCTAGCTTCTATCAATTATTACAAAATACTTGAGGCTATGACAAGTACAATGATGAAGCTGAAGATGAAAATGGAAAAAGAAGAGAAGGAAGACTGTGAAGATGCTCAAGTACCAAAGTCAAGAAAATACTCAAGAACTTTGGTCCATGGCAACATTCCTCAATCATCTACTTCAACTTCTCCTTTCCCTTACGTATGATCTCAGCCTTCTTGCTCTGTCCAATATGTTCTTGATGAGGAAGACCAGGTTCTGGAGCAGGAAGATCCAACACCAAATTTGATGATGTTGTGAGAGATGAATCTCTCTTACTTTATCTTGGTTGAGATCTCTCTGGTGTGGAAGGAGGAAGAAAGGTTGGATCTTCATTTTCTTCCTCTGAAGAGTCTTCATCAGAGGTACAGATGAAGGGAGAGACAAGCTCTCTCTCAGCAGGATTAGGAACATGGCTTGATTCACCCTTCCTATGTGCATTCCATTGTCTTTCTTGTACATCCCATCGTATCTCCATTTCTCTCTCATAGTCAGAATTCTCAAGCCCCCATGGATATGGTGGTAAATCTTCTTCTGATGATGAAGAAGAAGAGTTTTGATCAGAGGTTTCTGGGTTTGATGACATGGTTTTGGTGGAGAATTGGGTTAATTGGGAAATTAGGGTTTGAAAGATTATTTGGGGTAAATTGGTGTCTGAGATGTGTAGTTTGGGGGTGATTATATAAGCCAAGGATAGGCGTTATGATAATTAATGAAGGCTATTTACTTCTATCTGTTTTGGTTGGTTGGAGGAGTAAATTTTGGGTTGACTTTTGGAAAGATATTTTTGTGAATAGTAACTTGGTTAAAAAGTTACTTTGGGTTAATCTTTATGGGTTAAGTTGAGAGTTATCTTGTGTTGCAGAATACAACCCATATCATTGGAGTAATAAGGTGTGTATCATCGACACACAACAAATGGTTATTGATTCACCATGTCTAATCGACATAAGAATCAGCTAGTCCAGAGCAAACGGCTACTAGTAAAGACTTAACAAATCCTTTTATGGTTGATAGTTTACCAAAAACTAGGTTATCAACTCACCATACATCCATGGGATCAAGAGTTGGCTAGTCCATAGCAAACGGCTCATGGTAAAGACATCAAATCCGTTGATAGCTGGTAGTTTGCTAAAAACTATGATAAGAGTAGCAAATTTTCATGTTTTATTTCCCACTGCTCTTTGATATTTTTGTGAAAATTTTACCACTGCTAGTTCATCAGTTACCACTGCTAGAGTAATTTTTCCACTGATAACTAGCCGTTACAACTGTTGTGTCAGTAATCCATTTTTTACTAGCCGTTGTAAAAATAACCGTCATTCCTTATTAATAGGGTAAAATCTTTTGTGAATTATCTATTTACTTATTATAAATTATTCTTTTTCCAAAGATAATTCTTTCTAAAGATAATTCACATTGCGCACCTCCTCAAACCCTATTAGTATAAATTGATCATCATACGGCTTGCTTTTTATCTTGATTACTAACACTTTCATTCTCTTTTTCACAAACATCATGGCGATTCTAAAATTTGTTGAGGAGCACAACCAAGTGGCCTACTTACAAAAGTCAAACGAGAAGAGTGGCCCTATTTTTCATCAGATTGTGGATTTTCTAAACACTACGCATATAAGGTATGCCTTAACTATTAATCCCACAATCTATGTCTCTCATATCAAACAGTTCTGGAACACTGTGGAGTCCATAACTCTTAAACAGGGAGACACACAAGAATCTGTGGATGCTCTAAGAGCCACAGTTGATGGGGTAATTATTGATGTTACTGAGTCATCTTTGAGGAGAATTCTCCAATTGGATGATCTCAATGGTATC
Source organism: Artemisia argyi (assembly GCA_030686995.1). NCBI lineage: Eukaryota > Viridiplantae > Streptophyta > Magnoliopsida > Asterales > Asteraceae > Artemisia > Artemisia argyi. The sequence goes on along the minus strand of CM060677.1, from coordinate 157,483,037 downwards.
ATCACATTACCTAATTCAGAAATTTTTACAAATATTGCTTTAATGGGGTATGATACATCTGAACAAAAAGTTACTTTCAGAAAATGATGTTTTTGTCCCCATTGGAGATTTTTGATTCATACTCTTCTACATTGTCTAAGTCCTAAGAAAACATCTTATGAACAATTTGCATCAACCATGGCTTATCCTTTGGTTTGTTTGGCAACAGATAGGACTTTAAATTTTTCAAAGTTTATTTTCAATAATATGAAAGGCAATGTAGTGAGTCAATATAAATTTTTGATGTATCCAAGGTTTGTGCAAGCAGTGTTAAATGAGTTTCAACTACACCCTCACAAAAGAATTTATGAACCTTCTACTCTTAAGCCAAAAGTTTTTCAAAATATGTCTAAGGCTTCAGAACTTTGGAATGGGCAGGTTCATCCACTTTTCCCTCAAATGCTTGCTACAATTTCTCAAGTACAGGGTGAGCATGCACCAATCCCAGCTGCATCTCAAAACACACCCAATATTGTTGTTCCACAAATTCAACATACCCCTGCTGTAACTCACACTTATGAGAGAAGGTCTAAACAGCCAACTTCTTTCATCTCAACATTGCATGTTGCTGAGCCTTTTGGTTTAGGAACTAGCAGTGGTGGTTCAAGGCTTCATCCTAGTCCAACTAGGGAAGAGCCTAGACCAATGCCTTATGATTCACCTCTCCCAGCAGGGTACACAGTTGGAAGTGATGAAGGCAGTGTGCAACAAAATGAATTGATGGACATATGTACAAAGTTAGTCAAGCAGGTTCAAGCTCTGGAGAAAGATCTGGCACAGACCAAAGAACAACATGCCACAGAGCTGAAGACATTGAAAGATGAGATTCACAAATTGCAGACTGAAGTTGAGAATCTCAAGAAGCAAAGATCTCAAGTTGTATTATCATCCTCTTCACCTTCAGATGAGTTCTCTGCAAGTTCTACTAAAGTTTTGGGAGATTCTCCCAAACAGGGGAGGAAAATAGATGCAGAGCTTAAGGGGAGGAGTAAAAACTTTGGAAAAGACTTTGCTGAGCTAAGTGATTCTGATGATGCTCAAGCAAAAGATGATGATGCTGAGTCTGAGGGGAGGAAATTGGATTTTGAAGATATGGATGCTGATGCAGGTTTTAACTTTGATGATTTAGTTGGAACTGCTCAACCAATTTCCACTGATGCAGAACTAGTTCTCACTGATCAACCAATTACCACTGCAAGTGAAAATGTTCCCACTGCTACTCAAGAACTTACCACTGTAGAGGAAGAAGCTGCCAAAATAAGATCAGTTAAAGGAAAAGCTATGGTGGTTGCTTCAGATCAAGAGCAAAGAAGAAAGATTTCTAAGAAAGAACAAGCTCAGATCAACTTTGATGCAAGATTAGCAGAGCAACAACAAGCTGAAGAGAATGAGAGAAAGAAAAAGATTAAGGAAGATGAAGTTGCTAGCTTTATGGAAGCAACTAGGTTGGATAAACTTGAAGCTGTTATGGCAGAACCTATTTCAAGTATCTCACCAACTGTCATACATGAGAAACCTCCATTGTTTACTTATGTGCCTACAGAAGAGGAGATTAACTACTTGGTTAACAATGATCAGATAATCAGGAAGAAGGCCATTGAACTTATTGCAAATACAACCTTGAATGAAGAACAAAGGTCTGCTCAACTTAAAGATTTCATTCAAATGAAGAATCAGCGGGCTCTTGATGAAATCATTGGGGATGCTAGAAAAGGTCAAAAGAAGCCAAGAAAGCTTACAAAGGCACAGATTATTGCTGAGATGAAGACTTTTTGTTGTCATGTTGGAAATATGAAGATGGCTCAATTCAAAGGAATGTCACATGAACAGGTTGAAAGTAATTACTACAGAATCAAAAGACAAGATAGTAAATTCATTCCAATGGATCAAGAACCATTATCTATGAAAACAAAAAGAACTGGAGTGAGTCTTGAATCTAAAGATGCAAAGAAGTTGAAGACTCAGAGATTGTCTCAAGCAACAGAGGGTCCTAGCAAGTTGACTGAAGAGCAAGTTTCAAATATGTTGTTTATAGAGACTGATGTACTTAACATTGAACCTCTACAAGCAAATTATCCAGTTGTTAATTGGGAGATCTTTTCTGATAGTTTTGGTGTTGCTTGGAAGATCATCAGAACTGGAAGTGTCACAAACATTTGCAGAGACTTTGAAGATATTGTTAGATGTTGTGATAGAGAAGATTTGGATACTTTGTGAAGAATTGTTCAAGATCAGTTTAAGAAGGAAGAACTTGTTAATGTCAAAGCTAAGGAGTTATGGGTTCACTTCAGAAGATTATATGAACCTGACCCAAGTGATAGGTATTGGAGATTTGAAGCTCATGGTACAAGAACTTTGTGGAAATTCTATGATTCAAGTTATGTGCATCATATTTCTACTCAAGATGGAGTTGATGTTTTTATGCTGACTGAGAAAGAATATCCATTGAGAGCTGGAGTATTGAAAGTGATGTTGACAGAAAAGCTTAGATGTTGGGAAAGAACTGAAGTCATAGATGATTTGATACAAAGGGTTTATGATCAAAGTGTGAGAGCTGATAAAGAGTTATTAAGAAGAAGATAAGTGTTTGGAAGAATTCCCATATCCTCATGTTTAAAGAATACTTGAAGAAAATTATTGATTTATGTATTAATCATAAGTTAGGGGAGGATTGTTGGGAATTATACTAACAGTTACCACGGATAGTGAAGATGTTACAACTGCAGAAGATTGTACTTGCAGTAGAAACTCATTACCACTGCAAGAACAATATATTACCACTGCTTATTAGATAACTGTTAGGAAATGCGTCTAGATAAATATAGAATAGATCTTGTGTATATCTTATTCTATTAGCTTTATACTTATCTTGTAGAAGAGGACTCCTTGTGCTATAAAATGAGATCCTAGGTTAAAGGTCTATAATAAGTTGTCATATACGTTTCTAGAGCTTCAAGGTGTAACCCTAGTGATATCAAGATCACTCGTATTATTATCATTAATAATATTGGAGCTAATAGTTTGTTACATACATTGTTCATATACAACTGTCTTACTCACAATCAAACTTCTAAGTGTTACTAAGTAGATTCCGCATACTTAGTGATATAATTCAAAGTATCAATCTAACACAAGTTCAAGGTATTTAGATCCATCAAGTATTGTTGGGTTTATTGATTTGATGATACAAAACATAAAGAATGAAACAAGAAGGACATAAGTAACAAAAGAAGAATTCTGCATTTAATGAAGAATAAAACACAAAGGACTTTCTTGTAAAAGAAGATTTATTTATTAGTCCTTCGTAGTATTTTGTAAACCCTAAATCTCTATTATATAAAGAGATCAAGGGTTAGGGTTTTCATATTGTGTCTTCCATAATGTAGTCGACTAGTAAAAGTGTGTGTGTCTAGGCGTCAAGTTCCTACAATGGACGCCTAGGGTTTGTAATAGTTGGTAGAGATGATGACAAAGAAACCTTGTTCAATAACAATGATGTTTGTTAATTCCGCTGTGCATGATTATTGTCATTATTATTGTTAACCCTAGATGCTCAAAACGGTCTAAGGAGTTATTCTAAACTCCACAATATCTACTGATAAGCTTGGAGGAACCATATCTATTGAAGCTTCTCCACCTCCATCTACTGAAGATCATGAAGTGTCTCTGCCTATTGGAGAGTCTTCTGACCCTAAGGATATTCATGCATCTGTACCTGCTGATGGTTCTTATTCTGTTCCTGCTGATGCTTCTTCTGATGCTCCAAAGGCTAAAGAGACAATTTCTGTTGATGTTCCAACTACAGAGTTCATTTCTTCTGATAACCCAAAGCTTGTTCCTACTGATGACTCGGAATCAGTTCCTACTAATCCTCATGTTACTGTTGATGCTTCTACTGACCCAAATGCTGATACACATACTTCTTCTCCTTCTACTCCTGGTTCTAGGAAGAAGAGTGTTGCAAAGAAGAGGAGGGCTGTCACAACTCGTAATTTCATGTCCTTTTTCAAACGTCGAAATTTCATTATTCATCTCGGGAAGTTACTATTCATCATTTACTATTCACTGATCACTATTCATCATTTCACTATTCATCGTTTTCGGAGTCAGTTTGTAATTTTGAGAAGCGTTCAAAAAAATTTACTATTCACATAACACTATTCATGATCATCATGCATTATTTTAATTTACGTATGTTTAAATATTTAATAAACGTTACCACTCAGTTTTATTACTAACATATACCCGATATTCCAGTCTACAATCCTAATATATTTCCATATTCATTATAATGATATAAAAATTATATTATTAATTTACCCGGTGTTTTGAAACCAATTGCTATATTTTTTCGGTAAACGCTAAAAATTTCGTCGGATCACGATATTTCAACACGACAACTATGTTAACACCCGATTCTCATCAGGAATGTAATTTCATAAATTTTACAACGTCATCACATTTTATTTGGTACCGTTAAAATTCATTTCTAGCAAACTCGGTACCCTGTATCCCCTAAAACTAAAAATATCTACACATTATCAAGCATAATTACCAAAGTCTTGATGTTGTCATAAGACCCACGCCCCTCCCATATCTAACTTCCCTAATTTGTGGATCTTGTTTTATTTACTATAGATATCTTACATATTACATGATCTTTCATTTCCACTATCTAAATACTTTAACAAATAACAAACTCATTTCCTTTCTCTTTTTTCTTTGGGCTGCCGAACCAATGCACCACACAAACACATCCTTTGATCTTTGATTTTGATAATTCCTTACTTATATTGTTGAAGGCTTTAGTCCTTGCTTAAATCCAAACTCATTTATTCCAAAAACACACCATAAATCACCTCCCACTTAAACATGCCATTCGACACACCCTAAGGAGCAAAGAAGGAGTAGATTGTTTGTGGCTAATTTCAAGCATACTAAGGGTGTGTTTGGTAGAGAGAAATGGAGCCAAAGAAATGGAAATCACATTATTTCTCTTGTTTGGTACATCAAGGAAATACAAAAGCGGAGAAATCTGATTTCTCGAGATTTTGTTGCTTTGTAACTTGATTTCCACTCGCTTAGGTGAAGAAATGGAGAGAATTGGATTTTGTTGCTTGGTAACTTGATTTAAAAAATAAGTTTAAACAAAAAAATTTAAATATATATTTTTTAGAATTGTTATTTAGAAAAAATAATTTTTTTTTAAATAAATTTAAAAAAAAAAATTAAGATTAAAAAAATATATATAATTAAATTTTTTTTAATATATATTTTTTAGAATTTTTATTTAGAAAAAATAATTTTTTTTTAAATAATTTTTATAAAAAATAAATTTAAAAAAAAAATAAAAATTTTAAAAACTATTTTTTTTAAATATATATTTTTTAGAATTGTTATTTAGAAAAAATATTTTTTTTAAATAATTTTTATAAAAAAAATTAAAAATTTTAAAAAAAATTAAAAAACTATTTTTTTTAAAATATATATTTTTAGAATTGTTATTTAGAAAAAATAATTTTTTTTTTTAAAATCAACAAATATTTTTTTTTTTCATTTCTCGGGTCAAGTCTCTGCTGTTACCAAACATTAGAATTAAACAAAATTCTCTACTGATTTCTATTCTCTGAATTTCTATTCTCTACTTCATTTCTTTTCTCTGAAATTCTCTCTACCAAACGTGCCCTAAGGGTACTCTAGCAAGGGTTTGGATAAAAATCTTGGGGTTAAACAAGTATCCTACATCCTCATCTCATTAATCTCTTTTGTAAGTAACCTTACACTACTAAAACTTCATGACTTTTATGTTTTCGATGCTTGTCAAGTATCTATACTTGGTTATCACTTGGTACATGTTGAAAAAGCTTACCCTTTAACAAAAATATATGTTTTAAACAAGATCTCATTACAAATAAACATTATATATACATATATGTTGGTAAATTTGTAGATTCAAATGTTTTGATGATCATGTACATGGACTTGGAGTATTGCTAAGTTATATTTAAATCACTATTGTTGAGTTGAGAAGTTGATGGGTGAACTAGGACTAGATTTGGAGTTGAGGTTAAGTGGTCATAATAAATAGAACACTAGGAAATATAGTTTGACACTTTTAATAACAAATCTGTCCACTTTCGAATTCCTACAGAAAAATCAGTAACTCAGTGACCATTTTAGGCTAGAAATATAGAAAATAGACTTAATAACGCAAACGTGGCCGCTTGAATGGGTTAAAACGGGCTTATAACGAAAAAGATATGCTATTTTCAAGATTAACGACGAAAAGCGACATTTTCTGAAAAAAGAGTAGTCTGTCCGAATTTTTGAGGATGAAAACTGAGGTGTAAAGGATGTTTAGGCTAGTCGAGACCTTGAAAAGCCTAGAGTACGCTTAAATACTTTCGCGTGGATAGTTTAAACTTAATAAACAGAGCTACGAAGCGAAAGATATGGCTAAAAGTATGTGGCCGCAATCATTGAATTTCTGACAGTATGTAAGTGCAAAAAATAAAGCTGTTAGGATTTTTCAAAGTGAATTTTAGACCATTTTGAGTGTATTTTGGTTGAAATGAAGTAAACAAAAATGGTAGAACCATGCGTATACTTTTTAGGTGCGTTAGAAATTTTCAATATACTTATGGACAAGACGACTAAGGTTTGGTCACGAAATTAACAAGTTACGTATTCTCAAGGATGATTTTCTAAATAAAAGAACACATCGACTTAACTACATTTTTGGCAATAAATATTACGACAACATGTACAAGTGATAATGTAGTGTATGACTTGCATGCTTGACCTTGTTTTCGAACCTAAGACATATGCATTATTTAGATCGCGATTAGAGTTATTGGACTTTATTTATCAATTACCAATTTGCTAAGGTGAGTCATACCCCTACTCTTTCAATTGTTTTGGTAAGCTCTTTGGGGGAGAATACATGCTTGTTTTCATCTAAATGTATACTTGATTTAATTGATTATGCTACATGTTTAGTCAAACATTTATTTGCTCCAGTTATGAATTCGTTACTCAATTGAATGTAGTGTATATTCATTTGCATCACACTTAATCCTTTCTACCTTTGGACCCAAGCCTTTTTCCATTATTATGCACACTTAACCGAATGAACCGGCTTTACCACTATGTACATACATGACTGAATGAACGGGTCACATAACTGAATGTACGGGTCACATAACCGAATGTACGGGTAACATAACCGAATGAATTTGTCACATAGCCAAATGTATTGGTCGAACTACATTTATCTTTGAATCTTGGTCCACATATTACTTTTGTTTACACAAACCAAATCATATTTGGCAGTGGGTTACACACAGGTTACAAGTCTCTTATGGCGGGACTTGCAACTGAGTGATTTACGATGCCTTTGCTGGGAAATCTTCATTCAAATGCAATGTACTTCATTTTACACTAGACTCTATGAATTCACCAACCTCGTGTTGACACTTTAACATGTATTTTCAGGTATTAAGCAAAGGCACGCTACTGGAGGTTTTGGCAGGGCATGGCATGGTCATAGAAGACTCTGATATTCATTTAGGGACCGTTTAAAAGTATTTTAAAAGCCTACTTCCGCACTAATTTTAACAATGTAAATTCAACATTTTTGATTAAACTATTTAATTCTAAATGATTGAAATGAAAACCATTTTTGTACTTGTGTTGAGATACCAATTGAGTTACACCCCAGCTACATGTATGCTTCCGCTGGACCCGATTTTGGGGGTGTGACAGATTGGCATCAGAGCTTTGGCTATAGCGAACTAAGTGTTTTTAAAACCTAGACTATAGCTACTTTCACGAAAACTTAACCCTATGACCGTCACGTTCCTGCCTGCCAAGCTGAAGCCTCAATTGTGGTTAGTTGCTGACATAGGTGATGAGATTTGTGTCTCATTATCTGATATATAATACTCATTTAATCTAGTTGATTACCATAATTGTGTTCTCTATTAGTATGCTTACATAACATATGCATCTCATTGTTACGCCTTCTCCTTGCATAGTTTCATCATTCGACCTCAAGTTTGGTCACTTGCCTTAGTCTTTCAGAACGTCTTTGTATTCGTGAAGGACATAGTATTAGTATAACTGAGCTGAGTATTTCAAAATTCATGGAACCTCGGTGGAATATAGACTGGTCATTTATATTCAACCCGGGATAGTAGGACATAGGCTGACCACCTATATCCGACTCAGAAAGGAATTTTGCAACACTGAGAATGGTTATAATAAAATTTTGTCTGGATTGAATTCTCTACTAAATTTCCAAAATGTTTCATTTATGTGTGTGTATACCCTCGTTGTCAGAACATTAATACTTTTCATCACCTCGTGAACCGCCGCCTGGAAGCACGTCAACTGGTCGTTTCATCTCATGAACATTCACGTCTATGCACGATACACTTATATCACAGTATTTTCTTTTACCACAATATCATTATGTCACAATTGTCACAGTCTTTTCGCTTCTCACCATCATTATCATTTCCTTTCTCCATCCCTATATATATAAGGAATTAGCTTACACTCTATAGATTCCGATGTCACTCGTCGCTCACTATTCCCAATATTGATAAGTGGATATTATCAATGACCCCCCCTAGGAAAGACTTTTCATACCATTTATAAGGAGGATCCATCGGTACATTAAGACCATTCAAAACTCAACAGAAATCTTAGGATATCACAAAACCACTCGAAGCACGCCAACTAATCATGACGACTTCAACCTTTCATTATATGACAATCCACTCTCGAACATCTACTACTAGGAAACGTCTTATTTATGTTTCACCCTTCTTTTCTTATTTTGAAGAGCTATGCTGCCAAGGAAAGTTAAAGCTACTCCAACTATGACACCAGCTGCTATTCAGAAACTTGTTAAGGATAGTATAGCCGAAGCTCTAGAGATCGAGAGAGCTGAGGTAGCTGCAAGGGCTGCTAAAACCGCTTCACAGACAGGGACGAATGAACAATCCAATAATAGGCGTGAATGCACTTGGAAGGATTTTAAGATTAGTGATCCCATCAAGTTTAAGGGCACTGAAGGAGCGGTCGCTTTGATTCGCTGGTTCGAAAAAACTGAGAATGTGTTCCTCATGTGCGGCTGTCTTGATGTCAGCAAGGTAAAATTCGCTACTGGTATGCTTTTGGATGAAGCTATGTCATGGTGGAATTCTTATGCTCAACCGATTGGTATGGAAAATGCCTACAAGCTCACCTGGGAGCAATTCAAGAAATTGATGACTAAGAAGTTTTGCCCTCGTACCGAGGTGAAGAAGTTGGAAATGGAGTTCTATGAGTTGGTAACTAAAAGTGATGACATCGAGACCTACATTAGGAGGTTTCAAGAGTTGGCCGCGCTATGCCCAACTATGGTTCCCGATGATGAGAAAAGGTTGGAAAACTTCATTGAAGGACTGCCCGAAAGCATCCGAGGGGATGTGATTTCTTTTGATCCCCAATCAATGGAAGAGGCTATCCGGATATCTCAAAAGCTTATGGCTTAGGTAAAAAAGAGAGAAACTACCGACAACAACACCAACCACAACAACAATGAAAACAAGAGGAAAAGGGATGACAACCAAGGAGACGATCAAGTATGGCAGCCAAACAAACAACATGAAGTGGTTAGCGCCTATGTTGCGGAGCCAAGTGAAAAGAAAGGATATGCAGGTACTTTACCTAAGTGCAACAAGTGTCAGTTTCATCACAAAGGACCTTGCCCCACTCAATGTGGAAACTGCCAAAAGGTCGGACACAAAGCCAAGGATTACAAGGCTCCTACCCTCGTAATGCATCAAAAAGTCACGGAAACCTGCCATGAGTGTGGAGTAATTGGACACTTCAAGAGTGAATGCCCAGAGTTGAGAAACCAGAATGGAGGAAGAGTTCGTTGAAATGCAAAGCTCGTCAGGACAACAACAATGTCAATGTTTAAAAAGAGAACTCCTGCCTTGTATATAAATGGAGACCTAAACTCTCTAGTGTTGTATTTCTTTTGTGTTTTATTCTACGTTCTATCGTATAAGTTTCATGTACTATTAACGAATTCCGATCTAATGAATGTTCTATCTTTTATCACCGCAATGCGACTCAAATATCATCATCTTTTCACCAATACCACTCTAGGGACCAACACAAACAGAACTTCGGGACGAAGTTCCTGTTAGAGGGGAAGACTGTCACAACTCGTAATTTCATGTCCTTTTTCAAACGTCGAAATTTCATTATTCATCTCGGGAAGTTACTATTCATCGTTTTCGGAGTCAATTTGTAATTTTGAGAAGCGTTCAAAAAAATTTACTATTCACATAACACTATTCATGATCATCATGCATTATTTTAATTTACGTATGTTTAAATATTTAATAAACGTTACCACTCAGTTTTATTACTAACATATACCCGATATTCCAGTCTACAATCCTAATATATTTTCATATTCATTATAATGATATAAAAATTATATTATTAATTTACCCGGTGTTTTGAAACCAATTGCTATATTTTTCTGGTAAACGCTAAAAATTTCGTCGGATCACGATATTTCAACACGACAACTATGTTAACACCCGATTCTCATCAGGAATGTAATTTCATAAATTTTACAACGTCGTCACATTTTATTTGGTACCGTTAAAATTCATTTCTAGCAAACTCGGTACCCGGTATCCCCTAAAACTAAAAATATCTACACATTATCAAGCATAATTACCAAAGTCTTGATGTTGTCATAAGACCCACGCCCCTCCCATATCTAACTTCCCTAATTTGTGGATCTTGTTTTATTTACTATAGATATCTTACATATTACATGATCTTTCATTTCCACTATCTAAATACTTTAACAAATAACAAACTCATTTCCTTTCTCTCTTTTCTTTGGGCTGCCGAACCAAAGCACCACACAAACACATCCTTTGATCTTTGATTTTGGTAATTCCTTACTTATATTGTTGAAGGCTTTAGTCCTTGCTTAAATCTTAACTCATTTATTCCACAAACACACCATAAATCACCTCCCACTTAAACATGCCATTCGACACACCCTAAGGAGCAAAGAAGGAGTAGATTGTTTGTGGCTAATTTCAAGCATACTAAGGGTACTCTAGCAAGGGTTTGGATAAAAATCTTGGGGTTAAACAAGTATCCTACATCCTCATCTCATTAATCTCTTTTGTAAGCAACCTTACACTACTAAAACTTCATGACTTTTATGTTTTTGATGCTTGTCAAGTATCTATACTTGGTTATCACTTGGTACATGTTGAAAAAGCTTACCCTTTAACAAAAATTTATGTTTTAAACAAGATCTCATTACAAATAAACATTATATATACATATATGTTGGTAAATTTGTAGATTCAAATGTTTTGATGATCAAGTACATGGACTTGGAATATTGCTAAGTTATATTTAAATCACTATTGTTGAGTTGAGAAGTTGATGGGTGAACTAGGACTAGATTTGGAGTTGAGGTTAAGTGGTCATAATAAATAGAACACTAGGAAATATAGTTTGACACTTTTAATAACAAATCTGTCCACTTTCGAATTCCTACAGAAAAATCAGTAACTCAGTGACCATTTTAGGCTAGAAATATAGAAAATAGACTTAATAACGCAAACGTGGCCGCTTGAATGGGTTAAAACGGGCTTATAACGAAAAAGATATGCTATTTTCAAGATTAACGACGAAAAGCGACATTTTCTGAAAAAGAGTAGTCTGTCCGAATTTTTGAGGATGAAAACTGAGGAGTAAAGGATGTTTAGGCTAGTCGAGACCTTGAAAAGCCTAGAGTACGCTTAAATACTTTCGCGTGGATAGTTTAAACTTAATAAACGGAGCTACGAAGCGAAAGATATGGCTAAAAGTATGTGGCCGCAATCATTGAATTTCTGACAGTATGTAAGTGCAAAAAATAAAGCTGTTAGGATTTTTCAAAGTGAATTTTAGACCATTTTGAGTGTATTTTGGTTGAAATGAAGTAAACAAAAATGGTAGAACCATGCGTATACTTTTTAGGTGCGTTAGAAATTTTCAATATACTTATGGACAAGACGACTAAGGTTTGGTCACGAAATTAACAAGTTACGTATTCTCAAGGATGATTTTCTAAATAAAAGAACACATCGACTTAACTACATTTTTGGCAATAAATATTACGACAACATGTACAAGTGATAATGTAGTGTATGACTTGCATGCTTGACCTTGTTTTCGAACCTAAGACATATGCATTATTTAGGTCGCGATTAGAGTTATTGGACTTTATTTATCAATTACCAATTTGCCAATTTGCTAAGGTGAGTCATAGCCCCTACTCTTTCAATTGTTTTGGTAAGCTCTTTGGGGGAGAATACATGCTCGTTTTCATATAAATGTATACTTGATTTAATTGATTATGCTACATGTTTAGTCAAACATTTATTTGCTCCAGTTATGAATTCGTTACTCAATCGAATGTAGTGTATATTCATTTGCATCACACTTAATCCTTTCTACCTTTGGACCCAAGCCTTTTTCCATTATTATGCACACTTAACCGAATGAACCGGCTTTACCACTATGTACATACATGACTGAATGAACGGGTCACATAACCGAATGTACGGGTCACATAACCGAATGTACGGGTAACATAACCGAATGAATTTGTCACATAGCCAAATGTATTGGTCGAACTACATTTATCTTTGAATCTTGGTCCACATATTACTTTTGTTTACACAAACCAAATCATATTTGGCAGTGGGTTACACACAGGTTACAAGTCTCTTATGGCGGGACTTGCAACTGAGTGGATTTACGATGCCTTTGCTGGGAAATCTTCATTCAAATGCAATGTACTTCATTTTACACTAGACTCTATGAACTCACCAACCTCGTGTTGACACTTTAGCATGTATTTTCAGGTATTAAGCAAAGGCACGCTACTGGAGGTTTTGGCAGGGCATGGCATGGTCATAGAAGACTCTGATATTCATTTAGGGACCGTTTAAAAGTATTTTAAAGGCCTACTTCCGCACTACTTTTAACAATGTAAATTCAACATTTTTGATTAAACTATTTAATTCTAAATGATTGAAATGAAAACCATTTTTGTACTTGTGTTGAGATACCAATTGAGTTACACCCCAGCTACATGTATGCTTCCGCTGGACCCGATTTTGGGGGTGTGACAGATTGGCATCAGAGCTTTGGCTATAGCGAACTAAGTGTTTTTAAAACCTAGACTATAGCTACTTTCACGAAAACTTAACCCTATGACCGTCACGTTCCTGCCTGCCAAGCTGAAGCCTCAATTGTGGTTAGTTGCTGACATAGGTGATGAGATTTGTGTCTCATTATCTGATATATAATACTCATTTAATCTAGTTGATTACCATAATTGTGTTCTCTATTAGTATGCTTACATAACATATGCATCTCATTGTTACGCCTTCTCCTTGCATAGTTTCATCATTCGACCTCGAGTTTGGTCACTTGCCTTAGTCTTTCAGAACGTCTTTGTATTCGTGAAGGACATAGTATTAGTATAACTGAGCTGAGTATTTCAAAATTCATGGAACCTCGGTGGAATATAGACTGGTCATTTATATTCAACCCGGGATAGTAGGACATAGGCTGACCACCTATATCCGACTTAGAATTTTGCAACACTGAGAATGGTTATAATAAAATTTTGTCTGGATTGAATTCTCTACTAAATTTCCAAAATGTTTCATTTATGTGTGTGTATACCCTCGTTGTCAGAACATTAATACTTTTCATCACCTCGTGAACCGCCGCCTGGAAGCACGTCAACTGGTCGTTTCATCTCATGAACATTCACGTCTATGCACGATACACTTATATCACAGTATTTTCTTTTACCACAATATCATTATGTCACAATTGTCACAGTCTTTTCCCTTCTCACCATCATTATCATTTCCTTTCTCCATCCCTATATATATAAGGAATTAGCTTACACTCTATAGATTCCGATGTCACTCGTCGCTCACTATTCCCAATATTGATAAGTGGATATTATCAATGACCCCCCCTAGGAAAGACTTTTCATACCATTTATAAGGAGGATCCATCGGTACATTAAGACCATTCAAAACTCAACAGAAATCTTAGGATATCACAAAACCACTCGAAGCACGCCAACTAATCATGACGACTTCAACCTTTCATTATATGACAATCCACTCTCGAACATCTACTACTAGGAAACGTCTTATTTATGTTTCACCCTTCTTTTCTTGTTTTGAAGAGCTATGCCGCCAAGGAAAGTTAAAGCTACTCCAACTATGACACCAGCTGCTATTCAGAAACTTGTTAAGGATAGTATAGCCGAAGCTCTAGAGATCGAGAGAGCTGAGGTAGCTGCAAGGGCTGCTGAAACTGCTTCACAGACAGGGACGAATGAACAATCCAATAATAGGCGTGAATGCACTTGGAAGGATTTTAAGATTAGTGATCCCATCAAGTTTAAGGGCACTGAAGGAGCGGTCTCTTTGATTCGCTGGTTCGAAAAAACTGAGAATGTGTTCCTCATGTGCGGCTGTCTTGATGTCAGCAAGGAAAAATTCGCTATTGGTATGCTTTTGGATGAAGCTATGTCATGGTGGAATTCTTATGCTCAACCGATTGGTATGGAAAATGCCTACAAGCTCACCTGGGAGCAATTCAAGAAATTGATGACTAAGAAGTTTTGCCCTCGTACCGAGGTGAAGAAGTTGGAAATGGAGTTCTATGAGTTGGTAACTAAAAGTGATGACATCGAGACCTACATTAGGAGGTTTCAAGAGTTGGCCGCGCTATGCCCAACTATGGTTCCCGATGATGAGAAAAGGTTGGAAAACTTCATTGAAGGACTGCCCGAAAGCATCCGAGGGGATGTGATTTCTTTTGATCCCCAATCAATGGAAGAGGCTATCCGGATATCTCAAAAGCTTATGGCTTAGGTAAAAAAGAGAGAAACTACCGACAACAACACCAACCACAACAACAATGAAAACAAGAGGAAAAGGGATGACAACCAAGGAGACGATCAAGTATGGCAGCCAAACAAACAACATGAAGTGGTTAGCGCCTATGTTGCGGAGCCAAGTGAAAAGAAAGGATATGCAGGTACTTTACCTAAGTGCAACAAGTGTCAGTTTCATCACAAAGGACCTTGCCCCACTCAATGTGGAAACTGCCAAAAGGTCGGACACAAAGCCAAGGATTACAAGGCTCCTACCCTCGTAATGCATCAAAAAGTCACGATAACCTGCCATGAGTGTGGAGTAATTGGACACTTCAAGAGTGAATGCCCAGAGTTGAGAAACCAGAATGGAGGAAGAGTTCGTTGAAATGCGAAGCTCGTCAGGACAACAACAATGTCAATGTTTAAAAAGAGAACTCCTGCCTTGTATATAAATGGAGACCTAAACTCTCTAGTGTTGTATTTCTTTTGTGTTTTATTCTACGTTCTATCGTATAAGTTTCATGTACTATTAACGAATTCCGATCTAATGAATGTTCTATCTTTTATCACCGCAATGCGACTCAAATATCATCATCTTTTCACCAATACCTCTAGGGACCAACACAAACAGAACTTCGGGACGAAGTTCCTGTTAGAGGGGAAGAATGTCACAACTCTTAATTTCATGTCCTTTTTCAAACGTCGAAATTTCATTATTCATCTCGGGAAGTTACTATTCATTGATCACTATTCATCATTTCACTATTCATCATTTTCGGAGTCAATTTGTAATTTTGAGAAGCGTTCAAAAAAAATTACTATTCACATAACACTATTCATGATCATCATGCATTATTTTAATTTACGTATGTTTAAATATTTAATAAACGTTACCACTCAGTTTTATTACTAACATATACCTGATATTCCAGTCTACAATCCTAATATATTTCCATATTCATTATAATGATATAAAAATTATATTATTAATTTATCCGGTGTTTTGAAACCAATTGCTATATTTTTTCGGTAAACGCTAAAAATTTCGTCGGATCACGATATTTCAACACGACAACTATGTTAACACCCGATTCTCATCAGGAATGTAATTTCATAAATTTTACAACGTCGTCACATTTTATTTGGTACCGTTAAAATTCATTTCTAGCAAACTCGGTACCCGGTATCCCCTAAAACTAAAAATATCTACACATTATCAAGCATAATTACCAAAGTCTTGATGTTGTCATAAGACCCACGCCCCTCCCATATCTAACTTCCCTAATTTGTGGATCTTGTTTTATTTACTATAGATATCTTACATATTACATGATCTTTCATTTCCACTATCTAAATACTTTAACAAATAACAAACTCATTTCCTTTCTCTCTTTTCTTTGGGCTGCCGAACCAAAGCACCACACAAACACATCCTTTGATCTTTGATTTTGGTAATTCCTTACTTATATTGTTGAAGGCTTTAGTCCTTGCTTAAATCCTAACTCATTTATTCCACAAACACACCATAAATCACCTCCCACTTAAACATGCCATTCGACACACCCTAAGGAGCAAAGAAGGAGTAGATTGTTTGTGGCTAATTTCAAGCATACTAAGGGTACTCTAGCAAGGGTTTGGATAAAAATCTTGGGGTTAAAAAAGTATCCTACATCCTCATCTCATTAATCTCTTTTGTAAGTAACCTTACACTACTAAAACTTCATGACTTTTATGTTTTTGATGCTTGTCAAGTATCTATACTTGGTTATCACTTGGTACATGTTGAAAAAGCTTACCCTTTAACAAAAATTTATGTTTTAAACAAGATCTCATTACAAATAAACATTATATATACATATATGTTGGTAAATTTGTAGATTCAAATGTTTTGATGATCATGTACATGGACTTGGAATATTGCTAAGTTATATTTAAATCACTATTGTTGAGTTGAGAAGTTGATGGGTGAACTAGGACTAGATTTGGAGTTGAGGTTAAGTGGTCATAATAAATAGAACACTAGGAAATATAGTTTGACACTTTTATTAACAAATCTGTCCCCTTTCGAATTCCTACAGAAAAATCAGTAACTCAGTGACCATTTTAGGCTAGAAATATAGAAAATAGACTTAATAACGCAAACGTGGCCGCTTGAATGGGTTAAAACGGGCTTATAACGAAAAAGATATGCTATTTTCAAGATTAACGACGAAAAGCGACATTTTCTGAAAAAGAGTAGTCTGTCCGAATTTTTGAGGATGAAAACTGAGGTGTAAAGGATGTTTAGGCTAGTCGAGACCTTGAAAAGCCTAGAGTACGCTTAAATACTTTCGCGTGGATAGTTTAAACTTAATAAACGGAGCTACGAAGCGAAAGATATGGCTAAAAGTATGTGGCCGCAATCATTGAATTTCAGACAGCATATAAGTGCAAAAAATAAAGCTGTTAGGATTTTTCAAAGTGAATTTTAGACCATTTTGAGTGTATTTTGGTTGAAATGAAGTAAACAAAAATGGCAGAACCATGCGTATACTTTTTAGGTGCGTTAGAAATTTTCAATATACTTATGGACAAGACGACTAAGGTTTGGTCACGAAATTAACAAGTTACGTATTCTCAAGGATGATTTTCTAAATAAAAGAACACATCGACTTAACTACATTTTTGGCAATAAATATTACGACAACATGTACAAGTGATAATGTAGTGTATGACTTGCATGCTTGACCTTGTTTTCGAACCTAAGACATATGCATTATTTAGGTCGCGATTAGAGTTATTGGACTTTATTTATCAATTACCAATTTGCTAAGGTGAGTCATAGCCCCTACTCTTTCAATTGTTTTGATAAGCTCTTTGGGGGAGAATACATGCTCGTTTTCATCTAAATGTATACTTGATTTAATTGATTATGCTACATGTTTAGTCAAACATTTATTTGCTCCAGTTATGAATTCGTTACTCAATCGAATGTAGTGTATATTCATTTGCATCACACTTAATCCTTTCTACCTTTGGACCCAAGCCTTTTTCCATTATTATGCACACTTAACCGAATGAACCGGCTTTACCACTATGTACATACATGACTGAATGAACGGGTCACATAACCGAATGTACGGGTCACATAACCGAATGAATTTGTCACGTAGCCAAATGTATTGGTCGAACTACATTTATCTTTGAATCTTGGTCCACATATTACTTTTGTTTACACAAACCAAATCATATTTGGCAGTGGGTTGTGAACACACAGGTTACAAGTCTCTTATGGCGGGACTTGCAACTGAGTGGATTTACGATGCCTTTGCTGGGAAATCTTCATTCAAATGCAATGTACTTCATTTTACACTAGACTCTATGAACTCACCAACCTCGTGTTGACACTTTAACATGTATTTTCAGGTATTAAGCAAAGGCACGCTACTGGAGGTTTTGGCAGGGCATGGCCTGGTCATAGAAGACTCTGATATTCATTTAGGGACCGTTTAAATGTATTTTAAAGGCCTACTTCCGCACTACTTTTAACAATGTAAATTCAACATTTTTGATTAAACTATTTAATTCTAAATGATTGAAATGAAAACCATTTTTGTACTTGTGTTGAGATACCAATTGAGTTACACCCCAGCTACATGTATGCTTCTGCTGGACCCGATTTTGGGGGTGTGACAAGGGCTTCTAAAGTTCTTGATGTGCCTGCAGAAGACAACACTTTCATTGAGTTTGATTCTGATGATGAAGAAGATCCTGTTGTTTGGGAAAAGGTTGTTAGATGGGAGCTTGTTGAGTCCACAGTGGGTCAAGGATAGGTCAATGTGATTCATAGACAAGATGGTTCCACAAAGCATTTCACCTTTCTAAGTGAAATTTTACACATGGTGGACAGACAGGATATCATCTCACTATATGGATGGGTTACAAATTACTATAAATCTCATAAGCCTGAAGGTATTGGTATGTTCCTTGTTGGAGATTTATATGTTCTGTGTGATTCTTCTACTTATGTTGGAAAGGGATTTCATGCCTGGAAGGGTCAACAGAATTGGGTAATAGATAGTTGGAAATATTTTTCTCTCTCCAATGTTCATATGATTTTCACTACCACTGGTAAAACTTTATATATGTGGGGAGATGTGATATATCCAATTACTATAGAGGTATTGAGGCAAATTCTTGAGGTGAAGTTAACTGTTCCTCCTGATGTGGTGGGAAATGATATGCATCATGCTGAATAACTTGTCAGAGCCATGAGAAGAAGTCGTCTTGTCAAACTGGAATTGGAGGCCAAGCATGGTGTTCATCTTGAAACTTCCCTGAGGTGATTGGGTAATGGCATTTTATGTTATTATATATTTCTTTTCTTTATATATATATATATATATATATATATATATATATATATATATATATATATATATATATATATATAACTAACTAACAGATTTTTATAGTGCTATGTTTGTTGTATGCAGGTTTTGGTGTTGGTTGTTCACCACACCTTCTCTGGTTATCAATTTACCATGATGTTGACTATTCTATCAAAAAATTGGCAAGTCCAAAGGGTACAGCTTTGGTAAAGACAAATCAAATCTGTTGATAGCTTTAATAGTTTGCTAAAAACTATTGGGTACTCAACTCACCCATGCTTACCAGCTGAGAGTTGGATGGTTTTCAATTAACCATGGATTTTTCCTTTTGGATTCCAAATAATTGGCTAGCCCACAAGTGTATGGCGTGTGGTAAAGGCAGTGGAAAACCATACTTGGTATTCAATTTACCAAGGTGATTTAATCAACCAAATAATTGACTAGTCCTGAGCAAATGGCTATGGGTAAAGACATCTCAAATCTGTTTATAGCTGCTGATTTGCTAAAAATCATATGGTTATCAGTGTACCATAGTTTGTGAACTGAAACTTTTGGCTACTCCAGTAGTGATGGCTATTGGTAAAGAGACATCAAATCCATTATTTTTAATGATTCACCTCTCACATTTTCAATGATTCACCTCTCACAGGAGTTAACACGCCTAGAAGTGATGAGAATAGTATGAAACTTATGTTTTGATGTACATTTTGTCATTTGTTGCTGCAAAAAATGGAGGCTTAAGGTTTTTGCTGCTCATAGAGATGCTGATGATAAGGTTCTTTGCTGCTGAAATTCACATTCAATCATCTTCTTCTGGAAGTTAAAGATCTATCAAGAATCTTGAAGTTAACCATGTCAAATTCAAGATTAGGGGAGGATTGTTAGGAATTCTTGAAGTCAGCACATAGATTCTGCTGATGGATACTGCTGACAGGATTCTGCTGAAGCATATATGGATTCTGCTGATGATAGAGTTTCTGCGGATATAGTTAATCCGTAGGATAGAGTTTGTTTATTTTAGGATAAGGTATGTAGAATATCTTTTATAGTTTAATGATTATTCGTTTCTTGTAAAAGAGGTTAGGGTTTCTTGTAGTATAAAAGGAACCCATGGTCAATGTATTACGTACGTGTTCAAAAACATTCTTAGTAATTAATAAAACGATCCATAGAGGATCAAATGTTTTAGTATATTGTGTTTGTATTACATTCCGCTTAGATACAAGCATACAGAGATTTTCCATATAATTCTTCTATTGATTACATTAGCAAGCTATCGATCCATAGGCTCAAGATCTATCAAGGAGTAGATCCTATAAATATCAATACCTAGGAAGATCATTACTAGAGTTTCACCCTTGATCACATCCTTGATTCTCTAGTTATTTATCATCAAGCTCATCTTCCCTCCCTTTTTCCTCTCCAAAACTGGACTACACAAACACACCCTAGAAGATGATAGAAACTAGTGGAAGCTTATAGAAACTAGATATTTATCTAGGTTAGTTGGGAGTTTATCCATTGGGCAAGATTGGCCCCTCAAGTCCCTTTCTTCCTACTTTAGCCACAATTCATCTTATAATACATTTCCACTTGGTAACTCTAGTCATTTAAGTCTATTTTCCTCATAATTGTGACACGTCATATCTTCTATATCCATTTACACATTCGTTGACTATTAGATTGACTATCAGGTTTGACTGCCAATCATGTTAAATCTTAGTCAATTCTATCTAGGGTGGGGCCTATTTGTATCTGAGAAATGGGTGTTACAGTAGCCGCCATTGATTATCACAAAATAGTTTCTTTTGATTGTTAGGGTTTTAGAACCAGTAGGTAAAGATAACCAATTACCAGATATCACAATTAATCGTGTAATCACTTTTTGAAAGAAATTATTCAACTCTATTCGCCTCAGATACATTAATATCTCTTTTGGATAATTCAAAGTGTCTATGTTCTTGATTTTGGCTCAAATACAAAAACCCTTTCGCTTATAAGTGTTTAGGTTTTGGTATCTCTTCTCATGCATGATGTTTCTCTTATATAAAGAGTACTCAAGTTGATGGAATTATGAGAATTAATCTCCCCATAATATTCCTCCATTATAATAATAGTGATTACTAGACACATTCATTATGAGTCTTAATTCAAATTTGTAATTGCCTAACAATAAGTCAAGGCAGTTACAAACCAATTCCAGCTTAGTCATGTATTCAACAGCGTAAACACTCATCAATACACTCACTGAAGAGCATACCTACTAATGATTTCGGTAGCCGAAGAGCATACTTGATGATTAGACTGCTTTCTTAAAAGTTCTCTTCCTGCAGGATTACCCCTACTGATAAGATAACTCCCTGAATTTTAAAACCCACTGACGAATTACTCCGTGATGAATGCTCCTACTTGGTTCACTCACTAAAGAGTAGAACTCTCTGATGAGTTCATCAGCTAGTTGAACACCACTATTTGTGTTATAGAGGTTCAGTGACTTGATGGTTATACACTCTATACCTCAATATTGTTTCTAAGTATGACCTAATGCCTCAATTACAATAAATTCTCAAAAATTGCTACTTTGTAAGTGACTATGTGACGACACGAAGAGTGATGATGCAAAACTAACAACATGGCCTAAATTCCATCAAATTGGCAGTGTTTACAAAATATTGATGCCCTTCTTTTCCCTTTCCTTTCTCTTTTTATTTTTTTTAATAATCTTTTACTCCATCCGTCCCAATTTATAAGTCCAATTTCTTGTTTTTGGTTGTCTCAAAACACTTGTCCATTTTCCTATTTCAACCAATCAAATGACACTTTAGTGGAGAGAGAAGATCATATTTTATTAGTAAATAAATTAGTT
This sequence comes from Artemisia argyi, assembly GCA_030686995.1. Lineage (NCBI taxonomy): Eukaryota > Viridiplantae > Streptophyta > Magnoliopsida > Asterales > Asteraceae > Artemisia > Artemisia argyi. The sequence goes on along the minus strand of CM060677.1, from coordinate 157,460,764 downwards.
AGCGGAAATTTATTAAATTTTGTGCAAAGTCAAAATGGACTTATAATTTGGGACGGAGGGAGTAGCATATAATATAAGTAAATTTTACTGATATATATTCTTTTTCTTTTCATTTTCTTTTAAACATCTATATAGTATATATTAGAGCATGAGGTATAGTGGTATTTTTTGTTCGCTGTTGTGACGTGGAAGGGAAAACGGTGAGCGTTGTTTAAGTTCACCACACTGCCCCTCAGGTTCGTTTTGATTCGTTGCAGTGAATCGCATGAAAACAAAACACTTTATGCTCTTGCCTTTAATGCCTGATGGTTTATTTTGAGTAATAGAGGAGTGGTGGGGCCCAAATGAAGAGGTTTGTTGTGGTTTATGATAGAGGAGGGTTTTGTTATGAGATTGTTAAGATGATTTAGGGCCCGTTTGGTTTTGAGGGGTTATAGTGGGGTTTGAGTTAAAAGCTTCAAATCAAGTGTTTATTTTCAATTTTAAAATTTGGGTTTGGCTACAAAGTCTAAATATTAGGGCATGCATAAAAGGAAAGGGTCTGAAGGGGTTTATGACATACGTGGGGTCACTAATATTCTCTTACTTATATTTTCTTTTTTATCCCCTTAATATTAATATAAATAATTTTAAATTTATATTTTAATATATAATATATCATTAAATATTACTTTCTCTCTCCTACTCAAACCCAAATTCAAATCCTAATAAACTACTTTACATTTAAATTCAAATCATAATCTAAACCTATCTATAAACCAAACGGGTCCTTAGTACAATGTAGGACCCAAATGAAGTTCACTACACCTTATGCTCTAAGTACTATATATTAGAGTATTTTAAAAAGGGGGCAATTCTACAAATGGCCTAGTCGCTCAAGTCTTAGAGGGTTTTTAGACACACTTCGGTTAGTTTCTTCAAATGGACAAAGCGACTTGCGACTTTAACATAAATGCGACATGTGTCACTAAAAAAAGTCGCGCCTAATCATTTGTGTCATACATGTATAAGGGCTCCTTTTAAGCTACTTTTCATTATCGACTTTTAAAAGTTTGAGCGACTTTTAATAATATTATTTTAATCTTTTTGCCCCTTCCCATCGCCACCACCCTCTTACCACCACACCTCCATCACCACCACCCTCCACCACCACCACCAACCTCAACAGAAATCAAATATAATCGTAGTACATTTCTTTTTATTAAATTTTCTTGATAATATCCGAATCAAACAAATAACCCACTTAAAGAACTATGAATCAGCTATTATCATCAACTTGATTCTTTTCTTCCATCATCAAATAATAATCAAATTAAACCCATTAAAAAACCAATAATCAATCATTCTATCAAAATCAAATTAAACCTATTATAAATCATGAAACACCGCTTCTATTTCTCCATCAGCCTCAACCATTGACTGCTGCAACTCGCCGGAATTCAACCGTCACAACTAATCTCTTTCAAATTTACACAATATATTTTTGGGTTTGAAAAGAAAAATAGGATTATATGAATTGTTAAATTCAATTGTTGTTTTAATATTAGTGATTTATAGGAATCAAGTTTTCGAAGATTTATGATTAAGTTTTCTGTCGTGTTGTGGTGGTGGATTGGCTGGCAAAGAGGAGATGGTGTGCAAGTGTGTGTGAACAGGTCTTTCCTTTTCGCCGGTTTTGGTCAATGGTAGAGGTTGGTGGTGGTGGTGGAGGGTGGTGGTAATGGTTGTGTGGTGGTACAGGGTGGTGGTGATGGGAAGCATTGGGAAAGGGCAAAAAGATTAAAATAATATTATTAAAAGTCACTCAAACTTTTAAAAGTCGCTGGTGATAAGTAGCTTAAAAGTAGTCCTTACACATGTATGACACAAATGATTAGGCGCGACTTTTTTTAGTGACACATGTCGCATCGCAAGTTGCTTGGTCCATTTGAAAAAAGTAACCCAAGTGTGTCAAGAAACCATCTAAAACCTGAACGACTGGCCAGTCTCAAATTTGGCTCTTTTAAAAAATGACATGTAAGATTTGATGACATATTTTATATAATAAAACAAAACTTCAAGTGGGGACTTTTTCATTTCAAAAAAATAAATCATACCTTATTTAGTAATAATTTTATTTAAAAAAAAAAGATTATTTTCTTATTAGGTAACATTTTATATTTATCCATAACACAAGTAGAAGATAAATACAAAAAATATAGATAAGATACAATTAACAATAGGATTAAAATTTTAATAATTATCTTTAATAATAAAAACTATAATTAAACATCATAAATCAAACAGAATAAAGATTAAATTATTTTTTTTAATAAATAAAAATATATTATTCAAAAAAAAAAACCGCACGTGCGCGGGTATTATAACTAGTGTAAACTATAAAATAATTACATTTGACATATTTTCTTAATTATCTAATTGAAAATATATTTTTCACTGTGTTTTTTTGTTTTAATTATGTCGGGCATTTTGAATTAATTATTTTTTGTTACGTTTCAATGAAGATAACATTTAAAATCACAATCAAATCATACTCACATTTCAACTTTCCAAAACCGACACATGAATGTTTAGAAAAGATTTTATTTTTCTCTATTAAATTATACGCTTTTGCAAAGAAACTTTGTCTACAATTACATTCATGTTTGTTCTCGAAAAGGTTTTTATTTATTTTATGGCTAGAAAAGTTTAATGTTACCATTGATGCATTGTTTTTCATTACAATCGCTAAAATGGGGTTCTATGCTTTCATTAAACCAATCAACAACTTAAAAGTATATATATGTATTATAATTTTATTTAATAATTTTAAACTAACCCATCCATCAGACGAGCATTTGATATAGTACAGTGTATACGATAAGCCTAAAACGTTAAACTTTCAAACTTAATTTTTGGTCGGTTTTGAATTCCAACACAAGGAAAATGAGTTTGAACTCAAGCCACATATCACGGTTGATATTTTCTTATTTGTATATTAAAATATCTAAATTTTACATATATTTTGTGATGAGGATTATTTCAAAACTTTAGAGTAATTACATGAATGGTACTTGTATATTGCTTACATGCAAGGTGCAATTTCAGGTCATATTCATAATGGTACTTGTAGATTTCAGGTCATATTCATAACTTTAGAGTAATTACATAAATGGTACTTGTAGATTGCTTACATGCAAGGTGCAATTCCATAATGTTGAGCAAACCGCATAGAACATCCATGGAATTTACTCATTGCTATACTATAACTTATATCTTGATTATGTATGCGTACAATCTTTAACGAGCAGTTCCTTCGATTATCAGCTATTTTAAAGTATATAACATAACATATGATCCACGTAATATGGATCTTTCAGTTTTCTTAAACCTCAATGCGTAGTTAGCATCCATTCGGTTTCAAGATAATTTGGGACCACACGATTAGGTCCCGTCCAGTTGGTGTATTGTACAATTGCACACCCCTAATTGTAGTCTAGTGGATATGAATATTGTGAACACACGTTTCTCAAATCCTATTGCCAAAATGCCTAATTTATGGTGACATATAACCAATAAAAATTGCCTTAGATTTGGTATTGCAAGTTGCAAGAAATGGTGTTTCAAAAGTCACAACAATCCAATAACAGTTGGCATATAGAATATTTTAGGAGATGAAAACAAAGATCTGAGTTTTGTTCATGTCTCCCATGCAAGTGGGTTAGTGGGATGATAAGTGACCAACTGATCATTGGTACTAGCTTGTCGTCTCAAAAATCACAAAAACATGTTTTTAAATAACTTATCATAATACGTATACTTTTTTTTAAGACTAACGGTGTATTTGGCAAAAGTAGTAGTAGCAACGAGTAGTATCAGAAGCAGTAATTGTTTTTTCTATAAAAGTGTTTGATAACGTAGATGTAGGTGTAATCATAATGTGTAAAACAACTTATAGATGCTCAACGCTTCTAAACGCTACTTCATAAAACATTGAATAAGCATTTAAAAAATTAGATAAAGCTACTTGTTTGCGAAATGAGCATTAAAAACACAACGCTAAACGCTCACCGCTCCTAAATGTTCTTAAACGCCCTGCACCAAACACACGTAGGCATAATATATGCAAGGAGAACACGTCCTCCCCCACCACGCGTAAACATTAAAACACTACCATAGCCACCACGTGTGGTGATGGGTTTTTGTGTTAAATCAGTACCAACTTTTTTGTCTTTGTCTTTGTCTTTATTTTTGTACGTGCGTAAGTAAATTGAGCGATATATTTCTGTTTAAATAAGGTCCAGCCTTATTTGATGGTGGAGAGGAAAAGGTAATGCGACATATATATGTCGGTGACGATTAAACTTTGTGTAAGATACTAAGATGCATAAGCATATTATATGTGACGTGCATATATACGGTATCTTGGAGTATATACGGTATCTTTTGAGGTACTGTGGTAGACTGGAAGTAATGCTACGAGTATGTGTATCTGTGACGTGTCAAAATATTAAACGCTAGATGCACTGACTTTGTTTGAGTCAATAATTGGTTAAAACATACGTAGTATCTTAGAATTGAAAGAAGACAGCTAAGAATGATTAATCAAAGTCAAAGCATAGTCGGGCATGACTCAGCATATCGTCAATTGCCTATCATGTTATTATCGTTGGTTTCTACACGTAGGAACTGAGTCATTTTGCCCATAACTTCGTGACTCTATCTACTACGCGCGTGTGTATTCCTTGATATTAAGGTTGAAATATCATAGTCAATTAAAAACACAATAAAGTGCTAAAAAGGTCCTTAGCTATAGAGATTTTTAAATCATAACACAAAGTTTTTTTTTTAGAAAGGCAAATTATAAAAAAATCATCCCTCTTCAATTAAACAAGCCAATTAAAGGAGAAAGGGACCCAAACCAAACTAAGAAGACCAAGTGCTAATCAAACACTCTATCCGAACTTATACGGACTAAAACATGCACCTACAGCAAATAGAACTTGGAATCACATAAAACACTAGCCACACTATCATAACACAACGTTTAACCATACATCCCTTAACTAAAGTATATGCATATTAAATGGTTTTACTAATATTTTTATTTTACTTGTCACTCATTGATGTACTTGCACAAATGACTAATTTCCCTGGTTATGTTGAATAAATGGCACAAAATCAAAAGCATAAGTGATACAGGCAAACTCGAGAGGGAGTTATGATGAGTTTATAGAATTAAAAAAAAGTGTCTTCTCTTAAAGTACCGGTTGGGACCAACCTTTTGTGGCTTTATCGAATTCCTTATTCATTGTTCTTGTGTGGTTTTTTTGCATTCACAACGAAACCCGCCATCATTTGGTATCAGAGCTCTTGATGCTCAAACAGTCGGACGTGGGAGACAAACTCGTAATTTCAATCGCCGAGACGTCGACCAAGGCAACGATGACAATCAACGAGACCCACATGATGTCGAAATCGAACGCTTTCAACAACGAATCAGAGACCTCGAGATTCAAAAAGAGTTGCAGAATGAAGAAACTGAATTTGAACCTCAAGGTTGGGATGCAAGGGGTGATGAGGATCATAATCCTTTTGGTAACTTCCATCAAAACTTTCCCGAACCAAATCGGAAGTTTTCTCTTAAAGTCTCAGTTGGTACCCTTTGTTGGTTTATCAAAATCCTTATTCATTGTTCTCGTGTGGTTTCTTGCATTCACAACGGTACCTACCATCATTTGGTATAAGAGCATAGGTTCGAGGAAAAGAAATTACGCAACTTAGAAAAACCAAATCATGATAAACAAATAAATTTGTTTCACTTCGTCATATTCTGTGCAATCGTAGGATAATTCGCGGCACACATTAGTTCACTATAGGATTTATTATTTATAGGCACGATGTTCAGGACACATAAATCTATGATCTCACCGTTCGAATTCGCGGTCGGAGTTCTCTACAAGGAGATATACTTGTTCAAAGTTTTTTTTTTTTCTTTTTTTTTTTTTTTTTTTTTTTTTTTTTTGATGTAGAATTTTCTGATATAAGTGGCTATACTTACCCCACAAATGTGTGGACATGGACAACCATTTGGTCATATAGTTCATAGTTTCGCTGGAGGCAACGACACAACTGACCAATGAGTACCACATGTTGCAGAGAATAGAGACTCCTTAAACAAGTGAATGAAGTTCATGCATATTCCAAAACCAAGCTAAACGTACAGTTGCTAAACAATGCAACGGTCACATGAGTAAGGATGATATCACTTCACATGGATGATCTTATCGAATGGTTGGCATGATGAAACGTGATTCCCCATAGAGAAGCTGTGTTAAGGAAACAAAGTGAGTTATTATGAGTTTATAGAAAAAGAGTGTTTTCTCTTAAAGTTCAAGTTGGAACCCTTTGTAGGAGCATTAAGCATTTCCTTAGTAGGAGCATTAAGCATCTGTCACTTTAAACATACTTGAAGAAATAAATAAAAAATATATAAATAAAATAAAATAATAAATACTTGATGAACTTGTAAAGTGAAAATTTAAACTAATGGGGTGACTCAACGGTTAGAGCTTAGTATCTTAGGACGAAAGTGTTTAGAGGTCTTGGGTTCGAATACTAGGGAAAAAATTAAGCCTTCATTAGCTACGGAAGTTCACATGCGCCGACTCCAGACTATTCAAAAGAGTAATCGCATTGGAATTAGTCGGTTTGCAATGGTCGAGTCAGAAAGCTAGGTATAAAAAAAAACATACTTGATGAACTTGTTAAGTGAATTTCTATAAGGTAAAAAGTGGAATATAGAATACACGCGCAAAGGCTGAAAGTGGGTAAGAGAAGGAAGTCACGTGTATCTATCTAACTATTGGGCTATTGGCGCGTTTTTGTAGAGATAGAAACAGATAGGTATAAATATTCATGTTATTTCACTTGAGGACTCTAAACTTTTCCAAATAACAATCAAGGACCTCTCTTAAAACACTATAAAAACCCTCCATTCTTCATTCTTCATCATCCAAACAACACCATCTCTGTTCATCCTTAAACCATTTCTAGCTAATTTGTTTCATCAAACATGACTGTTTGCATTGAGCAGCCGCTACCCGGTAACTTTTCATTATTTGTATATTTTTTTTCATGCATGTTTCTATGTTTACTAGGTATGGTTTTGTCTTTGAGGCTAACATGGTATATTAATATATTATGCTTTGTATGTAGATTCCCATGTGGTGGAAAACAAGAACCATTGTAATACCGAAGAATTGGTATTGGATGGAGGGTTTGTGGTGCCTAATAATGTGGCTAGTGGTGGTTTTGATGCCCCTGAAATCAATGCATTTGGTCACACTTTCAGAGACTATGATGTCGAGAGTGAACGACAGAAGCAAGTCGAAGAATTCTACAGAATGAACCACATTAACCAATCATATGAATTTGTAAGCATGGTTTCTTATTATTTTGAAGTTTACTACTTTTAGTGGGTGCATGTAAACTAAGCAATTTGTTTATTGGTGTTGATGCAGGTTAAGAAGATGAGAGAAGAGTATAAGAAATTGGACAAGCTGGAGATGAGCATCTGGGAATGTTGTGAACTATTAAATGAAGTTGTGGACGAAAGTGATCCTGATTTGGATGAACCCCAAATAGAGCATTTGTTGCAAACGGCTGAAGCGATTAGGAAAGACTATCCAAATGAAGACTGGCTGCACTTGACTGCCCTTATCCATGGTATATTATATACATGTCAATTTCATATACATCTATTTCATCTATGTATAATCATATATTCATATCAATAGTATTATATGCATGCCAATCTTATAATAATAACTTCAATCTGTTTTAGACCTTGGGAAAGTTCTGCTCCTTCCAAGATTTGGAGAGCTTCCACAATGGGCTGTTGTAGGTGACACACATCCTCTTGGTTGTGCTTTTGACGAATCAATAGTTCACCACAAGGTATACTTTTGTTTCCAGTACCCCAAATGGATGGAAGTCATGGAACCTAAGATTATCGTTTGCTATATTATAGTAGTCATACATTTAAGGTTTAATGTTATTATGATGCAGTATTTCAAGGAAAACCCGGATATTAACAATCCTGCTTATCAAACTAAGAATGGCATATATGAGGAAGGATGTGGACTCGAGAATGTGATGATCTCATGGGGTCATGATGACTACATGTACTTGGTATGTTATCTGAAAGATATTCTTAAAACAAAACATAGTACATATCGCTTTTTTTATTATTATTAAAAAAAAAAAAAAAAAAGTTACATATATATCTTTCATTAAACTGATGACAATAAACTTAATTTCTGCATTCTAATTTGTAGGTGGCCAAGGAAAATGGATCTACTCTGCCTCAAGCAGGATTATTTATTATACGTTACCATTCTTTCTATCGTAAGTTGCCAAAACTTCAATAATCTGTCACATGTAGGACAAAAGTATCTTGTAGATTTGAATATTGAATCTTAACCTTACGAATTCTTGATTATGTTTGTGGCCAGCATTACATCGGGCTGGAGCCTATAAGCATTTGATGAATGAGGAGGATGTTGAAAATTTGAAGTGGCTTCAAATCTTCAAGTAAGCCTGCTAACTTGTGAATAGTTATGGTAATATACTCAAAATTTTATCAGAACAGATAATCTAACGAATAATATTTGTTTGCAGCAAGTATGACCTTTACAGTAAAAGCAAAGTCCGTGTCGATATCGAAAAGGTCAAGCCATATTATCAATCCCTCATTAAAAAGGTGAGCCATTATTTTGGATTGTCATGACAAAGGTTTGGCAAGAATCTTACTAAATTTCTAATTGGTTATTGTATTGCTTTGTTTTTTACAGTATTTCCCAGAAAAGCTAAGATGGTAAGGTTTGAACAAAGATTGAGGTGATTTAACTGGTGCAAGAAAAGTTTAAGGTCTATTGAAGGAACATCGACTACGAAGTGTTCCGATGAATTAATCAATAGAGTTTGAAAGCGTGTTCATAGTTTTTCCTTCTCTTGCAACCTGAATTGTATGGCACTAGTAGATAACCATGAAAACTTGAAAAGTACTATTTTCAAATGTATTGAGTTTGTAAATCTTACATGATCTCTTCTGTATGTGTAATAAAACAAGATTCATTATTCAAACTTTAAAGTATTTTTTTTTCCCCAATGTATGTCGATACAGAGCAAAATAAAGTTGATCAAAACAAAATCATCAAAAAACCTAACCGGTAAAATCATTGTGAATAAGAATCCAACAAAACATTAAACACCGTCTCACTAATGAAAATCCTAATAACCTCTTGTCAAGTCGAGGAATTCAAGAGGTTGTCTTTGTATTATCTCAATAATATTTTGGGGAATTTGACAAGAGATGATGTAGCATTGCTCAAATTCAAATCTAAAGGGATAACCATGCTAGAAGCCCATGCCTATTGGCCCATACTTTCCTGCCCAAGATATTAATATATATATATATATATATATATATATATATATATATAGGGTAGGGTTCTAGAGAAAAGTGCATTTAAGTAGAAAAGTGAGAAAATAACTGTGATGCACTAAAATAAACACTGTGATGCACCGTTTTTTCTTTTAACTGTGATGCACTAAAATAAAAATTGGTGCATCACAGTTATTTTCTCACTTTTCTACCGAAATGCACTTTTCTCTTGAACCGAACACTATATATATATATATATATATATATATATATATATATATATATATATATATATATATATATATATATATATATATATATATATATATTGGGATAGCTCTTAACAAATTCTTATTTCTATTGTGTTCATCCCTTAACCCGGCGCGTAACATTAACATCAGAGAACAAACTAATGCAGTCAACTTAAGTTTCATACTTTCAGATGCAGCTAAAGTTTGCATTTTAGTTAATCACCAGTCATATTTAGTTATTGCAATGATCGATCTCCAAACTGTTGGAAATTCAACTATACAATGACAGACATTCTTCATATTTACACTAGTATACCGCCAAAACAAAATCGCCTCTATTTGCAGCATTGAACCAAAACTGTCAATTTGTTTCATTTTCAAGAATAGGATATCAAATGGAGTGATTTACAGTTTTACACTCACCTTACACATTTTTCATATCTTCTTTTTTCTTGAACCTACTTTTACATGTTTATTTCATTTCATGAATAACAAAGTTTAAAGCATACTTAGATGAAGCAATGTACCTACGTACGTCCAGAAACGACCTTAACTAATACTAGGAAACGTAGACCATATGCTAAACTGTGACTTGTGAATACGAAAACTAATAAAAAGAGACAAACATAGGGGGTCGTATAGGTTTGATCAGACAGACCACACATCTAACACAGAGATTCAAACTTCGAACTGCATGTATACATAAGAGCATGGGTACGGTGGGGCCATGGCGCCCATTTTGGCCAACGGCGCACTACACCGTCCCTCGCGCCATCGCGTTTGGCGCCGTCCCATCGGCGCTGCGCCATCGTGTATTTATTTATTTATTTATTTGGCTGGAAATGGTAACATTTTTTGAAAATGGGAGCATGGTTCCAAAAGGGAGCTAGTAGTTCTTTTATAAATATTTTTAAAAAAAAAAATTAAACTAAAAACTTAATAAAACATTAATTTCATTAATAAAAACGTAAACATTATATAAACATCATACAAAGTTAACATGGTTACAAACGATACAGGAAACAATTAAACACGATACGAAAAACAGAAAGAAACGAAACAGAATACTTAACATAAAAGATCATTACTCATCGTATCTGTCCTATGCCCTTGTGTTTCTCAGAGTGAACCACACATGTTAGTAATATATCCCTCTCCCATAGCGTTCATAATAAATTTGGTTTGCATTGCTGAGACGACAAGGGTCTTGACTTGTACGCTGCAACTCTTTGTAAATAGCATTATATCTACGACATTCAACGTTCATTCTATTCCATTGAGCCGTAATACTATTTTTATTACAGTGCTCACCATCAGTCTGATCGTTAAACTTTCGTGCAACGACATTCCAAAAAGAACGTTCAATCAAAAGGTCTGTAGAATCTTGAACTTGAAGCCATACGTTAGCTAGCAAGCTTTCTTCTTCCATTGACCAACGATTATTCATTGTGAAATGCTTAGAAGTGTGTGAAGAAAAGTATTAGATGGTGTGTTATTTATATGGGATTTTTAAAATTTTTAAAATTCAAATTCAAATGAAGAAGCGGGATTTCTTAAACGTTTAAAATTCAAACTTTGAAATGAATGGGCGGGATTTTTCTTAAACGTTTATGATTGGCTCAGAACAGTCAACTTAAATTAGCCAAGTATATGGTCAACAAAGTCAAACTACCTTGACCAATGCTTCCGAGTAATATAGAGTATCACCAGGTTGTTATGTCCCGACGAGGTGTAGATTGTGCTTTAGCGTGCTTGTGATCGGGTGATTATTCACAGAAAAGGGTTGTAATGAGAAGTATTTGAGAATTATGAAATGAAATAGCTTAGGAAAGCTACGTGATTGATTACTGGAATTGAGATTAGGAAGATCGATTTAAAACCTAAAAACGTACGTTTTAATTAAAAACGTACGCTGACGAACGTAACAGAAAGTACAACTGATGAACTGAAAAGGCTACGAGCGTGAAATTATTGTTTTTACAATCCTAATAAATAAAGAAAATTTTAAGAAAAAGAAAAATTATTTTTACACTATTTAATTATTTATTATTAATTAATTACTAATTATTTATTAATTAACTAATTAAACTAATTAGAATTATTAAAAATACTAAAAAGGCTTAGAAAATTAAAAAAAAATTTTACAAATCTAATTAACCATCATAGGAATCCTAAAAAATTATAAAAGGTTGATTTTATGTATTTTTAAACTAATTTAATAATTATTATTCTAATTATTTATTAATTACCAATTAAACTAATTCTATTATAAAAAATAAAAAATAAACTGTATAAATTCTAGAAAAATTTATAAAAATGTCTTAACTTATATAAAAGCTAGAAAAATTATAAAAACTAGGTGTTACCTTATAAAATCTAATTATGCAATTTAATTATTTAATATTAATTAATAATTAATTAAACTAAAATTAATTCTAAAAACCACTAAATAACAAAAGAAAAATCTGGAAAAATTTCTAAAATTACTTTAATATAAAAGAGATTTAACAAAAATATAAAAATGATAAAGTGCTTATAAATAAGCTAAAAAGAAAATTAAAATGATAATTTCTATTAAATAGAAGCTATCACTATAATTAAAATTGGTTTTTTGTGCTTTTTCTTTTTCCAAACTATTTTTACACTAAAAACTAATAACTTTTATGAAAACCAGAAATAAGCACTTTGAGTGCTTATTAGTCCAAACAGTTGACTTTCTTTGACCACACAAGGATTTTAGGCTCAAATGGAAGTGTGTGGGGTCCACAATGGTTAATTCAGGTTCACACAAGTTACTTGGACAATTTTAGACTAGATTCACACAAATAAGCTATGTAAATAAGCCACAAGGCCTGAATAAGCAATAGCTTATTTGGATTCTGAGACAGGAGTGGGACAGAGTTTGAGTGCAATTCCAAGTGGGGTCCACTGATCCTAAGGTCAAACTAATGGTCAACTCTTGAAGCCTGCCAGGAGGGGGGTTGGAAAAACCCAAGATTGGACTGTGGGACCCACTGGGGTGGCCACAATCAACCACCAAAGGTGATGGTGTTGCTGAGGTCTGATCTGAGCAGGGCAGGCCTTGCCCTGCAGGTATGTTTGAGGGGTAATTTAGACCACAAATAAAATTCACAAAAATATAAAAATGCAAGGAATCAAGAGTTCTACTGGTAGATTATACACCCAACAAGTTTCAAACCCTAAAACCAAGTACAAAAATCATGAAAATTCTTGCCATTTTGAGAAAAACTGAGATAAACACTTTTTGACTTTTTGACAAAACTTGCTAAGTTGACTTTGGTGAGTTTTGATCTAGGTTTACTGATTAGTTGTGATGTTTTTAACTATAATGAAACTAAAACAAGTCAACTTAAACACTTTTGCAAAGATTTGAGTGGTTGTGGTGCTCAAAAACCTACACAGTCAATTGTGTAGGCAAATTTCACAATCATTTGACTTTTTCTCAAAAGGATACTTGTTTTTCTGACTTCACAAACCTAAAGTGACCTAGTGTAATGTATTTGAACTGAAAATGACAACAATGGTAGACCTAAACTCCTAGGAACAGACTAATCCAAACACTCCCTTAATGGGATTGGTTTGAAAGTTTTCAAAGTTTCAAAGTGACTTAAACCATACTACTAACATAGAATCATATAATATGATTAATTAAACCTATTTGAGCATAATTATGTCACTAACAACAACAATAACTCAGAAATCACCAAATTACTATATTTGACAGTTAAAATGATAAAATGAGTAGAAAAAGATTTAGATGAACAAGAACTAATGATTAAGCAATAATTTAACTTCTAAACATGAAATAAACATAAAAACACAAGTATTAACAAGGATGAGCAGTTGAATCAATGAAATGGAAAACTTGATCAATAAGGCTTACAATGAGCTTCCAAGAGTAAAAGCATGAACCAAGGACCAAGATTCACCCTATAGTCTCCCCTGAGACACTAAACCAAGTTTCCACAACTTCCTTTGCTCCACTCTTCTTCTGAATCCAGAATTCAAACCCAAACTTACATAGTTGACTTATGTTGACCAATTTTGTATTTGTGAATTTTTTTTAGCTACACTGAATTGTAAGTTACTAGAAGCTTTTACAAGCTTCCTGGGAGCTTATATGATCTATTCTAGTCCATGATAACAACATAAACTATCATTGCACCATACTTGAGATTTTTGATAAAAAAAAATGTACAAATTGGAAATCAAACTGAAATGTTGAAATTCATTACTTAAAAAGATTAAAATTACAATAATAAGACTTAAACAACTGCTAGAATGTTTGAAAATACAATAAGGATCATAAAAATTACTAATCGACTAAGTTTTTACACTAAGTTATACTACTCTCTCTTCCATTGCTTCTTCTTGCTATATATATGACATTCTTAGGTCTTGGCAGTCATAGAGGACTTTCCCACTTCACTTTAAGCCGTTGGATGGCTCATATTTGATCCCAGCCTTTAAAAGGCATTTTGGAGCCTTTTTTTCTTTTCCACTGTTTTTGGGTGAGTATTAGGTTTAGGGGAGCAATAAATGCCCCTTGGATGTTAGTTGAGGTAGAGGGAACAAGGAGTGGGCTGTTGAGGTGGAGAAGGGGGGAGGTTGAGTATTTGGTGAGTTTGCAGGCTTGGTGGTGGAGATGGTCAACGTTTGACCCTGGTGGATTTATTTAAAACGGGGAGGGAGTATATTTTGGTGAGGTGGGCTGAGGTTGTGTGAATGGGCCAAGGAAGGGAGGAGTGGGCTTTTGGAGTGATAAGGGTGTTGGGCTATGGTTTGGTTGTTGGGTTATAATAACTTCAAGGGTCCGTATGGTTTTTTTACTAGTAAGCAACAAGGACCAATTTTGTAATTTTCAGAAAGTTGGGGGGGGGGGCTGAAGTATATTATTCCCAAAGTTGTTTCAAGGATCAAAGTAGCCAAACTCCAATGATACAAGGACCACAATTTAATTTTTTTTTTCATTTTAAAAATCCTAGGGACCTTTTCTGCAAACTTTCAAATTCCAGGGACCAAACATGTAAAATTTCCAAACTTTTCACCCAAAGTCCATTTTTGATAACTTTTGATTTTTTTAAGGACTTGGGTTGACTTTTCTTTTAAAATAAATGCATAGGGACTATTTTTGACAAGTTTTGAAACTTGGGGGGACTGAAACTGCCAATATTGCAAACTTTGATCATTTTTCATTTGTTTTTTTTTTTTTTTTTTTTTTTTGCTCATTTTGCATTTAAAACACATAAAACACAATCCCTGGGATAATTTGAGTATTTTGATGACTTTTCGATTATTTTTGTATGTTTTGGCAGTTAAAATACGATAAAAATGATGAGTGTTTGAGCACTCATCAATCCCCCACACTAAACTATTGCTAGTCCCTAGCAATCTTTTTGGAAAACTTGATGGATTTGAAAACTCTTTACCAAAAGCCATCACTTCTGGAGTAGCCAAATATTTCGATTCAAATAAGAACTATGATCCACTTGATAACCATATGATATTTAGCAAACCACCAGCTTTCAACGGTTTTGATTTGTCTTTACCAAGAGCCGTTTGCTCCTGGACTAGCCAAATCTTGATGGACCTAGTCAACATCTTGGTGAGCTGATTACCAATTATGGTTTTTCCACTGCCTTTACCACAAGCCATAATCTTGCGGGCTAGCCAACTCATTCACTTTTTAGGATATGGCGAGTTGATTTACCATACAATTTTGGGCAAATTGCAAGCCGTCAACGGATTTGAGTTATCTTTACCAAGAGCCGTTTGCTCCTGGATTAGCCAATCCCTTTGTCGGTTAGACATGGCGGACTGATAACCACAAAAATTTTGAAATAAAGTGAAAAATTTTTGAAAATTTTGGCCAAAAACGGGGGTACTTGAAAGTATTTTGATAAAATTAGCTAGAATTCCCCCCCCCCCCCCCCCCCCACACACTTAGAAATGAATATTGTCCTCAATATTCAAAGTCCTGGCTATTATGCCGACTCTTTGAACGGAAAAAGCCAATATTCGAATCTAACTGAGGAAACACCATATTTCACTTTATTTCTACATATATACATTTTTTTAACTTATATACATATACACATTATCAAACAGCGGGGGGGTTGGCCATTCCCCACACTAGGTGGTAGAAAATAGAAAGAAATCAGAGATACGGGTGAAAACCCGTATTGTGCTATTGTTTTTGTTCATCGAGTCGCTAGCTTGACTCGATCCCCGAATTCAATTGTCCTTGGGGAAAGTTTGGAGATCCGGGACAACCATGGATGGTATGTCCTCTCCAAAATAGTGTTTCAACCGATGTCCATTCACTTTGAAATTTGGACCGTCATTTTGAGATAATTCGACGATGCCATAAGGATAAACCTTAGCGATAGTGAATGGACCAGTCCATCGGGTTTTGAGATTTCCCGAGAAGATCTTGAGTCTAGAGTTGAAAAGAAGGACTCGATCACCAACGTTAAAAACGCGGTTCTTGATTTTGGAGTCATGAATCTTCTTTGTCTTTTCTTTATAGATCAAAGAGTTCTCGTAAGCTTGATCACGAAGTTCATTTAATTCATTCAGTTGAACTTTCCGATGTTCACCCGCAGTTTTAAGGTCAAAATTTGCATGCTTGAGAGCCCAATAGGCTTTGTGCTCAAGCTCGATCGGAAGATGGCACGCTTTCCCGTACACAAGTTTGTAAGGCGTACACCCAATGGGTGTTTTGTAAGCCGTACGGGAAGCCCAAAGTGCATCATCTAATTTATCCGACCACGATGCACGATTTTCACCTATGGTTCTTTCCAAAATTCTCTTAATTCCTCGATTGGAAACTTCTACTTGTCCACTTGTTTGTGGGTGGTACGCAGTAGAAAGACGGTGAGTTACACCATACTTTTGCATGACTTTGTCAAATTTGTCATTATAGAAGTGCGTACCACGATCACTGATAATAGCACGTGGAGTTCCAAATCGAGCGAAAAGAGCTTTCAAAAATTTCACAACAACTCGGGCATCATTAGTGGGTAAAGCTTTCGCTTCAACCCATTTTAACAAGTAGTCAACAGCCACGAGTATATACTTGTTGCCATGAGAAGACGGAAATGGCCCCATAAAATCGATGCCCCAAACGTCAAAGATTTCACAAACTTGAATTGCATTTTGAGGCATTTCATTCTTTTGTGAGATATTCCCGTGACGTTGACAAGCGTCACAGGATTTGACTAATTCCTGGGCATCCTTGTAAATTGAGGGCCAAAAGAAACCGGAGTCAAACACCTTTTTGGCGGTGTAGTTTGGATTGTGTTGGCCCCCCGTGGGACCAGCATGACAAGCCTTTAGAATTTTAGTGGCTTCTTGACCATATACACACCGTCGGATGACTTGATCCGCACAGACTTTGAAAAGGTAGGGGTCGTCCCAGAAATAATGTTTCACATCCTTAAAGAACTTGTTCTTTTGTTGGGACGACATTCCTTTCACCACAAAGTTACCCGCAAGGTAATTTGCAAAATCGGCAAACCATGGGGTAACAGATACTCCACGAAATGAAACCGCATTGAGCGTCTCGAGAGGGAATGTTTCATTAATTTCTTTCCTCTCGAAGACATCTTGGTGGGGGTTTTCCAATTGGGAGAGATGATCAGCAGCTAGGTTCTCAGCTCCTTTTTTATCACGAATAATGATATCAAATTCCTGTAGGAGGAGAACCCAACGGAGAAGTCTCGGCTTTGCATCTTGTTTTGCAAAAAGGTACTTCAAAGCCGAGTGATCCGTATACACTATGCTTTTGGTCAGTATCAAGTATGGCCGGAATTTTTCAAAAGCATACACCACAGCTAATAATTCTTTTTCGGTGGTGGTGTAATGGCTTTGAGCCTCGGTCATAGTTTTGCAGGCATAGTGTATAGGCTGAAAATGTTTTGTTTTTCGTTGCCCCAAGACTGCCCCTATCGCATAATCACTAGCATCACACATGAGCTCGAAGGGCAAGTCCCAATCGGGGGCAACAAGAATCGGTGCCTCGGTAAGCTTTTTCTTAAGTGTTTCAAAAGCTTTGATGCACTCGGGGGAGAAGATAAAAGGAGCATCCTTTTCGAGGAGATGGGTCATAGGCTGGGCGATTTTAGAAAAATCTTGAATAAACCTACGATAGAAACCGTCGTGACCCAAAAAGCTCCTAACACCTTTGACGGTAGTGGGATGAGGTAATTTCGCGATGACATCAACTTTGGCTTTGTCAACCTCAATCCCATTCTTTGAAATTTTATGGCCGAGGACAATGCCCTCTTTGACCATAAAGTGACTCTTCTCCCAATTTAGACATAACTTTGTGTCTTCACAACGTTTTAGCATGCTGTCTAAATGGGAGAGACATGATTGGAACGAATCCCCAATGACCGAAAAATCATCCATAAAGACCTCCATAGTTTTCCCGGTCATGTCAGAAAATATGGCCATCATACATCTTTGAAACATGCCCGGAGCATTACATAGACCAAATGGCATACGTTTATACGCAAAAGTTCCATAGGGGCACGTGAAAGTGGTCTTTTCCTGATCTTGCGGATCAATGGGAATCTGAAAATAACCCGAGAAACCATCGAGGAAGCAATAATACTCATTCCCCGCTAATCTCTCGAGCATCTGATCCATAAAGGGCAGAGGAAAATGATCTTTGCGGGTGGCGTCATTTAACTTGCGATAGTCAATACAAACACGCCAACCCGTAACCAAACGAGTTGGAATCAACTCATTCTCCTCATTTGTGACAACAGTAATGCCACCCTTTTTTGGAACACAATAAATTGGGCTAACCCAAGGACTGTCCGAGATAGGGTAAATCAATCCGGCATCAAGAAGTTTTAAGACTTCTTGTTTGATAACCTCGTGAATTTTTGGATTCACCCTTCTTTGTTGTTGGACTGCAGGTTTGAAGTCGTCCTCCATTAAAATCTTGTGAGTACAAAATTCAGGGTCAATGCCCTTGATGTCGGAGAGTCGCCAAGCAATTGCTTGTTTATGAGACTTCAAAACCTTTATGAGAGCACCCTTTTCCTCAACACTTAAGTCTTTAGCAATTATGACGGGTAATTTATCATCACCCTCCAAAAATGCATATTCAAGATGAGGCGGCAAGTCCTTAAGTTCAACCTCAGGGAAGTCATCAGTTTTCTCAACATTTTTTACTTCCTCTTTATGAAGTGTTTGTGGTAGAACAGGAAGAGGAGAGGGATCTTCGTTTAATAACTTCTCAATCAGGAGAATATCCCTCTCGGGGTCAATCTCTTGGTTATCGATTCCATCGGGAATCGAGTCACTTTTGAGAAAGGCCTCAATTTCTTCTAAGATGAAGTCACTTCCCTCAAACGGAGTGAGGGAAGGAGAAGAATTGGCTATGATGGGATGAGAAGATTGAGTGAGGTTTTCACTCGAAGAATCATCAATGAAACCTAAAATCTCTTGAGCATACTCCTCAGCAGCAACATCGATGACATCTATTTGATTCACCGATTCTAAGTCATAATTGGAGGAGTATCTCGAAGTTTGATTTAGGTTGAATGTAATGGCTTCCGTTCCAACACGCAATGTGATCTCTTGCTCAAATACATCGATGAGAGCATGCCCAGTTCTAAGGAATCCCCTTCCAAGAATGAGAGGGAGCCTTGAATCAGCATCAAAGTCAACAATTACAAAATCTGCCAGAAAATGGAACTTTCCCACTCTAACAAACACGTCCTCGGCAATGCCAAGGGGACGAGAAATCGAACGATCAACAAGCTCTAAAGTCAAGCACGTGGGAGTAAGTTCGGGAAGAGAGAGTTTCTTCCACACAGAATATGGCATCAGGTTAATGCTAGCACCTAGATCGGCCAAGGCGAAGCATTCAACCATACCCGGGAAAGTACAAGGAATGAGGAATTTCCCGGGGTCTCCAAGCTTTTCAGGAAGCTTTTTCAAAAGAACTGCTGAGCAGTTCTCATTTAGAGGAGTTCTTTCCATCTCAAAGAGTTTTTCTTTATTACTTAACAGATTTTTGATTGTTGATGCAAACTTGGGCATCAAGAGAATAGCATCCGCGAAGCTAATGTCAAAGTGCAAATCTTGGAAGATTTGGAAAAACTTATCCATTTGGTGATTAGCCTTTTCGCGGAGCTTTTGTTCACTGAGACGTGATGGGTAGGGAATAGAAGTTTTGGATTTAGGGTTGTCCACTGGAGTTTCTGGTGGTTCAAAGACAACTCCAGGCTTACATCTGGTTTCAGGAATAAACTGAGGTTGGACGTGTGCTGTACTTCGTGGGCTAGGAGTTTG
The DNA here is from genome assembly GCA_030686995.1 of Artemisia argyi. Taxonomy (NCBI): domain Eukaryota; kingdom Viridiplantae; phylum Streptophyta; class Magnoliopsida; order Asterales; family Asteraceae; genus Artemisia; species Artemisia argyi. The sequence continues at coordinate 157,440,754 of CM060677.1, read as the reverse complement.
CACCTTGTCCTTTGTCACCTCAGGTTCACGTTCCACTACCTTTGGAGGAGAGGAAGAAGAGGTAGTAGGAATCGCGGGTTCATCATATGAAGCACCACTTCGTGTTGTGATCGCCTTAGCATCGCCCCTCGGGTTAGCGATCGTGTTGCTCGGTAAAGTAGTACCTGAGCCCGAAGGTCGATCATTTAAAGACTTCTTGATATCAGAAATCTGGCTGACCAGCAACTTGTTCAACTCTTCTTGGGACTTCATGAATTGTTTTAACAACTCGTCAGATGAAGGCCCGGTTGGAACAATAGCTTGATTCGGATTAGGAATATTTGGAGCTCGATTGTTCGGATTGGGACCTTGATTTTTAAAATTACCCTGATTAGGGTTGTTGTTTCCATGAAAATATCCCGGATTGAAATTACCCTGACCATGGTTTCGATTAAAGTTTCCTTGATGTTGGAAACCTTGGTTTTGATTGTAAAAACCATGACCCTGATTGAAGTTACCTTGGTTTTGAAAACCTTGGTTCGCTCTATTTTGATTTTGGCCACGGTTTTGGACATTTTGGTTTTGATTAAAACCGGGAGGTCCAGGATAATGATGATGAGGACGATAGCTAGGGTCCATAGGAGGGTGATATTGATTGCCTCCTTGATTTTGGGACCCGGCTACAGCATGAGCTTCATATGGAGTACCATCAGTAGTTGTGCAATTGTAGTAGGCATGCGGCCCACCACAAGTCACACAAACTTCCACTTTTTTAACCTCAGCAGGTGGAGGATGTTGTGGAAACGAAACTTTCTTTGTTTGGGCGAGAACCAAAGCTTGAATAGCTTCAGTGAGCTTGTCAATCTTAGCATCCGTGCTAGATTGACTCACAGAAGATGAAGTGGAAGGACCCGCATTGATTTGAGAAACAATCGGTTTGCTTCGTGTAGAGCGGACCTTGGACTTGTTTTCTATGATCTGTAAAGCTTCTTTCGTGGTTCTACTCAAGAAATTACCTTTCGCGGAGGCATTGAGAGAATCCTGATCAGCTTGGCTCACGCCATTGTAAAAAGTATCGAGTTGCATCAACTTAGAGAAACCATGATGTGGACACTTGCGAAGTAATTCTTTGAAACGATCCCACGCTTCACCAAAAGATTCATCATATTTTTGAGTGAACTTGGTGATTTCGTTCTTAAGACTCGTGGTCTTGGAAGGTGGGAAGAATTCATTCACAAATTTTTTGACAAGATCTTCCCATGTCTCAATAGATCGTGGAGGTTGTTTTTCAAGCCAAATCCGGGCTTGTCCCTCCAGGGAGAATGGGAAGAGAAGAAGTTTTATTGCTTCACAAGGGACATTCTTGTACTTGATGGTCGATGTGATTTTATTGAACCATCGAATGTGAGCATGAGGATCGTCCCTCTCAAAACCGTAGAATTGACTTGAGGTTACAAGATTGAGTAACCCGGTTTTGAGCTCAAAATTATCAGCCACGATGGCTGGAACAACAATGGCATCTCCGTAACCCTCGATGGGTGCTTGGAGAAGCTCACACATGGGGCGGTCTTCCGCCATGGTGACAGTGGGTGAGGCAACAGTACGGATCTCAGATCCGACTGTTGGTGCTGAACGTCTGCGAGGTCTTCGAGGTTTTCGAACAAGCTCACGTAATGGGCTCGTGGACCTTGAAGAACGAGTGCGCATGCACTAGAGATAAAACCAATCAAAACAAAATCGAGGCAAATCTACAATGAGCTTAAACCAATAATCACAAGCAAGTGGCTTCTTTAAGAAAGGTACACCACTCACAGGGATACAAAGGCAAGTTTTAAATCTTTGGTTTGGGAACTTATTATGTTCACACCCCCAGTTGGTAGGTGTTTTGTCTTGGTTTGCGACGGTTGGTTTTTATGTATTTATTATTATTCACAAGAAAAGACGGATGTTTTTGTGTTTTGTGTATGGGTTTAAAAACTTTTGGACAATATTTTTGATATCGTTCCGTTTACCAAAATCGTATTTCTTTAAGAATCACCTTAAAAGAAACACAATATAGAAAACATAACGATCTGTTTTGTTGTAAATTTTTTTTTTTGGTGTTTTAACACTTTAGGAAAAGTGTTAATGACTCTTTTATGTTTTGATTTAAAATTTACAAAAGTGATGGTATTTGTACAGTGACTGAAGGTGACATAACACTAATCTCAAAAGACGCTATAGAAACGCGCACACCTCCCCGGCAGCGGCCCCAAATTTTGATTGGCTCAGAACAGTCAACTTAAATTAGCCAAGTATATGGTCAACAAAGTCAAACTACCTTGACCAATGCTTCCGGGTAATATAGAGTATCACCAGGTCGTTATGTCCCGACGAGGTGTGGATTGTGCTTTAGCGTGCTTGTGATCGGGTGATTATTCACAGAAAAGGGTTGTAATGAGAATTATTTGAGAATTATGAAATGAAATAGCTTAGGAAAGCTATGTGATTGATTACTGGAATTGAGATTAGGAAGAATCGATTTAAAACCTAAAAACGTACGCTGACGAACGTAACAGAAAGTACAACTGATGAACTGAAAAGGCTACGAGTGTGAAATTATTGTTTTTACAATCCTAATAAATAAAGAAAACAAGCGGGGTAGCCCGCGCTTTGCCGCGGATTTGTTATTTTTTTTATGGTGTTGTATTTTTCTTTGTATTTTTGTTTTGTATTGTTTTTGTTATTTGTTTTTTTTAAAACAAAAATGAATGACCGCATAATAAAATGTTTTTGTGCAAGTTTTGTATTTTTTTATTTAAGGAAAATTATTTATAGTTTCACAAAAAAAAAAATAAAAAATAATAAAAAATAAAAAATAAAAAATAAAAAAAAAGCTACAGTACATATGCTACAGTAACGTACAACATGGGACAGCACAAATGTTACTGTTTAGTCAATTGTGCGGTACAACTCTTTAAAGCACAACTGCTACAGTAAAATCCTGGGCTTTTAATATATTTATAATTTTAAGAAAAAGAAAAATTATTTTTACACTATTTAATTATTTATTATTAATTAATAACTAATTATTTATTAATTAACTAATTAAACTAATTAGAATTATTAAAAATACTAAAAAGGCTTAGAAAATTAAGAAAAATTTTACAAATCTAATTAACCATCATAGGAATCCTAAAAATTTATAAAAAGTTGATTTTATGTATTTTTAAACTAATTTACTAATTATTATTCTAATTATTTATTAATTACCAATTAAACTAATTATATTATAAAAAAAATAGAAAATGAATAGTATAAATTCTAGAAAAATTTATAAAAATGTTTTAACTTATATAAAAGCTAGAAAAATTATAAAAACTAGGTGTTACCTTATAAAATCTAATTATGCTATTTAATTATTTAATATTAATTAATAATTAATTAAACTAAAATTAATTCTAAAAACCACTAAATGACAAAAGAAAAATCTGGAAAAATTTCTAAAATTAATTTAATATAAAATAGATTTAACAAAAATATAAAAATGATAAAGTGCTTTTAAATAAGCTAAAAAGAAAATTAAAATGATAATTTCTATTAAATAGAAGCTATCACTATAATTAAAATTGGTTTTTTGTGTTTTTTCTTTTTCCAAACTATTTTTACACTAAAAACTAATAACTTTTATGAAAACACTTTTTGTGAAAACCAGAAATAAGCACTTTGAGAGCTTATTAGTCCAAACAGTTGACTTTCTTTGACCACACAAGGATTTTAGGCTCAAATGGAAGTGTGTGGGGTCCACAATGGTTAATTCAGGTTCACACAAGTTACTTGGACAATTTTAGATTAGATTCACACAAATAAGCTATGAAAATAAGCCACAAGGCCTGAATAAGCAATAGCTTATTTGGATTCTGAGACAGAAGTGGGACAGAGTTTGAGTGCAATTCCAAGTGGGGTCCACTGATCCTAAGGTCAAACTAATGGTCAACTCTTGAAGCCTGACAGGAGGGGGTTGGAACCCAAGATTGGACTGTGGGAGCCACTGGGGTGGCCACAATCAACCACCAAAGGTGGTGGTGTTGCTGAGGTCTGATCTGAGCAGGGCAGGGCCTTGCCCTGCAGGTATGTCTGAGGGGTAATTTAGTCCACAAATAAAATTCACAAAAATATAAAAATGCAAGGAATCAAGAGTTCTACTGGTAGATTATACACCCAACAAGTTTCAAACCCTAAAACCAAGTACAAAAATCATGAAAATTCTTGCCATTTTGAGAAAAACTGAGATAAACACTTTTTGACTTTTTGAGAATACTTGCTAAGTTGACTTTGGCGAGTTTTGATCTAGGTTTACTGATTAGTTATGATGTTTTTAACTATAATGAAACTAAAACAAGTCAACTTAAACACTTTTGCAAAGATTTGAGTGGTTTTGGTGCTAAAAAACCTACACATTCAACTGTGTAGGCAAATTTCACAATCATTTGACTTTTTCTTAAAAGGATACTTGTTTTTGTGACTTCACAAACCTAAAGTGACCTAGTGTAATGTATTTGAACTGAAAATGACAACAATGGTAGACCTAAACTCCTAGGAACAGACTAATCCAGACACTCCCTTAATGGGATTGGTTTGAAAGTTTTCAAAGTTTCAAAGTGACTTAAACCATACTACTAACATAGAATCATATAATATGACTAATTAAACCTATTTGAGCATAATTATGTCACTAACAACAACAATAACTCAGAAATCACCAAATTACTATATTTGACAGTTAAAATGATAAAATGAGTAACAAAAGATTTAGATGAACAAGAACTAATGATTAAGCAATAATTTAACTTCTAAACATGAAATAAACATAAAAACACAAGTATTAACAAGGATGAGCAGTTGAATCAATGAAATGGAAAACTTGATCAATAAGGCTTACAATGAGCTTCCAAGAGTAAAAGCATGAACCAAGGACCAAGATTCACCCTATAGTCTCCCCTGAGACACTAAACCAAGTTTCCACAACTTCCTTTGCTCCACTCTTCTTCTGAATCCAGAATTCAAACCCAAACTTACACAGTTGACTTATGTTGACCAATTTTATATTTGTGAATTTTTTTTAGCTACACTGAATTGTAAGTTACTAGAAGCTTTTACAAGCTTCCTGGGAGCTTATATGATCTATTCTAGTCCATGATAACAACATAAACTATCATTGCACCATACTTGAGATTTTTGATAAAAAATGTACAAATTGGAAATCAAACTGAAATGTTGAAATTCATTACTTAAAAAGATTAAAATTACAATAATAAGACTTAAACAACTGCTAGAATGTTTGAAAATACAATAAGGATCATAAAAATTACTAATCGACTAAGTTTTTACACTAAGTTATACTACTCTCTCTTCCACTGCTTCTTCTTGCTATATATATGACATTTTTAGGTCTTGGCAGTCATAGAGGACTTTCCCACTTCACTTTAAGCCGTTGGATGGCTCATATTTGATCCCAGCCTTTAAAAGGCATTTTGGCGCCTTTTTTTCTTTCCACTGTTTTTGGTTGAATATTAGGTTTAGGTGAGCAATAAATGCCACTTGGATGTTAGTTGAGGTGGAGGGAACAAGGAGTGGGCTGCTGAGGTGGAGAAGGGGGGAGGTTGAGTATTAAGGTGAGTTTGCAGGCTTGGTGGTGGAGATGGTCAACGTTTGAACCTGGGTGGATTTATTTAAAACGGGGAGGGAGTATATTTTGGTGAGGTGGGCTGAGGTTGTGTGAATGGGCCAAGGAAGGGAGGAGTGGGCTTTTGGAGTGATAAGGGTGTTGGGCTATGGTTTGGTTGTTGGGTTATAATAACTTCAAGGGTCCGTATGGTTTTTTTACTAGTAAGCAACAAGGACCAATTTTGTAATTTTCAGAAAGTTGGGGGGGGGGGGGGGGGGCTGAAGTATATTATTCCCAAAGTTGTTTCAAGGATCAAAGTAGCCAAACTCCAATGATACAAGGACCACAATTTTTTTTTTTTTTTTTTTTTTTTTTTTTTTTTTTTTTTTTTTTTTTCATTTTAAAAATCCCAGGGACCTTTTTTGCAAACTTTCAAATTCCAGGGACCAAACATGTAAAATTTCCAAACTTTTCACCCAAAGTCCATTTTTGATAACTTTTGATTTTTTAAGGACTTGTGTTGACTTTTCTTTTAAAATAAATGCATAGGGACTATTTTTGACAAGTTTTGAAACTTAGGGGACTGAAACTGCCAATATTTCAAACTTTGATCATTTTTCATTTTTTTTTGCTCTTTGCATTTAAAACACATAAAACACAATCCCTGAGATAATTTCAGTATTTTGATGACTTTTCGATTGTTTTTGTATGTTTTGGCAGTTAAAATACGATAAAAATGATGAGTGTTTGAGCACTCATCAGTTTAAAATTCAAAATTTGCAATGAATGGGCGGGATTTTTTTTAAACGTTTAAAATTCAAAATTTGAAATGAATGGGCGGGATTTTTGGGCTTATTTAATACTATTTCAGTTCATACTTAATTCTCACACAATTCACACATTATTCTCACACAATTCTCTTAGACAATGTCTCGCAAAAATTTCTCTCAACAATTTCCAACTCACCAGGACTTCTCCCAACAATTTCCCACTCACCGTGATTTTTCCCAGCAATTCCCAAGTCACCATGACTTTGGCCAGCAATTCCCAAGCTCCAGCATGAATCTGAATGCAACTGCACCCGTGAACACTCCACCGGAAGACATCTTTCCGGTATTCACACCGGATAATGAACCGGTGCCTAATCCACATGTTGTCCAACAACAACTCGATCAACCGTGAAAAATCTACCGGTGGAAAACCAACCCATTTGGAGAGGGTTGACTGATGAAGAATTTTTTGAACAAAATATGCAAGAATTGTTACGTGTTGAAGCAGAGGAAGAAAGGGAAGCAAGAGCTCGTGAGCAGCGAGCAAAAGCCAAAGAGGATCGTCGAAACCGTCGAGCAGAATGGCGCTGGGCAAATGGAATAGACCGTGTGCCAACGAGTGAGGACGATTTGAGTGCCTCCTATTCGAGTCACGAGGGCTACGTGTCGGATGATTCGTTTTATTAATTCGTAGTTTAGTTTAATCGTAGTTTATGTTTAAGTATCTTAATTAGTTTGTATTTTTTTATTGTAATGTGTGTTTTTTTATTTGTAATGTTTGTTTTTAATATTAATGAAGTTTATTTAGTTTATATTGTATATATTTTAATTTAAGTAAAAGAAAAAAAAATAAATAAATAAAATTGGCTGACGGCACCAGAAATTCTGGTGCCAACGGATACCCCTGAAATGTGGTGCTGTGGAGCTTTTTGCTGACGTGGCAGGAAAAAGTTCCCACGGCACCACATCCACGACTTGACTATACCCAATGCTCTAAAAGGCAAACAGTTAAACAAATGAGTTTTCCACTGTTTAGGTTACTCAAGCAGGGCTAGTTTTTTACTAAGATGTACACGGCCTAACGACATATTCTTGTGATTGTTTCCGACCTTTTCAATGGCCACCCAAAATGTGTACCCACTAAGCTTTGAACCTCAAACCTCGTATTTTTTAGCTGTTTACGTATAAAATAAAAAAAAGTTATTTAGGAAACTGTTATTTACTATATATACTAAAGGGGGAGGAATACTAAAGGGGGAGGAATAGTGTTCTGTGCATCTATAAAAAAGTATTTTCTAATAAAAAAATAGTTTCTTAGTAAAAGATTAAAGTCCTATTGGTTCTTGCAATGAGTCCACAACTCCATGCACTCACAAGCACATGATCAAAACAAGGCATTCATAAAAAAATAAATAAATAAATAAAAATAAAAAATAAAAAAAAATTACGAAACACACCCTGAACTTCTTAATATTTACAACTTTTTTATATAACAAACTTTATTTACCAAATATCTAATAAATCTCTGGCGGTTTCTTAAATAAAAAAATTACTACCAAATAGGTCTCTCGATAAAAAAATTGAATATTAATATGCTTTTGACCTACGTACGGTTTTATAAAAAAAATTGAATATATGTATAGTTTTTAAATAAAAAAACTTTCAAAATGCACCCTTAACATATATCAAAATAACTTTAAAAACTAGCCTAAACTTTTTTAAATTATAAAGCCCAAAGACATGCAGATGTATAAAATTTATATATAATTCTTTTGTTTATATAGCAAAGTTTATTTACAAAACATATAACAAATATCTAACGATTTACATTGTAGAAACGCCTCAGCATTAAAAAAAAAAACATGTCTAATATTAATATACTCTTGACATACTTGCGCTTTTATAAAAAAAAAAAAAAAAAGAAAAAAAAAATGAAATTTAGGATATATTTCTTTTTAAAAAAAATAGAGATATCTAGCAATTTTCTAATAATAAACATATAAACGAACATGCCGCTGACATCTCGAGGTTAAAAAAATTGTGAAAAATTTGGTATAAAACCCCGCCGCAACGCGGTGGGCGCTTTCTACTTCTTGTCATATATACGTATGAAACAAAAGTATATTCAATTAGTATAAAATATTATGCTCTAAAGGAAGCTACGTACCATCTAGAAGAAAATTATAAAAAATAGGAGGAACTAAGTGACAAGATATGTAGGTTGGTGATGTAAGCTCTCCTATCGTGGTATAGTTGTTATTCATGTGTATGCTTATATAAAACTATTACTTAGATCTTATTGTGTGAATATAATTGTCATGAAATATTGATACACGTTAACAATTTCTTAATGTGTTATTGCTGGTTGCTAAAAATTGAGGAAGTTATTGCATAATAATTTATTACAGTTGTCACGTCGAATATCTTCGGTAAAGAAAGCATCATTTTGAATATTGTTTCTGTTTCATATATGGTGGGATGATCATGATATTTATGGGTACACAAAATTTATAGTAGCATTTTTATTTTTATTTTATTTATTATTATTTATTTTTTTAATTTTTAAAAAGGCAACATTTATGGTATGTTTTAAACAAGAAGATGTTTGGGGTTGTTAACCAAATTGGTTATTTGTGCATTATGTTTTTATACAACAAATAAACAACTCTGGTTGCGTGTTAATCTGGTTTTGTCAAAAGATATACTAGTTTTGGGGTGTTTATTTCATGATACATAGACGTTTAGCCGATAAGATTAAGAAAATTATATATACTTATTTTTTGAAAAAGTTAAGCTATTTAAAATATAATTTTTGTTTGACAGACAAGACTTATTATTAAAAATATAATTTTTCATAATTTCTTAAAATCAAATACTAAGACATGTACTTTAGAAAAACATTTTTTTATCCCATTCCATCTTCATCTACAAACATACTCATAAGCTTATTTTTGTAATATTAATTTTCATATGTGAGACTTATTTCGAGCTTATAAGTTCATTGTACGGATATAAATTATAATAACCTCGTAAGTAGATAAATCAATAAAATTGAGCTTTCGAAAAGAGAAGTCATGCAAAAAAGATTTATGGTTTCACTAATGGCAGTCCTAAAAGCCGTAGTTAAGACGCTTACTTTTTACTATTATTGATTGTAAGAAATCAGTTCATTCAATAAGAATAAAATGTTTGTTATGTATTCAAACTCTTTGAAACACTAACCATTTTTCTCCGGAAATGTAAATCAAACTCTTAACTGTAGCGTTAAGAGTTGTTATTAGACCAGGCGTAATAAGGAGTCGACGATTGAGCCTTCCCCAAAGAGGACGCGTCCTCCTTACTACGTCCCATCCCTAGACGCATCTTCGAGCTCAAACTTTCAAGACTTGGTCAATGGCAAGGTGTCGTGGGGAGTGGGATTGCACAAAAAACAAAGCCAACGGTCCATAAATTGACTGTTTGGCATTCATTAAAAAAAATCTTTACTATAACTGATCGAATGCATTTGATTATTTGTGGTATAGGAAGAACAAAATCAAATGGATATATGTGATTATTGTTTGTGGTTCGGAATTTTGAAGAAAGAAATTGTTAATATTCGATTTTTGTGAGATATTGACAATTTGATATTTGTGGTTGTTTGCTTTGAAACAAGAAAGGCATGACAGGTAGTGGATATGAATGAGTGGTGAGAATCAAATGAGAACGAAATTGTGTTTTGGTTGCGTTTAAAATAAAAAGGAACGAAATTGTGTTTTGGTTGCGTTTAAAATAAAAAGGAGTGGGGTTTATATGAAGTGTAAAAATAGAGTTAAAGCATTTTGTGTTTGTGATCGATGAAATTTTAGATTTTGGTGTTCAAGAAAAATGAAAATAACAAAAGAAAAAAATAGAAATTGGTTGCAAAGTTGATTATCTTGTTATGTGTTGAAGTTGGTTTTAAAAAAGAAAAAGAAAACGTTAAGGTAACAATAATGAAGTCGATCTTCAGAGTGTACTTATTACATTTAGCTTTAAGAAAACAAAAAAAGTATATAATAATCAGGTAAATAAGCTAAAAATGACACATTCATATCTCTTCAACTAAAACTAAAATTTTTTATATTTAGCTTTAAAAGTATTACACAAAATGCATTTGTGTTTTAATATATATGAAATTAACAGTGAAAAGAAAGGAGACATGAAATTCTCGATTTGATAACCGATCACAACCATGCCTCATGAAAAGGGTCTAAAAATGGATTATCTATTTTATTTAATAAAACAGAGTTTTGTACAACCCTCTTAAGCAACCTTTTGTACAACTCTTTTAAGCCAACTAATTAATTTTTTCTAAAAATATCTTTTCACCTCACGCTGACACGCGGCAAAGAAACAGACTCATTATTACAGCCTTTGAAAAAACCCAATTTGTAAAGTAATTAAAACATACGTTATCAATAATCACAATTCAAAACCCTCTGCACAAACATACGTTATGAAGTTTAAATTGTTATAGATGGAATGCTATCAATAAAATTGATTCGCATAATAATTAATGACGCGTTTTAAAAAGAAAGCAAGTCGTCTCTTAATTCTATCGTCTTCATCAACAACTTCAAAATCTTCTTTACAATTATCTCAATCGACATAACACGTTTTTTTTCCAGACGACATAGTTTTTCAGAGTACCCAACCAAATGTAAGTGACCTTTAATTTATGTTTTCATTTTTCAAGATTATTTGTAATTGAGGAATTTTCATGTTAATGATAATTTATTTTAAGATTATTTGGGAATGATTTGCTTGACGAGCAATTTTGATTAAGTTTATGTGTTCGACGATCTCTTAAGACTCATATTATTTCATATGTTGTTTTTAGATGTACGCCAACTGTTTGATAAAATTCCACAATGAAACTTTTCTTTAAAATTTGTGTTTTAGAGGTTTGATTAAAGTCTTTGCTTTGTGAAGAACATGAATTTTCATTTGAAGATAAGGAGTCTTCAAGCCGCAAGAAGGTTTCTTGAAAGGTAACTCGATTCTAAAATTCTAATGATATCAGCAAGGTATTTATAGATTTGCTTATTTGTGTTCAATACAAAGAATGAATATTGAATCATCATTTTAGGATGTGTTGTTATCTTACCAAACTTTTTATGAGTATTCCTTTTATTTTTTGGTTTCTAAATATGTATACTGATGTTATATTCAAGAACATAAGTTGTAAGACCCGTGAGTTAAGAGTCGTACACTGATGTCCTACAAAAGAGAAATGGCCAATTGGTTGAACTTAAAGGTTGCATACAAATTCTCAAATAAGTTTATGAACAATTATAAGCTTATTCTATTAGATATTGTATGACATTTTACTATTCTTTTTGTTTTAAGTAGAGTCTAAACCACGTAATCATATATTTCTTTTAGTGTTATATATTACAGAAAGCATAACATAACTCTTGATCTATATGGATATGGAGCCTGCTGGGTGTTCACAGAGAATTACTAAACACTGGAATGTTGATTCTTCAACATAGGCATTAGTTATGTCAACTGATAGACAAGCGTTAGTTATATCAACTGATAGACAGGGTTCTTGATACATCTCACGCTTCAACCAACAATGGGAGTTATCCCTTGATTGGAGTTGTTTAAGGCGTGGTCAAGAATTTGATGAGTACCAAACATTTTGTACAAAAAAAATGTTGTTTATCCAGTTTTGGGTAATTGTTTAGTTAAGTTAGGCATTTGCGGAAGGACATTAGATAAGATGCAAAATGGGTGGTTTGGGTAACAGGTCGGGTAGGTTGGCCTGAAACACTTTTTTGTCCGAATATTTGGTTCTTATTTGGTATAATGCTTGGGCACTACCTTAAAAAGAAAGTTTAAATTTAAAAATTACAGTATTATAACAGTTGCAGTTTCAGGAGGTGTTTGGCATAATGTAAATTTGAAGAGACGTAATACGTATTATTAAACATTTGATATATATGTTAATAATTTTAAAATTTATATTTTTTATACTATTCAAGATAATTAAAGATATGTTATAATCTGATAGTGTTTGGTTTAGTACACATCCTTTCCCTAATTGCTCAATCATAACAGATGGTGTTTTTATGATTGGGTAAGTTTAAAGTATGTTGCCAAGTGCACCATGATTGAATAAGAGCCGTTTCCCGTGTGTAAGAGAGAGAGATTCAGAAAGGCTGCGAGTTTGTCTCTGGCTTAATATTTTTTTTTTTTTTTTTTTTTTTTTTATTAATATATAAACTACAAAGAAAGGATATTTATAAAATGATTGTGCATATCCTGAGGTCATTATAGTTTGGAAGTTCCATCCTAACTCCACCACACTAGATAGTTATCTACATGAAATGTTGTACACGTCAATACCACTACTTACAAAACACTATCCTTTCACGAGGTTTAAATATCCATTCATGCTTTGAATGGTTTATGATGATAATGTTAAAAGAGTATATCATAACATAGCAAACGTGATTGCATTAGATTTTTTTTTTTTTTTTTTTTTTTTAAATTATGAACATAGACCAATTACTTTTAATGCTAGAGATGTTTGGTTCTCTTTGTACTACAATCTGAGAGTTAGAATGATGTCATGTATAACTAATTAAGTTTCCATTTCACTAGCTCTTTAGTGATAAATTGCAGTTTGAAACATGGCATGTGAGGGGATGCTAGGTGTAAGTTGAAGTATAGGTCGAAGCATAAGCAAAGGTCTTAGCAAAGAGAATGGCGGTTGGCATATAGAAGGCGTGTTTACATGAGGAGGTAGTCGTAGTCATGATGGGCGAAACAGTCGTTAATCACATGAAGACGTCTCTACGTAACATATGTTGTTAATGTTCGTGATCTTGATCCTGCTCAACAAAACTTTTAATAAGATTTCTAAAATTGTTGAAGATAATGAAATTTTTTAGAGAAAATTAGAGACCGCGTTGATAAGTAAGTCATTTTCCTCTCTTTGATTGTTTATGTTAACTATTAATGAGTACTTAAAACAATAATGTTGTTGTTGCATTCGTTAATCTGAGGATTGGAATATCACTAAGTTAGGGTGTGTTTAAGGTTGCTTATTGCTTTCATTTGCTTGAAAATAAGAAGGTTTGGCTGAATTTAGAGTAAATAAGCCCAAAAAAAATGTTGCATTTTCAAACTGCGTTGAATCAAAGAGAAAAAAAAACACCCTTTATTATTGCTAACTTTAAATTAAATTATGCTTCTACCTATACTATTTGGGATTGATAAGTTTTCAAAGAGAGTGATAAATTTTCTAGAAAAAATAGGTTGCAGTTCGAAACTGCGTTTAAAAAGAGAGGAAGATGACTTTATTATTACTAATTTTATGAGAATATTAATTAATTATTTTCCATTCATGTTTTGTTTTTCTTTACGTTTTCAATAACAAATAAAGGGACTGTTTGGCATTGCTCATTGAAAGTACTGCTCCTAAAAGTGAAGTTTGGGACAATTTCTCATGTGTGATGATGTAGAACAATTCAAATATTTTTGGCCTCTTTACATCTTTTTGCTGGTATCTGATTGATTTAGCAGATTTGTGCAGTCCAAGACTGTCATTGTGGTGTTGTACGCTGTAGACGAAAACCAGGAGTGAAGCCTAACAAGTCAAAACTCCCTTCAAGCAGGAATTCGTTTTTTAACAACTTTATCGTGAACATGAAAAATTCTACTTCATGTCACAATGTTAGATTTCTGCACGCACAATCTTGCCATGTTACAACTTACAACATGTTATTTGTAATGGATAATGTGAATGGTAATACAACGTAAAAAATTTGTAATTTCTATTGTCAGAGTTAAAGTTAAGGGTTCCATAATCGTTAAAACTTTGTCATTGTGGGCATGTGAAATTGGTAGTGAGCCGACTCACATGTCATAGGTAACCTATGTTGGTCAATTTACAAACCTGCCATGTCTCATATAATTCACTCTCATTTTAGGAAGTCCATCTTAAAGAATGTGTTCTGTAGTGTAATTATCATGTTTACCAAATTCTACTATAGTGACAGTTGTATGTGTATTGTGTTATGTGTAACAATTCGCAATTTCAGGTTAATTTCTATTTTCGGAAAATTTTACTATTCATGTTACTATTCATTTCTTTCTGAAATTTTCCCGAAAGTTGATTTTTATTTCATATTCTCGAGTGATAAATAATTTCCATGGCAAATTAAATGTTTGACATTCGTCAGATCAGTTTCGTGAAAGTTATTAAGGAATTACATAGAATTAACCGTTTTAGGGCAAAACGTCATTCAGAAATTCTCCGCACAACGAAATTTGATCCCGTCAGGTGACCCCACATCAGAAAAATGTTTAACACATTCATGATTTATTTGAGAATAAATCATGACTGAGAAAAATCATGGCCCAAATAAACTTCGGCCGTGAAAAACTGAAATATTCAGTTTTACGCGTTTTTACTCAGCCGTAACCCTAGCCTTTACCTGCACCGCATTTCTAAGATGATTTGAGCTTTCAACTTATTTAAATAAGTCAACATATTTTTCCCTCCTCCATTGACTAAAAATCATTCCTTGATTTTATAAATCATTCCTTGATTTTTAGGCTTCCGGTTTGATGTCTAAAAGACATTTAAGACCAACCGACACCAGACTGAGCCCAGTCTAGACATTATAAATCATTTTAAATCATTTTTAGCATATTAGAAAAGTAACATTTTACTTTTCTCAGTTTTACGCAATATTCGTACATTTTACGTATTACGCGTTTTAGACCCGTGTTTCCAGCTTTTAGCAGGTTTTACCACCCAAATGGAACTTATCACTCATTTTATATTTTATTATGAGTCATATGGACATATCTAACAATACTTTAAAGTTTCATAATTTTACGACACCCGGTTTTACGTTTTAAGGCCTAATCATTTACGGTTGGCATTTCCCGGAGTCAAAAATGCATCTAATATCTAGATATTTTCATCCAACACACACCTCACCCCCCTTATCCTCTTTGAACCGCCAAAGGGGGGGGGGAGTCACCCTTGAGGTGGCTTGATCTTGTGCTAGGTTGTCTTGGATGATAACATGTGTTATTTTGGTAAAAATATCTTAAGAAACTAACCTCCTCAAAGTCATATATATACTCCCTTCCCTCCCTTCCTTGGCCGGCCATCCCAACACACCAAAACATCTCACATTAGCTCTAAGTCTTCTAATTTGTTGCAAGGTTCAAGTGAAGTTCAAGTATAGAAACCCTAGTTAGCTTATTTTCACCAAAAATCTTCCAAACCCTAACATACTTGGTGTTTTCTCTTGAGTTTAAATCCACTCAATACACCTCAACTTTCATTACATATCTTTCAAGAATACCAAAGGTAGAAAGGTTGCTTGAAGTGAAAAAGGGTTGAAGCTTGTCTATCAAAGTCCATTTCCTTACTAGTTACTCCTTTCTTTAATTAGAAAGCCTAAAGTTGTAAGCCTAAACCTACCATGCTTCTTGTTTATTTATCATATCCATCTCATTTACATGTTATCTTTGCTATATTATGTGTTGTAATTATGTCCATGATGTATCATGATGAGTAAAAGATGTTGTTGTAATGAATTATTGAAACAAGTTACTAAAACAAGCAAACTAGTGAATATCTTGGTATAACCTGATCAAAATGGTAAAAATTTTATATTGGATTATTACATATTACAGTAGAGGACTTAAAAAGAAAACCATAGCAATTTGAACCACCTAAAAAGAGTAAACGAGTCAAAAGTTATGGCGATTTGAAGTTACCAAAGATTTCCGGCAAAACTGCCTAAATGTTTCTGTGACAGAACCTAAAACACGCAAAAAGAGGCCTTTCTGGTCCGATTCATGAAAAAGTTAAAACACGAAAGTTGTTCGGAATCATGTTTTTCTTCAGGAACAAAGAGGCTCGAGCCTTGAAAACGCCTTCTGAGTGAGATATTTCTCAGTTTCTTAACAGCTATTTACATATTTTAAGTCACTAAGTTATTGTCATACTTTCAAAGGAATAAAAGGTATTATGACCTATAACCAAGACCCCCACCATGGCTAGAGCCAAGGTTGTGTAACATGACCTTGGAACAAGGACCAAAGGTCATGGCTAGGCCATGACGAAATGACCAAACCAACTTACAAAGGCGTAAACATGAAACAATGAAATTGGCGATAACATGAACAAGTAATTTGTATCTACTTCACCTAAAAGGAAACCATGAGATTTTACCAAGACAAATGGTCATACAAAACTTATGAATCAAACCCTAATAACAATCTTCATGTACCATAAACTTTCCTAAGTTTATCCAAATATCGGACATGTAACGTTTTCGGATCAAAACTTATATCTATATACTTTATCAACTACTACAATAGTAGGGAGCTTCATGTGAGGAGTTCATTATGTAAGCCGTCGAGATGAGTTGTGGATTTACGAGTTAAAGTGTCCTGGCTCCTCGAACGCTTACTAACATGACTTCTGAAATATGTTAGCCCGAACGGTAGTAAACGATATACCAAAACATACATGTTCATAAATCTTTCTTTCCAAGACTTACAAATATACATCATACCTCATCATGGACTAAATGCAAGATATATATATATAGGCACTCCGTTATATTCTTTACACAAATCCTAAGTCGCAACATTCTATTCTAGGTTGCTCGTAGAAACCTACGCGATCCGATCATCACCTTCATTATTTGCTATCGTACTTAAGGTGAGTTCATAGCCCCACTTTACATTACTTCAATGTTTTATAAACCCTTGGGGGGAATACATGCTACTTTTAAACCGAACACAATGCTTTGAAACTGTATGCTGCCTGATTGTTTTATTATTACTAAGTACCTACCTTGCCAATCCTAGGCCCCATCATGAACCATTTAATCACTAGTATTAGTGAGCGCGAGTATTGTGAATAGGCCTATTGGGATTGACGAATCCCATTTGTTTGAGCAGATTAGTTCAACAAATGCACTATATTTGAACATTTAAGTATGACGGCAAAGTACTTACCGGGGCAACATAACCGCCGATTGATATTGGTACCCGTTAACGTCTTGGTTGCATGAGCTTAGTACATAATAATAACTGTTTTGTTTTCTAACATGAGTATGAGTCTAATTAACTCATTACTACCAACATATTGTGTTCAACCGTTAAACAAACTCTATGAATATCACTCAACCTTTGTGTTGACCTCTTAAGCATGTATTTCAGGTCCATGATAATCAAGAATGGAGCGGGAAGGGCACGTACCGAAGGAAGAAGGCTATAAACTATTATGTCATTCGATAAAAACATCATAGACTTTATATTGATGTGTTTTGAAACAATGGATCATTTTGGGACCTTACTATGTAAACTTTGATACATTTGAATAATATGAATGACAACTCTTTTTATTACGATTCGTTTAGAGATCGTTTTCTATTATTATGACTGTTGTGCCGTCGAGTAACACCCAAGTTGAATTCCGCTGCATCATGAAGTGGGGGTGTTACAGATTGGTACCAGAGCCATGGTTATAGAGAAACGGGTCTAAGTGAGACCTAAACTATAACTACAATAACAAGCAAAAACATTTTTATAGCCTTCCGCTCTTCGTGCCTTCCGTCCTCCAGAAGATTATGGACTTATTACACATGTTATCCTACATGAACATATTTGTATATTGTCATATGCACATTTCCTTAGTTTGAGCATTTTCCATAAACATTTGATTATTTTTAACATCATAAATTGTAGACATCATGTCCGCACCTCCATCTCCTGATCATCTTCATGCTATGCCCGAGTATTTACCAATTCTTCCCGGACCCGATGATCCTTACTTTGAACAAATTGACTATGACGATGAGGAAATACCTTATGAGGATCTAGACAATGAAATAGATTCGGACGAAGATCCTGAAATGGATATGGACATAAACATCGATGAGTACGAAGAGGATCCTGAAATGGATGTTGACATCGAAGGCATCGAGGAGGAAGCGGAGGAACTATTAGTGGTGCCACATTTATCACCATTGACATCTCCACCTCCGGTTTCACCAATTTCATCCGAATCTAACCGTACCACTCCAGCTCAAATTCCGAAATCTACTTACCAAACCGGCGGAACATCTACATCTCCACATATGTTCGCGAACTCAGCTCAATACGAAATCTACTCTTTGAAACAAGCTCTCAACCTAACCCAACTCAAGGTTAAATGTATGGCAAGTCAAATGCACGAATGTATGTCCAAGGTAAATTCTGCTAGAATGGATGCCATGGATGCTCGAGACGACCTATATTGGTTTAAGCTTGACATGAGCTACGTGAAGCGTGACTCGACTCATGTTGGGGAAGAAGTCTTAAATCCTTTGACGGGCTTGGATAATGTCAAGGATAGACTCACTTTGGTTGAGAGGGCCCAAGAACAGGATGCGGTTCAAATTCACCAACTACTTAACCGCCTAAATACCGCCGAAATCCGGTTAGATGTGGCAAACTTTGACAGGTATCAACTTAGGAATGATTTGTGTGGGATGCAAACTCAAATGAGTTCCATACAACAAAGGTTATACCGAAAGGAGGTCAAAGAATACCGTCCAAACGAAAGCGTAGATGTGTTAGCAACACGCGGAAATAATAATCCGACCGGACCGCAACAACCTCCCAACCAACGTTAGACTAGTGTTATAGTACTAGTTAGCTTTTGTACAACGTTGTAATTACTAACTGAAAGTATCAGTTAGTAAGTTTTGAATGAACTTGTAATAAGTTCGATTTTGTAATCAACGTTATATAAATATAACTTTGTTTTATATACTACCATGTGTTGCTTTTAAGTTTCAAACATTATCATCCTATCATTCTTATCAAACATTGTGCTCATCTCACAACTCTCTAATTACAATGTATCTTTTGAACAATAGAATCATGGCGCCAAAGAAAAAGACCCCACCAACGATGACACAAGCCGCCATCCGCAAACTAGTGAAGGATAGTGTCAATGCAGCACTTATCGCTGAACGAGCAGCCGTAGCTGCAGCAGCTGCAGTAGCTGCCGATGCCACCACAGCTGCTGGTGCTGCTGATGCTGCAGCCGCTGCTGATGCTGCAGCCGCTGCTGATGCTGCAGCCGCTGCTGATGCTGCAGCAGCCGCAGAAGCCGCCACTGCTGCGGAAGCTGCAATAGCTGCAGAGGCTGCAAGAGTTGCCAGTCTGAACCTTGGAGGACCTACCCCTCCGGTGACCAATGTTACTACAGTACCAAAGGGTTGCTCGTTCATTTCCTACCTGAAATGTGAACCCCTCAAATTCAAGGGTACTGAAGGGGCTGTAGGTTTGACCCGTTGGTTCGAAAAGGCAGAATCGGTGTTCATTGTTAGTAAATGTATCGAGGGGGATAAAGTTCAGTATGCCACAAGTACTCTGTTGAATGAGGCCTTGTCCTGGTGGAACTCAATTGCTCAACCCATGGGCATTGAGAATGCCTACAAAATTACTTGGGCAAATTTGAAACAAATGATGATCAAGGAATACTGTCCACGCAGTGAGATACAAAAGTTGGAAGTTGAGTTCTGGGATCATACGGTTAAGGGAAATGATATCATGACCTACAACCGTAGATTCCAGGAACTGAGGATACTTTGTCCATCAATGGTTTCCCCAAAGGAAAAGATGTTGGAAAGGTATATTTGGGGACTTCCCTCAAGCATACAGGGGAATGTGACTTCGGCAAATCCCAAAGAACTTGATGAGGCTATGCGGATGTCCCGTAGTCTCATGGATCAAGTGGTACGTATGTCGGAAACCCGCAAGCAAAACAACAACAACACCAACAACACCAACAACAGCAATGCCAACAATCCCAACAATTCCCACTACCGTAACAACAACAACAACAAGAACAACAACAACAAACGACCATATGATGGTAACCGTGGGAATAATAACAACAACAACAACAACAACAACAACCAAACCCGAAACAACAACCATCACAATCAACAGAACAAGAGGCAGGAAGCCGCAACGGCTTATGTTGCTGCACCAGCTGGTGGTAGGTACGTGGGTAATCAACCACAATGTACCAAATGCAATTACCATCACGAAGGTCCTTGCCCGGCCAAATGCCACAAGTGCCAAAAGCCCGGACATCTTGCCAAGGATTGTAGGGGCAAGGGTATAGCTACTGGGGCTAACACACAGCCCATAGTTACATGCTTCGGGTGTGGTGAAAGGGGACACTACAAAAACAACTGTCCTCAAAACCAAGGGCCCCAAGGAGGAGGTGCTCGTGCTAGAGCCTATGTCATAGGAAAGGAAGAACCACACCAGGACCCGAACGTGGTTACCGGTACGTTCTTACTCAATAATATTCCTGTTAAAGTATTATTCGATTCTGGTGCTGATATGAGCTTTATATCTACTAGAATTGCGCCTTTACTTGATATTCCATCAATTACTTTAACCACTAGTTATAATGTTGAGCTAGCTACCGGTGACTTAGTAAATACCAATACCGTAATCCCAAACTGTACCCTTAATCTCTTAGACCACCCCTTTAACATCAATCTTATGCCAATCGAACTCGGAAGTTTCGATGTTGTTATTGGCATGGATTGGTTGTCTAAACATCAAGCTAACATTATTTGTGGTGAAAGAGTTGTGCACATTCCATGTGACAATGAAACTTTGATCATTCGTGGTGATCAAAGTGGAACCCGAATAAACATCATCTCATGTATCAAAACCATGAAGTACATTGAGAAAGGATGTTATGCTTTCTTAGCCCACGTAACAGAAAAGAAAACCGATGAAAAACGTCTCGAAGATGTTCCTATTGCCCGTGAGTTTCCTGAAGTCTTTCCAGAAGACTTACCCGGACTACCACCACATCGACAAATAGAGTTCAGAATTGATTTAATACCAGGAGCGGCGCCAGTTGCCCGCGCACCATACCGGCTAGCACCTTCAGAGATGCAAGAGCTATCAAATCAATTACAAGAACTTGCGGACAAGGGATTTATTCGACCCAGTTCCTCACCTTGGGGAGCTCCAGTTTTATTCGTGAAGAAGAAAGATGGGTCATTACGAATGTGTATTGACTATCGTGAGCTAAACAAACTAACCATAAAGAACCGTTACCCATTACCAAGAATTGATGATTTATTCGATCAATTACAAGGTTCAACCTATTACTCAAAAATTGACCTACGTTCAGGTTACCACCAAGTCAGAGTTCGTGATGAAGACATTCCAAAAACAGCCTTTAGGACACGATATGGTCACCATGAATTCCAAGTGATGCCATTTGGGTTAACAAATGCACCGGCAGTATTCATGGATCTCATGAATCGGGTGTGTAAACCATATTTGGACAAATTCGTGATCGTATTCATAGACGACATTCTCATATATTCCAAAAACGAAGAGGAACACAAAGAACACCTGAGAACAATTTTAGGACTACTCAAGGAAGAGAAATTGTATGCAAAGTTTTCCAAATGCGAATTTTGGATTCAATCCGTACAATTCCTTGGGCATGTGATTGACAAAACCGGTTTACATGTCGATCCCGCTAAAATTGAGGCAATCAAAAACTGGCCAACACCTACCACACCTACAGAAATTCGTCAATTTCTGGGTTTAGCCGGGTATTACCGAAGGTTTATTGAAGGATTTTCTTCAATAGCAAAATCTTTGACCAAGCTAACTCAGAAAAACAAGAAATACGTGTGGGATGAAGACGAAGAAAATGCTTTCCAAACCCTTAAACAAAAACTTTGTAGTGCTCCTATCCTAGCATTGCCAGATGGGATCGAAGATTTTGTAGTCTATTGTGATGCATCGTACCAAGGTTTAGGTGCCGTGTTGATGCAACGTGATAAGGTCATGGCTTATGCTTCGCGACAACTCAAGGTTCATGAAGAAAATTACACCACTCATGACTTAGAGTTAGGAGCTGTGGTCTTTGCACTAAAAATCTGGAGGCACTATCTATACGGTACTAGATGTACTGTGTACACTGATCATAAAAGCCTACAACACATTTTGAACCAAAAAGAACTAAACATGCGACAACGTCGTTGGTTGGAATTACTAAGTGATTATGACTGCGACATTCGTTACCACCCAGGGAAAGCAAACGTAGTAGCCGACGCCCTAAGCCGAAAGGAACGGGTTAAACCATTACGAGTCCAAGCCTTAGTTTTAACCATAAATTCAAACTTTCCTACCCAAATCCTTCACGCTCAAGCCGAGGCGGTGAAACAAGAAGACATCCAAAAGGAAAGGTTGGATGGCATGATACAAAAGAAATTCGAAACCCGTTCAGATGGAACTCTATGCTTCCAAGGTCGAAGTTGGTTACCACTTTATGGTGGCCTACGAGACTTGATCATGCATGAATCACACAAGTCTAAATACTCCATACATCCAGGATCTGATAAAATGTATCATGATCTTAAAATACTCTATTGGTGGCCGAACATGAAAGCCGACATTGCAACTTATGTTAGCAAATGTCTTACCTGCTCCAAAGTAAAAGCCGAACATCAAAAACCATCCGGTCCATTGCAACAACCAGAAATTCCTACCTGGAAGTGGGAAAGAATTAATATGGACTTCATTACCAAGCTCCCAAGGACATCAAGTGGTTATGACTCTATCTGGGTCATAGTTGATCGTCTCACAAAATCCGCACACTTTATACCAATCAAAGAGACTTACAAAATGGAACAACTAACCCGACTGTACGTCAAAGAAATAGTCTCAAGACATGGTGCACCAATATCCATCATATCCGACAGAGATGGTAGATTTACTTCCAATTTCTGGCAATCACTCCAAGACGCCTTTGGAACAAATCTAGACATGAGTACAACCTATCACCCTCAGACCGATGGTCAGAGTGAACGAACCATCCAAACACTTGAAGACATGCTTCGAGCATGTATAATAGATTTTGGAAAAGGATGGGATACTCATTTACCATTAGTCGAATTTTCCTACAACAACAGCTATCATACAAGTATTAAAGCAGCTCCATTTGAAGCACTTTACGGTCGAAAGTGTCGTTCACCTGCTTGTTGGGCTGAAGTGGGAGAAGTTCAACTCACTGGACCAGAACTTATCCGTGAAACAACGGATAAGATTGTACAAATCAGAAGTCGATTACAAGCCGCAAGAGATCGACAGAAAAGTTATGCCGACACACGACGCAGACCCCTAGAATTCCAAGTTGGAGATAGGGTTATGCTAAAGGTATCGCCTTGGAAGGGCTTGATACGATTCGGTAAACGAGGAAAACTAAACCCAAGATACATCGGACCATTCAAAATCCTAGCCAGGGTTGGCCCTGTGGCGTACAGACTTGAGCTTCCATCAGAACTCAGTAGTGTACACCCCACTTTCCATGTATCTAACCTAAAGAAATGCTTATCGGATGAATCACTTGTGATTCCCCTCGATGAAATTCAACTCAATGACGATCTTCAATTTGTTGAGGAACCCGTAGAAATCATGGACCGAGAGGTCAAACAACTCAAACAAAGCCGTATACCAATTGTCAAAGTTCGTTGGAACTCACGACGTGGTCCTGAATACACATGGGAACGAGAGGACCAGATACGAAAGAAATACCCACACCTTTTTACCAACGAAGCTTCTACCTCCAACGTAAATTGATCTCCGGGACGGAGCTCTCATATGGGGTGGAGACTGTAACAATTCGCAATTTCAGGTTAATTTCTATTTTCGGAAAATTTTACTATTCATGTTACTATTCATTTCTTTCTGAAATTTTCCCGAAAGTTGATTTTTATTTCATATTCTCGAGTGATAAATCATTTCCATGGCAAATTAAATGTTTGACATTCGTCAGATCAGTTTCGTGAAAGTTATTAAGGAATTACATAGAATTAACCGTTTTAGGGCAAAACGTCATTCAGAAATTCTCCGCACAACGAAATTTGATCCCGTCAGGTGACCCCACATCAGAAAAATGTTTAACACATTCATGATTTATTTGAGAATAAATCATGACTGAGAAAAATCATGGCCCAAATAAACTTCGGCCGTGAAAAACTGAAATATTCAGTTTTACGCGTTTTTACTCAGCCGTAACCCTAGCCTTTACCTGCACCGCATTTCTAAGATGATTTGAGCTTTCAACTTATTTAAATAAGTCAACATATTTTTCCCTCCTCCATTGACTAAAAATCATTCCTTGATTTTATAAATCATTCCTTGATTTTTAGGCTTCCGGTTTGATGTCTAAAAGACATTTAAGACCAACCGACACCAGACTGAGCCTAGTCTAGACATTATAAATCATTTTAAATCATTTTTAGCATATTAGAAAAGTAACATTTTACTTTTCTCAGTTTTACGCAATATTCGTACATTTTACGTATTACGCGTTTTAGACCCGTGTTTCCAGCTTTTAGCAGGTTTTACCACCCAAATGGAACTTATCACTCATTTTATATTTTATTATGAGTCATATGGACATATCTAACAATACTTTAAAGTTTCATAATTTTACGACACCCGGTTTTACGTTTTAAGGCCTAATCATTTACGGTTGGCATTTCCCGGAGTCAAAAATGCATCTAATATCTAGATATTTTCATCCAACACACACCTCACCCCCTTATCCTCTTTGAACCGCCAAAGGGGGGGGGGGGGGGGAGTCACCCTTGAGGTGGCTTGATCTTGTGCTAGGTTGTCTTGGATGATAACATGTGTTATTTTGGTAAAAATATCTTAAGAAACTAACCTCCTCAAAGTCATATATATACTCCCTTCCCTCCCTTCCTTGGCCGGCCATCCCAACACACCAAAACATCTCACATTAGCTCTAAGTCTTCTAATTTGTTGCAAGGTTCAAGTGAAGTTCAAGTATAGAAACCCTAGTTAGCTTATTTTCACCAAAAATCTTCCAAACCCTAACATACTTGGTGTTTTCTCTTGAGTTTAAATCCACTCAATACACCTCAACTTTCATTACATATCTTTCAAGAATACCAAAGGTAGAAAGGTTGCTTGAAGTGAAAAAGGGTTGAAGCTTGTCTATCAAAGTCCATTTCCTTACTAGTTACTCCTTTCTTTAATTAGAAAGCCTAAAGTTGTAAGCCTAAACCTACCATGCTTCTTGTTTATTTATCATATCCATCTCATTTACATGTTATCTTTGCTATATTATGTGTTGTAATTATGTCCATGATGTATCATGATGAGTAAAAGATGTTGTTGTAATGAATTATTGAAACAAGTTACTAAAACAAGCAAACTAGTGAATATCTTGGTATAACC
The DNA here is from genome assembly GCA_030686995.1 of Artemisia argyi. Classification (NCBI taxonomy): domain Eukaryota; kingdom Viridiplantae; phylum Streptophyta; class Magnoliopsida; order Asterales; family Asteraceae; genus Artemisia; species Artemisia argyi. Next base: position 157,415,038 of record CM060677.1, on the reverse strand, counting down.
TGATCAAAATGGTAAAAATTTTATATTGGATTATTACATATTACAGTAGAGGACTTAAAAAGAAAACCATAGCAATTTGAACCACCTAAAAAGAGTAAACGAGTCAAAAGTTATGGCGATTTGAAGTTACCAAAGATTTCCGGCAAAACTGCCTAAATGTTTCTGTGACAGAACCTAAAACACGCAAAAAGAGGCCTTTCTGGTCCGATTCATGAAAAAGTTAAAACACGAAAGTTGTCCGGAATCATGTTTTTCTTCAGGAACAAAGAGGCTCGAGCCTTGAAAACGCCTTCTGAGTGAGATATTTCTCAGTTTCTTAACAGCTATTTACATATTTTAAGTCACTAAGTTATTGTCATACTTTCAAAGGAATAAAAGGTATTATGACCTATAACCAAGACCCCCACCATGGCTAGAGCCAAGGTTGTGTAACATGACCTTGGAACAAGGACCAAAGGTCATGGCTAGGCCATGACGAAATGACCAAACCAACTTACAAAGGCGTAAACATGAAACAATGAAATTGGCGATAACATGAACAAGTAATTTGTATCTACTTCACCTAAAAGGAAACCATGAGATTTTACCAAGACAAATGGTCATACAAAACTTATGAATCAAACCCTAATAACAATCTTCATGTACCATAAACTTTCCTAAGTTTATCCAAATATCGGACATGTAACGTTTTCGGATCAAAACTTATATCTATATACTTTATCAACTACTACAATAGTAGGGAGCTTCATGTGAGGAGTTCATTATGTAAGCCGTCGAGATGAGTTGTGGATTTACGAGTTAAAGTGTCCTGGCTCCTCGAACGCTTACTAACATGACTTCTGAAATATGTTAGCCCGAACGGTAGTAAACGATATACCAAAACATACATGTTCATAAATCTTTCTTTCCAAGACTTACAAATATACATCATACCTCATCATGGACTAAATGCAAGATATATATATAGGCACTCCGTTATATTCTTTACACAAATCCTAAGTCGCAACATTCTATTCTAGGTTGCTCGTAGAAACCTACACGATCCGATCATCACCTTCATTATTTGCTATCGTACTTAAGGTGAGTTCATAGCCCCACTTTACATTACTTCAATGTTTTATAAACCCTTGGGGGGGAATACATGCTACTTTTAAACCGAACACAATGCTTTGAAACTGTATGCTGCCTGATTGTTTTATTATTACTAAGTACCTACCTTGCCAATCCTAGGCCCCATCATGAACCATTTAATCACTAGTATTAGTGAGCGCGAGTATTGTGAATATGCCTATTGGGATTGACGAATCCCATTTGTTTGAGCAGATTAGTTCAACAAATGCACTATATTTGAACATTTAAGTATGACGGCAAAGTACTTACCGGGGCAACATAACCGCCGATTGATATTGGTACCCGTTAACGTCTTGGTTGCATGAGCTTAGTACATAATAATAACTGTTTTGTTTTCTAACATGAGTATGAGTCTAATTAACTCATTACTACCAACATATTGTGTTCAACCGTTAAACAAACTCTATGAATATCACTCAACCTTTGTGTTGACCTCTTAAGCATGTATTTCAGGTCCATGATAATCAAGAATGGAGCGGGAAGGGCACGTACCGAAGGAAGAAGGCTATAAACTATTATGTCATTCGATAAAAACATCATAGACTTTATATTGATGTGTTTTGAAACAATGGATCATTTTGGGACCTTACTATGTTAACTTTGATACATTTGAATAATATGAATGACAACTCTTTTTATTACGATTCGTTTAGAGATCGTTTTCTATTATTATGACTGTTGTGCCGTCGAGTAACACCCAAGTTGAATTCCGCTGCATCATGAATTGGGGGTGTTACATTATGACTCATTTTTTTAAAATATAATGTATAAGAGCGTCAGGTGCCTGGCTCAAGCCGTTCCGCCACCTCAACATTTCACTTTTCATATTCACACACCAAAATAACACCATACTCATTTTAGGAAGTCCAATTATGATAAACATTTGCAATTAAAGATTCTAAGGAAGCAATTCTTGTGTCCATCTCTTTCGTGATGACAATCAACCACAGTCAAGGACAATCTCTCGGGCAACTTGGTTTGTATTTGCCACCGCCTGTTTTTACACATGACTAACTATATATAGCCGTCAAATATGGTTATTCGTGACGAAGACGAAAATCTCATTAATACCAATACCAACATGGACTACAAAGAAGTGTTAAACAATTTATGATCACATATAACATGTACACGTACACTGCATTCGTGGAATAAAGGATTGATACTTTTTATATATTATTTCTTGGATTTTTTTGGCTATTTTGTTTCATGTAATCCGTGTTTGATTATTGCCAACTACTATATATTTTACATTTGTTTATCCAGATGTGGTTCTTTCTAACTTATAACATTATAATATGCAATGTCGTTTACTACATTCTAAGACGTTACTTAAAAATACCCGTGAATTTCACGGGTCTTTTAGCTAGTATATTTATATGTCAATTAAAGTGAAAGAAAATTGAGAAAAAGACAATTACAACTTGTTGGAACTGAGTCATTAGTTAAGCACCTTCATCACTCTATTTCAACGAGCGTGTATAGTACGGAGTATCAGTTTTATAACAATATGTTCTCAATAAAAAAAAAAAAATGAAAGTAAAGTAAATCAAATAGAAGTAAAGAAATGAAAATGATGTAAAGTTGTCTTTCACCCCAAAAGTAGGATGAAAGTTTTTAATGCAAAATAATATCACTTTCAATACTTTACTTTTACTTTACTTCTCAACTAAAACTTGAGAACATAACAAATATCACTTTCATTTACTTTACCTCCTATTACCCAACTTGAGAACACAACGTTAAAGTCAAATGATAGAAGAGACAAGGTCGTTAACGTGCCAACGTGAGAGTGGGTCAGGAAACCAAATCATGTGTATCTTAGACAATTTAGTAATGTATAATATTTGATTAAAATCAACATTTTAACATGTGCTTACGCCCAAGTTTATTGATTCTCCTTCATCACTGGAACGATTTGAGTCTAAACTTTGTTTAATTTGTATATAAGTCCAAAATTCATCATGTGCGGTGGTAGGTGATCCTCAAAGCCAAATGACCATATCACCTAACTCTATGATATTTTTTTGTCATTTAAAATATTAAAGCACAATTATTTGATTTGGTTTACCAATTAATAATGAATGAAGACCAAGAAAACTGACCAACATGGCCATATGGGCTAGATGTGTCAAGACACTAGATTCAGAAAACACACATAAAAAATAGTAGCACGAATCAAATGTGAATAGATGTAATCGATACAAGTATTTGATTTGGTTTACATGAATAACTCAACTAGGTCCAGCGTTGTAGTAGACTCGTGTACTTTGGTATGAGTTTACAAATAAATAAGACATGTATACGCATGGGGTGGTGCTCTCTTAGACTGCGATTATGAGCCTAAGATTTCATAATAAGTATAATCATGATGGAGCAAGTTCTCATGATAATTTGCATGCCAATCTCTAACTAATCTACAATTTTAACCATATCTATAAAACCGATTCTTGCAACATCAATAGTAAATTGAATTCAGGGGTGTGTAAAACTTAGTTAAAACCGGAAAACTAAACTGTGCCGGCTATGTACATTCTGATTCTCACTACATGATATGTAAGAAATTGGCTATTGGTCTCAATCCAGTTTGTTTTGGTCTAATTATACTGATTGAAAGGACATCATTTACGTAAAAGATTAAGCTTGAATCGTTAGTCAAGAAGTTTGAGTCTGGTTTAAAATTTAAATCGACCAAACCAACACCACGCCGTACAGTCTAGTTCCAAAATTTTGCGTAGTTTTAGACCTTATGCATGCACATCATTCTGGTTTTAAAATGGGGAGGGAAGGAGGCAGTGTATCGGAATTGTTGCACCGGGAAACATAAGTTGGATTAAATCAGAGAATGTTTGTGATACCGATGAAAATCAGTTTTTTACTACTCATTATCAGATCTAGTGCTGAATTTTAGAGCAAATTGGGTTATAATATTACTAGTAACAAAAAACCAAACATTTAAATAAGATTATAAATACATCTTTGATTTAAAGGCATCTTTGATCTCAAAGCTTTGACTTAATGCATCTTTGATTAAAAAAGCCATATTTTCAAAATTTTAATAAGACCTTTTGATTGTAATTTGATTATCTGCCAAATCAAATTTGAGTTAATTGTAGTTGTAAATGTAAATTTAAACAGTTTTGGACTCCATTTGTTCACTTTTAAACTTTTGAACAAAATCTAAATTTTTGGTTTAAGAATAAGGACTACAGCCTATAGGTTGTAACTTGAATATTTTTTTTCATGGGAATTGTAGCAGCCGATGTTTTTAATTAAAATAAACATTATTTCAGTTGAGGCCCTAAAGCTTTTAAAAATAGCAAGAAAGGACATCCCCTAACACTATAAAAGAACCCTCCATTTTTCAATGATCTTTGTCAAAACAACACCAAGTCTGTTCTATTTATTGATCATCTCTTGTTAACTACTTTTGCCAAAATGACTGTTTGTGTGGAGCAATCAGTCCCTGGTAACTATTCTCTTATGTTACCGTGTTAACCATGCACATTTCTAAGTACACAATGCACAAGTTATGGTTTTGTGTTATTAATAACATGTTATGTTTGTTTGCATGTATAGTAGAACCTCAGGTGGTGGAAGACAAGAACCACAGTAATGCCGATGAATTGGTATTAGATGGAGGGTTTGTGGAGCCTAGTAATGAAGCTGCTGGTGGTTTTGATGCTCCAGAGGTCAATGCATTTGGTCACACGTTCAGGTATAGCGTGGTCTTTATTTCTTTTCTTAGACATGAATAAATGGAACTTGACATATAGTCATATATGGTTTTCGCAAACAGAGACTATGATGTCGAGAGCGAACGAAAAAAGCAAGTTGAGGAATTCTACAGATTGAACCACATTAACCAAACCTATGAATTTGTAAGCATGAGGATCTCTTAGTTTTTTGTCTTTATTATTATTATTATTATTATTATTATTATTATTATTATTATTATTTTCTGATGTTGGGTGCAAGTTTTATACTTAGATTTTTGGTTGTGCAGAAAATAAGACTTTTGGATGGTAATAATGCAGGTGCAGAAGATGAGAGAAGAGTATAAGAAATTGGACAAGCTGGAGATGAGCATCTGGGAATGTTGTGAACTATTAAATGAAGTTGTGGACGAGAGTGATCCTGATTTGGATGAACCACAAATCGAGCATTTGTTGCAGTCGGCCGAAGCAATTAGGAAAGACTATCCAAATGAAGATTGGCTTCATTTGACTGCCCTTATTCATGGTATTTATTATATGCATGTCGATCTCTTATATCGACAACTCTTTTTTTAACAAGCTCTTATCATTTTTTTTTAATTAATTAATTAATTTATTATTATTATTTTTAATTTGTTGTAGACCTTGGGAAAGTTCTGCTCCTTCCAAGATTTGGAGAGCTTCCACAATGGGCTGTTGTGGGTGACACACACCCTCTTGGTTGTGCTTTCGACGAATCAATTGTTCACCACAAGGTATTTTGTTTATATAGAAATTAAAGAATGCCCAAAAAAGGATGGAACCTAAGAGTTGCTATTGTTTTTATGATGTAGTATTTCAAGGAAAATCCCGATATCAACAATCCTATTTATCAAACTAAGAATGGTATATACGAAGAAGGATGTGGACTAGAGAATGTGACGATTTCATGGGGCCATGACGACTACATGTACTTGGTATGTTATCTAAACTTGTATAAATAAAACATACCTGTTCTTATTTTTAGGCTTCAATTTGTTCTCAGTATCCTGCCATCAATGTAGGTCCCTATGAGCAAACAAGAAAAGTTGCAATAAATTAGTTCGACCTAAAACGACTCAACTCTTACAATCTGAATTTGCAGGTGGCAAAGGAAAATGGAACTACTCTGCCTCCAGCAGCCTTGTTTATCATCCGTTACCATTCTTTCTATCGTAAGCTGCTAAAACTTTTGTCTGATTTTCACGACAAAAAACTATGTAGTTGGTAGATGCGATTATGAATCTTACCCTAATGAATCCTTCCTTCTCGATGTACCAGCAATGCACAGCTCTGGTGCTTATAAGCATTTGATGAATGACGAGGATGTTGAGAACTTGAAGTGGGTTCAAATCTTCAAGTAAGCCTGCCAAATTATGAATAGTTATACTAATAAGCATAAATGATTTATAACATTTATCAAATGAATAATGTTCGTTTGCAGCAAGTATGACCTTTACAGTAAAAGCAAATCCCGTGTAGATGTCGAAAAGGTCAAACCATACTATCTATCTCTCATTAGAAAGGTAAGTCATTATTTGATGGATTATCCTTAAACAACTTATCCTGCAACGATTTCGTAACAATCTTATTAAACTTTAAAATCATTGGATTCTTTTCTTCCTTTCTTTCAGTATTTCCCCGAGAAGCTCAGATGGTAAATGTTGGTATGAGAAAAGATCATGGCCTATTGAAAAATTGTTCATACCTTCTCTTATCTTGCAACCCAGATTGTCGTGGCAACAGTAGGGACCATGAAAGTTATCTCTTCAAAATTTTGATTCTGTAGATCTTACATGATCAATAATGTGTGAAATAGCTTAATATTCGTTGTTCAAAGTCCATTTTTTTCGAATGTATGTGTCCCTTGAGATTATTATAAATAAATTCCTGATTTGTGAGTAGAGAAATTTATGTTCTCTTAATTCTAACGATCTTATCTCAAAAGGCATTGCTACGGTAATGATTAACTGTGTGTTTCAATAAGCTTACTAGATATCAAAACACAAACAGCTTAAAAAAGTGCTTGGGCGTCACAAAAGAGCTTGCACAGTCATTTTGAAAAAAGTACTTGAGCACTAGGTACCCTTGGTACCGCCCTGTTGGTGTTATGGGAAAAGTGCCGCCACATCAACACATTTTCCCATAACAGCAGAATACACCAAAACACCTCTCCCTCCTGTAACATCAGATTCTGGTGTCGTCCGGTTGCATTTTCCGGGATGATCTTGGCTGGTCACGACGGCTCAAAACGCGAAAATGCGAACCACGGTACCGTGGTGGTACCGTCGCGTTGCGTTTTGGGGGAAAACGCCACTCTTGGCGAAGGGTAGCTAGGCCTCTTAAGCTCAAGTAAGTTCTTTTTTAAAACCCTTTTTGCACCACCTCATTTGGCTTGTTTACAACTTTACACCCATCTACTATATTAAGTTATTGACCCTATAATCCGAGCACTATGCTTAAAGATTTGTTTAATAACGCATCAGAAAACAAACAAATCATCCGTGAACTTGCAGTTTTACATGCAAACTATTGCAATGATTTCTAATTTCGTTTCAGTTGAGACAATTCGTCGAACAGTTGGACATCATAAAAACAGGCATATATATAACAATATATAAACACAATTATTTATAAAAATTTGCTTGTGTACAATTGTATTTGTAAAAGCTATACTATGCAAAATTTACCGAGAGATGAATCCAAGCATATAATGCCTCTTGAGATTTTATATTTCCCGCCATTTTAACTTTGACTGTGCTGTAGCGTTTAGTTGAGGTTCTAGAAACTTTGTTGTTTTTTTTTGCGAACAAATATGAATGGAAACAAAAAGTAGCAAAATTAGTCAAATATAATATATTCTGGCGAAGAAAAGGAAAACGACCCGTAGCTCATTAAAAAGAAACCATACTGATATTGCCAAAAGTTCAACTCTATTTACAAACGTTTAGGTAGAAATGAGGAAAACGATGTTGACCTTTTGAGCCATTGTAAGAGTGCATATCGTGACGAGAGGATGGAGAAAAAATGTTTACTCAAGAAGTGCCACGGGCAATTCTACGAAAACATCGAAATAAAAATGCGGCCGAACCCGTTAATTCAGATGGTGACAACAGATTTACTGAGCTATTTGGAGATGATTCGTGATGAGAGATCATGTCGGGCACCGTGGAGAGTAACCAAGATTTTGGGGGAGAGCGTACAAAATGACTTAAGACTCAAACGGGGAAGCCGCTCAAGAGATGCACGCGAGGTCTAAAGCGAAATCGCGACAATAATGAGGTTGGAAGAAATGAAGTTTCTTAGCACTAGCACCGCGGGGTTATCGGAGGATGATGCGTTGATCGTCAACATGCAAAAAGAAGAAATCCACAAAAATATAGACATGATATAGAGCCATCTACGCAATTTTTTTTTGTCTATTTTTAAAATTCTTTTTTTTTTTTTTCGTATTATAATTTGTATTTTTATTTTAGTAAATACAAAATTAGTTGATTTGAAAAAATAAAAAATAAAATGACAAGCGTTTTAGCTCATGCCTTGAGAGAAAAGGGTTTTCAAGTATATGAATGAAAAATGATGTTTTGATAGAGAAACCATATGATAACATTTTTTTCAGTTTTGGCTTAAGTAATCGTATCAATGTTTTAAAACCCGGGTTAACGTGACCGGTTGAACCGTGAATCGATTGAATAACAGGAAAACAGTTTTGAACAAAAAAACTCAGTTGAACTATTACCTGATGCCTCATAAATTAAAAAACCGGTTTTTAAAACATTAAACCGTACAATGCTCTAACTAATTTTGGCTAACACACCTTATTACTACCTACCCACTCAAGGCCACCTACACGCCCAGCCTGCCACCTACCCGCTCCAAATCACGTCATAAAATAATTGCAAATGTTATTATCAAATAAATTATTAGTTAAATATTGTGAAACCAACAATAATCTATTAATACATGTCAATTACTGTGCTACACCCACCAAAACTTTACAAAACTTTTCTCACTCGCTGACGTGGCAGAGTGTTGATTGGTTGGTGGCCTGTGTCAGCGAGTGGGAAAAGTTTTGTAAAGTTTTTGTGGATCTAGTATTTTTCTAGATTTGAACCTCCCAAATCAACTAACACGCAGCTATGTATGTAGTCGGTATATTAGTCAACTTACAAAAACAACAAAAAAATATAGCACATCCCTCTCTTCGTACAACATTTTGATACTTTTTAGTTTTAAACTAGAAATTTTGATTTCAAATTGTGGGTGCTTTGCCCAGATCGGTATAACGTCATGTATGTATACTAGTTATAATGTCCGCGCATTGGCGGGTTTTTTAAAATTTTTTGAATCATATATTTTTATTTATTAAAAACAAATAATTTAATTTTTATTTTGTTTGATTTATAATTTTTAATTATAGTTTTTTATTATTAAAGATAATTATTTAAAAATCTTATCTATATTTTTTGTATTTATCTTCTATGGATAAATATAAAATGTTAACTAATAAGAAAATAATCTTTTTTTAAAATAAAATTATTACTAAATAAAATATTAATTCATTTTTTTGAAATGAAAAATTTCTAAGGGTTTTGTTTTATTATATAAAAGATTTTAATAAAAAGGGACTAGTTGTTATATTGCAATTTTAATATAAGAATGCGCATTATTGCATGTACACATGTGTGACTCCATAGTTAACATAGGAACCATATTTTCTAGATTAAAATATGACAGATCATTATATTTAGGTAGTAACATTTTTAATTACAAAAATGTTGGAAAGCACCTAAACATAAATTTCTCTAGTTCCATGTTTGGTTGTGAATAGGGTGAAAGTGGTGTTAATTTCAGTCTTAGTTTTTGGGTCTGTCATATATTCATATTGTAAAAGTGTATTTGGGCGTTTGGATTCTTGTATTGTGATATAATGAAAATTTCCAATATAGTAGGTGCAATACTAGTCTGATCATGTACGTTCATATATGTGTAGATGTCGATTTAAATGTGTGGAGGGAAGTTGGGCGGGTATCGATCACATATGATGACCAATATTCGATAAAGCTTGAAATCGATCTCGAAAAGGTTAAGCCTCTAAGTTAATATAAAGCAGGTTAATGATCGTCATTGCAGCTTAAGTCTACAATAAATTTCTAGCAATGCAGAACCTAAGATTTGTAGGGGTTTTCGATTCTACGAAACTATATAGTACCATTGAACGATTTTATCATCGAATAAGGAGTCTGTGGATTCGATTATTAGCACCAACTGTTATAACTTACAGAACTCTAAAACTTTGAGGTTGCAACAAGCACCATTTAAAACACGCTAACTCAGAATCATTTAAGATAAACAACGTTTTATAGCGGTCTATTTTCTTATCCTGGCTATGCTTAATAATTTTTAAACTAGGCGTCAGCTAGACATTCAAGCACAGCAATATACACCGGCCAACTGTTACGCATCAGCAAACCCATGTAATTCACGTCTCCACAGCACCACCATTCTCACATTGCTAGCTAGAGTATAAACTCGTAACAACCATTTGTCAATTCTGCTAAAGAAATTAAATTGGCAATGCTGATTCGCTTTTGTGGATCAAACCAACCCAAAATTAAACCATCAATATTTTTGGTTATGTTTAACCAAAATAGGCAAAATAGAAACTGTAGCCAGAAATGAAATAAGTCTAATGGGTCGAATGTGTCAAAAATAATTCAAAGTTCAATCTTAATGCATAAAATCCGTTTTGTGATACATGACCTGATCCCTTTTGACATTACCAAAAAAATAAGGGGTGTGCAAACCAGAAAATGGAGAGGCCATGCAAACTCGCCAAAGATGCAGAACAGTTCAAGACTTCTAAATATAGAAAATTCAGTTCTCTGTCCTCAGTGCAGTCCAATTCGAGTTTCATTTGGATCTGTTAAATACCTGTTCGTTTTCGTTATTCTGAATGAATAACTATGTTCTAACAGAGTTTAGTGGAGATAATGTATGATTAACCAGACTCACAGAAAGCTGAAATTGAGAAAAATCAACCAATCAAGGAGTCCCTAGTTATAGAAAAGTTAAAAGAAGATACAAACAAAACCTAAGTTTCTGAACACGAGTAATTGCATTTGGAGTAACAACGACTAAGCATCACGATCAATCATCAAGCACAGACTCCCAATCATATCGCTCCTTTCAGCTGAATAATGAAATGAATCGATCACCATCAGAGCACAAAGGTGAAGTAATATCAGGATACTTCATGTTTGATGGAAGAACGAAATCTTTAGCTTTCAAACGAGCAAGAGTCTGCTAACAAAAAATAGCCATGAGAAGAATAAAAAATGAGAATGCTGCAATGGTTGTATGAATTTATTGTTTCAGGAAAGACAGACATTTGTGTTTGTAATACAATGAACATTGAGGTTGAGGCGGATTCACAGTCTCTTCGGTAATACACATGTATGGTACAACGATCTTTCATTTGACTAGTACCATGTAGTGAGTTCTGTCTTTTGGATACGTGATTCCAATTTTGATTTCAGTAATATTTAGAATCAAAATAGCCATATTTGAAGATGCATATGTGATAACTTTTGTTAAAAAAAAGAATTATTGATATGAATCCAAGATTTTTCAACTATATATCCCTAAGATTCAAACAATTGATTATTGAAAAATAATCAATAGACTTTTACTAAAGCTAATGATCACCATTTTTTGCAAAGACACAAATTGCAAAAAAGGAGAGATAAAAGGAAAATTTTATCTTTAAACACGAATCTCTGATTTCAAGTTTCCTAACATGGTGAAGGTGCATTATAAATCCTTTTAGCATATCTTCTTCTACTTCTTCTTTATCAATTGGTGTCACATAATTCCCACAGTGCCAATAATCTAAGCCGCGTTTGACTAATGAAGACACATCTAGCAACAAAAGCTTCCACCACAACATACGTCCTTGGATTTTTAGTGACAAGATACTAGGAGCATTGATTTCCATAATATCTGTTTTAGCCACTTGTGCATGCCTATTTCGACAATAGTATCTGGAGAACAAGAAGTTTCTAACACTCTTTGAAATAATATCAATCCGCTTACAATTACCATAGCAATGGTCCAACTCCAAAGTTTCTAAAAGAGGACTTCCAGATAATATATTTTGTATCGTACCTTCGTCTAATCTTCCATCCGAAAGATACAAACTCTTAAGTTTATTTCGACTTATTGCAGCAGCTGGATTTATATTACAGCCACTCAGTTTTAAATGCTTAATAGATGAACTTAAGAAATAAGCTCATCTAACACAAAATGATCACTAAAATTGTCTAACGATATATCAAGATGTTGGACTTTATGATTAATAGCATAATGAATCCAACTGTTGAGATGGGATTGAAAGGGATGATCGTACAAGATATGTATTTGGAATTTGTCGATGTTTAATTGGCGACACTTCGTTAATTAAGGTTTTGTTGACCAAAGGAATGAAATAGTTTATCATATCACCATTCGACATACATATTGTATGATGCCATAAAAAACTTAGATTAGGAACATAAGGCCAAAGATGTCGCCATCTTTTGGAAAGAGTACCCGTTTTAATGGCTTCACCAGTGGAGCGTAAACGAGAGATAATTTCGAGAATTAAGCAATCCGGTAACAAACTTATTCGATCTTCTTCTTCACATTTAATTCGTTTTGGTGTGGTTGTAGGTTCATTTTGCTCTTCCTTTACCATTTACGTGGCGGCTACAGAGGTGCACCAAAATACAAAGCATGAAGTAAAATGTACCCAAAAGGTTGCATTAAGTTTTGCTTTGCCCTAGTTTTGAGAAAACTACCCCCGATTAGAGCTAGGGGGTGTTCATCGGTTCGGTTATCGGGTTATTCGATTTATTCGGTTCAGTTAGTTCGGTTAAAAAATTTTTATGGGTATAATCGAGAACCGAGCCGAACCGAATTCAAATTGATAAAACCAAACCGAAAACCAAACCCTCATAACCGAAAATCGAACCGAATAACTGAATTACATAATTTTAATTATTTATTCACATATTTATATAGATTTTTAGCAATTTTTTTTCAAGTTTAAAGATGTTATATTTATAGTATGAAAGTTTTAATATCTTTCTTTTACATATAAATATATAAAAAATATATCTATTTATTGATTTTGGTTTTTGGTTCGGTTTTTTGTTTAGATTGCTAGAACCATAACTGAACTGAGAACTGAATTTTTAATTCGATTCGGTTCGGTTACAAATTCAACTCGATTATTTTCGGTTCGGTTCGGTTCGATTTCGATTTTCGGTTTATTCGGGTATTAACGCCCCTAATTAGAGCATGCATCCACAATGGGCTTAAGTGGCTACCGACTAGGAAGAAATATGTTGAACGACATTGGCCTCTTGTTTGATACAATAGTTTGGGCCCACAAGAATACTTTACACCAATAATTCATTAGACTTCGTATGTTTCACTTTGAGTCATTTCACTTCTCATAAAAGAAGGTAATATGAACACAACAAGTTACATCAAATATAATGGGAAAAATTGAAACCGACTTGCCAAACAAAATACACAAGGTAACAAGTTAAGCTAAAACAGGACATACACCATAATAGTTGTGACAGACTACAACAACACAATACAAGGGTGAGGAGAATCACCAGAGTGAGCTTTTTGGTAGACACAACCATATGAAGGTGTAGCTTGACAAAAGTACATAAAGTACAAAAAACATACAAAGAAGCAATGTTGCAAAAATCGTGAATCGGTCCCGAGGCGGTCGAGGGCCGTGTAGCGATTTTTGGCCGATTAATCGCCGATTCCAAGGTCCAAGGCCGATTAATCGGCCGATTACCTTGTAATTCGCTCCAAGGTCCAAGGCCGTTCAGCTTGTAATTGCTGATTAATCGGCCTTGTAGGCCGATTTTTGCAACACTGCAAAGAAGATAAAACTAAGCATCCTTAAAGGAGCCAGACCTAAACCTAACAGATCTAAAGTCGAAACCCAAGGCAGCATCAAGCCATCGATGACGGACCACAACATATCTGAGCAGAGGAGACCGGAAGGCAACTGATCTGAGCAAAACAGCGGTGGCGGCAGCGAGCGGCGGCAGTTGGGAGATGACAGATCTGTGGGTAAAGACTTTTATTAAAGGAAGGGGAAAGTACAAAAGAGGTCCGGACGGCCGGTCGAAACCGACCGCCGGATTTATTTAGAGAGGGTGGAGTTAGGTTGGAGGATATTTTAGAAAGAGTTAGGAGGAAATTTTATGTTTCACTAATTTCTAAGTTTGTATAGTTTAAAATTTGTTTAATTGATATGATACCCAACATTACAAACAAACATGCCGATGCAGCAATGCAATGAATTGTGTAGGGTTCAATGTGTTGTGAATAATTTAAGCACAAATGATATGTTAATGTGTGAGTCTCATGTTAATTTTAAAGGGCAAATGATTAAAAAAAAATATCTTACCTGCTACTATTTCCTCTTGTGGGTATTAAACAATTTTTTTTTTTTTTTTTTTTTTTTTTTTTTTTTTTTTTTGATACTTTTATTTAAAATTCATATTAGGGTATTTTGCTAAATTTTTAGATATTTTTACCACTCTTAGCTAATATAATTTTTTTCCCTAAAGAGTACAAATGTCACATAATACCCTAAAAATGATAAATTTGAAAAAAAAGTACTCACAAAAACAAAAAAATTTGTTCGCTACCCACAAGAAGAAATGATGGCAAGTTTGATAATTTTTTTTTTTTTAAATTATTTGCCCAATTTTAAATCATGTTAACACTTAATATTTAAATAAATAATTACTCGAGTACGCAACCAAGGTAAGATCAGGTATAGTATAAAGTAATTAGTACTATAAGTACTAAATATTTTTGCATGGAAGGTCTCTCTTGATCAAATTTGTTCCGATTAAAATAAATGTTTTTGCATGGAAGGTCTCTCTTGATCGCTTGCCTACAAGGATGAATCTGATGCATCGAGGTATTTTTGTCTCTTCTTTGTCTTGCCCGATTTGTTCCTCGCATATTGAAGATACGTCACACCTTTTGTTTAGCTGCATCATGGCTGCTGATGTCACTCGTCTTGTATGTCGTTGGTGGGATTTAGCTTGGTCGCCTCTTGGTTCTTACTCTGAATGCCTATCGTGGTTTAATTCCATCATGTTGGGATCTAAATTAAAATCTATGTTGGAAGGAGTTTTCTTTGTTACTTGGTGGTGCTTATGGATCTTCAGGAATAGATTGCTCTTTGCGGCTCAAAAGCCTCGGAAGGATGTGATTTTTGATGATATAGTAGGGCGTTCTTTTAGTTGGTGTAATGCTAGATGTAGAAGTTCTTTTTCTTGGGATAGTTGGCTTCAACATCCTTCTTTAATTTCTTTGTAATGTTTTTCTAGCTCCTTGCTAGTTTTTCAATAAAGTTGCCGTTCAAAAAAAAATTAGTACTATAAGTAAAGAGATATGTACCTTTTAGCAATTAAATCAATAAATCTTTAATAGACGCGTATGTGTATTAAGAACACGTTACATAAGAACACTAGTATCCTAGTGCTTAATACACGAACCAAACAAATGAAGCAACTTGGGTTTGCTCTTTAATACTTGCGTTGAGGGAATTAAAAACTAAACAACCCTTTCGGTTTATATCTTCGATCTGTTGATCGAATGAAACACAAGGAGGAATAAAGTCAAAACATTGCTTTTGGTTTTATCCTTCCTACCAATCGATGATATCACAATAGAAAGAAAGGGAATATTTGTTTTGGTGAATTCTTTTGTCCTATGAGATATAATGACCCTAAAGTCATTATATAGTTTAAGCGACCTGGTCTCCAAGTCTACTCAAACGAGTACAATACCCGTGCGTTGCCCGGGAAGACTGGTATAATAATGTACGTATATATATCTACATAAAGTGTCGCTCGTGTATTGCGTTCGATATTTTACTAACGCAATGTGCTTTGGATATGATGAAATGAGAGAAACAACACGCTTTATTTAGTGCAATGATATGTCACGTACGTTTATGTTAAAACATATTTTGAGACTAACACATATCTATAAATGAGATACTAACTTTTATCAAAAATGTATATTTGTTAATGTTAATATGTGAATACATATATGTGTGAAAGACTTAAATAAAGCTAGACATAAGACAATCGAAAAAACAACTACCATTAATAATATTAAAAAAAAAAAAATGCTTACTGTGATCTTCATGACTTCACACAACACCCTTTGTTAGTTGATACTAATTCAAAGCAATATACCATGTATTATCTCTAAACTTGTTTTGATTTATGCAATGTGCTTCTGTATTGTTTGGATTGGGTGAGTAAGTATTTAAATTCAAACCAACCAAATATCTCAACTTTATAGTTGTTTGTGTGTAAGTGTAAATCAAATAAGTGGCCATATATCTGATATATCTTTATTGGAGCCGACTTATTAAATTAAATGAGAATTATCACTGTCAAGATCATCCCAAAATTTGAACGGATAGTTAAAAAATTAGTTAAAACATCACTCACCATCAACAATATATACAAATATATATTTTTTTTTAATTGTAATTAGTATAAAGAGTCGGTCTTTGTGGTCTAATAAATATGCAGGCATTGCAGGATCAATGAATTAAAGCAGACAAAAAAGCACCTCCAATCTCGAACAGCAAAAGCCTTGAGTGGATCACTAACAATTGAAATCTTATGAAATTAGTTAAGAGCACAATCATATTTTCTTTTAAAATATTTGAGTTAACATGAAGGTTACCGGCCACGATACAGATTGTCCACTTTTGTTTCCTACATATAGATAAGAAATAGCAAATCCATAAGGTCCATATCAAGTTATACTCGAGTAGGAGTAAGATCTCCATACATTATTTGCCAATTTTGTGTTTCCATCTAGAGTATGATTAAGAGTTCAAATCGTGTCATTGATACATTTCCATATCACAAAGTTTAGTTCCCTTTTCCTTTTCTCACATGTGTGATTCACCTCATCATGCAACAACAAACGGGTATCCAAATTCACATTAAGGTCATGTTAATGTTAAAGGAATGAAAGAACATTAGGCCTTTATAAAAATATACGAATATGTGATTTTTCATTGAAAAACGAAACAAAAACAATGTAGAATTAAAGGTTACCTTGTCAAACAACTCATAAATACCTGGTTCGACATTCTCTATTTACTATTAAAAGGAAGAAGAAAATGTTAGTTATTCATCACAATATAAATATTTTAAATAAGATGCTAAATTAGTAGTCATGAATATAACCTTGATTGTTTCACAGACTATCATTTCCCCTTGGTTGCTACGTTAGTGAACACATTGTTTGATTTGCTCGTCTGTGTAAACAAAATAAATCAAATGATAAAATTATTACTTTCTAAATATAATCGATGGATGAGAAGAAGTTTGATTTATAACTCTATTTTGAAAGCTTGAACGAACTACTATGATTATATGAATTCTCTGCATGCATGCATTTTGTGATGAAATGAAAGTGGTTCAAAAGTGTTCTATTTATAATGATGTGCATGGTTTCGTTTACCCTCAATGCCAATTGATTCAAAATTTAAGTTACGTAAATAGGAGATAAAAGTTGAAGGTTGTTATAGATGTTGTGGTCTACACTTATCCACGTTCAAAGAAGTGACATTATCCTATTATGCCTATCATGCACATGTCATTATGATACCAATTTTAGCTCTTTGTTTGTTAATATATACTAGTTATAATACCCGTGCACGCACGGGGTTTTGACATAAATTTTAATTATAATGTTTTTTTAATTTAAGGTAAATGTCCTAAAAGCCGAACCTTTATACTACCTCCGTCTCAAAATAAGTGTCCAATTTAAATTTTCAAAGTTAATTTGATTCAACTTTAACATTAATTCGTTGATGTTATATATCCAAATCAAATTCAAATTCAAAAGAATAGTATTACAATGGGTTGTTTAATGATTCAGATTATATTAGAAGGTACATAAGTTACTTTGCAACGCATAATCTTTTTTCAAGTGTGATATATAAGCATCCCCAATATCATATGAAGAAGGGAAGTGGTTGGCAGCACTCTCAATTTTTATTTGGATACTCCACATTATACAATAAACAGTTGTACCTTTAGTATAAACTGCTTTAACTGCTTGTACCGTGACTGTCCCGATAAAAAAATGAAAGTGTGCCAATCACTTCCGTATAAAGAACAACACTCCATTATGCTCCAATCAAATAGTTGTTTATAAGGATATACACAATTTACCCGTAGAGTAAATATTCGACGTGAAGTCTCTTTGCAGCTCAGATAGTCACTATATAATGAGTTTATAATTGCAAATATACTCATTGTGTTACACCCAATTTGTATTTTAAACAAAATATATCTCACGTATGCCATTGAATATTTGTGTCAAATCGTATAGAGTTTGCATCCAAGACCTACGAAATTATGAAAACATGTCGAAACGCACTTGACAACATTAGTGACCCCTAATAATTAGTTAACTTAAAGTACACAAAAACACTAAAAACTTATTTATACAAACTCCATTTACAACTATTAATAGAGGGAGATTCTTACTTGAGATCATCATAACACATACAGAAAGCATACCAATCACCACTTTATTATGCCTGAACGCTATAAGAATCAAAACTTCAACATAATCTACCATTAAGTTGAACAAATTTCACAACTCTATCAACTAAACAATACAAAAGACCCACAAAAGCAAAACTTCAACAAAACACAAAGTCAAATTTAACAAACTTTATCAGCTAAACCCAACACCAAAAGATCATTAAAAAAATAAAAATAATATAAAATAAAATAAAAACTGAACTTAAACCTAATATCAGTCATTAATACATTTTTAAGCTTAAACATCGACAACTGTATACGTTTTTGTACGGTTTTATACGTTTTAATATTCGTTTTTGAATCTCCAATCGGTTTGATTTTGGGAAGGTATGGTTTGATTCGGGTTATAGAAGATGGATGCGATTGTTATGTCTGGTGATATTGGATATTCATGAATTAAAACATAAACAATTGTTCATCACTGCAATACATCATGAATATCCAATCTCATGAATTGAAAGAACGAATGTTTAGGCTTTGTTATGTGGGGTAGAAGAGAAGAGAGGAATGGAAAAACTGATTCTTATGTAGGTTAAAATTTGTGGACTCTGTTTTTCAAAAATGTTTTCAGGATATCCGTATATAAACTTTAAATAATAATTACATGAGTCGTTGATATTTATATTACCGTTAATAATAATTTAGCCGTATTTAATATTCAAATTCGTGTACGCATAGATTAAATTTTTAAATAGGATAACATGAGTCCTTATTTAACGTACATAGTAAAAAATATTTTAATGGATGAAAGTTTAAAACAAATATTTGTTTTTATAATATTTAACGTATATTAAACCTAATTCGTATATTTGTAGAATTTTGTAAGTTTAATGGATGAAAGTCTCAAGCCAGTACTAATATTCATGTAATTGTAAACAAAGTTTATATTATAGAGTGTAGGGGTTATAAAGTGTAAGGGGTTATTTTTTTTATTATCTAAAGTTATAAAAAAACATGGAGATTTATAATTTTACACTTAACCCCATATAATATATTTAAAATTCAACACTAATGTTTTATTAATTACCCTCTCTTTTTTTAAGTTTTTATTTTCATAAATTTGACATATATATTTTTATATGTTTTTTTCCTCAATCAAATTCTCCACCAAATTTATTAAAGTTTGACCAAAATCAATTCAATTTTGATTTTTTATTGGCCAATCACGTCGCTCGATTTTGCTTATGTGGCAAAATCAAGCTCTCCTATTGGCCCAATTTTTTTTACATTGAGAAGAGATTTACAAAAATACTCCGAAATGATGTAATTCTTTTATTATATAAAAGATAATTAACCAATTACAATGGTCAAGATTAAAAGTAACTTCAATTCAACGGTTGTGATAAAGTTATGCACGAGTGCGCCGGCAACAATAGAATAGTAATAGTAATTAACACCTCCTCTATTTTGTTAGAAACGACACTTCGACCCCTTCTCTTTTTCCTTGTTCAACCTGCCTAAACAAACATCTTATAAGATTTGGTTTTCGTACTAACAAGTCCCTCACTTGATAATAAAGTGTTTGTTAATTAATTATAACGTCCAACATTATAATTACGACCGTTTAAATATTCCGTGTCTTATAATTTAATTTTATTAACACATCTAATATATTAATTAAATTAAATAAAGTGTTTTCTAAATGTATATGCATGTGCCCCAATAGCCTCACGTACATTCGGCCATATATTTATTTATGATATGGAAATATCCCAACATATCATGCATTGGAAATCTCTTAAGTGAAAAGTATTAAAAGTTAATCAATATTTTTGTTGCTAAATTTGAGGTCCATCATTTTAGTTAACAAGCAATGAAGCAATCAAATACAGAAACCATGTTAGTTCGATACAGAGTCGTCAAAGAAGACACTCTCATGGTCACACTCTTTGGTTAGGCATAAAAGAAAATTTATCCCCGAGTGAATTATATGGATCGCCGCACCAACTTCTTCTTGTATGTACTCTCTGTAAATTGCCTCATCAAGCTTTCTGCTAGTTTTATAGATAATTAATATTAAGTGTCCTTAAAAATGCAAACAAAGAGTTCTTAAATAGTTCTATTCATATAACTTTCTTTCCATTTTTGAATACTCCATATGAAGAATGGTTTGTATGATCAACAGAATAAATGTGAAGCAAGTAAGCAACCATTGGCAATTTTGAGCAGAAACGGTGGGGACTTTTGATCTTGAAAGACATAGATCCAAAACAGCTAAGCAAAAAAAAACAAAGGCTTAAAAAAACAGCAACAGTCATTCGGGTCGTTTAAGGTTCAACATGGCTCATAAGTTCGAGCTAAATTGCTTTATAACCCAGGATTAGATGAGCTCAATAAGGTCTTGGTCATTGAGCTAGAAACATCATAACAAACCCAATGCAGATGATTAATTGCAAATACACATATTAAAAAATGGAGGCAGTTTAATTACATGCAGTAGCTTGTCGAAAATGGTGAATCCAGTTGAAATCAAATAAGCATAATAATTTACTTCTATCTCTACGTGATCACATAAAAAGGGCTTCAATAACCAATCTTGCAAGTAATCTTAATACAAGTTTTTACTTTCTGAAATAAAAACTGTTTATGCTTCAAAAGTAGACCTACCGTGACCAACCTCGCAAGATTTTGAATTCAGGACCTCACCATAGGTTCATACCTGTGTAATTATGAATATATAGGTACTCGTTTTAGTTTCCGTGTATTACCCACCCAAAATGGGAACTGAAAGTCCTAAATGCATATTGACAATCACCAAACTGCAGATCAGTCGATATATAGTAGAAAAAAAGGATATGGTGTTGGTGATTTTAGTGTCATCGATTATTTTAGGTAATCGGGATTTGTTATGAGGCTAATGGGATTTCATATTATGCTCGAATACAAGTTAGGAAAGTGTGGAGTGCACATTCGTTTGAGCTAATGTGTTTCCACCACGACAAAGACGCATTGGTTAAGGAGCAGAGCCCCTTGCTGGTTTATAACCAACTTTAACTGCCCATAACTGTCATATTGAATCTGTAACAGATACATTTGTCTCATTCTAACATACGAAAAACACATACAATTCCTCTATGTTTCTGCTTAGCATTCTTGTGCCTAGAAAACTAAGTGTTCTTTTTAAATTATCTCGTTAAGGATTTCGTGATACCCAGACATCTATAGGGTCGAAATACTTTATATGAAAAGTGAACATACATTATTTGAGAAGATATCCCGGATTATCATCACAACCCTAACCCCAATTTCTACCATGTAGTGCAAACTAACAACCATTTTTTAGTTTGCTCAAGAATATGTTGATAATATTTTTCAACTTGCTAAAGAATATGTTGATAAATGATTACTCGAGTACACAACCGAAGATAAGATCAAGTATAGTATAAAGTAATTAATATAAGTAAAGAGATATGTACCTTTTAGCAATTAAATCAACAAATCTTTAATAGACGCGTATGTGTATTAAGAACACGTTACATAAGAACACTAGTATCCTAGTGCTTAATACACGAACCAAACAAATGAAGCAACTTGGATTTGTTCTTTAATACTTGCGTCGAACGAATTAAAAACTAAACAACCCTTTCGGCTTTTATCTTCGATCTGTTGATCGAATGAAACACAAGGAGGAATAAAGTCAAAACATTGCTTTTGGTTTTATCCTTCCTACCAATCGATGATATCACAATAGAAAGAAAGGGAATATTTGTTTTGGTGAATTCTTTTGTCGTGTGAGATATAATGACCCTAAAGTCATTATATAGTTTAAGCAACCTGGCCTCCAAGTCTACTCAAATTAACACCTCCTCTATTTTGTTAGAAACGACACTTGGACCCTTCCCTTTTTCCTTGTTCAACCTGCCTAAACAAACATCTTATAAGATTTGGTTTTCGTACTAACAAGTCCCTCACTTGATAATAAAGTGTTTGTTAATTAATTATAACGTCCAACATTATAATTACGACCGTTTAAATATTCCGTGTCTTATAATTTAATATAAGGGATAATTTCATATTTACCCAATCTAAACATGAAAATGTCATATATACCCAAAATACAAATTTTTAATGCAAGATTTACAATACAGTTAAAGCATGTTTTGAGTAAATATGACATTTTCATGTTTAAGTTGGGTAAATATGGAATTGCCCCTTAATATAATTAACACTTCTAATATATTAATTAAATTAAATAAAATGTTCTCTAAATGTATACGTGCCCCCAATAGCCTCGCGTACTTCCGGCCGTATATTTATTTATAACATGGACATATCCCAACATATCATGCATTGGAAAGTATTAAAAGTTAATCAATATTTTTGTTGCTAAATTTGAGGTCCATCATTTTAGTTAACAAGCAATGAAGCAATCAAATATATATAGAAACCATGTTAGTTCGATACAGAGTCGTCAAAGAAGACACTCTCATGGTCACACTCTTTGGTTAGGCATAAAAGAAAATTTATCCCCGAGTGAATTATATGGATCGCCGCACCAACTTCTTCTTGTATGTACTCTCTGTAAATTGCCTCATCAAGCTTTCTTCTAGTTTTATAGATAATTAATATTAAGTGTCTTTAAAAAAGCAAACAAAGAGTTCTCAAATAGTTCTATTCATATACTACGTAACTTTCTTTCTATTTTTGAATACTCCATATGAAGAATGGTTTGTATAGTATGATTAATTATTTCACTAAACTAATCCTACTAGTGTATGAGCAACAGCTAATATATGTGAAGCAAGTAAGCAACCATCGGCAATTTTGAGCAGAAACGGTGGGGACTTTGATCTTGAAAGACATAGATCCAAAACAGCTAAGCAAAAACAACAAATGCTTAAAAAAACAGCAACAGTCATTCGGGTCGTTTAAGGTTCAACATGGCTCATAAGTTCGAGCTATATTGCTTTATAACCCAGGATTAGATGAGCTCAATAAGGTCTTGGTCATTGAGCTAGAAACATCATAACAAACCCAATGCAGATGATTAATTGCAAATACACATATTAAAAAATAGAGGCAGTTTACTTACATGAAGTAGCTTGACGAAAATGGTGAATCCAGTTGAAATAAAATAAGCATAATAATTTGCTTCTATCTCTACGTGATCACATAAAAAGGGCTTCAGTACCCAATCTTGCAAGTAATCTTAATACAAGTTTTTAATTTCTGAAATAAAAACTGTTTATGCTTCAAAAGTAGACCTACCGTGACCAACCCGGCAAGATTTTGAATTCAGGACCACACCATAGGTTCATACCTGTGTAATTATGAATAGGTACTCATTTTAGTTTCCGTGTATTACCCACCCAAAATGGGAACTGAAAGTCCTAAATGCATATCGACAATCACCAAACTGCATATGATCAGTCGATATATAGTAGAAAAAATGATACGGTGTTGGCGATTTTAGTGTCATCGACTATATTAGGTAATCGAGATTTACTATGAGGCTAATGGGATTTCATATTATGCTCGGATACAAGTTAGGGAAGTGTGGAATGCACATTCATTTGAGCTAATGTGTTTCCACCACGACAAAGACGCATGGGTTAAGAGCACAAGGTAAGGTCTCTCGGGTTAAAACTTAACGCACTGCCACGTCAGCGCCACATCAGCTTTTACCTTTTAACCTTAACTCTTGACTTTCCACCCCGGTAACATAACTTACATTTAACTCACCTTAACTTACCTCCACCTCATTTAGTATTTTCAATTTCAACCCTGTTAGAGGGGGGTGGGATGATTTTTTTTTTTTTTTTTTTTTTTTTTTTTTTTTTTTTTTTTTTTGTACCTTGTACTTGTTAACGTGGGTTAAGCCCTTAACGTGGGTTACCCTCTTAACTTAACGCACCACCTTAACGCAGGTGGTGGTAAGGTAACAAATCTCTTTTTGCTCCTGAGTTAACTTTTAACCTTGGGGGCACGTTACCTTACCGTGTGCTCTAAGGGGCATAGTCCCTTGCTGGTTTATAACCAACTTTAACTGCCCATAACTGTCATATTGAATCTGTAACAGATTCATTTGTCTCATTCTAACATACGAAAAACACATACAATTCCTCTATGTTTCTGCTTAGTATTCTTGTGCCTAGAAAATTAAGTGTTCTTTTTAAATTATCCCGTTAAGGATTTCATGATACCTAGGCATTTATAGGGTCAAAATACTTTATACGGAAAGTGAACATACATGATTTGAGAAGATATCCCGGATTATCATCACAACCCTAACCCCAATTTCTAACATATGGTGCAAACATATGGTAACAATTTCTAACATATGGTGAACATACAAGAATATGTTGATAATATTTTTCAACTTGCATAACTACACCCGCTGATGTTGATAATATTTCTCGTGAAAAATAAGTTGCATTCGATCAAACTAGCTGTACTTTGTTAATTAAACTAGCTATAAATCGTACCCAATATATGAAGCTGCTGGTGAGTGTGAAACAAACGAAAGACATCAACATATAACGTAATGACTAATGATCAATCATCTCATACATTTGTCATTCTTGAGTAATGCCTTCACAGAAGACAGCATTAAACATCAAGGATCAAACAAATTTTAACATTCGGAAAGCATTAACCATGTCTAGGCTATTCATGAACTTGAAGTGCAATCTATCAATTAGCCCCTTTAGGACCATCATCAAACAAAGGACTCTCCCCATCTCCGTGTTCAGCTGGATCCGTTATAAGCAGTATACAGCTGGAAATCATTAAGATACCTCATGTTCAATGGAGCAGTGAAACCATTAGCTTTCAAACGATAGTGAACCTACTAATAAAAAAACAGTAACGAGTAACTTGCAATCATGTTCAAAAAGGACAAAAGAGATGCCCATGAGGAAGGATCTACAACTTACTCCATGGATGGGTTTTAAGCATGCAATTCAGGAAACATCTACAATAAAGACCAACAACAAGAACCCACACATTGTGTCCCTGACTTGAAGTCGCAACAAATTAGTTTTTAAATTTCAGGAGGGTACAGAGGTGAGCCAAAATGCAAAGCATGAAGTAAAAGAGGTTTGCTAGTCATAGAAGAAGATTTTTAATCCTGATCGCGTATAGTACCCCCCCCCCCCCCCCCCCCCCCGGCCCAATTCACTGGGCTAGTGATGAGGCGAAAAATGAACCACTTTTAGGGGGTCATTTAAGCCCGGAATTGAATTTATTTGATCAAATATTGCCCTAAATCGTTCCTTTTGTGATTTTAGGTACTTTGGGAGTGAAATCTGGAAAAGGAAGCAATTCGGACATTTTTGGAGCATAAAAGTGAAGAAAACGCCAAAGACTTAATTTTCCAAGCTGGGAACAGTGTGTGACGGAGTCAAGAGTAACAAGTTGACGGCGTCAAGAGTAAAAAGCATGACAGCCCAGTACAGAAATGAAGGCGTCACAAGGAAGAGCGTCAAGAGTTAAATACGTGACGGCCTGGAAAAGTGTATAACTTGACGGCGTCAGATGTAGATCAAGGCAGTCCGAGGATTCTTTTGGCGGCGAGATGACGGCGTCACAAGGTTGTTCTTGACGTCGTCAGCCTCAATTATCTATATATAGTTTTCTAATTTTCATTCATTAAAAAGGAACAAGTTTGGAGAAACCCTAAGGCCGAACCATATACTAATTTTACAGGTTTTTCAAGGGTTTTTAGCCCTTGAATGCTTGCATGTGCTATTGAGATAAGTGTTCTTTTAATTCAATCAATATGTCTATGTGTTGGTTGTCTATATCTTGTGCTTGTCTTGATTCCACCATGCTAGGCTAGATTTATCTTGTGTTTGCTTAGATCTAATAAAACCTAGATGTTGATTATGTGTTGATTACTTGTTTATGGTTGTATTGGATGAATGATTTCAATGTTAGACTTAAGAAAACTGGCAGATCTCCAAATGGTAACATGCTTGAACGTTTTAGGAAACATGAACCGATGTGTACTAGGTTTTATTGGTTGTATTTAATGCATGAGTAAATTCTAATGATCCCATGTTAGGAGCTTCTTAGCCGGCTCGACATAGGAGTGAAGTAGGCACTCATAGGATTGGGGAGTTAAGTACGCCACCCCATGAACGGTATTAAGGAATACAATCCGTCATCCACGCAACTATAACAAGTAATTAACGTGTAAAAGATATCTAGGGAGTAGTGAAATCTAAGTAAACACATTTCTCCACTTATTGCTCACAATCTTAGTTTAATTTAGTTTTATTTTCATTTCTAGTATTTTATTTTGATTGCATCTTAGTATTGAGTTAGTTGACTAGCAACTAATTCCGCCCAAATCCTTCAAAACTCAAGAATTTACTTGCTTTCTAAAAAATATAAAAATACAAAAAGAATCATCCTTCATCTCTAGAACTAGTAATTAGGTTTTTCTAATCCTAGCGACACTATTCCTAGCTGAACGATCAATCCCCCGGTACTTGTCACTATACTATACTACAACGATCAGGTACACTGCCTGGTGGGGGTTGTAAGCTTCTCAAGATCCCTTGAGAGGTAAAGCCTGGTGCAATCCCTACGCATCAGCCAGATGCGAAGCTACAAGAAACGGGCTAGGACCAACTACCTAAGCCCGACAACCCATGCCAAAAGACGTGTAACCGCGGCCAAATGCCCCAGGCCGCGGGCAAAACCTACATCCGGACTAACTCATGTCGCGGAACAATCCAATATAAACAAAATAGTACTGCCAGCTATCATACAGCTGCCCGGAGACAAAAAGTACACACGGTACAAGATAGTGGGATTAACCGAACAATAAGGAAGGTGCACAATTCCGAGAAACACGTATAAACGGTCGAGAATGACAAGCACGCCTCACCTATATAAAGAGGAGAAATTCTCACCTTTGGGTAACACACATTCTACATTCCCTCACTTAACACCTTATCTCTCTATCACTACTTACTCTCACACCGGAGGTTGACCGCGGAAGTCCCTCTTCCGTGGTGAGGCTAACGATGTTTTTCTCTTTCTTAGCAGATCACTATCAATCTTGAAGTCCTAAATTTGCTCCTCCAAGAACTGGCTTAGACTAGGTATTGGACCGAGACCAGATTTTGTACTAACAAGTGGCGCCATCCGCATTGTGACTCATTCATTTAACTACATTTCAAAAGTTGCTATAACCAACATGAGTAAACCGGCAGGGAGTGGTTCTACTCCCACACAAGAGCACTCTGCAGTGCGAAACACTTTAGAAAAAGAAAAAATCCAAGGGGTGAGTGAACCAATGCCAGACGCGGCATTACGGGAGTTTTGCGATAAGCACTACGACCAATTACTACCCTTAATGGCTGAAAAAGTCCACCAAGAGAAGCTAAGGCAAGTGGAAACGCGCCTCGACTTTGATAATGATGAGGGAAAAAGTGGTAAGTCTCGAAGCTCTAGGTCCAAACCTCTAGAAGAAATAGAAACCAAGCAGAAACGACAAAGCAATCCGAGTGCCAAGTCCGGACCCTCCGAGTACTCTTACTCGCGAAGCGTTTTTTCCCGACTTAGCAGTGGAGAAACGAAAACTTCCAGAGGTACCCCCAGTCAGCCGTTTTCTCACACTTAGGAGAAAAACGGCGAGACATCAAGTCACGACTAGGAGATAGAAGGTCAGACGCGTTTGACCGGCTAAAGTCTGGAACCCGCACCAGAAGGGAACGGAGAGCGAGGGCCGGACATACCCGGCGGGAAGGGAGTGAGGAAAGACATGGAAAAAGGAGGGACAAAAGCCCCAGCCCAACCCTCAGCAGTGCTCCCCACCCCCGGAAAAGAAATGTCAGAGGTAGATCCGCATGGTCTGAACCCGGGAGACGGAGAGAGCAGTCACCATCGGAAAGCGAAGGCAGTGACGAAGGACACTGGAAATCTAAGTCCAGGAGCGGCAAAGATGATGACCTCTATCGTCCATACGATATCGAGGACACCGACCCGTTCACACACCGAATCAAAAGCTTCGAGTTTCCGAAGCGAACCAGAATGCCATCTAATATCAAAACGTATGATGGAACCAACGATCCGGAGGATCATTTGAAGAATTTCTGTACTGCGGCTAAAATGGAACGCTGGCCTATGCCCACTTAGTGTCACATGTTCAACTAAACCCTCATGGGACACGCCCGCGTATGGTTTGATGAACTACCAATGAAAAGCATCGATAGCTTCGAAGACTTGCGGAAAAGTTTCCTATCCTATTTCCTCCAACAAAAGAAGTATGCAAAAGACCCTGTGGAACTACATCGCATCAAACAGAGGGAAGGAGAGTCAACCGGAACCTTCATGGAACGCTTCAAAGCTGAAAGCATGCACGTAAAAGGAGCCCCGGAATGCATGAAAATCTCAGGTTTCATGCACGAAATTACTAACCCGGAGCTGATCAAAAGACTCAATGACAAAATCCCACGAACTGTGGATGAAATGTGGAAAGCAACAACGGCCTTCCTCCGCGGCACCACAGCCGCGGCAAATCATTCAAAAAAGAAGCAAGACCGTTCCCCGTGGAGGGCCAAAGAAACTGAAGCCAAAGCCATCCAGAACAACCGGACGTTTGAACGGAAGACGGAGTTTAAGGGACGGTCCAGAGCCGACCGGCGATGTTCTGATCGCTTCACTCCTCTCACCAAGACACCAAGGGAAATCCTTGCAATGGGTTCGGTCAAATTCACGGCTCCACCCCCAATGGCAAGCCTGGCAGAATCCAGAAACAAAGATAAATAATGCGATTTTCACAGAGAAAAAGGGCACAACACAGATGAATGTTTCCAACTAAGAAAACAAATCAAAGAAGCAGTTAGATCCGGTCAGCTAGCACATCTGGTCAAAGAAATCAAGAACGGTGTCCAAAAAGGAGGGACAAAAGGTGATAAGGAGGAGACAGCACCCAAAGATAAGGCCCCAGCCATATACATGCTACAAACATGGCAGCGCAACGTAAAACCAAGGACACTGCCGCAGACGGAGCTGAATTTGGAAATATCCTTCCCGCCAATAGCAGAAGATGATTGGGATAATCACCCATTGGTGATTAAAGCAGAAGTGGGCGGACACCACATACATAGGATGTATGTGGACAACGGGAGCGCCTCAGAAGTGCTTTACGAACATTGTTTCAATCGCCTCAGTCCGGAGATTTGAAAAAAGATGATTCCCGCAACTACACCGCTTCTGGGTTTCAGCGGCGAGATATCCTGGCCGCTAGGGCAGATACTCTTGGAAGTAACGCTGGGAGATGAAAAAAAATCAGCCAGTACTTGGATGAATTTTACAGTTGTCAGGTCACCATCTCCGTACAACGGGATTATCGGCAGGCCGGGGATACGCCTACTAAAAATCATTCCATCCACGGCTCATGGCATGCTAAAGTTCCCGACTAAAGGAGGCATTGTAACACTCCAGAGTGACAAAGTAACCCCGATAGAATGTAAGATGGTAGGAGAAACTCAGCCGGGGCAAGAGCCCCAGAGGCCTCTAGCAGAAGGAGTTAAAGTAGCAATACATCCGAAGTTCCCAGATCAAACAATTACAGTGGGTGGCAGTCTGACAGACCAAGGAAAAAGGGACCTGTGCGAGCTGCTAAGAAACAACTTAGATATCTTCGCTTGGCAGCCGTCTGACATGACAGGCGTACCGCAGAACGTGGCAGAACACAGGTTGAATGTCAGAGAAGGATACACCTCGGTAAGGCAAAAGAAAAGGGGACAAGCTCCAGAAATAAATAAATCAATCAATGAAGATTTAGCAAAGCTAGTGGAGGCAGGCATAATGAAGGAGGTCCACTACCACGATTGGTTGTCCAACCCGGTCTTGGTCAAGAAAAGTGATAGAAGCTGGAGAATGTGCGTGGACTTCAAGGATTTAAACAAAGCTTGCCCCAAAGATTGTTACCCGCTTCCGGAGATAGATTGGAAAGTCGAATCCCTGTGTAGGTACACCTTTAAGTGTTTTCTGGATGCATACAAAGGGTACCACCAAATTCAGATGGCCCTAGAAGATGAGGAGAAAACCGTGTTTCACACAAACCAAGGAATCTTTTGTTACAAAAAAATGCCGTTTGGATTGAAGAACGCGGGTGCTACTTACCAGCGGTTAGTAGACAAAGCCTTTGAAAAACAGATAGGGCGGAATTTGGAAGTGTACGTGGACAACCTGGTAATCAAAAGCCACTTAGAAACGGACGTGCTCAGAGACATAGAAGAAACCTTTGAAACACTTAGAAGGATCAACATGAAACTCAACCCAAAGAAATGCACCTTTGGAGCGGAGGAAGGAGTGTTCCTAGGCCATGTAGTCAGCAGAAACGGTATTAAAGCATGTCCGGAGAAATCCGAAGTTGTAACACTGCTGCCATCACCAAGAACCCTGAAGGAGGTACAAAGTTTAAACGGTAAATTGGCAAGCCTCAACCGTTTCTTATCCAAATCCGCGGAAAAGTCTTTACCATTTTTCAAAACACTGAAGAAGTGCATCAAGAAGAGCGACTTTACCTGGACCGCGGAAGCAGAGACAGCATTCAAAGAAATGAAAAGGCACATCGCCAACCACCCCACATTGATGGCTCCGCGTCCTAAAGAAGAACTGAAAATGTACTTATCCGCAGCAAAAGAAGCCATAAGTGCCGTCTTACTAGCAGAAAGAGGACCACGACAAGAGCCCATCTACTTCATAAGCCGCGCCCTGCAAGGTCCAGAGATAAATTACTGCCCAATGGAAAAATTGGTGTTATCATTGGTTCACGCGACCAGGCGGCTCAAGTGGTACTTCCAGGCACATCCGGTAGTTGTCATCACTGACCAGCCAATCAAACAAGTGCTGGCACAAACCAAAAAGACAGAAAGAATGACAAAGTGGGCTATCGAGCTGGGTGTACATGACATCAACTATAGACCACGGATGGTTAAGGGGGCAAGTCCTGGCAGATTTCATTGCAGAAATTCCAGAAGAAGATTCCTCAATAACCACAGAGTCAGTGGAAAAGCTACCATATGTTGAACAATGGAATCTATACACGGACGGATCCTCGTGCCAAGAAGGCTCCGGGGTAGGTCTGATCCTCTCCAACCCTGAAGGTACAGAGTTCACATATGCCTTAAGATTTGAGTTTGATACGTCCAAAAATGAGGCAGAATATGAGGCGTTGTTGGCAGGCTTAAGGATAGCCGAAAAATGGGGGTGAAAGACATATCCGTCAGCGTGGATTCCAGGTTAGTTGCAAATCAAATCAACCAAACGTATGTGCCTAAAGAAGAGAGCATGATACGTTATCTAGCAAAAGCTCAAGCACTAATCCAAGGTTTCCGCACATTCTCGATAAGGCAGATACCGCGGAGCCAGAACAAGCAAGCAGACGCGCTAAGTAAGATAACATCCACTAGTTTTGCCCACCTGACAAAACGAATTTTAGTCGAAGTCTTAAAAGAGAAGTCGATCAAAGAAAAAGAAGTTATGGCAGTAGTAGAAGAAGAAGGAGATACCTAGATGACTCCACTCCGCGAATACCTGGAAGAAAACATACTACCTGCAAACCCAAAAAAGGCTAGAAAGCTGCGGATAAAGGCGAGACAGTATGCCATCATTAACGGAACGCTATTCCGCAAATCTTTCCTAGAGCCGTGGCTGCGGTGGGTAGGTCCGGCACAAGCTAACTATGTGATCAGAGAAATCCACGAAGGATCATGCAGCATGAACTCAGGTCCTCTAGCTATTGTGGCAAAGGCCATTCGATCCGGTACTGGCCTAGCATGCAAAAAGATGCAAGGGACGTGATAAACAAATGCCAAGATTGTCAGGTCCACAGACCAATAGCCAAGAATCCGCAACACAACCTAGTACCCATTACGGCTCCATGGCCATTTTATAAATGGGGATTAGATATCTGAGGCCCATTCCCAGAAGCCCCAGGAAGGATCAAATACCTAATAGTGGGAATTGACTACTTCACTAATGGATTGAAGCCAAACCCCTGGCAACCATTACTGGAAACCAGGTCAAAAATTTTGTTTGGGATAACATCGTATGCAGGTTCGGCCTCCCCGGGAGAAGTCGTGTCAGACAATGGAAAATAATTCAGAGACAACCTCTTCAAGGATTGGTGTGAAAAACTTAACATCAAGCAACATTTTGCATCAGTAAAACACCCATAGGCGAATGGACTTGTGGAAAGGGCGAACAGAAGCTTGGGAGAAGGCATAAAAGCAAGAATAGACCAAGGAAGCCGGGATTGGTTGGAAGAAGTGTCGCACGTGCTTTGGGCTCACCGCACCATGATCAAATCTAGCAATGGGGAAACACCATTTTCATTAAGATACGGAAGTGAAGCTGTAATTCCCATGGAAATAGGTATGCCATCACTGAGATGCGCCCTCTTTGACCCGGTGGAAAATGATGACTACGCCTCAGCTTGGACCTCCTAGAAGAAAAAAGAGAAGTAGCGGCCATAGAAGAAGCAAGAAGCAAATCCAGGATGGAAAAGTATTACAATGCAAGATTCCGTGGAACGTCCTTCAAACCAGGAGACTATGTGTACCAGAGCAACGAAGCAAGCCAAGTGGAAGACATAGGAAAACTAGGCCCCAAGTGGGAAGGTCCATATGAAGTTGCAGAAGCACTAGGATGCGGAGCGTACAAGCTTAGAAGCCCGGACGGAAAAGATATCCCCCGCACATGGAACATCCGGAACTTGAAAAAATGTTACATGTAATTCCCATTGAATGTAAGCGTTCCTCTCCTGGCTGACCGCGGCTGTACCCGGCAGCAGGAACTCACTATTAGACTTATGTTTACGTTTTTATGTATTTCTTTCTATTAATGAAACGTGGAGTCCGATCAGCTCCACAAATTTTCCAAACATTATTTTGTCTCTTTTTTACTTTCTAATCACCCATCCATATGCGCATACACACAAACGCGTTTTCCCATTGAATCAAACATCTAAGGCATGTAAGTGGTATTGCAAGCCCATTGACCATAACCAACTATCCCCGAAAAAGACTAAGTATGGGCACACACGGATAGTTATAAAAATTAAAATGCATAAGCGGTACGGCAAACCCAGCATACAAAAAAAAAAAAAAAAAAAAAAAAAGGCATATAACTGGAACTGCAGTCCCATTGACCGCACCAAGTTGCTGCTAAAAAGTAACTAAGTAATCATTCAATCACGGATCCACATATCCGGGCAACAACTCAAAGAGGCAACCGCACAAGCCGCGGGCTCAGTAAAAAAAATGAAATACATCAAAGTATCATCGGACATCCGCATCCGGACAAACCCTAGACTATCACAAATTAACTTAAAAGCTTCACAAGATTGGGATAAAGAGGCATAGTCAAAATGCCTCACCCAACAGAACCAGTAACCCTAATCAAGAAAAATCCTTAGGGTCAATCTTCCCAAGAATACTTGGATCAAACATATCATCATCTCTCTGAGCCTCATATTCCCCTGCCGGAGCAGTCACCGGCCCAGAAGGGTTAACAGTAACCCGGGGATCAGAAACATTAGGAGAAGGCTGAGAAGGAGCAACTACCGCAGGAACAATAATGGATAAGCCTTTGTCACTATAGTCAAACGTCCTTCCATACTTGTTCTTCATCTCCTTGTAAGCAAGAATGGCCTTAGGACGAGCAGTTACGCATCTAAGCAAAGACTCAG
Source organism: Artemisia argyi (assembly GCA_030686995.1). Taxonomy (NCBI): domain Eukaryota; kingdom Viridiplantae; phylum Streptophyta; class Magnoliopsida; order Asterales; family Asteraceae; genus Artemisia; species Artemisia argyi. Next base: position 157,380,839 of record CM060677.1, on the reverse strand, counting down.
GGAGGATGCGCTTTTCCGCGACTGGAAGGCCAAAAGTAACCTCGGATGAACCGGGAAGACGCTCTTCTTCCAAAACAGCTGCGACATTAAAAACTCGATGGGAGAATCTTTACAGGCCTCAAGGGAGTCTAGCAGTGGGAAAGGAACCTCACTTAACCTTACCACGGCCTCATTAAACCTCTGCTTAGCGGCCGGATCATAAGCTAGCCTGGACAACCTCCTCCGTCTCCAGCAGTTGTTGCTTCAAAGATTCTTCCCCTTTCACTTGACCCTCTAAAGTCTCGCAGACAATCTCCAAACCAGCAACCTTCTCCTCCAGCTCCTTATTACGAGACTCCAGTACCGCGTTCTCAGACCTCAAATCTGTTAACCCTGCCATATGCTCAGACAACTCAGAATTCTTAGCCTGAAGCTCAACAATTTCCTTTTCCTTTGATGCCACTGCTAACTCCATTTCAGACAACTTAGCACGGAGCTCAGCCACACTGGAAGACTCACCACCAAGGTCATCAATTTTCCCTCTGAGAGCAGAAATCTGCTTATCCCTTCTCTCCAACCTCCGGCTTAGCTTATTATTCAAATGAAGTTCGTACTCAAGCCTCTGCCTAACCTTCGAATCTATGCCTACCTTTTGAGAAGTCAAAAGATTGTCACGGTCCAACAGCTCTTGAATCTCCATATTCCACAACACAGACACATAGCCAGGAGTAGGGAAGTTATCTACTAAGCTGCGACAAACCCAAGGGTCGTCCATTTTGAACCCATTAGTTGCCAACCACTTGGGGACATAGGCAGATGAAGCTTCAGCGGTATCCACAGAAAGGGATTGATAAAAATCATCGGATACATCCTCGGCCTCAATGTGCCCTGACTCCTCCTGAGCAGGGGCCGGGCCAGAACCCCCAGTGGCCGGGGCAGCAGACTCCGGACGAGTAGATTCCTCAACAGAAGGAACAGAGCTACCAACTACTTTGCTCGCAGAATCAGGATGAGCAGGGGTAGCAGAATCAGAAGAAAGAACGGTGGCGTTCTTCATAATATTAGCATCCGTGTGCAGACCAGAACGCACAAGCCCGTCCCCGGACTCATCCTGAAGCTCGAAAACGGGAGTATCATGCGGCGGAGTAACACCTAAGAATGAGCAAGAAACCTGCGTCACCTAAAAGATAATAATAATAATAATAATAATAATAATAATAATAATAATAATAATAATAATAATAATAATAATAATAATAATAATAATAATAATAATAATAATAATAATAATAATAATAATAATAATAATAATAATAATAACACAAAATGAAAGTACGCACCAGAGCAAGCTCCGGCTTCCTTCTCAGACAAAGGAGCAATTCTCTTTCTCTTACTGGGCTTGGGGGGCAGAGCAAGGGTCACCCTCTTCTTCCCGGATTTCTTGTTATCCTTCACAGCCTATAGCTCTTGAATAAAGGTATGCTGAACCAAGGATATGATATTCTCTGTGGGCTCAACAACCCTGCTAGCGGTTTTCGTTCGCAGGGTCGGCTCATCTTTCTTCAAGGTCCTTTTCCCGGTAGCTACCTTAAAAGGATCCGGCTGGTTGATGAATGCGAACAAGTCCATTTCTGCAAAAGTAAAGCGCAACAAAAATTAGACACGGACAAACATATATACACAAAATGGGGGAAGCAGTGATGAGTGTGTAAATACTCATCATTTTCACCTAATCTGAGCTGTCAAAACATCCAAAAACACTCAAATATGCATCAAAATACTAAAATATCTCATAAGTGTGTTTTATATGTTTCAGATGCAAAATAATCAAAAACAGATGAAATATGAACAATGTTTGCATAATTGGCAGTTTCATTCCCTCAACTTTCAAAACTTGTCAAAACTAGTCCCTGGTTATTCTAAAAACATGAAAAAGTCACCAAAGGTCCTTTTTTAATTACAAATTACATAGTAAGTCCTTTGGTGTAAAGTTTCACAAAATTACAAGTTTAGTCCCTCAACTTTGCAAAATTAACAAAAATGGTCCCTGGGATATTAAAAACTTTGAGAAAATCAAATTTTGTCCTTGTACTACTCATCTTTGGCAGGAATGGTCCTTGGTTGGAAATTTTGGTGAAATTACATGTTTGGTCCCTGAAGTTTATAAGTTTGGCAGATTTAGTCCTTAGAGGTTCAAAAGTGGAAAATTCAACATATAATCCTTGGGCTGTTGAACCTTGGCAAGTTTAACCCTTGCAAGTACTTTTGGAAAGTGTCAAACCCAACCCTCAAAAATTCAGAACTTAAAAAATTGGTCCTTGTGCTAAATGCTAAAACCAAACGGACCTAAGTATTATACTACCAAACCCAAACCAAATCCAAATCCAAATCCAACATATAAACATAACCAGCCCACTCCCTTACCCCAAGCCCATCCCTAAGCCCAAAGCCCCGTAAACCGTTCTAAATAATACCCCCGGTCAAACCCCGTTTGACCAAACCACCCTTCCCCCCCAAAACCGCCCCTTCTTCTGCAATACTACCTCCCCCCACCATCTCCCACTTGCAATTTCATCATCACCATTCCACCACCCTCTACACCTAACAAACAAGCCACAATTAATGCCAAATTCAATCCCAAACACAACAGAGCAATTTGCTATGTTCTTATTTTGGCGCCAAAACGAGCAAACGGCTGAGATTGAACCTCACTTATCCAACGTCCAACTTTATTGATGGGAAATGATCAGGATGCCCAGAGGAACCCTAATTGATGCATATAAAAGGGAGAAGAGGCAAAGGAAGAAGAGTAGTAGTCTAATTTAGTTAAATGTATGTCGTATAAGTAAATCTCAAATTTCTAGTTTACAATTTAGCTTTCGAGTCCTGTATTAAGCATTTTCAGTGTAACCTTAATCTTTTTTTACAATCAAGATCAAGTTTCAGTTGCTATCTTAGTTTGTGCCATTTTCACCTTTATTTCAATATTTTACTTAAGCTGTGTTGTTGTTACTGTTTGATCATATGGACTCCTAGGCTCACATAGGCTCCTAGAAAGCTTAAATAAGCTTTTAGAAACCTTAAAACTCAGTCTAGTATCAAAAAATCAAAAATACAAAACAAAAAGGTCAACAAAAGTCAATATTCAGGTTCAATGGTGATCAAGATGGAGCAGGGTGGATCATGGATGGCCCTGGGTTAGTGAATCTGTGGGTGATTCTATAGGAAAGATCTTTGGTCCTTGGTTCATGGTTTTGGCAGGATTGCACATTGTAAGCCTATAATCTCATTTCTAAATTTCTACTGTAGCATAGCTTATATAACTGCTTATTTGGCTTATTTATGCTTGTTTAGTGTTAGTTAGTGTTAATCTTGCTTTAAATCAGTAGCTTGTTATTTAAAATTGGTATTTGCTTAGTATTTCATTTTCACTGTTTAATTAGTACCATAGAGATTCTTGTGTATTTGTTGTTGGTGTTGTTGTTTCTGTGTTTAAAACAGCTTATTTCATCACATTATAAGCCTTAGAATCTATGGCTTGGTCTTAATCTGTCAAACTCTTTGAAAATCATAAAACCATATTTTTAAAAGGGCGTTTGTGATTACTGAGATATCTGTGCTCTAGGGTGTTTTTGTTGATGCTTGTGGTTGTTACTTGTTACTTAGGTTTGTATTAGCTCAGTCAAACAATAAAAACCAACCCTTGTTTGTTAAAAAGTCAAAATAGCTTTTGATTTAATCCCATTTGTTGTCTGTCAAGAGATTTGAGTTCAAATCTCATCAAATCACTTCACAAGTTAGTGTTTTAGCTTAATTTCACTTCATTTCAGCTTAATATAACATAATAAGTACTTAGGAGCCAGTAGAATCTCACATAAGTCAACTTAGCTTAATATTTCAAAAAGTCAAATTAGACCTCTTGTCAAAAAATCAAAAAAAAATGGGGGATTTATTGTGATTTTTTTGTTAAGATTTGGACCCTGAGCTTTTCACAAGTTATTGTCTGTCACCTAAGCTACAAGTTCCCACCACCAGCTTATTTTTGTGATTTTTTGTTTAGCTTATACATTAGCTTAATTAGACTTGCAGGGCAAGCACATGCCCTGTGCACAGGTTTTTCACCCAAGTTCATAAGCTCTCATCTTGCTTATCTGTGGACCCCAGTACACAACCTTGGGCTTTTTAGGAAGCTTACTAGTTCAGCTTATTGGATTAGTGCTTATTTTGGACTCTAGCCCTTTTGTCCTTAGCTTATTTGATCCATCTTTGTGGCCTATCTCAGAAGCATACACTGAGTGACTCAGTGTTTGAGCCTAAGTTCCAAGCACCACCCAGTGCTAAAAAATAAGCAATAAGCCCAGCTTATTGGCTTATTTGAAAGTTGACCAGTCCACCTTCAAGGTTCAATCCTTACTTTGGACCCCCTTGACTTCTGTGGACCCCACAGAGGTCCAAAACCCCTTTGTTTGGCCTGTTTTGGCCTAGTAGTGTGATAAGTGCTTATTTGGTTTAGAATAGCTTATCCAGAGTGCTTATTTGTTCCCAATTGCTTGTTTCAAGTTTTTAATCATATGTTTATGCTTATTTGTTCACTTCAAAGCTTTTTCAAAAGTCAACAAGTCTTAATAAGCTATTGAGTCAACTGTTAAGCACAAGGGGGAGCACATAGCTTATTATTAAGCTATTTCAAAAGTGTCTTCATAAAAGTTTTCTATTTTTAGCTTATTATCATCTGTCAATAAGAAAAAGCAACAAAAAAAAAATCCAAATTTAGAAATAGTGATAGCTTCTATTTAATAGGATTTATCTTTTTAATTTTTCTTTTCAGCTTATTATTAAGCATTTCATCATTTTTATATTTTTCTTAATTTACTTTTATCTTCAAGTATTTTCAGTAATTTTTCTAGATTTACTTCTTTTCATTTAGTAATTATTAGAATTACTAATAGTTTAATTAATTAATTAAGTAATATTAGTAATTAAATAGTTTTCTCAATTTTTATTTAACAACAATACCTTTTTATATTTTTCTAAGTTTTATAAATCATTTAGTATTTTTAGAAAATAGTCTTTTAATTTATACTGTTCATTTTCTAATTTTCTTAATTAATCTAGTTAAATTAGATTTTTATTAATAAATAAGTAATTAATTAGTAAAATAGTCTAAATATAATTTTTAGAAACTTTTTATATTTTTTTAAGATTCCTGTGATGGTTAATTAGATTTATAAATTTTTATTTAATTTTCTAAGTTATTTTTAGTATAATTGGTAATTTAAATTAGTTTAAATAGTTTAATTAATATAATTTGTATTTAATTAATAGAAAGTCCACAAAAAGACAAAAACAAGTATTTTTAGTTTTTTAAATTTATTTTAAGACATTTTAAATTTTTTGGGAATTAATTTTGTAATTTTCTAGTTTAAATTTGTATTAGTAAGTTTTTAAGTTAATTAGTTTTAATTAAAAAGTTAAATAGTTTTAATTTAAATAATTAATATTAAATAATAAAATAATCAAAAAAATAATTTTCTATTTAATTTTATTTTCTTTTATAATTAATTTTGTAAAATTTTCATTTGCACCCCCTGTAGTTATAAATTGTTTAAAACTCACATTTTCTTCAGTCTGTAATTCCATTCTGATTTTTGATTTGTACTTGTATACATAGCTGTTTACTGTGTTTGTTATATACTGTTTCCAAAATAACATCAGTAGTGTAAATCAAACCCAATCATCTTTGGTTACTGTCCTCAGTGCCACTCATTCCCATTAACGTTTACAAATACAATTTCAATCTCGTTGGGACTTAACGACCCGGGGATTTCCCTGTACTTCCATGGATTTTAAACACTTGACTTTACCCTCCCAGGTGGGCCTATCAACTGCACCTGGTTGACTGGTTGGTTTAGGAGGAGTCAAAATTTGGCGCCGCTGTCGGGGAGGTTATTGCGTATTTCAAAACGTTTTAGGTTTAGTGGTTTTTCAAAACCCCTCCTGTACAAATACCATCACTTTGTAAATTTTTGTGAAAATCAAAATCATAACTGAAAAGTTCATTAACACTTTTCCTGAAGTGTTAAAAACACCAAAAAAAATCATAAACAACAAGACAAACTGTGAAGTTAAATTACTTCATTTACTTTAAGATTACAACCTACACAGGTGGAATACGGAAGTTCTGACATTAAATTGCGAACTGAAGAGAGTCCATTTATCTCTCCCGCCACCCTGCGAGTAATCTTAAAGGGACGATTTTGGTTAACGAATCAGTTCCAAAAATATTGTCCAAGTTTTTACACCCATACACGAAAAGCCAAAAACATTTTACTGTGAATAATTACATAAAAGATTACCACCACAAACCAAGGCAGAACACCTACCAACTGGGGGTGTGAACATAATAAGTTCCCAAACATAAGATAAAAACTTGCCATTGTATCCCTGTGAATGGTGTACCTTTTATAAAGAAGCCATTCACCTGTGATTATTGGTTTAAGTTCACTGTGCTTTTGCCTCGATCTTGTTTTGAAAAATTGTTTTTAGTGCATGCGCACTCGTTCACAAACAAAGCGTAAAGGTCAGAAAAACGTACCCGAGTTACGTACTGTTGAAGAAGAATACACGTTAAAAATGGACGACGAGCCCCCAATCCCTCCCAAGGAAGACTTAGTTCCTGACACCCGAACAATGGAGGAATTATGTTAACCTACCATGCACGGGAGAGGTGGACCCATTGCACCACTTACAATTGGAGCCACAGATTTTGGACTAAAACACAACATGATACAACAGGTCCAGAATTCGTGTCAGTTCCATGGTTTGCCGGGTGACGATGCTAACAAGCATCTCGATAAATATTTAACCGTCATCCAGAGCATGAATGTTTAACAAGCATCTCGATAAATATTTAACCATGGTTTGACGGCTTGCGTTTATACCTGTTCCCATATTCTCTCACTCATCATGCGACTGCTTGGTTCGATCGACTTCCTAAGAATTCGATCCATATCTTTGATGAGATGGTTACTAAATTCTTGGCTAAATACTTTCCACCATCCATGGTTACAAAGCTGAGAAACGATATTAGTAACTTCAGACAGCTTCCCGAAGAGTCCTTATTTGAGGCATGGGAACACTACAAACTTGCTATTGATCGGTGTCCCAATCATAACATGCTTCTTGTCACCATTATTGATACCTTTTATAATGGCTTGACTCTTCGTCATCGTGACACCATCAATGTTGCTGCTGGGGGCACCTTTATGAAAAGGACCCCTGAAGAGTGTTATAACTTAATTGAAAACATGACTGCCCATCACAATTTTTGGGACTCCTCTGCAGAGAGGAATGACTCATGTAAGTCAGTCACTCCAGCAAGTAGTGAAATAGCTGCTCTTACCAAAAAGTTTGATGATTTGTCTGCTGCAGTTCTCCGAATTCACCAGACAACTCACAATCAGCAGATCAAAACTATCAGTTGTGAAACATGTGGTGGTCCACACCCATACCATGAGTGCCCAGCCTCCGGTGGCTTCACTCAAGAGAACGTATTCGCAGCCCAAGGTTCCTACAATACGGGAGGTAATTCCTACCAACCACAAGGGGACCAAAATCTGTTGAGCTATCGTTCCAATAACTACGTTGGACCACCGGGATTTAATCAATCCCAGAACCAAAATGGTCAAAACAGAAACCAGAACTTTAACCAGAATCAGAACCAGAACCGAATGAACCAAGGTTTTAACAACCAAGGGAATTTCAACTTTGGTCAACACCAGGTTCAACAAAATCAAAACTAAGGGAATTATAACCGTAATCAAGGACAGAACAATTACCCTCAGAGTAATTTTCAATAACAAAACCACTTCCAGGGTAATAACAACCAGCAACATGGGAATTTCCTGAACAATCGGGCTCAAAATTTTCCTAATCAAAATCAAGCCATTGTTCCAACTGGGCCATCATCTGATGAGTTATTAAAACAGTTTATGAAATCCGAAGATGAATTGAACGAAATGCTGGTCAGTCAGATCTCTGAATTGAAGAAGTCTTTAAATGATCGACCCTCGGGCTCAGGTACTTTACCTAGCAACACGATCGCTAATCCGAGGGGCGATGTAAAGGCGATCACCACAAGAAGTGGAGTTTCGTATGAAGGACCCACAGCTCCGTCTAACACTTCTCCTGTCCAGGTAGAGGAATGTGATACTGAGGATACTACGGATACGGTACTTCCTACTAATAACGGAGGTGCCAATTACATCCCTCCTCCAGTTGTCCCAGTCCCGACTCCCCCTAAAAGAGTCGTGTTTGAAACTCTCAAAGGTCCTGTTGAAAACCCAAAAGCCAACCCAAAACCATCGATTCCATATCCCTCACGATTGCAAGACCAGAAGCTCCGTGAAAAAGCTAATCATCAGATGGAAAAAAAAATTTCAAATTTTCAAAGAGCTACACTTTGATATTAGTTTTGCGGATGCTCTTCTTTTAATGCCCAAATTTGCATCGATAATCAAAAACCTATTGACCAATAAAGAGAAACTGTTTGAGATGGCACGAACTCCACTCAATGAAAAATGCTCTGTAGTTCTGTTGAAACAGCTTCCCGAGAAGCTAGGAGACCCAGGGAAATTTCTAATACCATGTATTTTCCCGGGGATGGTTGAGTGCTTTGACTTGGCCGATTTTGGTGCAAGCATCAACTTAATGCCCTACTCAGTTTGGAAAAAGCTCTCTCTTTAGGAACTTAGTCCCACATGCAAGACTCTCGAGCTTGCAGACCGTTCAATTTCACGTCCCCTCGGTATTGCCGAGGACGTATTTGTAAAAGTGGGAAAGTTCCATTTTCAGGCAGACTTTATCGTAGTTGATTTCGATGCGGATCCAAGAGTTCCTCTCATTCTTGGGAGGGGATTCTTAAGGACGGGTCATGCATTGATCGACGTTTTCGATGAGGAAATCACGTTACGAGTTGGCACTGAAGCGATAACGTTCAACCTTGATCAAACCTCGAGATACTCCTCGAATTATGATGTTGAATCGGTCAACCGAATTGATGTCATTGACATTGCATCCGAGGAGTATGCTCAGGAAATCCTTGGATTCGCTGATAGTTCTCCGAGTGGAAATACCACTCTCTCTTCTCACCCCATAATCGCTAATTCTTCTCCTTCCCTCACTCCGTTTGAGGGAAGTGATTTCGTCCTTGAGGAAATAGAGGCCTTTCTCAAAAGTGAGTCGGTTCCCGAAGGAATTGATAGCCAAGAGATTGACCCGGAGGGGGATATCTTTCTCCTTGAGAAATTATTGAACAAAGATCCCTCTCCTCTTCCTGTTCTACCTCAACAACTTCATAACGCGGAAATAAAATATGTTGAGAAAAATGATTATTTCCCCGAGGTCGAACTTAAAGACCTGCCTCCTCATCTAGAATATGCGTTCTTGGAAGGTAACAATAAGTTACCAGTCATTATTGCGAAAAATTTAAAGGATGAGGAGAAAACTGCGTTGCTTAAGGTTTTAAAGTCCCACAAACAAGCAATTTCTTGGAAGCCCTCATACATAAAGGGTATTAACCCGGATTTTTGTACACACAAAATCCTAATGGAGGATGACTTTAAGCCTGCCATGCAGCATCAAAGAAGGGTAAATCCAAAAATCCACGAAGTTATCAAGCAAGAAGTTATCAAACTTCTCGATGCTGGATTGATTTACCCAATATCTGACAGTCCTTGGGTGAGCCCCATACATTGTGTTCCAAAAAAGGGTGGCATTACGGTTGTCACAAATGAGGATAATGAGTTGATACCAACTCGGTTGGTTACAGAGTGGCGAGTATGTATCGATTACAGAAAACTTAACGAAGCCACCCGCAAGGACCATTTTCCTCTGCCCTTTATGGATCAAATGCTCAAGAGACTAGCGGGGAATGAGTACTATTGCTTCCTTGACGGCTTCTCAGGTTACTTCCAGATTCCCATTGATCCACAGGATCAAGAGAAGACTACTTTCACATGCCCTTACAGGACATTTGCCTATCGTCGCATGCCTTTTGGGTTATGCAACGCTCCGGGCACTTTCTAGAGGTGCATGATGGCTATTTTCCACGACATGATCAGGAAAACCATGGAGGTATTCATGGACGACTTTTCAGTCATCGGGAATTCTTTCGACTCATGCCTCTCCAATTTGGAAAAGATGCTTCAACGTTGTGAAGACACGAATCTTTGTCTAAATTGGGAGAAGAGCCATTTTATGGTCAAGGAGGGCATTGTCCTCGGCCATAAAATTTCAAAAAGTGGGATTGAGGTCGATAAGGCCAAAATTGATGTTATTGCTAAGCTGCCTCATCCCACCACTGTTAAAGGCATAAGGAGTTTCCTCGGCCATGCCGGGTTCTATCGGAGATTCATTCAGGATTTCTCCAAAATAGCCCGACCCATGACTCATCTTCTTGAAAAGGAAGCTCCTTTCATATTTTCCTCCGAGTGCATTGAAGCTTTTTCTACTTTAAAGAAAATACCGAGGCACCAATCCTTGTTGCCCCCGACTGAGACTTACCCTTCGAACTTATGTGCGATGCTAGTGACTTCGCTATTGGTGCAGTTCTGGGGCAACGCAGAACAAAACATTTTCAGCCAATACACTACGCAAGTAAGACCATGACTGAAGCTCAAACGCACTATACCACCACAGAAAAAGAATTATTAGCTGTGGTATATGCCTTTGAGAAATTTAGGCCTTACCTAATCCTAACCAAATGCGTGGTGTATACGGACCACTCGGCTTTGAAATACCTGTTTGCTAAACAGGACGCAAAGCCAAGACTGCTCCGTTGGGTCCTGCTCCTTCAGGAATTCGATATAATCATATGAGACAAAAAGGGAGCAGAAAACCTTACAGCTGATCACTTGTCCCGATTAGAGAGTCCTCATCAGGATATTCTCGAGAGAAAAGAGATTAATGAAACCTTTCCTCTGGAGACTCTCAATCTAATCTCTACCCGGGATGATACCACTACCCCATGGTTTGCCGATTTTGCAAATTACCATGCGGGTAATTTCGTTGTGAAAGGGATGTCGTCCCAACAGAAAAGAAAATTCTTTAAGGATGTAAAACATTACTTCTGGGACGACCCCTACTTGTTCAAAATATGTGCGGATCAAGTCATCCAACGGTGTGTCCATGGCCAAGAAGCCATGGAAATTCTTAAAGCTTGTCATGATGGACCCACGGGGGGACATCATAACCCAAACTACACCGCCAAAAAGGTGTTTAATTCGGGATTCTTTTGGCCCACAATCTACAAAGACGCCCATGAACTTATCAAAACTTGTGAGGCTTGCCAGCGTCACGGGAATATTTCTAAAAAGAATGAGATGCCGCAAAACGCCATCCAAGTCTGTGAAATATTTGATATGTGGGGCATTGATTTTATGGGGCCGTTCCCGTCTTCACGAGGGAATAAATACATACTCGTGGTTGTCGACTATCTGTCAAAATGGGTTGAAGCAAAAGCTTTACCCACCAACGATGCCCGAGTAGTCGTTAAATTTTTGAAGTCTCTCTTTGCCAGATTCGGGACTCCTCGTGCCATTATCAGTGATCGTGGCACACACTTCTGCAATGAACAATTTGCAAGAGTGATGTTGAAATATGGTGTAACTCACCGTCTTTCAACTGCATACCACCCACAAACAAGTGGGCAGGTGGAGGTCTCGAATTGGGGTATTAAGAGAATTATGGAGAGGACGGTGGGAAAAAACCGTGCCTCTTGGTCGGATAAGCTGGATGATGCATTATGGGCTTTCCGCACTACTTACAAAACACCCATCGGGTGTACTCCATATAAGCTAGTGTATGGGAAAGCATGTAATCTTCCGATCGAATTAGAACATAAGACCTACTGGGCCTTAAAACATGCAAATTTTGACCTTCACACAGCGGGTGATCACCGCAAGGTTCAACTAAATGAATTAAACAAACTTCGTGATCAAGCTTATGAGAATTCTTTGATTTACAAGGAAAAAACCAAGAAGATACACGACTCCAAAATTAAAAACCGTGTTTTCAACATCGGTGACAGAGTCCTTTTCTTCAATTCACGATTGAAGATATTCTCGGGAAAGCTTAAAACTCGTTGGTCTGGGCCATTCACTGTAACAAAAGTGTTTCCATATGGAACTGTTGACGGTTCCAACTTCAAAGTGAATGGCCATCGGTTAAAACACTACTTTGGAGGGGACGTACCACAAATGGTTGTCCCGGATCTCCAAACTTTCCCCACGAACCAATGAATTCCGGGATCGAGTCAAGCTAGCGACTCGATAAACAAAAACAGTAGCATATATAAGGGGTTTTCACCCTAAGTGTGGGGGAAGTTACCCCTGCTATGGTTCACCATGTATATATCACCAAAAAAATGTATATATCTATATAAATAAAGTGAAAAATGTTATTTCCACATTTAGCTTGTAATATTATCCCTTTCCGTTCAAAGAGTCAGCATAATAGCCGGGACTTTGAATATTGAGGACAATATTCAACTCTAAGTGTGGGGGGGGGGGGGGGGGGGAATTCTAGCGAATTTCATCACATTATATCTTCTAGTACCCCCATTTTTAGGTAAAATTTAAAAAAAATCACTTTATTTCAAAAATTTTATGGTTATCAGTCCACCTTGTCTAATCTACAAAAGGACTGGCTAATCCAGGAGCAAACGGCTCTTGGTAAAGATATCTCAAAACCGTTGATGGCTGACAATTTGCCCAAAATTATATGGGATTCAACTCACCATATCTTTAATCGTGAAGAGTTGGCTAGCCAGCAAGGTTATGGCTTGTGGTAAAGGCAGTGGAAAAACCATAATTGGTAATCAGCTCACCAAGATGATGACTTTATTTCCATCAAAGAGTTGGCTAGTCCAGAAGCAAACGGCTTTTGGTAAAGACAAATCAAATCCGTTGATAGCTGATGATTTGCTCAAAATCATATGGTTATCAGTGTACCATAGATCTTACTTGAGCTTAAACATTTGGCTACTCCAGAAGTAATGGCTTTTGGTAAAGAATCTTCAAATCCATTAAGTTTTCTCAAAAGATTGCTAGGGACTAGCAATATTTTAGTGTGGGGGATTGATGAGTGTGTAAATACTCATCATTTTCTCCTAATCTGAGCTGCCAAGACATCCAAAAACACTCAAATATGCATCAAAATACTGAAAATATCTCAGAAGTGTCTTTTATATGTTTCGGAAGCAAAATAATCAAAAACAGATGAAATATGAACAAAGTTTGCATAATTGGCAGTTTCAGTCCCTCAACTTTCAAAACTTGTCAAAACTAGTCCCTGGTTATTCTGAAAACATGAAAAAGTCACCAAAGGTCCTTTTTTAATCACAAATTACATAGTAAGTCCTTTGGTGTAAAGTTTCACAAAATTACAAGTTTAGTCCCTCAACTTTGCAAAATTGACAAAAATGGTCCCTAGGATATTAAAAACTTTGAGAAAATCAAATTTTGTCCTTGTACTACTCATCTTTGGCAGGAATGGTCCTTGGTTGGAAAGTTTGGTGAAATTACATGTTTGGTCCCTGAAGTTTACAAGTTTGGCAGATTTAGTCCTTAGAGCTTCAAAAGTGGAAAATTCAATATATGCCCTGTGCACAGGTTTTTCACCCAAGTTCATAAGCTCTCATCTTGCTTATCTGTGGACCCCAGTACACAACCTTGGGCTTTTTAGGAAGCTTACTAGTTCAGCTTATTGGATTAGTGCTTATTTTGGACTCTAGCCCTTTTGCCCTTAGCTTATTTGATCCATCTTTGTGGCCTGTCTCAGAAGCATACACTGAGTGACTCAGTGTTTGAGCCCAAGTTCCAAGCACCACCCAATGCTCAAAAATAAGCAATAAGCCCAGCTTATTGGCTTATTTGAAAGTTGACCAGTCCACCTTCAAGGTTCAATCCTTACTTTGGACCCCCTTGACTTCTGTGGACCCTACAGAGGTCCAAAACCCCTTTATTTGGCCTGTCTTGGCCTAGTAGTGTGATAAGTGCTTATTTGGTTCATAATAGCTTATCCAGAGTGCTTATTTGTTCCCAATTGCTTATTTTAAGTTGTTAATCATCTGTTTATGCTTATTTGTTCACTTCAAAGCTTTTTCAAAAGTCAACAAGTCCTAATAAGCTATTGAGTCAACTGTTAAGCACAAGGGGGTGCACATAGCTTATTATTAAGCTATTTCAAAAGTGTCTTCATAAAAGTTTTCTATTTTTAGCTTGTTATCATCTGTCAATAAGAAAAACCAACAAAAAAAATCCAAATTTAAAAATAGTTATAACTTCTATTTAATAGGATTTATCTTTTTAATTTTTCTTTTCAGCTTATTATTAAGCATTTCATCATTTTTATATTTTTCTTAATTTACTTTTATCTTCAAGTATTTTCAGTAATTTTTCTAGATTTACTTCTTTTCATTTAGTAATTATTAGAATTAATAATAGTTTAATTAATTAATTAAGTAATATTAGTAATTAAATAGTTTTCTCAATTTTTATTTAACAACAGTACCTTTTTATATTTTTTCTAAGTTTTATAAATCATTTAGTATTTTTAGAAAATAGTCTTTTAATTTCTACTGTTCATTTTCTAATTTTCTTAATTAATCTAGTTAAATTAGATTTTAATTAATAAATAAGTAATTAATTAGTAAAATAGTCTAAATATAATTTTTAGATACTTTTTATACTTTTTTAAGATTCCTGTGATGGTTAATTAGATTTATAAATTTTTCTTTAATTTTCTAAGTTATTTTTAGTTTAATTAGTAATTTAAATTAGTTTAAATAGTTTAATTAATATAATTTGTATTGAATTAATAAAAAAATCCACAAAAAGACAAAAACAAGTATTTTTAGTTTTTTAAATTTATTTTAAGACATTTTATATTTTTAGGAATTAATTTTGCAATTTTCTAGTTTAAATTTGTATTAGTAAGTTTTTAAGTTAATTAGTTTTAATTAAAAAATTTAAATAGTTTTAATTTAAATAATTAATATTAAATAATAAAATAATCAAAAAAATAATTTTCTTTTTAATTTTATTTTCTTTTATAATTAAGTTTGTAAAATTTTCATTTGCACCCCCTGTAGTTTTAAATTGTTTAAAACTCACCTTTTCTTTAGTCTGTAATTCCATTCTGATTTTTGATTTGTACTTGTATACATATCTGTTTATTGTGTTTGTTATATACTGTTTCCAAAATAACATCAGTAGTGTAAATCAAACCCAATCATCTTTGGTTACTGTCCTCAGTGCCACTCATTCCCATAAACGTTTACAAATACAATTTCAATCTCGTTGGGACTTAACGACCCGGGGATTTCCCTGTACTTCCACAGATTTTAAACACTTGACTTTACCCTCCCAGGTGGGCCTATCAACTGCACCCAGTTGACTGGTTGGTTTGGGAGGAGTCACGCAGCTACATCTAATAACCCACCCTCCTCAGAAGGCCATAGAAAGGTCGGACGACAAGTGTCATCATCCCAAGTTTGGCTCAAGCCAATGACGTTCAAAAACACGTCAGGAAACTTCTTGAAAGGAGATCGCTTGGTAGTAAGAAGACGCAAGAGCTCATGATCTATGTCTTCGTCAGATGGTGACGGATCACGGTCCATAGAGACCTTATCAAACCACGGAACAGAGATGGGGAAGATAGTCCGTTTAATAAAGAAAAAGTGATCTTTCTAGTTCTTCACATAATCAAGAACAGCTGTGTAACACATAGGGACAACCAAGGACTTAGGTCCTTTCCTTTTCTCTAAAGTCATCCAACCATTATTTATCCCGGAATAGTAAAATTTCCTAAATAAAGAAACAGTAGGAGTACCACCGTGAACACGACACAAAATTTCGAAATGACTAATCCTACAGGCTGCCAGCACGGAAAGCTGAGACAAGTGTATCCTAAAGTACTCCAAAATGCGAAGCAGAAAAGTGGAAAGAGGAATCCTAAAGTTACCTAGCTCAAAAACTTAGTATATACTCCTATCTTACCTTCCGGGGCATCCCTAATGCTAACACGAGGACCAGGGGCCTCTGGCAACAGGTGGCCGGCGATATTATATTTTTTGCAAAATTCGTCAACAGCTTCTTGGGAAAGCTTAGAATATGTAGTATCTATGTGGTCGGAAGCCATCATAAAAAGGGGGGGGGGGGGGAGGAAAGACAGAAAGTAATGCTACTACGGAAGGAAAAGAAAAACCTAACCAGGTATTCTAGGCAAGAAGAATAAGGGCGGCAAAAAACTTTTTCTAGAGAGTGGTAAAAAACTTGGCGTGTGTGAAAAAATTGTTCAAATGAAGTAAGTTTGGGTATTTATAGTCACATCCACGTGTCCCAGATCATAGATCTAGAACGTAAAAACATGCCACGTGCCCCCAACCGCTGATCAAACGAGTGAGAATGATCCCAGATCAATGGTCACGATGACAGCAGAAGGCGAATGGTCAGCCGCCAAGATGTCACGTCTGTCAGAAAACTAGTGGGTAAAAAACGCTTCGCGAGTACCAATGACAGGCTGGCATACAAAGTGTGTGTTGGGAGGAAATCCTAGTCAGCAACACGCGGCAAGATAAGCCACGGAAATAAACTAGGAAGCATTGTCCGACTACCAAACATGACAGTCTAGAACACTGACCCACTAAAGAAGGGACAAGTATACTAGACTGGGGGGACTTGATCGCGTATAGTACCCCCCCCCCCCCCCGGGCCCAATTCACTGGGCCAGATGCAAAGCTACGAGAACCAGGCTAGGACCAGCTACCTAAGCCCGGCAACCCATGCCAAAAGACGTGTAACCGCGGCCAAATGCACAGGCCGCGGGCAAAACCTACATCCAGACTAACTCATGTCGCGGAACAACCCAATGTAAACAAAATAGTACTGCCAGCTATCATACAGCTGCCCGGAGACAAAAAGTACACACGGTACAAGATAGTGGGATTAACCGAACAATAAGGAAGGTGCACAATTCCGAGAAACACGTATAAACGGTCGAGAATGACAAGCACGCCTCACCTATATAAAGAGGAGAAATTATCACCTTTGGCTAACACACATTCTACATTCCCTCACTTAACACTTTATCTCTCTATCACTACTTACTCTCACACCGGAGGTTGACCGCGGAAGTCCCTCTTCCGCGGTGAGGCTAACGGTGTTTTTCTCTTTCTTAGCAGATCGCTATCAATCTTGAAGTCCTAAATTTGCTCCTCCAAGAACTGGCTTAGACAAGGTATTGGACCGAGACCAGATTTTGTACTAACAAATCCCTTAGTGAATTATAGCTTGGATCATACAACTTTCTTTCCATTTTTGAATGTTCCATAAGAAGAATGCTTTGTATACTATGATTTCACTAAACTAATCTTACTAGTGTATGATCAACAGCTAATATATGTGAAGCAAGTAAGCAATCGCCAGTTTTGAGCAGAAACGGTGGGGACTTTGATCTTGAAAGACAGATCAAAAACGGCTAAGCAAATACAACAAAGGCTTAAAAAAAACAGTGATATGAAGCATAAGAGTCGAGGGGGCTAATTGCCATTAAGTATTAGTTAATTGTTAAGTATGTTATTTTTGGTTTATTTATAGTTAAGTTTGGGGAAGAAGTAATTGACACTATATATCAGGGGATTACTTTAGGGTTTAGGGGGAATTGGGATTTCTTATTTTATTTTCTTATTGTTCTGTAGGATTTACTTTTGTTTATCAATTTATCGGCAAGCATCCGACTACGGTTGTTTGTTTTTATTACTGTTATCAATTTGGTTTCTATCAAATTGGCATCAGAGCCCTAATCCAACCACCTGTGAGGAGTTGTTGGTTCACAATGATGAAGATAACCGATTTGGAGGCGAATTTGGAACAATACAAGATTGATCAGGCTGCACTCCACTCAGAGGCAGCGAAACAAAGGGCTTTATTGCAAGAAACGATGGAGAAAAACAAGGTTGACGCGGATCGACAATTTGCTGAAATCATGAATGTTCTCAAGACCTTACAGCCGCCAACCACCACCACACCGCTAACCACCACACCGCCTGCTACCCTACCGCCGCTCCACCACACCCAACAGCCATTCTCCTACCCTACCATGCCGCAGCAACAGTCCTATACCATCACTACACCGCCACCGCCAACCTTTACACTCAACCAACCATTGCTCGCTCAGCAACAACCCCAGCCGACCCTACCATCCTCCGCTGCGTACACAAGTTTTTCAGGCCTCCGCTTTGACTCGCAGGGGTTTCCTATTCCATATGGGTCGAATGGTGAATTTTTTGGGCCGTTTCAGATAGGGGAACACAGTAGCCATAACCGCTGGCCACTGGTAAGGACCGAAGGGATGTTCCAAAATTTCTTAGATGTTTCAATGGTAAACACTGGTACGTTTTTTCCGGGTCCAAATCAAACATTACCACCATCACATGTTCGCGGGAATGAACGGGGGTGGGTTCCAGGTGCTGATTATCGATTGCGCAAACTAAAGATGCTGCTTTTTAATAAGGATGACGTATATGAATGGGTTTACCTGGTGGAGAGATTTTTTGACATCCAAGGGTTAGTGACTTCTGGGGAGCGACTCAAGGCTGCGATAATGTGCCTAGAGGGTCCAGGGTTGTCCTGGTTTCGTTGGAGTGACAACAGGGAACCATTCCAGAGTTGGGAAGATTTAAAGCGGCGAATGCTAGTTCGTTTTCAATCTTCGCAGGCGGGTAGCTTACATGAACAATTTTTCGCCATTAGCCAGAGCGGGACTGCTCGGGACTATATCACTATGTTTGAGAAGATGGCGGCACAATTACCAAGGTTACAGGAGGAGGTACTCGAGGGGATTTTCATAAAGGGGTTAAAACAGGAGCTACGCACGGCGGTGCGAACTCAAACACCCACGGGATTGAGTCAAGCCATGGAATTAGCATTGATCATAGATGAAACAGGTAAGGGGGTAACCTCCAAGGCCGCAAATCGAACCGGTGGTGATAGCTCTCGGCCTCCGGCCATGGTGGCAGGGGGAGGTTCGTTTAAACGCATGACAGACTCGGAGTTTGCAGATAAGAGAGCTAAAGGGCTTTGCTATCGATGTGATGAACCTTTCGGTCCAGGACATCGATGTCGAGAGAAAACACTTCATGTTCTTCTCGTGGATGATGAGGAGGAAGCGAAAGAAGGGGTTATGTCGAAGAACACACTCCACCTTGAGGACAAGGTGGTTTTTCAGGGCGAGGGTAATGATATGAAGCATAAGAGTCGAGGGGGCTAATTGCCATTAAGTATTAGTTAATTGTTAAGTATGTTGTTTTTGGTTTATTTATGGTTAAGTTTGGGGAAGAAGTAATTGACACTATATATCAAGGGATTACTTTAGGGTTTAGGGGGAATTGGGATTTCTTATTTTATTTTATTATTGTTCTGTAGGATTTACTTTTGTTTATCAATTTATCGGCAAGCATCCGACTACGGTTGTTTGTTTTTATTACTGTTATCAATTTGGTTTCTATCAAACAGCAACAGTCATTCGGGTATTTTAAGGTTCAACATGGCTCATAAGTTCGAGCTATACTGCTTTATAACCCAGGATTAGATGCACTCAATAAGGTCTTGGTCATTGAGCTAGAAACATCATAACAAACCGAATGCATTGATGATTAATTGCAAATATACATATTAAAAAATGGAGGCAGTGTACTTACAGTAGCCTTGGGTCTTAATTAGTGGCGGTCCTCCCTAGTTATTTTCTCATTGTCATTTGTATTTCGATCCATAGTAGTTCGATCGTATAGTTTGTATTGTATTTTATGTACCATGTACTCTTCTCAAAAGTCTTTTCAAGATTTTGATGAAAAGGCTCTTTGAATTTATTTAATTTAGTATTTTACCAAAAAAAATAAAAAAATAAATAAAAATAAAAATAAAATAGAAAGGGCTTCAATATATACCCAATCTTGCAAGTAATCTTAATACAAGTTTTTAATTTCTGAAATAAAAACTGTTTATGCTTCAAAAGCAGACCTACCATGTCCAACCTCGCAAGATTTTGAATTCAGGACCCCACCATAGGTTCATACCAAAGTAATCTTGATTCTTGAATATATAGGTACTCATTTTAGATTCGTATATTACCCAGCCAAAATAGGAACTGAAAGTCCTAAATGCATATTGGCAATCAAACTGCATATGTTCAATCGATATATAGTAGGGGGAAAAAAAGGTTATGGTGCAAACTAATCATTTTTCAGTTTGCTCAAAAATATGTTGATAATATTTCTCGTGAAAAATAAGTTACATTCGATCAGTCACTTCTTCCCTTTTTTTTATCCATCTTGAAAACTACTGTACTTTGTTAATTAAACTAGCTGTAAATCGTACCCAATTTTTAAGTTGTATTATACATCCACTCACAAATCTCACACAAAACATCCACACGCTGAAGTGTCAGACACTGATTGGTGAGATGAGATATACTTCTCTCTCATCCCACCAATCAGTGGCTGACACCTCAGCGTGTGAATGTTTTGTGTGGGATTTGTGAGTGGATGTAGCATTTTCCTATTTTAAATCACATCAAACTACTATATTTTGCTCTAAAGCTCGGTCACTACCTATCCTATAACCAAATACGAACACGATATACATATAAGCCATTAGCATTATTTGTGCTTACTTTAACCCATTTATCTATATATTTCCATATATATAAAGAAGTAATTAGCAGTGTGAATGAATTGAAGGACAAAAGACAGGAAAGTGAAACATTAATTAAAGAAGATGAAGTGAACAACAAGATAGAAGTAAACTTTGAAAAACCAATTTACGGTGCAGCTGGTGAGTATCAATCTGGTAAAAAGACGTACATTAATTAACGTATAACTTAAGATGCTACTTAATCATCGCACACACTTGTGTCATTCTTTTAGAATGTATTCACAGAAAACAACATAAAAATCAAATATCAAATGTATCATATGGAAAGCAGTAATTATGTCTAGGCTAAACAGAAATTTGAAGTGCCATCTATCAATGAAACTCACCACCTTTAGGATCATCATCAGCAAAGCGTTAGTCCCAGACTCCGATTTCAACTAGATCGGCTGTAAGAATATATCATGATACTTTATGCTTGATGGAACAGTGAAACCTTTAGCTTCCAAACGAGAGAGAACCTACCAACAAAAAAATTAGTAATGAGTAATATGCAATCACATTCCTTAAGAAAAAAAGAGATGCCTAAGAGGATGAATCTACTTCAAGGATGAGTTTTAAGCATGAAATTAAGGAAGCATCTACAACAAAGACCAACGACAAGAACCCACACACGCTTGTGTCTGTGAGAAGGAACGCTGAGGCGTGGTTTCACAGTTTCTACTGCAGTGTATATGTATGGTTTGACAATCTTCACAATAATGAGAGATGGGCTGTGAGTTTAAACATAATTATTGTGACTTAAAGGTGAAAAATCAGATTTTGAAATTTTCAAGAAAGCGATTCTGGTTTTGATTTTATGATTATTTAGGGTCAATATCTAAAGGTAACATGTGACAAAACTAATGTAAGAATAAGAATTATGGAGGTAATTTTAAGATGATATATATGCTAGAAACTAAGCATCTAATTATTTTAAGGGATAATTACCAAAACGGATCAGTCGCCAAAATCACTTTCCTTGAATAGATGTATTTAAATCACTTTCCTCTAGCGGATCAGAGCAACTTGGCGACTGAGCGACTCAACAAGGGTGTGACACGTGTCCTATTATTTTATATTATAGTACATGTATGTGTAAGGTATAATATATAGGGCAACTCGTACTTTTTGGGCAACTTGTATAGGGCAACTTTTTGTGCTTTAATTTAATTTTATACAATCTTATCACCTAATCCTCATTAATCACATACCAACCCACCTCATTTATTTACAGACACTCTTTTACTTATTTACACATACACAATCCACAACCCTCATTTATTTACACCACCAATCCTCACACTCTCTTCTTGTCAAAATTTCCAACCACCGCCGAACCTCACAACCACCGTAGCTGAGGAAAACAGTTAAAGAAGACAACAACAAAAGTATTAACATGTTACTACTAATCAAGTGTTAGATGTTATTTTTCATAGATGTGTATATATTAATTGTAGATCTGAGCTGTATTTTATTTCAATATTTGAAAATAGTGTTTTTTTTACAGCTGCCTCTCCGCAGCAACTGGCTTGTCGCCGGAAAGTTGCCGTTGCCGGTACTGTATCGGTGAATGTTGATAAAGTAATGTTTATTCTTTTGTTTTCAGATAGATGTGTTATTCTTTAGATTCACATGAGCTTACATTTTATTTTATTTTATTTATTTATTTTTTTTTTAAAGATAAGAGACGGCCACCATGAAGGATAATCGGACTTGGCTACAGCTGTGGCGGCAGAACCGGAGTAAAGTTTTTTCAGATAAGATTACATTTTTATGAGTAAATTAACACCTTTGATTGAGTAATATGGTTTGACATATGTGTTAATTAAGTACCAAAAGAAACGTAATACTTATATAGACATATGTTTTAATTATGGACCCAAAAATTACATATGACTTACATATAATTTGAGATATGTGGTAACACATATGGTTTTAACACAATGTGGCAATAGTTTGAGTTTATATTTGTTAAAGGTTATATTTAAGAAGGTAAAGTTGCAGTTTGATGTACTTGTGGATTCTATGAAAGTGTTTGAATTTGAAGTTGAATGTATCAAGGTATGTAATAGGTCCCCGAATTACTTGATGGCTGAATGCTTTGATATGGAATTTACATATCATCTAAAATCATCCATCTACCAAGTAATTCGGCCATACACAGCTTGTTACATTGAACTTCATCTGTAGAACCTCAATTATAAAGATACGTCTTTCTAGCGTTTTTGATGGTGTTCGAGAGTTAATTTGAACACCATCCCTAGTATCATTTGTGTGGTTGATGTTGATCACAAGTTAGTGCCTTTTTTGTAGCCGTATCTTTATGGACGGTGTTCAAAAAAACTCTCGAACATCAACAACAACGCTGTAAAGACGTATATTTATCATTGAGGGGTGTTGATTGCGATAATGATATAGTGTGTATTGTTCATGACAGGCCACACTCCTTCATCATCCCATTCAACACGAGTCCTAATACTCACTTTTATCTAGAATCTACAATTGTATCATACTTTATGTAATCTTAGTTAGCTTAATAGCCCAACGTTGTTGTGTTATGCGTGTTGCTTTATTAACTAAAATATTTTTACTTTAAAGTCCATCACGTTATTCATTTTTTAATATTGACAAACGATGTTACAACATATTTAGCCATTCTTAGTGTCCACAACAGTTCCTTTTGTTATTTCATCAATCTAGCAATTTGCTTGGTGCAAGCTTTTGCTCAAGGAGTGATGAAAAAGCAAAAGGGAGTGGTGGGGGCACTCAGAAGGGTTAAGTGTGTTGATTTTAGCCTATTTCAGTTGCACAAAGTAAGCTGTAATAGACATGTAACATCGTGTGTCAATATTGAGAAATGAATAACGTGATGCAGTTTAATAAACTACATAATTACTTGTGTTGTGTTTGTTTCTATTGCATTCTTGACATAAAGTTTGTTTGGTTGTTTCCTTCTTTCCCTAGGCTTTGAAACCGTTAATAAAACTGGTAACAAGAAATGACAAGGCCGTCTGTATGTGGTACCAAACCGCCAGACAGTACCCCAAGAGGATTGTCAAGCCGTTCATTGATAATCAATCCGAAAAGCATATCCCCTCCTACACCTCCTGAATTTGACGATCCTTTGGAACTACGACAATGGGTGCCACTTCTAGAGGTATGCAAAAGTTTAACTATGTTTTCCCCCTTAATTTTGGTTTCCAATTTTTATTATCTACTACCTGTGATATTTACATAAGTTAGATGCGTTAGTCGAGTAGAAACGTTGAAACATAAGTAAGTTAGGTTATACAGCGATTACATAACTATTAAATTCAATAGGTTCAAACAACCTTAGGGATTACATTTTTCGAAATCTTAATGACTACAGCAATCTTAGTTTTCAGGGGATGAGTCTAATCCTAAATGGGCCGACTCGTACTCAAATTCTTCAATATCTTCTTGTTCAATCTCCTCATCACCATCCTCTGGTTGGGCATCTTCAAACAAATTCATCCGTGGCATATTGGCCAGTTGGTTCGCATGATCTTCTGCGAGTCGTTTTTTTCTTTGTTTCTCTGCTGCTGTTTCCTTTTGTTCTCGCCCCATGTTTAACTCAAACTCGTTTTCCCACTGGATGTATGTTTCGTCAGAATCCCATACATAGTCATCTGACTTGGGGCTGTTTTTTTTCTCTTCAACAATACCTGTTACATATAAATAAACCAAATTAATTTGTAGGAAGCATAAATAAGTTTCTATTAGATTATTACAAAAAAATAAAAATCTAACATACATTTATTTTTCTCATCCTTTGATACACTTTTTTCGTCAACCAATTGCTTTCTGCAAAAGATTAACAAAATTAGGACACATAATATACAAGTAATTAATTTTTTAAAACAAAAAGAAAAATAAAACTACATACTTTTGGGGTTTCTCTGTCTGCAACTCAATATTTGCATCAGTTGTTGGTCTTTTTTTTATGATGAAACTATTTTGGATGAAGACATTCTTGGTTATGTTTTAGATTAGGATTCACAAACAGTATTTGGTTTTACTAGTGTTTAAGATTGGATGATGTAAATTGGGTGAATAGAACCCTGCCTATATAGATGAATAAGAGGGCAAACCAAGAGGCACCATTTGAATTAACTATACTTTATTTATTGGAAGTTCAATGTAATAAATAGTTGAATTTAGTTTAATGTTAAAAGGTGCAATTAACTGTTAAAAATAACTGCACTAATATAACTGTAATACAGAGTTTAACCATTATGTAACCAAAACAAATATAATATGTTTAACTTTTATTTGTAGTAGCAATTTAGTTGGCACAACCTTTTGGTCAAAGAGTGTTGAAAAAACAAAAGGAATTGTTCGGGGGACGCATAAGGGTTACGTATGTTCATTTTAGCCTATTACATTTGTACAAACTATGCTGCAATAGACATTTAACATTGTTTTGAGGATCGAAGCAATGAGACCATCATTCACTAACCATACTCAATTAATATAGAATGATAAGAAGGAAAGAGAGGATGTTGTAGAAGTGTCTTTGGTGCAAATACAATTTTTTGCCATATCCTCTTTTTCCTTCTTATCATCCCATATTGATTGAGTCTACCCAAGAATTCCGAGTTCCCAAAATATATTATAAGATACGACATTCATTAGTTTATTAGGTACTTATTTAGGGTCTTTTATTTTATACATTGAACTTGTGTATGTCATGGGCTTTCTTTTTTAACTAAAATGTTATGTGCAAGGGTTTATTTTGTTATATGTAAAACTTTTGTTATTTTCAATGGTGAATTGATAGTTTTGCATGGGGAAGATGAACTTCCTGCGTCGGTTACTACAGTAGTTATGTCATCCCCTATTTATATTCCTGGTTTAGTTACTAAATAATATTTCTAACCTAACTTATCATATCAGCCACCTACTACGTCATCCATTATCCATGGCTTCTACTTTCTCCAACAACATCAATGAAATCAAAGCAACATCTGGGTCTTATAATTTGGCAACAGCATTCAAGTTCTATTTCAACAATGAAATTACTGAAGAGAAGGGTTGTTTGAAAAGATACTTGGATGAGCGTAACCAACTCGAAAAGAAAGTAGAGGACCGTCAGGTTACACTCAATGAGACTCATCATCTGCGTTCATTCAACCAAAAAGCAGTTCAAATTCTTCGTTGTCTAGTTGAAACACAGGAAAGGGAGCGTAAAAGGATTCTTTTGTTGACTGCTCTAATCAATGATATCAGTGACGGGATTCATGAGAAGGAGCGCCAAGCTAAGCTTATGGAGGTTCATGAACAACTCTCCTCTGATGAAGATTAGAGTATCACCATATCTGTTGTCTTTTGGGGTTATATTTTCGTACTTTTTTTTGTTTCTTTATGTTGAATGCTTGATTATCAAATGGCTGTAAGCCTCAAATTGTAATGACTTTGAATTATAATAAAAATTAAGTTTTTGCTTTTTCCTTTTTCAATTGTTGATGCAAATACGACTCTCATCCATTTGTTGTGGTTGTTTAGTATGGACATGATTTGTCATGGCATATTAATTCTCTATTTGTTTCATATCATATACTTTTTTCTACTGGATCTCCACTACACATAAATTCATTCAATATTGAATACTTGAATCATAGTCATATTTAAACAACAGGTTATATTGAATACTTCAATCATATTCATATTTAAATATGTGCATTCGAATGGATAAAAGTAAATGGATGTCTAAATGGGTGGTTGGTAGTTGGCACACAGGCCATTGTGTTATGCTGTTTTCAAAATTTGCTTTTGGCGGTCCTTGTCCCCCTTTTTCCCGCCTATCCTCTTGGGAACCATTGAACCACTACTTCCCCAGGCTATTTAAACCCTCGATTGTTTGGGTAAGAACACACAAAAACAAACATATTCCCTTTACAAGATACACAATTAACAATGGAAGCAAATACACCGTTTAAAAAAGTAATGGACCATAACCACAATGTGGTGGCGCAACCAAATGTGGTGGAGCCGCCGCAAAAAGTAGTGGACCATAACCACAATGTGGTGGAGGTGCGGCAAAATGTGGTTTTAGATCAGCACAAAGATGTGGAGGAAAGTGGATTAGTGAGAGGGATCCTTTAAATTTGGAAAAACGGGCAGAGGGATCCTTTAAATTTGGAAAAACGGATTAGTGATCTTGAAATTATCTATCAACAACTCAAAGAAAGGAAGGAAAGGAGGCAAAGGGATGAAAGCATGGAATACAGCTCTGGTTCGAACAGTTTTGGTGTTTGAATGTTTGTATTTTTCTAGTATCTCATGCTTATGGTGTTTCAATGCTTTTAGTATGGAAATAAATAGGTTATGATTGTGAATGTTTAATTTGGATGAGAGTTTGAATCTTTGCAAATTGGTTATGTTGGACAACAACATTGAGTTGTATCAGACAAGTGGAGGCGTGTGTTTTACACTTTTTAGATGTCTTATTTTGTTATACATTTTGGATGTATTATTTTGTTATACATTTTGGATGTCTTATTTTGTTATACATTATGTTTCTTTGGCCATGTCCTAAATTGTTTTATACACTTTCTACAAATTAGTTGGAGATTAATATAAATTTACCTGATGGAAAAAAATGATGATCAAATAACAACATAACAGGGTAAACCAATCTACAACCATGTTTCAAGGTTTCATCTTTTGAACATTATCAAGATGGAAAAAGTAAACCCACCACAAAACAATCTAATACTTATGTTTCACATATATCTTCGGAATTTGCCTTGTATTGTTGATTGTGGCCTTTTGTGGAGCTAGAAATTGCATTCTGCTAGTACCTTCCACTTGTGACTGTGGTACCTTAATTGTATTGCTACCACTTCGTTTAACACCTTGTGGTTGTTCCTCACCGTATACTTCGCGTCTTAGGTCTTCTAGATCTTTAGGTGGCAATTGCATATTTGGTTCAGCATTTGGTCCATATCGCTCATAAATCTCAGGAAATATGACCTCTCTTAGTACCTTGTTGGACCATTCCCTATCATTAGGGTTTATCTTCTTAAGTCTTTTACGACTAGACATATTCTTCGGGCAGTGATGCAAAAATGCTGAAGAAATTTACAACAATGGGGAGTAAAAAGATATGAGGTGAGGAATGAGATGTGACAATCAGGAAGAAGATGTGGAAAAAAGAAAAACCCTATGCCCACTCTTAAATAGAAAAACCCAAAGCACAAACTTAGTCACATGGAAACACTGCAGCATATTTCACACAGTTGTAAGTAAACCCAAACCACAAAGTCAGTCATATTCAATAAGGATTGAGTTTTGAAAATAAACCCAAACCACACAATATTTTCAATTGAATAGTCATATTCGGCATGACTTTAATAGTCAAACTAGGTATGACTTTAATAGTGGTATTAGTCACATTTTGCACCCAAAAATATGTTTACTTTGATATTGTATTCTGGTATGTAAGTGGGTTATTAGTAACGGTATAAACCGTTTACAAGTTACCATATAACGTTTACAAGGGTTAGTAATTTAGTTTTTGGTTTACGTTGACTTTAATAGTCAAAAGTGGTTTTTCCAAACACTGCACTATAGAACTTTACTGCATATACATGCTAATGTAAATGGAGAAACATAAAGCATCTAAAAAGAAGCATATAATTTCATTGATGATAAGTAGAGGTCTTTGGGTTTATGTTTCTATTGGGCCAAGTTGCATAAACATTGAAAAAGTTGCCCATAGTTTATAAAAGTTGCCCAATCAAAATTTTGCCAATTTGTACCTGACACTTGTCATAAGTATACACAATGTGGTCAGAAGTACAAGTTGCCCACGGCTACTGTGGGATTTTGTTAGTAAGTGGTAAAATTAAAAGTCAAACTACAAAACTCAAAGTTACTTAACGCTAGATTAAATCTACAAATAAACCATCATTCAATTGAACTATACATAATGAAACCCATAAAAGCAAACCAACATTAACAAAAGAAAATACCAAGAAATACAAATGTAACATACTAGTGTTTATAATTTTTGTAAGGTTCACATTGTTATAAAAATTTGTTTTGCAAGTTATGAAATACAAATGTAACATAATAGTGATTGGTTCAGTTTCACATTAATTATAACTAGTAAATATTGATTTGATTGACATGAATTAGACCAAAAAAGTCTGCCTGGGAAGACAACCACTATGTAACAATTTATTGAGGGTTTAATTTCTGCAATGATTATGTTTACCACTTTTTTACTACTAGTAATTTTTTGTATTTTATATAATTGGAGTTGCTCATTCTATGGTTTCATGCCTTTCTTATAGGTGTTATACACAACACAAAACCTAGCTTGTTTTACCATAACCAGAGAATCATCAAAAAAAATGGCTGAAAAACCTAATCTGAAAGAACTTCAAGAGATGAGTGGTTCAGATGAACTACATAAATGTATAAAGTTCCTGTTCTCTCAAGAAATTCCGATGAATGAAACGATGCTCATGTGGCTTGGTGAGCGAAGCGATGAGCTTCGTATCAGCATTGACAAGCGTTCAACGAGAATGAATGAGGTTTTTGACCTTAACTTCGATGAAGAAGAAGCTGCTGATGATACCTATGAATCCCTTCGTGAGGTTCAAGTGATGGAGGTCCGTTTGCTCGAGTCCTTTGCGGCCATTCTGAAAGAAGTTCGTGCTCTTATATCCAAGAAGGAGCATGCCATTGCCACCTTGAATAAGTATGATTAGGACTAAAGGTTAATGGTTGTTTAGGTTCTTTTGTGTTTGTCAGTCGTGTAGGTACTTTGGTTTGGTTTGGTGGTCTTTTATTTTTATGTTGTTTGATGGTTTAATGGAACTGCTCTGCAATTACCCAGTTAAATAATGAATGGTTTTATGTTTGAATGTAACATTCTTGTTTAATTTGTTGAGGTATTTATGTGTGACACAAAACCATGTTAACAAATCATAGTGGTTGTCAAACCCATATGAACTATAAACATTATCAGCACAATCACACACAATGCTTAAAGATTTTATGATCCAGATAGCTTGTATATAGTTACCTTACAGATGTTTTAAGAGATGTGTATAGCAACTTACTTGTGTAAGTCCTCGTTAAAACAACATTTGACAATAAAAGTCAACTCTTTGTTGCATAATACATGAACAACTCTGTTTTTGGGTTAAAACAACCTAATACACATATTAATGGACCTTGTTATTTGGATCACACCTCAACTATTACTGGTAAAAATTAAACAACAAAAACATTTAAACAAATAACATAATAACTAATTATTCATTAATATCGTTGTGAAAATACATCCATTTCAGACCTGATAGAAGGACTAAACACCATCATACATCAACAAAACTACCTAAACACGTACCATAAACAAAATACATCATAACCCAGTACCAAACTTGCTTTCCATTGCTTTTATAACCAAAATACCACCACAAAAGACGATTTACCTTGAAAAGGATGGTTGTTCACAACTGGGCCAAACAGTAAGAAAGTTAATATTTAAACTGCATTAACTTCTTCATGATCCTTGACTTATCACCAGCACGGCGAAGACTTGCCTGTCGCCTTTTAATCAAGTACTCAATTTCTTCCAAATCCTCCTGCTGCGATACCTTAAGACGGACCAAGGGTTCTTTCAGCACAGCATAGTTCCCAAACTTTTCAAGCTCCAGTAAGATAGCATGCCTGTGCTTAACACGTACCTCTATTTCCTTGATCATCCTCCCATAATCTTTCTCATCACCCCTGTTGGCGTCTCTCTCCCTAGCAAAAATACTATGGAGGACCATATCAATACGCCTACAACCAATGTCATTTGCGATTTGATCGTAAATTGGTATGGTAGACGCCATGTATTTGGAAATGTGGTTGCGTATCCAAGAAGAGTGTTGTAGAAGAATATTTTTAGAAATGAAGTAGATCAAGCATTCTTAAATACGCAATAAACTAAAAAGTTGCCCAAAAAATAGTGTAGGAACCAAATTGGAACAGTATTTAGTTAAGTCACAGTTCCCAATGCAAAAAAATTGTTGAAATTGATCAGAGTTGCCCAAAACCTATAAAAGTTGCCCAAGCATACCCTTGCCCAATAACTGCATGACACTTGGCATAACTATACAAGAGTAACTCACAAGTACAAGTTGGCCATGGGTAGTTTAGGATTTTTTTCGTTTATCTTGACTTTAATAGTCAAACGATGAAACTTTATACATGGGTTTCATTTGTTGGTCTTGAGAATGTTCAAAAGATGAAACTTTATACATGCTACTGATTTAAGTAAGTCATGTTCTTCAAATGAGGTGGAAATCAAGTGTATTTGAACATGTTCTTTGTTAACTATCATGGCCACATTTCTGATATACCCAACAAAGTATGCAAACATTGTACATTTACCAATGATCATATATATCATATAATACATTACTAATTATCAATACTAATGACAAATATTGCAAATATAGGACATTATAATTAAAGATACACAATATATTGTCTCAAAACATCAACAACTACAATTAAAAATACATAACAAATTTTGTCCCCAAACTTTTCTGACCAGCTGGAAGGCCTAGAACGCAATTCGTTATTCTTGGTGGTCTTGGAGCTGAAACCTTAGACATGCGTCTCTTCTTCAGTTGAACATGGCCTTTTGCATCATAACTCTCATCAGAAGAACTTGAATCATCAATTGAGTCAAGACTTGATGGAATATTTTTAGAACGGGAACGTTTTTTTTAGAAAAAGAATTTATTGGAATTTTCTTTGCCCATGTTTTAGGAGGTCTTTTGTTCACCAAAGAAGCTGAAGGTTTTTTTAGTGTATCCTCATAAAACTCAAGGCTGGTGTCAGAATCAGAATCAATAACTATTACCTCATTTTGTTTGGGTGGTTCCTGTGCATCCTTGGGCCTTCCAAAAATAGCATCAAGTTTTGCTATAGCCTTTGCCTCCATTGCCAATTTTTCCTCTTTGACCTCCTTCAGACTACCATACATTACTTCAAGCTTTGACACCCTCTTGCCAAGTGATTCAAGCTTTGATACCCTCTTGCCAAGCGCTTCAACAGGTGCACAAATATGAAGTGTCGCCAATTAATAAACACATACAATTAAACTAAAAATAATCATAAAAAGAAAGAAAGGTATACACTAACCATTAGCAACATCACGTCGATTGTTCTCCCTTTGGCACAAGTCTTCTAGAATCACCTCAGCCATTTCCTTATCATCATACCATTTAGTGTCATATTTACTCAAGACATAGTCAACCATAGCATCGTTAACCACCATCTTACTAAAATCATTGTTTTTTGAACAAGAAGCTGCCATTGAATGACTTAACTTGAAAATAATGGTTTATTGTTGTGACGAATTAGGATGAGGGTGTGTGTTTCTTTGTTGAGTAAATAGTTGTTAGTTTAATAAGTTATAAGTGATAAGTGATAAGTGATAAATGAAGTTTTGGAATACCGTGTAATAAATGTCTGTATAACCTACGTTCCATTGGCATTATCAAAATGTAGTAGTATACAACGTTCAACGCAAATGTATTAAGACGTGTGTATTTTCCAATGAAACCGTTCAGTTGCCTAAAGCAATGGTTATAAATTGGAACATTTGTAAGCAACAAAATCATTCAAAAAAACTTAAAGGTATACAATATCAAAAATGGCATCAACCTCAAAAATTAATGTGCAAGAGAAACAAGAAAAGGTAGGAGCAATGCAACAATCAAAAACAGAGGAGTTTGAAGAAAATGCTTTCATACTTGAAAAAGAAGAAGCTGAAGAAGAAGAAATAGAGGAAGAGGGAACATTTGAAGAAGCGGTGGATTGGTATATGAAAGAAAAGTTTAAATTTCTGGAAAAAAATTTGAAACAATTTGAAAAAAGAGAAAAAGCTGCAAAAGAAAAACCAACCAAGTGTAAATACACTTGGAAGAATATGTTGGCAAACAGAAAAAGCAAAAACATGCCCGATCAGGAAGAGGAAGACTCATCAGATGATGAGTATTTGGATTATGACAACCTACATTTGTCATTTGATCCCGAAAAATGTCAAAAGTTTCATTGTTAATTGTTTAATGTAATGTTTATTTTATTTTCAATGAAATCTTTATTTTTGTGTTCTTTTTTATCGAATTTGAATTCAAATGTTTATGTTCTGTTTCATTAAATTTATCAAACTAGAAAGTAAGTAACAATGAACTTCAAAGTTTAATCAACAACATTTCTAGGTGGGGCAAAGGCAATCAAAGAAAAATGTGTTGACTTTAATAGTCAAATTTTGTTATTCCAATTGCATTTTGACTTTCGAAAGTCAACCTGCTGATTACATGCTTCTGTTTGCTAAAAAAAAAGCATCCTATTCAAACAACACTGATGAATTGAAACTAGATAATCATTCATTGTTTATTATTGTAAAAATGTTTTGTTCATAAACATTAAAAAATTACAAATTGTTTATGTATGCTTTTGCATATTACATCCTACAACAGCCTAGTTTCATTAAAGATAAGACTGGAGGAAGCAACAACCTTAGAGCGACAGAGTGGAGGCGAGAGAAACATTCAGCAGAGACGGCAATGGCGAATGGTGGTGCAGTCAGGTGGTATTCAGATACGGTGGTGGTGGTGGAGAGGTCAGGTGGTATTCAAATATGCTTGCTGGTGGTGGTGGTGATAGTTGAAGAAGCTATGAGAATCAAATATGCTTGCTGGTGGTGGTGGTGATGGTTGAAGAAGCTATGAGATTGATGGTGTATATAGTATATATATAGTGTGCTTTGAAGTGTTTAGGACTATATTAATTTGTTTTGTGAATGTTAAGTATCATTAAAGCTAAATGATCAACTTAATCTTTGTACCGTATGATTGTTAAAAGTGGTGAAAGTACAAAAAAAAAAAAAAAAAAAAAAAAAAAAAAAAAAAAAATTGTCCAATACAAGTCGCCCAATATATAGGTAGTTGCCCATGAAAAAACCTTAAAATACCTTACACAACACTTACACATACCTTACAAATACATTCTAATTTTTGTACTTTAATAATTAAATATTGGACACGTGTCAAACTCTTATTGAGTTGCTCAATTTTTTAGTTGCCCGATCTAATTTTGAGAAGTGAAATTTCAAAGTCTAAAAAGTGACTAGTCAATAATCCGTTTTGGTAATTATCCCTTATTTTAATTATTTGAGTTGCAATAACCACTCTGAAAACAAGCAAGTATAAACCTATAGCTATGAACAAGTATAATTGTAAAGTACTAGTAAAGCAAATGAAGGCAGTTCAAAAAAAAAAAAAAAAGAAAAAAAAAATGTAAAGCAAATGAACAAAACTTCTTACAATGACTAAATAGAAAAAATGTACTTATTTTTTATACCTTTGAGCAGAAATACCCAAGTTTAACCTCCTTGACATGACGAAGGCTTTGCATAAGATCTTTAAGCATATCTTCTTCCGCAATTTCAGGATGCCGTATCACATAAATCCCATCTGTGGTATAATCTTCTTCCTCTTTTTTTGTGTAAAAGCCATTTGTGTTATAATCTAATGTAGTTTCGACTAACGAATACACATCTAGCAGCATCAACCTCCTTAAAACCAAACTTTCTTGGATTGTTAAGGACAAAATATTAGGAGCATTGATTTTAATTTCAATTGACGTAAATGTCTTTTCAGGATTTGTGTATCCGGATAATAATAACTTCTTAACACTCTTAGAAGTAATATCAATCCGCCTAAAACCATAACACTTATTCAACTCAAAAGTTTCTAGTAAAGGGCTTCCGGATAATATTTTTTTTATTGAATCTTCATCTAATTTCCCATTTGAAATACACAAGCTAGTAAGCTTATTCCAACTAATCACACGAGTTGGATTAAGTATGGGGCAGCATGACAATTTCAGACGAGTAAAATATGAATTGATGAAAACCAACTCATCTAAGTTAACAAAATATCTAAATTTCCGATGCCACTCTAACGATAAATCAAGGTCTTGGACTTCACAACTAATAGCATAACGAATACACTTGTTAACATGTGATTCAAATCTATAATCATACCACCTGGTATTCAGTTGGAATTTGTTTAACTTCACTTTATGACACTGAGATAGGGTTCTGTCCACGAATGAAAAGAAATCGTACAAAGAACCATCACTGTTCTTAAATATGAGATTAGTAACAAAAGGCCAAAGATGCTGCCATCGTTTGGAGAGTGTACTCGTTTTAATGGCTTCTTTTGTCGAATCTAAACGAGAGATGATTTCGATAAGTAAGCAATCTGGTAAAGAACTTATTCGATCTTCCTCATCTTCAATTTTGATTTGTTTTCGTGTGATATTATTAGGTCGATTTTGACCTAGTTCTTCCGCCATGAATATTTGCATGGTGGCTAATAGACCTTAACGCAAATACTTATAGGGGGTGAAACTTAATTTGCTTTCACTTTGGCCCCTATACTTTCTAAAATATTACGAAGTATTAAGTAAGTTGCTATACGAGAGTACGAGACAATAACACTGGTGACAGAATAGTCTTTTTTTTTTTTTTTTTTTCTTTTTTTTTCCATAAGTACCATAGATGATAGAATAGTCTTTGACGAAGATATAAAACAACCCGAAACTTTTAATCATCATGACATCACATATGGGTAATGTTATAAAATAGCAACATTACCTTACATCTATAAGGCAGAATGATTATTGTTTTCCCGAATTTTTAGCGTTGAATCAATGTAACATAAGTTAAACTTAATTGTCGACGTATTTTTTATGATCGGTGAAGAAAAGGGGAAATTCTCAGTTATCGTAATTCTTATTTTAGCCCCCTTTTTTTTACACAACGATTTAAAACGTCAAAATTTTGTCAATATTTGAGTATTCTCTGGCACATTAGACATTGTGAAGCATGAACTAAGGCCGAGCAACGGCAAACTCGAACCGAACCGACTAAACCTGACTTGAATTGAAAACCGATTTTGAGGAAAACGTGAACCGAGAACCGAACCGAAGTTAACCTACCGAAACCGAAACCGAACCAAAGTTAACCTAGCGAAACCGGTTTAGATAGTTTAGGTGTGTATTTTTTTCGGTTTTGACCCGAACAGAGTAAAACCGAAACCAAAAACTATATTTATATAAAACCGAAAACTGAAACGAATAAGGTCTGTTCGGTTCGGTTCAGCCTAGTTCGGCTCGGTTTGTCAGTTCGGTTCGATTTTTAGTTGATTTTGTTGAGCCCTAAACTGTCATGCCGATTAGCAGGTGAAAAATAAGGCTGCTCATCGATCCAAAACTAGACCGGACCGAGAAAAATCGAACCGGACTGAGACCGAATCTCACAAAAAACCTAGACTGAGACCGGACCGAATGTGGTCGGTCCGGTCTGGTCTCAGTCCAAATAGGCTAAATGTCCGATTTTTAAACCAGACCAAACCGAGACCGAAATTATAGAAAACCCTAGACCGAGACCGGACCGAATGTGGTCGGTCCGGTCTCGGTCTGGTCCGATCCGGTTGGGGTTTGTCGGTCGGTCCGGTCCATCCGGTCCGTTTGCTCACCCTAGTGAAAAATAACAAAAATAATACTAGCCATTATGACTCCGCACATATAAATAAAATAATCATAGTGAATTGAAAAAAAAGTTTAATTATCAAAAGTGACAATCCCATACGACTTGAAATTTTGAAGTTGGCGAGACTAGGGGTGTTCATGGGTCGGGTAATAAACCGAAAATCGAACCGAAAAAAAAAACCGAACCGAACATATAATCGAACCAAACTTGTTAAAACCGAATCGAACCGAATTAAAAATTCGGTTTTCGGTTTGGATATGGGTTTGGCTATCTGAACCGAAAACCGAATTTATATATATATATATATATATATATATATATATATATATATATATATATATATATATATATATATATATATATATATTTATTTTATATATTTATATTATTTTATATATAAAAAATATCTATTAAAATTTTATACTAATATAAAAAACACTTTTTTATATTTCTAATATTTTTTTTGCCAAAAATATATATAATTAAATTTTTAAAAAAAATATAAATAGTATAATTCAAGTATAAATTTCGGTTTTCGGTTTTGACCCATAACCGAACCGAACTTCGGTTCGGTTCGGTTATAGATATTTTCGGTTCGGTTCGGTTTTTTGTTATGACCCAAAAAAAAATTTTAACCGAACAACCCGAACCGAATAAACCGATTAACCGAGAACTGAACCGATGAACACCCCTAGGCGAGACTCCGTTCTAATTGAAATCTAAATTTCATTTTATTTTCATTTTTTTAAACACAACGTACATCATCTATCTCACATGACTCAAAAGAAACTTAAATCCACAACCTTTCGGTTGTTGTGCTACTCACATACAAGCTGCGACAAGAGACAGTATTGTGGTTGACCATATCATAGAAGTGATATTGAGATTCTATTCCTTACGATCTTAAATTGATAAAGCAATGAAAGGTTTTCAATTCCAACTCCATACCAATACAAATGGAAAGTTTTGGATTCCAACTCCATACCAATTCAAATATGGTTTGGGTTTAATTTTACCTGTTAATAATGAGGACATCTCAAGTTAATAAGCTTACGAGATACGTGTCACGGATTAAACCAAACATTATGCAGAGTCTGCTCAATCAAAGTCGCATGGGAATAACAGATTAATATGCATGTGAAGCACACCAAAAGGGTCGAGATAAAAATGAATCCAAAGTGCCATCAATCAATAAACCCCTGCACCCTCACTACCGTGATCAAACAATAGTTCCTCCCACTCCCTGCTGCTTTCAGCTTAATTACTATCAGACCAAGCACCTGCCTCTAACGACTCACTATCATGGTATAAAGGTGAAGTAACATCTATGGCCTCAAGATCGATGAAACAGTGAGATCGTTAGCTTCCAGTACAGGCATGATATGAGCAATGAGAAAATTTTTCCATTAACATTTCGGATATACTCGGCTAGCCTGCAGAAAAACTCAAACATAATCTTAAAATCTTTATTAACTCTGCGCACCAACTCAATAAACCCAATTCAACAAAATACAAACACTCTTCACAGTAAAGCAAAAAAGTACAATGTGTTATGTCATTACAACAAAGATAGAATTGCTAAGATGCCTTGTCCATGAGTTGTATGGGTGCCAGTATGTTAGCCTTGCTTGTTTCAACAATACACCCATTCATCACCATCTCCTCTAGCATAAAATGAGCTTTCTCCAAATGAAACATTATATCCAACTCACACTGCAAAAACGACAAATTACAACCATTAAAATGAGCAAATATGCAGGGTACTGATGGAAGCAGTTGTGTATGCACGAAATGAAGACTTACCACATTGCCAAAATGTCGGTCCATAGTTTCAACTAAGAGATGTATGAACTCCAATATTGCAAGCTCATTCTGCCAAAAGTGGAATAAATGAGAATCATTAGTTGCTGGCTTGCTGCACATATTATGTGACGTTTATGCAGGGTCGTTTTTATTTCTCAAAATGTATGGGAAAAGAGGGCGTGACTTACTTCTTCATTGTCGACTCCAACTAGAAAGAACAATGATGCATATCGTCTATACACAATTTTGTAGTTCCGATGCTCAACAAATGAACACTGTTGTCAAGCAGTGCAAAAGAGATGTCAGCATAGTATCAAACAAGTAACTGAAAGTAATGCTATAATGTAAGCTGAAAAGTCATGTGCGTAAACAATATTTTGAGAGGAAGTTCAAACTTTTTCTTACTTCTAATTACAAAAAGAACACAACGGCCATAGAAAAGGGGAACATATAACGTGAGCTGGCCTTTTGTTAAACAAGGCTTTTAGAAATCTCAAGGTCATAGTCAGACTATGGCAAGGGGGTGTTTGAAATTTGGATAAGCATCTCGAGTGTTTGGCAAAACAAAAACTGATAAACTGATTATAATTCAGATTCATGAATTAATAATGGTAAAAGGAACAGGTTTGGAGGGGTCGTTGTTAGAAACTGGATTAGTAATATTCTAATTATCTTAACATTTCATTTGAATTATAATCATTCAAGTCACAATAATCATGTCCACTTTATTCAATAATTAATACAGCTCTGTACATGAAGCGGCCTATACGGCGAAAGATCCAACCTGTGTGGGGTGCTTGGGATTGTATTGGTAAAGATGTGATAAAAGACCCACATAGAAAATACACGCAAAATGAACTTAAAATTAAATAACGAGCATAATAACAATCTACATTCGTGTAATACAGTGATAGATCAATTCTCCATAATAGTGGTTTACTTTCGGCACGTAAATCAACTCTTCAAACGGCACTCAGATGGGTAATCTCAATTTCCCAAATCACGCATAACTAACTTACAACTCAAAACACTTAGGGGGTGTCTGGGATTGCATAGTTCCAGCTTAAGTTATGGCTTATAATCACTTTAGAAAAAGCCCTACCAATGAGCTTATTAATAAGTGCTTGTTTAACCAAAATCTAAGCAAATAATCCAATAAGCCTATAATAATCTAAACACTTGAATACTGTTTGTTTTTTGCTTTTAAAAGCACAATAAACCCTTAAACATATGCAATCCCAGACATGCTCTCAAGTGCTACTTATATCATGTTCTTGACTATAATCACTATCGTACTAGACTTCCTATTTCTAATCTCTATCTAATTATGATACCTATCTAATAGATATAAACAACATTAATAATAATGTGTTAACTGAAAAAATAGCATACAGAAGTCTAACATCACCCCCTCTCCCAAAGGCACCTTGTCCTCAAGATGTTATCTCAAAATTTCAGGCCCATCCACAAGACCTAGTCCACTCATACAACACATGATTGAAGCCTTCATCTATTCGTGTTCCCTAAATGGTTGATGTTCACTCAAATTAATCTTATTCAGGTCATTTCCACCCACGTAATCGCGTATCAAGACCATATCTTTCTAAATCAGATAAACATGCGCTTGCACCCTTGTGCTCAACCCTAACCAGGTTCCAGCCCCTGAAAACTACCGCCGACAACCCACTGCCCCTATGAGTTTCATATCCTGAATTTTCCCACGCATGTCATTTTTAATACTCACACAAAGCTTCTCATCCTTGCCTCATCAAGATATCCCCAAATTGTGCATTTGTGCTATCTTACATAAGGGCAAAAAAGGCTCCATAACTTGATCTCCTTACGAGCATTGAAAAAAACCCTTACTCTGTTCGCAAATATTGCCAAGTTGTAAATGACTCTCGACCCACTATTACTATGCAAACCGTCCCCTTCCAAACAGAGTCATTCGACCTATTAATAGTACACTTAGGATGCATATGTAGCAGATCAACTGGTGATACAGAGTGCAACATGTATACTGACTTTCAATAATCTGGTTGTGAATCTTAGACTACATTAACTGATTTGTTCAACATGGATCTTTATATGAAACTGAATTTCTTTCTTTTGCTGAACAATCAAAGCAATTTAAGAACCGTAACCTTCGGACTTCTGCAAAAACTTATATTAAAAGTGATAAAAGGAAATTACATGACTATTGATTGGCATTACTAAGGCTCTGACGAGAGACTTGGTGAGTGCTTGTGACGAGATCGATAAGCATTGTAGTAGCTTATCGAAACCTTTAAGCCTCTGACGAGAGACTTAGCGAGAGATGCTTGAGACATGGGTCTGCAACCATATGTGAATCAGTTAGTGATGGACACCCAACTTGGATGCAGTGCTCCTACCTCTCGAGTTTAATGGGTAATAACGAAGTCATTAATCGATAGAAGGTACTATCGACCAAATTAGCCCATGTATAGTAAAGATAGTACGTCGTTGACAAGGTGTAGGTTGAGGTAAAACCTCTTAACTAATCTTTAGAGGCGTCTTAGCAACGAGGACGATAGAGAAGGTTAGCCTATACAACCTAGAGGTGGTGCCACCTCGAATAGAGAGTTATGGTTTCTCTCTTAGAGGGTTATGAAAAGGATTTAAGCACATGGCTATATTCGCGCGTAGTGAGAATGCACAATATAACAATGGAAGTGCGTATGTATTCGCCGGTAAGGTTAAAAGGTTTTGGTTTAATCTTCGGACACCATTATATCTTTGGACACCATTGAATCAATCTTACTTTGTGTATGCATATCTAACGAGGTTTAATCTTCGTGACACCTTGTAGCACAACATGTTCGAGTGAGTAGAGTAATTGTTCAACCTGGTGGAGGATTGTTGGAAATTAATGTATAGTCATATTAATTTCTTACATTAGGTTGAACATTTTAAGAAAATAAGTTTGTTTATAAGTTGATAAACATATTAACTAAGAATAAGGATATGGTGGGGGTAAGCTAGTGATATAAATAAAAATGCATGCTCTAACGTCTTTGTACAAGTCATTCTTGCTAGGCTTGACTTATTCAAAGTAGTGGGTTGTTACATGTTTGCCTAGTCCACTGTATACCACGAATTAGGAGGGATATGAGAGTGATTCTTGGAAGTGAAATGATGGAAAACCGCTTGATAATACGTGTGTTCAAACTGACTTTCTTCATCTATAAATAGGGATGCTCAACTCTATTATAAACACACCAAAAATCACTATCTCTTTAATCTTTGTTACTCCACATAATCTTGAAGAATATTTTCTGACTCTACAAACCGATTGTGCATTACGGGTTATTGTTTTCGCTTACAATAAACCGTTACGAGACTGCATCAATCCTGGGGTGTACGGTACGTAGGCTCGAAGCGATCAAACGGTCTCCGTAGAAACCTTAAAAGGACAAAGACGTTCTTCTTGTGCAGTTTCTGTTTGCTGTTCTTTTTGAATTTAGTTTACTGTTCTTATAAACTATCAAACGGGTAATTTTTGGGCTGTTGTGTTTTGGTACTCTGTTAGAGGTTGCTGGGGTTGGTTCTTATGTTACAACAGTGCTGGCATGTTTGGGGGCATCGTACACATGATGACACAATTTGGCGTTGAGAATCTTCACGCAAAGATTTCTTAAAGGCCAATCCGTTTCTAAAAGAGATTTACCGCATATTACATATGGCAAGAAGGTAACGCACACATGGTAACAACAACCACCTAAGCTCAGGCAGAAATACAAGACGTGCAGTTCCAAAATTGCCTTTGATTACCCAACAAAGAAATTCAACTCCACACACACGGATCCATCTTAACTCATCAAATATAGTCTTACTTCTTAAACTCCACAACCAAATCAACACAAAATCAAATAACCTATTCAACTAAGGTCTATTGAGATTATATAAACCCATAAGCAGCCGAGAAAAGTGAGCTTATTGGATTTTCAAGATCTTAATAAGTCAATAAAGCCGCAAAAGAAGCTAATCCAAACACCCCATAAGTCATGTTGGGTTTTTATAAAAACATCTAATTTGCTAAGAGCTAACTGATAATCATCAAAGTAAAAAAAAAAAACCTGTTGTTCGTTACGAGCGAGGCATTTGCGAACGATTTCACCTTCGAGAGCACGGCGTTCTTCGAGGGTTAAGTATTCGTAGTATTGAGCAAGACGTGTCTGCCCTTGTTTGTTTACCATCAATATAAATCTGATCCCCATTT
The DNA here is from genome assembly GCA_030686995.1 of Artemisia argyi. NCBI lineage: Eukaryota > Viridiplantae > Streptophyta > Magnoliopsida > Asterales > Asteraceae > Artemisia > Artemisia argyi. The sequence goes on along the minus strand of CM060677.1, from coordinate 157,338,469 downwards.
TCTGAATGGAATGTTTGATGATCGATGGTTTATGTGTAAACCCGTGAACGGATCTGTGGTTTGTTTTGTTCAAAAAAAAAAAAGATCTGTGGTTTGTTATTAAGAAAAGAAATCTCTGTACATTGTTTCCTCGTTTTAATTTTTAACCTTTACCTTTACCTTTTGTTTTTGTTAAAATTTAGGCTGAACGGAGCTTTGTTCATGTTTGTTCATTTAATTTTAATAGGACAAATAAACGAACATGAACACTTAAATGGACAGATTTTCTTGTTCATGTTCTTTTATTAAGAAAATGACTTTGTTCATGTTCGTTTATATTTGTTTATTAAGACACTAAACAATCGTTAAACGGACATAAACAATCAAATATAAATGAACATGGAAAAACAAATATAAACTTTATTAAATTATGCATCTAATATTGTTTTATAAGTGTTATTTTATTTGAACAAACTAATTTTAAAATTATACAATTAAAAGATATGATATACGAACATAAATAAATAAATGAACATAAATGAACGTTAACGAACGCATAATCGGACGTTCACGAACACAAATAAACGGATGAAACTTTTGTTCATGTTCGTTCATTTAACTAAACGATCGTAAAATATTGTTTATGTTCGTTCATTTAATAAATAAACGAACATAAACTAACTTTTTACTGAACGGTTCATGAAATTTTCACTAAACGTTCAGTTCGTTTACAGGCCTATTAAAATTTGTCTATCATATTATTTACTTCAAAATTCCGATACAACAACCTTTATTCGAAGGTAAAGAGATTTTTCGAAATGACTTTCGACAATTGATTTGTAATAAAATTTATGCTTCAAAATTCACATTTCTGTGAAGCATTAAATTTTCAGAAGCATATGATTTGTAATATTTGTTTTCTTTTTAATAAATTGTGTTAATTTCTAAAGTGGATTTCTAATTAGAGACATAATGGGTAGTTTTGTTAACTAAGATAATTTTTTTATTTTTATTTTTTATTTTTGATAAATAGTAACTAATTAATTTAATAGTAGGAGGCGCTGCCCTCCATTACTAGCAAAAAAAAAAAAAAAAAAAAAAAAATAGATTTTAATTTTAATTTTGAGCCTTTTTCGAAAGTTCCCTCCATCCAAACCTCAAATTGCCTCCACCAGATACTAAAACTCACATTCCAACACTTTAAAAATTATAAATCCTTCATCACTAAGTAACAATACTCGATTTATAATTTTGATCATAGTTTTTTCTTCCACATTTTGTCTTTTAGCTTTTGTTTAAACACACTTACATAAATAAAATACACGAAACATTTTTTTTGGTGCAAAGGTAAAATTATATTAATCACCAAATGGTACAAATAACATCAAAACTGTCTATTGGACATGCCCCAATAACAGATTCACAAAACAATTACATACACTCGATATAAAACAATACTAGAACATATCTCTAATATCAGACAATACTAGAAAACAGAGCATTCACAATTTTGCTGCACATCATCAAGCACCTATGATTCTTAACTTTTATGCACCCACCATCTAGCTACATTTCCCCTATATCTTCCCACCAAGACCATTCAACCAGCCACCCACAATGATCAAGGCAGAAAAGACAAGAGGCATCACTAGGAACCCTTTACCCTTCCAGACAAGGGCTATGCCATACAACCTACATTTCCATCTCGAAAATGGCTTCAGTTGTATGGGAACGCACACCTTGAAAGAAGACCAACCATTACATCCTTGATGATGTATTGGATAGACAATGAAGGTTCATCTTTCACTCCTCTCAATTCTATCCATCATACATCATCCGCCAAACCATTACCCTTCTCAAAGCTCAAGCCTACTTTGTGGTATATCTTTATGGTCTAGACCTCCTATTGCTTCAACATATATACATCAAACTCCCTCCCAAGGCCAAATTTGAGTATCATATGTGACACGAATAGGTACAGTCATACCAATAAGACTCCAACGTACAAGGTCTTGAAACAATGAATGGTTTGCATAAGAGCACACTACAAAGAAAGTGCTAAAATATCCACACCTGTTTTTGTCAACCAAAAACAGATTTCAAATCACTCATATGATATACCCAAACTGTTACATTCTACTCCCACCTCTATTCAGGACTTCAAAAGCTCAAATCCAGATCTCCCAAACACCCCTTTAGCCACAAAACTCTAATCAGCTTGTATTAATAGTGCAGGTACCAGTTTCCCTTTTACCCATCTTAACTTCCACATATTAGCCACCATCAAAACTGCTGAGGATTTTTTGACATTGAGGTTTTGAAGAACATCTTCCATATACTTATAAATGACAGCAATAACCTCAATCTCATTTCTTCTAATATTCTAAAAAGTTCTCTTGTTCCTCTCATTCCTCAATGTATAAACTGTAGCTGCAGTTAGGAGTTTGTTCACAATGTTCCAAATACTACTTTTTTTCCCACCATTAGCAATATAATTCACCACTTCTTCTAAATCATGACAATTTCTTGGAAACCTCCCTTTACTTTTCACCTCCTTCCATACTTTATCAGCAAATACACAATCAAATAATAAATGTTGATGACTATCCAAACAATTGTTGCACAGTGAGCATTTCAAATCATCACCATTATACCAAGCAATCATTCTATCTTGAGTAAGCAATTTGCCCTGAATTGCAAGCCAAAGAATGAAAGCATTCTTTGGAGTACATTGAGAGAACCACACCACATGATTCCACTCAACTTTAGGACCATTTTCTCTTAAACTTTCCCAAGCAATCTTAACTGAGTATTTGATTTCTTTACCATTATTATCAATCCACATTACTTTATCTTTACTATCAGATAGCAATGGAACAGTGATCTGAGATAATTCAGGGAATACATTGTTCCAATTGCTTGGCCACATCCATTCTCCATTACTAATAAGATCAGTAACTTTAGCTTTAGTATCCATCCTAGCCTCATACAAATCTCTATTATGAACAATGCTACTAAGAGGACCCATACTACTCCAATTATCATACCACATCGAAATACTTTTACCATCCCCAATCAAATATTTGACATGAGGCCTAATCTTGTCCCTGACTATCAGTAATTGTTTCCATCCCCAACTATCAGAAGCTTGATACTCAATCTCCCACAAACTATTACCTTTAAGTTTTACTGTATTCACCCACTTAACCCAAAGAGATTCTTTGTTTTCAATGATTTTCCATACCTGAGTAATCAAAAGTACTTCATTCCACTGTCTTAAAGGTTTAATTCCCAATCCTCCCTGATCTTTAGGCCTGCACACAAACTTCCATGCAACTCTAGCTTTGCCATTTGCTGATTTCCCTGAATTCCACATAAATCTTTTGAAGATTTTTTCAAGTTCTTGAATTACAGTGATTGGTAACATGTATACAGATGCCCAGTATTGTTGCATAGTAGATAGGACTGAAGCAATCAATTGAATCCTACCTGCATATGACAAACATTTATTCTTCCAACAGTTAATCCTTCCTTCTACATTATCAATGAGACTTTTGCAATCATTCACACCCAATTGCTTGGCAAGTAAAGGAACTCCAAGATACTTCATTGGAAGACTACCACATTTAAAAGGGATGACTTCTAACAACTCCATCTTCAAACTTTCAGGAATACTACCAAAAAAAATTGTACTCTTACTCATATTAGGGAAGAGGCCTGAAACACTACTAAAGTCATCAAGAGTTTTCTTCACAACTGCCAAAGACTCCTTATCACCATTACAAAGAACCAACAAATCATCAGCAAAACATAAGTGTGTAAGTTTCATCTCTTTGCAGCCATAATGATACTTATATTTTTGAGCTTCACCTATGTTTTTCATCATTATCATATTGAATACCTCCATGACAAGAGTGAAAAGGTAAGGTGATATAGGATCACCTTGCCTTAAACCTTTTCCTCCTTTAAAGAAACTACATACTTCACCATTAATGCAGATAGAAAAAGATGTTGAAGTAGTACATGTCATTATCCAATTAACCATTGTTTCATGAAAACCAACAGCTCTGATAACATCTTGTAGAAAACCCTAATTAACTGTATCATAGGCTTTTTGGATGTCTATTTTCGTAGCACATCTCTTTGGACCCTTCTTCCTATTGTAACCTTTCAACAACTCTTGAGTTATAAGAATATTGTCTTGAATATGTCTCCCAGGCACAAATGCACTTTGATTCAAACTCACAATTTTACTTAGTCCATCTTTAATTCTATTGGTCAAAATCTTGCTAATGCACTTATAAAGAACATTGCAACAAGCAATTGGACTAAAATCAGACACTTTGTTAGGAGTATCTATTTTAGGGACCAAAGTTATTAACGTGGCATTAATTTCCTTTAGAATCTTCCTATTGCTAAAGAACTCTTTCACAGCTAAGCAAACATCCTTTCCAATAGTAACCCAAGCTTTTTTGAAAAAAACATGTTGTGTATCCATCAGGTCCTGCTGCTTTGGAAGAATCAATATCAAACATAGCACTTTTAATTTCCTCCTCAGTAACCTCCCTGATCATATACCTTGCATCTTCTTCAGAAAGCTTTAACTGAACAATGTTCCCAAGATCACTAAAAGATTGCACAACCTGACTTTCCCCAAGAAATTGCTTAAAGTGATTAACAAATTGATTAGCAACATCACCACCACTAACTCTAGTTCCATCCTCCTTACATATAGTCTCCACTCTACTCTTATTCTTTCTTGTTTTCAAAATTTTATGGAAATATGCTGATTTTCTATCTCCTTCCTGTAACCATTGAACTTTAGCCTTCTGATGTAAAAGTTTTAGCTCATCTTCAACAGCTATTTTGTACTCATTAACCAGCAGAACATTTTCTCTCTTGATTTCTACATTAAAAGGGTCACTATCAAGCCTCTTCTGAGCATCTTCTAGCTTCTTCTTAACATTTGCAACCTTCTCAAACAAATTCCCATGCTTCCAATTCAACTGATTTAGTGGCTTTTTGAGCATCTTCAATTTTTGAACAACTTTATACATTTGACACCCATATACATCTTTACTCCAAACTTCATTAACCTCTTTCAAAAATTCTCTTTTATCTACAACATAATTCAAAAATCTAAAAGACCTTTTCTTTTTATATAGACCATCAGGAAACACAAGAACTGCTGGACTGTGATCAGAGATGCCATAAGGTAGAAATAGCCCATAAACTTTCTCATATTTATCCATAAAATCTTCAGTAATCATAATTCTATCAAGCTTCTTGAGAGTATTATTCAATGGATTTTTAAGAGATTTTGTCCAAGTGAATTGAAAACCAGAGCTGCCCAAATCATCTACTTCTAGCTCATTGACTGCATCTTTAAACTCACCCATCTCATTACTAATCCCAGAAGTTCCATTGGACTCTTCCTCAGGTTTAAGAATAACATTGAAATCACCCACCAAGACCCAAGGATGCCCACTAATCATTTGTTTATTCATCAAGAGTTGCCCCCAAAGCTCCCTCCTTTCAATATTAGAATTAGAAGCATAAATGAAACTACAGTAGAACCTTACCTTTTTATCTAATGTTTCCACAATGCATAAGATGGTTTGGCTGCAACTATTAATAACTGCTACATTCACCATTGAATTATTCCAACCAATAATGATTCTACAGCATGTTGGGCTATACATCACATTAGAAACCCAATTCCAATTACCAAACACCCTATCACAGACTTTATTGATACTTTTAATCTTCAAATGAGTTTCTATGATAGCACAGACTTGTACTTTCTCAGATTCAATAAACTTCATCACCTCATTCTGCTTTATCTCATTGCACATTCCTCTAATATTCCATGTGGCTATCTTGAAATCCATTATTTATCTAAATGAATAGTTTTGCCACTGCCACTCACCAATACTTCATTAGCAATCACATTTTTGGTTGCCTTATTCTTACTTTCATACACATCCTCTTCTTCACTTATACCTTTATCACAATTCTCTAGATTCTCCCCTTGCTCATCCACTTCACTTAGAATAGAGTATTTGTTGGCACTTCTTTTTAACTCATTAAGATTTTTACTAGATACCTTCCATACTTTTTCCAGGCTAGGAGGAGATTCAGACCCATTAGTATCCAATGCTTGATTCTTACCTTTATTACCCAATCCATTAGAATTATCAGAATTACCATCACTCATAGTTTTTTCATTATTATCATTCTTCTCAACACTTACAGCCTTTGAAACATTCTCTTTAGGTTTGTATGCATACTTCACAGGATTATTGATTTTCCTATTACCTTGTTTATTACTTGGACCATAGTTAGCTCCTCTATTCTTTTTATGCCTCACTTCATTAAATCCCTCCTTATTCCCTACATCACTCTTCAACTACTTACCATTATCCATAGCAACTTCTTTGACTTTGCATTGGCTTGTAGAATGCCCAAACACATTACATTGACAACACCTATCTGGTTTCCATGAATATTCCACTTTAACCCACTTAGTCTTTTTAACATTCAGTTGGTTGTCTACATAATTGATCTCAACCTTATCAGCATACTCCTTACCTGCATCAATTTCAACAAGCACCCTAGCATAACCCAATCTCCCAGAACCTTCTTTACACATCTCAGCTGTCATCTTGTCCATCATAATTGGCCTCCCCAACCTGCTATATATAGAGCTAATACCCTTAATACTCCATGCTTCAAGTGGTACATTAAACAGCCTAATCCATACAGGGATTTTACAGGGAGTTTCTTTCACTATCACAACATCAGGATCCCATTTTTGAACAACAAGAGGTTTTCCATTCACTAGCCAAGGGCTTTGATCCAATATAGCATTCATTCCCTCTTCATCTTTGAATTTGAAGTAGCACATTTCATCAGTATCCACCACTATATCTTTCAACCCATACCTCCCCCACATCCTTCTTATATGATACTTTAACTCATTCACAGACATCTTACACCCAACAAAATATCCACATACAGTAAGTTTCCATTTATCACTACCTTCCTTAACTAATTCATCATCAAATATTACTACCTCATCACCTTTTCCATTAACAACAGTTGGCACATAAAACAGTTGATTACCATTTTCTTTAGTATTTTCAAGCAATTTTTGTGCATAAGATGACTGTTGTTTATTAGTCTCATTACTCACTTTATCCTCATCCACATTAGTATTATGATTACCAAAACTAGAAGGAGATTTAGTACCATTAACAGTCGTATCATCACTTACAGAGGTTCTTGTTTGAGTAGTACTTTCAGCAATCCCAATTGTACTATTCTCCACCAAAGCTTCATTTTCCCCAACTTCAACAGTTACCTTTCCTCCATTCACCTTCTCAGTTGTATCATTGACTTCCTGAGTTCCAGTTTTCACCTTAAGTCCATGCATCACTTCTCCATTAACAACATCAGCATAACTCTTTCCATTCCCATTCAATTCCTCACTCTTCTCAGCATCCATACCTTTATTACCACTATTCTTATTCAAATCAACACCTCTATACATCTTCCCACCACTATTATTCACTTTATTCTTACTAATTTCATTTTCCCCCAAATTAGAAACCCTAGCCGCTTCAGAAACCCTCATATTTCGATTTTGACTAACATTCCCCATCACATGATCATTAAACTTTCCAGGAACCTTTAATTGTCTCTTAAGATTCCTATTATTAGTCGACATACTATCTATATACGAAAACTAATTCTAATCCTTCAAATTCAAGAAACGATATTGGCGCCAAAAAATGAAATGAAAAATTCTTAACGAAAATCAATGAAATTGATATCAATATGTGTAGAATGAAAAGCTGAATCAAATGAGTGGTTTCAATTTGAAAATAACGTTGTAAAATGATCACGATCAAGGAAATTGAAGGAAAAATTAATGGTGAATAAAGGTGGGTAAAAGTTGTTGGAGGAGAGAGAATAGAGAGAAAAAGTTGTTGGATAAATTTCCCGTTCGTTACTTCTTGCGGTAGGATCTCTTTCAAGTTGCTTACACGAAACATTTTATTTAAAAATAAATAAATAAATAAATAAAAAATTTACTAGTTACTACTGCTAGGTCAAGTAAAAACCGCCAGGTATACAAACTCCAGGGACCGAACTTGCTAAAACTCACTTCAAACCATCCCAGCTAAACAACTCATCTTCCTAATTATCGATCCATCTGTAACCCGGGTCTTAGCCGGATCTAACCGGTTCTATCCGGGTCATTGCCGGATATGACTGGGTCTTGGTCGGATATGACCGGGTCATTGCCGGACATGATCGGGTATATCCGGGTCTAACCGGGTCTTGGCCGGATCTGACCGAGTATAGCCGGGTCTAACCGGATTTAGCCGGGTCTTGGGCGGATATAGCCGGGTGTTGGGTTTTGTTGATCTGCAAATTTAAGAAACTGAGCCTAATATGGTTCTCCAATGCAACAAGTGCAGGAGCACAGAAAAGCTTATTCTAGTAAGTGTTGTGTGTTCGTGTTTGTGTTGATTTACAAGCCAACCCTGATAATAATTTTAGTTTGGTTTACAAGTAGTTACTCAGTCTTACTTTTTAATCTCGCCTTTACGAATATGAATAAGAGACATGTGATCACCATTGGAAATTTTGTGTATTTGTTATCCAAGATTATCATAAGAAAATTGCAATGTGATATTGACTTGTTGGGACATTGCAGGACCTTAGGCGTGGATTAAGCATAATACCTGCAAGTCAACCAAATGAAGGAAGTGTCAAACATAGAAAACAAGAAATAGCGCATAAGACTACACCGGGCCTTCATACTGGTACATATCTTTATGAAACCAATGACTCGTGTCTAAATCTACTTAATAAAATGCTGAACTGGGCTAAATATTCCAAATGTTCCCTCTTGTGTGCTATGATATACCAGAAGCATCATAGTTATCTCACTCGTTCGGTGCTATATAGAGCTGCTTTATAAACTAAAGTCTCTTTTTACTTTGGTCATATACAGTTTTCATTTACGTAGATAGAGGTGACAAAATGGAAATCTCTCAGAACAGGTCATCTTTTTAGTATGTGGATTTGATTGACCCTCCACTTGGCATATCGCATATACTTCTTTGTTCATTTCTGTAGTTCTTCCATCACTAATCGATGCAATAAATATATTATTACAATCATAAATTGAAAGTTTTGAATAAATTGATTTAAGAGGCTGTATGTGGGTTCGATTGACCCTCTACTCTACAAACTCATTTGGCCTATTCCTTAAAATTAACTTTTTTCTTTGACCCATTTGAGATAAAGCACTTATAGTTCTATATTAGAAGTGTCATGCACAAACAAGTTCAGCTAACAATTCATTGCATCTTCATTATCTAAATTCTTAGTTTGTAAAAAATGTGTGCCTGATTCATACTCTTGCTAAGTCAGATAACAACTAGCGTGATAAAACCTAGATAGCATATAACTAGTGGATTCAGGAACATCAAAATAACCTGTCGGTTTTTAGGGTACGCTTAGTTGGAAGAAAACACCCCTGTGTTTCACAAAATGTTTTGTACAAGAAAAGGAAAATATATATTGCATTTAGATACCCTCTCCCTTTTCTACAAAATTAGAGATAGAACTAAGAAATATTTTATCCAACTAAATGCACCCTTAGGTTTCTATTTTGTGAGATTCTATAGGTAAAAGAAAGTTGATTTGTATCAGAAAGCTAAATCAAAGATATCATTGAAAGCCTTGTGGCGGGTATGGAGGATCCCAGTTGAGGGGGGCATAAATGCAAATTTTGAAAGTCACACATTTCAATCAAACACAGCATAAACTCATTATAGGATACTACGAGAACGTAGAGCTATGTTAAGGCCCATTTCCAGAAATAAAGATGTGCCCTATTAAATGAATAATGCAATGAACGATTTTGTTATCCAAGGAAAGCTACATTATTAGGATTTTGCCTTTTTGCACCTCATCCGTTAGATATTCTTTCCACTTCACCATCGTTATGTTTGTTGAAAATGGGATAGTTGATGGGGTTTTGTTCATTTCCCAGGCAGAGAAGAAGAAACGTAATAAGGCTTAGTTGCAGGAAGCAATCCGGAAGAAGAAAATTCAGAGATAGAGCTTGGGCTGAATGACTAGCAGAGCTGCAGCTCGAGGAAGAGAAAAAGAAGGTAGCTACCGCTTAATTATAGTATTACAACTTGAATTTTAACTCATTTGCGAACTGTTGGTAACTTAATATATGATGTGATTATATGCCGGTGAACATCACATTTGTATTCCTACAAACAATATTTGGAATAACACGCATGTATTGTATAAAGTTCTCTCCCCAAAACGACTACATATGTTTTAAAGATGATTTCGCCTCTTTTCATTTTAATGTTATCAAGAAATAATGGATCTCATTTTTCGAGTTATAGCTACATGGACAACCAAATTATCAAGTGTGATTATGTTTACCTTTCATAACAATCGAATTACCTTTGTAAAAGTAAAACATGAATTAGTTCATTATATTAACAAACTTGGGTGATTTATCTCTTATGTTTTGGGCAAGATTCAAATCTAGAACTATTCAATTGGAGAGAATCTCACACAACATGTGAGCCTTTTGATTTGATTATTCTACACGTTAACACCACACCATCATTCATTCCCAGCATCTTCTCATTATCTTTATCTAGCATGGACAATTTAATTATATAACTGGGTCAAAAGTAATAGAGATAACAAAACTCTTAGATAAAATTACATCTACCAAGTTGTTATATTCATCCCATTACACTACTACTTAAGCAGTTTTCTTATTTAAGCAAGTTATGCCAAACAATTACATGAAAAATGCATCTCCTCATCCAGAGATCATTCAATTCTGCAATGGACATTCCTCTCTATACTTGAGTGATCCAACACTTGTTTATTTATATAAACCTTGCAACCGGAAGGAATAAAAATGACTGCATTTGCATGACAACTATCAGCAATCAGTCGTTTCCTTGGTCACCGCAGTTTTATCCGCCACTTGATCATCTAGCAACTGAGTTGGTGGCGCTTCATCCACGATGGACTCGATAATATCTTTTTGATTATAAAAACTAGGCTGGTTCGTAGAAGATAACATTCTCGCCCACATCCTATCTGTTATCACAACTTTGTTTGGTTTCTCCGTGATTCTCTGCACACACAAATACACATATATAAGTAATAATTCACTTTACCAGTGTCTGTTTTCTACAATCGGTTATATTTATGTAATTATAACTCACATAAAACGGTAGGTAGCACTCTCTACCATGGACAGGGCCAACAGTAAAGCCAGTGTATCCAGCCATGGCTCCATGAACAGCACTTTGAGCGAGAAGAGTGCTGTAAACGCTATCGGATGCGTTGCTAGGAATAGCTAGAATCATATATGTAGGATCTGACAAGTACACAGTTGTTAAAAAGATATACTTTCTTGATGTGTGTTTGGATGTGCATTTTGAAAGTGAATATGACAACATGACAAGCTAATAAGCTGCGATACGAAACATCTTCCAGACACATTACACATTCACACAACACAGGGGAAAATTGATGAATATATCAATCCTTACCTATGTATTTAAGGTTGAGCTCCATATCTGTTTGCTTTTTGAAATGGCCCTGGAGTTGAATTTAAAGTGGTTAGACATAGACTAACGATTAAAGCCAAAACTGCAAATTAACATTTTATGAATTTTAATTAAGGCATTAATGTTTGTGCTTCTGTTGCTTACCTTAATCTTTTGAGATAACCACAGACCAATATCATCAAAAACCCTGTTCCCAGAAGCGTCCTTAGCACCAGCCGTTTGGCTTTCAGCAACAAGATCCTGTCCTGCACCTTCTGCCACAACAATAACCATATGCCCGTTTTCTTCTATTCTTTTTTCTATGTATTCAAAAAGACCCCCTGGTCCTTCCAGATAGAAAGGTGACTCGGGAATCAAACAACAGTCAACATCCCGACTTGCAAGAGTCGCATACATTGCAATAAACCCTGTATAAATTTTGAAATGATTATCTTGCGGAAACAAGTTAACCATAAAGAAATAAATATCTTTCAAAACAAACAACTGACCACTATTTCGTCCCATTAATTTAACAAGACCGATACAGTTTTCATTACTTTCTGCCTCAACATGTGCTGCGTTAATAGCACGTTGAGCCTCTTCAACAGCCGTATCAAACCCAAATGATTTATCAATTACCTGTAAATCAAGATCAAAGTTAATTGTGATAACAGTGCAGAGGACTAAAACCGATAACAATCTTAAATAAGTACCGGAATGTCATTATCAATAGTTTTTGGAATTCCGACAACTGCGACTTTAAGACCCCGTCTTCTGACCTCCTGCATGAACACAAAAGCTTACACTTTACACTATATTCATTAAAAGAACTAATTTTGTCCCAAACTTTGACGATTATAAGAAACACACCTCATAGATAGCAGACGCCCCTTTCTGTGTTCCATCTCCTCCTATTATATATACCTAATATATAAAACATAATTCATTAAGGCTATGAATATGTTATGGAAATAAGCTCACAAACATGTAAAGCTACCCTTTTTTTTTATGGTGTGTTATCTGACCTGATTAATTCCCCGATCTTCAATACTATTGACTATCTTTTGGTTATCATAGCCACCTCGTGATGTGCCGATTATAGTGCCACCACGTTTATGAATACCGTTAGTTACTTTAGTTGTTAGTTTTATCGTATTTCGAGAGTAGAAACCTCTGTATCCTCCCTGCATATTTGTGAAAGTAGTAGCATATAAGATTGTGTAGATTTTGTATCAAGGAAAATCAATGCAAATTAATGTCTGACTTACTTCAATTCCTTCGATTTTTGTAACACCATACATGTCGTGTAAACTACCAACTAATTCTCTAATCACAGTGTTGAGACCGGGGCATAGACCCCCACATGTCACTATACAAGCATGAACGTCATCAGACTTGAAGTAGACCTGAAGAAACAAGTGATGAGCAAATTGTAAGGTATACGCCTTGGTAACAATATTAGAGTTTATGTTCATCTCATTAATACATGCCAATAGCTCGTGCTTGTGTGTTTTAAAAGTTGTGATATAAAATATCAGAATCTACTAATCAGTTATTGAATATAGTGCTTTGACTTGTTGGATCAAAAAAGTGTAGATTGGCAGGGACACCTCAACCCTGTGTACCATAATGGTACCCATCAACCCTACCCAGCAAAGGTTTGATGCCTGTGAAATACCTCCACCCAATACCCAACCATGCTTGCGGAACGGAATCGAACTCGCGTCCTTTAGTTGGATCAAGACATTACATGGTTAGGCCCAGGCTTCTAAGGTAGCTGGTTGATATCATTAGAGCTTGAGGTCCCCATGTGAGGACTTCCCGGTTGGTCACCCAACCCAGTACTACTCTCACCTAGGCTCGCTTAACTTAATAAGCTTCACCCAGTGGACCACAAAGCCCCATGATGCTTTGACTTGTTTCTGTTGTTTATAGTTGTATACTTGTAATACCAAGATAATCATGTGTTGAGTGTTTGGCAAATTGTGGTAACTTATGAAACTAATATGTAAAACTACCAAAATGGACATTCTATGAAAAAAAGGAGAGACGGTCAGTGAAATGGGAGTAAAAGTAAACAGCCTATTAAGTTAGTGTAAAGAGAGAGGTAAATAGATAAATACACTCTTAGATGATTGATTTTAATAATCAGATTATCAGTTCCATAACGAAAATCCAAAAATTTAGTTAAGGGTTCAAGGGAATGGTTTGTACCTTTTGACGGGGGTCCAGCACGTCGAAAATGTATGCCTCTAGGACTATCCACATGAACAACTATCTATAGAAAAGGAAACAAATGATGACCTAATCACATAGGCTTGGTAATCACACAAAAACACGCACGCACACAAGAGGTTAACGAGTTACAATGATCTACTTCTACGGGTGTCATTAGGATCTTAAGAAAATTGTGTCCGTCAATAATGGAAAGCTAGCTCCAAGAGTAACAAATCCATATTTTACAACACTAAATTAGCTGAATGTAAAATAGCAAAATGCTGACCTGTTGAGGCACAGTGTCATCCGTATCAACAAAATACTGCCTGAGAAAACACAAAAACAAGTTTTTAAAATCAAACATACGCCAAAAATAACAATAGAAAAACTCCAATTCTTCAAAGTACTATGAGCATCGACTTACTTAACAACCGCATATGCTGGATTATCTTGCAGTGGGTTAGGATACGTCTGCAACATAGACACACATAAACATCAATATAAACTCCATATTACCATTTCACTCGCACTATTACATCCAAACTAGCTTGCACATGTGACATGTCCCATGTTACTATTTGTATCAGCGCAAAAAAGAAATCTAAGTATACCAACTAAAAATATATAGCTTTATTTATTGCATGCATTTTCACAACTAAAATTGTTAGTTGTGACTTATGATCATTTATACTTTTCAAATAAATTAATGATCACCTATATACCAAGTCATTAACTCCAAATTGATCTCCTCAAGCCCCAACATATCATATCAAAATCAATAATAAATAAAAAAAACTATATAATAATCCAATAAATTAAACAAATATAAGTTAACTAACGAATAACATGCCTTATCAAATGCTACATTATCAAGACAAATAAATTAATAATCACACCCCAGTCATCCGAGGGTAAAGGGACTCCTAGTGACGGAACCAAGAACCAAAGTGACCGGGTGGACAAAATTTTTTGAACTAAATCGATTAACTTTAACAAGAGATTATGCTTACTTTTCACATATTAGTGGACTAATTAAGCAAGCACTAGAACACAATTTCTTTAGGACCAGGTGCATTTAGGAGAATCTGGGATTTTTTTTAATGAAAATTAACACTACAAAACAAAATTTCATCACACTCATGACACCGCGAGACCTCCTAGTTCCGTCCATGGGATAACAGAAAATAACATAATCATATACTGTACTTGTTATGTAAGAAGAAGATAACAGAAAACAACATACAGTCAGATCATTAGGAATATAATCAGTCAAATGAGGAACATCTTGAAGAACATATCCATGATCACCAGTTACTACTTTTGGTTCACTTGCTGGTATACCCATGATCGGATTCTTCACTTTATTTATCTCAGTGATCAACTTAATATCACCAAATGAATACTTCTTACTTATAATATGTCGACATTGCTTTTAGGACCTTGCTAGCCTCTATTTTGATACTAATATACTTCTTTTAAAAAGATAAGTTTACACTAACAATTTGATACGCACAACCCACTCATATAATTGTTTTCTTAAAGCAAAGGGTATCATGGCATGTCAAAAACCACTTTTTGGTGTTAGATAACATAACATAATCATATACTGTACTTATTAAGTAAGAAGAAGAAGACATACAGGAACATTAGAAATATAATCGGCCAAATGAGGAACATCTTCAAGAACATATCCATGATCACCGGTCACTACTTTTGGTTCACTTGCAGCTGGTATACCCATGATCGGATTCTTTACTTTATTACTCTGAGTCATCAACTTAATATCACCAAATGAATACTATATATACTTGTTACTTATAGTATGTCGACATTACTTTTAGGACCTTGCTAGCCTCTACTTTTAGGACCTTGCTGGCCTCTATTTTGATACTAACGAGTAATTAGAAGGCCGCGTGTTGCAACGGAATCAATTTAAGTTTAATTAAGTCAGTTTGAGTATGTGTCATAATATTCTAAACAAATATATTATCAAAGTGCTTTACATAATGCTAAAATAAATAAATAAAAATGATTGTCATGCCTAAAATGCATGACTAAAAATAAGCCTAAGAACAAGATGATGACAAGTGGAATAGCATGAACGATATGTCAAATTATTAATAGTTTATGAATTTAGACACATATGTTAGGTCTATCTATCGTTGCTGAAAAATAAATACCCACTGCACATTTAACATATTGTTCTAAAACGTACAACATCGTAAAATACTCTGTTACATTTATTGCGTACAAATGATTATACCCTGAAATCGTTCCAAAGAGATCAAAGTGCCTGTAAATACAGCAACTTCCATATCCAACATTTTCCTACAGCGGAATCATCTTTTGAAGTAGAGTTTCTCAGCAAAACCAAACAGTCATCCTAGTCTTAGTTATCATCGACATTCCTATGCATCTTAAATTTCTTGTATGCTTCCTCTATCTCTCTAACCGAAACTTCCAATTCACAAATATCTTTTTCCTCTTGAACCAACACCCGTGCGCACTTCCTCTTCTTCCTCAGCCACGTTATGTTGCACCAGATACCTTCTTGCAGCATAGCAATGCTCAATCCACCATGGCTGCAAAGTCAAGAAGTTTCCCCACATAAATGCAGATAATCTCACTTCAACCTAAAGTCCAAAAAACATATAGAGTCTATCATCACAGCCTTTTACATTAACCTTTCAAACAGAAAAGCGCCTTGAGAAAACTATTTTAATGGTACCTAAAACAATCGCTTATGACTATGACACTATGACATACACAACATACAGCTTATAAAATGGTAATATAGAAATAAAAAGTAGAGGCTCGTATCTATAAGAATGTATACACGTCAATAGTGCATTAATATGAATAGCCTGGCAAAATGCGCTTATTCTGAAACATTCAAAGACTCTCATCAAACAACAGATAAAAATACCACGAAACACACAATAAGACACACACAATCTCACAATAACTATCTCTCTCACATCAATGTCTCAAACATATCCTTATTTCATGATCTTATACAGGGATTAAGTAGTAGAATAGTAATGAACTTTTTCAAATGTACCGATTTGGTATATGTATTTTTTTTAAGTTGTAGAATAACAATGTACTTTCATAAGTGTTCCAATTTGGTACGTGTACTTTTTTAAGTTTTAGAAAAACAATGTACTTTTCATAAGTGTTCCAGTTCGGTACGTGCGATGATGTGACAAATTGGAACACTTATGGAAATCGCACGTACCAAACTATAACACTTATGAAAAGTACATTGTTATTATACAACATAAAAAAAGTACATGTACCCAGTGGCGAAGCTTGGAAATTTCGAGTGGGGGGTCGGGATCTAAATTTTTTTTTCCTAACACTATGGGGGGTCGAAACCGAATTAAATTGGGGGGGCGAAACCGAAAATACCGAAATTTTTCTACACGAAAACTATATACCCCTACATCGCAAAAAAATTTCGGGGGGTCGGCCGCCCCCCCCCGGCCCCTTAGAAGCTGCGCCTCTGCATGTACCAAATCGGTACATTTGAAAAAGTTTGTTGCTATTCTACGACTTAATCATCTACACATTTGGATCGACGTACCAGGATTCATATTTGAACTTGGTTACTTTTTTTTTTTGTTTGAGTTGCAATTCAAAAAATTGTGATTGCATATTTTTGTAGCTTCATGAAATGTGATTGCATACTTATGTAGCTCAAATAAATTGTTTTTGTTCAAGTTTTATAGATCTAAATTTTTCGAAATATTATCTTTTTTAAAATGTGAGCAAAATCGACTAACATGTTTAGTAAATTGGTCTTTGCAATGCTCATTAATGGACAAGCTAATCAATTTGAACAATTAGAATTTAATCACTTATTCAACAACAAAATTCGTGCATCGCACAGCTCTGAATGACTTGATGACTTGTATGGTTTGAGAACCAGGTTATAAATTTTGATGTAGTTAATTCTCAAAGAGTATTCTATATGGCAAATATTAACTTGAAAAGGTGTTTTTTAATTGATTTAGTGGACTTTTGAGTTTAACAGTTAACTTTTAGTTAACCACATATTTTTTTCATTCTAAAACATTTTAGGGTGATCAGCGGCGATGTTACATAATCACTTTAACATGTTAGATTTTAGACCAACTATTAGAAGGCCGCTATGAGGTTGGTTTCCCATAAGATTTTACTAAACTTTAAACAAGGATGCATATGTTAAATTGATGAATATGCTTAAATTAATTTGAATTCAAAATTATTAGTAGCCTCAACTTAACAAATCGTGAATTAAACCAGGTCATATGGGATTGATAATTTTGCAAACCAATCAGCTAAGTAACACATGCCCTGGCCACGTTGAACAATTTTTTGACTTGTTTGGACGAAATCGACGTGTTTTCTATTGCGTAAAGAGTTTTAACTTTGGGATGACTCGTTCTTTTTGTTTAATCTTGGCTTTAAAAATAAGGATATTGAGAGTTGAGACACGGGTGAAGATTAACGATTGATATAAACAGCGAGAAAATGAGCAAATATATGTCACATGTTTAAGGTCATGTGTAATAAAGAAACTTTAAAACCGCATTTATCATCATAATGTTAGCGTCACATAATTTTCTTGTGCTACAACCAACTTCATCATCAAATTAGTGTAAAAAGACAAACAACTTCACCACACAAACATACCCTACTTAACCACAAATATACCCACAACGATCATTTAAAAACACACACACAACCAACAAACCTTACTCGGTTATCCAGACAACCTGGTTCTCCAACTTTTGGCCAAAATACGTGTGCACCATGGGTGACCATATTAAGCAAGACACGTGCAAGATGCGTTTAGCGCTTCTTTTGTTATTACATGTAATATATTTGATTTATCGATCTATATAAATAGATGTTGAATTTTTGTTTTATTTTAGAACACATGTAACTTTTCTTGTAAAAAAGTAATCAGATCGGAATAATATACAGAATAATTAAGTGAACAACTGAACATGCTGCATTGAAATCTTTTTTATGTGATCAAATTAAATAAAGAATTAAAATTCTTACGGACCAAGGTTGAAGTTTGTTGGCAATAGTGACTCACCGACAGAGACAGGTGAAAACGGCCATTTCAATTTCAAAATGACAACATTTACCCCTCGTATATTCAATCATCACAAAAGGTCAGGTACGCTTTTTATTTTATTTTCTAACTTGTGCCCTAAGGCCACAAGTTAAGCACACAAAAGTACACATGGACCACATAAAGTACATTTGTCTGTACTTTTATATCGTACTTTTACGTGAGCCATTGTATACTTTTTGTGTGCTTAACTTGTGCCCTAAAGCACAAGTTAAAAAAAACCTTTTAAATACAGTGTTATTAGTTCTAAAAACATGACTAATCGACTTATCATATCACATATGTATATTTTATTTTTTTTAAAAGGTAAATTTTTATGACCTACATCACTTATCTCACATGTCTTTAAAGAGGCTTGAATTCACAATCTTTAAGTTGATAAGTCACTTACAGACCATTGCACCAATAAGCCTTTGGTCATATGACATATGTATTATACATCTTCTCTATTCAAATTTTCACAAATTATTTTTTAGATCACCTAATTAAATTAGTACACATATAAGTAGGCTTACTAATTACACATTACAATTATTTTTCTTTTTAATAAATAGCTAAAGCAGTATTTAAAATCTAAATGGTGTTTATGCGTAGAAAATTGCTAAATTTAGCTCTAAGAGTCACAATAAAAATAGTTAAACACACATTAAGTGTTTATGACTCTATATACTAGTACTACTTATGCATAGTTTTTATTTTTAGGGAGAATTGCGTATATATCCCTTCCAAAACACATAATTACGTATATATCCAAGCCAAACTCATAATTGCGTATATATCCTTCCCAAACATTAAATTTGTCATATATATCCAAATTAGTATTTTATGTATTTGTAAATCCCAAAAATACTTGATAATTATAATTTAGATTGAAATTGACTATCATACCCCTTGTGTTAAACATACGATCAATCATAGTTATCAGGTTGTAATTCTTTTTTCTCAACAGACATCATCTACAACTGCAAACCCTAAATGTCCTCAGGTAATTCACATCTTTTTAGCCTTATTTTTGTTCATAGATACGATCTATCATACCTAAATGTTGCTTTAACTTTCTCTTGATAATCACCATTACACGCTTTAGTTAAAATAAGAAATATATGATTTGGTGTGAAGAAAAAAAACATGATTCTGGAGAAAAGAAAATTGTTAATCATAACTTTAGTGCTTCCTCTTTATTATTTGCACACAACTTGGTTATTTTGTCAAAAAAATTGTGTCATGTATATTTTAAAGTTGTGTCTGCTATTGCTTTTAAAGAAGATAGGTTTGCCAACATTGGTCATTTACCTAGAATGCCTTTGTGATGTGTAATTGGCTAACTAGAGTATTTAAAACTTGATACCCAACCTCTTTGAGTGATGGTCAGTGTCACTAAGCATGCCTTTTAATAGGTTAGTTACTCATATATCAACAACTATATAACACAAGGTTTACTCTGTTAGATGGATTAAATGGGTGCGTAGTTCACATGCATGAGTTCCTTCAAGTATCTACTATTCTACTTTCATTTAGCTACCGGTTCCATTTGCATATATCTGATGATGTTTTTCATCTGATTATATATATTATCTTACGGATAGCCATCATTAGATTCTTTTGTTGTTGTAAAAAGTAGGCAATGATGATATTGTTAATATTCCTGTTCATGACTCGTCGATACCAATATTGGAGAACATGGTTCACTCACCAATTATCGAGTATGTTTATATGATTTTATTAAAGCTCGTACTTTTTACTCTTTCTAGTTTGTAATATCGTTTATGTACTTATTTTTACTTCTAGGCAAGTATCATCCAAGTACAAGCTAAAACTAAGATATAAAGGCTTCTTTAAGATGATTAAGAACTCAAATAGGAGAAAATATTGTTTCGGCTCTCAAAAATGTATCTATATGGACACATGCTCATTCGACTTCAATGAACTGAATGAAGAAGTCTTGAAGCGTTATCCATCACATAGCGATCAAGTTTTCTCAATTCTTTTTGTTGACAAGTACGCTCAATATCAATCTTTTATTGAGCTTAATTCTGATGAGAGCTTCAAGGTTATGCTTGGTAAGTACGAACAAGAAAAAGAAATAACAATTTATGTGACCACAAATAAGAATCTTGGGACAAGTAATACTCAACAAAGGTATCATCAATATTTGTATGTATCTTATTGCAAAGTATGTATTCATGTCACATATCTAATAATATTTTGGTTCAGTGGTCAACATGATGTTAATGAAGAACCACAAGGTGAAGGTAATTCAGATTATTATCCAAGTGATGAAAGCTACTTCAGCCATAATAGCAGTGATGATGATAATGATGATGATAACGATGAGGAGATATCGAATTGTGAAATTGAAAGTTACTCAAAAACGTACTCAAACAGAAAGAAAAGTTCAAGGATGAAAATACAAACAAGATTCCCAAACGTGTTTACGTTTAGAACAGCTATGAATCATCATGCAATCACAAATGAGTTTAGTTACAACATTGAGAAAAGCGATTTTGACCGATTCACAGCAAGGTGTGAACACGAAGAATGCCCGTGGAGAATTCACGCTTCTCTTATGGAAGATAAGGTTACATTTGAAGTAAGTGTATAACTACATAAAATTACATCATATAACATGCATGTTTTGTTTAAATGAATGAATTTTTACTCTTGCAGGTTAGAAAATTGGTAGAAAAACACACATGTACTCGAAGTAACATGGGTGGCAATAAGCATGCCACTCAAGCATGGATTGCTAGCGTAGTTAGCGACAAGTTAAAATCTTATGGGAATGTAACTGTAGGAGAGCTTAGGAAATGGTTAATGAAAAACTACAATGTTAACATACCATACCACAAAGTCTTTAGAGGGAAGGAACAAGCCTATTCTGAAATGTATGGTAAGTGGGAAGACTCTTTTCTACAAATGGATGAGTTCAAAGAGGAACTACAAAAGTGGAACCCGGGAAGTGTTGTTGATATTGATTCTGAGATAATAAATGAAAAAAAAATGTTTTAAACGTTTTTTTATTTCATTAGCTGCTTGCTCTAAAGGGTTTCTTGCTGGTTGTCGTCCTTACATTTCTCTGGATGCTTGTCATCTAAAAGGTAAGTTCAATGGTGTACTAGCCGCAGCCACGGGTATCGACGGTAACAACTCCATTTTTCCAATAGCGTACAGTGTCCTTGAATCAGAGAATACAAATTCTTGGACATGGTTTCTTGAGTTAGTAAAAAAAGCAATCGGGACACCGGAGGGTCTTGTTATATCATCGGATATGCAAAAAGGTTTAGCATATGCTATTATGCAAATTTATCCAACTGCTGAGCATAGGGAATGCATAAGGCATTTGTATAACAACTTTAAGAAAACATATCGTGGTGACTTCTTCAAATCCAACCTTTGGTGTGCTGCAAAAACTTATTCCATTATTGCGCATGATAGATTTTTAAAGGAGATTGCTAATAAAAGTGAAGATGCAATTACAGATCTTGCTTTGAACCATAATAAGATTTGGAGCCGAAGTAAGTTTGGCACCATGGCCAAATGTGATTACATGACCAACAATATTTCAGAAGCATTTAATTCATGGATAGGAGCATGTCGTTATCAGCCTGTGCTTGATCTTCTTGATGACGTTAGAGAAAAGATTTTGAAGCGACTTGATGAGCAAAGAAGGATTGCTACAACCTGGAATGGTACATTGGTTCCTATGGCTAAGAAATATCTCATCAGTATCTCTAAGGCAAGTAAATCCCCCTAACAATTTAATTTGTTCTTATATGTTAGTTACCTATATATATATATATATATATATATATATATATATATATATATATATATATATATATATATATATATATATATATATATATATATACACACACATCAACGTATCTTTATTTATGTTTTACATGTAGAAATTGGGTGAATATGAAGTTTGCAGAAGCGACGACAATCACGCGGAAGTGAAATATAAGGGAAAACGGTGGGAAGTAATACTAGATGAGAGAAAATGCTCTTGTCGGGTTTGGCAAGTAAAGGGTCTTCCATGTGTTCACGCGGCTGCTTTCATTGCATTCATAAGGGAAAGTTAGGAAAAATATGTTGACCCATATTTCACAATTCAAAAATTCAAAGATGCATATGCTTTTGAGGTCGCTACGATGCCTGGACGGGATCAATGGATGCACCTAGAAACAGTGGAGATGATGCATCCACCTGTTTTCAAACGCCCCACTGGACGGCCTAGAAAGAATAGAATTGTACCTGCGGACGAGTCCAAAAAAAGACGCAAGTGTAAGAAATGCGGCGGGCTTGGACATCTTCAAAAGACATGCAAAAATCCACCCGTTGAAAGTTCAAATCTTGGTGAAACATCCACCACGAAAAGGTTTTAAACTTTTTATTTCTTTATTTTTATTATTTTTTTTATCTGGACTTTTTCTCTTAATATTGATTCGAATGATAATGATTGTTTTCTGTTACAGGAGAAGACGGAAGAATACAAAAGCTCAAGAAGGCTCTGCCGAGTTGGGGTCGAGATAGAAAAGCTAAAAAAAAAACAGTTTTTTCTAGAAATATTTGTTGGTTTAGTTGCTAAAACACTTGTTATTTTGATATGTCGGGTTAGTTTAAATGCTAGAATACTTGATTCAGATGTTAGATTTTGGTTCAGTTAATAATAAGTTGGATTTATATGAGTGGAATGTCATACTTTGTCAAGTTTTGGTTACTTGAGCATCTTTTGTTTTGTAATTCTGTAGTCACATTCAATGTTGTGCATCAATCCCAAACACCCCATTATCTGCAGATGTGTTAACTTTTAAATTGGAAGTAGTATACATGCTGTTGTAATGTCGTTGTCTTTGTTCTTGGGATTTGATGATGCTTACAAGGCCAAGATTTATATGTTTACAAGGCCAAGATTTATATTGGTTAAACTTGGTGTTATCTATAATTTTGTTCGAAGTAAAGCAATTGCAGATATTGATTTTCTAACTTGTAAATAAGAGATAAAGCTATCTATTGCTTATCTTGATAGCATCTTGTACGAGCTGAGATAAAGAACACAAGACAACTAGTTTGACTTTCAATGTTGCATGAAATAGAAATAAAAGACCCAGGTCTAGTTACTATGGAATAAACAAGAATTTATATTTTGTGTTGTAGTTCGTTCGTAATCACCAGTTTTATAGATATGTGTAGTTTGTTGCATTTAGTCATTGTAACATGGTTGAATCTTAAGGGATATATGTGTAATTATATTACAACTAATTAAGAAAAGGGTATAATGGTCAATTTCAATCTAAATTATAATTATCAAGTATTTTGGGGATTTAAAAATACATAAAATAACAATTTGGATATACATGGCAAATTTAATGTTTGAGAAGGATATATACGCAATTATGAGTTTGGCTTGGATATATACGCAATTATCTGTTTTGGGAGGGATATATACACAATTCTCTCTTATTTTTAAACGTATCCCCTAAGACTATGTTAACGAAACCCTTATGTGTATACACACAATATATAAACTTTAGTTGAAACGCTAATTCATAGACAATCATATATGGTCATAACATATCTTTAACGGTTAATTTATAAATTTATATTCTTTCTATTACTCGTATATTAAAAATATAAACATTGAATTGGCGGGAATTCAATGCTATGATACCCAGCTCTCTAAGAAAAAACATCATTAAATTAAAATATGGGATTGTCTAACGAGTGCCCTAAGGGCACTGGTTAAGAAGGAGGAGGACCCACCAAAAAGTACTAAAAAAATATTTTTTTATTGAAAATATGTAGGTCCCTGAATCTTTTAATTATTTCTTTAGTGTTTTCTTGTGGGTCCTCTTCCTTCTTAACCAGTGCCCTAAGGGCACTGGTTAGACAATCCCTTAAAATATATTATGTTCAACTTTAAGGTAGAGTGAAACATCTATAGCATTCCGTTACATCCATCTATGCTTTTATGTTATAGCAATATACAGAAAGAAGCTTAAGGAAAAAATAGGCCGACATATAACAATCATTTTAGTATCATTGTCATCAACTCTACAAATAAGACAATTGAAAACCAATATTGTTTTATTTTCTATGCAAAGCATTTGACAGAAAAGGTATGTTACAAAAATAAAAAATAGTGGAGGACTATTTGTACAATTATGTGATTTATACAGGAGTGTGTGTGGTTGATGAATGGGACGGTGTGAAGCATTTATGGAAATAGTGTGAAGACCAAAGTTTGGTTTTTGTTTGGGCACCGTGGTGGCATGTGCTATTGTCTGTCTGTCATGCTGTACGTCTCCACTATCCTTTTTAATTTATTATTGTACGGTAAAATTATATTTACAAGTTAAATTCACAGTTATTAACAAAAAAAAGTCTATGAGTTAAGAGAATCAAATAATATTTAAACTATTAGGCTGCCCATAGTAAATTTTTTTCTGTCACGTCAGCTTTCTCTTTTCATCAACTTGCAAGCGATTTGGTGTCTCAGTAAGGGCGACCAAGTTCAAACGGCTAGAACATTTAATATAGTGCACGGTTTGGATCAAATAGCAAAGGAAATAGGATTTCCCATTCGGTCGAGATCACGACCCTCATCTTTGTTATCCTCCCTCAACTCGGTCGCGACCGAGTTCTCACACAAAGGCCGACCGAGTTCGACCTTGATGACCGACTCGGTCGTTTACTCTTCTGTGGGCAGCCTTAAGTTAGTGACATTTTTAATTAAATGCATTTTAGAAACTTATTATTTAAACTGAATTAATTAAAATAAGTAAAACTTTTTTATTTGAACTTGCTTTTTTAAAAGGTAATATAAATAATTAATATTACTCAAATTTTTAGCATTTTAAGTTTAAAGAATAAGATTGATACCTACTACCGTATAACTTAGGTGTGAGCAAAGGGACCGCGAACTGGACCGAACCGAAAAACATGGCTCGAACCTGACCGAATCGAACCTATTTCGGTCCGGTCTTTAGTCCACTCTTTACCTCATGTTCGGTCGTTGATCCGGTCCGATCTTACGTACAACCGATCATTTTACCTTCTTGAACTGGACCGGATCAATCTGAATCGAATCGAACATGAGTTAAAGTGTAGAGCCACGCTCCCGTCCGGGTTTGACCCATGCTCACCCGTGTCGGTATAGCTAGGAGCGATATCAATTTTGAAAAATTCTTTCGACAAGAAATGGCCATTTGTCTGTTTATTTCACAAGCATGATTAGCAGTACTTGCATCTTTCCTCCATTCGTTTTCGTTCCCACTCTCTCTCTCTCTCTCATCACATTCACATCTATATAGAGGGAGAAAAAACCAAGACCACCTTTACTCAAACCCCTTTTCTCCGTACACATTCCGGCCAACATCACATGTCACTGGAAAAGCCTCTAAACCCATCATGGGTTTTCCGTTCCACAATCCACTGGTCCTTCAGACTTGTCATGTTAGCCGTAGTCATCGCTCTACTACTCTTCTGGACCATCGATGTTACAAGTACCCACCAAGATCTTCTAACCACCAACACCAACAACTTTATTACCAAAAACATAACAACAACAACAATCCACCAAGATCTTTTAACCACCACTAAAACCAACAATATTACCAAAAACATAACAACAAACTTTGTAAACTCAGCTAAAACATCATCACAAGTACAAGTACAACAACCCTTGTTCAAGAACAAGAATCTTTCATGGGTGTCAGTTGAGCTAGACTCAAACTACTCAACAAACTTGTTTTCAAGATGGATGACACCTGGTGGTGAGCCATGTAAAGATTCAACTACTGAAGATATTTTTATAAATGGTATTGATAATGGTAATGAACATGGTGTTGTGGAGTTGTCTAGTGGGGTGATTCATGAATATGTTTTCCAGGCAGTGGATGGATCTGGGAGTTACAGGTGTTTAGGTGGAGACTATTTCGAAATCGATTTATCTAGTGAGAATTGGAAGTCACGTCCTCCTGTTCAAGATTTTGGTAATGGTACTTATTTGTTTTCATTACAAGTTCATCAAGATTTTGTAGGGGAGTTTAATTTGAGTATTGGACTATTGTTTAGGCATTACCAAGGTTTAAAGTTTTCGCCTGAGAGGTTTGCGGTAGATAAGCTTTTACGCGTTGTTAGGATTCGGATTAGGAATGAGAATGACAAGAATGTGTTAGCTAAGTTGCCTGAGATTAAACAATGTGGTAAATCTGATTATAGAAAGGATTTATGGGCGGGTCGTTGGACACGCCATGGTAGGAATGATGAATGTAGGATTAGTAATGATGGGAGGTATAGATGTTTAGAGCGGAATTACCCGTGTCAGCATCCGTGGTGCCACGGGGCGCTGGGTTCTGTTGAGAGTAATGGGTGGGTTTATTCGGCTCATTGTTCTTTTAAGTTGTTTGATAAGAAATCGGCTTGGAAATGTTTGAATAAGCGTTGGTTGTTTTTTTGGGGTGATTCGAATCATTGTGATACTATTAGGAATATGCTTAATTTTGTGTTGGATTATGAGATGGGAGTTGTTCCTAGGTTGTTTGATATGAATATTACTAACCCGAAGGATCCTAAACAATCTTTTAGGATTACTAATGTTTTTAACGGTCATTATAACCATACGGGTAACTACCAAGGGTTGAATTCGTTATATAATGATGGTTATAGAGAGTACTTAAGAGGGTATTTTTCGGGTGAGGTTGTGCCCGACACATTGATTATGAATTCAGGGTTACATGATGGGGTTTATTGGCCTAATTTGAGAAGATTTATAAAAGGTGCAAATGATGCTGCTGCATTTTGGGCCGAGGTTCTTGATGGGGTGAGGCGGAGGAATGTTGTGGTCCCAGAGGTTGTATATAGAACTACTGTAGCTACAGGTGGATACGCGCGGAGATTGGTGTTTAATCCAAGCAAAATGGAGGCTTTTAATGGTGTTTTTGTTGATAAGTTGAAGCAATTTGGAGTGATTGATTATATTGTAGATCATTTTGATATGACATATCCTTGGCATTACGATAACCGGTGTAATGACGGGGTGCATTATGGCAGATTTCCGGTGAAGGCGCGGTGGAGGGATGGTCAGATCGGACACCAGTATTTTGTTGACCTTATGTTGTGTCATGTGCTGCTTAATGTACTATGTTCAAAATAGGTAGTATTGGTATATTGGGGATGTATTAATTTTGTATATCATGTATTTTTTGACCTTCTAATATGTAGATGGTAATTCATGAGAGCCGTGTCGCAGCAACGGTCATTCTTTGTTATTTACACTTGTAACGACTAAAGATAAATATAATTCTATTGTATATCATGTATTTGGTCTATGTGCACTGGTTTCTTGGTACTCAGTATTAGGGAAGTTATTTTAGTAAATTCTTCTATGTTATGTTTACAACATCAAATAAAGTTCTGCTAATATTCTTTCCAGATCCTAAATGGACTGGTTAATGATTCACCAAAATTGATAATGTCTAAAAGTGATCATTAGAGATGAGAGCTCCTTCTGTTCGACCATCACCCGTTTATTATGAGCATTGTCATTCATCTACCTGCAAAGGGCAAACACACAGCAACCACCACACAAAAGAAAACCCCGAAAGTCATGGCTTCAGAAGATTAAATTTTTATTCCCATGTGTATTTTTGTGCATACATGATTTGTGTATTCTTCTATTTCTGATACATGACACTACATGCTTGCTCTTGCTGTTGCCACAAACAGCACTGCATGGTTGGGTACTGCGGCTATTGTTACCAACATGCGGAACCTTCCACTTAATAGGGGAACAATCGCTGGTATTCTCAAAGGTTATGTTGGTCTCAGTGCTGCAGTTCTAACAGAAGTGTACACAATGGTTCTTAAAGTGTACACTTAGAGCATGTGCATCAATAACTCAAGTTATAAGTTAACTCAGCGCCACGTCAGCGTCACATCAGCTTTATCACTTTAACCTTAACTCAGAAAAAAACACCCACATCAATAACTCAGCTTTAACTCAACTATTTTCATATTCACCCCCTAAACTAAAACCAACAATTCATTTAATAAACCACATAACATTAAAACTTTAACATTACAATACGAAATATAAAAAACTTTAAAATAACAATAACAACGATTAAGAAAAAAAACCGAAACATAGGAAATTAAACCATACGAATTACAACTACTTATTGGTCGTCCTCGGAATATTCTTCTTCCAATTGTTGTTGGCGTTGAAGACGTTGCTGCCAAACATGGTCCATAAGGTCTCGTTGCAGTCGAGTATGCATTCCTGCGTCGCGCAATTCCCTTGTTTGCGCCTCTGCGTATCACACCTGTCGATCCACCTTTCGTGACCTAAATTTGGTGCCGGATCCACCCAAACTCTGCGATACTCACGAAGTGTAAACTTTTGATCATTTAGAATCATGTTATGCAAAATAATGCAGGTATACATGGTTCGTTGTATCTTGACAATTTCCCATGCACGTGCCGGTTGTTGTAGTATACCCTAACGTCCTTGAAGCACACCAAAAGCACGTTCGATATCCTTGTGTACTTTCTTGCTTCCTTTTAAAATAACTATGTTTCTCGTCAGTCGTTGCCAAGAAGGATTTGACCTGACCACTGCGAGTAAATTCCGTCAGCTAAGTAATACCCCTGTTCATACCTTCTTCCATTTACCATATAGGGTGCCCTTGGGAATTCGTTAGCAAGAAGGGAGTCGAACAAGTTAGAGTTATCTAAAACATTAATATCATTATTTGCCCCTGCCATACCAAAAAATACATGCCAAATCCACAAATCGTGTGAAGCAACAGCTTCAAGTATTAACGCTGGGTATCTTTTATCAACCCTACCAAATTGCCCCTGCCAAGCCACCGGACAATTTTTCCACGCCCAATGCATGCAATCAATGCTACCAAGCATACCCGGAAAACCATGTTGACGCTCATGCAATTCGTAAATATGTTGAATGTCGGACCATGTTGGTGTTCTTAAAAACTCATGCATAAACAAATCCATAACACACATGTTAAAATTATCAAGACAAAGACGTGAAGTAGTCTCACCCATTTGGAGGTACTCATCAAACGCATCTGGGGCGGTGCCGTATGCCAATTGACGTATTGCAGACGTACACTTCATAAGTGCACTAATACTCCCTCGACCTGTACAATTGATGCGTGGGAATCGCAACAGGCTTTACCTCTCGAGGGATCTCGAGAAGCTTACAACCCCCACCAGGCAGTGTACCTGATCGTTGTAGTATAGTATAGTGACAAGTACCGGGGGATTGATCGTTCAGCTTAGGAATAGTGTCGCTAGGATTAGAAAGCCTAATTACTAGTTCTAGAGGTGAGGGATGATTATTTTTGTATTTTTATATTTTTATGAAAGCAAGTAAAATCTCGGGTTTTGGAAGAGTGGGCGGAATTAGTTGCTATTCAACTAACCCAAAACTAAGATGCAATCAAAATAAAATACTAAAAATGAAATTAAACTAATTTATACTAAGGTTGTGAGCAGTAATTGGAGAAAATGTGTTTACTTAGACTTCACTACTCCCTAGATATCTTTTACACGTTAATTACTTGTTATAATTGTATGGATGACGGATTGTATTCCTTAATACCATTCATGGGGTGGCATACATAACTCCCCAATTCTATGAGCTCTTATCTCCTCCTACACCATGACCCAACACAACTATAGGGATTATAAACAGTGGCTCATGCATTAAATACAACCAATAAAGACCTAGTACGCCTCGGTTCATGTTTCTTAAGACGTTCAAGCATGTTACCATTTGGAGATCTGCCAGTTTTCTTAAGCCTAACATATAAAATCATTCATCCAAGACAAGAATAAACAAGTAATCAACACATAATCAATATCTAGGTTTCATTAGATCTAAGCAAACACAAAAGAGATCTAGCCTAGCATAATTGAATTGAGACAAGAACAAGATATAGACAACCAACACATAGACATATTGATTGAATTAGAAGAACACTTATCTCAATTACAATGCAAGGTATCAAGGGTTTGGAACCCTTGAAAAACCTGTAAAAGTTGCACCAAATTCGTCTTTAGGGTTTCACCAAAACTTCTCTCTTCTTAATGAAAAAACTAGAAAACTATATATAGGAAAATAAGGGTGACGGCGTCAAGAGCAATGGTGTGACGCCGTCATCTCGCCGCCAAATACTTCCTCGGACGGCCTTGATCTACTTATGACGGCCTATGTGACGCCGTCATCAACCACGGTATTTTATTCTTGGGACTCTGACGTCGTCAAGAGCAATTCTTGACGCCTTCATGCACTGTTCCCAGCATAGAAATTTGAGACTTTGCCGTTTTCTTCACTTTTATGCTCCAAAAACGTTCGAAATGGCTTCTTTTCCAGAATTCACTCTCCAAGTACCTAAAATCACAAAAGGAACGATTTAGGGCAATATTTGATCAAATAAAGTCGAATTCGGGCTTAAATGACCCCCTAAAAACGGATCATTTTTTGCCTCATCAACAATCGGATCCTAACTTAAAGTATTTAAAGTGATCTGGAATATCATCAGATTCGTAAGATTCAATACCTTTGACTATTTGTAGAAATAGTTTCCGGCTCATACGAAACCTCCTATGGAATTTACCGTGCGTATACTTGCAACCTTGAACGAAATAGTCGTTTTGCAAACGTTCCTCAGCAAGTTCACATTCACGATATATGTGGATACGGGCCACATGAGGATGAGCTTCTTCTTGTTCTAAGCGTTGTTGTAAGTCAAACGCATTAACCATAAACTGTATATCTTCTTCGTCATCAATGTCTGACCAACTCGGACCAAATTCGTTATTTTGATTTGGATCCATTTGGAAGTATAAAGAGTGGATAATTAGTAGTGGATGTGTGAAAAATATATGTGTGTTTAGTTGATATTTATAGTTGTGTTTAAATGATTTGATTTTTTTTTTTTTTTGAAAATACTAGAACTAGCCGTTAATGACAATAATGGAGGGGGTGCAAATGAAAATATTTTTTTTTCAAAATAACGGGTCAAAGAAGTAGCCGTTGGAGGGGGTAAAGCGATTTTTTTTACACGAAATGAACATTAACGCAGCGTTAATACACTAACGTGCTGCGTTAACGTGAGGGTACGCATCGACTAACGCACGTTAACGTGCGTTAAAAGGCCCTTAACGCCTATACTCACGTTACCAATGCACATGCTCTTAAGCAACTTAACGCCCAAGGTTTGTGATCATATTGTTGATTTGTCATGAACATTTGTGATGAATTGTTTTAGATTGTTTCATGAAGACCAGAACATTCCACATGTTCGTATAGTGTAGGGGTGTTAATCAGTTCAGTTATCGAGTTGTTCGTTTTTTTTTTTTTCTCCGGCTAAAACCGAAAACTGGACCGAACTGAATTCAGAATTGGTTAAACCGAACTGAAAACCTAACCAAATAACCAAAAATCGAACCAAATCTTTTATATAATAAAAGAATTACATCATTTTGGAATGATTTGGCAAAATCATTCTTAGTGAAAAAAATTGGACCAATAGAAGAGCTCGATTTTGACAAATAGGCGAAATCAATCAATATGATTGGCTAATAAAATGTCAAAATTGAATTGATTTTGATCAAACTTTAATAAATTTTGTGGAGAATTTAATTGAGGAAAAAAACACATAAAGATATAGGTGTCAAATTTATAAAAACGAAAACTTATAAAAAGATGAGATAATTAATAAAACTTTATTGGTTGAATCTTAAGTATATTATATAGAGTTAGATGTAAAATTATAAACCTCCATTTTTTTAATAAATTTAAATAATAAACAAATAACCCATTACACTTTATACCCCTAGACTTTATAATATAAACGTTATTTACAATTACATGAGTATTAGTATTAGTTTGAGACTTTCATCTATTACAATTACAAAATTTTGTTAATATATGAATTAGTTTTAATATACTTTAAATGTTTTTAAGATAAATATTATACTTTAACATTTTTTTAACTATATACGTCAAATAAGGACTCATGTTATCTTATTTAAAAGTTTAATCAATGAGTACACGGGTTTGAATATTAAATAAGGCTAAATTATTATTAATGGTAATATAAATACCAAATGCTAATCACGAGTTGCTGTGATATGAAAATAAATATATGCGATTGTACTTATAACAACGACTCATGTAATTATTATTTAAAGTTTATATACGGATATCCGGAAAAACATTTTTAAAAAACTTTACGGAGTATATTTCAACTTCCTTGACGCTCATTATGTACTACTAAACTCGCATATTTTGCACAACATGATATCAATAGTTAAACAACAACATCAACATCAACCTCAACATCTACCTCAACTGAACAAAGTTAAAGTTTTCATCCAATAACATTTTTTACCAAATATTAATAGATATTAGGAAAAACTGCAAAAAATGTACCTAAGGCTTGGCAAAATTGCAAAAAGTGTCCTCTTACGAAAAATTTTGCAAAAAGTGTACTTGAGCAGTTTTCAATCTGCAAATAATGCCTTTGAAGGGGTTACTGTTCATGCAAAAATGGTTTTTTGCCTAACGCTCATTAGGAAATCCCGTTAAGTGCAGTGTGAAATGACTATTTTACCCTCCTTTTTTTCAATAATCGCAATTCTACCATTCGACTTTCTTTCCCGCAAATATGAAAAATGACGCATTCACCCTCCAAAGCTTGAGGGACAATATTCGCGATAAAACTTTGATGTAAAACTAATTTATTTGGGGCTGACAGAAACATAATCACGTCGTTCCTATCGTCTAACACATACAAACATAAACCCTAATTTTTTGAGCATGGATGGCGGGCAAAGTGGAAGCGACAACAGTGGAAGCTCTGTTGATAATGAAACAATGCCACAAGTGTTTGGTGTTGGTAAGTTTATGTTGTTCATTTAGTTCCTTTATGTGTTAAATATCGGCTTAGTTTGATTTTGGTAATTATATTTGACTATTAGTTATGCCAAAAAGTAGTCTTGGTGAATGGTTAACACGTATAGTCTAGTTTCATGTTCATTTTGTACAGTTTTGGTTTGTTGTATATCCTATGCAGTTTTGGATGTTGGTACCAATAAGTAGAGGAAGGTTAGGCCAGATGAGGGTACAAGTGAGCAGAGGAAGGCAAGGCCAACCGGCTGCGTCCTTGGCCTAAGAGCAAAGTTGCAAGAACCATCTCCTAAAAGAGGTTCTAAGTGTTGTTCATTGCATTCCAAGAAGAAAAACTAAATTCAGGATAATGTTCCTCTTTTGTGTTGTCCCTTTTTAATGTAATGGGATATTTTAATATAATTTTAGTTAATCTATGTAAGACATGTTTATGTATTTGGTTTGGTTAAGCATTTTACATCTTGGATAACATTTTGCTTCAGCATTTTGCATGTGCATTTGCATATGTGGGGGTATTTGTATTTATTCATTTTGACTTTTTATAGTCAACAAGTACCAAATACCTCATATGTTCATCTTAAAGTAGTTTAAGGGTATAAAATAAAAAGCTGTCACTATGTTTTGGATGAAAGTTTGTTGATGACTATGGGCAAGTTGCAGAATTTTGTTTGGATTTACCCATTGTTGACTTTTAAAAGTCAACATATACAAAAAAATGTCCTTTCACTGTTGATTATTTATTCATGTGTGTAATTTGTGTTCCCAATGCACCCTTTTATTTCAATGGCTTATCCAGTTTTTGGGTTGTTTGGATTTACCCATGTTGACTTTTAAAAGTCAATAAATACCGAAACCTACCCATTCACTTAGCAATGTAAGTGGCTTCATTCACTTCTCACACACGAAGCACAAACCTGCCCATTGACTAGTCAAAGGTCTCTCCCTTTATATTCACTACACCATACTTACACCACAACTCTCATCTCATAAATGTTGGTCCTCAAATTCAGTCACCATGGATGCCCAATCCTCAAACTCAAAAATACAGGGGTCTTCTCTTCATTATCAAACCGGCTCCCTGAACCACCATTCACAGCAATGCCAGAACTACATTTCTCTTATTTTCAGTATTTCCAAAATACATTTTAGCTTCGTGAGGAACTACGTGTGTTTAAGGAAGAGGCCCGATTCATGTGGACAAGCATTCACAAGTACCTTGTGGAGCTCATGAAGGAACAAGCCAACAAAAAATGAAACCTTTCCTCCTAACTTTTGATATGGTTGTAATAGGTTGTTGCTAAATAATTTAGTATTTGGATGGCAGTTGTTTTAACGGTGGTTTATCTTTTGTATCCTATCTGTGGAAAACTAGAAGGGGGGTTGAATAGTTTTACCGGTTTTTCGTTTAATTATCTTTTGAAACTTTCCGTTTAATCAAAGATATGAACACAAAGACAATATATAACATGCAAGTATAAAGAAAGAAATGCTCAAACCACAACACGAGTATTTATCGTGGTTCGGCTACAAGGACTCTTTTTCCTTGCCCTACGTCCACGCCCCGAGTATCCAACTCGAGAGTTTCTTTCACTAGTCAACAAGCTCCTTTCACTGGCGGAGAAAACCTTACACGTCGCTTACACGATTACCTACACTAAGCTAGATGTCGAGTTCTTTTACAAGGGTACAACCACTCCCGTTAGTTCTTTTACAAGGGTACAACAACTCCCGTCACTCTATGTATTTTAAGGCCTAAAATACTAACCGATCACAACTGAAAACACACAATCAAATGAAGTGTAAACTACACAAAGTCTACACGATGCTAAGCTAACAAGTCTTGCAACGTTGTGTTGAATACTTGTAAACTTTATATGTACTTGTGAACTTCTTTGCTATAAAAGAAACTTCACATTAAGATGAAATGTTAAGGGGTTAGATGAATGAATGTATGTGTGTGAAATATATTGAGAAGTGATAAAAGCTAAATACAAACAAATGGCTTGGTATTTATAGCAAAACATTCTGCAGGCCTGGCGGATACGGCGGAACCCTTAGATGGGTTCCGCCCGTGTATCTCCAGGGTTCCGCCGGGACTGACAGTTTATCTTGCAATAACTTTCCAAACCAACCAAAGTCACATCAACTAAATACTAGTCAAACACAAACTTGTGCAAGAAGACTTATGGTTAGTCAAACACACAATCTTTCCTTAAATGTATATTGACAAACTTACCATAAATGTGATGTGACATTTCTATTTTCAGAAATATAAAAATGTTGTGTTTTATATGAAATATAAAATGTAGCAAATGTCTAATTATGCAAGTCTTTTAAACTAAAATTATGTTTTACTAAAAAACTAAAGTTTACACTTTGTCGTTAACAAAACTTAGCAAAGATCGTAAAATATAAATAACATTTTTAGGCGATATTTGTATTAACAATCTCCCCCTTTTTGTTGATGACAAAACATAAACTTTGTTTTTAAGTAACCCACAAATTTTAATGTTAAGACTTTAAAAAGAAAGTGTTATATTAAACTTGTTTTACTTAAGTGATGAAAATCTTTTTAAGTTTATAAGTTTATATATCTTTCTCCCCCTTATTGTCGAAACAAAAAGAAGAGTAGCGAAGCGGAAAAATGCACGTGCTCCCCATTGGTCGATACTCCCCCTAAAAGGAGTGCCAAGTTGGGAAACATGGATTTTGAACCTACAAAAAAATGGTTAGTTGGTGATAATCAAGCATGTAGTCACCACACAATATGAGAATAAGCAACCACAATCACAACTCATATATGATCAACCAACAATGCAAGTATGATAGTAGAAAGAGATATCATTTCAAGTAAAATTTGATTTTATCAAAGTCAAGGACAAGAAATGGAAGATATCCTCCTACTTCTAAAAATAAAAATAAAATTAAAAATAACCAAGAAATAAAAGAAAAATAAAATCCTACTTCTATAAGTAGAAGACATTAAACACATCCTAAATGGGGCAAAAGGCCTCCAAATACGCTCTAGGAGTTGTTTTGGGTGGGAAAGAGCATCCAAACTCTCTATGATGTGTTGTATAGCAAAACAGGTTTCATTTTGATATTGGTTAAGCAACATCTTGATGCTTTCACCTTGTTTGAGCATTTGCTCACATTGTGAGCAAACACGGTGATGAGTGGGTGGAAACGGGTCATTTGATGATGGTGGTGGTGGTGGGTTGGTTTTGGGTTCTTGATTGGAGGATGGGTTTGGTATGGAGTCAAGCAAGGTGGTTTGAAATTTCATTGCTTGATGGAGGTGATTTTCAATCATGCTTTGAATTTCTTCATAAGAAGGAAAGAAAGACTCAAAGGATTGGGATTGAGAATGTGGTGGAATTGGGTGATCATGGTTTTCAAAGTTAGGTTCTCCATATATAGGACCATGGATGTTATTGAAGATAGGGTGAAACAACAATGGTTTTGGTTGATGGTACTCTTGTTGTGGTGGTTGGTTGTGGTTAAAAGGTTCATTGTGGTTAGGCAATGGCCTTGGTTTTTCATTTGTGAAAGGTGGTGGATTTGTTGATCTTGGTGGAAGATCATTGAGATCTTGCACAAAAGGATGTGGTGATGTTGGAGGAGACCCAAATAACTCCATTGGTTCAAGTTTAGGTGGTAGTGGTGGTGATGAAGTTTTGGATGGTTGGGTTGGAGCACTTGGTGGAGTTGGGTCAATGGGTGATTTTGTTGGTGGTGGAGTAGTGAGCTCATTAGGTCCTTTAGGTGATGGAGATGGAGATGCAAGGTTTAGAAAGTGTTCATTTTTGATGGGTGATGAGAATTCATCCGAGGATGAGGAACTCAAGTTGATTGTGTGGTTGGACCAAAGTGGTTTGACACTTATACGTGCGGTTCTCCGAATGGGTCGAGATGGTTGAGAGGTTATTGTTGACTTTGTCATTGTAGAAATGGTTGATTAGAGGTTTAGAATAAGAGATTGTGATGGTGATGGTGTGATTTGAGGGTGTTCTAAGATGGTTAAATTTTTAGAGGTGAAGAAGTATGGAAAGGAGTGTTTGGATTTGATGTTTAGCCATACAAAAATGGATGTTGCTAATGATTTTGAAGATTAATGAGGGTTGTCAAATCATTGGAAGTTAATCCAATGAAAATGGTGAAGGAAGAAGACAAAGATTTGCACTAAATGCTTAGTGGTTTTGGAAAATTTGTTGAAGGTATATGTTTCACGGATTGCAAGGAACCTTTGGAAGGGTTCCTTCCTTTATAGGTGATGGTTCCTTGAGGTTGTTATGGCTAACTTTGAAATTTGGCGGGAAATAGGTTTTTATGAGTTCTAGAGGATGAGAAAGACCCTAATGTGCTTAGCAAATAGTAGGGAATGGGTTTCTATCTAAAAAGGATGGTTTGTTGTTGAGTGGAAGTTGAAATGTCGAAAAATAAAATAAAAATTGCAGGAGCACTGGCGGAACCCTCAGACTACGCAGGCGGAACCCATCTGAGGGTTCCGTCTGATCCGTTGGGCCATTTATGGAATTCCAGAAAAATACACAGGCGGAACCCATTCTAGGGTGCCGCCAGATCCGCCAGGCCTGAAAAAGTAGGCAGTCCGCGTTTTTGACCCGCGAGACGATTTTCAAATTTTTCGAAAACTCCTAAAAGCAAAAATATAATTCATATCTGGTTAGGAAATGCAAAATTTGGACATGTAAACACGCATACCATTGGACTTTGACCTGGGGCTAGCGAATTTCACTATACTTAGTGAAATTTTCATAAACATGAAAATTTGACAACATGCCAAATGTTGTCGTCCTGTATCATAGTTAGTTCAAACATGTTCCAAATTGTACCAAATATTCTACCAAACCACAAATACATAACACATATTGCTTGAAACGACCAAATTGTTCAAATAGCACCTTGTGCCAAACACTCCTACACACCCGCTCTCATTGACGGTCATTCTTCTTCTTTAGCTTTCCTAGGAATCTCCCAAGATTCTTGAACATCCCCTTTGTTTGCTTGAACTCCGCCGACTCATT
Organism: Artemisia argyi; assembly: GCA_030686995.1. Classification (NCBI taxonomy): domain Eukaryota; kingdom Viridiplantae; phylum Streptophyta; class Magnoliopsida; order Asterales; family Asteraceae; genus Artemisia; species Artemisia argyi. The sequence continues at coordinate 157,299,535 of CM060677.1, read as the reverse complement.
CGGAATATCCGGAAGTTGGGAAAGGTATTCTAGAGGTGGGAGCCTAGAGTTGGGCAAAGTCTCATCTTCACTCATTGAGGATGATGATGAGGAGGTAGGAGGATGAGGACGTTTTCCTTGGGCTTTGTAAACTCTATTATCACTTAGTAGGACAAAGGTGTGTGGAATGAGAGAGTAATCTAGGCGAAAACCGTTAGGAGTTGGTGGAATGGGAGAGATGAACCTAAAGAGACGGGTCAAGAACATTCCATACAGCATAGCCGTTGTGCCCTGCATGGGGAATGTCGACCATTCTCTTGGCCATGTAGTAGGCAAGGTTGAAGGGTTGCCTAACAGACAAGGAGTAGAGCATGTAGCAAAGGCAAATATTGATATGATCCCGGTTTCCTATGGTGCTAATGACATTAGCTCTAAGGAGTTCCTCCCATTTCTTGAATTGTGGCTTGAGTTCATTTAGTTCCATTCCATATGAGTCCTTATTGATCTCATTTCCTGAACGGGTTCTCCTACTGTTGGTTTGCCTAATGAAGAGGTGGTCACGAAGTTCATCTTTGGACACAAGAGGGGTGTCATAGGGATGGATGCGGTCAAAGAGTGTGTCAAGAGTTGAGAGGGAGTGCATGTCGGAGTAGATACAAGTACCACTGTTTGGGACACCTAGGATTTGAGCAAATTCCTCGAGAGTGAAGGAGTACTCATTACTACTAGCCCTAAAGTTAATAGACATGCGACCATACTCATCCGTGGAGAGAGTGACGGATGCATAGAACTCTAAGATAAACCTAGGACAAATAGGCTCATTGATTTCTAGGAGACAATCAAAGTTGATGGTGGCTAGTTCATTAGGTAGGTTTGTACCTTCTATGAAAGATGGGTTAATGGTTCTACCCTCATGGACATATCGTTTTTCTAAGGCTTTGAAAACGTCGATTTGAATTTGAGTAAGACCTTTAGTTTTGTGGTGTTTGAAAAGGTACTTAATGGTGTCCTTGTGGTCGTAATGGGTTAGAGGAGGCATGATGATTCCTAGAAAAACAACATTTCACATTTTAGTCTAAGTAAACGACTATTGTAATGTGGATGTTCTAGTGTGTGCCTATATGAAAACAATGTGGAGGTGCGGTTATCTTGACTCATTTTGATGCTCAAAACGTTTTAGAATGCAAGTTTAGTTTTTCAACAAAAGATAACCCAAGCGCTCCTAGTTCAATGTAGCTTTGTTTGAATGTACCCGAAAATACATATTGGTTATGTATTCCCTTTAGCATTCAAGAGACATTATGCAAGTGATGTTTTTGAACACAGTGTTTTGATTTTGTATTCACAATGTGAGACGAAAAAATATTTGTCCTATTTATGAGAAATTTTTGCAAGAATTTGACATGGGGTGTTTTGGTAAACATGTTAATAGCTTATAATAATGCAATTCCTAACTATGGGAAACATGATTAGTTTTGTTAAACACCTAATTTCATGCATGAGTTTCACTAGTTAATGCATAACCCCAAGTTTTTGTTTTTGTGCAACAATAGAATTCCTAGACTCAGATCAGGAGTGTAATCATGCTTAGAATACTTACAATGATGATTGATGAGCAATGTGAATGAAGGGAGGACCAAAAATTCGTATGTGTGGATGAATGGTAAAGTGAATGGTAAAGTGAATAGTAGTAGCTTGGAAGTGGTGGTATGAGATAATGGGTGTTTGGTTTAATATAAACAAAAAAAGGTTCTGCAGGTCGGCGGATACGGCGGAACCAAAAAGAGGGTTCCGCCCGTTATGGTTGAGGGTTCCGCCGACTCTGCTGAGAAAAAGGCTTATTGATTTGTTTTGATTTTTGTGATTTTTGTCTAATGTCTAGAATTACAATTTAGGTTCCATGAGCCCTAAGCCTAGCCTAAGAAGGTTAAAAGGTTCTCGTTTAAGAGGTTTTGTGAGAATGTCGGCTATGCTGTCTTCGGAATAAACTTTCTCAATTGAGATGTTTCCCTTTTGAACGTTATCACGAAGGAAATGATGACGGATTTCAATATGTTTGGTACGAGCATGTTGAACTGGATTTTTGATAAGATCAATGGCTCCTTTGTTGTCACAAAGGATGGTGATGTTGTTAAGTTGAATTCTGTAGTCGACAAGAGCTTGCTTCATCCAAAGAGCTTGTTGACATGCCTTTCCGGCCGAAACGTATTCGGCTTCCGTTGTAGAGATAGCGAGAGCCGTTTGCTTCTTAGAGAACCATGAGGTGAGACAATGTCCAACAAAAGTACAAGTACCACTTGTGCTTTTTCTATCAACATAGTCACCGGCATGATCCGAGTCGGCATACACTATGGTGTCTATTCCCATTCCTTTGGGATATCATAAACCTAAATGTGTAGTGCCCTTAATATATCTAAAAATCCTTTTAACGGCTTCGAGATGAGTTGTCTTAGGATCTTCTTGAAAACGAGCACATAGACAAACACTAAACATAATGTCGGGTCTACTAGCCGTTAGGTAAAGTAGACTTCCAATCATACCTCTATATTTAGTGCTATCTATGGATTCACTTTCTTTATCCTCGGTGAGTTTTGTTTCCGTGGACATAGGAGTTTTGATTGGTTTCGAATCTTCTAATCCAAATTTCTTAAGCATATCCTTAATATATTTAGATTGGTTAAAGAAGATACCATCTTCTAGTTGTTTAATTTGGAGTCATAGGAAAAAGTTGAGTTCTCCGATCATACTCATTTCAAACTCGTCATGCATGATTTTTGAGAAATCCACGCATAACTCTTGACAAGTTGATCTGAATATAATGTCATCAACATAGATTTGGACTATGATAATATGTGAATCTTTCTTCTTAGTGAAGAGAGTATTATCAACTAAGCCCATGGTATACTTATGGTCAACTAGGAAGGTCTTAAGTCGATCATACCATGCTTTTGGAGCTTGCTTAAGTCCGTAAAGAGCCTTTTTAAGTTTGTAAACATAATTAGGTTTTTCAAAATTGATGAAGCCCGGTGGTTGAGCAACATACACTTCTTCATTTCTGACCCCGTTTAAGAATGCACTTTTGACGTCCATTTGAAAGAGTTTAAAATTGTGAGCACATGCATATGCAAGTAAGATTCTAATTGACTCGAGCCTAGCAACCGGAGCAAAAGTTTCATCGTAGTCAATGCCTTCTTGTTGATTATATCCTTGTGCTACTAACCTAGCTTTGTTTCTAGACACGATTCCATTTTCATCTATTTTATTACCAAAAACCCATTTTGTTCCAATTATTGTTTGACTCCTTGGTTGAGGAACAAATGTCCATACATTATTCCTAACAAATTGGTTTAACTCTTCTTGCATGGCTATTACCCAAGACTCATCATTTATGGTTTCGTTAATGTTTTTCGGTTCTATGGTTGACACAAAACAAAAGTCCTTACTTTCATTTTGGGCTTTAGATCTTAGTGTGTTCTCATTAATTTTTCCTATGACATTATCTAATGGATGACTTTTGGATTGTTTAACATTAACAATTTCTTTGCTTAATGGTTCATCTTCCTTGTCGTTTTCTAAGATTACTTGGTTTTCAATAGATTGGCTTTCAACTAAGTCATCATCTACCAAAGGTGATGTCTTAGAGGGAGGTGGACTCTCGTCGAATGTTACGTTCAACGATTCCTCGACTCTTAAGGTTTCTTTGTTTAAAACAATGTAAGCTTTACTATTTTGTGAATATCCAAGAAATACACCTTCATAAGACTTTGGGTCAAATTTGGTGAGATAGTCCTTGGTGTTAAGAATAAAGCATTTACTCCCAAACACTCTAAAGTATCCTAATGTAGGCTTTTTACCTTTATATAGTTCATAAGGAGTTTTATTCAAAAATGGTCTAATTAATACTCGATTTAAAATGTACGTTGATGTGTCAACAGCGTTACACCAAAACTTTTGTGGAATGTTTTGTTCATTAAGCATTGTTCTACTCATCTCTTGCAAGGTCCGGTTTTTACGTTCTACTACACCATTAGATTGAGGAGTACGTGTAGCCGAAAAGTTATGAGTAATACCATTTTTAACACAAAAGTTTCCAAATTGAAATTCATTATCAAATTCACGACCGTGATCTGTTCTAATAGACACAATACTAGACCCTACTTGATTTTGAATTTTCTTACTTAGAATCTTAAATTTATCAAAATCTTCATTTTTACTTTTAAAAAATTTTGTCCAAGTATATCTTGAGTAATCATCTACTATGACCAAAGTATAGAAGTTACCCCCATAACTTTGTATAGCGGATGGACCGAATAAATACATATACAAAAGTTCTAGACACCTAGATGTAGAAACCAAGTTTTTAGCCTTATGGCTACTATGGACTTGTTTACCGACTTTGCAAGCGTCACAAAAGTGTTGGTCATATTTCAACTTAGGTAGGTTTTGAACTAGGTCTTTGGAGGAGAGGTTTTGTATAAGTCTCATGTTAGCGTGTCCTAAACGTCTATGCCATAAAGTTGAAGATTCATCTAATGTAGTAAGACAAAGTTTGTCTCTAGATGTTTGATCCATCTTCATGACATACATGTTGTTCTTTTCGGACACCCTTCGCTATGGTTATGCCATCTTTAAGTATTTTACTTCCATTTTCACTAAAAAGGACATTATACTTATTACGGCAAAGTTGACTAATACTAAGGAGATTAAAACCTAAGTTATCAACAAGAGCTACATCATCTATAAAAAGGGAGTCATGAGAGATTGTACCTTTTCCGATGATTTTGCTCTTAGCTTTACTACCAAACGTAACGTTACCTCCATCACATTTGTGATAAGTTGAGAAGAGGCTTTTGTTACCCGTCATGTGCCTTGAACAACCACTATCTTTAATCCATTCATCCGGTTCCAAACATACTTTGAGGCACACATATTTTACGAAAAACACTCAAACATTTGGTCCCTAATTTCTCATGGGTCCATTTTGGTTAAGCATACCATTAACTTGATCCAAGTATGAAAATAGAACATAAGAGTTCCATGACATGTAATTTAGAGTTTGGTAATGTCCAGGAGTGTTTTGGTTCCAAACATGTTGGTAGTTTGGTCGTGTGTTGTAGTTACTCTTTGGAAAGGGGCGTTTGGGAATTGGAGTCTTAGGTCTCGGTTGAGTAGTTCTAGTTCTAAATTCATTTTTACTAAGTCCTACTCCAATTTTAATAGCAGGTTTTGTTTCATTTTTATATGTGACTTTAACAAATTTTGAACGATCCGACGTGGAAGTTGTCACTGCTGCTGCAGACCCGGCGGAACCTTTGGGTTCAACGGGCGGAACCCTATTTTGGGTTCCGTCTGTTCCGCGGGCCGCTGTAGCATTTTTGTTAGTTTATTGTGCTTTCTTTTCTTGTTTCTTTTGACTCTTCGAAGTTTCTAGTTTCATGAAACCTAGTCCTGTTTTATCAAATGTTGACTTTTGAAGTTTCATAATTTCATCCGCACAAGAAATACTTTTATCGAACTTCTTAAACTTTGTGGTTTGTTTTATTAGATCATCTTGAGTAATTCTAAGTTTCTCAATTTCGAGTTTATACTCTTTACAGGATTTGCATGATGTGTCAATACCTTTACTCTTTTCTAATCTCTTAGCTTTTTCTTTTAACTCATAAACTTCATTTTCTAAAAACTCCTTTTTAGTTTTCAAAAATTTATTTTTGTTTATGATTTTTAAGCTTAATACACAAAGTTTGTTATATTCTTTTTGTAAGGTGCCATCATCAATAGAAGAGTAAGATGAGTAGGAGAGTACCTCATTTGAGTCGTGAGCCATGAGAGCAATTTCTTCATTTTTCGGCTCATCGTCATCTTCTTCATAGTCACTCCAAGCACCACCCACAAACGCTTGTTGAGATTTGCTTTTGGGTGGTTTTGGACATTCTCCTATAAGATGAATAGTGTCTCCACACCTAAAGCATTTACTTTCAACCTTTCCTTTCCTATCATCACGATCTCTTCAGAAGGTTTTCTTGTCATCTTTAGGTTGCCTTACAAACTTCCCTCGTCTACGAAAGAACTTCTTGAAGTCTCTAACGGCCATGGCATATTCTTCATCATCATCCAAAATAGATTCTTCATCATCACTTGATTGGACTCTAGCTTTCAAGGCAATGGAATTAACCTTTTCTTTCTTGCCTTTAACTATTTCTGAATCTTTTTCCATTACCATTTCATGAACTTTGAGGTTTCCAATTAGCTCGTCAAGTGACATGCTTGAAAGATCCTTGAATTCTTCAATTGCCGTCACTTTCGCTCTCCACTTCGGATGGAGTGCTCTAAAGAATTTCCTGATAAAATTCTTGCTACAAAAAGATTCATCAAGTGCTTTAAGTGAAGTAATAATAGTGTTAAACCTAGCAAATAGACTATCAATAGTCTCATCTTCAGGAATAGCAAATTGTTCATATTGTTGAATAAGAAGATAAATTTTGTTATCCTTAACTTGTGAGTTTCCTTGATGAGTGACTATTAAAGATTGCCAAATTTCTTTGGCGGTTTTTCACATAAAGACTCTTTCATATTCTTTCTTAGGCAAAGCATTGTAAAACATCATTTTAGCTTCATTATTTTTAGCAATTAATTTCTTTTGATCTTCATCTTTACTATTCGTAACTATATTATCACCATCAATGATTATATATCATAAATCTATATCTTTAGATTTCACGTAAGTTTCAAATCGGTTTTTCCAATATATACAACCATTTGCTTCAAAAAGTGGCGGTCTTTGCATAGATTGCCCTTCTTTGTAATTTTCAAAATCCATGGATCGTTTCAAGTTTTAAAACACAATATATTTTAAAAGCTTGAGTAACGTAGCTCTTGATGCCAATTGTGGAAAACTAGAAGGGGGGTTGAATAGTTTTAGCGGTTTTTCGTTTAATTATCTTTTGAAACTTTCCGTTTAATCAAAGATATGAACACAAAGACAATATATAACATGCAAGTATAAAGAAAGAAACGATCAAACCACAACACGAGTATTTATCGTGGTTCGGCTACAAGGACTCTTTTTCCTTGCCTACATCCACGCCCCGAGTATCCAACTCGAGAGTTTCTTTCACTAGTCAACAAGCTCCTTTCACCGGCGGAGAAAACCTTACACGTCGCTTAAACGATTACCGACACTAAGCTAGATGTCGAGTTCTTTTACAAGGGTACAACCACTCCCGTTAGTTCTTTTACAAGGGTACAACAACTCCCGTCACTCTATGTATTTTAAGGCCTAAAATACTAACCGATCTCAACTGAAAACACACAATCAAATGAAGTGTAAACTACACAAAGTCTACATGATGCTAAGCTAACAAGTCTTGCAACGTTGTGTTGAATACTTGTAAACTTTATATGTACTTGTGAACTTCTTTGCTATAAAAGAAACTTCACATTAAGATGAAATGTTAAGGGGTTAGATGAATGAATGTATGTGTGTGAAATATATTGAGAAGTGATAAAAGCTAAATACAAACAAATGGCTTGGTATTTATAGCAAAATATTCTGCAGGCCTGGCGGATACGGCGGAACCCTCAGATGGGTTCCGCCCATGTATCTCCAGGGTTCCGCCGGGACTGACAGTTTATCTTGCAATAACTTTCCAAACCAACCAAAGTCACATCAACTAAATACTAGTCAAACACAAACTTGTGCAAGAAGACTTATGGTTAGTCAAACACACAATCTTTCCTTAAATGTATATTGACAAACTTACCATAAATGTGATGTGACATTTCTATTTTAAGAAATATAAAAATGTTGTGTTTTATATGAAATGTAAAATGTAGCAAATGTCTAATTATGCAAGTCTTTTAAACTAAAATTATGTTTTACTAAAAACTAAAGTTTACACTTTGTCGTTAACAAAACTTAGCAAAGATCGTAAAATATAAATAACGTTTTTAGGCGATATTTGTATTAACAATCTCCCCCTTTTTGTTGATGACAAAACATAAACTTTGTTTTTAAGTAACCCACAAATTTTAGTGTTAAGACTTTAAAAAGAAAGTGTTATATTAAACTTGTTTTACTTAAGTGATGAAAATCTTTTTAAGTTTATAAGTTTATATATCTTTCTCCCCTTTTTTGTCGAAACAAAAAGAAGGGTAGCGAAGCGGAAAAATGCACGTGCTCCCCATTGGTCGATACTCCCCCTAAAAGGAGTGCCAAGTTGGGAAACATGGATTTTGAACCTACAAAAAAATGGTTAGTTGGTGATAATCAAGCATGTAGTCACCACACAATATGAGAATAAGCAACCACAATCACAACTCATATATGATCAACCAACAATGCAAGTAAGATAGTAGAAAGAGATATCATTTCAAGTAAAATTTGACTTTATCAAAGTCAAGGACAAGAAATGGAAGATATCCTCCTACTTCTAAAAATAAAAATAAAATTAAAAATAACCAAGAAATAAAAGAAAAATAAAATCCTACTTCTATAAGTAGAAGACATTAAAAACATCCTCAATAGGGCAAAAGGCCTCCAAATACGCTCTAGGAGTTGTTTTGGGTGGGAAAGAGCATCCAAACGCTCTATGATGTGTTGTACAGCCAAACGGATTTCATTTTGAAATTGGTGAAGCAACATCTTGATGCTTTCACCTTGTTTGAGCATTTGCTCACATTGTGAGCAAACACGGTGATGAGTGGGTGGAAACGGGTCGTTTGATGATGGTGGTGGTGGTGGGTTGGTTTTGGGTTCTTGATTGGAGGATGGGTTTGGTATGGAGTCAAGCAAGGTGGTTTGAAATTCTATTGCTTGATGGAGGTGATTTTCAATCATGCTTTGAATTTCCTCATAAGAAGGAAAGAAAGACTCAAAGGATTGGGATTAAGAATGTGGTGAAATTGAGTGATCATGGTTTTCAAAGTTAGGTTCTCCATATAGAGGACCATGGATGTTATTAAAGATAGGGTGAAACAACAATGGTTTTGGTTGATGGTACTCTTGTTGTGGTGGTTGGTTGTGGTTAAAAGGTTCATTGTGGTTAGGCAATGGCCTTGGTTTTTCATTTGTGAAAGGTGGTGGATTTGTTGATCTTGGTGGAAGATCATTGAGATCTTGCACAAAAGGATGTGGTGATGTTGGAGGAGACCCAAATAACTCCATTGGTTCAAGTTTAGGTGGTAGTGGTGGTGATGGAGTTTTGGATGGTTGGGTTGGAGCACTTGGTGGAGTTGGGTCAATGGGTGATTTTGTTGGTGGTGGAGTAGTGAGCTCATTAGGTCCTTTAGGTGATGGAGATGGGGATGCAAGGTTTAGAAAATGTTCATTTTTGATGGGTGATGAGAATTCATCCAAGGATGAGGAACTCAAGTTGATTGTGTGGTTGGACCAAAGTGGTTTGACACTTATACGTGTGGTTCTCCGAATGGGTCGAGATGGTTGAGAGGTTATTGTTGACTTTGTCATGGTAGAAATGGTTGATTAGAGGTTTAGAATAAGAGATTGTGATGGTGATGGTGTGATTTGAGGGTGTTCTAAGATGGTTAAAGTTATAGAGGTGAAGAAGTATGGAAAGGAGTGTTTGGATTTGATGTTTAGCCATACAAAAATGAAGGATGCTAATGATTTTGAAGATTAATGAGGGTTGTCAAATCATTGGAAGTTAATCCAATGAAAATGGTGAAGGAAGAAGACAAAGATTTGCACTAAATGCTTAGTGGTTTTGGCAAATTTATTGAAGGTATATGTTTCACGGATTGCAAGGAGCCTTTGGAAGGGTTCCTTCCTTTATAGGTGATGGTTCCTTGAGTTTATTATGGCTAAGTTTGAAATTTGGCGGGAAATAGGTTTCTATGAGTTCTAGAGGATGAGAAAGACCCTAATGTGCTTAGCAAATAGTAGGCAATGAGTTTCTATCTGAAAAGGATGGTTTGTTGTTGAGTGAAAGTTGAAATGTCGAAAAATAAAAAAAAAATTGCAGGAGCACTGGCGGAACCCTCAGACTACACAGGCGGAACCCATCTGAGGGTTTTGTCTGATCCGTTGGGCCATTTCTGGAATTCCAGAAAAATACACAGGCGGAACCCATTCTAGGGTGCCGCCAGATCCGCCAGGCCTGAAAAAGTAGGCAGTCCGCGTTTTTGACCCGCGAGATGATTTTCAAATTTTTCGAAAACTCCTAAAAGCAAAAATATAATTCATATCTGGTTAGGAAATGCAAAAATTGGACATGTAAACACGCATACCATTGGACTTTGACCTGGGGCTTGCGAATTTCACTATACTTTGTGAAATTTTCATAAACATGAATATTTGACAACATGCCAAATGTTGTCGTCCTGCATCATAGTTAGTTCAAACATGTTCCAAATTGTACCAAATATCCTACCAAACCACAAATACATAACACATATTGTTTGAAACGACCAAATTGTTCAAATAGCACCTTGTGCCAAACACTCCTACACACCCGCTCTCATTGACGGTCAATCTTCTTCTTTAGCTTTCCTAGGAATCTCCCAAGATTCTTGAATATCCCCTTTGTTTGCTTGAACTCCGCCGACTCATTCGGAATATCCGGAAGTTGGAAAAGGTATTTGATGAGTGTGTAAATACTCATCATTTTTATCGTATTTGAATTGCCAAAACATCCAAAAACACTCAAAAATGCATCAAAATACAGTAATTATTCCAGGAATTGTGTTTTATATGTTTTAGATGCAAAATGTTTAAAAACAAATGAAAAACGAACAAAGTTGCATAATTGGCAGTTTCAGTCCCTCAAGTTTCATAAATTGGCAAAACTAGTCCCTGAAGGTTTAAAATGAAAGAAAAGTCAACCCAAGTCCTTTGGAATTCAAAAGTTGTCAAAATAAGCCCTTGGGTGAAAAGTTTGAGAAAATTACACAATTGGTTCCTATACTTTCAAAAATGGCAAAAATAGTCCCTGGGTTTTAAAAATTGGAAAATCATCAAAAATCACCCTTGTACTATTCATGATTGGCAAATTAAGTCCTTTTTGATAACTTATGGGAAATTACAAGATCAACCCTTTAAAAATCAGAAAATGACATAAAAGGTCCTCGGGTGATTTAAACTGGAGAAAATACAATTTTGGTACTTTGGTTTATCTAACTTGGCAGGAATGGTCCCTTGAATTGAGTTTGGAAAGCTGGCAAACAATGCCCTTCAAGTTTCAGCAGTTTGCAAGTTTGGTCCTTGGGTTTTATAAGTTACAAACCAAACGGTTACCTTTAATATCTCAAACCAAACACAACCATTTCCAGCCCAACCAAATCCCTGGCCCAACACCCACCTTAGCCCACCTCCACTTTTAATAATAAAAAGCCGGTCAACACCCTTTGACCCTTCCACCTTTTCCCTCCCCCGTGACCTGCTACAATCCAACCAACACCATCATCACCCCTCACTGCCTCACCCTGCAACACTCAACCCCCTCTCCATCATCATATCTACACCAAACAAACACAACAATCCAAACTATTATTCCCCTGGCTTCAATTATCAACAGAAAAAGTTAAAACCAATTGGGCGCCAAAATGAATCAAAGGCCAGGATCAAATGTATTTCATCCAAAGGTCAAGAAGAGTGTTGGGAAAGAGACAATGGGTACATAGAAACCCTAATTGAAGGCTATTTAAGGAGAAGAGATGTTGGGAAGCAAGAGAGTAGTTTTTTTGTTAAATTTACCTTTTGTCAAATTTCTTGCAACTTTATTTTTATTGTAATCCTTACTTCCAGTGTATTTTTAGCTCAATGCTAGTGTAACTTTCAAGTTTTAAAATAAAAATTCTAAGTTTCCCTTTTGAAGATTCAGTTGCCATAATCTCAGTGAATTTTTAATATAGCTTAAATGATGTTATAAAATGTTGTTTGCTTATTCTGTGAGCTCAAGAGAACTCAACTACAAGCTTCTATAAGTGTTCAGTGCACAAAAATAGTCTTAATTTAGAAATCTAAAAAATCACAAAAAATCAGTAAAAAATCAAAAATAAATAAAAAAAAAAAAAAGAAGAAAAAGCATTGGAGCAATGTTAATAAGGGATGGCCTTGGGTTAGAGCTCTTGGAGAGCATTAGGATTGAGTTGGAAATGGTGTTGATACCTTTGTTTTAAGCAGGAGAGCTTTTGTAAGCAATTTCTATAATTTTTTACAATTTACTGTAGATTACCTAATTATGTATTAATCTAGTGTTTTATCATTTATTATCTGTATTAAAGTTGATTTATGTTAGTTAAAGATCATGCTTGTTCAGTAGATACCAAGGTGGTTAACCTTTGCATGTTCACTGTGTAACTCTCATAACTGCACATTAGTTTATTGTTGGTTGTCTGTGGTTAATGTTAGCATAAAATCAGTTAGGACAACTTATTAGATAACTTAGAATCAGTTTTGTGGATTTAAACACTCATAAGCTTTGAAAACAACAAAACAGTTAACATTAAAGGGGTGTTTGGATCATTAGCTTTCACCTTTTTGACCTGTGTTTCAGTTGGTGTTTGTGGTTGGGGTAACTCATACTAGGTTTAGGTAGAACATTAGAACCATAAAATCTATAGGTCATAGTTGTAAAAGTCAAATTCAATGTCAAATCTCTCATTCTCAGTCACTGTTGAGAGTTTGAGTTGCACAATCACATAGATATTCACATAAGTTGTTAGGATTGCTTAAATTAGCTGCATTTTAGTTTATTATAACTTATTCAGTGATCTAGATCCATTAGAATCTCACAAAGGTCAACCTTTCATCAAATTTCAAAAAGTCAAAATGCTTGTAATGCAGAAATCCCATTTTTTGGGAGAATTTTTATGAATTTTGTGGTTTGATTTAAGCTCTGAAATTTGTTGTGGTCAAAATACACCACCTAAATTACAAGGAATCAAGCTCAAATTATTTTTGTGATTTTTTAGGAAGCCTATGCATGTGCTTATTTGAGGCTGCAGGGGGTGCAACCTCCCCTGTACCAGGCCAATTGGCCAACTTTCTGTGGCCTATTAAAACCAACCTAGTGGACCCCACTATTGAGATTTGGGCTTTTTAAGGAGCTCAGTATCTTAGCTTTTCAGACCATAGCTCATCTTGGGGCTCAGCTTATTTGCCCCTTGTTCATTGTACTCTCAAGTTGCTTTTTGTACTTGTTTCTAACTCAGTTAACTGAGTTTGTTGATTTCTTTTGTTCTCATTTGATTTAGTGTTAGTTTGTAGTATTCTTTAGTTATTGTGAATGGCCTGAGTTAATAATTGTTTGTGTTAGCTTGTTACCTGAGTTTTTACACTTATTTGGCAAAACTGCTTATTCCAATCCTCACTTGCATTCATAACCGTTTAAGCCATAAGTGCTCAAGACTTCTTTGGATATTGGATTTTGCTTAATTTAAGTTTTCAATCAGTTTGCTTGTGTTAGATTGGATGTATATGAGCCTGAGTTTGTCTTTGAGTTGAATTGTGTTACCCTTTGCTCAAACTGCTTATTTCAATTTTAACTATGTGCTCAGCCTAGCTGACCTACATTCCCAAAGCTACCACAAGCTCAAACCCTGAGCTTATACCTTGGTCTTGGGCTATTTAGGAAGCCTCTCAGGTCAAATTTTTGGTTCCACCCTTGGTTTGGTCCCTAAGTCACTCCTGTGGGCCCCACCTTGGGCTGCAGTTGCCCTTCAAGGCCTGTTTGGCTAAGTTTGGACTTGGAATTGCTTATTTGAAATTTTAACCTTATTCTGTAGGTTTTTCTGGTTGTTCAAGCTTAATCTCAGTGTATTTCACTTGTTTACATCTTAATCCACCTTTGGTTCTGTCATAGCAGCTTATGCTTAGCTTCTCCTAAGCTTGTTTGACCAAAAGTCAACTGTTTAGCTTATTCATAAGCACAGAGCTTATTTCTGAGTTCTACAGGAGAATCCTTCACAAAAGTTGCTTATTTTAAGTGTTTAAATAGTTGTGTAAAAGAAAAATCAAGAAAAGACAAAAATAAGTTAAGTGATAGCTTTCATTTAAGCCCTTTTGGCTTATTTTATGCTTATTTATAAGCATTTCTTAATTTTAAATTTTTCTTAGGCTTCTTATAAGTTAAAATAATTTTAGTAATTTTTTCAGATTTTTCCTTTGTCATTTAGTACTTTTTATAATTTAATTTAGTTTAAATTAATTAAATAATTAGTTTTTAATTAGTAATAAATAATTAAAAAGTAGGAAAAATAGATTTTCTGTTTTAAAATTAGTTTTATATTATTTTAGAGTTTTCTAAATTTTATTTTCATTTTTCTAGTTAGATTTCATAATTAATTATAAATTAGTATAATTTAGTTAATTAAAAAGTAATTAATAATTAGTAATTAATTAATAGTAATTAATTAAATAGTTGTAAAAAATAATATCTTAATTTTCTAAAAATTTTCTTATAACATTAGGATTGTAAAAATGTAATTTTCACATTCGTAAGACTTTATTTGCTCACGTTTCTCTTTTTATTTTGAGCGTTCGCGTTTAATTTAAATTCAAACGCGCGTTTTTAGATTTAACTTACGTTTTTAGGTTATCTGATCATCAGTAATTGTTAATATAGTGTTTCTAAGCTATTTTCAATCATAATCTCTTAGTGCAATCATACAAATCAAATTCCTGAACCTCCTGTTAAATCACCCGATCACTTAAAATGTTTTCAAATACAATTGCTCACCTCGCTGGGACATAACGACCCGGGAATACGCTGTACTCCTTGGTTAGCTGGTTTTAGATGTTTGACCTGGCTGACCATCACCGGGTAAACTTAGTTGACCGTTTAGGACCAATCAAAATTTGGCGCCGCTGCCGGGGATCGAACCCGGGTCACCCGCGTGACAGGCGGGAATACTTACCACTATATTCTAGAGGTGGGAGCCTAGAGTTGGGCAAAGTCTCATCTTCACTCATTGAGGATGATGATGAGGAGGTTGGAGGATGAGGGCGTTTTTCTTGGGCTTTGTAAACTCTCTTATCACTTAGTGGGACAAAGGTGTGTGGAATGAGAGAGTAATCTAGGCGAAGACCGTTAGGAGTTGGTGGAATGGGAGAGATGAACCTAAAGAGACGGGTCAAGAGCATTCCATACGGCATAGCCGTTGTGCCATGCATGGGAATTTCGACCATTCTCTCGGCCATGTAGTAGGCAAGGTTGAAGGGTTGCATAACGGACAAGGAGTAAAGCATGTAGCAAAGGCAAAGATTGATATGATCCCGGTTTCCTATGGTGATAATGACATTAGCTCTAAGGAGTTCCTCCCATTTCTTGAATTGGGGCTTGAGTTCATTTAGTTCCATTCCATATGGGTCCTTATCGACCTCATTTCCCGAACGGGTTCTCCTACTGTTGGTTGTCCTAATGAAGAGGTGGTCACGAAGTTCATCTTTGGACACAAGAGGGGTGTCATAGGGATGGATGCGGTCAAAGAGTGTGTCAAGAGTTGAGAGGGAGTGCATGTCGGAGTAGATGCAAGTACCACGGTTTGGGACACCTAGGATTTGAGCAAATTCCTCGAGAGTGAAGGAGTACTCATTACTACTAGCCCTAAAGTTAATAGACATGCGACCATACTCATCCGTGGAGAGAGTGACGGATGCATAGAACTCTAAGATAAACCTTGGACAAATAGGCTCATTGATTTCTAGGAGACAATCAAAGTTGATGGTTGCTAGTTCATTAGGTAGGTTTGTACCTTCTATGAAAGATGGGTCAATGGTTCTACCCTCATGGACATATCATTTTTCTAAGGCTTTGACAACGTCGATTTGAATTTCAGTAAGACCTTTGGTTTTATGGTGTTTGGGTAGGTACTTAATGGTGTCCTTGTGGTCGTAATGGGTTAGAGGAGGCATGATGATTCCTAGAAAAACAAAATTTCACATTTTAGTCTAAGTAAACGACTATTGTAATGTGGATGTTCTAGTGTGTGCCTATATAAAAACAATGTAGAGGTGCGGTTATCTTGACTCATTTTGATGCTCAAAACGTTTTAGAATGCAAGTTTAGTTTTTCAACAAAAGATAAACCAAGCGCTCCTAGTTCAATGTAGCTTCGTTTGAATGTACCCGAAAATACATATTGGTTATGTATTCCCTTTAGCATTCAAGAGACATTATGCAAGTGATGTTTTTGAACATAGCGTGTTGATTTTGTATTCACAATGTGAGACGAAAAAATATTTGTCCTATTTGTGAGAAATTTTTGCAAGAATTTGACATGGGGTGTTTTGGTAAACATGTTAATAGCTTATAATAATGCAATTGCTAACTATGGGAAACATGATTAATTTTGTTAAACACCTAATTTCATGCATGAGTTTCACAAGTTAATGCATAACCCCAAGTTTTTGTTTTTGTGCAACAATAGAATTCCTAGACTCAGATCAGGAGTGTAATCATGTTTAGAATACTTACACAATGATGATTGATGAGCAATGTGAATGAAGGGAGGACCAAAAATTCGTAGGTGTGGATGAATGGTAAAGTGAATAGTAGTAGCTTGGAAGTGGTGGTATGAGATAATGGGTGTTTGGTTTAATATAAACAAAAAAAGGTTCTGCAGGTCGGAGGATACGGCGGAACCAAAATGAGGGTTCCGCCCGTTATGGTTGAGGGTTCCGCCGACTCTGCTGAGAAAAAGGCTTATTGATTTGTTTTGATTTTTGTGATTTTTGTCTAATGTCTAGAATTACAATGTAGGTTCCATGAGTCCTAAGCCTAGCCTAAGAAGGTTAAAAGGTTCTCGTTTAAGAGGTTTTGTGAGAATGTCGGTTATGTTGTCTTCGGAAGAAACTTTCTCAATTGAGATGTTTGCCTTTTGAACGTTATCACAAAGGAAATGATGACGGATTTCAATATGTTTGGTACGAGCATGTTGAACTGGATATTTTCTAAGATCAATGGCTCCTTTGTTGTCACAAAGGATGGTGATGTTGTTAAGTTGACTTCCAATCATACCTCTATATTTAGTGCTATCTACGGATTCACATTCCTCATCCTTGGTGAGTTTTGTTTCCGTGGACATAGGAGTTTTGATTGGTTTCGAATCTTCTAATCCAAATTTCTTAAGCATATCCTTAGTATATTTAGATTAGTTAAAGAAGATACCATCTTCTAGTTGTTTAATTTGGAGTCCTAGGAAAAAGTTGAGTTCTCCGATCATACTCATTTCAAACTCGTCATGCATGATTTTTGAGAAATCCACGCATAACTCTTGACAAGTTGATCCGAATATAATGTCATCAACATAGATTTGGACTATGATAATATGTGAATCTTTCTTCTTAGTGAAGAGAGTATTATCAACTAAGCCCATGGTATACTTATGGTCAAGTAGGAAGGTCTTAAGTCGATCATACCATGCTTTTGGAGCTTGCTTAAGTCCGTAAAGAGCCTTTTTAAGTTTGTAAACATGATTAGGTTTTTCAAAATTGATGAAGCCCGGTGGTTGAGCAACATACACTTCTTCATTTATGACCCCGTTTAAGAATGCACTTTTGACGTCCATTTGAAAGAGTTTAAAATTGTGAGCACATGCATATGCAAGGAAGATTCTAATTGACTCGAGCCTAGCAACTGGAGCAAAAGTTTCATCGTAGTCAATGCCTTCTTGTTGATTATATCCTTGTGCTACTAGCCTAGCTTTGTTTCTAGACACGATTCCATTTTCATCCATTTTATTACGAAAAACCCATTTTGTTCCAATTATTGTTTGACTCCTTGGTTGAGGAACTAATGTCCATATATTATTCCTAACAAATTGGTTTAACTCTTCTTGCATGGCTATTACCCAAGACTCATCATTTATGGCTTCGTTAATGTTTTTCGGTTCTATGGTTGACACGAAACAAAAGTCCTTACTTTCATTTTGGGCTTTAGATCTTAGTGTTCTCTCATTAATTTTTCCTATGACATTATCTAATGGATGACTTTGGATTGTTTAACATTAACAATTTCTTTGCTTAATGGTTCATCTTCCTTGTCGTTGTCTAAGATTACTTGGTTTTCAATAGCTTGGCTTTCAACTAAGTCATCATCTACCAAAGGTGATGTCTTAGAGGGAGGTGGACTCTCGTCGAATGTTACGTTCAACGATTCCTCGACTCTTAAGGTTTCTTTGTTTAAAACAATGTAAGCTTTACTATTTTGTGAATATCCAAGTAATACACCTTCATAAGACTTTGGGTCAAATTTGGTGAGATAGTCCTTGGTGTTAAGAATAAAGCATTTACTCCCAAACACTCTAAAGTATCCTAATGTAGGCTTTTTACCTTTATATTGTTCATAAGGAGTTTTATTCAAAAATGGTCTAATTAAGACTCGATTTAAAATGTACGTTGATGTGTCAACGGCGTTACACCAAAACTTTTGTGGAATGTTTTGTTCATTAAGCATTGTTCTACTCATCTCTTGCAAGGTCCAGTTTTTACGTTCTACTACACCATTAGATTGAGGAGTACGTGGAGCCGAAAAGTTATGAGTAATACCATTTTTATTACAAAAGTTTCCAAATTGAAATTCATTATCAAATTCACGATCGTGATATGTTCTAATAGACACAATACTAGACCCTACTTGATTTTGAATTTTCTTACTTAGAATCTCAAATTTATCAAAAGCTTCATTTTCACTTTTCAAAAATTTTGTCCAAGTATATCTTGAGTAATCATCTACTATGACCAAAGTATAGAAGTTACCCCCATAACTTTGTATAGCGGATGGACCGAACAAATCCATATGCAAAAGTTCTAGACACCTAGATGTAGAAACCAAGTTTTTAGCCTTATGGCTACTATGGACTTGTTTACCGACTTTGCAAGCGTCACAAAAGTGTTGGTCATATTTCAACTTATGTAGGTTTCGAACTAGGTCTTTGGAGGAGAGGTTTTGTATAAGTCTCATATTAGCGTGTCCTAAACGTCTATGCCATAAAGTTGAAGATTCATCTAATGTAGTAAGACAAAGTTTGTCTCTAGATGTTTGATCCATCTTCATGACATACACGTTGTTCTTTTCGGACACCCTTGGCTATGGTTATGCCATCTTTAAGTATTTTACTTCCATTTTCACTAAAAAGGACATTATACTTATTACGGCAAAGTTGACTAATGCTAAGGAGATTAAAACCTAAGTTATCAACATGAGCTACATCATCTATAAAAAGAGAGTCATGAGAGATTGTACCTTTTCCGATGATTTTGCTCTTAGCTTTACTACCAAACGTAACGTTACCTCCATCACATTTGTGATAAGTTGAGAAGAGGCTTTTGTTACCCGTCATGTGCCTTGAACAACCGCTATCTTTAATCCACTCATCCGGTTCCAAACATACTTTGAGGCACACCTATTTTACGAAAAACACTCAAACATTTGGTCCCCAATTTCTCATGGGTCCATTTTGGTTAAGCATACCATTAACTTGATCCAAGTATGAAAATAGAACATAAGGGTTCCATGACATGTAATTTGGAGTTTGGTAATGTCCAAGAGTGTTTTGGTTCCAAACATGTTGGTAGTTTGGTTGTGTGTTGTAGTTACTCTTTGGAAAGGGCGTTTGGGAATTGGAGTCTTAGGTCTCGGTTGAGTAGTTCTAGTTCTAAATTCGTTTTTACTAAGTCCTACTCCAGTTTTAATAGCAGGTTTTGTTTCATTTTTATATGTGACTTTAACAAATTTTGAACGATCCGACGTGGAAGTTGTCACTGCTGCTGCAGACCCGGCGGAACCTTTGGGTTCAACGGGCGGAACCCTATTTTGGGTTCCGTCTGTTCCGCGGGATGCTGTAGCATTTTTGTTAGTTTCTTGTGCTTTCTTTTCTTGTTTCGTTTGACTCTTCGAAGTTTCTAGTTTCATGAAACCTAGTCCTGTTTTATCAAATGGTGACTTTTGAAGTTTCATAATTTCATCCGCACAAGAAACACTTTTATCGAACTTCTTAAACTTTGTGGTTTGTTTTATTAGATCATCTTGAGTAATTCTAAGTTTCTCAATTTCGAGTTTAAGCTCTTCACACGATTTGCACGATGTGTCAATACCTTTACTCTTTTCTAATCTCTTAGATTTTTCTTTTAACTCATAAACTTCATTTTCTAAAAACTCCTTTTTAGTTTTCAAAAATTTATTTTTGTTTATGATTTTTATGCTTAATACACAAAGTTTGTTATATTCTTTTTGTAAGGTGTCATCATCAATAGAAGAGTAAGATGAGTCGGAGAGTACCTCATTTGAGTCGTGAGCCATGAGAGCAATTTCATCATTTTTCGGCTCATCGTCATCTTCTTCTTAGTCACTCCAAGCACCTCCCAGAAACGCTTGTTGAGATTTGCTTTTGGGTGGTTTTGGACATTCTCCTATGAGATGACTAGTGTCTCCATACCTAAAACATTTACTTTCAAACTTTCCTTTCCTATCATCGCGATCTTTTCAGAAGGTTTTCTTGTCATCTTTAGGTTGCCTTACAAACTTCCCTCGTCTATGAAAGAACTTCTTGAAGTCTCTAACGGCCATGGCATATTATTCATCATCACTATCCGAACTAGATTCTTCATCATCACTTGATTGGACTCTAGCTTTCAAGGCAATAGAATTAACCTTTTCTTTCTTGCCTTTAACTATTTCCAAATCTTTTTCCATTACCATTTCATGAACTTTGAGGTTTTCAATTTGCTCGTCAAGTGACATGCTTGAAAGATCCTTGGATTCTTCAATTGCCGTCACTTTCGCTCTCCACTTCGGATGGAGTGCTCTAAGGAATTTCCTGACAAAATTCTTGCTACAAAAAGATTCATCAAGTGCTTTAAGTGAAGTAATAATAGTGTTAAACCTAGCAAATGCACTATCAATAGTCTCATCTTCAGGAATAGCAAATTGTTCATATTGTTGAACAAGAAGATAAATTTTGTTATCCTTAACTTGTGAGTTTCCTTGATGAGTGACTATTAAAGATTGCCAAATTTCTTTGGCGGTTTTACACATAAAGACTCTTTCATATTCTTTCTTAGGCAAAACATTGTAAAGCATCATTTTAGCTTCATTATTTTTAGCAATTAATTTCTTTTGATCTTCATCTTTACTATTCATAACTATATTATCACCATCAATGATTATATACCATAAATCTATATCTTTAGATTTCACGTAAGTTTCAAATCGGTTTTTCCAATATATAAAGCCATTTGCTTCAAAAAGTGGCGGTCTTTGCATAGATTGCCCTTCTATGTAATTTTCAAAATCCATGGATCGTTTTAAGTTTTAAAACATAATATATTTTAAAAGCTTGAGTAACGTAGCTCTTGATGCCAATTGTGGAAAACTAGAAGGGGGATTGAATAGTTTTACCGGTTTTTCGTTTAATTATCTTTTGAAACTTTCCGTTTAATCAAAGATATGAACACAAAGACAATATTTAACATGCAAGTATAAAGAAAGAAACGATCAAACCACAACACACTCATGGTTCGGCTACAAGGACTCTTTTTCCTTGCCCTATGTCCAAGCCCCGAGTATCCAACTCGAGAGTTTCTTTCACTAGTCAACAAGCTCCTTTCACCGGCGGAGAAAACCTTACACGTCGCTTACACGATTACCGACACTAAGCTAGATGCCGAGTTCTTTTACAAGGGTACAACCACTCCCGTTAGTTCTTTTACAAGGGTAAAACAACTCCCGTCACTCTATGTATTTTAAGGCCTAAAATACTAACCGATCACAACTGAAAACACACAATCAAATGAAGTGTAAACTACACAAAGTCTACACGATGCTAAGCTAACAAGTCTTGCAACGTTGTGTTGAATACTTGTAAACTTTATATGTACTTGTGAACTTCTTTGCTACAAAAGAAACTTCACATTAAGATGAAATGTTAAGGGGTTAGATGAATTAATGTATATGTGTGAAATATATTGAGATGTGATAAAAGCTAAATACAAACAAATGGCTTGGTATTTATAGCAAAACATTCTGCAGGCCTGGCGGATACGGCGGAACCACGGCGGAACCCTCAGATGGGTTCCGCCTGTGTATCTCCAGGGTTCCGCCGGGACTGACAGTTTATCTTGCAATAACTTTCCAAACCAACCAAAGTCACATCAACTAAATACTAGTCAAACACTAACTTGTGCAAGAAGACTTATGGTTAGTTAAACACACAATCTTTCCTTAAATGTATATTGACAAACTTACCATAAATGTGAAGTGACATTTCTATTTTAAGAAATATAAAAATGTTTTGTTTTATATGAAATGTAAAATGTAGCAAATGTCTAATTATGCAAGTCTTTTAAACTAAAATTATGTTTTACTAAAAACTAAAGTTTACACTTTGTCGTTAACAAAACTTAGCAAAGATCGTAAAATATAAATAACGTTTTTAGGCGATATTTGTATTAACACTATTACTAATGCAACTTCGTTTGGTTAAATTTGTTATTTTCCATATTATTTGCTTATGAGATTGTCATCATACTTGAACGGTGTGCCATAATAGTAACTAGTTGATAGGAAAATTTACTTAAAGAGTAAGACACTCTTTCTAACCTATTTTGAATTTACTTTTATGTAGTCAAATATAGGGTCAGGCTACTTGAAATAAACCCGTTTGACTTTCTTTATGTAATGTAAAGGAGTATTGACTGAGGACATTTACACACAAACCTACCCATAGCACTAGCTTCATTTACTTCTCAAAATTTCTCACAAACCTACCCATCTTATATCATCAACCTTGTTCATCAATCTCATTGAAACTCTCAGCTCACCATGGATGCACAATCCAGAAAGTTAGCAACAAACAATCACAACCATGCGGTCCGTTACCCATTGAAAGTAAGAGGCTCTCAAGCATGGTATTTCTCCGCAAACCCAGAAAAATGACTTTCACCAATGCCAGAACCACACGCCTCTAAATGTCAATGTTATAAAAATACATTTCAGGGTCGTGAGAAATTACGCGTGTTTAAGGAAGAGGCTCGCTCTATGTGGACATCGATTAACAACTTAATCGTACTAGTCATAGAGGAAAGAGTTAAAAAACCATGAAACCTGTTCTAGTTATGTTATGGTTGTATTAATTTCAGTTCTAAGTATGTTTATGTAATATTTTAGGGAAATTGGCGAAAAAAGACATCATACTTGCCACTTTTTGTCATTGTATGTAGCATCATTTTTTTTTATTGTAGCACTAACTTTTCAAATTCGTGTCATTGTGTGTACCGGTGACCTGTTTGACCTGTGGAGCAGGTTGAGTTAATGATCGTTTGTTTTATTATTGCAGCGTTATTCCTTTATACTAACGACCGTTTATAAATAATTAAATGAAGCCTGTTAACTTAAAGATCGTTTAATTTATTATTGCAGGGTTAGTCCTTTGCACGTTTTCGCACGTTTTTGATCGTTTTACACGTTTTCGTCCGTTTTTACACGTTTTTGTCCGTTTTCGCACGTTTTCGTCCGTTTTTGTCCATATTTACACGTTTTCATTCGTTTTCGACCGTTTTTACACGTTTCCGTCCATTTTTGCACGTTTTCGTTCATTTTCGCACGTTTTGTCCGTTTTCGCCCGTTTACGTCCGTTTTCGCACGTTGTCGTCCGTTTTCGCCCGTTCTAATACGTTTTCGCCCGTTTATGTCCGTTTTCGCACATTTTCGTATGTTTTTACATGTCCTTGAATATGTATAATCATTTATGCACAGTCCAACACCACAAAAAAAAATTCAAAAAAATATTTTCAAAAAAAAAAAAAATAGAAAACAAAAATTAGAAAATTAGAAAATAAAAAAATATATATAAAAATTAAAAAAAATAGAAAATCAAAAAATTTTTTTGGAAAAAATATTTTAAAAAAATTTTAAAAATATTAAAAAAATAGAAAATAAAAATAATTTAAAAAAATTTTAAAAGATTAAAAAATATTGAATTTTTTTTTCGAAAAATATATTTTTTTTTCAAAAAATAATTATCGAAAAATATATATTTTTTTAAATAATTGTTTTAAACGGACGAACAAAAACGTGCGAAAACGGACAAAAACGTGTTAAAATGAACGAAAACGTGTAAAAACGGACGAAATCGTGTAAAACAGACAAAAATGTGTAAAAACAGACGAAAACGTGTGAAAACGGTCGAAAACGTGTAAAGGACTAACGTTGTAATAATAAAATAAACGATCGTTAAGTTAACAGACTCCATTTAGTTATTTATAAATTGTCGCTAGTATAAAGGACTAACGCTGCAATAATAAAACAAACGATCATTAACTCAACCTGCTGCAACAGGTCAAGCAGGTCACCGGTACATACAATGAGACGGATTTGAAAAGTTAGTGCTACAATAAAAATGTTGATATAATTAATGCCTAAAAACATTATTAACATATTATCAATATCTCTATGTTTTGATAATTATAAAACATAAACTCATTGAACTAAAATTTATGACGTAAACAAGTATTTAGTGATTAATATTCTCTTTACATCCAGATTACTTAAGGTATGAACAAACAAAGTGTTTATTGCAATCTATGATCAAAGAAAAAATTTTCTAAGTCATTGGAACTTTTATAAAATGTCATAAACATGTTATATCCTTTATAAAATATTCTTGGAATTAAAAGAATATGTTTAAATCTTTATAAATATATGATTTCAAATTTCCAACCAAAAATGGAAAATTTTATCCAGAAAAACGTTCCCCACAAAAGGACAAACTACTTCAACGTTCTGGAGGGGGCGGCCCCCTTAATTATTAAGGGGACCGACACCTAATTAAGGGGACCGGCCACGCTCCAGAACAGTAGTTTGTTCCCTTATAAATACTAGTTCATTTCACAGAATTTTCTCTCCTTTTGCACTCCTAAACATTCTGTTCTAGATCTCTATTTCTATTCTCTTAATCCTTTGATCATTGATTGGCTCCAAACGGTCAACCTAATTTGACCAAGTTAATGGTCAACAAGGTCAAACTGCCTAGAGTCAATCTCCGTGGAAGTATAGGGTTTCCCCGGGTCGTTATGCCCCGACGAGGTGTGATGGTAATCAAAACGGGTTTGTGATCGGGTGAATTTGGACAGAAAGGGGTATATAAGGGTTTGAATGATTACACTAAGATATGAGGAATGAAAATAACTTAGAAACACTATATAAACAATTACTGATGATCAGATATACTAAAAACGTAAGCTAAGTCTAAAAACGCGTTCGTATGATTTAATTCTATGTAGACGTACGAAATAAAACACGAGTTTTGTGAAATAAAATACCTACGGATATGAAAATTACATTTTTACAATCCTAATGATAAAAGAAAATTTTTAGAAAAAGAAAATTAATATTTACACTATTTAATTAATTATTAATAATTAGTTACTAATTAATAATATTTAAAATACACTAATTATAAATTTAAGCTAGAAAAATGAAAATTTAATTCTAAAAATTTTAAAATAATATAAAAGTAATTTTAAAACTAAAAATATATTTTCCTACTTTTTCTCTATTTATTATTAATTAATTAAGATTTAAATACTAATTAAACTATTTAAATTAAAGAAAAATAGCAAATGAATAGTAAAAATCCTAAAACTTTTTCTAAAAATGTTTTATGACATTTAAAACTTAGGAAAAATATAAAAACATAGGATTACGTAATAAAAACTATTTATACTATTTAATTATCTAATATTAATTAATTAGTAATACACTAATATTAATTATTAAAAATAGCAAATGAAAAGAGAAAAATCTAGAAAAATTCCTAAAAATACTTTAACCTATCAGGAACTTAAGAAAAATGTGAAAATACAAAAGTACTTAATAATAAGCTAAAAGGAAAAATGAAAAAGATAACTTCTATTAAATAAAAGTTATCACTTTTGGTAAATTGGTTTTTTTTGGATTTTTCTTTTTCAAATCTACTTAAATACTTGTAATAACAAACTTTTGTGAAGGTACTTTTGATAAAGCTTAAAAATAAGCAAATGGCAATCTCAATTCCTTAACAGTATGTAACCACAAGCTTATTAGGACTTAGATGTAAAGAAAAGGCAAACCAAGAAGCTACAATAAGGTACCACTTGAGTAAAATAAGCTACAACAAGCTAAAATAACTGGGAATAAGCTGAAAGGACAGGCATAAGCTCAGGCAATAAGCAAATAAGCTGAGGCCAAATCTGCCAAATTGACAGGTCACAATGGCCAAAGTGCAGGCCAATGTGGGATCCACAGGAGGGTTCAGCGGTTCAAATTGAACCTTGATCCTAAAAGCTAGCCAGGTGATCTATCCAATAAGCTAAGGATCAGCTTGTGGGGTCCACAACTGGCCTTGGAAAGAGCTTATGAAGTGGGGGATTTGGACCTGGTGCAGGGCAGAATTGGCAGCAAAGGATGCTAATTCAAGCTTAAACACAAGCTACTACAAGCTGATACAGGGATAAAATAATCTAGAGACAAGCAAAAGGGCTTACTAGGGAAACCTAATTAAGCTAAGGAGGACAGGAATTAAGAAGTTACAAGGTTGAGAGATAAGCAGTTTTACATATGGACTTAAAAAGGAAATTTCAAACTTCAAAAAACACTTATTAGTCTACAAACTAAGACACCAAGACACAATAAGCTAGAATTGACTGAGAGCACTCAAAATAAGCTAAAACAAGAAGAAATACACAATGAACAAGCTGATTAATCAAGAAACAAGAAACTCCAAAATCCTGTCCCAAACAGGCCTGCAGGGCTTTTTGAAGGAAATTTCAGCCCATAAAATAAGCTAAAAAGCCAAAGTGAGCACTTGAGATAGCAAGCTGAGTTGATGGGGTTTCCAAAAATTCTAAGCTCTCACTGTGGGACCCACAGATGAGCTTATGACAAGCTTTTGAAGAAGCTTGAAATCTGTTGAATTGATCAATGTCCTCAGGAAATGGGACAAGCCGAAAAGCTAAAGCTAGCTTATTTAGTGAGCTGAGAAGCTCATAATGAGCTTAAAATCTATAGTACTGGCTACTGAGCTACACAAGGGACCAAATAAGCAGTTGAATAAGCCTAAACAAGCTGGAAGCAATGGACTAATCAAACTCAGTCCTACATCAAACACAGGAAGTGAGGGGGTATTCATGCCCACAATAAGCTAACTAAAATCCATCAAAAGCTGCTTCCTAGGGGAAAAGAACAATCAGGCAAACAAGGGAGAACCTAATAAGTACTTAAGGGATAGAAATAAGCACTTGGAATGTCTAAAATATACTACTAGCAAATCTAAAGCCTGGGCTGCTAAGGGGTAAAACAGGCCTAATGGGTCTACTGGGAGTACTAATAAGCTATAAATAAAATTCGTAAAAATAAAATAAAAAATATTAGGATGAAGTTAAGCGGAGAAATAATCTAAAAACTGAATTTTAGGGCAAAAGGGATTAAACTAAGGAAATAAAACAAAGACAACTAAGTGCTCATGGACTAGTAATAAACAGATGCAACAGTTGGGGTTGTGACTTTGCAGGGCTCATTTTAAACTAACCATTGAACTGAGAAATGCTAGATTGAGTCCAAAAACCCCAGATTCTACACTACTACTTACTTGTAAAACTAGTTTCACTAGCTAAATCCTATTCTACCTTATTGAAAATTAAGTTTAAGTGGCCATTTGGGACACAATGGCTGATGGTCAGTTCAGACCATAAAGATTGGGTTAGAATGGGTCTGTTTTTTGCAAGTGCACAGGGGTGAGTAAAAGCAGTATTTGTTTGACTTAGAAAGTCAGACACCACACTCCCTACAAATGCAATAACCTATTTTGAGTAAGCTTGAAACAAAAATAACAGCTAGAGGATCCCAAAAACTAAAACTCTACTATTTCTAAAATAGTTTTAAATAAAGACAATTAGAAACTAATCCTAAGGCTTCTATCACTAACTGAAAACAATGAATCAAGCTGAGGAACTAAAACTAGAATAATTACAAAAGCTAATCTAAAATTGGTTGGGGGAAGTAACAATGTTTGAGCCCAAAACAGTTGGGTGCCAAACACCCCTTAAGGGTGAATCTGTTTTGATTACCAATGATAGGGACCAATTTGTACTGAGATTTTGCAAACAACTGATTAACCTTAACTAAAAAATGGACAAATAACACTAGTGACAGTAATTAAGCAGTAGAAACAAGCAGTACACACTAAGCTAAAAGTAGATAAGCAGTATTACATAAACATGGTTTTGAATTTTTATTGAATTAAAAAAAAAAGAAGATTACAACTGAGATTAAAAGTTTTAACAATACTAGAAATTACACTAAAAACTAATTCTACCTAAGTTACCCTACTTAACTAACTGCCTTCAAATGGCATACAAAATAACTTATTTATACTAAAAAGGAAAACTAGGGTTCCTCTTCATTGTGTGCTTTCCCTTCTTTCTTTCTGGACCATTGGATGAGGGTAGGATGATCCTGACCCTTCATTGATTTTGGCGGGAACATTGGTTATATACCACTTGGGAGTCTTTCTTGTGGCAGAGGGTGAAGGGTTTGTTATTTAGTGGTGGAAAGTGATAATAGGGTGTGGAGTGTAGCAGGGTTGCAGGGTTGTAGAGGTGATAATGGTGTTGGGTGTTGTCCATGGCAGGCTTTGGAGCAGGCTTTGGATTAGGTTTCACGTGAGGAGAGGGAAAGGAAAGGTCAAACCTTTTGACTAGGGTGAATAATAAAACGGTTTGTTTGTTATTTTTATTAGTGGTAGTGGGCTGGTGGGTGTTTTGGGCCAAAAAGGTGGATCAGGCTTGGGGGTAATGGTATTAAAGAGTTAAGTAAATTACAAATAAGGGTCCATTTGGTTGATAACTTATAAATCACAAGGACCAATGTTGTAATAATCTGAAACTTGAGGGTGTAGTTGTGCCAAGCTTCTAAAAATCTTTCCAAGGACTAAAATTGCCACAAATTAAATTCCTAAGGGCCACAAATGTATAATTTCCAATTTTAAACTTCCAAGGGCCATTTATAAAAAATGGTTTATTTTGCCAAGTCTAAATAGTACAAAGGTTTTGAATGATAATTTTCCATTTTTGAAAACCCAGGGACCATTTTTGCCATTTTTGAAACTTCAGGGACTAAATTGCAATTTTCTCAAACTTTTCACCCAAGGACTTATTTTTACAACTTTTGAATTCTAAAGGGCTTGGGTTGACTTTTCTTTCATTTTAAACCTTTAGGGACTAGTTTTGTCAATTTTTGAAACTTGAGGGACTGAAACTGCCAATTATGCAAACTTCGTTCGTTTTTCATTTGTTTTTAAACATTTTGCATCTAAAACATATAAAACACACTTTTGGGATAATTTCTGTATTTTGATGCATTTTTGAGTGTTTTTAGATGTTTTGGCAGTTCAGATACGATAAAAATGTATTTACACACTCATCAATCATACATACATAAATCTTTGTTTCAAAGTGATCCAAACATCATCCTCTCAAGTGCAAGAGAAGAATACTTCTATCCTCCAAGACAAGAAGTATTACAACTTGTTGTGACCTTCACATCCAAGTTGTTAGAGCATCATCAATAGTATCTATCTCTTTGTGTAATTAGTTGTGAATATTTGATAGTAAATAGTTTAGCTAGGTATATAGATAGTGTGATTGGTTAGTAGTTTGTTGTGAAGGAGAAGAGTTAGGAAGTAGATTGTAGTAAAGAAGATTGGTGTGAAGTAGATAGGTGTGAAGTAGAAAGTTGTGAAGAAGATTGGTGTGAAGTAGATAGGTGTGAAGTAGAAAGTTGTGAAGTAGATTGGTGTGAAGATTGATTGGTGTGAAAAGGTTGTGTAGAAGTTGTGATTAAGTTGTGACGAAGTTGTGGTGTGTACATTGGTGTGTAAGGTTTTCTCCACCATAAGGGAGCTTGTTGACATAGTGAAGAAAACTCTCGAGTTAGGTGCTCGGGGAGTGAAGTAGGGCAAGGAAGGTGTCCTTGTAGCCGAACCACTATAAATCTCTTGTTTCGCGGTTCGATCTTTCCATCTCTCATTTATTTCTTTACTTACATTATTATTGCTATATCGTACATATTTATTGTTGTTTATATTGTGCAAGACTTGAGATCACATATTATCGAATCTAAATTTTTGTAAATAAGGAAAACACTCAAACAATCTTTTATAACAAATTAAAAAGACGTAAAACTATTCAACCCCCCTTCTAGTTTTCCACAATTGGTATCAAGAGCCACGTCTATCAAGATTTTTTAAAATATATTGTATTTTAAAACTTGTAACGATCTATGGAATCTGAAAAATATTTAGAAGGGCAATCTATGCAAAGACCACCACTATTTGAAAGTGATGGATTTTTATATTCGAAAAATAGATTCGAAATTTATGTGAAATCAAAAGATCTTGATCTTTGGCATGTTATTACCTTCGGTGATTTTCCTCCCACTCAACAAAATCCAGAAACTAAAAAGGATGAAATTGTACCTTTTGAAAAACAAAATGATGATTTGAAAAAGAAATTAGCTAAAAATAATGAAGCGAAAATGGTAATTTATAATGCGTTACCACGTAAAGAATATGAAAGAATTTTTATGTGTAAAACCGCCAAAGAAATTTGGGAATCACTACTTATTTCTCACCAAGGTAATAGTCAAGTCAAAGATAATAAAATAGATCTTCTTGTACAACAATATGAACAATTTATGATTCCGGAAGAGGAATCAATTGATAATGCTTTTTCTAAATTTAACACTATTATCACAAGTTTAAAAGCACTTGATGAGACATTTTCTAGTAAAAATTGTGTTAGGAAATTTCTTAGGGCATTGCATCCAAAATGGCGAGCTGAGGTCACGGCAATTGAAGAATCAAAGAATTTGATGACGTTATCACTTGATGAACTTATTGGAAACTTAAAGGTCCATGAAGAAATTATAAGAAGAGATTCGGAAACGGTCAAAGTCAAGAAAGAACAAACCAAATCCATTGCTCTAAAAGCCAAAAAGGAACCTAGTGACGATGATGACTCAAGTGACGAGAGTGAAGACGAAGAATATGCAATGGCCGTAAGAGAATTCAAGAAATTCTTCAAGAGACGAGGAAGATTCACTAGATCACCACGAGATGAAAGAAAACCGTTCCAAAGAAATAGAAGTGATAACTACGGGAAAAGAAAGTGCTTTAGATGTGGAAGTCCAAATCATCTCATTGGTGAATGTCTAAAGCTATCGGGTTATGAAAATCAAGGCGCCTTTGTTAGTGGAACATGGAGTGATAGTGACAAAGAAGAAGTGGAAAAACCAAGAGACGAAAAGTGTTTTGTGGCAAAAGCAACCGACGAAATATGTTTAGGAATTGACTTGGAGCCTGACGAATGGATCAAGGATAGCGGATGTTCAAGGCACATGACGGGGAACCGCAAGCTATTTTCTACGTATAAGGCATACAATGGAGGTAACGTTATTTTTGGTAGTGACTTGCGTGGAAAAATCATTGGCAAAGGTACGATTTCTCAAGACTCACTTACTATTGAAAATGTTGAGCATGTAGATAACTTAACATATAACTTGCTTAGTATAGGCCAAATATGCGATAATAAATGTAGAGTTACCTTTACCGAAGAGGATAGCGAAATAGTTAAGAAGGGAAAGATTATAGATAGAGGAATTAGGAAAGGAGGCATATATGTTATGAAACTAGGAAACAAACCTGAAGATAGGATATGCCTAACGACCCTAGACGAAAACTCCACATTGTGGCATAAGAGATTAGGACATGCAAGCATGCAACAAATACAATCTTTGGCCTCTAAAGAACTAGTTAAAAACTTGCCTAACCTAAAATATGACAAGCATTTTTGTGATGCATGTAAAATTGGAAAACAAGTTCATGCTAGTCACAAAGCTAAGAATATAGTATCCACTACTAGGAGCCTAGAATTATAACACATGGATCTTTTTGGTCCATCCGTTGTGCGGAGCTATGGAGGAAACAAGTATACCTTAGTAATAGTAGATGACTATTCAAGATACACGTGGACTAGGTTTTTAAGTGACAAAACCCAAGCCTTTGAAAAATTCGAAATATTTAGTAAAATGATTCAAAATAAATTAGGATGCACAATAGTAGCCATTAGGACAGAGCATGGTAGGGAATTTGACAACGAAGTACACTTCGGAAAATATTGTGATTTAAATGGAATATCTCACAATTTCTCCGCTCCTCGTACTCCTCAATCAAATGGCATAGTAGAAAGAAAAAATAGGTCACTACAAGAAATGAGTAGAATAATGTTAAATGAACAATCCATCCCACAAAAATTTTGGTGTCACGCTGTATATACATCAACATATATTATTAATAGGGTATCAATTAGGAGAATTCTAGAAAAACTCCTTATGAGTTACTAAGAGGTAGAAAACCAAACTTGAGCTACTTTAGGGTATTTGGAAGTAAATGTTATATTTTAAACACTAAGGATTACCTCACTAATTTTGATCCAAAATCATATGAAGGAATATTTTTAGGGTACTCACAAAATAGTAAAGCATATATAATACTTAACAAACACTCTATGAAAGTAGAAGAATCACTAAATGTAACATTTGATGAAACACCACCACCTCCTAAAACATTACCTTTAGAAGATGATGACTTAGTCGAAGATGAAGCTATTGAGGTTAGTAAAACAAAATCCATAGGAAATGATAATGAAGTCATTGACTTAGGAAATAACGAAATTGTAAATATTAAAGAATCTAGATCACATCCATTAGATAATATAATAGGACATCTTAACCAAACAACCCTTAGGTCACAAGACCAAGTGTTAGCATTAAAATATTTATATATAGAAGTGATGGTCATTCTCATATTGTAACTATGTGTCGTTTGTTAAGTTTAGTAATAGTTTAGTCATTGGGCCTTGGACTTGGTAAGCTAATATGTTATGAGTTAGTTTATGTATGCCTTGTTATTTTATCATGTATCCAAGTCCAAGCCCAAGCCCATAAGAAAAGCCTTTGTATGGAACTATAAAAGGCACCTTACCTCTCATTTGTAAGGTGTGCTTGTGTGTGTATGGTGTGTGTTTCTTGAATAAAAGCTTTCTCTTCATCTTATTCTCTCATCTTAATATTAACGCCATATACATATTGCAAGTCACCATCTTTCCTTCATCTAGTTCTTGTATTTGTGTTAAAGTTGATATATCTAAGGTCCTACACCAAGATAAAAATAACTTCTTTTGTTTCCTCTCAGCAATAGAACCTAAGAATATTAATGAGGCATTAAAAGATGAAAGTTGGGTTATAGCTATGCAAGAAGAATTAAATCAATTTAAGGCAAATGATGTTTGAGAATTAGTCCCAAATCCAATGAATATGACCATCATAGGAACTAAATGGGTATATAGGAATAAGTTAGATGAAAATGGAATAGTAACTAGGAATAAAGCTAGGTTAGTTGCCTAAGGTTACAATCAACAAGAAGGAATTGATTATGACGAAACTTATGCCCCCGTAGCTAGACTAGAATCTATTAGGATATTACTTGCCTATGCATGCGCCCTAGACTTTAAGTTATTCCAAATGGACGTGAAAAGTGCATTCCTTAACGGTTTTATCAATGAGGAGGTTTATGTGGCACAACCTCCAGGATTCATTGACTTCGCAAAACCTGATTATGTTTATAAGTTAAAGAAAGCTTTGTATGGACTCAAACAAGCTCCCAAAGCTTGGTATGATCGATTAAAAGCTTTCCTTATTAAACATAATTATTCCATGGGAATGGTAGATAACACTCTTTTCATTAAAAAGAAAGACCCAAATCTCATCATTGTTCAAATATATGTTGACGACATTATATTTGGATCGACTTGTCAAGAAATGTGTGATGAATTTGCCAAAATCATGCATGATGAGTTTGAGATGAGTATGATGGTGAACTAAACTTCGTCCTAGGATTACAAATAAAACAATTAGATGATGGAATATTCTTTAACCAATCTAAGTACATTAAGGAAATGCTTAAGAAACTTGGCCTAGAAGACTCTAAACCCATGAAAACCCCTATGTCTACGGAAGTAAAGCTCACAAAAGATGATGAAGGTTAGTCCGTGGATAATACTAAGTATAGAGGAATGATAGGTAGTTTACTATACTTAATGACAAGTAGACCCGTTATCATGTTTAGTGTTTGCCTTTGTGCCCGCTTTCAAGAGGATCCCAAAACCTCTCACCTAGAAGCGGTTAAGCGTATCTTCCGATACATTAAAGGCACTATACACTTAGGATTATGGTATCCTAAGGGATCCGGCATAGAAACCATCGTCTATGCGGATTCAGAGCATGCGGGAGACTACGTAGATAGAAAAAGCATTTGCGGTATTTGCACGTTTATGGGATGTTGTCTAACATCTTGGTTTTCGAAGAAGCAAACCGCTCTTGCTATTTCTACCACCGAAGCCGAATATGTAAGCGCTGGAAAGGCATGTCAACAAGCACTGTGGATGAAACAAGCTCTCATAGACTATGGCATTAGGTTAGAAAATGTTCCCATTATGTGCGATAACAAAGGTGCGATAGATTTAAGTCAAAATCCGGTGCAACACTCTAGGACTAAACATATAGAAATATGCCACCACTTTCTTAGGGATAATGTACAAAAAGGAAACATATCTATAGAAAAGGTTGCATCGGAAGATAACATTGCGGATATATTCACTAAACCCCTTAAGCGTGAATTATTCAATCACTTGCGTTTAGGATTAGGAATGATGGAACAAGTTGACTAAATTCTGTTGCATTTAGACAATTTCTTTCTTGCATAAAATTTACTTTTCTTCCACTTCTCCATTTCTGAGTCTAGGAATCTATTTCGCACAAAATTAAAAGATTGGTAAACCTCATTTTCATTGCATTTACTCTCTTGTAAAACCCAATCAAAGTTTCTTGAAAACTATTCTCACATCTAGGAATTACATGAAAATCATTTTCCTTGCATTGTTGACAAATGCTATTTTTTTTTTCTAAATCATGCATAAACTCTCACATAAATTGTCAAAATATATAACCTAATATATATCATTGACATTCATGAATCGAGCAAAAATCGAATCAAGGAGATTTTGGATTGTTTCTTATGAAACTTATTTTTCTTTGCATTTAGGAGTCGAAACAATCACAACTCCACATTTGTTGCATATAAGCACACACTAGGACAAAATCACTCATAATGTTGTCATCTTGTTTCATCACTAGTTTTTGACTCACTAGTTACCTTTGCCTTTGATCTAAGATAGTTGCCCTAGGAAGATTGAGTGCCCTTGTCTTTGCTTGTCTCCTCTAGCTTATTATTAATTGCTTATTTGCTCTTTTACTTAAGTGTTTTTGCATGCATGCTACATTATAATTAGATTAGATGCTATATTGCCTCAAGGAGTTGAACTTGCTTGAATTCAAATCCAAAAACACAACCTTTCTGCAAATTTTCTGCCAAAAACCCAATTTTGGCAATCTGGAAATCACCAGATGGGCGGCCCCCTTAATTATGTAAGGCGGCCCCCTTAATCATTAAGGGGACCGCCCCCTAATTAAGGGGACCGGCCATCTGATGGTCGGATTTACAGAATCTTTTTTGCTTTTTAGCCCATTTCAACCTACATTTCCTAATTTTCACCAACATATTTTGTTCTAATCTCCCAAACAAACTTTATCCATCCATAAACACACAAATCTTACACTATAAATATCCCTAATCTTCAAAACTCTCCATTCATTCCATCATGACCTCTCCAAACAAACTAAAACCAAAAGCCTCAAGGCTAGCAAGGATAACGGAAAAACCCGTTTGGCGAAGAAAAAGCCCTCGAAACAAATCCATCATAACCAATGAAGTTGGAAATCACTTAACACCTCCAACTACTTACTTCCTAAACTTTACCCCAAACCCACAAGGACATTCGTTTGATCATCTTTACAAACCATACAACATTGGCCAAACATCTTCTTTCATGCCAAACTACACATCTCAACCTCCAACCACTTATAATGATCCATACAAGTTTGATCAACCATCAAACTACAATTCCAACTACACAAACCCAATTCATCCATATCAACACAATGATTCTCTCCACATTGCCACGGAAAATCAAAAGTTCCGTGATGAAATAAACCAAATCCATGATCTTAGTGATCTCCTTACTATGCATCTTGCACAACGCAACAAAGGGCAACCTCCATCATCACCCTATGCAAATTGCATACCCCACTCTCTTAACTTGGATCAAGTTACAAACCACACTCACTTTTGCCCTTGTTGCATCTTTCTTCAAAAACAAATCCTCTACTTGAGTGAAGATATTTCTTGGATTGAATATCTTCTCACTCGTCCTCATCCAATACTACCCTTAACTCGATACAACATAGTGAGATCCACCTCTTCCGCACCATACCCCACTCCATATCCCTCTCCATCAAACAACTAAGATTTATGATTATGTTCCCCTCAAGCAAATAAAACACTCAACCATGGGTTGCAAGCAAGTCCAAGTGCTCTCTTCGGCAATATAGGACTATGTTGTTTCTTTTGTTTTATTGTAATCAATATGCTTCAAGCATATTGAATGATGTAATGATGATCATTTCTATGATTGTCTCATATATGCTTGAATGAATATATTTTTATTTGCATAATTGTTGCTTTGCATATATATGTCTTGTTCTCCTCACATATTTTTTGTAGCCAAGCTTTCCATAGCTCGTTTCCTTGGTACTCTCAAATGAGGGGGAGCTTTCTACCCGTTTAACTTCTTTTATGAAGCTTACTCGGTTTAACCTTTTTGATTTTACAAAAAGGGGGAGAAGAGAATATTAAACTCTAAATTACTTGTCTAAAAATAAATTTTTAGACCTAATGAGTTTAAGGTTTTGTAATCATCAAAATTGGGGAGATTGTTGACATAAATAATGCCTAAAAACATTATTAACATATTATCAATATCTCTATGTTTTGATAATTACAAAACATAAACTCATTGAACTAAAATTTATGACGTAAACAAGTATTTAGTGATTAACATTCTCTTTACATCCATATCACTTAAGGTATGAACAAACAAAGTGTTTATTGCAATCTATGATCAAAGAAAAAATTTTCTAAGTCATTAGAACTTTTATAAAATGTCATAAACAAGTTATATCCTTTATAAAATATTTTTGGAATTAAAAGAATATGTTTAAATCTCTATAAATATATGATTTCAAATTTCCAACCAAAAATGGAAAATTTTATCCAGAAAAACTTTCCCCACAAAAGAACAAACTACTCCAACGTTCTGGAGGGGGCGGCCCCCTTAATTATTAAGGGGACCGGCCCCTAATTAAAGGGACCGGCCACGCTCTAGAACAGTAGTTTGTTCCCCTATAAATACTAGTTCATTCCACAGAATTTTCTCACCTTTTGCACTCCTAAACTTTCTGTTCTAGATCTCTATTTCTATTCTCTTAATCCTTTGATCATACATACATAAATTTTTGTTTCAAAGTGATCCAAACATCATCCTCTCAAGTGCAAGAGAAGAATACTTCTATCCTCCAAGACAAGAAGTATTACAATTTGTTGTGACCTCCACATCCAAGTTGTTAGAGCATCATCAATAGTATCTATCTCTTTGTGTAATTAGTTGTGAATATTTGATAGTAAATAGTTTAGCTAGGTATATAGATAGTGTGATTGGTTAGTAGTTTGTTGTGAAGGAGAAGAGTTAGGAAGTAGATTGTAGTGAAGATGATTGGTGTGAAGTAGATAGGTGTGAAGTAGAAAGTTGTGAAGAAGATTGGTGTGAAGTAGATAGGTGTGAAGTAGAAAGTTGTGAAGTAGATTGGTGTGAAGATTGATTGGTGTGAAAAGGTTGTGTAGAAGTTGTGATTAAGTTGTGACGAAGTTGTGGTGTGTACATTGGTGTGTAAGGCTTTCTTCGCCATAAGGGAGCTTGTTGACATAGTGAAGAAAACTCTCGAGTTAGGTGCTCGGGGAGTGGAGTAGGGCAAGGAAGGTGTCCTTGTAGCCGAACCACTATAAATCTCTTGTCTCGCGGTTCGATATTTCCATCTCTCATTTATTTCTTTACTTACATTATTATTGCTATATCGTACATATTTATTGTTGTTTATATTGTGCAAGACTTGAGATCATATATTATCGAATCTAAATTTTTGTAAATAAAGAAAACACTCAAACAATCTTTTATAAAAAATTAAAAAGACGTAAAACTATTCAACCCTCCTTCTAGTTTTCCACAAAAAAAGGGACGCTACATACAATGACAAAAAGTGGCAAATATGATGCTTTTTTTTTTTTTTTTTTTTGCCAATTTCCCAATATTTTAAGTACCTCTATCTATGATATGGTAGTATTTATATTAGTTTATGTATTATGTTTGATGAACATCTATATATATGTAATATGTTTAAGTAACTCTATCTATGATATGGTTTTATTAATATGTCTTAAGAACATAAATGTAATATGCTTTAATTCAGATGTAGATGTGATTTATTCTTTGAATGTTTTTATTCTTGGAAATATGAACACAATTATGCAAAACTGCACACGCTAACCTATAATGCTTATAAAATTTAATACTGACTCTTCGGTTTCCCCATTATTTGTATATATACGTTCCATAAACATGTTGCAACATACCCATCTTAGATCATCAACCTTCTTCATCAATCTAATTGAAATCTCATTATGTCGTTCGGAGGCAAAAGAGCCAGAGATGAGGCAGAGGCACAAATTGAAAACAATGAAGCACCCAAACTCAAGTAAAATACAGTTTTGTTTATCTTAATTTTTTTTGTCTATGTTTCTATATCCATTTGATTTATTCATTCAACATTACAGGAAACAACATATGGAAGATGTTGTACCACAAGTTGAAGCTGTGGACTAAAAAAAAAGGAAGCTGTTTGTGAGGAAAAAGAAAAGGGGGATAAAGAAAAGGAGGAACGAGCAAGGCATGCTAAAGAGGTGGCAATGGAACATTGGAAAGAAGTGAAAGCAATTGGTAAATTAGAAAAAAAAATATAGTAAGGAAAAAAGGATGATGAATGTTCGGAAGATGAATGTTTAGAAACATTCACTTATGATGATTTGCATTTGTCATACCTTTCAGATTAGTTTCCTTATTGTAATTGATATTTTTCAGTTTATTAAATAATATTTCATTATGAATATAAGCGAATTTAGTTTATGATTTTTATCTTGATTGTCCCAATTTTGTTTCAGTTTAGTTGATAATTTTGAGAATTCACCTTTTTATGCACTATAAATCTTCCCAAGTGTGTTACTGCTGCTTGTTATGATGGTTAAGACTGCTAGTTATAGTTTCTAGTGCTGTGTTTTACTTAGTGCTGCTTGAATCAAGATTAATACTACTGCAGGTTTTTAGTTAGTGCTGCTGCATTTTTTTAAGGAGTAAATTGCAAATTTAGTGCTTAAAGGGGTAAATTGCAAAATTTTTTTAAAGGTTTTTAGTTAATGTTGCTCGCATCAAGATTAATACCCGCCAATTATACTTCAAGGACTATATTTTCAAATTCAAGTAAACTTCATTAAAGCAACAAGATTCCTAGAGTAGGCTTTTTAAGAGAACATTAACTGCCAAAACAACCCCATTAAGTTCATTTCAAAGTGATAATCAACAGTCAAATCCTTGATTAAAAAAAAACAGAAAAAAGCACAATCAAACCTCGCTATGCCAGGTGGTATTGTCATTAGAGAGGGTACTTCTACGAAGAAAACATCAGGTGTTGGTTCAGTGAATGTGGGAGCTATGAACGCAGGTTTTTTGAAAGCAAGAAGTGATGTTAAAATCACTAACTTCGTACTGGGTCTAAGGGCACCAAGATTATTGGGAAACAAAGTGGTGTTATTTTGACTAGGTGAGTCTAATGAAATGTTTAGCAAATTTTTTGGATACATTGCGTTGCATGTTATACTAACCTCATTACATTGCCTATTTTGATTGTGCAGGTATACTTGATCACTTCTTGGTTTATCAAGTATAAGAATTTGAAGTATGAAAATTGGGTTCATCTTATGGGATTATGTAATGTGTAGAAACAAAAAAAGTTTTAATTTGGTTATATATTACGTATGTAATTTGACAAATGTATTTAAAGTCCACATGTCCAAGCCACTACTATGTTTTTGCATATTTCCATTTTCATGTTTGCATCCAATTTCTTAAGGGTTTCTTTTTGTATTTAAAGTCCACATATGTAGCAACTTTCTAATGCTTTTATGTTTTGGACAAAATTACTTTACTATGAAGGTTGTGCCATATTTTTGTACTTTAAAATACACCCATTTGACTTTCATGCCAAACACCACCTTTATGTAGCGTAGTCAAAAATCAAGACCATGTTCA
Source organism: Artemisia argyi (assembly GCA_030686995.1). Lineage (NCBI taxonomy): Eukaryota > Viridiplantae > Streptophyta > Magnoliopsida > Asterales > Asteraceae > Artemisia > Artemisia argyi. The sequence goes on along the minus strand of CM060677.1, from coordinate 157,259,137 downwards.
TATAGGCTGCTTTGAATATATAGTGTAAATAGTTGATTCTTAAGTTTACATAAAGATCATAAATTGAAACACAAACATAAAGATCCAAAATTGAAACACAAACATATCAGTAACATAAAGATCCAAACTTTCATTGATCATAAGAGTTCACAACCATTACAAATTTCCAAAAAGATATCTAAACACACACTTTTTTAGTAGTTAGAACCGCTACCTTCCGCATCACCCCTTTTCTTCCTATTCATCATTTCTTTTTCTTTCTTGTCCTTCTTATCTTTTAGATGCTTAAGCACATATTCAAGATGGGAAATCCTCTGTTCCAACTCATCAAACTTTGGTAAACTAGTATCCACAGTCTCTTGCTTCTCTTCCTACTCCGTATCACCCAAAAGCATCTCATAGTAGTCATCTTGTTTCCTCAGCCAAGTTAGAATCTGAGTTCTCAACTCCTTAGGTATCTACCTATAAGACCCATACTCTTCAATTGGTTCAGCACCATATCCATCAAGAAGTAAATCATTTAGATAATGGTTTCATAAAACTTTGTCAAATTCCTCTTCCTCGGAACCAATGTAGATAGCCTTCCCTTTACCATTGTTTGCCATCATCATTGGTTTTGTTCGTTGGGATTATGTGTATTTTGGGGGAATGTGTGTGTGGTTTGTTGTGTTTAAATAAGTGGGATAGTGATGAGCTGAATAGTCCCTATGCAATCGTTTTGGTTGCTGTGTTACTTCGGGAGGGAAAGGTGTGAAAAACGTTGCAAATTTATTAGTCGTTGAAAATAGTCCCGAGGCAATCTCTTCGGTTGCCACGTGTGTTTTGGCTATAAACTTAAGTTAACTTTGCAAATTTGGTCAATGAAATAACTGCAAGTTAGTACTGCTACAAGGTAAGAACTTAGTACTACTAGACAAACTTAGTACTGCTAGACTAGCCATATGGGTTAATTTGTGGCATCCAACTGTTAAACACAAATTATTTATTTTTACCCCCTGTAGGTTTGCATATGCAGCATTACTTCGAGTTCTAAAACTCAACATAGAGTTTAGTTACAACTTAAACGGAATTGGTAAATGAATCCGATACATAGCCACACCCCCAACTTCCCAATTTTCATTTAGTTCTTTCCAAAGTCTCTCCTCCTCCTTCGAATCAGAAAATGAATCAGATAAATAGCCATACAACCCAAGTTCTCAAGCTTCCTCACGTTCTTTCCTAAGTCTCTCCTCCTCCTCTTATTTAGCCCTTGCTTCTTCTGCCATTGTTTCTATCAATGCTTCTTGGTCTAATCTCATTTGATGTTCTTGTTGCTCAATAAGATATCCACCATTCCGCCACTCTTGTTCAGCACGTTCTTCTTCTTCTAAAAATTCCATGATTTCTTCTTCGTTTAACATTCCCCCACCAACTACCCCACTTCCATTCCCATAAAGTGTATCCTTGGGGAAAACCTTAACTAAGTTTTTCTTGTTAATGTTAAGAGAATGGTGTGATCGATTAGGAGAAAACACTGAAACGTTATGCATAATCACATCAGCTCCTACAGTGATATCCTTTCCATAAGCCCCCTCATCATTAATGATTTTGTGATGTATTGCACCAGGTATTGAACCTAAGAGATCTTTCAGAGTTACTATAAGATCGCCAACGGCATTTGGAGTACACGACTTGATTATTGCAACAACTTGATCAACTTTACCATTATTGATAAAGCTCTTGATATCACCTAAACATCTATACACCACCCCCATTAGCATTCACAAAGTCAACCGCGCTAAGCCATGGCCCACGTGAAAAATCCTCATCCTCACCCACATCCTCAACAACTTTCCTAATATACTCCTGTGTCAAAATTACACGCTCCTGCCTACCTTAGCTAATATCTGCTTGTTTACGACGCTTAGCCAATTGAACAATACCAATAGGACCAGGTATTATCCTAACCTCATTTTCAGGGCTGTGTGATGAATGTAGGTTTTCCAAGGTGGGGCTTATATGACGGGTTTGGTGATGGTTGTTGTAGGGACAGATGGGGTTATTGAAGTTAATGGATTTGTCAATTTCGTTTTGAAGATGTAAGATCGATTATGTGTGATTATGTGTTTCAGAAATTGTGTTTGTGAATCAGGGGATACAAGTGCTTGAGACATTTGGTTGTGATTGACTGGAAAGAAAGTGGAATGGTGGAATTGCGATTATTGAAGAAAAGGTGGGTAAAATAGTCATTTCACCCGGCACTTAACGGAATTTCCTAACGAGCGTTAGGCAAAAAACCATTTTTGCATGAACAGTAACCCTCAAGGGCATTATTTGCAGATTGAAAACTGCTCAAGTACACTCTTTTGCAAAATTTTTCGTAAGAGGACACTTTTTGCAATTTTGCCAAACCTTAGGGACGTTTTTTTTTCCAGTTTTCCCTTGATATTAATATATAATGAAATACTCATGCATATTTATTAGTTGTACTTATATGATTATATCACAATTTTTACGGATAAATTCTTATCTCAACCTATATATAGCACAAGTGTGATTGCTATTTTTAGAGGCAAAAATTCTCCCAAAATTCTAAAAGAATGACACCTGGAAACATCACTACTAATAGCAAGTTTTCAAAATTTTTTAAAATCAATTCCGAATAAATTATTTATAAGAAAATCCCTTAAAACTAGGAACCATAATTCATATCACTTATTATTTTGTTTTCAAAATTCACCGGTACACACATCACGCACACACCACAAACATATTAATCATCCATCATCAACCGTACCAAAAATCACGATTTGATTACAATCGCCAATTTCAAACTTCATCAATCAATTTCTGTTAAAATCCACCAACACTTCATATAGTGGAAAATTATATCATTAACAGTTAATTATATCTTTAAATCTGAATCAAGGATTTAAAGTGATAACACAATGTAAGCTATCTTGATCCTCAAATTCATAATCGTATTTCTAACTTTTTATGTATAATATGGAATTAGAATTTTGTTTTATTGATCTGTAATTGTTTTTATTTATTTTATTGAAATTGGTTTAATTAGGGTTCTAGGCTAGAAATATTGTTGAGATTAGAGAACCTCAACAATCATTTTTCCGAAAATTTATATTCACTTATTTGATGTTTAATATGAGTAAACAATTCTGATAATAGGTGCTTGATGAATGGATCACCAAGTGTTTGATGAAACTTCCAAAAGAAAAGAATGTTAAAATTTAAAGGTTTAAGCATTTTCATTTTATGCCTTTGAATTGTGTTAACCCCGTTTAGGCGAGAAGTTCTTTCTTTAAAAATCCTATAGTTTTTCAATAAATTTTTGTTTAATGTGTAATTCAGTTCTATATATTGTAATTCTATACACTGTTTATATATATATATATATATATATATATATATATATATATATATATATATATATATATATATATATATATATATATATATATTTGACTGTTATCATTCAAATACTTTTTTCAGATATTCTTGCATGGAGGTTGAAAAAAGAAAGTAGATACGCTCATTAACATTGCAATCATGTAATAAGTTGTTGGAATTAATGTGTAGCGTTATCACACTATCATCGGGGTAGAGTTTATGACTTCTTTGAATTAATGTGTAGCGTTATCACACTACAATCGTGTAATAAGTTGTAGGAATATTTCTTCTTTAATCATTGTCATAAACTCATAGTTACAAATTTAACAATATAAATTCTTGCAGCTTGGTGAAAATACAAGGAAGAGATGCAATGTTATAACAAAACCATGTCATTAGGTTGCACCATGATCACATGATTGTTTGAAGGCAGTCGTTCATATACAACATAAGTTGGAAACGATGATTCAATTGAGGTCGTCAATGAAGAGAGTGAAGATATCGCTATCGTCGAGCTTATAAATGCCAACAATGGAAGGTAATATCTTTTACCATTGTGTATTACCTTTTTCAGTTTAAGAAAATATAATACCTAATTGTTAAGAATTGTCAGCGTTTGGGCTTATTGTTGATTTTTCCTTATTCCTGTTATCCGTAATTAGTGATAGGTTACATGTGGGAACCGAATTACAAAGATAAGAACTACAAGTATTGCAAAATCCAAATATTGGATATCTTCTATTTACAATGCAAGTCAAAAGCCAACTGACGTTTGGTGCAATTCTCAGTAGTTTAGTTCATTTTCTCCACAAAGGGGCTTAGTAGATGACGGTAGTCAATCTCAATGGTTTGTAGATGGAGAAGTACCACTTGAAGTAATTGCTTTGGCAATAAAAAGTGCAAAATTAGAGGTAAAATATCTCTTCATTATCTTAGATCTAGGCTCCCTTATGCAAAGGGTTGTTTGGATGTGCATATGGTAAGTGATTATGTGATATTATAAATCAGAAACACATAATTAGTTGTTACAATACCGGTCACTCAAAATAATTTTTGGATGTGCTATTGGAGTTTAAAGCCGTTATAATGTTTTAGCAAGTGACAATTCTGGATGTGTTACAATATTAATTAATAAAGTGAACAAAATATACATTTTTCATGAAAAGGTAGAAAACTTGTGAATTAGAATTAAAAGTTTTCTCATATTAAGTTTATCCAACCTCATATATAGATAAATAATCAGAAGCAAGTACGTTATCTAAAATGAAACACTGAATTAGATAATGAGTTCCAAAATTCAACAACCAAGTCCTCTTCATCTGGCCAAAATTCATCTGTAAAAGCTCGAGCTCCACAAAAAAAGTTGCATCTGGAAATGGCTCAAAGCATTTCTTTAACTGAAGAGTTTACAAGCGACCAGGTATGTGATGCTTTGTCTTTATTTGATGACCAATAAGGATTAAAAACTATTACCATATGCAAGTAATTGAAGCTCTCTGATATTTTGTAAATACAGAGGCAGTGGTGGGAGTTCAAGTCGAAACATATGGATAAGGTTCTATTTTTATGGCAAATGATCTCTCTACAACCGTCAAATATATCTGTTGTACATGTCTGATAGTTTCATGTAACTAAACAGATGGGAAAGTTTTAAAAGCTCTTTGAAATGGACGCACATGTGGAAGCGAAAGAACTTGAATTGCACTATATGAAGGTAAAATGACCTTTTGTGTTTATTGTTTGACTATTGGGCATTCAATAAGAACTAACATGAGTTTGTGTTTGTGGCAGCGGCGGTGCAAGGATTATCGAGTAATCCCAGACGCGGGTGCGTAAGCTTGAAGATGGTATGTTTCCACCGAGATTTCGCAAAGAGGCAAAACATAAAATTTGAAAGCAAATAAGTTGTGTTCTCAGTTTATAAAATATATGAATTTCCAAGTTTTGTTACTGATACATGTATGTTTTTTAGTTCGTTATAAACATTATTGTTCAATTATATCTATTAGACATGTATGTTTTTAGGCTGGTTATAGAGTTTTCATATGGGTGATTAAACAATAAGTGCAGGTGAGATAAATATGAATCGGAAAGGTACACTGATGTGCTTTCAATAGGTACATGATTAGGGCTGCAAAAATTGCCCTATGATTCGTTATTCAGCTTATTGGTATAAAATTACGGGCTTGAGCCACAAGCTTAACGAAATAAGCAATTCATGAGCCAAAAGGTAAAATTTGTTCACTGTAATACACGTAAAACATAGGTAAATAAACAGTTACCTTACTTTTTTCTGTCATTGACCTGTAGACTTATTGCTTTCGATAACCCTTCAATGTTTTCATTTAACAGCTTTATTCATTTGACCCATTAGAGGCAACGTGTAACCCAATTAACCCATTTATAAATGGGTCTAAATTTCTATATGAACTTAGTATCATTAATTGGTTTCTTATTGTTAAGGTTATTGACAGTGATAGTGGTTGACATATGATGCCAATGTCCGGTGACTATATCTTGAATTCCGCCTTACAGACTGTAATGGATGCTTCCTAATTTCAGTTTTTGTTGCGCATTACCATTCTAGAATTTTTTTTAGTGGACTTTTATATAGTCGACTCATGTATTAATGGTTGTATTATCTTAAAAAGAACCATGTGTCAATCATTTAACAGGAAAGGAAGAAATCTCCAGTTAAAGACACAAAAAAACTAGACAGGATCATGGAGAGATGGAACACCTCATGTTTAAGTTATTTGAAAGATAACTGAATTTGACCTTGAAGCAGATTATTTCTGAGACAGATCAACCTGATGTAAGTCACTTTTTCCTTTACTTTTTTTCTAAAATAAATTGATTAAAGTTGATATGGGTTGGAAAACAAAAATGATTCTCTAGATCCTATTGTAAGCTACTGATGATCCAAAGCTGCCGCGATGGCAGAGAATGATTATAGCCATATGCAGCAACAACGTCTTAACGCTAATATTATTTGGTTTAATGGTTTAAGGTATACTATAGCATATTCAAAGTTCCTATAGTCAGATAATGCATACTATATGCTTTTAACATTATAATTCCTACAACATAGACAGGATTAAATGAGTCAAATGGGTAACAGAAAAGGCCGAAAGTTAGACCTATTAACATATACAGGGGTGAATGTGTCGATATTGCTTATCAGAAATCGTCAGGTTATGTATGACAAGCGTAAAGAAATAATATATGAAGTACTTGGCTTATGTTTTATGTAATATGTTTTTTCGTGTATCCATAATTACAGGTATGACTACTGCAACAAGACTATGAATGTGAATGTCACTGACCGCGATGAAATTCATCCGGTATGGATGATACTGTACCATAGCAAGAGTTGCACAGTGAGGTTGTGCTTAGTGCTGTAAAGAGGGTATGTTTTTTGTCCATAAGATAATCAAATCTATTTTATGGATTTTAAACTCCAAAGTAAAGTTTCATTATATTATAAATTTTAGTAACAACCATTTAAGCAGTTCATGGATGACCATGGTCACGAACATAGTAGTAACTGTCCAACGCCATAACGGATAAGCTAATCAAAATAATTATTAACCTATTACCGTAATTTAGGAAAAAGAAAAATAATTATTGATTGATGGGTGTTTAGTTGTTAACAGATTGGAATGGGAATTACGTGGTAGGAATGTGTCATTTAACTGATTTGTAATTGACTTAATTTATGGATAATCTTTTGTGCTGATAGCCTGATAGCCTTATTTAACCAAGTGCTACTCTGTCTATGCTGCAGAAAAATTGTCAGTAGAAATTAAATAAGGAAAACCATACTCCATTTTGCAATAGGGATCAAGCACATGAAGAAACGTTCAATTTGATTATGGCAGTATGTTATTTGGCTTCCGTGGATGGAGCTGAATACCTAAAGTACAAAGATCCTAAACAACCGATTGCTATTCGGATAAAAGCCTTGATGAAAAGAATGACGTTAGAGGAAAAGATTGACCAAATGACACAAATTGATGAAAAAGTTGCATCCAATGTCATCAAAAAGTGCATAGTAAACTGTTGTTGTGTTTTATCTTTGTGTATTGATGTTAGCTTTTTTGGCACATCTAAAAGTATTATTAAGCTATTCCATACTCTAAGTGGAAGAAAGTTCATTAAACAGTTTCTTAGTGTTTAATGTGTAGGTTATATGGGTCATTTTGATATATGGGATCATTTCAATAGTAATTGATTTGCAGTTGGTTTGGATGGAGATAAACACTTTAGGGGTGTTTGGAATTGTTCATTATAAACTGCTTATCTGATTAAAATTAGTATCACAAAAATAATATCGCAACTGCTTGTCTTAAACACATGAATAATTTATATATATATATATATATATATATATATATATATATATATATATATATATATATATATATATATATATATATTTATAATTGATTACATATTTTTATAGTCTTTTAAGATAAGTAACTTTATATATTAGTCTTACAATATTCATTAAAAAAATTTATAGATGGGCGGGTCTTGAAGCTAGTATGTATATATAGTAAACTAAAATGTTTAATAAAATTTGATTTATGTGTAAACCTCGTGCGTGCACGGGACTTATAACTAGTTACCCGAATAACCTAATTACTCAATTTTAATTAATCAATTATTTAATTATACATATTTTTTTCTAATCAAGCTTAAAAAATACTATATTTATACTATAAAAGAGTTTTAGTGTTGGCTTTTATATAAGTATATATCCAATATACATATAAATGTAAGTTCGATTTCAGTTCATTGTGCCAAAACTATATCTGAACCAAAAACTGAATATTAATTTCGGGACGGTTCGATTTTGGCAAATTCGGTTCGGTTACAAATTTGGTTTGGTTTTTTTTCGGTTCGATTTGGTTTTGGTTTTCGATTTTTGTGGGTGAAACCCGAATTCTGCACACTCCTAGGGTATGTTTGGCACGGAGCGCTATGGAGCTTTTTGAAGCGATGAGCGGTGAGCAATGAGCATTTTGGTTTTAGTAGTCGTTTGGCAATGGAGATGTGAGTTTTGCTATTGTTAGGAATGCTCATTTTTCAATGTTTCTTTAAAAAAAACGGTGAGCTGTGGCTACTGATCATAGCTCACTGCTACTTTTAACAAACATACACCTAGTGTACGGTAATTTTTTTTTTCTTTTATTATTATTTTTTTTTTTGTAAAGAATGTTAAAAGTGAGTAGGGGTATTCATAGTAGCAGCTCTGTAAAAAAGCATAGTTAATGCAAAATAGTGAATATGATAAATGAAAATTCATTCTATCAATCTACCAACTATAACAAGACATTTTTTTTATTGTAGTTACAAATATGTTGTTTGTCAAAACTCTTTTGAATAAAATAAAATGTGATACTTTTGTTGCATAACTAATCGATCGATTTTAAATATTGATTTGTTTTGAAGTTTATTAAAAAAGCACATTTATACATTTTCGAGAACCACATATACAAACTCCATTGGTCGGGCTTAACACGGCATAATACGCTTCCTAATGTATAAAATAATAAAGACAGTTTGTAAGAATGAGTTGAAAAGGTAATTTTACACTTATACTAGTAGACAAAATACAATATTGTTATTTACTTTTCATTATTTCCAAATGCAATAATCAACTATTTCACTTTCCTTGTTTAAACTTTAAAGCTAAATATGTACAACAAGGAATGTAATGCCCGCCGCGTTGCGGCGGGGCTTTTTTTTGCAAATTTTTTTACGGATAATGTTTGGGTGATGATGTCCTCTTTGGAATGAATGTTGTGTAGGGCAACTGCGTGTTGCGACGGAGCTAATTTTAACCGTTACAGTTAAAAAAAAAAAATAGGATAACTATAAAGTTATTTGATATGTTAAGGGTGCATTTTGAAATTCTTTTATTTAGAAACTATGTATATATTAAACTTCAACATTTTTTATAAAACCGTACGTACGTTAAAAGTATATCAATAATGTGCTTGTTTTGTTCGTTATTGAGAGGCCTTTTTGCCAATATTTTTTTTATTCACGAAACCGGTACGTATCTGTTAAATATTTGGCAAATAAAGTTTTTAACATAAAGAAGTCGTAAATATTAAAAAGTTCAGGGTGTGTTTTGTAACTAAAATTTATATTTAAAAAATGTTTGTTACATTTTTTTTTTTCTGTGAACCAATCAAATAAGTACCTGTAAAAAATTTGGTCAATAAATGTGGTCCAAAATTTGGTATCAACGGATCCCAAACATGAGGCCCAAAAAATAATTTTTTTAAACAACTTCAACGTCCTTGATTGAACCAGCACAACCTAGAAAACTCAAATCGTTTTGCATGTACCAAATATATTGAATTAAATTGACTTTGGTGAAAATTGTGAAGTTTATACTTGATTTTATTGGAAAAATGATTTCGTGAACAATGGCGCAAGTTTCGTAATTTTTCAAGTTCGTTTGCTATGCCAAATGAGTCCCGAATCGTTTTTGTGAAACGTTTAGCCAAATTGGCAGAAACACCCCCTCCGCCCCTATGTTTTATTTTCTACCCTCACATTTTAATTTACACTTCCACATATATAAACTCTTTTATTATATATTTTTTTTCTCATTTCTACATGTAGAACCTTGTAAAAATTTCTTGTAATTATATCGTTAATAAAACATATAATCTTTCATTATCGTTACTAACTCCCATTTTCTCGGAAAAATTTGAAATTTTTCTTATTATATTATTTTGTCATTATCACAAAATAATTTAATTCACGAAATGACGGAATTAATCCTCGACACGTTTCTCGAAACCTAAACATTTCATTTAAATCCTAATTATAATTTCTAATCCTAATTAAATTCCTAATTACAATTATAATCCAAACGGGCCCTTAATTATTCCAGCCCATCCTCGTTTACTATTCACAGGCCCAAGGCCACAAGCCCAACTTCCAAATTCTTATTATCTCATTTGTTCGACTAAGCTTCAAGCCTCCCAAAACGCCTCGTTTATTCTCGATTCTTATACACAGCGCACCAATATTTTTACACCATCTCGTTTACCACCTAGCCAACTATTAGTGTGTCAAATCCCAAGTTCATTGGACGACGTTTGATACGTTTTTAAGGGGCAAAGTGTTTGACGAATATACATATCAATCGATCCATATATTATTCAAAACTTAACCGTTTTGATTCTCGTTTGTTCCTACGTGTTCCTAATAACATTTATAACATGTTTTCATGTTTAAATGTCATCTATGATCAGCTATAATCAAGTGGTACGAGATTATGCAAATCGTGTATGAAATGAAATGGATGTCGACATCTTTATGATTCACCAAGACAACCTTCCATTATTTGTGCACTCTCATTCCATATTTTAACAATATATTTCATCCTAGAACCTAGGTTTTACTGACATTGCATAGTACATATAGTTTCCTTGAAATATTTCACACTTACGTGTGATATATTGAGACCATATATAGCATACATGCATGCACCCGTTCCTCACAATTCTCATACACCTTCAACTATTTATTTCTTCCTAAAAACTATTCCTAAGAGCCAGAAGTCGATTGCCATTTAGTTTGGACGCAAGAAAAGGATTATTGGGTTTAAGTTATACGTATAATATTTGGGTTATACTTTGAACGAGATTATCCTTGTGTTCCATACATCCACTCTCGACTCTCTACCACCTAAAGGGTGTTGTAAGTTATTTCCTACTCGTTTCCATCAAGTTCACACGTTAAATATAGTCATGCACCTTGTTTATATTTTTTCGATCGTATATAAGGTTACATATATATTTCACATACATATTGTCATATAGAACACTAAACGTGGCTAGCCTCTATCTTGGAAGGCCTAGGAGTCACGTAGCACACAAAGTTCACGTTAGCTTAAACGTTACATGCATCACACGATCATATTTTGAACCATGTTACATCGTATGAAAACTTACTTAAACACTTAGAAATATTTTCAAGTTTTTCAAATATATAAACGATACAAACATGCTAGAAAACGCTCGTATATCATTAAATTTCACGTAACAAGAGTACCATATTTTTACACGACTCAATAGACCACCTAGAATACTACCACTTTCATTTATACAACTTGTAAAAATACTCACGTTTCGACACATAAACTTATCCATTTTAAATCGACATTAACAAGAATTCCAAATCCAAACTTTATTTTAAAAACTTAATATTTCGTTTGGGCTTATACTGAGCCCAATAAGGTGTAACGATCCATAAGCCCACTGGGCCCATATGAAACATTTTTAGAATCATAAAAATAGTCCAAGGCCAGGCCCAAAATATTTTCTATGCCCTCGCCTCTAAAAATCTTAACGGGCCTTAATTTGGTTCGTTAAGGGCCCATAAGCTAAAAAAAATAAGCTTTTCATGAAATAAGCAGTTAAAATAAGCTTATTATTTACTTAATAAGCCACGGAAATTTTTAGAAAATTTTTATATTCATTTTTGTAATTTTGGACTAAAAATGTAACGCGACGACACCTAGAAGGACTAAAAGTGTAAATATTGAAAAGTAAGGACTAAAACTGTAAAAACAGAAACTTAAGGGTAAAAATTGATGAAAGTTAATATTCTAAGCCTAGTATTGATTATTGGACAATTAGAGGACTATAGTTGAACTTATTTATAAAAATGACTAACGGTGTAACGCAAATATCGTTAGAGTAAAAATGGTAAAATTGGAAAAAGGACAAGGACTAAATGATGAGGCGAAAAATGATCCGTTTTTAGGAGGTCATTTAAGCCCGAATTCGAATTTATTTGATCAAATATTGCCCTAAATCGTTCCTTTTGTGATTTTAGGTACTTTGGGAGTGAAATCTGGAAAAGGAAGCAATTCGGACGTTTTTGGAGCATAAAAGTGAAGAAAACGCCAAAGTCTTAATTTTCCATGCTGGGAACAGTGCATGACGGCGTCAAGAGGAGTTTCTTGACGGCGTCAAGAGTAAAAGTCCGTGACGACCCAGAAGAGTTTTGACGGCGTCACGTAGGAAGGGCGTCAAGAGTAAAAGAGTCATGACGGTCTGGAAGTGTATAAGTCTTGACGGCGTCAGAAGTAGATCTAGGCAGTCCGAGAAGAGTTTTGGCGGCGAGGTGACGGCGTCACAAGTTTATTCTTGACGCCGTCAGACTCATTTTTCTATATATAGTTTTCTAATTTTTCACATTAAAGAGAGAAGTTTTGGGAGAAACCCTAAGTACGATTTTGGTGTAACTTTACAGGTTTTTCAAGGGTTCCAACCCCTTGATACCTTGCATGATTAATCAAGATAAGTGTTCTTCTAATTCAATCAATATGTCTATGTGTTGGTTGTCTATATCATGTTCTTGTCTTAATTCTATCATGCTAGGCTAGATCTCCTTTGTGTTTGCTTAGATCTAATAAAACCTAGATATTGATTATGTGCTGATTACTTGTTTATTCTTGTCTTGGATGAATGATATTATATGTTAGGCTTAAAAAAACTGGCAGATCTCCAATTGGTAACATGCTTGAACGTCTTAAGAAACATGAACCAACGCGCACTAGGTCTTTATTGGTTGTATTTAATGCATGAGCCACTGTTTACAATCCCTATAGTTGTGCTGGGCATGGTGTACGAGGAGATAAGAGCTCATAGAATTGGGGAGTTATGTGTGCCACCCCATGAATGGTATTAAGGAATACAATCCATCATCCATGCAATTATAACAAGTAATTAACGTGTAAAAGATATCTAGGGAGTAGTGAAATCTAAGTAAACATATTTTCTCCAATTACTGCTCACAACTTTAGTATAAATTAGTTTACTTTCATTTTTAGTATTTTATTTTGATTGCATCTTAGTATTGGGTTAGTTGAATAACAACTAATTCCGCCCACTCCTCCAAAACCCGAGATTTTAATTTGCTTTCTAAAAAAATATAAAAACACAAAAATAATCATCCCTCACCTTTAGAACTAGTATTTAGGCTTTCTAATCCTAGCGACACTATTCCTAAGCTGAACGATCAATCCCCCGGTACTTGTCACTATACTATACTACAACGATCAGGTACACTGCCTGGTGGGGGTTGTAAGCTTCTCGAGATCCCTCGAGAGGTAAAGCCTGTTGCGATTCCCACGCATCAAGTTTTTGGCGCCGCAGCCCGGGGAATAGTTATTGTCTAGGTTAGAATTTCTTTTTATTAGGTCTACTTGCTAGATTCCTTTCTAGTAAGATTTTATTTTTTATTTTTAGGTTTTCTTTAGTCTATCTCATTTCTTCGTGCCTTTGTTCGTAACTCCTTACCATCCGACATCATGGAAGGTGGTAACATCTTTGAACCCGTCATCCCACCACAACATAACCCACCACTAGAACCCCTTAGGCCCCGAACCTTAGGAGAGTATTCCCGACCTAGCCACCAAGGCTACCGAAACACCATTGAGCTCACCGGAGCCAATGTGACCCCCTTGTGATCCGACACCATCCGGTTGGTGCAAAGCGGATGTGCATTCCATGGACTTCGTTCCGAAGATCCAAACCAACATCTTAAGGACTTTCTCAAAATCGTAGGTTCCATAGACCTAGGTGTTGAAACTAGAGAGACTACCCGTTTACGCCTATTCCAATTCTCTCTACGGGATCAAGCTAGTCAATGGCTTGAGCGTTTACCTGCGGGATCCATCACCGCATGGGAGGATCTCACCACTCGTTTCCTTGCTCAATTTTTCCCACCGGGAAGAACTACTAAGCTTAGAAATGACATCTTGATGTTCCAACAACGTCAAAATGAATCTCTTTATGAAGCATGGACTCGTTTCAAGGACTTACTCCAAAAAGTCCCTCATCATGGCATAGATCTTTGGCTCCAAGTCCAAATTTTTTATGACCATATCGACATCTCCACGAGGCGAGCCATTGACCAATCGGCCGGTGGTAAGCTACGTGATCTTAGTGCGGAACAATCATGGGAACTCATATAAGATCTTGCTCTCTATGACAACGAAAGTTGGAATGATTGATTGGTTCCAAACCGTCAGATGTTATTGACCAAGGTCAACAAGTCAAAGACAGCCTAGAATCAATACTCCGGTGATAGTATAGTGTTTTCCCGGGTCGTTAAAGTCCCAGCGAGATCGAAATGGTGTTTTTGGAAATCGTTTATGAGAAAGTGGCACTGAGGACAGTAGCCAGATGATGTGGGAATGATATTGTTACTGTTATTTTGGTATTTGTACACAGATATAATATTCACAAAAATCAGATAACAGATATATGCACGTATTCACAATTCAGATTTACGCAATCGGACTGAAAAAGTGGGATTTTGGTATTTATCAAACTACAGGGGGTGCTTTTGACACTTTTTAAAACTTAAAATTAAAAATGGAAATGAAATTATGAAAATGATTAAAATACTATTTAAATATTATTTAATTAATTAAACTATTTAAAATCTAAATTAAAATCTAATTTAAATTAACTAAAAATGACAAATGATATAAATTAAACAAAAAATTAGCAAAAATATTTTCTAAACCTAAATCAGAACTTGAAGAAAGTATAAAAAAATAAAAATAAATATTTTTGTCTTTTTGTGGGTTTTTTATAAATTAAAAACTATTTAACTAAATTAAACTAATTAAACTACTTTTAATTATTATTAATACTAAACTAACTTAGAAAATTACAAGAAAATTTATAAAATTACTTAACCATCACTGGAATCCTACAAAATTATGAAAACTCTAATTTAACTAAAGTCTAATTTAAACAAACAAAATAAGAAAAATATAAAATGAACAGTAGAATTTCAAAATATATTTTCTAAAAATCTATTACACTATATTGGAGCTAGGAAAAATATAAAAACTAAGTTTTACTTTATAAAAACTAAATATGAGATTTATTACTTAATATTAATTAATAAACAAGAAAACTAAAATTAAATCTAATTAATACTAAATGACAGAATAAAAATCTAGAAAAATTACTAAAAATACTTTACTATATAAGGTAATTAATAAAAATATAAAAACACTAAGTACTTACTTAAAATCTAAAAATGAAAATTAAAATTAAGTTGAATTAAATAGAAACTATCACTTATTTTAACTTTGGATTTTTTGGATTTTTCTTTTACAAACTTGATTAATACCTAAAAACAACTACTTTTAATGAAAACAACTTTTTTATAAATGAAAAATAAGCACTTTGCACCCCCTTTGCTTATTCAGTTGACTTTTGTTGACTGATTGGGCAAATGAGCTCAAATGAGCTTGTGTGGGTCCCACAATGATGAAAACAGATGCAAATAAGTTAAACAAACAACAATAAGCCAGAAATAACCAACAATGATCACAATTAAGCTGAATTAGACCAAATAAGCACTTTCCAAAATGAGATAGAACACAGATCTGGGACAAACTAATGGGCTTAAGTCAAGTGGGGTCCACAGTCCTAGGGGTCAAACCATGAGTCAATATCTCAAGTCTGGTAGGAGGGGGGTTGGGAGAACCCAAATCCTAGGGCTGAGGATCACTATGTTGGTCAGAAAACCACCACCAAGTGGTGGTGGAGGTGGTGTAGGCTGCTGAGACAGAGCAGACCTTGCCCTGCACCTAACTTTGGGCAAAGGTGGGGGCCCACACAAAATTTGCAAAAATAAGAAAATGGTGGATTCCTAAAATTGAGGTGGAGTGCATAAACTTGTAAAAAGCACAAAGACTAAATCCAAGCTCAAAAATCACAAATATTCACCCAAAATCTGGGTTTCTCACTGATTATGCATTTTGACTTTTTGAGGTTTTGTGAATTTTGACCAAGTTGAGCTTTGATTCCTAGTCTACTGATTGTAAAACATGTAAATAGCTAAAATGAAACTAATCTAACCTAAGGTGTCATCTTATAAGCTAAAATGAGGGATTAAGAAACTCAATACCTTGACAGTAAACAGTTAAGAGGTTTCTATGGTAAATTTTGACTTATGCAGAAAATCCTAGGATTTATTGACTTAGCTTGAGCTAATATTGGATAGTAAACATGTCTTAACCATTATAAGTAACAAAAACTACCAAGGACCCCTGGAAACAGGTGATACCAAACACCCCTTATACCCTTGACTGTTGGAATTTTTAAGTAAAAAATGAATTTGAACAAAGGCTTTCTGAGCAAAGTGAGCTAGGTGTGTCTAAAACCTACTGAGAAGCCATAAACAGAACCAAGTAAGTAGTATCCACTAAGCAAATTGCAAAGGCTAATTTGAGCTAGTTCAAACAGTTAACAAATGAAATAACTAGAACACTATGACAACTTCAAAACTAAACTAAGGTATGAATAACTCACTAATAGAAACTTGAATAAGCATAAACAAACAAGGAACAAGCATTGAGCAATACAAACAAACATAAATTAGTTAGATACAAGGATTTATGCAGAAAGTATAGAATGGCTTACAACTTGTCCAAAGCAAAGCACTGAGAAATTGTGAAACCAAGGACAACCTACTTGACTCCCATGAGTCTCTATTACACCCAATACAATTATTCAACTGAGCTCAAGCCATCTTCTTCATCTCTTCTCTCTTTCATTTTTCACTATTATTTTTTTTTTTTGTATTTTTGATTTTTGTAAATGGAAACTGATTTTAAAACATTAGAAGCTTATAAAAACTGGTTAATAACTGAAATGAGCTTAGAGAACCATGAACTAACAACTTTAACAGAGTTGAGTGAGTTTGTCAAATTCACTCAAAAAATGCAAAATTTAAATTCTCAAAAGGTAACCTGGAATTAAAGACTAAAATAGCTTACATTACATAAGTTAAACGGATTACAATCACTTTTCACTAAAAATTACAACTGAATTTTAAATTTCATAATCTACGATTACCTAAAACTAAAACTACTCTCATTATTATTCTTCCCTGCTCCTTCTTCTCTTTTATACACCCAATTGTATCTTGTGGGTCCCACTAGCCAAATCCCAGCAATAAAAAAGCCACTTGGATCACTTTTGCTCTCTTTGCAATTTTGGCGGGAAAGGCTTATTTGACCAATTGGGACTGAGGTTGCAATTGGGGGGTGGTGGAATGATGTGATTGGTGTTGGAAGGTGTGATATGGAGGGATAAGGTTGGTGGTGGCAGAGGTACAAGTGGAGGGGGGAAACCAGGGATGGTATTGGTGGTTTGGCTGTGGGAGGGAAAGTGAAGGTGAGGGTGGTATATGGTTTTGGTTTGACCGGGGTCAAAGGTTGACCCGGTTTAATTTTACAAAGGGGTGTGGGCTGGGAAATGGTTGGGCCCAAAGGGAGTGGATCAGATTTTAAGTTGGGTTGGATTTTGTGTTTAGAAAACAATAGGGTCCATTTGGTATTATTTAGTATTTTAGGAAATCACAAGGACCAATTTTGTAATAAGTTGAAAGTTGAGGGCTGTTTTATGTAATTTCCACAAAGTAATCAAAATGGACCATATTTGTCATGTGTAAATAGTACAAGGGGTATTTTGGATATTTTTTCACTTTTTAAACACCCGGGGACTAAATCTGCCAAAACACCAAACTTCAGGGACCTGACTTGTAATTTCACCAAACTTGCAATCAAGGATCAATCCTGCCATAAAAGATTAGAACAAGGACAAAATTTGTTTTTCTCAAAGTTTTCATATCCCAGGGACTATTTTTGTCGATTTTCAAAGTACAGGGACTAAACTTGTAATTTTGTGAAACTTTTCACCAAAGGACTAATTATGTCACTTTTTGATTTAAAAGGACCTTTGGTGACTTTTTCAAGTTTTTAGAACAACCAGGGACTAGATTTGATAATTTTTGAAAGTTGAGGGACTGAAACTGCCAATTATGCAAACTTTGTGCGTTTTTCATCTGTTTTTGATTAATTTGCATTTGAGACATATAAAACACATTCCTGGGTTATTTTTACTATTTTGATACAATATTGAGTGTTTTTAGATGTTTTGGCAGCTTAGAAAAGGTAAAAATGATGAGTATTTACACACTCATCAATCCCCCACACTAAAACATTGCTAGTCCCTAGCAATCTTTTGAGAAAAACTGGATGGATTTGAAAAACTCTTTACCAAAAGCCATCACTTCTGGAGTAGCCAGGTGTAAGAACTGTGGCACACCTGATAACCGTGTGATTTTGAGCAAACCACCAGCTGTCAACGGATTTGATTTGTCTTTACCAAAAGCCGTTTGCTTCTGGACTAGCCAGCATCTTGATGGACTAAGTCAACATCTTGGTGAGCTGATTACCAATTATGGATTTTCCACGGCCTTTACTACAAGCCATAATCTTGCGGGCTAGTCAACTCATTTGCTTATGAGGATACGGGGGAGCTGAGGAACCATACAATTTTTGGCAAATTGCCAGCCATCAACGGGTTTGAGATGTCTTTACCAAGAGCCGTTTGCTCCTGGACTAGCCAATCCATTTGTCATTTAGACTTTGGCGGACTGATTACCATAAAAAATTTTGAACTTTAGTGAAAAATTTTTGAAAAATTTTGGTCAAAAAAGGGGGTATGAGCTAGTAAAATGTGATAAAATTCGCTAGAATAGCGAATACCCCCCACACTAAGCATGAATATTGTCCTCAATATTCAAAGTCCCGGCTATTATGCTGACTCTTGGAACGTAAAAGGGCAACATTACAAGCTAAGCGTGGAAACACAATTTTGTTTTTCACTTTTGTAATCATAGCATGGGGGACTCCCCCACACTTAGGGAGAAAACCCTATAAGCATGCTACTGTTTTTGTTTACCGAGTCGTTAGCTTGACTCGACCCCGAATTCATTTGTCCTTTGGGAAGCATGATGTGGAAGAAACAATCTCAATCGGACTTTCATTCAAGATGTTTGGATAAACATTTGAAGCACATGAAAGTTCCACACCGATGAGACATAAACCCAGCTCAAGATAATGATACATGAAAATGCCGGGATCAAATATGGTGTCTTCATTCCCGAAGGAGTGAAGAACAGGAGACGTCACCCTGTAGGTGAAGAAGAGGAAGAAAACCATGATGAAAATCATGATAAGATCTTCTTCCTCGAAGGCAGGCTCATTAGCCTGATTTTAGATTTCAAAGGTTAAGCTCGAAAACATCCCGGGAGGGTGGGTGGGATTTTGCAAATTCTCATGATTGAGAGCATCTCCCCCCGGGATATCAAACTCCGGAGGAGTCATGATATGAGTGAGTTCACATGAGAACTCATCAAATGTGAATGAATCATATTCTGGATTGATGTGCGTGAGTTCACATGAGAACTCATCGAAGGTAAATGATTCATAATCGGGGAGAGAATTATGAGAATGAGAAGTGGTACTGCCACTAATCTTCTCTCCCATAGGATCAAAAGTAAAGGCTTCAAATTCCGGTATAGAGTCATCGGAGAGAATGTCACTATCCTTTATGGGGATAGGAGATGAAATAGGTTTCTCTTTGAAAGCCTCAATTTTAGAAATGAGGAGATTGACTTTCACTAATGTTGCACGAAGTGCTTCATCTTTGATTTCAATAGCAATCTCATCATTCTCTTCTTCTAAGCTCACTTGCTGAGAAGGTAAATCTTCCACATAACTGATGTCTCCAGAAGATAAAGAATTTTCATCAGCATGTGAAGTACTAAGCTCGATGTCAGGATTAGAGTTTAAAAGATTTTCAGTTTCTCCCATATCGGCTTCAAGATCAAGGAGACCATCATCATTTCCCAAAGGAAGTGGATTGATGTGAGTAAGTTCGTTTGTGAACTCCTCAATAAGAGGGTCAACATCCGAATGAGGCAATGGTGCCTCCTCATACTCAACTTCTCCATAAGATGTACAATCATCATTAAAATCGGAGAAAGTCTCAAAATGATCTTTTGGATTTTCAGGGTGAGCAGGTAGATCACACATAAGATCAGAAGTTCCCTGTGACTCTCTTGGGATTGGGACAAGGATCTCAGCACTAGACTTTATTAATTCGTCCGATTCCTTATTAGGAATAGTGCTAAGATGCTCATCCCCCATGATTAGAGAGTGAGTGTGAACTTCGGGTGTGATAACAGTACACTGAGGGAGTTGAGAAGGACTAGCAGTCATGGTTTCTACAAGTTCCATGATTTCTACTGCTAGTGATTCAATCATAATCTTTTCTCCCTGTATTTCTACTGAAGCAGTTTCAAGAGGTTTCTCGGATACCTTTGGGATTGGAACAAGGTCATCAATCTCCTCAAGAGGATAGCTTTTGACTTCCTTGTCCCCCATTGGCAAGATATCTGAAGTTTTCTTAGGTTTTTCCTCTTGAAATGGCTCATCCTCATCACTTTCATCCTCAAAATAAAATGAGTTAACAGGAGGCTTTTGTTTTTTAAGAATCAAATCCTTAAGACAGTTTATACTATCTTGAATGGTCTTGTTGAATTGAGTTTGATTCGTAATTATTTTAGTAATCAATTCAGCTCTAGCTAACTCGTCCTGAGGTGGTGGTTGAGGGTTTGTGTATTGTGAGGGCTGGTTAAAACCAAATTCATGATTGTTACAAGGAACCTGTTCATAGACAAACTGATCCCTAATTTGAGAATCAGAGCTGTAGTGAGGGCCACCACAATACTCACAACAGTAAAACTGTTGAGTTTGGTTTGGTGTATTTTGATACGAAGCATTATTGAGATTTGGATAATATGATTCTTGCTCGTATGAATGTGATGGGTAGTTGGAAAAATTTGAGGAGTTGTTGAATGAGTTCTGGTTAGGATCATAAGCAAATGAATTCCTCGAACCATAAAACAAACAACTCCCGTCTCGAATATCGTTACCACATTGTACACATGTACACCAACGACATGGAAAACCGAAAAGTGGCTCACCACAACCGACACAAGGAACAAAAGCCGGAGGTGGGACAAGTGGTGTGCTTTTAGAGCTAGCAATTTCCACCACTTCCGTTATAGTCTCGGGTTTTTGAATGTGAAGATTAGGCAAGCCGTTATTTTCAGTCACAGCTCTAAGCTCTTGGTTTTTGTGTATAACCGTATATCGTGAAAGGTTTGGAGCAATTGTGAGCTTAGATTTTTGGAAAACCGTAGGTTGGACGTATTTAGCACTTCCATAATCAGAGGAAAGTACAGGGTCCTTTGTCACCCCGGTTTCTCGTTCCATTTCCCTCATTGGAGAGGGAATAGGAATCGAAGGTTCATCATAATCAACACGACATCTCGATATCTTTGACAAGGCCATAAGTTTTTCAATGTTGCTCTCATAGGCCCTTTGTTCAAAGAAATCGTCATCGAGAGATGCCATTAATTACGGGACAAGTGGAAGGAGTGAGAATCAAAAGGATAGAGGGTAAAGGGATGAAGAATCAAAAAGGTGAGAGGGTAAAGGTGAATATTTTTGGTATTTTCGGGAAACATGTTTAGTGCACATGCACCAAAAACAATTTTTCAAAACAAAATTGAGGCAAAACCACAGTGAACTTAAACCAATAATCACAAGTGAATGGCTTCTTTGAAAAAGGTACACCACTCACAGGGATATAAAGGCAAGTTTTAATCTTAAGTTTGAGAACTTATTATGGGTTTATTAATTAATTTGAAAAACTGCTTTAGGCTTATGGGTGTGTGTGCAGAAAACTTGGGAAATATTTTTGGAACTGATTCGTTAACCGAAATCGTCCCTTTAAGATTACTCGCAGGCTGGCGGGAGGAAGTAAATAGGTTTCCTCTTCAGTTTGCAATTTAATGTCAGAACTTACCTTAAACCAACTGTTTCAGGTTGTAATCTTAAAGAACACGAAGTAATTTAACTTCACAGTTTGTTTTTGATTGTTTTTAATTTTTTTGGTGTTTTCAACACTTCAGGAGAAGTGTTAATGAACATTTTTGATATGATTATATTTTTACAAAAAACTTTTTTTTTACAAATTTGTGTGAAATTTGTACAGGGAGGGTTTTGAAAACCACTAAACTTAAAAAGATTTTATAAAACACGCAACAACCTCCCCGGCAGCGACACCAAATTTTGATTTGTTCCAAACCGTCAGATGTTATTGACCAAGGTCAACAAGTCAAAGACAGCCTAGAATCAATACTCCGGTGATAGTATAGTGTTTTCCCGGGTCGTTAAAGTCCCAGCAAGATCGAAATGGTGTTTTTGGAAATCGTTTATGAGAAAGTGGCACTGAGGACAGTAGCCAGATGATGTGGGAATGATATTGCTACTGTTATTTTGGTATTTGTACACAGATATAATATTCACAAAAATCAGATAACAGATATATGCATGTATTCACAATTCAGATTTACGCAATCGGACTGAAAAAGTGGGATTTTGGTATTTATCAAACTACAGGGGGTGCTTTTGACACTTTTTAAAACCTAAAATTAAAAATGGAAATGAAATTATGAAAATGATTAAAATACTATTTAAATATTATTTAATTAATTAAACTATTTAAAATCTAAATTAAAATCTAATTTAAATTAACTAAAAATGACAAATGATATAAATTAAACAAAAAATTAGCAAAAATATTTTCTAAACCTAAATTAGAACTTGAAGAAAGTATAAAAAAATAAAAATAAATATTTTTGTCTTTTTGTGGGTTTTTTATAAATTAAAAACTATTTAACTAAATTAAACTAATTAAACCACTTTTAATTATTATTAATACTAAACTAACTTATAAAATTACAAGAAAATTTATAAAATTACTTAACCATCACTGGAATCCTAAAAAATTATGAAAACTCTAAAAATTATGTTTTAAGATTAATCCACTAATTATTTACCTTTTAATTAACTAAAGTCTAATTTAAACAAACAAAATAAGAAAAATATAAAATGAACAGTAGAATTTCAAAATATATTTTCTAAAAATCTATTACACTATATTGGAGCTAGGAAAAATATAAAAACTAAGTTTTAATTTATAAAAACTAAATATGAGATTTATTACTTAATATTAATTAATAAACAAGAAAACTAAAATTAAATCTAATTAATACTAAATGACAGAATAAAAATCTAGAAAAATTACTAAAAATACTTTACTATATAAGGTAATTAATAAAAATATAAAAACACTAAGTACTTACTTAAAATCTAAAAATGAAAATTAAAATTAAGTTGAATTAAATAGAAACTATCACTTATTTTAACTTTGGATTTTTTGGATTTTTCTTTTACAAACTTGATTAATACCTAAAAACAACTACTTTTAATGAAAACAACTTTTTTATAAATGAAAAATAAGCACTTTGCACCCCCTTTGCTTATTCAGTTGACTTTTGTTGACTGATTGGGCAAATGAGCTCAAATGAGCTTGTGTGGGTCCCACAATGATGAAAACAGATGCAAATAAGGTAAACAAACAACAATAAGCCAGAAATAACCAACACTGATCACAATTAAGCTGAATTAGACCAAATAAGCACTTTCCAAAATGAGATAGAACACAGATCTGGGACAAACTAATGGGCTTAAGTCAAGTGGGGTCCACAGTCCTAGGGGTCAAACCATGAGTCAATATCTCAAGTCTGGTAGGAGGGGGTTGGGAGAACCCAAATCCTAGGGCTGAGGATCACTATGTTGGTCAGAAAACCACCACCAAGTGGTGGTGGTGGTGGTGTAGGCTGCTGAGACAGAGCAGACCTTGCCCTGCACCTAACTTTGGGCAAAGGTGGGGGCCCACACAAAATTTGCAAAAATAAGAAAATGGTGGATTCCTAAAATTGAGGTGGAGGGCATAAACTTGTAAAAAGCACAAAGACTAAATCCAAGCTCAAAAATCACAAATATTCACCCAAAATTTGGGTTTCTCACTGATTATGCATTTTGACTTTTTGAGGTTTTGTGAATTTTGACCAAGTTGAGCTTTGATTCCTAGTCTACTGATTGTAAAACATGTAAATAGCTAAAATGAAACTAATCTAACCTAAGGTGTCATCTTATAAGCTAAAATGAGGGATTAAGAAACTCAATACCTTGACAGTAAACAGTTAAGAGGTTTCTATGGTAAATTTTGACTTATGCAGAAAATCCTAGGATTTATTGACTTAGCTTGAGCTAATATTGGATAGTAAACATGTCTTAACCATTATAAGTAACAAAAACTACCAAGGACCCCTGGAAACAGGTGATACCAAACACCCCTTATACCCTTAACTGTTGGAATTTTTAAGTAAAAAATGAATTTGAACAAAGGCTTTCTGAGCAAAGTGAGCTAGGTGTGTCTAAAACCTACTGAGAAGCCATAAACAGAACCAAGTAAGTAGTATCCACTAAGCAAATTGCAAAGGCTAATTTGAGCTAGTTCAAACAGTTAACAAATGAAATAACTAGAACACTATGACAACTTCAAAACTAAACTAAGGTATGAATAACTCACTAATAGAAACTTGAATAAGCATAAACAAACAAGGAACAAGCACTGAGCAATACAAACAAACATAAATTAGTTAGATACAAGGACTTATGCAGAAAGTATAGAATGGCTTACAACTTGTCCAAAGCAAAGCACTGAGAAATTGTGAAACCAAGGACAACCTACTTGACTCCCATGAGTCTCTATTACACCCAATACAATTATTCAACTGAGCTCAAGCCATCTTCTTCATCTCTTCTCTCTTTCATTTTTCACTATTATTATTTTTTTGTATTTTTGATTTTTGTAAATGGAAACTGATTTTAAAACATTAGAAGCTTATAAAAACTGGTTAATAACTGAAATGAGCTTAGAGAACCATGAACTAACAACTTTAACAGAGTTGAGTGAGTTTGTCAAATTCACTCAAAAAATGCAAAATTTAAATTCTCAAAAGGTAACCTGGAATTAAAGACTAAAATAGCTTACATTACATAAGTTAAACGGATTACAATCACTTTTCACTAAAAATTACAACTGAATTTTAAATTTCATAATCTACGATTACCTAAAACTAAAACTACTCTCATTATTATTCTTCCCTGCTCCTTCTTCTCTTTTATACACCCAATTGTATCTTGTGGGTCCCACTAGCCAAATCCCAGCAATAAAAAAGCCACTTGGATCACTTTTGCTCTCTTTGCAATTTTGGCGGGAAAGGCTTATTTGACCAATTGGGACTGAGGTTGCAATTGGGGGGTAGTGGAATGATGTGATTGGTGTTGGAAGGTGTGATATGGAGGGATAAGGTTGGTGGTGGCAGAGGTGCAAGTGGAGGGGGAAAACCAGGTATGGTATTGGTGGTTTGGCTGTGGGAGGGAAAGTAAATGTGAGGGTGGTATATGGTTTTGGTTTGACCGGGGTCAAAGGTTGACCCGGTTTAATTTTACAAAGGGGTGTGGGCTGGGAAATGGTTGGGCCCAAAGGGAGTGGATCAGATTTTAAGTTGGGTTGGATTTTGTGTTTAGAAAACAATAGGGTCCATTTGGTATTATTTAGTATTTTAGGAAATCACAAGGACCAATTTTGTAATAAGTTGAAAGTTGAGGGCTGTTTTATGTAATTTCCACAAAGTAATCAAAATGTACCATATTTGTCATGTGTAAATAGTACAAGGGGTATTTTGGATATTTTTTCACTTTTTAAACACACAGGGACTAAATCTGCCAAAACACCAAACTTCAGGGACCTGACTTGTAATTTCACCAAACTTGCAATCAAGTATCAATCCTGCCATAAAAGATTAGAACAAGGACAAAATTTGTTTTTCTCAAAGTTTTCATATCCCAGGGACTATTTTTGTCGATTTTCAAAGTACAGGGACTAAACTTGTAATTTTGTGAAACTTTTCACCATAGGACTAATTATGTCACTTTTTGATTTAAAAGGACCTTTGGTGACTTTTTCAAGTTTTTAGAACAACCAGGGACTAGATTTGATAATTTTTGAAAGTTGAGGGACTGAAACTGCCAATTATGCAAACTTTGTGCGTTTTTCATCTGTTTTTGATTATTTTGCATTTGAGACATATAAAACACATTCCTGGGATATTTTTACTATTTTGATAAATATTGAGTGTTTTTAGATGTTTTGGCAGCTTAGAAAAGGTAAAAATGATGAGTATTTACACACTCATCAATGATCCCCGTGATTTGAACAAAACGGTCAAGGCAATATCTTTGCCTTCGAACAATTCTAGCACTCCCGACCGTAGGATCATGGAACTTGAGGACCAAGTCAAGTTTCTCATGAAATCTTACGAAGCTCCGAAGCCTTCAAGCCAAGTGAACAAAATCACTTCTTCATGCGAATTATGTAGTGGTCCCCATGACACTCGTGATTGTGTGGAACTCCCTGGAACAGCTTTTGCGGACTACGCATCCATGCGTACCGACGAAGCGGGAGATAAGTGGTACACTTTCAAGCCCGAGCCAAACACTTACGGTGATTCATACAACCCCTCTTGGAAAAATCACCCAAACCTTAGGTGGAAACAAAATCAACCCAATTCTTCCAATCCGCCTAATCGTTACCAACCAAACGGTCCACCATCCAACCGTACTTTCAACAACAATCCTTCTAACAACTATGGTAGTACCAACAATCTTGAAGGATTGATGACAAAGTTCATGGCATCTCAAGAAGCCCGCATAGCTAGGTTTGAAACCGAATTCAACCAACAACAAACGGAGATGACCAACAAGATTGACAACTTGTTGAAAGCCCTCAACAACCAAGTGTTAATCACACCTAGGAAGGACACTAGGGACACCAATAGTGGAACCCAAATTAAGGATCCCTCTTCATCCAAACATGTCCACTTTGTCAATGTTGTCACCATTAAACCGATAGATAAGGAGGTAGAGAGGAGTGACCAGGGTGAAGTTAGAGTAGAAGCCGAGGTTAAGGATGAGAATAGGGAGGTTAGGGTTAACAAGGAAAAGGAGTTAGAGGAGGTAGAGCCTATAGAAAAATACTTTGATAAGTTGCCCACCGAAGAAGAACGGGAGTACCATAAGGATCTATTCGATAGTCCCGAGAGACCATATATCTTCGGCACACCCCTTATCAAAATGGGAGACCCCTCTAACATTAACATCCCATGCAATATCGGGCACATGCATATATGGAAAGCTTACATCGACCTTAGATTCCCCGTGAACATCATGACTAGGACTTATTACAATTGGGTGATGAAGAAGCAACTTAATTTTAGGATGATGCCCGGTAAGAATCTGATAAGTAATTTTGCAGGAAGAGTGAAGGGATTACATGTTATTATAGGGAATCTCACCTATGAAATCGATTTTATGATAGTGGAAGACATTCGTCCGGTGATAGATGCTTGCCTAAGCCAAATAGTATTCGGAAAACCATTTGTTGAAGCCACTAGGATGAGTTATGATCCAACTTTAGGGATAGTTAGATTTAAGAAAAAGAACGATGAGGTTGCCTATCAAATGCCCTACAAGATTGAACAATACCGCCTTCTCTCTAATTTCAAAAAAAAACCACAAGCAAGCGGCTTATTATAGGAATGAGGAGGATAGACGTAGAGGAGTAGAATATGTAAAGAATAGGATGCTTGGTTTCTATAAAGAATGCTTACAACTAGGTCCGGAATACAAAACTGGTTTAGAAGACGACCTAGAGAATGGGACCAATGATGAAGTCACGTAGTAACCCATGACCTTGAGTCTAGCTACAAGACTCGTAAATAAAGATAAGCGCTTCTTGGGAGGCAACCCATGTTTTGTGTGATTTTATTTGTTTGATTGTTATTTGCTTCCGTATGCATGCTTTATTTTTATTGTTGGTAGATCATGTTTCTAAACTAAAATGTGGAAATACTTTACTTTGTTGTTTTGGCCTAGTCTTAACTCCACCTAGAAGTATTTTTGCAAAAGATAAGTGTAAGGGGAAACCCCAAATATGTTTTTAAGAAACAACCCAATCATGATTCTCCACAATATTAAATGAACATGTATATTCGTATTTGTTAGAGTCAAATACTTGTATTGAGTCATAATGAAGTTTTGCAGGATTTTCCAGGAAGTAGGACCAAGTTTTTCCAGAAATTTTCCGGAAACTTAACATAAGAATTTCTGCAGGTCCATTCTGATGGCGTCAGGGGTTTACTCTTGACGGCATCAGGAGTTAAAACCTGGAAATTTTACCGGTTTTGTTTTTCTAACGGAGTCTTATGGTTTTTGTGAATTATTAAGTTTTATAATCTCCAGGAGATCTGCAAACTTCATTCCACAAGCATTATATCTTATCTTGTTTTCTAGGATTTAGAAACTTATATAGGATGCCGCCGATTTTACGCGAGGTTGTCTTGTCTATTTTGTCAGGTTTTACAGGTTATGTATGACAAGAAGATGATTTATATTCTGGAAGGGAAGCTTTGATTGTTCATTTTCTTGGAGGAAGATTTAACCTGGCCATCCTATTATCCATACCGAGCGAATCAGGGGAGTATTTGATTTCATTCTCTTTACTTTTTCACTTTTACATTCTTTACTTGAACATTGGGGACAATGTTCATCTTAAGTGTAAGGGGAGGGTAAAAAGATGATACTTTACATATGCACTTTCGCTTGAGTTTTTTTTGTTTAATGGTAGATGTGTAATAAAACTATGAGAAATACTTGTTAGTGCAATTTTAGCGCCAAATTTAAAATTTTTTACAACATTTAGGAGTGAAACTTTAGCCATAGCAAGCGTCTCATGGATAGGAGATTGTATGACTAGCACATAACCGTATATTCAGAAAAATTTTCCACCCAAATATGTGAGGTTCGCCTTTAGATTTGATAGGAAAAGCATTTACTATTAGTGCTTATGAGTGTACCGGTAGCATTTAGATTCTAGAACTTGCGTTAGTGATGCATCCCGAGACCGCTAGTGAGACTACATTCATGTAGTAGGATTTACTACATGATAAGAGGCATTAGGATTACCCTTGTGTTAAACCCGTATCATAATTACTTGACCATTTAAGTCATATTACTTGGCTAGTTAAGTCAACTAATTTTTCCCACACCCTTAGCGTTGTACTCATTTTTAGTACACGAAACCCCTAGTACACCCCTCCGAGCCTATCTTTTCGTTTCTAACTTTAAGCATCATACTTAAAGGAAGAATTTGTTACATCCCACTTAAATGTACAACCAAATCGCCTTAGCCTTCCGTGTATGCGCTCATTTTTAGTGCATTATTGTTATTTGTTAAACCTTAAGTTAACTATCTAATTGATTACATGGTTGCTAAGTCGAGTCATATCCTTGTACATATTGTTTTGGGACGATTGGCACTCATGCGTAAGTACTTATTTTATGGAGTAATGGGGAAGAACATCATTTTATTACCCCCATATGTACGTTAATCTTAAAAGTACTCCTAGTGTTTTGATTTTCTTAATTCGAGTCATTAGATTAGTTAAATGTAAAGTATGTAAAGATTCAAGTGTAAGGGGAATTCTCATCCCCTATGATGTATTATTTTGGATGGTAGGGTAAGAGTGTATGAAAAAAAAAAAAAAAAAAAAAAAAAAAAAAAAAAAAGGAAAAAGGAAAAAGAGAAAAAACATACGGACTACCATCCCGTTTCATTCTATGTTCATGTTTTTGTTATTTTTCATTTATTAGCTTAAGTCGAGTCTAGTCTTGGCTTAGCAACGCCACATTATACATGTAATTAACCAAGATTGTTAACTCGCCACCAGTAAAACTTCCTTTATCCAACAAAACCGTGTATTTCATATCCCTACACCTAACGTTACAACCCTTTAAAAAGACCTCTTTGATAGTTTATCCTAGGTGCTTACGCCATGTGGTGGAGGTTTGATCCTTTCCCAAGCCTATGGTAATCTATTTTGCTATGACAGGTAGTGAGAGATATCTTCCGTTTCCATATTGTAATTTACACTTTATTACACCCGAGAGATGTGAGTATCTAAACACTATTTGTGAGGTGCTTGTGTATGACCTCCGTGCTTGTCTATTGGTCTTTAGTGGAACAATTATTTGTTGTAATTACTTTTATATTAGTGTTAAATGACCCCTAACTTGTATTTTGAGTAGAATAAAAGCGCATTTGCTTGAGGACAAGCAAATCTCAAGTGTAAGGGTACATGATGAGGCGAAAAATAATCCATTTTTAGGGGGTCATTTAAGCCCGAATTCGAATTTATTTGATCAAATATTGCCCTAAATCGTTCCTTTTGTGATTTTAGGTACTTTGGGAGTGAAATCTGAAAAAGGAAGCAATTCGGACGTTTTTGGAGCATAAAAGTGAAGAAAATGCCAAAGTCTTAATTTTCCATGCTGGGAACAGTGCATGACGGCGTCAAGAGGAGTTTCTTGACGGCATCAAGAGTAAAAGTCCGTGACGACCCAAAAGAGTTTTGACGGCGTCACGTAGGAAGGGCGTCAAGAGTAAAAGAGTCATGACGGCCTGGAAGTGTATAAGTCTTGACGGCGTCAGAAGTAGATCTAGGCAGTCCGAGAAGAGTTTTGGCGGCGAGGTGACGGCGTCACAAGTTTATTCTTGACGCCGTCATACCCATTTTTCTATATATAGTTTTCTAATTTTTCACATTAAAGAGAGAAGTTTTGGGAGAAACCCTAAGTACGATTTTGGTGTAACTTTACAGGTTTTTCAAGGGTTCCAACCCCTTGATACCTTGCATGATTAATCAAGATAAGTGTTCTTCTAATTCAATCAATATGTCTATGTGTTGGTTGTCTATATCATGTTCTTGTCTTAATTCTATCATGCTAGGCTATATCTCCTTTTTGTTTGCTTAGATCTAATGAAACCTAGATATTGATTATGTGTTGATTACTTGTTTATTCTTGTCTTGGATGAATGATATTATATGTTAGGATTAAGAAAACTGGCGGATCTCCAATTGGTAACATGCTTGAACGTCTTAAGAAACATGAACCAACGCGCACTAGGTCTTTATTGGTTGTATTTAATGCATGAGCCACTGTTTACAATCCCTATAGTTGTGCTGGGCATGGTGTACGAGGAGATAAGAGCTCATAGAATTGGGGAGTTATGTGTGCCACCCCATGAATGGTATTAAGGAATACAATCTGTCATCCATGCAATTATAACAAGTAATTAACGTCTAAAAGATATCTAGGGAGTAGTGAAATCTAAGTAAACACATTTTCTCCAATTACTGCTCACAACTTTAGTATAAATTAGTTTACTTTCATTTTTAGTATTTTATTTTGATTGCATCTTAGTATTGGGTTAGTTGAATAGCAACTAATTCCGCCCACTCCTCCAAAACCCGAGATTTTAATTTGCTTTCTAAAAAATATAAAAACACAAAAATAATCATCCCTCACCTTTAGAACTAGTATTTAGGCTTTCTAATCCTAGCGACACTATTCCTAAGCTGAACGATCAATCCCCCGGTACTTGTCACTATACTATACTACAACGATCAGGTACACTGCCTGGTGGGGGTTGTAAGCTTCTCGAGATCCCTCGAGAGGTAAAGCCTGTTGCTATTCCCACGCATCACTAAACATAATCTATTTAACATTCTTATTTATTTTCTATTTTCGTAAATTTATTTCGTATTGCACTTAAACTTTCATTTTTAATAATATATATAACGATATTTCAAAAGTTAATATTTTTACTTACGATTAAAAAGGTAAAACTTCGATGGATAATTTAAATAACATATTTTGTCATATCATGCATATCACAAGAATTACACCGCACATCACCTATTCGTAATAACGAATAATTATTATTCGTTATTCGTTCGTATTTACCAAATAGTATTTGGTCAAATTCTCAGATAAATCTATTTATCAGGTTGTGTTTTGAAGCCGTTATCATAAATTCGTCCGACTTTATTTTCTTCATTTCAGTATCAATCAAGGTGAGTCATAGCCTCACATTTACTTATTTTCAAACTCCGTGAGGGGGATACATGTTATAAATAGATCACAAGTAATTTTCTGTATGCTTCCTGACTTGATATATGCCTAAGTTACCTATTGCCAAAAGACCCTTGATCATGAGCCATTAATCACTGTTATGTGAACGTGAATATAATGAATAGATCTATTTAAGGTTTGACAGTCTGTCCCATTAATACTTGACGGAATGCCATTATGCATGTGGTTAGTCGTATTAGTCGTGATAATTATATTTGAGTAAAAATAGGAATTGGCAAATCACCTATTACACGAGGGCAAAATTATCATTGATTTGATAAACACCTCCGTTTTTACGGTATTTGTTAACGTTTTGCGTGTCATGAGACTTAGAGCAATATATACTGCAATATCAATTTTTAAACTGATTGTATTTCCAATACAATCTTACTTGTGTATCAAAATGATTACTAAATTCAAACTCTATAATATCACTCAACATTTTTGTTGACTTTTAAACATGTATCTCAGGTATTTAGCAGGGGAAGCAAGCATGGAACGGGCGGCAAAACTTCAAAACTTATCTACTTTATTTCAATAATTGTGTAAAATAAAAGATGTTTGATTCAGTTTAAAACATCAAGACTTTTATTATAATACTCTGATAGTGACCTCTTGTATTTGAATTTTTATAAATGAACTTATGTTTTAAAACGTCTCTTTCGAGCCGTTTTCTATCATTATGACTTCGATCCTCACCGTAACACCCTAATTACTATTCCGCTGCCATATTTCAAATTAGGGGGTGTTACAGATTGGTATCAGAGACATAGTTATAGAGAACCAAATGTTTTCAAACATTGAACTATAACCACACTTTCAAATAAATTAAATTTACACCATATTATTTTTCGCCCGCCGTGCCTGCTTGCTACCATACTCAGTAAGTTAATCATTAAGTTTATGATACTTTAAACTTGGTATATTAGAATTTTGTATTCTTTGACGATAATAAATTCTTATTCTACATTATTTACGAATCATTACAGTATTATTTCGATATGAGTATATCAGACTCCGACTCCGAAATTTCCGTCGCATCTGTTACGTCGCCTGTTTTTCGTTCTACCTTAGTACCTGACGCTGTTTCCCAAGAAACAGAACCATTCGAGCAAGATGAAATTGTAACAAGGCCTGAAAATCCCGATGTTTTGGTTTTACCAACACATATACCATTACCACATGATGAATTTGATTCATATGCACCCGATCATCTATTCAATCTTTTTAGCCAAACTTATCCATATACTTTTCACCATAGAGAACAAATTCCTGAGGAAGATATACCCGCATCCAGTCGACTTCGTATTTCCGATTCTACTCATCCACTTTCACCATCATTACCATATCCTCCTGGTTTTACTCCCCCAGCTCATATCTATGATGCTGGCGAGAGTGCTAGGATGGAAATTACCCCTACTCTTTCACCTTATGTAGTAGTGACGCGTTTGGAGCATCACGAAGAACAGATAGACTCACTTCTTCAGATGATTGATCATTCATCATTTGACCATTCGGATACTATCCACAATACCTTACATAACCTTATAGCCAATAGGATAGAGTTGCAGCAGGGGTTAGCTCAGATACATTTAGATATCTCCGAGACACGCTCTTTCGCGATATCATTGCGAAGAGAGGGACAGAACCATACTTGGGAAGCCCAGCTAGCACACCGAAGAGCAGATACATTGGAAAACCTAGTAGGAGATATGCAGATTCAACACCATACCGAGATGCAGGATCTCCGAACTCAGATTTTAGAGATGGGAGGACATGTGGACATACCTAACCATTAGAGGCAGTTAGTATTTGTATTAGTAATAAGGCATCTAAGCCTGCCGCATGTGGCAATTAATAAAGAATCTTGTATCGTTTTGTTATAAAAACTCAACTGATCAAGTTATTAATGTTATGCTATTGGTTGTGATATTACTATATACAAATGTTAATTTATGCTTATGGTTGTTCATGTGTATTAAAAATGCATCTAACATATCGGAATAATTATGATTGTTGTATCGAAATAAAAACTACATATGGTGCCCAATTATTGTTAGAACTCATAAATATTCATTTCCCTACTTCACAAGATCCTTTAAACAAAATTTTTGTTTAAAATTCTAAAGCTATATTTTTTTTATTATCAATAGAAAAATGGAGCATGCAAGTAGCGAAAATTCCAACCCGGAAGTGATCATGACACCTACTGAGGTTCAAAGGATGATTGCTGAGGGTATATCTGCAGCTCGTGAAGCTGATCGTTTGAATAACATCAATGGAGCAAACCATGAAGCTAATACATCTATTCCTCGTAAATGTACTTACAAGGACTTCATGACTTGCAAGCCAACTAATTTCAAAGGAATAGAAGGAGTTACTGAAATGGCCCATTGGTTTGAGCATACTGAGACAGTCTTCAAGAGGAGCGGCTGTTCTGAAGATAGCAAAGTTACATTTGCTACAGGAGCCCTTCAAGGAGAAGCACTATCGTGGTGGAATACTACCGCGAATGCTATGGGTCAGGATGAAGCTTTCAAGCTCTCCTGGAATGAGTTGAAAAAAAAGATGCTTAAGAAGTATTGTCCCAGGACAGAGATCACAAAACTGGAGGATGAATTTCATCAGCTGGTAGTAAAGTACAATGATCTGAGGACATACGACAGAAAGTTTCTGGAGTTTTCGGTGTTATGTCCAACAATAGTACCCGATGTTGAAAAAGCATTGGAGAAATATGTGGAAGGACTGCCACCATCTATTGAAGGGGATGTTACCGCATCAAACCCACAGACAGTGGAAGAAGCCATGTGTTGGATCGATATACTCTAATCAAACTACTTTGTAGCTTGTAAGGATTTAACAATATTGAGTAAACTCAACACTATTAATATTGAAACACTGTTTAACCTTGTAAAGTATGCGGAATCTACTAACACAAAGCTTAAGAAGAACTTTTATATTAACCAAACTTTGAACCTGCTTTGTTACACAGATTCATTAACAATCCCTAACTATTTATCAACTTTGATCGACTTCTAAAACTTATGAGAATTTCTCTAAAACTTGTATCGACTAATACCTCTTAAGGCTCTTTATATAGATAACCTTAAGTCGGTTTACAACATATAATCCTTGAACGACAAGTCATTATTCCTAACTAATTCTAGAATATTCGTTCAATGTTACACATTAATCCTTATCTAATATTGCACATCAGTCCTTGTTTCCTTCGAAGTACTTTAAACATTCTTCAATAACAGCAGTACTTTGACTGTTTTCTTCAGCAGTACTTTGACTTTATTCTTCATGCAGCAGTACTTTGACATCCAGAAGTACTTTGATATTTTATATCCCAACAATCCTCCCCTAACTTGAACTCCACTTGCTTGATTTCAAGTTTCTTTGTTATCTTTAATCTTCAAATCTTTAATCTTTCAGAGAAATTGTTTCTTTATTTCTTTGTCTTCTATCTGTCATATGTCAAAGTACTCTTCATCAGCATCTTGTCTTTCACTATATCTTCTCAGCAACTCAGCAACATTTTGGTACAAAGATCATCAAATCTTAAAAGTTTCATACTATTCTCATCACTTCCAGGTGTGTTAACTCCTGTGAGAGGTGAATCATTGAAAATTATGATTTTTAGCAAATCATCAGCTATTAACAGATTTGATTTGTCTTTACCAATAGCCGTTTGCTATGGACTAGCCAACTCTTGATCACTTGGAGTATGGTGAGTTGATAACCATATAGTTTTTGGTAAACTATCAACCATAAACGGATTTGATTATCACATCAGAGCTGTACCCTCATGATGAGTCAAACTCCTTCTTGTCTGTTAAACATGGTGAGTTGATTACCATTTGTTGTGCAGTATAAATACTAACACCATGTGTTGCTTTTCAAATCCTTTTTCCTTTTCATTTAAACATCAAAACATTTTATTTTTATTTTTAAAGGACTTATACTGGTTTATATCAGCAAGCAGTACTTTGTTAAAGTACTGTTTGTTTTTGCAGTACTTTGAAAAATACTTATTTTACAAAACAAATCATACCAGTATTATGCAATATTACTCTTCAGACTTGACCCATCTGATAAATAGCTTGATAACATCCAAAGCTACTTCAGATTCATCTTCAAGTTCCATTCCATGATCCAGCATTCTGAGCATAATTTCTCTAATCAATGGATATCTCCTCACAGCCAGCATATGAATCATGGTACCATCTTCCATCTCTAGTGTATGAACTCCTGATGACTCAAAGAATCTCCATCTTGTTATTTCCCAATTCTCTTGATCATCCCACTCCTGAAGCTTCAATCTCTGCATAGTATGTCTGCACTTGCACATATAAGTCATACAAATCTGCCCTTGTAATACAATGCAACACATCCCATAACATATTGAATGTTGTGAAGCTTTCATCTTCTCTGTGAATCATAAAATAATTCCCTTCTTTTGATTCAACCACAGAAAATGAGATCATCTTGGACTTCTTTCCAGAATCTTCAATCTTCTTATTCTCAAAGTCAACAACTCTGAAATAATTTCTAAGTTCATCAACTGTATCTTCATGAATCATCTTCAGCCTTTTTGACAGTTGATCATCTTGAGCTAATTTCTTTCTTTTCAATTTCCTTTGCTCAGCTTCTTCCTTTCTGATATCTTCTAATTTCTTCTTTCTATCAACTTCCATGGGCACAAAGTTTTCTACTTCTTTTCTGATATCTTCTTGTACTTTATCCCACAGAGCTTTCACTTCTGAATAATTTTGTTTATGTAAATTCTTGTATCCCTTCTTTCTCAAGAATTTTATCATCCAGTTCCTTTCCTGAGCTTTAGTCATTGGCTTCTTTGTAATTGGCCTACTGACTTCTGCCAAATACTCAGCATCATACTCAGCTTGTTGCTTTTTAGCAAGCTCTAAATCTTTTGCAATCTCTATCTCTCTAATCTGAGCAATACAAAATTTCTTCTTTTTCTTCTTAGTATCTTTCTGAACCTTGATCCCTTTCCCTTTATCTTTTGGATCTAGCTCTTCTGATTCAGAAGTACTTTCATCATCTTTTTGTGCAGGCTCAGAAATATGTATTCCTCCAGTAGGTCTCCTCAAATTCATCATAACTTGAGCAATTGTTTCATCATCACTTGCAGTATGTACTCTTACTTCTTCTTGCTGTACAAGAATAGAAGGACCAGCTTCATCTTCATAATTCCTTGTAGAAGGTCCAACTGCAGTGACTTCACTTTCATCAATATTCCTTGAAGAAGTACCTTGCTCAGCAGTACCTTGCAGACTTATGTTTTCTGCAGTAGTACTTTGAACACCAGCACTTTGAATATTCTATGCATCTACATCCTGCTTAACATTTTCTTGCTCATCATCTTTTTGCTCATTCTCTTTCTCTTGTGCAATATTCTCATCTTCTTCAATATAGTTTTCTGGTTCAAAAGTTTCTGGTTCAAAAGTCTTTGGACTTTCTGGATATTGCCACAAATGATCATCTTCTGAATATTTAACCTCAGCATCATCTTTATCCAAATTCTCATCTTGATTCCTCCCCAATTTAGTAAATGATGACTTCCTATGCTTCCTCTTGGATTTAGAAGACTTCTTTGAAGATTTTGACTTTGGCTTCTGAGATTGCTTCTTTTCTTTCACATAAAGCCTAAAATTTTGAACAAGAGGCCAAACAAATTTCTTCAACCTTCTGAACTTCTTTCTTAGCTTCTTGATTTCTTCAGCTTGAGCCTTAATAGTATTCTTCATCTTTTCTAAATCCTTAGCCAAATCAAAAGTACTCTCAGTACCTTCAATTCCCTCATCTCCTCCAGGTGTTTGAAGCCCACCTGTGGAAGTATAATCATTGGGAGTAGGTACCTGTGAATCCTCTGAAGCAGTACCTTTAGAAGAAGTACTTTGTGGAGAAGTACCTTGAGCAGAAACAGATGTATCCAAGGAAGCTGTTACTGAGGGAGTCCTCTCACCTGAAACAACATGCTGAGGGGAAACAATAGGTGGTGTAGGAGTATGTACTAAAGCAGAATGCTCAGCAGAATCAGGTTGATCATCATTATTAGAATGTGCGGAACCACTATTGTCTTCTTCATCCCTAACAGCTTGAGCTACCTCTAACACATAAGCATTAAGAGGTGTATTCCTACCCAAAAAATTAACTCCCTTATGAGACATAAAAGTGAAAACTTTAGGTGGCATCCTAATGGTAGGTACATAATCCTGAGGTTTGGGTATCCCATCTAATGGATTCTCTAAAAGCAATTGAACAAATCTAGGATACATTAGAAAGGGTTTGCCAGCCTTAATATGAGTAAGCGTACCTTCAAGGATCATGTATGAGAAATTGAAAGGTTGATTGGTAATAAGACCAACAAAAGCAGAAGCTATGGAATGGCTAAACTGATCCCAAGCAGTACTTTTGGGACTCAAACAATGAAGATAAACATGAATAAGAAATTTCCAATGAGGACTAACCATAGCCTTCTGAAAAGTAAGCTTAGTCAAAGGACCTTCATACCCAATGTCTCTGAGTGTGTTCCAAATCTCTTGTTTTCCAAACAAAACAGAGCCTCCTTCATCATCAAATAACAGAGCCTCTCTGATTGAAGCTTCTGTGACACGAATAGCTCTCCCAGCAACTGTAGCAGTAATGATATCCTCTCCATCTTCAACCTGTGAGCTTGCTGTATCCCAAAAAGCTTGAATCCAAGGTCCAATAATCTCTGGGTTGACTAGGATTGAGTAACAGATGTTGGTTCCAGTGAGAAAGTCAATAATACCATGAAATTCAAGGTTATCTTGGGTTTTCTCAAGGTTTGCTATCATGTTGTGTTTGGTGTTGGTTCGTCGATTTGCCATGGTGATTAGGGTTAGAGTGAGAAAAGTGATGATCGATGCAAAGTAGGTATGAGTTTAAATAACAAGAAAGGTGAATAAAATGAAAAGATATGAGGTTTTATATAAGGATAAGATACAAAAAATCATGGTTAATTAATGATTTTACCATTATTTTTGGAAGTAAATATCCCCATATCTTTCGAAAATTTGTTAGCCGAAAATCTGACCGTTGGAACAGTATCTGACACGTCAGCGTACCTTTTAATAACACCAAGCAGTACGTTCCATATAATATGGAGCAGTACCTTCTGTTATAAACTCACACAGTATTTTGACCAAAGTACTTTCCCAAAAAATCTTAAATGTTGACCATTTGACCAAAATATTTTTCAAAGTCAACCATGATTAATGACTATCTCCCCATATTAAATCCCAAAGCTACCATGGTAAGTGAATATCAATACACTTCATTAAATGCCCATTTACCTTTATTTTGCTTATAAAAGCAACTTTACCAACAACAACTTGCAATCACCATATCTTTCTTTAACACAAAAACTAGTAAGCACAATGAGTCACATTCCAATTGTGAACATCTCTTCAGACTCAGATGGCACCACAGATTCAGAGATAAGTTACTACTCTGATTCTGAGTTTGAAGATCCAGGATGGTTAGACTATTTTCCTCCTCATGTACAATGGAAGGGACTCCAAGAATCTTCCTCAGCAATAAGTGCTGCCAACTCTACCATAACTGATGCAGGTAGTACTACCAACAAAAAGCCTAAGAAGAAGAAAGTTGTCCCTGGCTCATCTCTGGCTAATGAGCTTCCACATGCTTTGACTCAAGCCCTGGAATCAGCAATTCAGAACATGAAGTGGCCTGCTCCAAGGAAAGAGAGACCTCCCAAACAGGTTCTTGGTTTGGCTTGCCCAAGAAAGCAGGCTTCTTTTGATGACAAGAGAAAAACTGCTCAAAAGGGAAAGCATAACTATGAGGGCAAGGGAAAAAGGCCTATGGAGTAGGTGTGTGGAGCTTAGAAGTAGGTTGTGTTTGTTTTGTCTTTTCTGTGTCTGTATCTGAATGATGAAACTTTCTGAATGGTTGTTGTAAGATCTTTGCTGAATGATGAATAAAATCTGTTTCTTTTGAATGATACATGTAGCCTCCCCTCAAATAATGACTAACTAATAAATACTAATGCCTCTAACCTTGAGTCTTAACTGATTTTCAAGTGCTATTATAAGATCATGAATAACATCAAAAGTTTCATCTTTAAAGCATAAGAAAAAGACCCAACTAAATCTGCTACAGTCATCTGTTACAACCAAGCAGTACTTCTTGTTCATACTAACAACTGAAACAGGTCCAAACAGATCCATGTGCAGCAATTCCAAAGGCTCTCTAATGATTTTCTCATCAATCTTCTTACAAGAAGCCTTGTGTTGTTTACCCTTCTTACAAGCAAGACATGAGTGATCATTCTTGAATGTTTTAGAAGGTAAACCTCTAACTAAATTACCTCTGACCAGCTTATTGATGTTCTTAAAATTGACATGCCCCAATCTTCTATGCCATTGATGTGCTTCTTCCATAGTTGCTCTTGCAATCAAACATGTTGCTCTTTCAGCAGAATTTACATTCTTTAAG
This sequence comes from Artemisia argyi, assembly GCA_030686995.1. Classification (NCBI taxonomy): domain Eukaryota; kingdom Viridiplantae; phylum Streptophyta; class Magnoliopsida; order Asterales; family Asteraceae; genus Artemisia; species Artemisia argyi. Next base: position 157,218,306 of record CM060677.1, on the reverse strand, counting down.
TCTATGCTGTACACATCATTAGTTCTTGGTGCTCTCAGCAACACCAAGTTTCTATCTTCTAACTTGAAATCAGGAGAAAGTATAAGACATTCTGTGTCAAAGAATAACACAGAGTACTTCTTATCACAAATCTGAGAGACTGACAAAAGATTGAATTTGAGCTCCTTCACATATCTAACATCTTCAAAATCAATGTTTCCTGCCTTGATAGTTCCTTTGCCAGTAATTCTTCCTCCATCAGGATCATTCCCAAATGCAACTTTTCCTCCAAAATAAGCTTTTAAATCTGACAAGAGCTCCTTTTCTCCTGTCATACTGCCACAGAAACCACTATCTACAATAAGATGATCTTTAAGCTCCTCCTCTGGGTTGCCCTGCATTCACATGAAAAAGGTTAGTTATTTTTAGGAACCCAAGCCATTATTGACTTGTGTTCCCCTTGTGGAGTGACATACTCAAAATTTTTGAGTATGTAATCACCACTGTCTTTGAAAGCATGATCAAGAATTAAGGTTTTTGTTTCCAAAACTGTTGGTTTTTCATGATCAATTTTCCCTTTTTCACCCTTAACCTCTGAAAGTACTGGTTCTACCCCAGCAGTACTTTTCTTTCTTAACCCATTTAGTTGTAACTTTAGTAGTTGGGTTCTGTGTTCTAGCATCTTTTCTTGTGTTGTAAGGCCTTCTAGGGTTGTAGTGATTGTACCTCCTAGGTCTTACATTTGAGTGTTTGCTAGAGACATCTTGGTTAGGGAACTTTCTATCAGTACTTTGTGAAGGTACTGAGGGTTTGGAGTATGACCTTTTCTGATGAGGGTACCTATAGTCTTTTGAGAAATTACTATGGTTAACCCTATTTGTATAATTCCAAACTGGTTTGTTGTCCCTTGGCTTATTCTCCCTATGACTTGGTTGTGCAGTTCTGGTCTTTGGATATTTACTTAGGTATTCTGAATGATAATCACAGTCTTTAATCAAATGATGAGGACTATAACAAACATAACAGACCTTTGGACCAATATCCCCAAATCCCCTTCCATAAGAGTTTCTAAAATTAGCAGTATTTTGAAAGAATTTTCTTTGAGGTACTGCTGAGTGATCAGCAGTACTTCGAAAAGTGTTTGAAGGTACTGCTTGTTTTGAAAACTTGGTCTCTTCAACCTTAGGTGCTTCAACAGACTTTTCTAAAGTTTCAGGGTTAGATTTACTTTTAAGCTTTTTCCTAAACTCTAGATTTTCTACACCATAACAGTCAACATCTTTCCTAGGTGGTTGAAAGCTACCTGGGGGTGAGGAACTGCATTATATCCGTTTTCTTTCTTAAATTCAGGAGGTGTTGGACTAGGGGATTCCTTATCACTAGAAGTGTTTTCATCTAGACTTATGAACTCTTCATCACTAGTGGAGGTATCTACTGTAAGATTTTGTTCCTTGCCTTCATTATTATCATTATCATAACCTAGGTCTGTCTTAATATTTGATGTTCTTTGCTTTTCAACAAATTGTACATGTGACAGACCGGCCTCATTCCATACAGCAAGTTTTTCTAACAACTTATCCCTTTCAGCAGTCACTTTCTCTAGTTCAGACACCTTACAACCTAGTTTCCATTCACTTAACTTAACTAGGTAATCCTGTTGTTTACATGTTTCAAGCCATGCTACTTCATTGTTTTCATGTGCAATGATTTTGGCCTCCATTGACTCTAAAGTCAATTGATAACCAGTTATCTCAGCCCTAGCTTTTTGAAATTTATCTCTTTCAGCTACATATTCACTAACTAACTTTTGATACATATCATTACACTTAGAGCATACCTCAGATTTAGTGGATGAACTTGGTGAAGCAGCTACCATAGCAAGCTGAACAGGTGCTTCTTCAAACTCCATGCTCCAATTAAAGCTTCCTAGACCATCTCTTGACTCCAAAGCAGCATATCCAGGCTCTTCATCAAATGCTATGCTCCAGTCTTCCAATGCAACCATTGAATAGGTTACAGGTTCATCATTAAACTCATTGGACCAATCAATCTCTGACAGATTCTCTTGAGCAACCAAAGCTTTTGGTTTTGGTTCAGTAATTGGAATCTCTTTTCTCTCAGGCTTGGGTGGTTCAATCATCTTGTTTGCTTGAAACTTTGCAAATTTGCATTCCCTTGCAAAGTGACCAGTCCTTAGACAGTTGAAGCACTTTATCTTGGACTTATCAAATGTTATTCCCTATTTAGCTATGAAATTGATGCCTTTTCCTGTCTTATTCACATACTTCTTGATCCTTGCAGTGAGCATGGCAACTTGCCATCTGATATCAATTTCTTCCAAAGCATCATCATCTATTTGCAATACATCTTCTTGATAGGTGACAGGTAGAGATGCTTGTTGAGCAAAGAATGAACATAGAACTTCATCTGAGGTGGGGGTAAGTGATTGTGATGAATTGGTGGTGACCATTGTTGTACATGGAACCTGTGTTTCAGTCACAGTACTTTGAACAGGATAAGCAGTACCTTTATTAGAAGTACTGCTTCTTTTTTAAGAAGAGACAAAAGCAATGTTTTGGGGTTGCTGATGTGTGCTTGAACCTGTAGTACCATTCATCTCATGCTCATACACCTTCAGATTGTTGTAGAGATCATCAAAGTCCATAGTATCCAGCCCTGGTTGTCCTCTGATCTTAGTAGCAACTACATGCCATGCTGATGGCAAACTTCTCAGGAACTTTAAATTAGCATCTTCAACTGATGCCTCAGCATCATATAGTTCTAGCATACTCAGAAGATGTTGGAATCTTTCATAAGCAGAATCAAGACCTTCTCTTTCTCCAACAGTGAAAGTTTCAAATTGTTGCTTCAGCAAATTCCTATGCATCTTCTTGGAAGCATCATTACCTCCAAACTTCTTCTTTATTGCAGCCCATAGTTTTTTGGCATCCTTGGCATCATGAAACTTTAGTAAGTGACCATCAGGAATAGCAGAAAGCAGTATGTTGAGAGCTTTGTCTTGATTTCTTTTGGTAGCAGCAGGTACAGTGATTTTAGGTGGTGTTGGTTGTCCCGGTACCTCTACTGGTTCTTCAATTTCCATGTTACCATTGACAATCACATCCCACAGTGCATGGTCTGTGATGGCAATGTACTGCCTCATCTTCATGGCCCATAGGTTGTATTCTCCCTTCTTAAAAATAGGGATTCTTACAGCAGTGATTGAGGGAGCAGGTGCAGCTTCAGTCGACATCTTGAAGGGTTTATAGTGAAATTGGTTTAAAGGTTTAAAGGTTTGTCTTCTTAATCAGAGTTTCCAACACAAGCTCTGATACCACTTGTTGGATCGATATACTCTGATCAAACTACTTTGTAGCTTGTAAGGATTTAACAATATTGAGTAAACTCAACACTATTAATATTGAAACACTGTTTAACCTTGTAAAGTATGCGGAATCTACTAACACAAAGCTTAAGAAGAACTTTTATATTAACCAAACTTTGAACCTGCTTTGTTACATAGATTCACTAACAATCCCTAACTATTTATCAACTTTGATCGACTTCTAAAACTTATGAGAATTTCTCTAAAACTTGTATCGACTAATACCTCTTAAGGCTCTTTATATAGATAACCTTAAGTCGGTTTACAACATATAATCCTTGAACGACAAGTCATAATTTCAAACTAATTCTAGAATATTCGTTCAATGTTACACATTAATCCTTATCTAATATTGCACATCAGTCCTTGTTTCCTTCGAAGTACTTTAAACATTCTTCAATAACAGCAGTACTTTGACTTTTTCCTTCAGCAGTACTTTGACTTTATTCTTCATGCAGCAGTACTTTGACATCCAGAAGTACTTTGATATTTTATATCCCAACACCATGGGACTTGCCCAGAGATTGTTGACCCAGGTGATCAAAAGAGGTTCTACCTCCGTGATCAATGAGCATAAGAGGAGTGCTGACAACCGTGGAAACAACAATGGCAACAACCGCAGCAACAACAACAACTACAGTGGTAACAGAAGCTACAACAACAACAATCAAAGCAGCAACCGCAACAGAGATCAACAACAGAACCGTAGTAATCATCATCAGTAACAGAATCGTCGACAAGAAGCTACCAGAGCATATGCAGCAGTGCCTGCAGAAAGTAAAGGTTATGCCGGAACTCTACCCCCATGTAACAAGTGCAACATGCATCATACCGGATCATGTAAGGCTACTTGTAGCAAATGCAGAAGAATTGGTCACATGACAAAGGACTGTCGAGCAACTGGAGCCAACACACAACCGATAGCAATAAAGTGCCATGGTTGTGGTGAAGTTGGACATTACAGAACTCACTGTCCAAAGAATGCCAATAATGTTGCCCAAGGAAGAGCATATGTACTTGGTGATGGAAACACAACTCAGAATTCTGATGTTGTTACGGGTAGGTTCCTATTAAATCAACAAGATGCTAAGATATTATTTGATTCTGGAGCAGATAAAAGTTTTGTGTCTACTTCGTTTGCCGCAATTCTAAATATTACTCCTATAGAACTAAATACTATCTATGACATAGAATTAGCGGATGGAAATATCTTAAGTACCAATACCCTAATCGAAAATTGCACCTTAACTTTTCTAAATAAATCTTTCCCCATCGATCTCATGCCCATCCAATTGGGAAGTTTTGATGTCATCATTGGTATGGATTGGTTATCTAAACACCGTGCCAGAATAATTTGTGACGAGAAAGTCATTCAAATTCCACTCAACGGTGAAACCTTAATCATCCAAGGTGATAAACCTAAAACTTCATTCAATATTATCTCGTACGCCAAGACGATGAAATACATAAGCAAAGGATGTCATGTATTCTAAATTCAAGTAACGGGAGGAGAAACAAAAGAAAAGAAGAAACAACTTGATGAAGTGCTAGTTGTAAAAGAATTTTCTGATGTATTTCCTGAAGACTTGCCTGGAATTCCACCAACCCGTCAAGTAGAATTCCGCATCGATTTAGTGCCTGGAGCAGCACTAGTTGCAAAAGCACCATATCGATTAGCACCCTCCGAAATGAAAGAATTATCTGAACAGTTGAAAGAACTATCAGATAAAGGATTCATTCAACCAAGCTCATCCCCTTGGGGAGCACCAATCCTATTCGTCAAAAAGAAAGATGGAACGTTCCGAATGTGTATCGATTACAGGGAGTTGAACAAACTCACGGTGAAGAATTGATATCCATTACCAAGGATCGACGATCTATTTGACCAATTACAAGGATCAAGTGTTTACTCAAAAATCGATCTAAGATCAGGATATCATCAATTAAGAGTCAGGGAAGAAGACATTCCCAAGACAGCTTTTCGAACACGGTACGGACATTATGAATTTCAAGTAATGCCATTTGGTCTTACCAATGCACCAGCAGTGTTCATGGATTTAATGAACCGAGTATGCAAGCCACACTTGGATAAATTCGTTATTGTGTTCATTGATGATATTTTAATCTATTCGCGCAACAAAGAAGAGCATGCCGAACACTTAAGGACTATTTTGGAGTTACTTAAGAGAGAAAAGTTGTACGCTAAGTTTTCCAAATGTGATTTTTGGATTTCTACCATTCAATTTTTAGGCCATATCATCAACAACCAAGGTATCCATGTAGATCCCGCGAAGATAGAAGCAGTTAAAGGTTGGACATCACTCACCGCTCCAACCGAAATTCGTCAATTCTTAGGTCTTGCCGGTTACTATCGAAGATTTATAGAAGGTTTCTCAAAGATTGCAAAACCTTTGACGGAACTCACCCAGAAGAACAAGAAGTATATCTGGGAAGAGAAGCAAGAGTCAACATTTCAACTGTTGAAACAGAAGCTTTGTGAAGCACCAATATTAGCATTACCGGAAGGAAATGAGAACTTTGTAGTGTATTGTGACGCATCTCATCATGGTTTAGGTGCGGTACTAATGCAAAGAGATAAAGTCATAGCTTATGCTTCACGACAGCTAAAGAAGAATGAAGAAAATTATACCACTCATGATCTAGAATTAGGAGCAGTAGTTTTTGCTCTTAAGATATGGAGACATTACCTATACGGTACAAAGTGTACTGTTTTCACCGATCACAAGAGTCTTCAACATATACTGGATCAGAAGGAGCTGAACATGAGACAACGAAGATGGTTAGAATTACTCAATGACTACGACTGTGAAATTCGTTACCACCCTGGTAAAGCGAATGTTGTAGCCGACGCGTTGAGCAGAAAAGACAGAATTAAACCTCTTAGAGTTCGATCTCTAGGAATGACAATTCATTCGCCACTTCCAGCTCAAATCATCAAAGCTCAAACAGAAGCTCTACAAGAAGAAAACCGGCAATATGAGAAAATTGACAGAAGGTCAAACCCTGAAGGTCAAACCCTGAAGATCAGGTTGACAGAATGCCAAATAATGAAAAAGAATTTGTGAGAAGAAATGATGGAATGTTATATTTTAAGGAAAGATATTGGATTCCTCTCTTTGGAGGTATTCGAGACCTTATCATGCATGAATCTCATAAATCCAAATATTCTATTCATCCCGGTTCCAATAAGATGTATCAAGATCTTAAGAAGAATTATTGGTGGCCAAATATGAAAGCTGATATCGCAGAGTATGTTGGTAAATGTTTAACATGTTCTAGAGTAAAGGCAGACACTCAGAAACCATCAGGATTACTCGTGCAACCAGAAATTCCATGGATTTTATTACCAAATTACCAAGTACTTCGACCGGATTAGACACAATCTGGGTTATCATCGATCGATTAACCAAGTCTGCACATTTTCTACCAATCAAGGAAACTGACGAGATGGAAACACTAGCTCAGTTGTATTTTAAGGAAATTGTGATTAGACATGGAGTTCCAATATCCATTATTTCTGATAGAGATAGCCGATTCACCTCAAGATTTTGGGAATCTCTACATAAATCTCTTGGTACTCGGTTAGATATGAGCACCGCTTATCATCTGCAAACCGATGGACAAAGTGAAAGAACAATCCAAACCTTGGAAGATATGCTCCGAGCATGTGTGATTGATTTCGGAAAAGGTTGGGATAAACACTTGCCATTAGTTGAATTCTCGTACAATAACAGCTATCATGCCAGCATAAAGGCTGCACCTTTTGAGGCACTTTACGGAAGGAAGTGCAGATCACCAGTCTGTTGGACAGAAGTTGGTGATATGCAACTCACCGGACCAGAGCTAATACATGACACTACCGAGAAGATACTCTAAATCAAGCAACGCTTGCAAGCTGCTCGTGACAGACAGAAGATTTATGCTGATGTCAGGAGAAAGCCTATGGAATTTCAAGTAGGAGACAGAGTCATGTTGAAAGTTTCTCCCTGGAAGGGAATGATCCGTTTTGGAAGACGTGGAAAGTTAAATCCAAGGTACATTGGACCTTTCAAAATTCTGGAGAGAATTGGTCCAGTTGCTTATAAGTTAGAACTTCTGGAATAACTCAGTAGGGTACATCCTACGTTTCACGTATCCCAACTCAAGAAATGTTTGTCTGAAGAAACTCACGTCATTCCACTAAAGGAGATTAGATTGGATGACAAACTAGTGTTCACAGAAGAGCCTGTGGAAATAATGGATAGAGAAATAAAACAACTCAAACAGAATCGTATCCCCATTGTACAGGTTAGATCGGACTCAAAGCGAGGACCAACTTACACATGGGAAAGAGAAAATAGATTCCGTGAGAAATATCCACATTTATTTGCATAGAACACACTTGTTAGATTTCTTAAAATCGAATTTCGGGACGAAATTCAGAATGACAAGTGGGTACTGTAGAACCTTGTAAAAATTTCTTGTAATTATATCGTTAATAAAATATATAATCTTTCGTTATCGTTACTAACTCCCATTTTCTCGGAAAAATTTGAAATTTTTCTTATTATATTATTTTGTCATTATCACAAAATAATATAATTCACGAAATGACGGAATTAATCCTCGACACGTTACTCGAAACCTAAACATTTCATTTAAATCCTAATTATAATTTCTAGTCCTAATTAAATTCCTAATTACAATTATAATCCAAACGGGCCCTTAATTATTCCAGCCCATCCTCGTTTACTATTTACAGGCCCAAGGCCACAAGCCCAACTTCCAAATTCTTATTATCTCATTTGTTCGATTAAGCTTCAAGCCTCCCAAAACGCCTCGTTTATTCTCGATTCTTATACACAACGCACCAATATTTTTACACCATCTCGTTTACCACCTAGCCAACTATTAGTGTGTCAAATCCCAAGTTCATTGGACAACGTTTGATACGTTTTTAAGGGGTAAAGTGTTTGACGAATATACATATCAATCGATCCATATATTATTCAAAACTTAACCTTTTTGATTCCCGTTTATTCCTACGTGTTCCTAATAACATTTATAACATGTTTTCATGTTTAAATATCATCTATGATCAGCTATAATCAAGTGGTACGAGATTATGCAAATCGTGTATGAAATGAAATGGATGTCGACATCTTTGTGATTCACCAAGACAACCTTCCATTATTTGTGCACTCTCATTCCATATTTTAACAATATATTTCATCCTAGAACCTAGGTTTTACTGACATTGCATAGTACATATAGTTTCCTTGAAATATTTCACACTTACGTGTGATATATTGAGACCATATATAGCATACATGCATGCACCCGTTCCTCACAATTCTCATACACCTTCAACTATTTATTTCTTCTTAAAAACTATTCCTAAGAGCCAGAAGTCGATTGCCATTTAGTTTGGACGCAAGAAAAGGATTATTGGGTTTAAGTTATACGTATAATATTTGGGTTATACTTTGAACGAGATTATCCTTGTGTTCCATACATCCACTCTCAACTCTCTACCACCTAAAGGGTGTTTTAAGTTATTTCCTACTCGTTTCCATCAAGTTCACACGTTAAATATAGTCATGCACCTTGTTTATATTTTTTCGATCGTATATAAGGTTACATATATATTTTACATACATATTGTCATATAGAACACTAAACGTGGCTAGCCTCTATCTTGGAAGGCCTAGGAGTCACGTAGCACACAAAGTTCACGTTAGCTTAAACGTTACATGCATCACACGATCATATTTTGAACCATGTTACATCGTATGAAAACTTACTTAAACACTTAGAAATATTTTCAAGTTTTTCAAATATATAAACGATACAAACATGCTACAAAACGCTCGTATATCATTAAATTTCACGTAACAAGAGTACCATATTTTTACACGACTCAATAGACCACCTAGAAAACTACCACTTTTATTTATACAACTTGTAAAAATACTCACGTTTCGACACATAAACTTATCCATTTTAAATAGGCATTAACAAGAATTCCAAATCCAAACTTTATTTAAAAAACTTAATATTTCGTTTGGGCTTATACTTAGCCCAATAAGATGTAACGATCCATAAGCCCACTGGGCCCATATGAAACATTTTTAGAATCATAAAAATAGTCCAAGGCCAGGCCCAAAACATTTTCCATGCCCTCGCCTCTAAAAATCTTAATGGGCCTTAATTTGGTTCGTTAAGGGCCCATAAGGTAAAAAAAAAAGCTTTTCATCAAATAAGCAGTTAAAATAAGCTTATTATTTACTTAATAAGCCACGGAAATTTTTAAAAAAAATTTATAATCATTTTTGTAATTTTGGACTAAAAATGTAACGCGACGACACCTAGAAGGACTAAACGTGTAAATATTGAAAAGTAAGGACTAAAACTGTAAAAACAGAAACTTAAGGGTAAAAATTGATGAAAGTTAATATTCTAAGCCTAGTATTGATTATTGGACAATTAGAGGACTATAGTTGAACTTATTTATAAAAAGGACTAACGGTGTAACGCAAATATCGTTAGAGTAAAAATGGTAAAATTGGAAAAAGGACAAGGACTAAACATAATCTATTTAACATTCTTATTTATTTTCTATTTTCGTAAATTTATTTCGTATTGCATTTAAACTTTCATTTTTATTTATATATATTATTTAACGTAACGTTAATAATATATATAACGATATTTCAAAAGTTAATATTTTTACTTACGATTAAAAAGGTAAAACTTCGATGGATAATTTAAATAACATATTTTGTCATATCATGCATATGACAAGAATTACACCGCACATCACCTATTCGTAATAACGAATAATTATTATTCGTTATTCGTTCGTATTTACCAAATAGTATTTGATCAAATTCTCAGATAAATCTATTTATCAGGTTGTGTTTTGAAGCCGTTATCATAAATTCGTCCGACTTTATTTTCTTCATTTCAGTATCAATCAAGGTGAGTCATAGCCTCACATTTACTTATTTTTAAACTCCGTGAGGGGGATACATGTTATAAACAGATCACAAGTAATTTTCTGTATGCTTCCTGACTTGATATATGCCTAAGTTACCTATTGCCAAAAGACCCTTTATCATGAGCCATTAATCACTGTTATGTGAACGCGAATATAATAAATAGATCTATTTAAGGTTTGACAACCTGTCCCATTAATACTTGACGGAATGCCATTATGCATGTGGTTAGTCGTATTAGTCGTGATAATTATATTTGAGTAAAAATAGGAATTGGCAAATCACCTATTACATGTCACACCCCCAGGATCGGGTCCAGCGGAAGCGTACATGTAGCTGGGGTGTAACTCAATTGGTATTACAACACAAGTTCAAAACTGGTTTTCACTTCAATCATTTAGAATAAAATCATTTAACCAAAAGTCTTGAATTTACATCGTTAAAATATAGTGCGGAAGTAGGCCCGTGAAATAGTTTAAAATGGTCCCCAAGTGAATATCAGAGTCTTCTATGACCATGCCATGCCCTGCCAAAACTTCCAGTAGCGTGCCATTGCTTAAAACCTGAAAATACATGCTAAAGAGTGTCAACATGAGGTTGGTGAGTTCATAAGTTTGTATTAAAACAATAGTGTTGTGAGTACAATAGAGAGTTTTGTGACCATTGTGTAACTCACAATGTCATAAAAATAAAGTTTACCTTACAGTAAAATCAGGATTGTGGACCATGAGTAGAGTATGTGATCATTACAACAGATATAATATCACATAGAAAAATAGTCTATTACGCTAGCGCTAAGTTCATGCAACCGAAGCTACGACAGTGTGCATGCTCAAGAAGCATGTTAAATATAAAGGCCCGGCAAGTGTTTATCCCGTTACACTTGTAATTCGACATGTTATACGCTCGCGTTTGCCTATCCGGTCAAACCGAACGGGGGAGTCACCACCAATAGATCTATTTATAACATTCGCGCTTCCCAGCAGGAATTGACGGTTCATGAGTTTGGGCATAGTGGGATTCAAGGGCTTAGGCTAATCCGCGTAATAGTGTAAATAAAGCATAAGTTTCAGTGTGGTCCATAAAAGTGTTTGCATAAAAGCAATAGTTCATAAAGTGTGTTGCATAAAAGCAAGAGTTCATAAAGTGTGTTGCATAAAAGCAAGAGTTCATAAAGTGTGTTGCATAAAAGCAAGAGTTCATAAGTGTGTTGCATAAACGCAAGAGTTCATAAAGTGTGTTGCATAAAAGCAAGAGTTCATAAAGTGTGTTGCATGTTTATAAAACGCTTGTGTATGCGAGAAAATAATCAAGTATGCAACCGATATACACATAGGTGCATTTGAATAATCAATCAAGCCTTCAAAGAAACAGTAGTGTTTAAGTAAGCAATTGCGCATTCAAGCATTGAGTTTAGTCAAAAACGAGCATGTATTCTCCCCCAAAACAGTTATAAAAACAAGTAAAAGTAGGGGGTATGAACTCACCTGGTGCGATAGCTATGATGACAAAAGTGGATACACTGAAATGAGGCACGATCTCTAATCGCAACCTAATATGAATGATAGTTTCTAATGTAAGAAACGAAATGATGCTACACATACAAGTACGTATGTTATCGATACCACTCGTTAGTTTTCAAAATAGTGTTTATCGTCAAAAATACATTTTTGACGTCTCGTTAAGTTAATAACCACTTTTCATGTAGTTGTGTTGAAAAGGTACTCCACGATCCTCGTTTGGTGTTTTATCGGTAAATATAAGGTTTTCTCCGCAAAAATAACATTTTCATTACTTGAAAATATGACCAAAATGGCCTCGCAAAACTAGTCGCGAAATATTGTACGCTAAGTGTTAATGGTCAAGCTCGGCGTTTTTGAAAACCTTGTAACAATATCTTGAAGTCGTGTCATTTAACTTTTGGCTATACGGGTCTTGATCGATGAGAAAATCGACTCTCATTGTTGTTACTTGAAAGTATTATGTTCAATACTTAGAAAATTTCATTATAGCAAAAGCTGTCAAAATATATATAGTTTATCGGGTATATAGATGAGGTCGTAGTTTATTCGTTACGAGTCCAATGATCAAACGGCCAATTGATTTGAAAAGCTTGCTGGGAGATCTTGATTTCATAAAACTACGGCTCGGACTCAAACTGATCCGATCATAAAGAAAAACAGCCGTGAAAGTGGTGTCTTCCAAAGACAGTTTACGTAAAAAGCTGATGGAAATATATATATATCGTCGGATTTCAAATACTCGTATCTTTTTCGTTATAAGCCCGTTTTCTATGTTCTTTATATCCCCGCGAAGGTATTCAAGTATACTTTAGGTTTCTCAAGGTCTCGGCTAGTCAAGATATCACTAAATCTCAGTTTTCCTAGCTAGAAAAATCGGGACAGATTCAATATTTCAGAAAATATAGTTTTCGTCGTAAATCTTGAAAATAGCATATCTTTTTCGTCGTAACTCGGATTTTATCCCCGTTTTCGGCCATAGTTTCGTCTTGGAATGTATTTTCTAAATCTTTGGTCCAAAGTTACACCCTAGACCCTGAGTTTCCCACGTTTTACAGAAATGGACAGCAGCTTTGAAAGTTTGTCAAAATCAACTTTTCTAGTTCAAGGGTTGTTCAAAGCTTAACCAAACTATCTCTAATAAACTCCACAAGTACCCAATCCTACCATACACCTTCTTAGGGTGTCATGGGTTCCTAGTCTTCACCAAAAATGGTGGATCTCATGAGATTGTTAATAAAATTTATAGATCTATGTTTATAAAAACAAATTGAGTAATAAGTGGTATGGATCTTACATACTTGCATGTTTTACCAATATATCTTGAAAATACATAAAAATATAAAGTAAAAGAAAGTATGAAAAGATCAAAAGTGTTTTTGAAGCTTACTTGAAGATTTGAGGTGATTTGATGAGAAATTGATTAATAATCTTGGGTTTTTACCACAAAACCCCAACTAGATCATAACTAGGACTTGATAAACACCTTGATCTTGAAAAATTAGTGATTTCTTCTTCTTGATCTTGATTTGGCCGAATATACACAAGGGAGGAAGAAAGGAAAGTTTTTTTGTGCTAGTTTGATGTGTTAAAATGAAAGATGTAGTGAAGTGTAGTATATATATATGGGTAGATGTAGTCAATGGTCAAAAAGTGGTCCAAGGGGGGGGGGGGCAATGGGGAGGAAATTAGGGGAGAAATGGGGGCTTGTGGGTGGCTCATTAAATGAGCTTGCCTCCCCTTTTGTAAGTATTAGTTGGTTATTTTGTATTTTAGGTGTTATCGGGTACCGAGTTAATTAAAAATAACTGTTATCGAGGTGAAATAAAATACGACGAAGTTGTAAAAGTTATAAAATATTATTCCTGATGAGAATCGAGTGTTAGAATAATTATTGAATTGAAATAACGCAAACTGACGGAGTAATAAGCTCCGACCGTAAAGTATAGCCATTGATTTTAAAACACCGGGTAAATTAATAATATAATTTTTATATTATTATTATGAGTATGTAAATATGTTAGGATCATAGTCGGGAGTATTGGGTATACGTTAGTAGTAAAACTGAGTGGTATCGTTAATTTCCAATTAAGCATACGTAAATGGAAATAATGCATATCCGTGTAGGTTCTCAAGTGATGATGATGTGTAGACTATTCCAGTCTATATGAAGTGTCATTAATGAATGATGCATGAATTCGCAGCTAAACCTAACTGGTTACGCGAATTTGAAGACTCGTAAACTCAGTTTACGAAATGACAAACGATGATCATGAATAGTGATTTCCCTTCGGGAATGAATAGTGTCACATGAATAGTAAAATTTTTGAACGCTTCTCGGAATCACAAACTGACTCCGAAAACGATGAATAGTAAAATGATGAATAGTGACCGGTGAATAGTAAATGATGAATAGTAACCGATGAATAGTGAATAGGAGAAATGTCCCGAAAATGCGGGTTGTTACAGTCTCACCCCCTTAAAAGGAACTTCGTCCCGAAGTTCAGTTTGTGTTGGTCTCTGAAGTTGTATTGTTGAAAAGGTGATGATTCTTATCGTGTAAGCTATTGAGCTCTAACAAGGTTCAAGTCTGACGGCCACCAGGCCTACTCTGTCAAAATGTTGAATGGTCCAGTGTATATCGGGTTCATGAATGCTTACTGGACTAGTGAGTTGAGCTTTTCCAAATTTCGATCTTTCAATGGATGTTGGCACTTCGGCCATAGAGTGCTTCAAATGGTGTAGTCTCTACACTCGTGTGGTAACTAAGGTTGCAACTGAATTTGATTTATGGCAAATGGTTAATCCAACCATTTCTAGTGTCAATCACTCATGCTCTGAGCATATCCCCCTATGTTTGAATCGTTCTCTAATTCTGACCATTGGTCTACAGATGATAGGTGGTGTGGTTCCAAAGAGATCTTAATGAAATCATTAGGAGTTGAGGTGAATCAAATTCCTTTATTAGAAATAATAGAAATGGATATCATGAATCTTGTTTTGAAAGACTTACAAGGTTAAGTCCGTCAAAGGGTGTTGTTGAAAATAATAGACTAGGATAAGGTTGCGATCCTCCGCAGGATTTCAGGAATTGAGTCTCTTTCCACCTGCGATGCTTAGTTTCCATTACTAAGATTTTCCCCAAGTTCTATGTCGTAAATTCACAAAATCCAAAATGTATAAGTGATGTAATATAGTGATTGATTTTCAAAGTTTGTGTTGAGAT
Organism: Artemisia argyi; assembly: GCA_030686995.1. Classification (NCBI taxonomy): domain Eukaryota; kingdom Viridiplantae; phylum Streptophyta; class Magnoliopsida; order Asterales; family Asteraceae; genus Artemisia; species Artemisia argyi. Next base: position 157,203,198 of record CM060677.1, on the reverse strand, counting down.
TGTGTGTTTTGTTCATAAACCTTCCCTGAATAAATGAATTTACAACTTTAAGCAACCGGCTTTCCAAGTAACATTTTTCTCGATGTTTCAAAATTTAGTAGTTATGCAAGATAGGACAATTTTCAACATAAGGTGGATAATATGGTTGACCAAAGATTGATGTTTAAAATTTTCTAATCATTCAATAGTGTTGTGAAAGATTATCCAAAAGGAATTTGCTTGTCAAAATAAGTGCCTCAGAAAAGTATTTCTTACAAGATATATGTTTTGTATAATGGTAGTTTGGAGAAAAAAAACCATTTAGAAGTAAAAGTATTAAGAGGATAAAATAGTCGGGTAGGTATGTCTGCACAATGCATGGATGTCTAACATGTTTGAATAATGTCTATTGGTGAGGACATGTTCAATTGAAGGTTCTATAGTCTTGGTTAGGAGGTTGGATGTATCTCTATAGTGTTGCTTAGTGAGCATTTGCATCTAAACAAATCTTGTAATTCAATCAAGGCAATACTTTCCAGATGGTGGAATTGTGGCAATCAGGCCAGTGATAGTGGTTCGAATGGTTTTGTGGTATCCTGAGATTTCTGTTGAGTTTTGAATGGTTTCAATGTACCGAGGGATCCTCCTTATAGATGGTATGGAAAGTCTTTCCTAAGGAGGTCATTGATAATATCCAATTATCAATATAGGGAGTAGTGAGGGATGAGTGACATCGGAGTGTATAGAGTGTTAGCTAATTCCTTATATATGGGGATGGGGAAAGGAAATGATAATGAGGGTGAGAAGGGGAAAGATTGTGACAACTGCGACAAACTGAGATTGTGATAAAAGAAAATACTGTGATATAAGTGTATCGTGCATAGACGTAAATGTCCATGAGATGAAATGACCAGTTGGCGTGCTTCCAATCGGTGGTTAACGAGATGGTGAAAAGTATGAATGTTCTGCCAACGAGTGTTTACACACACGTAAATGAAACATTTGGGAATTGAGTAGAGAATTCAATCCAGACAGAATTTTATTATAACCATTCTCAGTATTGCAAAATTCATTTCTGAGTCAGACATAGGTGGTCAGCCTATATCTCACTATCCCGAGTTGAATATAGATGACCAGTCTATATTCCACCGAGGTTCCATGAATTTTGAAATACTCAGCTCAGTTATACTAAGATTATGTCCTTCCCAAATACCAAGACGTTCTGAAAGACAAAAGCAAGTGACCAAACTCGAGGTCAAATTATGAAGCTATGCAAGGAAAAGCATAACGTGGTGACATATACGATACATGAGCATGCTTATATGAAAGACAATTATAATAATCAACTATAATAAGTGAATATAGCATATCAGATAATGAGACACAAATCTCATCACCTATGTCAGCAACTAACCACAAATGAGGTTTCAGCTTGGCAGGCAGGCATGTGACGGTCATAGGGTTATGTTTTCGTGAAAGTAGCTATAGTCTAGGTTTTAAAACACTTAGTTCGCTATAGCCAAAGCTCTGATACCAATCTGTCACACCCCCAGGATCGGGTCCAGCGGAAGCGTACATGTAGCTGGGGTGTAACTCAATTGGTATTACAACACAAGTTCAAAACTGGTTTTCACTTCAATCATTTAGAATAAAATCATTTAACCAAAAGTCTTGAATTTACATCGTTAAAATATAGTGCGGAAGTAGGCCCGTGAAATAGTTTAAAATGGTCCCCAAGTGAATATCAGAGTCTTCTATGACCATGCCATGCCCTGCCAAAACTTCCAGTAGCGTGCCATTGCTTAAAACCTGAAAATACATGCTAAAGAGTGTCAACATGAGGTTGGTGAGTTCATAAGTTTGTATTAAAACAATAGTGTTGTGAGTACAATAGAGAGTTTTGTGACCATTGTGTAACTCACAATGTCATAAAAATAAAGTTTACCTTACAGTAAAATCAGGATTGTGGACCATGAGTAGAGTATGTGATCATTACAACAGATATAATATCACATAGAAAAATAGTCTATTACGCTAGCGCTAAGTTCATGCAACCGAAGCTACGACAGTGTGCATGCTCAAGAAGCATGTTAAATATAAAGGCCCGGCAAGTGTTTATCCCGTTACACTTGTAATTCGACATGTTATACGCTCGCGTTTGCCTATCCGGTCAAACCGAACGGGGGAGTCACCACCAATAGATCTATTTATAACATTCGCGCTTCCCAGCAGGAATTGACGGTTCATGAGTTTGGGCATAGTGGGATTCAAGGGCTTAGGCTAATCCGCGTAATAGTGTAAATAAAGCATAAGTTTCAGTGTGGTCCATAAAAGTGTTTGCATAAAAGCAATAGTTCATAAAGTGTGTTGCATAAAAGCAAGAGTTCATAAAGTGTGTTGCATAAAAGCAAGAGTTCATAAAGTGTGTTGCATAAAAGCAAGAGTTCATAAGTGTGTTGCATAAACGCAAGAGTTCATAAAGTGTGTTGCATAAAAGCAAGAGTTCATAAAGTGTGTTGCATGTTTATAAAACGCTTGTGTATGCGAGAAAATAATCAAGTATGCAACCGATATACACATAGGTGCATTTGAATAATCAATCAAGCCTTCAAAGAAACAGTAGTGTTTAAGTAAGCAATTGCGCATTCAAGCATTGAGTTTAGTCAAAAACGAGCATGTATTCTCCCCCAAAACAGTTATAAAAACAAGTAAAAGTAGGGGGTATGAACTCACCTGGTGCGATAGCTATGATGACAAAAGTGGATACACTGAAATGAGGCACGATCTCTAATCGCAACCTAATATGAATGATAGTTTCTAATGTAAGAAACGAAATGATGCTACACATACAAGTACGTATGTTATCGATACCACTCGTTAGTTTTCAAAATAGTGTTTATCGTCAAAAATACATTTTTGACGTCTCGTTAAGTTAATAACCACTTTTCATGTAGTTGTGTTGAAAAGGTACTCCACGATCCTCGTTTGGTGTTTTATCGGTAAATATAAGGTTTTCTCCGCAAAAATAACATTTTCATTACTTGAAAATATGACCAAAATGGCCTCGCAAAACTAGTCGCGAAATATTGTACGCTAAGTGTTAATGGTCAAGCTCGGCGTTTTTGAAAACCTTGTAACAATATCTTGAAGTCGTGTCATTTAACTTTTGGCTATACGGGTCTTGATCGATGAGAAAATCGACTCTCATTGTTGTTACTTGAAAGTATTATGTTCAATACTTAGAAAATTTCATTATAGCAAAAGCTGTCAAAATATATATAGTTTATCGGGTATATAGATGAGGTCGTAGTTTATTCGTTACGAGTCCAATGATCAAACGGCCAATTGATTTGAAAAGCTTGCTGGGAGATCTTGATTTCATAAAACTACGGCTCGGACTCAAACTGATCCGATCATAAAGAAAAACAGCCGTGAAAGTGGTGTCTTCCAAAGACAGTTTACGTAAAAAGCTGATGGAAATATATATATATCGTCGGATTTCAAATACTCGTATCTTTTTCGTTATAAGCCCGTTTTCTATGTTCTTTATATCCCCGCGAAGGTATTCAAGTATACTTTAGGTTTCTCAAGGTCTCGGCTAGTCAAGATATCACTAAATCTCAGTTTTCCTAGCTAGAAAAATCGGGACAGATTCAATATTTCAGAAAATATAGTTTTCGTCGTAAATCTTGAAAATAGCATATCTTTTTCGTCGTAACTCGGATTTTATCCCCGTTTTCGGCCATAGTTTCGTCTTGGAATGTATTTTCTAAATCTTTGGTCCAAAGTTACACCCTAGACCCTGAGTTTCCCACGTTTTACAGAAATGGACAGCAGCTTTGAAAGTTTGTCAAAATCAACTTTTCTAGTTCAAGGGTTGTTCAAAGCTTAACCAAACTATCTCTAATAAACTCCACAAGTACCCAATCCTACCATACACCTTCTTAGGGTGTCATGGGTTCCTAGTCTTCACCAAAAATGGTGGATCTCATGAGATTGTTAATAAAATTTATAGATCTATGTTTATAAAAACAAATTGAGTAATAAGTGGTATGGATCTTACATACTTGCATGTTTTACCAATATATCTTGAAAATACATAAAAATATAAAGTAAAAGAAAGTATGAAAAGATCAAAAGTGTTTTTGAAGCTTACTTGAAGATTTGAGGTGATTTGATGAGAAATTGATTAATAATCTTGGGTTTTTACTACAAAACCCCAACTAGATCATAACTAGGACTTGATAAACACCTTGATCTTGAAAAATTAGTGATTTCTTCTTCTTGATCTTGATTTGGCCGAATATACACAAGGGAGGAAGAAAGGAAAGTTTTTTTGTGCTAGTTTGATGTGTTAAAATGAAAGATGTAGTGAAGTGTAGTATATATATATGGGTAGATGTAGTCAATGGTCAAAAAGTGGTCCAAGGGGGGGGGGGGGGGCAATGGGGAGGAAATTAGGGGAGAAATGGGGGCTTGTGGGTGGCTCATTAAATGAGCTTGCCTCCCCTTTTGTAAGTATTAGTTGGTTATTTTGTATTTTAGGTGTTATCGGGTACCGAGTTAATTAAAAATAACTGTTATCGAGGTGAAATAAAATACGACGAAGTTGTAAAAGTTATAAAATATTATTCCTGATGAGAATCGAGTGTTAGAATAATTATTGAATTGAAATAACGCAAACTGACGGAGTAATAAGCTCCGACCGTAAAGTATAGCCATTGATTTTAAAACACCGGGTAAATTAATAATATAATTTTTATATTATTATTATGAGTATGTAAATATGTTAGGATCATAGTCGGGAGTATTGGGTATACGTTAGTAGTAAAACTGAGTGGTATCGTTAATTTCCAATTAAGCATACGTAAATGGAAATAATGCATATCCGTGTAGGTTCTCAAGTGATGATGATGTGTAGACTATTCCAGTCTATATGAAGTGTCATTAATGAATGATGCATGAATTCGCAGCTAAACCTAACTGGTTACGCGAATTTGAAGACTCGTAAACTCAGTTTACGAAATGACAAACGATGATCATGAATAGTGATTTCCCTTCGGGAATGAATAGTGTCACATGAATAGTAAAATTTTTGAACGCTTCTCGGAATCACAAACTGACTCCGAAAACGATGAATAGTAAAATGATGAATAGTGACCGGTGAATAGTAAATGATGAATAGTAACCGATGAATAGTGAATAGGAGAAATGTCCCGAAAATGCGGGTTGTTACATTACACGAGGGCAAAATTATCATTGATTTGATAAACACCTCCGTTTTTACGGTATTTGTTAACGTTTTGCGTGTCATGAGACTTAGAGCAATATATACTGCAATATCAATTTTTAAACTGATTGTATTTCCAATACAATCTTACTTGTGTATCAAAATGATTACTAAATTTAAACTCTATGATATCACTCAACATTTTTGTTAACTTTTAAACATGTATCTCAGGTATTTAGCAGGGGAAGCAAGCATGGAACGGGCGGCAAAACTTCAAAACTTATCTACTTTATTTCAATAATTGTGTAAAATAAAAGATGTTTGATTCAGTTTAAAACATCAAGACTTTTATTATAATACTCTGATAGTGACCTCTTGTATTTGAATTTTTATAAATGAACTTATGTTTTAAAACGTCTCTTTCGAGCCGTTTTCTATCATTATGACTTCGATCCTCACCGTAACACCCTAATTACTATTCCGCTGCCATATTTCAAATTAGGGGGTGTTCCACTACACAAATAAAAACACACACTCTCAACTCTCTCTCCCCCTTTCTCTCTCTACCCCGCCGGCAACCCCAACTGCGGCCATCTTCATCTTCTCCGGCGAGATTCCGGCGACACCAGCAGATTCCGGCAACTTTTTCCAGCCAACTATTTTTATTTCACTGTCGTGTAGATCGGGACATCCCCGTTCCTCTCGTACCACCCACGCACCACCAAACCCCCTCGTACCACCCCACGCGCCTCCACCGTGACCACCGAAGCCCACCACCACCTTCACCTTCACCTTCATTTCCCGACGGTAAAACGCGACCCACGCGCATCTTTCTCCATTTGCCGACACATGTTGTATTTATTTATTTATTTTTATTCCAATCCATCAACCGAGAAAGACACCTACGTTACACTAACAGGGGCGCGCTTCTTTATTAAAAAAAAATGCATTATGAAATGATGGACATTCTGACGTGGACATTGTATTTTTCAAGGAACAACATTACTTTCTTTGTTCGGCATGTGCCAGGAACAACATTATCTGGGATTGACGGAATATGAGTATACTCAATAGCAACCACTCAGGAACAACATATTCTCAATTTCTCTTTTGGGCCCAATTTGTTGTGAGTTAATAAAATTCAAGACAGATGGGCTAATAAGGAGCTCAAAAATAAAACAACATTTTAATGAAAATGGCCCATCTCAACATAATTAGTATATATAGAGAATATCTGCTAAGAATGGTAGATGGCGTCATGGCAGATGGCAGGCGGCCCATAGTATCATCCGTTGTCGGCCCATTATAAAACGGCCCAGTATCTGCCCAATTAATTGGACTATGGTTTCTGTTGCTAGATATTAAAGACTCTCGACAAACAAGTAGGGGCCGAGCTAGTAGGGTAACTAGTGGGTGTTGAGTCACCCATAATCATCTTACTCTGTTAAGTAATTATTGAGCTCATAAGTTATTTTCTTAATAGTTTTTGTAGTTAGCCCCTCTTAACTTATATATATTGCTATAATTTTTATGTTAAGTTCGGCCCCTCTTAACTTAAAATCCAGACTTCGCCATGTACTTCAGTACTTGGGAGTGCTCCTTCAAGTCTTAAACCCTTTAAAATCTTCTCGTTTTCTTTCCATGAGGAAAACTTTTGAGATTTCGGTTACTCTCACACGTACTGACATACAAACCACCTCTTCTATCACGCCGGTCATAGCCGCATCATAATCTATGTAAAAGCATATTGCATTCGCAGTGCATGGTGCACTCTACTACTTTGTATGAGTTGACTCATATTTGTAAATTACCTACCAAGTTGAAATGAATATATACAAAGGTGTTGAAGATTCGAAAATGCCCTTTTTTTATTGCGAAAAATGGTAAAAATGAAATTTGCATCTAGGCATTTAAGCTTACCTTATATACATTCTAACCTTTTAATTGACAAAATCGTAAATACACATAGTTTCAAAAGGGGAGCACATTCTCGATAAGATTTTCTTAATGTTTCAGTGATATTATTTTAATAAACTTGAATTGGAAAAAAAAAATCAATCGATATTGAAAACTTGCATGCATGATTGATATGTAACAAAAGTAGATATTTCAATTATTAGTGTAAACGTAAATTTGGTTTAGCAGAGAAGCTTATGCAGGCGAACTGACCAGGAAGTTTCCTATAAGCGCACAACTTTATATTTAACTAGCACGGTACCCTCGTAATGTGGTAGCGGGTACCTGTGACTATATTTTGCGTTATTCGATTATTCGGTTACAGATTTAGTTGTTTTTATGCTTTATAAGTAGAGATGGTTAAGCAAAATAATTTTAGTTTGAACAACCAACCTGCTTCCTAACAAACTTCTTAACCAACCTGCTTCTTAACCAATTAATTTTGAAGTCCTTCCATAATAAGCAAGTAAAAGTCTTAATTTTAAGCCTTTCTAATTATAGAATAGTATCAAATTCATTATATAGTAGTATAAGTATATAATGAGTGGAACACGATCGATTTGGTAGACATAGGATTACCTTTTTGGAGACGGTACCTCACAAGTTTGAAACAAATAAATTCTTCACTTCATACCTTAAAGTTTTTTGTTTTTTTTTTGTTTTTTTTTTTTTTTTTTTGTTTAATCAAACGGCAAAAAACAATACTAAAATATAAGAGTTTCTAGTAAGGCACTAGAAACTAAGAAGTACAATTACAATCTAGAAAGAAACAAAGAATCAAACTAGAAGCTGCCCGAGGCTTTAACTGCGAGGCTAACAAAAATGATGAAAAAACTCTTGCCAATTACAGCGAACCAAGATAAGAGAAAAATCCCCACCCACAGCCGAGTACCACCCACCAAGCCACCAAGCACACGTCCAACATTGATCAAAATACCAGGGTGGAGCCCTGAACACGTCGCTTTAAATAAATAAAGCGCATAAATGAAATGGTCCTCATAACACAGTCTCAAATTCCTTGAGACTATATAATAACTCTATAGTAGATATCGTTACAAGTTCGGTACGAGTGGCAATCGAGTCGTGTTCGTGTTAATCTATAAAGGTTCGCGTGTTGGCGGATTAGTATAACCACTACTTAAACACGACCCATTTATTAATTGTGTTAAGAAAATCAACCCTAACCCAGACATGCAAAACACGTGTAACCCGTTTGTGACCCGTTTTAACCTGTTTAAGTAAATAGTTCAAATAGTGAATAAGGTCGGTAGTTTGTGATTTAACTAGTTTAAATGTAAAAATGATATAAAAATTTAAAATATGAAAAATAACATACAAATAACTATACGGCAATTTTCTGACGTCAATTTCAATGATATGTGAGGTATAATCGTAATTCACTCTTATTAAGTATATAACAAAATACATTTAATCCACATCCAACATAAAAACCAGGTTATATATTTAATTTTTAGAGTTTATTTACTTAAACGGGTTTACGGGTTGACATGTTTAATACTTACTCAACCCAAACACGATCCGTTTATTAAACGGGTTACACGGGTTGACCTGTTTTTGACCCAAACCTGTTTATCTTCAACCCAAACCTGTTTAACTTCGTGTCTGGTTCGTGTCATTTATCGTGTCGTGTCGAGAATTGCCACCCCTTTACAAGTTTACAAATCACCATGTTGATGCATAATCTGGTGCGGGCTGGATTCGACGACTCTCCCTGGGCCGTTCGTCGTCTTCTCGAGCCCTGAGTAGACCTGTCAACAAAAAGAACCCGTTAGGAGTGGACCCGAGGCCGTAGCCCCGGGATCCACCTCCGACGGTCAAGTTATTATTGATGCGATATAGCATATAATAGTTAGGTTTAGGGTAACATGTTGTATCGCATCATGTTTTAAGAAGAGAATCCCAGCCCTATATTTATAAGCCATGGATTAGGGTTTAGGCGTAGAGTGGGCCGCTGTTTGTCGGGCCTGGCCCATTCCTGGCCCAGTCCGGACCATACGTCCACAAGCCCCCCAAGTCTAGTGTGACAAAGTGCATGGCTATGTTATGCTAGACTTAAGTTCTGTTCATGGCCACGTAAGCTCAATTAACCATAACAGCATAGCCCATGTGTGGGCAACTCAGGTGTGCACATGGGACGGACTATACTACGCAGCCCACATGCGACAGTGCGCACTGGGATTGCGATTGTGATTGTCTCACAATTGTGTGTGGATCTCGTATGATGCATCCTGGGTAAGGGCGTACCTTTTGTACCAGTAGCGATGCACCATGGTGCGCACTGGCAGAAGTGCGCGCTGTGCGCGACAAGGATGCGCGTTGTGCACGACAAGGATGCGCGCTGTGCGCGAACATTACATTCGTCTTTACAACCGACAGAGGACGTCTCCCCTGCGGCAAGATGGTGCGAATATTTAAATTCGTCTTTGTACCGGGCTTGCAATACCTTTTACGTACGATCTGCTTCCAAATATACCTGAGTGACGCGTACGGAAACAGTGGTATTATATACCCTAGTAGCCCCCCAAGTTTGATGGTGCTACTCTTGTAGGAGAATTAAACTTAGTTATTCAAATCCTGAAAAACACTTAATGCAAATATTAAAAGTATATGCCGCGAATCGCAACATATAAAACCTAATGAAGTAAAAGATTAGCGTGAAGCAACATATAGCACATAGCATGTGAAATTAACACATAAGAGAAGTAGTAGTGTGAATTACACCTATCGTGAGGTTTTACAAACTACATAAATAATGAATTGTTTTTTTTTGTTTTTTTTGTTTTTTTTGTTTTTTTAATTTTTTTTTAATAAAAACAATGGCGCAGATGGACACACCGTGACCGCAACTAATAGTTTCAATCGCACGTACCGACGCAGATGGATGTATCGTAACCGCATAGACTCTAACGTTTGTGGATGATCGCAGATGACCATGGCTTTTGTCCAGTGCGCTCATGGTGATTGACTAGCATCGCGGTGCCTGTACGTGACAGTTCACTCTGCGCCAATCTGCGAAGATGTCCGAACGCACGGCCTAACGCGGGTAGATTTATCGTGACTGCGTTGTTCGCGACTAAAAGATAAAATAGGTCCGATCGTGCGGACGTAGTGCGGTTATAGGTAAAATCGTGTTTACCAAGTTAAAAGATTTACATAAAATCTTCTAAATATTTAAAAGATATTGGGATATCTTTTTAAATTTAAAAGACATATCTTACCGATTGATAACATATCTTTTTAAAATTTTGAAATAATTGACTTAAATAAGTATTTATATTTATATGCTACGTATAACAAAATCAATATAACTTTGTGAGATTGTCTCCCACGGCCTAGTGCGACAAAAAGACAAATTAAATAGTGCGCAGGTCTCAAAGTCAATATAACTTTGTTATATTTATGTTGCCGTATATGTTGACCAAATTCAATAACTGTGTTTTGATTTTTTTACTTTCTATCGTGTACTAACAGAAAATAAAGAGTGAATACCGCATCAGCCGGGTTTTAAAGTGCAACCCAAAAAATACAAAGTTTTAAAGTTACCGGCTTTTGAACTCGTGGTTGCTTTCCGGTGATGTGAGAGCACGATACTTGTCGTAGTCATGGTCCCACGGATGGCGCCAATCTGTTGATGCATAATCTGGCGCGGGCTGGATTCGACGACTCTCCCTGGGCCGTTCGTCGTCTTCTCGAGCCCTGAGTAGACCTGTCAACAAAGAGAACCTGTTAGGAGTGGACCCGAGGCCGTAGCCCCGGGATCTACCTCCGACGGTCAAGTTAGTATTGATGCGATATAGCATATAATAGTTAGGTTTAGAGTAACCTGTTGTATTGTACTCCCTCCGTCCCATAATAAGTGTCCATAATGAAATCTTTGCATGTCCAAAATTAATTGTCCAGATTCTATTTCAACCAATGAGATGAGAGTTTAGTGGGTAAAATTGATATTTGATTGGTGGATAGTGTAGTTAGTGGAATTTTCTAAAACTTTGTGTATATTGAAAGTGGACACTTAATATGGGACGGAGGGAGTATCATGTTTTAAGAAGAGAATCTCAGCCCTATATTTATAAGGCATGGATTAAGGTTTAGGCGTAGAGTGAGCCGCTGTCTGCCGGGCCTGGCCCATTCCTGACCTAGTCCGGACCATACGTCCACACACCATTTCACCACTTGACCATACTCTCTCATCGATCATCCTAAAGTCGCCATGAAAAAATTTAGACCAAAATGTCATGTATTCTTACTGGAAGAGCTCCCATTTCTAACGTACAGCAACTCCCACGCTTTCCACAGTAAAGTTCCACTTACGTCTTTTTTTTTTTTTTTTTTTTTTTTTTTTTTTTTTTTTTGGAAAAAGGCAAATTACGTTTTTCTATTTAATTTTTGTAATTCTTATCCAATAACGTGAAGTGCTGTATTATTAAAAATAGAAAATAAAATGAATAATATATGGTTAAAAAAAAGCATGAGATAAAAAGAAACTTGTGATTCGAATGATGTCTTTGAATAAGTGGCAAATTATTAAAAAAATATTATACTTGCTATTATTTCATTTTTTAAGTAGCGAACTATTCTTTTTGCTTTTGAGGGTAATTTTTTTTCAAATTCATTCTTATTAGGGTAATATGTGACATTTTTTACTTTCGAAAAAAAAAATTGTATTAGCTAAGAGGGGCAAAAATGTCCAAAAATTTCGCAAAATACCTTAAAGAGGATGAATTTGAAAAAAAATTACCCTCAAAAGCAAAAAAAAAAAAATAGTTCACTGCCCAAAAGATGAAACGGTAACAAGTATAATATTTTTTTAATAATTTGCCTTTGATTAAGACATATACTATTCTTTTTAATAATTTGCCATTGATTAAGACATATACTATTCCTATTTTAGAGTTAATTAAAAACCTTGGAATGTTGGAAGACAATTGACAAAAGTAAAACCTTTTGTATGATGCCGAGTAAAAGTTAAGACCTTGGAAAGTTGGAAGACGTTTGACAAAAGTAAAATCTTTTGTATATGATGCCAAGATTAGTGTATACCAATCACAATTATCACAAGTTCACAACTGATTAAAGGAATCTAGTGTTCATTTAAATGAAACCAACTAAAACTCGACCAAACAGGCCCCAATTCCTTTAGACTATAATTCTATAAATACCAACTCCATAGTAGTCTTCATTATAAGTTTTCAAATCACCATTTCACCACTTCACCATACTCTGTCATCGATCATCCTAAAGTTGCCATGAATAATTTAGACCATGATCCATGTATTCTTACCGGAAGAGCTCCCATTTCCGACGCACAGCAACTCCCACGCTTTTCACAGTAAAGTTCCAATTACGTTTTTCTTTTTAATTTTTGTATTTCTTATCCAATAACGTTAATTAGTACTGTATTATCATGCATGCTTTTTCTTCTTATGGAAGGTTTGAAGCTCCCCACGGTTACAACCTACCTGAATCCAACACCATAAGCATGCGACACTTTCCCATTAACATACCACGCACATCAAATGAAGCAGAACTACTACAATCATTTCCCACACTCCCTTCAAAGTAAGATATGGTTTTATTCGCACTAAGTGAGTTATGTTTCTTCCTCAAAAAACAACTACCAAAGCATTGTTACGTTTTTTTTAATGTCATAGTAAAATTTGAAACACGCATTAACAAAAAGGAGTTGCATGATCAACTCCAAAAAAACAACATTTCTTTTTAGAGTTTTGTTTAGACAAGCAAATGAATACGTATATTATAATGTTTCGTTTTTTTCTTGCTATGCATGGTTCTTGTATCTCCTGTTTTAGATTCTACTGTATAAATTCATTATTAATATCCATAATTCAAATAACATTCTAGATACTGTTTCATGTCAGGTTTCATCACTATAAGAAAATTTGGAAACTCGTACTTACCGTAGCTCTTTTCGCTATGTTTCCATCGTTGGCACAAGTTGGTCAACTCAAGTTCACAAATAAGTCACCTTTTGAAACTCACATGTTCTTTTCCAACATGGGAGTTGTTTCCTACGTCTTTGCAATACCCACTTCAGTGCTCTTTTTTGCTATGGCAAATTACATTGAGGATTTTACCAAAGAATGCTCGTCACGTATATACTACTTTTACATCATCCTAAGATGTGTCTTTTGCTTCTCGGCGATTCTTGCACCTCTCTCGTTTGTGTTGGTGTTGCTCATCCCAAACGTGGGGTACTATTGGATTGGGTATTTGATAATCTCTCTACTTTTTGTAGTCATAGTTACATATAATGTTATTGACTACTTAGAGTTACGTCGCAAGATAAAATCATCCAACTTAGCTTGAGCAAGATCCAGAGAGACGTATAGACATCGTCGCGTTCCATAGTGTAGAGAATATATGCAAGTTCAGGTTGTATGTAATATTAAATATTCAAGTTTGTTAATTCTGTTACTAAGTCAGGTCAAGCTTAAAGAGTGCATGTATCTTAAAGCTTAAAGAGTGTATCTTATCTTATAATCTTAACTATTTATAATGCATGAAGACTTGAAATTAGTATAGCAAAATCACGTAATTAACCTTGAGTGTAATTCACATTATTTAGTCATCAATAGAAAATGACTAAAATCCCTTTGATTAATGAAAGCCAAATATAGTAGGGTGAATTTCATATATCCACTAGTACAAATATGGGATTTCTTCACACATGCTGTTTTTTGAATGGTCACACAGTCTGATTTTTATGTGACTAAATGTATCAGAATAAAGGAAACAGCCACACTTGATCCGACTTTTGTGACCATTTCGGAAGTTCATTGTCACACATTTGAATATTTATGTGACTATAAGGAACTGGTAATTTTTTTTATTACTCCATCCGTCCCATTATAAGTGTCAAGTTTGACTTTTCATGGTCTTTCTTATTTAACTTTGACCTTAAATAATTTTATTTGTGTTATATAATACTTGATGAAAATTATATCAATGAAAATACGTTTAAAATCCAATCCATTCATATATTTTGCATCAAGTATTATATAACACACATAAAAGTATTCAAGGTGAAAGTTGAACAAGTTAGACCGTAAAAAGTCAAACTGGACACTTATAATGGGACGGAGGTAGTATTATTTAGTCACTTATAATTTGAGATGTGTGATAGATACAAAAAAAGTTTGAAACATTAGTCACACTATATATATACATATGTGACAAATTTTGGTCACACAATTGAATAGTGTGACCAAAATCCATATATGATCACATGAAGTAATTTTGTATGTGGCTAAATCATATAGTCAAGTTTGTCACACATTATTTAAAAGTGACTAACAATTTTTGCTAAATATTTAGCCACATGAATTTGAAATGTGTGACAACTGAAAAGTAAGTTTCAAACATTTTTCACGATATGCATTTAAAAATAATAAATATATGTCACACACTTGAACACTGTGACCAAATGCCATATATGATCACCCTTAAAAACAAAAATTAAGATACTTCATGTATTAAATTTATATGTAATACATGTTCCGCACTTAGTTTTTTTCCAAAATAAAATTTCCCTCTCAACTTTTCACAAGCCCAGCTTAAAATTTTCCCCAAAATCAAACATCAAATCTTTTCACAAGCCCCGTTTAAATTTTTTCCCCAAAATCAAATTTTCCCAAAATCAAACATCAAATCGAAAGGGTGCCTGGTCTATTTGATTTTATCTCATCATCAGTCCGACTGCAGTGCCAATACCTCCAGGGAGAAACCCACTATCTTCTCCACCGCCGCCAAGGAGTGTGACAAGTCCTCCGGATGCCACGTCATCAAATGGCTCATCTGGGTCCTGGGATACCTAGGGGTGCTGTTGTTTGGATTGCTATTGGTGGTGTTTTGATTTTGGCTGTTTTGAGTATTTTGTTTATCTGTTGTAAGAAAAAGAAAAGAAGAAATAATGAGCCTGCTGGTTAATATATTCCCCCACCTAAAGGTTTGCTTTTTTTTCTTTTTCTTTTTTTAATGATGATTTTTGTGCAATGTGTAGAATAAGCAATTTATGTAGGATACTTAATTTAAATTGCTTATTTTACATGATTAAAAACTTACTTTTTTACCTTCATAATAGATTTTAACAAGTCATCAATGTTTTTGGAATATTTAAGCAAATTTAGACACTATTTTCAGAAGTGCTTATTTTTAAGCATTTTTTGTGCAATGTGAATAGTGTTTGTTTAGTACTTTTAAGAAAACATATGTAACAACCCGCATTTTCATGACATTTCTTCTATTCACTATTCATCAGTTACTATTCATCATTTACTATTCACCGGTCACTATTCATCATTTTACTATTCATCATTTTCGGAGTCAGTTTGTGATTCCAAGAAGCGTTCAGAAATTTTACTATTCATGTGACACTATTCATTCCCGAAGGGAAATCACTATTCATGATCATCGTTCGTCATTACGTAAACTAAGTTTACGAGTCTTCAAATTCGCGTAACCAGTTAGGTTTAGCTGCAAATTCATGCATCATTCATTAATGACACTTCATATAGACTGGAATAGTCTACACATTATCATCATCACTTGAGAACCTACACGGATATGCATTATTTCTATATACGTATGCTCAATTTGTAATTAACGATACCACTCAGTTTTACTACTAACGTATACCCAATACTCCCGACTATGATCCTAACATATTTACATACTCATAATAATAATATAAAAATTATATTATTAATTTACCCGGTGTTTTAAAATCAATGGCTATACTTTACGGTCGGAGCTTATTAGTCCGTCGGTTTGCGTTATTTCAATTCAATAATTATTCTAACACCCGATTCTCATCAGAAATAATATTTTATAACTTTTACAACTTCGTCGTATTTTATTTCACCTCGGTAACAGTTATTTTTAATTAACTCGGTACCCGATAACACCTAAAATACAAAATAACCAACTAATACATACACTTTTGGGGACAAACTTATTAATTAGTCCACAAAAACACATTCCTTGTTTTGTTCATCCATGTTTGCCTCCCCATGCCCCCTATGACCAACTTTTGACCAAGACCAATTATATTAACATCTATACTTCATTTTTTTTTCATACTTCCATCATTCATTTTTTTCATTCACTACACAAGATAACTAGCAAAACACTCTCTTTCTCTCATCTTCATCACATAATCGGCCAAGGCAAGAAGAACAAGCAAGATCCATTGATTTTTCAAGATCAAATGTTTAATCAAGTTCTAATCAAGATCTAGTTGGGGTTTTGTGGTAAAAACCCAAGATTATTAATCAATTTCTCATCAAATCACCTCAAATATTCAAGTAAGCTTCAAAAACACTTTTGATCTTTTCATACTTTCATTACTTTATATTTTTATGTATTTTCAAGATATATTGGTAAAACATGCAAGTATGTAAGATCCATACCACTTGTTACTCATTTTGTTTTTATAAACACTAGATCTATAATTTTCACTAGTAATCTCATGAGATCCACCAAGATTGGTGATGTTTAGGAACCCATGACACCCTAATAAGGTGTATGGTAGGATTGGGTACTTGTGGAGTTGATTTGAGATAGTTTGGTTAAGCTTTGAACAACCCTTGAACTAGAAAAGTTGATTTTGACAAACTTTCAAAGCTGCTGTCCATTTCTGTAAAACGTGGGAAACTCAGGGTCTAGGGTGTAACTTTGGACCAAATATTTAGAAAATACATTCCGAGACGAAACTATGGCCGAAAACGGGGATAAAATCCGAGTTACGACGAAAAAGATATGCTATTTTCAAGATTTACGACAAAAACTATATTTTCTGAAATATGAATCTGTCCCGACTTTCTAGTTAAGAAAACTGAGATTTAATGATATCTTGACTAGCCGAGACCTTGAGAAACCTAAAGTATACTTGATTACCTTCGCGGGGATATAAAGAACATAGAAAACGGGCTTATAACGAAAAAGATACAAGTGTTTGAAATCCGACGATATATATATATTTCCATCAGCTTTGTACACTAATAGAGTTTTGACGTAAACTGTCTTTGCGAGACACCACTTTCACGGCTGTTTTTCTTTATGATCGGATCAGTTTGAGTCCGAGCCGTAGTTTTATGAAATCAAGATCTCCCAGCAAGCTTTTCAAATCAATTGGCCGTTTGATCATTGGACTCGTAACGAATAAACTACGACCTCATCTATATACCCGATAAACTATATATATTTTGACAGCTTTTGCTATAATGAAATTTTCTAAGTATTGAACATAATATTTTCAAATAACAACAATAAGAGTCGATTCTCTCATCGATCAAGACCCGTATAGCCAAAAGTTAAATAACACGACTTCAAGATATTGTTACAAGGTTTTCAAAAACGCCGAGCTTGACCATTAACACTTAACGTACAATATTTCGCGACTAGTTTTGCGAGGCCATTTTGGTCATATTTTCAAGTAATGAAAATGTTGTTTTTACGACGAAAACCTTATATTTACCGATAAAACACCAAACGAGGATCGTGGAGTACCTTTTCAACACAATTACATGAAAAGTGGTTATTAACTTAACGAGACATCAAAAATGTATTTTTCGACGATAAGCGTTATTTCCAAAACTAACGAGTGGTATCGATAACATACGTACTTGCATGTGTAGCATCATTTCATTTCTTACATTAGAAACTATCATTCATAT
The DNA here is from genome assembly GCA_030686995.1 of Artemisia argyi. Taxonomy (NCBI): domain Eukaryota; kingdom Viridiplantae; phylum Streptophyta; class Magnoliopsida; order Asterales; family Asteraceae; genus Artemisia; species Artemisia argyi. The sequence continues at coordinate 157,185,318 of CM060677.1, read as the reverse complement.
TAGGTTGCGATTAGAGATCGTGCCTCATTTCAGTGTATCCACTTTTGTCATCATAGCTATCGCACCAGGTGAGTTCATACCCCCTACTTTTACCTGTTTTTATAACTGTTTTGGGGGAGAATACATGCTCGTTTTTTTTTACTAAACTCAATGCTTGAATGCGCAATTGTTTACTTAAACACTACCGTTTCTTTGAAGACTTGATTGATTATTCAAATGCACCTATGTGTATATTGGTTGCATACTTGATTATTTTCTCACATACACAAATGCTTTATAAACATGCAACACACTTTATGAACTATTGCTTTTATGCAACACACTTTATGAACTCTTGCTTTTATGCAACACACTTTATGAACTCTTGCTTTAATGCAACACACTTTATGAACTCTTGCTTTTATGCAACACACTTTATGAACTCTTGCTTTTATGCAACACACTTTATGAATTCTTGCTTTTATGCAACACACTTTATGAACTATTGCTTTTATGCAAACACTTTTATGGACCATACTGAAACTTATGCTTTATTTAAACTATTACGCGGATTAGCCTAAGCCCTTGAATCCCACTATGCCCAAACTCATGAACCGTCAATTCCTGCTGGGAAGCGCGAATGTTATAAATAGATCTATTGGTGGTGACTCCCCCGTTCGGTTTGACCAGATAGGCAAACGCGAGCGTATAACATGTCGAATTACAAGTGTAACGGGATAAACACTTGCCGAGCCTTTATATTTAACATGCTTCTAGAGCATGCACACTGTTATAGCTTCGGTTGCATGAACTTAGCGCTAGCGTAATAGACTATTTTTCTATGTGATATTATATTTGTTGTAATGATCACACACTCTACTCATGGTCCACAATCCTGATTTTACTGTAAGGTAAACTTTATTTTTATGACATTGTGAGTTACACAATGGTCACAAAACTCTCTATTGTACTCACAACACTATTGTTTTAATACAAACTTATGAACTCACCAACCTCGTGTTGACACTCTTTAGCATGTATTTTCAGGTTTTAAGCAATGGCACACTGCTAGAGGTTTTGGCAGGGCATGGCATGGTCATAGAAGACTCTGATATTCACTTGGGGACCATTTTAAACTATTTTACGGGCCTACTTCCGCACTATTTTTAACGATGTAAATTCAATACTTTTAGTTAAATGATTTTATTCTAAATGATTGAAGTGAAAACCAGTTTTGAACTTGTGTTGTAATACCAATTGAGTTACACCCCAGCTACATGTATGCTTCCGCTGGACCCGATTTTGGGGGTGTGACAACATATACTATTGTTATGGTGATAATTTTACCCTTTTGATGATATACTGTTATGATTTGGTGGTGTAGTTGATCCTTATGGTGGTGGACAACAACAATGGCAGCATAACGAGCCACCTCCAGGCGGTGATCATGTTGTTATGATGCCACCATTGAAACCACCACCATCAACATATCCACAACATTCACCCTTTCAGTCGCCGCCACAGCCTTCACCACACCCGCCTTTTATGAATAGAAGTGGTAGTTTGGGTTCGAATTATTCTGGTGACTCAGCTAATACTTTTGTGTGTGTGTGTGTGGTTTTTTTTTTTTTTTTTTTTTTTTTTTTTGTTCACTTATTAAAATATTAGGCTAGCAAAAACATGATGGTATAAGCTGATTTTTAATATCTTTGTGCATAACTTTTTTTTATCCAGAAATTAAGAAGATGAATATCAAAACATGTTACTTCCACTTTTTGTGTCCAATACGGTTCTACAAAAGGAGAAGGATCACATAGAGGGTTTTGCCCATGAGGTATAGTCTATGAACATTGTATTTACAATTTTAACTGAATGGTTTCTTGGCATAAACTTCTTATCTTTGCCACCTTTAGCAATTTTTCTAATATTTTGTCTTTGTGGTTGATTGTAATAAACTTTTTGAACCTTTCCCTGATTTAAACTTTTCAGGTTGCTTGGGTCACGAGATCAGGTAGCTCCGATTTGGAAGTTCCTATTGCCATTCGCCCAACTAGTGAAAATGTCATGTATCCCTACTTTTCTAAGTGGATCAGGGGACACCGTGACTTGCCCTTAAGACTAAATCAATGGTGCAATGTGGTTCGCTGGGAGTTCAGTAATCCTACTCCCTTTATCAGGTGATATTTTCATATCCCTTGTCGTTTAATGCTTGCAGGCCTTTATTCCAAATACTGGTCGTGGTGTACAAGGTGCAACTTCACATTGATTGGGCCAGAATTTTGCTAAGATGTTTGAGATTAACTTCGAAGATGAGAAGAGAGAAAAGGCTCTGGTTTGGCAGAACTCATGGGCTTATAGCACATGAACCGTAATCAAGGGATTTTTTTTTTAGCTTTTGTAAAAATTTGTTTAATAATACATAACTGGTTTTAATTTTTAACTTGCTTTGTTTTCAGATTGGTGTGATGGTTATGGTTCATGTAGATGATAAAGGCCTGGTGTTGCCTCCTAAAATCTCAGCGGTACAAGTTATTGTGATTCACGTGCCTTTTAATGTTTGGATATGCTTCTGCTATTTGAAATTGCAAAAATAGTCACTTCAATGTTTTCTGGTTATCAAGGGAATCAATATTAGATCGATAACCAAAAAGGACAGAGAAAATAAAAAAAGAAAACTAGATGTTGATTGAAAACCAAAAAGGACAGAGAAAATAAAAAAAGAAAACTAGACGTTGATTGAATGTGAGTAAAAGTTATAAAACATTTATTTCAGCTAGTATCAAAATGAATATCTCATCATCCATAAACAGTTTCTTAGAACTACATATTGAAGGCAGAATTCGTTTTTCATAATTTAATATAACTTTATAATCCAAATCCAAACACGCCTTATGAATCTAACCTGAATGGCTGAATCTGATGTTGCCTAATCAGCATCCTTTCTTATTTCTACAGGTTGGTCATCAAATTTCGTATCCACAGAGTCTGACCTATGCAAACTCATAGGTACTCTAAGCGTGTGCATTCTTTAGTTAAATAGTGATACTATTAACTTGCAGTTTTACATATTTTATAGTTGGGCAGTGTTTGTGAATTGTTGGTACGGCCGTCTTTTTGTGAACCAGGGTTTTTTCTACTGTATCTTCAATTGCTTGTAAAATTACGAGCAACTTTTAAAACTTCAGCTCTTCTACAAACTTAGTTAATGTGCGAGTATATAATTAGCCTTGAAACTTAGCAAAAGGTTACCAGTTTTAGAATTATGTGACGTGATAATCATGAATAAAGATGCCAAATGTCGCCTTTACTTGTACTAATGTCCTCCATTTCTAAATCATATTTTATCTTACTTCATACTTCATAGTCACCCGTATAAAAACTTCTATTTGACCCGAACCTGTTTTGACCCGTTTTGCATCAGGGCGCTGAAGAATGTGATAGAGCGGATGAAGGAATCTACATAAGATCCGGGATTACAGTTATATTGGAAAAGGCTACTATCAAAGATGGTGTTGTATCTGGCAATGTTGAAAAAGTAACTGAAAAATCTATATTAGTTGATGTTGGTGTTAACGGTTATATCAGGGGCATTATCTATTCTGAAAACCTAGCAGACAACCATGGTAAGCATTTGATCTTGCTAAGGGTCTTTATGTGATTATCATGGCTTTACACTTCCCTGTTGGTTTTTGATTTTTCGTGAAGGTCTTTGTTTCATAAACAAGATCGTGCTTATCATGCAAACCTGGCCGGCTTCTGAAGCACATGGACATGACTCAGAATTTTGTTTGTTCACAGTTACAGGTCAAACTTTATCCGTCCATATTCTTTTCTTTTTCTTGTTTTGTTATTTTCTTCTTTCACCTGCCATGCTTTTACTTCTTTTCAAGCTCTTTTATTTGGTTGGACGTATGAGTAATTATGTTGAAATTATCGTGCTGATCATATGCAAGAATAGGATCATAGGTGGCAAAATGGGTGCGTAATGGGTCAAAAAGTCATGCTTGTCCCTCTTGATCAGAAGCTAGACATGTTATGGAGCTTCATAAAGGCACATTTAAATTCAAGAATTGTTGTTTTACTTTCCAGCTGCAAGCAGGTAGCTTTTTAATTTATACTTTACGTGAAATGATCAATTGAAAGAGGTCTAGAGGTACATAATGAAACAGTTTGTTGAGCAACGATCAGTTCTTTTTTCTTTTTTTGACAGATGTGTCTGCAAGAGGTCTAGATTTCAACAAGGGGGTCAATTGGGTTGTTCAGGTAAACTAAACATTTCAGTAGAGGTTTCAAGACAGATGGGTTGAGTAACGGGTCACTGTTTACCAGATTATTGTTTGGAGATACCCTACTATGTACAAAAGTTACTACTACTCAGAGATTAAGATTGCTTGAAGTTAATACTGCTAGTGTATTAGTTACAACTGTTAGTTATAAGTTAGTACTGTTTGTTCATATAGTTAGTAATGCTTATATGATATGTATTGTAAGCCGACTAGGAATCCTTGGTATATAAAAGGAGGTCCAATTTTATATTTTGTTGAGTTATATATATTCCAGTTTATTTTATTTGAATTTGTTTTGATATATATTTGAATTTATTTTGATATATATTGATTTTTTAAATGTGACTAAAAGATGCATACAGTCACACTTATTAACACATTTGGCCATTGTTTGATTAATTCGTTGTGTGACTAAATATTACAAAAGGCCACACAAAAAAAATCATGTAGAAATTGGATTATCAATAGTCACACAAAATATATATATTTCTTTACTTTAAACAACATATAGTCACACTTATTAACATTTTTGGCCACTTTATGCTAAATTGTATGTGACTAAATACCCAAAACAAAGATGCTTTGTGTGACTAAATATTACAAAAGGCCACACAAACAAAAAATTAATGTGGCCATTCGATGAACAATAGTGACACATAATACACATTTCTTCACTTTAAACAACATATGGTCACACTTATTAACAATTTTTGCCACTTTTTTTTTTTTTTTTTTTTTTTTTTTTTTTTTAAATTGTATATGACTAACTCAAAAAAAACAATACCTGTTATGTGACTAAATCATCACAAACGTCACATTTATTATATATTCATGTGGCTACAGGACGGGAAATAGTCACTCATAATACACATTTACTTGAATAAATCATTTCAAATGTCACATATATTATATATTTATGTGGCCAAAGGACGAACAATAGTTACTCTCAAAAAACATTCGTGTGACTATAAAGTGTTTACGGTCACTGATAATGACTAATCCAACAAAACTGGTGCCTAATTTGTCACACATATTCAGGGTTTTGGTCACTCTTTTTCGATGGAAAAGGCCACGAACTCAACAATGTGACCATATGCCACCTACGGTGGCGGGACCCTTTGTCACACATGACGAAAAAAACATGCGTGACTATATGCAGATCGTCACACATTTTTGGCGTGACTAATAGCACTGTTTGTACCAGTGATCCCCTTTAATACCTCTTTAATTTCATATATACCCAAAGAAATTTTTAAATATCAAATATACCCATTTACACACTCAAAAAAAAATCATATTTACCAACTTTTGTTTATTTTACCTAAAATAAATTGTAAAATTACTATTCTACTCTCCGCTTTTTCAATTTGATAGCGTTCTTCCCCATTTAGCTTTAGAAGCATATTTCGTTGATTAGAACATTGATTACCTTTTGGAAAATAAAAAAGAATTTATAAATCGAATTTAAACTATAAAATTTTACTAACAAAAGTCAAACAAATAGATTATCACTTGCTACCAAGAACACTTCCAAATTCACATATGGGCAAATTCTATATTAAAATGAAGACCACAAAGTTATAACCTAAATGATATCATAGGAACTTGTTAACAGTCAATACTTAAGATAAAAGCGTTTGAAATAAACCCAAATTTGAAATTAAGCCGTTTGATTAAAAAGATATTTCAATTTCAAGATGACATATTATATTTCACGATCAAATTGAGTTCCACAAACAAGGGGTTGTGTAACAACCGTGATTCTAGCAAGTCAGTTTAACTGATAGTCTTGACTCGGTTGACGTTTGTTTGGTGTGTCCTAGGTGATTGAAGTGATATATGTGTGATATGAGTGTGTGTTGGCACTAAATGCCTTTGTGTGATTTTCTGATTGTGAGTTGAATAATAGTGATTTTGGGGTAAGTTCATTTTAATCACCTTGGTGGTGTAGAAATGACTTGTGTGGTTTTGGTGTTTTGTTGTTTTGCGTAACAAGTTTTTGTTCAAGTGTGTGAGCGTTAGTAAGTTACATGGAGTTTGGTTTTATGAGTTATGTTTATAAAGAGTGTGCAATTCTATTTTCAAAAACTTTTTTTGAAAATGATAATTTTCCAAGTTGTCGTAAAAACAAAGTATTATTGCGTAAGACGTTGGGTATCGTTATGGGTTTTTATAAAATATCAAAAGTCATTTCTACCCCACATCATATGACATGTGTCACCCCCACCCCTACCCCACCCACCCAGGCCCCCCCACCCCCCCCCCCACCCCCCGCGAAAAAAAAATCCCGCCAAAAAAAAAATTTTGGGCAAAAAAAAAAAAAAAAAAAAAAAAAAATCCCGCCAAAATTACTGCATCACGATTATGAAGTTACTGCATCACATTTATAACTGTGATGCAGTAACTTTTTATACTGCATCACATTTATAAAGTTACTGCATCACATTTATGATGCAGTAAAATCATAACTGTGATGCAGTAACAGTGAGGTAGGAAACGTGATGCAATAACCGAGATGCAGTAAAATCATAAGTGTGATGCAGTAAATTTTGGCGGGAAAAAAAAAATTTTTGGCGGGAATTTTTTTTTCGCGGGGGCGGGGGGGGGGGGGGGGGGGTGGAGGGGGGGTGACACATGTCATATGATGTGGCAAAGTGACACATGTCACTCCCACAATCCTTCCTACCCATCTCATTTTAAGAACCCTTCTCATAATATCCCATCTATATATATATATATATATATATATATATATATATATATATATATATATATATATATATATATATAGGGATAGCTTAGCTACACTATGGTGTAGCCAACTTAGCTACACCAATACGCCAATTTAAGATATAAAACATCAAATTTTATACCCGATTAACATCATAAATCTATTTTCACTCCAAAATATCTTACAACTAACATCTATCGTTGACATTTACACTAAATTAGTTATCGTTGCAAATGTATGATGTTACTAGACATTTTCGTGACTAAAACTAGATTCAAGAACACGTATATTAAAATTTGCAACAATATCAAATAATAGATGATGGATTAGGAAGGTTAACAAGTTAAGGATGTTAAGATGACATCATAATTGGAGTTTTATGCATGGAATTAGCATTTTGGTGTAGCTAAGTTAGCTACACCCTTGGTGTAGCTAATATATATATATATATATATATATATATATATATATATATACATATATATATATATATATATATATATATATATATATATATATATATATATATATATATGTATGGAAAATCGACAGTTTTATAAGGAAAAAGAAACAAATTTTAGTCCAAATATAACTCTTAATTAAGGTGGTTATTTAGAATAATATTAGGGTAATATAAATACAAACAAAAAACACACTAAAAACATTTTTGAGGGTGCGGAGTTGAACCAAGAGAAGCAGAAAAAGTTAGGGTTTCAATTTTGTGAAGAAAACAAGCCTAAGGTATGCCTAGTAATCCCTTAATTGTTTAATTATTGATTTGATTCATGTAATAAAAGTTATGCTGGATCTAGGGTTTATGATTTTCTTTAAATTAATTACATAAAACATTTTGGGATCATTAATTAGTGATATTATGATGATTGGTGAAAAGATTTGGTCGTAAAACATGTTAGACAATGAGTTAGGGTTTTGGCAGATTTATAAGGCTGTAAAGATACGAAGTTATTTAATAAATGGTGATGAGTTATTACATGAATTTTGAGTCTAAATTGTAGTTCAGTGAAAGAGCTTTCCAAAAACTCCGGTCACGATCAATTTCGAGTCCAGAAGCCAGTCTAATGATTTTTGCGAGAAAAGGTATCAAAGTTGTTAAACCGGGACAGATTTTGGATAAACGTATTGAGGTCCAAGGTGGGTTAGAAAGTGGAATTAGGGTTAGCCCTTCTGTGATAATTTACTTCTATATTCCCTTTGACTTACACACGAATGAGAGGCGTTAAAAAGTTGTACAAATGAGATTCTTAGGTCAAGACATTTTGGTGTGCGTTCAAATCCGAATTTGGATAGTTTTCAAGTTTGATTTTATTAAGAGTACTTGTGTATGTTTTTAGAACATGGCCTTCTGAGAATAGTTTGTATGCTCATAAGGGACCATGGTGAATTTTTGGTGTGAGTTGTGGAACTATTTTTGTCGTGATTTCATGTGGGTAGAAGTACCCCAAAAATCTGCGTATTTTGAAAAAGTATATGTAAGGGATTTAGTGAGTGTAAGTGATTGGTAGTGTTTAGTATGGAGTCTAGGTGAACCATAGTGATTTATATGACCTTTAGACATCCATTATATGTGTGTTACATGGACTATAGCTTTTAGCTTGGTCGCGTGTAATGTGATCTTATTTTGTTGTATAGATTTGTGATTGGTAATTTGGTAGCTGCAAAATTTGAGGTGAGTTCATAGTCACATTTTTACTTTGTTTTAAACTTGGGATGGGAATGATGCATGTGTTAAATTATGATTTTAAGTTACTATGATTATGTATCTAATAAATTCATGGACTTGTAAGTGGTTATCGTGTGTATGCTACATGTTATAATAATGCGGTGTGGTTATTCTGTGTGATCCAATTGGAGGGATGTTTATCTCATTTCTCGTTTGTATGATCCAATTGGTGTTAAATGTTGTGTACTTGGATCGGTGGGCACGTTCCGTCCCAATTTATGTGTGATGAGGTATTTGGATCGGTGGGCGCGTTCCGTCCAAATTGATGTTGGATATGTTATTTAGACCGGTGGGCACGTTCCGTCCCGTTAGTTGGTTTTGTGATTGGATGCTAGCTTATATGATGACTATATTTTTTTTGTCCTGCTATGTTTTATAATCATAGTGATCTGGTTGCCTTGAGTGATATTGTGTGTCTTAAACCTATGAATTCTCACCAACATTATGTTAACGTTTTTAAGCATCATTTTCAGGTGAGCATTCTAAGAATAAGATAGAAGGATGTGATTAGACGAGACCTTAGTTGCATTGGAAGTTGTTTATTATTTATGTTTGGATTTATGAATTGTTTTGGAGTTTTATTTTGTTATTTTCCTTCTAGGTATTGTTATGACACTTTGTATCTATACTTTGCTCTATTTTATTGCACGTAGAAATTCTTTATATAGACACCATGTGTTGTGATGATATCCATGATGTTGCACTCGCGTTTCCGCTTTGGCGAGGTGTGACAGAATGGTATCAGAGCCTTGGTTATAGAGAATTAGGTGGTTAAACCTATACTATAACCTAGGAGTCCCTCATATAGATGCATTTAGGGTCTATATATAAGTATGGTAACTTATATGATTATTTTCCCTAAATTCATGATTTGTTTTTGTCGATTTTTTTATGTCTATTTTGTCCCCTATACGTAATATTGTATATGTCGATTTTAGTATGTTATTTCCCTCGGGTTATTAGACAAAAATGTTACTCGTTTGCCAAAAAGTTCAATTTAGTTACTAAAGTTTTTTTTTGTTACAAAGAGGTTACTCAAGTTTATGGGTTTATTATATGAGTTACTTAACGTTTAAAAAAGTGACATTCTTGTTACTGCGAGGGTGGGCAACCGGATGACGTGCCGGTTCCCTTGTCCACATCAGCATCATAGTTTAAAATGTTACAAGGAAGTTACTATAGTTTACGGGTTTATTAAATAGGTTACTGAACCTTAACAAAAAGTTACTATAAGTTTCGTTTTGTTTTGTTTTTGTTTTTTTTTGTTTTTTTTTTTGTAATTTTTTTATTATTATTTTTTTACGTTTTTCTCCTTCGCAAGTCTTTGTGTATTTTTGTATATTTCTATCCATTTTTATACGTTTATGTACGTTTTTCTCTCTTGTCGTACTTTCATTACACTGTTTATTTGTTTTACGTTTATGTACGTTTTTCTCTCTTGTCGTATGTTTTTCTCCAGTTTCGTACGTTTTTGTCCATTTTTGTATGTTTTCATCTGTTTTAGTATATTTTCATATGTTTTCATAGGTTTTCATAGGTTTTTTACTACATTTGTGTGCGCATTTATACGCTTGTGTACGTTTCATATGTCTTTTTACGTTTGTAAAAATGTGTATAAATACGTGTATAAAAAGTGTATAAAAATGTGTAAAAACGTGTAAAAACAAACAAAAACGTATGAAAACAGAAAAAACGTAAGAAAAACAGAAAAAAATGTCTGAAAACAAAAAAAAGTAAGAAAAGCAAATAAAAAGGTAAGAAAACCATACGAAAACATAAGAAACTGGGAGAAAAGGTATAAAAATGGACAAAAACGTATAAAAACGGAAAAAAACGTAAGAAAAAACGGACAAAAAAGTAAGAAAAACGGATGAAAGTGTAAGAAAATGGGCGAAAACGTATAAAAACGTATGAAAACAGAAAACCCGTAAGAAAAACGGTCAAAAAACGTAAGAAAAATGGACAAAAATGTATGAAAACCAAATTTTGAGTTAAGTATAAACGGTCGTTAGGATAAAGAACTAATGGTGCAAATGTTTGTTGCAAACGGCCGTTAGCTAACGGAAAGAACTAACGACAGTTAGTCTGAGGGACCATTTTTGAAATTAACGAAAAAAAAACTGTAGTAGAAGGTTAAAACATACAAAGTAACTTATATAACCGGTGACCAAACTTGAGTAACCTCTTTGTAACCAAAAAAACTTTAGTAACTAAATTAAACTTTTTGGCAAACTTTAGTAACATTTTTGTCTAATAACCCTATTTCCCTCGCGTAAGAAATTTCATTGGGCTATCATTTTGCTACCGGGTGCAAGAGAAGTGGTAGGGTGAAGCGGACTAACCACAGAATTCGGGTTTCCGCTAGCATGTATCCATGTTCGGGCAAGGAGAGGTTGTAACCACAGTGACTGCCGGAGATGGAGCCATTACCAAGTACCCTAGGAAGTGTCCTCACTTCTCATATGAGGGAGAGGTGATTCAGTCTAAACCTCGTGATTTTTATGCACGTGTCGACCATGCAAAAATGGAAGAAAGAAAAAATAATGGGTGGTTGGGTAAAGATGAAGGGGAGTTAGGATGGAATGATGTGGACTCAGATCTGGAGTCGGCAGTGAGTAGTAAGTTTAACCAATCTGAGTAGGGAGGCAAGTGCGAGAGTGGAGTTTGAGCCATTATGCGACGTCTTTTGTTTTGTGTCATGTTTTGGAATTCCTATATTGTCTTTTGCCGTCTGGAGCCATGTTGGAGCACGATTACTCTTGGATATTGGATCAACCTTATCCAAGTGATTTTGATTATAGGGTTTAGGTGATCATTGGAATTGTTCCATATGAGATGATTGTTTGCATGAAGTGTGGTCATAGGATGAAGTACACGTGTGAAAAGGGGCATAGATAATTATGGTGGCCAACATAATTATACATGCGTCACAAGACAAGTGGACTTGCAAGTATGATAGCATGGATTGTGTTGTGTATTAGGTGCTATGTGGTATATGTGCGTTATCATTGAGATGTGTGGTTTTGGGAGTAAGTATGCGTGTTGAGTAGGCCTTATAACTATGGTCGCGAACATAATTATAAGGGTATCACACACGTAGACTTGTGACCATGATTACATTGATTGATACTTGTTGTTATATGTTATGTGATATCATGTTGATGATGGTTGCAAGGTTAGAGAAGTATTCTCTTAACCGTTTGGGCAATCGTTATATGTTGGGGGTGTGTAGGTGGTGAGATTCCATTCTACCTATCATATGCTGATACCTTGATTACCTGTTGGTACTAATGTTGTGATATTTAAGTTGGTTCGTTTACTAGACACTCCGTTCGCATACCTAATTCTCTGGTTAGCATCCCTGTTCATACCATGATGGTACGGATGCCCTATCCTCCCTATTCGGTGTCGTGATTGATATTAGTCATTCAGATTTGTTTTCATTGGGAATTGGTACGTTTCTTTGGTTATTCCTTGCATTCATTCCTCTAAGGAATATTATATAATTCTTTGAGTATTGTTGGTTCGTAACAAGTTGGTGCGGATATTTAATCCCTCATTTACACACCAATTAGATTTCGTGACATATTTTGCGACCTGTTAGTATTGATATTTTTCTATGATCTTAATTTGATCGTTGTACAAATGAGTCTTTACATTCTTCGTTTGGTTTGCAATGTATTTGCGTGAGTGTTCACTCGTATGAGTTCGTTTGCTGATTATTTTGATTATATGATTCTTCTATGTCTCTCGCATTCGATTAAGGGGTAGTGTTAGAGTCCTTGTGGTATTTTACAATTCGTTTTGGGTATTTCAAGGTTATTTGTTGGGAACAATTATTTTTATGGTGAAAATGAGGTGTGGGGGAAAAAAACAGTGGTTATGATGATGTCATAAGTTCAATATGATATCAGTCTATTGTCAAAGCTATTTATAACAATTCTGCTATGAAACTCTACTTATTTTACTGTCTTAATAAACACGATTTAAATATCTTAAACAAGTAAGGTGAGATATTATATTTATATAATTAACTTTTGGTGTCATAAAAACTATGTCTAACATGGAATTTAAGACGGAGATGATTTTCTTACATAAAATGGTTTGTATATATTTTATAAAAAAAAAATCATTTTTGTTGGGTACGGAACGGGTACCGGAATAAGAACTATATATGGATCTCATTTACCAAATTTGATATGTATTTGGTTCCTCAAGTGTTTCTTTCGTTGTGGTACGCTGGTAGATTTTCTATGGGTACGTGTATTTTGCCTTTTCCTTGTATGGGTTTTCATGAACATTTGATTTGCGTCTACTTTTCTTGGGGAAAATTTCTCATTGTGTTTTCTAGTTTTGATTTTGATATTCGTTTACTACACTAGTCAAGAATTCGTACCCCTTTTGAGTTCGTTGATATATGTTTTGGTTCGACCGGTTGCATGTGTCGCGTCGTTTCTTTAGGATAGATTGTCGATTTGGTTATCATTGTGTTTGTTAAGGAAGAAGAGGATGTTTGTCAAGTTGTTCAAGTGAGAGGTTTAGCTTCAAGATGTACGTTCTTCAGGTATGCAGTCAACGATAGCGAGTTTTCGTGGACACTCGTAAGATAAAAGTAGTGAAGAGTGGAAAGTACCTAAGACACCATCTAAAAGACGAATGTTCTTAAGATTGGCAGGTACTATTGATGATTCATTTCGAACTTTTTATAGATTGCGTAGGCATTGTGGAGGTAGAAGATCCATAAGAGGAACTATGTGATACACGACTTAGAGTTGGGGAGTTGAACTTGAAGACGATATTTGTATGGAGCAGTGAGTGTTATCTACATAGATCATAAGAATCTTTAGCATATATTTGACAAGAGGTTAATATATGTAGAAACGAAGTTGGGTGTGGAATTTCTCAGTGACTAAGATTGTGTGATTCGCTACCGTCAAGGAAGAGAGGACATCGTGGTAAGAGCGCTGAGCAGGAGTGAACGAGTGAAACTTAGATGTCTATGAGCAATGATTGTGATAATTCGGTCTGGAGTTCAAAGGATGATACTGACAGCCCAGAGAGAGATGTTCAAGGAAGAGAACATGTAATAAGAATGATTACATGGTTTAGATCAGCTAATGGAAAGGAATGGTGATGAAGGATTGTACTTTGTAGACCAGTTGTTGGTTTCATTGGAAGGAAGCATAAGGACATCAATCATACAAGGTATTTGATACATCCTAGAATGGATAAGACGTATTATTACCTTAGCAAGAAATGTATTGAAGAGCAAGTATGAAGAGGAATACAAATAACTTGGCAAGTGTTTGCTACACTTGAAGATGAAAGTTGATATCAACAACTATTAGGATGATGCAACAGCCAGAAATATCTGGAGATTTTGATGTAGAAGAGTTAGCAAGACGTTACATTTGATGAGTTGGTAGAGAGACGTGGAGTGTCGCGTCAATCAGCTTATATCATGATGAAATACTTACTTTGCAATTGTGGTAGATGTTTTATAGAGCTTTGAGAACGCGTATGTAGATGAGTACGAATTATCATTATTAAATGAATGGACTAAGTGAGCGTAAAACCAAACGTTGGATGGTATGCCGAAAGCATGGGTGTGTTCGATTTAGGAAGAAGTTGGGGTATGCATTTACCCTTGGCTGAGTTCTCCTATAACAACAATTATCATTCTAGTATTAAGTATGTGTCGTTTGAAATATTATGTGGAAGGAAATGTAGATCACCTGTTATGTGGGCAGAGGTTGGAACAAGCCAACTAATTGGTCCTGAACTGGAACGAGAGACTACGGATAAGGTTTTCAGATTAAAGAGAGACCTAAGGCAGCAAGATATCACTAAAAGAGTTATGCGGGTAATCGTCGTAAGCCCTTGAAGTTAGTGTTGGCGATCGTGTAATGCTGAAATTGTCTCCTTAGAAGGGTGTTGTGCGTTTCGGTAAGAAAGGCAAGTCAGCACCAAGATACATAGGACCGTTTGAGATTATGGAAAGGATTGGACTTGTGGTATATCGGTTGAAATTACCTCAGGAGCTAAGTGGTGTGCATGATACGTTCCACGTATCTAATTTGAAAAAGTGTTTGGCGGATGCTAGTCTGCATGTACCATTAGATGAGATTAAGGTTGACAAGACCCCTCGTTTTGTCGAGGAACCTATTGATATTTTGGACCGAGTGGTCAAGGGTTTAAAGTGTGGTAAGATAGCATTAGTAAACATTGGAATTCGAAACGTAGTCCTGAGTTACTTGGGAACGCGAGGATCATATGAAATCTAAGTACCCAAATTTGTTTGCTGACGTGGTTGATGAACAGATCATTTGTAGTTGGATTCAGAGTATGGAAGTTAGATGCCGGGTGTTCATAAATGTTTTAATTAATGTTTGATCTATGTGTAACTATTATAGGTGTGTGCTCCTTGCAGTTACCATTTTGGGTTTTCATTTAGATCTGAGGTAACGTGTATATCTGTGAAAAAAATGTTTGGATCATCTGATTTATTGATCGGTGTAGTGTATCTATTTCCGTGTACCGTTGGAGTGTTGGAATGTTTTCTATCATGTGTATTCAAGTATTTGGTTCATATTTTGTGGTACTTTTTCTGTGACTTGTAAGACGTGGTAGAATTCCACCTAGCCATAAAAAGTACTAGCGATTTATGGTTTTATGGCGTGGTATTATCTCACCTAATATCCACAAATTTTCTGCTAATGTTTGTGGTGACTCGAGTAGTTAAATCTCGGGATGAGATTTCCTTAAGGGGGGATAATGTAACAACCGTGATTCTAGCATGTCAGTTTAACTGATAGTCTTCACTAAGTTGACATTTGTTTGGTGTGTCCTAGGTGATTGAAGTGATATATGTATGATATGAGTGTGTGTTGGCACTAAATCCCTTTGTGTGATTTTCTGATTGTGAGTTGAATAGAAGTGATTTTAGGATAAGTTCATTTTGATCACCTTGGTGGTGTATAATTGACTTGTGTAGTTTTGGTGTTTTGTGGTTTTGCATAACAAGTTTTTGTTCAAGTGTATGAGCGTTAGTAAGTTACGTGGAGTTTGGTTTTATGAGTTATGTTTATAAAGAGTGTGAAATTCTATTTTTGAAAACTTTGTTTTGAAAATGACAATTTTTCGAGTCGTCGTAAAAACAAAGGGTTATCGCGTAAGACGTTGGGTATCGTTATGAGTTTTTATAAAATATCAAAAGTACAAGGTTTTAAGTGTAATAACTAAAATTAATATATATATATATATATATATATATATATATATATATATATATATATATATATATATATATATATATATATATATATATATATATAGAATGAGGTTCATGTAGAGTAGTTGTTAAAATAAGATAGTGTAGGAAGCCAATAGCTACAAGCCAAGTGAAATTTATGTTTTTAAATTAATGTAAACTTTTGGGAAATTAAAAAGGGCAATATAGGAATTTTAATACTCCTATTTTATCTCCTAACAAACCCATATATATGGAATTTTACACACCCTATATAATGTTTCGTATAACTAATGCCTATAAAGTAACAATCTTATAAATAATAAACATAAATATCACCTTTGTTTATAGTCCTTTTCTTTACGTGAAATTTATTTATTTTATTCGAAAGAGAACATGTCATATATATTCATTATATTCAAATCATTTAATTTCAAACATCATTATTTCAGATGTCATTAAGCTCTGAGTTACTACTACCACATGATACAAATTATCATACAAGTTAAATAGAAAAATATTTATTCATCTCAGCTCTAAACTTTTGAATGAAAAAATATACTATAACATATGCATGCACCTCCAACATAAATTCGAATGATAGTTGTGAACTAGTGATCTATGATATGTTTGTGTTTTCAGAAAATTGAAAATAACAAACCATCATCGCGGCAACAATTTTAAATTTCATCTTCGTCTTTCGTCTTTGTTTGGCCTTGGTCTTCGGCATCAGACGCTAGCCCTTTTAAATTTCGTTTTTATCGATAGTGTACACTTTTGGGTTTGTATTAATGTTGTAAGTGATGTATGATTTGCATTATGATTGTCATGTATCAATATGATTATATGATTGACTACTTTAATTTTTATAAAAAATTCATCATGTATCAGTTTTTGACTTGTGGTATTTGTGTATCAAATTTAATATACATGTGTATTGTTATCAAATATACATGACTTGTAATTTTGTATCACTATAAAATGATAGTTTGAATCTTGGTGTTTATCTATTTCTATCTGTATTTTTTTTTATATGTATCAAGCTTGTTGTTATTGTGTATCAGTTTATCATGTCTCAAGTTATTGTGTTAATTTTAATTGGTTATCATTAACAAAATAGTTGTGTGTGTATCAAAATAAGGCAAAAATAGATGTTAAGGAGCTGTCAAAAATGGTTGTAAAAAAGTCGAATGAACAAAAATTGGTGACCAAAAGTCAAACAAGATTAACGGGGTTAAAAAAATGGAGTGGCGTGTGGTATCAATTGGGATTACAAACTTACCCCTAATTTCAAATTATTTACCTTAATGCCATTCAACTTAATCTAATATGATGACATCATTTTTGATACATCTAACGGTTTAGATCGCTTCCTATTCTTCCTACTTTAACTACTATCCTATGTTAACCTACCTATATATATATATATATATATATATATATATATATATATATATATATATATATATATATATATATATATATATGTATGAAAAATCGACCATATATATGTTTTAGGGGGAAAAAGAAACAAATTTTAGTCCAAATATAACTCTTAACTAAGGAGGTTATCTAGAATAATATTAGGGTAATATAAATATAAACCAAAAACACACTAAAAACGTTTTTGAGGGTGTAGGGTTGAACCAAGAGAAGTAGGAAAAGTTAGGGTTTCAATTTTGTGAAGAAAACAAGCCTAAGGTATACCTAGTAATCCCTTTTTTTAATTATTGATTTGATTCATGTAATTCAAGTTATGATGGATCTAGGGTTTATGAGTTTCTGCAAATTATTTACATAAAACATGTTGGGATCATTAATTGATATTATGATGATTGGTGAAAAGATTTGGTCGTAAAACATGTTAGATAATGAGTTAGGGTTTTGGTAGATTTATTAGGTTGTAAAGATACGAAGTTATTTAATAGATGGTGATGAGTTATTACATGAATTTTGAGTCTAAATCGCAGTTCAGTGAAAGAGCTTTCCAAAAAGTCCGGCAATGATCGATTTAGAGGTCCGGAAGTCAGTTTAATGATTTTTGCGAGAAAATGTGTCAAAGCTGTTAAACCAGGACAGATTTAGGGTAAAAGTATTGGGGTCCAAGGTGGGTTAGAAAGTGTAATTAGGGTTAGACCTTTTGTGATAATTTACTTCTACATTCCATTTGACTTCCACGCGAAGGAGAGGCGTTAAAAAGTTGTACAAATATGTTTCTTAGGTCAAAACATTTTGATGTGCGTTCAGATCCGAATCTAGATAGTTTTCAAGTTTGATTTTATTAAGAGTACTTGTGTATGTTTTTAGAGCATGGCCTTCTTAGAATAGCTTGTATGCTCATAAGGGACCATGGTGAATTTTTGGTGTGAGTTGTGGAACTATTTTGTGACACCCTCATTTTCACAGATCGCAGCAGAATTTGGATCTCGGGTATTACTTCATGGATCACGTATACAGTAATAGAAAACGACTCGAAAAAAGACGTTTTATAAAAATGAGTTATCATTCATTAAAATTATCAGAGTTTTATAAAAGGAGGTTCCCAAAATCTAAGTGTGTTATGAAGCTTGAATGATAACCAAATGGAAAGTCTTTCAAGTCTCGTGCCACTCCATGCCATAATTTCCACATAGCTCTGTTACCTAGGATACATGCTTAAAGAGTCAACACTAGGTGTTGAGTGAGAGTCATAGGTTTTAGTGATAGTGAATACAAGTTTCACAGGGTTCAGTTGTTATACCCTTCAAGGAAAATGTAGTGTGTGTGATAATTGTAACGCATGTATAATTATCAAGAGTTGGTACGTTGCACTAAGATCATGAATCACACGTTAACGATCCAGATCATGGGTGTAACACCCCCAAATTTAAGTTTGTTGCAGCGGAAAAGTAATTTAGGTGTTACGGGGAGGATCGAAGTTTTAATCTCATAAAACGGCTTAAAAGAAGCGTTTTGAAAGTTATTTGTCATTCAAATAATATTTTTGATAAAAGATGAACCATTTGATTTAAAATCTTATGAAAAGATATAAAGGCTTGAAAGAATGACATATTTGATTTTTACACCATTTTAATTTATCAGAGTAATAAATGCCACTCCGTGTCTTGTCCTGCTCCGTTAAATTACCTGAGATACACATGCTTAAAAGTGTCAACACAAAGGTTGGTGAGTTCATAGAGTTTTATGGAAAACCATTTATTTTGATAGATTTCAGGAATATTTGGTATTGATAAAATACAAACAATAATGAAACAAGTATTGAGTAATGTCGACTATAATCACAAATAAATCATATAAGTATTCAATCAAAATCAAGTAAGGAATCAATAATCCTAACATGAGCTGGAAACTCATGATGCTAATTTAATCAGATATACAATTCAAGTATGGTCAAATTCCTATACAGCTGTATCTAAATATATGTTGAAAACATACATTTCCTTATAGATATTGCCCCAAGCCTCATGACACACAAGCTTAATAAAAGAGGTGTTTTATCAAGTCAATGATAATTTTTGCCCTCTTATAATAGGTGATTTGCCAATTCCTATTTGTCTACGAATATAGTGTATCACGACTAATACGACTAACCATATGCATATGGCATTCCGTCAAGTATTAGTGGGACAGGAGGTCAATCCTTAACAGGTTTCGAAGCTGTTCACTATATTCGCGCTCACATAACAGTGATTAATGGCTCATGATTAAGGGACTTTATGGCGATAAGGTAACTTAGGCAATATCAAGGTAATAATGGGATCATTCAAGATAGCATCATATAATCAAGTATCATACCACAGTAATCAATTTGGAAACAGTATCATCTGAGTATCAGTAATTCAGTTAAGTATTTCGCCAGTAACATATGTATATCACATACCACAATAATCGAATTGGAAACATTATCATATGAGTATCAGTATTTCAGTCAAGTAATTCATCAGTAAAATATATGTATCACATACCACAATAATCAAATTGGAAACATTATCATGTGAGTATCAGTATTAAGTATTTCGTCAAGTATTGTATATATCACATCTAAAATCACAAACCATATTAAATAAATATCAATTAGGAAATTGATTTGAATCATGTATTTTATTCATATACTTATAAAGTTATCAAAGTATATGTAAGCATGTATCTCCCCCAATGAGTTAAAAACAAGTATTGGAAATGGGGCTATGACTCACCTTGATTGATACGGGAATGATGAAAAGTAAAGTAGGATGAGATTTATGAGAATGATTATGGAAACGTCTTTGATACGGAACCTGATAAATAAATTTATCTGAGAATATAACCAAATACTATTTGGTAAATACGAACGAATAACGAATAATATTTATTCGTTATGACGAATAGATGATGTGCAGTGTAATTATTATGCCATGCATAATATGATAAAATACTTTATTTAAATTATCCATCGAAGTTTTACCTTTTTAATCGTAAGTAAAAATATTAACTTTTGAAATATCGTTATATATATATTATTAACGTTACGTTAACCATTATATATATATATATATATATATATATATATATATATATATATATATATATATATATATAAAAACGAAAGTTTAAATGCAATACGGAATAAATTTACGAAAATAGAAAATAAATAAGAATGTCAAATAGATTATGTTTATTCCTTGTCCTTTTCCCATTTTTACACTTTTTATACTAATGGCGTTAGCGTTACACCGTTAGTCCTTTTCGTATCTACTTTACAATTATAGTCCACTACTTGTCCAAAATAACATTCTAAGCTTGGAATATTAAATAATATCAAGTTTTATCCTATAGATTCTATTTTTACAGTTTCAGTCCCTACTTTTCAGTCCTTGACAGTTTTAGTCCTCCTAAGTGTCGTCGCGTTACATTTTTAGTCCAAACATGAAATAAAAAGTGGGAAAAATTTCCGTAGCTTATTTAAGTTTATTAAAGCTTATTTCAACTGCTTATTCGATAAAAAAGCTTATTTTCCAGCTTATGGGCCTTACCGAGCCAAACCAAAAGCCCATTTAGAAAATTTGGAGGCGAGGGCATAGAAATTGTTTTGGGCCTGAACTTGGGCTACTTTTGTGATTCCAAAAATGTTTCATATGGGCCCAATGGGCTTATGGTTCGTTATTTCTTGTTGGGCCTTGAATAAGCCCACACGAAAATAATAAGTTTTTAACTAAATAAGTTTTGAAAAATCTTGTGGTTTGTCGAATCAAAGTGAATCATTTTAGGTGTCGAAACGTAAGTATTTTTACATGTTATCTAAATGAAATTGGTAGTTTTCTAGGTGGTCTATTGAGTCGTGTAAAAATATTGGGTGCTCGTTATGTAATATTTCAATTTATACGTGTGTTTCTTGGGCCACATGGAACGTTTATATATTTGTGAAAAACTTAGAATATATTCTAAGTGTTTTAATGAAATTTCATAGGATGGAACATGGTTCAAAAATGAGTTTGTTTGATGCATGTCGAGTGAAACCAACGTGAAATATGTGTGCTACGTGACTCCTAGGCCTTCCAAGATAGAGGCTAGTCACATTTGTGTTGCTACAAATATATACGTAGGTAAATATATACATAAAGCTATATACGATTTCAAAAACATAAATATGATGCATGAGACATGTTTAACGTATGAAATGAATTGGCAAGAGCTTGGAATAACTTACTACACCTTCAAAGGTGGTAGAGAGTCGAGAGGGAGGAAGGAAATCACAAGAAATAATCAAGTTCGATTAATACCCAAAGTAATAATCGTATAACTTTAACCCGATACCCTTTCTTGCGTCCAAACGTGAATGAAATCCACTTCTGGCCTCCAAGGAAGAATTATTAGGAAGAAAGAAAGTTTTGAAAGTGTACGATGAATGATGGAAAGGATGCATGCATATGTAGTATATATGGTCTCGTTTTATTACACGTATGGTGTAAAATTTTCAAGGAAACATATGAACTATTGCATGTCAGTAAAACCTAGGTTCTAGTATGAATTTATATTGTTATAAAATGGAATGAGAGTGCATGAATTTAGGAAGGTTGTCTTGGTGAATCATAAGAATGTCGACATCCATTTTATTATGTACACGATTTGCATAATCCCGTACCACTTGATTATAGCTGATCATAGATGATATTTAAACATGAAAACATGTTAGAAATGTTATTAGGAACACGTAGGAACAAACGGGAATCAAAACAGTTAAGATTTGAATAATATATGGATTGATTACTATGAATATTCGTCAAACACTTTGCCCCTTAAAAACGTATCAAACGTCGTCCAATGAACTTGGGATTTGACACACTAATAGTTGGCTAGGTGGTGAACGAGATGGTGTAAAAATATATAGGTGTCGTGTGTAAAATTTTTGAATACGCGAGGCGTTTTGGAGCTAGTTTGGTCGATCTTATGAAATATTTAGAAATAAAAATGGGTTAAATATTTTGGGCCGGTTGGGCTTAGGAAATCAAGGGCCCGTTTGGATTTGTAATTAGTATATAATTAAGATTAATAAGTTTTTAATATTTTGTTAAACGTGTCGAGAACTTGTTTTGTCGTTTGGTGAATTTTGCAATATCGTAATCGTGACCATTTTATATAATATGGAAAATTTTAAATTTCCTCGTAAAAATGGTGATTAAAATAATGACAGAGATTTATATATAATTAATCGTTATTAATTATAAAGATTTTTGCGAGGTTTTACAATGGGGTCTGCAGACCAAACCATGATGGGACGGGAGGATAACTTGCCAAAGTTAATCCTTCAGAGGGTTCAAATATAATACTTATTGGCACCCTTTAGAGAGAGGTAGTACCAACGGGAGTTGTCAAACTCCAATAGATCTATCAATTATATTCGCGTTCACTTGTGTAAAATATCACAAGCGATTAGATTCATGAATTTTGTTGTGTAGTGGTGGCAGATAGTTTACTCGTGCAACAACCAAAGAAAAAGACGTGTATTTGATTTAAAGCATATACCCCTCTCACAAGGTTGTAAAGCATTTAAAAGTGAGGCTATGAAAACTCACCTGGGCTTAGAGAAATCTGATTGATGTAAAAAGTGACTCGGAGACTAGATTGCCTACTCACGTATCCTGGTGGTATTGTGGGTGTGGATGTATGTCAAGCTTTAATTATCTTGTTTAAGTTTCTTAAGTAATAATTCTTATGGTTTTTAGTGTTTTAGATATAACATAACACCGTTCGGGCCATCACAATCCAGAAGTATAAGACTCCTCACATGAAGCTCCTTACTATTGTATTACGTTATCAACACAATAATCTGCATATTTTGAAAAAGTGTATGTACGGGATTTAGTGGGTAGAAGTACCCCAAAAATCTGCGTATTTTGAAAAAGTGTATGTAAGGGATTTAGTGAGTGTAAGTGATTGGTAGTGTTTAGTATGGAGTCTAGGTGAACCATAGTGGTTTATATGACCTTTAAACATCAATCATATGTGTGTTACATGGACTATAGGTTTTAGCTTGGTCGCGTGTAATGTGATCTTATTTAGTTGTGATTGGTAATTTAGAAGCTGCAAAGTTTGAGGTGAGTTTATAGTCCCATTTTTACTTTGTTTTAAACTTGGGATGGGAATGATGCTTGTGTTAAATTATGATCTTAAGTTACAGTGATTATGTGTCTACTAAATGCATGGACTTATAAGTGGTTATCGTGTATATGCTACATGTTATGATAATGCGGTTTGGTTATTCTATGTGATCCAATTGGAGGGATGTTTATCTCATTTCTCGTTTGTACGATCCAATTGGTGTTAAATGTTGCGTACTTGGATCGGTGGGCACGTTCCGTCCTAATTTATGTGTGAAGAGGTATTTGGATCGGTGGGCACGTTCCGTACAAATTGATGCCACATGTTAGAAACTAATAACGTGATAGAGAATAGTTTCTAGGATCGTTTTGGCTCTAGACTTATTAGGTCTTAATATAGGATAATGATAATATAGGCGGAATATTCATACATAGAATCAATATTATCATAACAAGGTTTTACCAAACATTCTCCACAGCCCGAATATTATTATATCACCATAATACGGTTACATCAATCATTGTAACAGGAATCCAATGATTCTTGAGGCTAAACACTAAGCTACCTAGGCGCTTATAAGACCTATGCCTAGGTTTACACACACACGCTTTTCTGGACTACATATTTTGTGCACACTAATAATCAATCCCTGTATCTCTTTATATAATTGAGATACTAGGGTTACAAAGGATATTCTAGAATAATAAAAAGATATGCAGTAATCTTTTTCTTTCTTTGCAAGTTTCTTCCTTTGTCTCCATAAGTCCCTCATGTTTCACATGTTTTGTCTTTATCAACTTAATTGTAATTCCCAACATGTTGGATATGTTATTTGGACCGGGGGCACGTTCCGTCCCGTTAGTTGGTTTTGTGATTGGATGCTAGCTTATATGATGACTATATTTTTTGTCCCGCTATGTTTTATAATCACAGTGAACTGGTTGCCTTGAGTGATATTGTGTGTCTTAAACCTATGAATTCTCACCAACATTATGTTGACGTTTTTAAGCATCATTTTCAGGTGAGCTTTCTAAGGATAAGACAGAAGGATGTGATTAGACGAGACCTTAGTTGCATTGGAAATGGTTTATCATTTATGTTTGGATTTATGAATTGTTTTGGAGTTTTATTTTGTTATTTTCCTTCTTGGTATTGTTATGACACTTTGTGTCTATAATTTGCTCTATTTTATTGCACGTAGAAATTCTCTATATAGACACCATGTGTTGTGATGATATCCATGATGTTGCACTCGCGTTTCCACCTTGGCGAGGTGTGACAGGTTGCTAGATAAAATGGGGGCAACATAGGGCTCATGGCTTCTACTTTATTACTCTCCTTTGCACTAGGTATTCTTATTATGCGTCTGTCCTTGATGTACTTCATTCGACCATGCACTCCAGCTTACGACGCCGAATCATCAGAAAACACTTATTTTCCTTTTGCTCAGTTAGGAAGTGTCGCTCTTGTATCTACTGACTATTACGATATTAAAATATGTTGTGAATCAAAGTGATGCTTTATAAAATGACTTTATTTCCTTCTGTCAAGAAGATTAACCGGGTAGCAAGTTCTTCTGAAAATTTGACAGTGACTGAACCGTTGATTACTTCTGAAACGAGTTTGAATAATCTCAATGATGGTGAAGAGGCTTCAGAAGTATATGTTTTTCTTGCTGTTGGCGAAGGGGCTGTGAAATTTAAGAAGAAACGAAGGCCTAGAAGAGGTGAAGATTTTTCGTTCCGTGGAGAAATTTTCAAGGATGACTTTTGGCTTCTGTGGGTTGTTTATTTTCTTAGTGTTGAGACGGGAATAACTGTTCTCAGCAATTTGTAATGTTGGACAAGCAAATGTCACTAACTACTGATTGGGTATTTTTGGCTTCTTGGCATCAATATATATACAATCGCTATCAATTGACTTGATAATAAAATAAGTTTTAGTATAATAAAGTACTAGCTTTATTTGTATAAGTTGCTTGCATATTGTGCTCTTATTATCTTTACTAAAATATCCTATTCACTTTTGCCTTTTTCATAAAAAATACGCATACCAATCTCCTTTAGTGCGTCATTATCATCGGTAAAATTCATCTACCAACATTCATTCCAAATACTCCAGCATCAATAACAAATGCACTTACCACATAACAACCATTTGCATTATGTTAATATAGTCTTCTGTGTCATCCACATATTCACCCTGCTACATACAAACATTGATCTGAACGTAGTAAAAAATATCAAATATTAGAATCATTAATGAATCATTTGTACCGTGGATAGTTTATTCAAACAAAGTAAGCCTCTATGAGCTAAGTTTGAAATTATTTGTGGATCATGTTATTGATCAAGGATGAAAAGAAAATTTTACCCATTTTTACTATTCATTTCAAATTCTCATGACAATTGATAACAAGGGTAGGTATTGTATATGGTGCCCTTTGTCTCCAGACAACTCGCAAAACTTGTTTTTGTTCCGGGTTTCTGTGAGGCTTGCCATGGGCGGAGGAGCCGTGTACTTCACCAAGTCCATTGCTAAAATTTCTTTAAGTGTTTTTATGAGAGGAGTGAAGAGTTCGCTCCATTTACCACTTGTCCTTTGGCATCCTTTGAACACTGATTTTCGTTCAAATTGGTCGGAATCAGCTTTGTTCGTATTCTCCTAATTTTTCCGAGAGGAAAAGCCTTTGTGACCCTCCACATTTCATCTACCATTTTGGGAATGTTATCATTCAGTCGCTTGAACAGTTCGGGGTTGGTTATTCCATGCATGAACCCAAATATTCTCATACATTCCAGAGCCCCTTTAATATGCAAACTCTCTACCTTAAAGCGGTTCACAAATGCTTCTGTGGATTCCCCCTCCCTTTGCTTAATATGGTGAAGCTCTACAGGATCCTTGGTGTACTTCTTCTGTTGGAGGAAATAGCTCATAAATTCTCTCCGTAGGTCCTCGAAGCTTTCAATGCTTTCCGGGGGGAGTTCATCAAACCACAAGCGAGCCGTGCCCATAAGGGTAAAGTTGAACATATGATACCAAGTGGGCATAACCCACCGCTCTACCTTGGCTACTGTGTGTAAGTATTTTAGGTGATCTTCCGGATCCCCGGTTCCATCATATTTTTTGACGTTGGCGGGCATTCGCTTTTTTTTGGGAACCCGGAGTTTCTAATCCGGTGAGTAAAAGGATCTGTGTCTTCGCACTTGTATGGCTGGTACAAGTCATCATCTTCAGCGGTGGCCTTATGTTTTTTGGACTTAGACTTCCAGTGCCCCCTGGCACTCTCCTCACTCTCTGCAAGAGTGGTCTCTCTTCGTCGGCCCGGATCCAAGCGGTTCGCTCGATCCTTAGCGTCCCATCCTTTCTCAATTTCACACTGTCTCTCACTAGAGCAAGTGACATAACTTTGAAAAAGGTCTCGAGCCTCTCTCCTTCGTCTATCCTAGTTCCTTATGTCTAGATGTGTACTAGCGTGTCTACGCTCAAGTTCAGATCTCCGTTCGCGATAGGGGCGGTCTCCCGACCCGAGCCGAGGAAATACATCGGGTTCCTTACCCCCCAAACGCGTGAAAACATTTTTTTGTCTTTCCCCTAGGCTGGAAAAGACATCAGTTCCTTCAGAATATCCTTGGTGAGAGCGTTCTAGATCTCCGCGCTTGAGCCTATAAAAGACGCTAGGAGATTGGGAGTACTTGGTAGTCCTGGACTTAGTGTTGGGGGTAGCTTTCCGTTTCTTTTTTGATTTCTTGCTCCCTCTCTGGGATTTTGAGTTAGAATAATGGGACCTCTCTCAGCATTTTGATTCTTTCTGTGAGCTTTCTTCGAAGCTAAGGCGAGTATGCACTTGCCTTAAATTTTCTTGATGAACTTTTCCGGCCATCAAGGGTAGGATCTGGTAATAATGCTTATCGCTAAACTCCCGGACCATCTCTTCCGGTACAAATCTAGGTGGATAGTATGTCATTTTTCCACTCCCCTCCCAACAGTATTCCGAACCACAGAGGCCTCTGGGGTGAGGGGAGGGTGGATTTTTCGGGTTACTCATTTTTTAAGAAACTTTTTAGGACTTAGTTGTGTTTGGTCCCACGGATGGCGCCAACTTGTTAGTACAAAATTCTGGCCTAGTATGAGTATTGGTTCGTACTTGCTTTGGAATAGGATTCCGCGGAAGTCCTATTGAATTCTGAACTAAGAGAATGTCTTGAGTATAATCTGCTAAGAAAGAACACACCGTTAGCCTCACCGCGGGAGGGAATTCCCGCGGTCAACCTCCCGTATGAGAGTAAGTTTCTAGTGAGAGAGTGTGTATGCGTTTTTAGTGAGAGAATGATACTGTTAGGAGTGATTAATGCACTCCTATTTATAGGTGGACTCTTTTTTTCATTTTCTGGAGATCACGAGATGCAGCGCTCCTTATGGACCAACGGGTAATAGCACCCTTGTCTTGGAGTGATGCGCATTAACTGATTTAATGCCACCCCTGGTTGACAAGTTTTCCGCTTTCCCTATTGGAGCATACAAAAGCTTACCTCGTGACCTCAACTTATATCCTTACTCTTTCGGGATTGGCGGTTGCTCGGACTCCAAGGTAGTTTCGGACCTGTTTTACTTCCGCGGCCTATTCTAGTGCCGCAGTCGTGTTAGCCCGGTGGTCATGCCAATTATATAGGATTAGTAAATAGCAAATTTTTTATACTTATTCCCTTAGTGGGACCTATAAATTCACCAAACAACTAAAGGCCCGTTTGGTTTGTAAATGGATTAGGATTAGGATTTGGATTTGGATTTAGATTTAAATTTGAGGATGCGTTTGGTGTGTGGTATTTAATTTAGTGGAATACTATCATAGTGAAAACATTCGTTTGGTATGTGGGTGTGTCTTTCAAAATTGGTTTTGAAACCTTTCTTAGTGGTATTGTATGAAACCAGCCTCTAAACATTGGTTTTCTGACAAAAGTATAGGATTACTGACAAAAGTAAACTAGCTTCTCACATGCATATTTATATATTATTATTTTTATTATGATAATGTATGCAAACGGGCCCCTTTTACTATAGTAATAATATTATATAAAATCTATTCCCAATTACATTTTACAAAATAAATAACATTAATACTATCAATCATTTTTCTTTCATTTAATCTTATACCAAATACAAATCCTATTCTAACCCCATGATCATACCAAACGGGCCCTGAGTTTAGTGTAAGTTTTAAATTAAATGAGGAGAGAGAAAATATAATTAAATAATCTATTATATATGTTATTAAAATATGTTATAGTAATGTTTATATTATTAAAATATGATAAAAATAAATTAAAGAAAGAAATGTAGTGGTTATGAATTGAAGTGGACCTACAAAAATAAATACAATTATTAAAAGAGGGGTGATTGGGATGACTAAAGGTTATGCCTAAATGTAGGCCTAAAAATATGATAGAGACATTTGTCATCATCTTGTAAGCTAACTCCAACTTTTGTGTAATTCCTACTTTACCCTTTTATTATTAAATTGTTGATTCATCTTTGTTAATCTTATACATTACGTTATCTTCATTTTTTGTACTTTACATCCCTTTTAGCTTATAGTACTTTTGTTATATTATATTATATGATTTTTATTAATCAGAGACAGTTAAACCGAACAAGTCAAATTCTTTAAATAATTCAACCAAATTGTTTCAAGTTTCAATACAATAGCTCATATATAGATTCAACAAAAACTTGAGTGCTGCTTTGAATTTTGGATAACTAGAACCACAACAAAAGAGACTATGCAAACATTAACACCATACTTGAAGCAAATCCCACAACAGCAACAAAATCACCAGCAGCTAAACACTTAAATCTTCTGATCTGAACTTTCTTTTTTCTTGTTCTTATCCTTGTTCTTGCTCTTGTTTTTGTTCTTCATAATTGTGTCAACTTTGGGTTCCTTTTTCTTGAATGGTAGGCGACCTCTGCCACGTACTTTTATAGGTGATAACAACCTTGTAGTCGAGTTCGAAACTTGATCAACACCTAAACTTAAAGCATCTTTGGATGCTAATTCTACATTACATTACAGTAAAACCTCTATAAATTAATAGTGTTGGGACCGAGATATTTTATTAATTTAGGAAGATATTATTATATCGATAAATTAATAATTTATTAATTTAAAGAGGTTTTACATATAATCTTTAAATTTTCAAGTGTAATATATTACTACCTCCGTCCCTAAGGACACTGGCAGTCATGCTTCCGAAATCATCCATACCTCTGAAATCCACCAATAATATCATTCCACCTCATTTCACCTCATTCATACTTTTTCCATACCTCCCAACACCATTTTAGTGGCAACCATGCCTTTTTCATACCTTCCAACTTTTTTTTTTTTTTTTTTTTTTTTTTTTTTTTTAATAATAATAAATTAAATTAAACAATTTAAATAAAACATAAATATTTCATTAATAATTAAAATAACATTACATAATACTTGGGAAAAAAAATACATTATTAAATCTAAAAATCCGTAGGCCAACCATATGTCTCCGCGTACCCACGTTTTTTGTTGATAATGAAATCTCGCATAACCTGATTGGTTATGTGTTCGTGCGGCTCGTTGTAGAATTTCAGTGCCCGAATCATAGCCTTTTCTTTAGCATTTTCGATTTGTGTCTGCAGCAACTGGTGGGACAATTGATCCTTTGCACGTTTATCTGCCATGGCCTCATCCAACGCTAGTGCTTTCTTTGACGTATACTGCCCAATAAACTCAGCAGCACTATTCTTTGTCGACGCCTCACTAACGGTCTTTTTTCCTTTTCTTTTTGAAACAGGAGTTGTGTCGTCATTTAGATCCGGAATAACAGGATCAACATTGTCATTGCTTCCGGACCCATAGAAGCTAGATTCCGACGACTTTCTTCGTTTGTCGGAATGATCCAATGAAGATACTTTTTCAAAACATGGTTGCTCCAACCATTTCGATTCATCCTTAACAACCCTCCACGCTTCCATATGATTAAACGAAGCACCCTTATTCCTCTTACTATAATCAGACATGGCATTTTCCAAGACGTTGACATCGTCACACCCACTCTCACGAATGCGATTCTACACGTATATAAAAAATAACACAATTATATAAAAATTAACACAAGTATATAAAAAATAACACAACTATATATAAATTAACACAAGTATATAAAAAATAACACAACTATATATAAATTAACACAAGTATATAAAAATTAACACAACTATATATAAATTAACACAAGTATATAAAAATTACTTGTTGGATATGAAGGCCGTTAAAGACTCCCATTGCTTGATTCAAATGTTTCCACTTTGTGTTTAACGCATGATGAGTTCGATTAGTATTTTTAATTGTGGCTTTGAAATGCTCCAAAATTCTTTCCCAAAACTTATCTCTTCCTTGTTCATTCCCGACTTTTTTACATGTCGAGATATGAATCCATGCTTTGGCCAAAGCAACCTCTTCGATCGACGTCCAACTCTTTTTATCCGCTTTAGTTTTCCCTTTAGCCACTTGAACATCTTCATCTAAAAACATAAATAACGAAAAAAAAAAAACATATAAAAAATAACGAAAAAAAACATATAAAAAACATAACAAATAAATAACGAAAAAAAACATATAAAAAACATAACAAATAAATAACGAAAAAAAACATATAAAAAACATAACAAATAAATAACGAAAAATAAAACATATAAAAAACATAACAAATAAATAACGAAAAAAAACATATAAAAAACATAACAAATAAATAACGAAAAATAAAACATATAAAAAACATAACAAATAAATAACGAAAAAAAAAACATATAAAAAACTATAAAAATTAAATAACGCGTATAAAAATATATATATACCAATTTGAGTTTGTTGTTGCGTTTCGGGAACAAAATCAACGTCATCATCATCGTCGTCACCATATAAAGGAAGTTCGCGTTCCACACTTGGTTCACGATGGGAAGGACCTTCACGGTAGTCAACAAACGGGTTGAAGTCACTCGTCATCGATATGTTATATTGGCTTGGGTTCATTGCGGGTGGAGGTTGGGGATAGTTAAAAGATTGAGGGTATTGTTGATGCATCGGTTGTGGAGGTTGGGGAGGTTGGGGATAATATCCCGATTGAGGGTATTGTGGATACGCCGGTGGTGGACCTTGCGGACGAACACGAGGACGGTAGCCACGTCCACGACCTCTTTGTGTTGAACCACTTCTTGATTTCCCACTTTCCATGCTTCAAAAACTATATGTGTAAAAAGAGTTTGTGTTTATGTTATTGTTTGGAAATGAAATGTGTTTGAAAATGTATAAATGTGTAATATATATAGGATTTTTTTTTTTTTGGCCCAATGCACGCTCCAATTCAAAACCAACGGCTCGAAAATTAAATGCACAACGGATATATTTCACTTGCAACAAGAATGCCTCGGAGGCAAAAATTGCCGCTCAACCTATGCCGATTGCCATGCCGGTGGGGTGGCGGCGGTGTTTGCCGCCGGCATGGGCTTGCCGGTGAGGCATGCCGCCCCCATTGCCACCCTTCTAAATAAATGTTCAATTTGACTTTTCAGAGTCAGACTGGTTCAACTTTGATGTTAACTATTTTTGTGAGTGTTATATAATATTTAATGCAAAATATATGAATGGATTGAGTTTTAAGTGTATTTTTCAATTGTATAATTTTTTATAATGGATTGCATAACACAAAAAATATATTTAAAGTCAAAGTTGAACCAGTTTGACTCTCAAAAGTCAACTGGACATTTATTTAAGGACGGAGGAGTAGTTACAACTTACAAGTATACTCGTTAGAGATGAAAAATAAATTTGAAAAACAAGTTCCAATTAAAATTTTATAAATTCATATTCACACTTTATGAAAATAAAATTAACACTTTTTTTGCAATGCGAGAAGACAACACACTAACACTTTAGTACAATAAAGAGATTTTGAGATAAACTCAATATAGATTTAAAGTTTAACAAAAAATAACAAGTGACAGTGAATTCATTTTTTACTAAACAATTTTAGGATTTTGAAGTGTATCTTTCACGCACACATATATGCATATATATGGAATTTTTAGCAATTATTAATTTATAGTTTCGTCGGGACTAATATATATACACTGAGGTTTCAAAAAAATTATTATCTTATTATTTTATCGATTGGAGTCCAAATTTGTACTGGTCCCAAGTTGGGACGGGATAAATTATTAGTTTTATCGAGGTTATTAATTTATCGAGTATTAATTTACAGAGGTTTTACTGTATTACCAACTCCCCAACTTGAATCATCATTTAGCTTTGCTTTTGCCATAGTTATACATTCCATCAAATACTCATACCTTTCTCGAGAATTAGCAAAATGAGCAGCTTCGTACACAAGTGGTCAAATTGTTTAGCTTGCTCCCCACCCCCTAAATCATCATAACAATTAATCACATAGGAATGTCGATGCTTTACGTCTTTTCTCCACCGAGTCAAAATATAACGTGAAGGTATCTCTTTAACATCCTTCTCAATCAATATTTTCACCATATGCCTACAAACAATTCCACGAAACTCAAACAAATGACAAGAGCATTTGATATCACATCCGTCCTCGTTATAACTAATGGTGTATATAACTCTCTTTTTGAAATCCCCGTATTTCACTTTCACAATATCCGTCACATGAAATATGGATAGGGTACCCTTTGTGTCGAGCAATGAATAGTTACAAAATATCATACCATGTAACTCATCTTGAAACAACTTAAACATTGCATTGGTGTAAGAATCATGAAATTGTCTTTCGAAGTCAAGTTGTGTCATGAGGTTATATGAAGAATTGAGTGAATCAAAATCGGCCTTGTTTTCTTTTTCAATCTTGCTCTTCAATGCATTGTCATATTGTTCAACAAACTGTCGTAAAGATGTTTTTGAATGAACATACCCATCAAAAAAAAAAAAGAATTCATGCTTTCGCTCCTTTGTGTTGTCGACATCCCTGCCCAAAATATTACTTTTACATACATCGGCACCCAACGCATTCGATCATCAAACAAGGAGCATAACCATTCATTCTTTTCAAGACAATAATCTTCGATCATTTTAGACCAACCGTCTTCAAAGTCTTGAGGATATATAGACTCGTAAACAAGGGCTTTTAAGGTCTTTTTTATAGCCTTATATTGATCAAACCCACCAAATTTTTAAGGGATCTTTTTCATAATATGCCAAAGAAAAAGACGATGATAAGATTCAGGAAATACCATTGCTTCTGCTGCTTGCATTGCTTGACATTGGTCTGTTATTATGGCTTTCGGTGAACGTCCGCCCATGCATGTTAACTATGACTTAAATAACTACTCATATGTATGAGTATCTTTATGTGATATTAAACCACATCCGAGCAATATAGATTGTCCATGGTGATTCACACCAACAAATGGAGCAAATGGCATGCTATATTCATTAGTTAAATATGTGCTGTCAAAAGTTATAACATCACCAAATGATTCGTAAGCTGCCCTAGACCTCGCATCTGCCCAAAACACATTTTTCAAGCGACCATCATCATCAATATCAAGCACGTAAAAAAAGTTGGGACTTCGTCTTTGCATACGTACAAAATAGTCACGAAGTGCTTCGGCATCCCCAACCCCAAGTCTTAATTGTCGTACTTTTGCAATGTAGTTTCTACAATCTCTTTCATCAAAAGACATGTTCTCGTACCCTTTAGCTTCAACAACTAACGAATGAAAATTCTTGTTTAACGGAATCCCAGCGTAATCATTTAACTCAAGTCTTCGCTTAGAGTGTGAATTCATTTTCTTATGGGATCGATGATATCTTGCCTTTTTTGACTTAAAACATGATTATGCTTTAAGGAGAAACGCGAGATAATGCATTTTCCATTTCCACTAACAATCACATTAACTTTTGCCTTACATTTTGTTTTGCTTGATAATCTTGTCATGCTAGATTGAGTCTTAGGTACGTATGAGCCTCCTTTAGAACATCCAAGTGCATAGTATGTTTTAGCACCTTCTCTTCTTACACTTGATTTTCGAGTCCCAAATCCAGTTTCGAAGGCATATTTTTTATAAAAATCATAAAGTTCCTCTCCCGAATCAAACTTCATACCGGCATTTGGCGTCTCTTGGAAAATATCAGAAACATTTTGGATCTGAAAAAGTTCTTCATCTTGAGGATTGAGACTTGTACTATCGTGTACGGTCTCCGGAGATTCCGTTTGACATCCTAAAAATAAGCAAGATGTATTGAAATAAAACTTTCATAGATAAGCTACTCTAATACAATTAATAAAAAAAATGCTCAACTACAATTATATATACATAAACATGATTCTACTAGACATTTTTTATAAACTTATACATTGCTACTGAAGAACTATGCTTGACGAAATCATTAGGCAATAAACAAACATCATAGCATCATGGATAAAATTGGGGATTTTAAGATAATCTATTAATTAAATAAATGTCTCAAAGAGTTATTTAAAAAAAACAATCATACCTCACAACTAAAATGAGAAGCCGACTTATGCCCAATGGTGAAGAAGTGCTCTGGTGAAGAAGCAAATGAAGAGATAGCCAAATAAAAAGAAGGATCCTAAAAAGAAAAAAGAAGATACAGAAACAAAAACAATAAAATATTTAAGGGTACATTTGGGATATCAATTAAGTTTGGCTGAACTCACAAGATAACGACAAGTGTCACCATCTTAATTTTAGGCAAAAAATTAGGCATACTATTTAGTCCTCTATATCATTTTCCTTATTAAAAGGAGGCTAAGTAGTAACGATTTGTGAACCCTTATATCTAGGCATTATGACAATTATTAGGAGGGTGTCAGTTATGCTTCCGAAATCATCTATACCTCCCAAATCCATCAATAATATCATTCCACCTCATTCCACCTCATTCATACTTTTTTCATACATCTCAATCCCTTTTTAGTGGCAACCATGCCTTTTTCATACCTCCCAACTAATTTTATTTTTTTATTTTTTATTTTCATAAATTAAATTAAACAATTTAATAAAAACATAAATATTTCATTAATAATTAAAATAACATTACATAATACTTGGAAAAAAAATACATAATTATATCTAAAAATTGGTAGGCCATCCATAGTTCTCCGCGTACGCACATTTTTTGGCAACAATGAAATCTCGCATAACTGTATTGGTTATGTGTTCGTGCGGCTCGTTGTAGAATTTCATTGCCCGAATCATAGCCTTTTCCTTAGCATTTTCGATTTGTGTCGTCAGCAACTGTTTGGACAATTGATCCTTTGCACGTTTTTCTGCCATCGCCTCATCCAACGCTAGTGCTTTCTTTGCCGTATAGTTCCCAATAAACTCAGCAGCACTATTCTTTGTCGACGCCTCGCTAGCGGTCTTTTTCCCTTTTCTTTTTGATACAGGAGTTGTGTCGTCATTTAGATCCGGAATAACAGGATCAACATTGTCATTGCTTCCGGACTCATAGTAGCTAGACTCCGATGACTTTCTTCGTTTGTCAGAATGAGATGTCGAAGATAATTTTTCAAAACATGGTTGTTCCAACCATTTCGGTTCTTCCTTAACAACCTTTCACGCTTCAATATGATTAAAAGAAGTGCCCTTATTTCTCTTATCATAATCGGACATGGCATTTTGCAGGACGTTGACATTGTCACACCCACTCTCACGAATGCGATTCTACAATAACACAAGTATATAAATTTATACAAGTATATAAATTAACACAAGTATATAGTTTAAAAATTACTTGTTGGATGTATAGCCCGTTAAAGACACCCATTGCGTGATTCATATTTTTCCACTTTGTGTTCAAGGAATGATGAGTTCGCTTAGTATCTTTAATGGTGACCTTGAAATGCTCCAAAATTCTTTCCCAAAACTTATCTCTACCTTGTTCATTCCCGACTTTTTTACATGTCGAGATATGAATCCATGCTTTAGCCAAAGCAACCTCTTCGATCGACGTCCAAGTCTTTTTATCTGCTTTAGTTTTCCCTTTACCCACTTGAATATCTTCATCTTAAAAAAAAAATAACGTATAACAAAAATAACGTATATAAAAAATATAACGTATAAAAAAAATAACGTATATAATATATATATATATATATATATATATATATATATATATATATATATATATATATATATATATATACCAATTTGAGTTTGTTGTTGCGTTTCGGGAATAATCTCAACATCATCATCATCGTCTTCACCATATATAGGTAGTTCGCGTTCCACACTTGGTTCACGACGCGAAGGACCTTCACGGTAGTCACCAAACAAGTTGAAGTCACTCGTCATTGATA
The DNA here is from genome assembly GCA_030686995.1 of Artemisia argyi. Taxonomy (NCBI): domain Eukaryota; kingdom Viridiplantae; phylum Streptophyta; class Magnoliopsida; order Asterales; family Asteraceae; genus Artemisia; species Artemisia argyi. Next base: position 157,148,366 of record CM060677.1, on the reverse strand, counting down.
TGTTATATTCGCTTGGATTCATCGGTGGTGGAGGTTGGGGATAGGTAAACGATTGAGGGTATTGTTGATGCATCGGTGGTTGGGGATAATAGCCCGATTGAGGGGATTGTGGATACATCGGTGGTGGAGCTTGCGGACGAACACGAGGACGATAGCCACGTCCACGACCTTTTTGTGATGAAGCACCTCTTGATTTGCCACCATCCATGATAAAAATGTATGTGTTTAAAAATGTTTGTGTTTATGTATGTGTTTGAAAGTATGAAAATGAAAATGGAAGTGTTTAATATATATAAGGATTTTTATTTTTTATTTTATTTTTATTTTTTTATTATTTTATTATTATTTATTTTTTTTATTTTTTTGGTTTCTTGTGCTCCCAACGTTCCACAATAACTCCTCAACAGATACATTTTCACTTCGAAATCACCAAACAGCGTAGGCAAAGATTGCCGTTGGACCCTTGCCGCTGGCCATACCGCCGAGGTGGCAGCGGTGTTCACCGCCGGTATGGCCATGCCGTTGGTCATGCCTTTGGTCACTGCCACCATTCTTAAAACTCTTATAAACAATTATTAAACTCTTATAAGTGCACCAAACAAACGGATTGTACTTTTATGCCAAATTCGAAAGTCAAACACCGCCTACCGGATAGCAAACGGGCCCTAAATTTGGGCTTCATCTCCAAATCTAATGCCAAAAGTCTTTCAATCGCACGCTAAATACTTTGGGGAACTTTTAACATTTGACACATAAATTTATAACTGGGTCAAGACTCATGATTTTCAAAGATTGCAAAACTACTTGATTACATCTGCCAAATTGTTTAATTTGGCTCATTATACAGTAAGCAGTTTTCTTATTTAAGCACAAGTTATCCAAGAGAATTACACAAAAAACGCATCTCTTAATCCAGAGATCATAAAAATCTGCAATGGACATTCCTCTTATTACCACATATATCTATATACTTGAGTCATCCAACACTTGCTTATTTATAAAAACCTTGCAACCCCATGAAAAAAAAAAAAAAATGACTGCATTTGCATGACAACTGTCAGCAAACAGTCGTTTACTTGGTCACCACAGTTTTATCCGCCACCTGATCATCTAGCAACTGAGTTGGCGGCGCTTCATCCATGATGGATTCGATAATATCTTTTGTATTCAAAAAACTAGGCTGGTTCGTGGAAGATAACATTCTCGCCCACATCCTATCTGTTATCACAACTTTGTTTTGTTTCTCCGTGATTCTCTGCATACACAAATACATAAATAATAACTCACTTGACCAGTGTTTTCTGTTATGGGGTCATATACTTATATTAATGGAACTGTAACTTACATAAAAAGGTAGGTAGCATTCTCTACCATGGACAGGGCCAACTGTAAAGCCAGTGTATCCAGCCATGGCTCCATGAACAGCACTTTGAGCGAGGAGTGTGCTGTAAACGTTATCTGATGCGTTACTAGGAACAGCTCGAATCATGCACGTAGGATCTGTCAGATACACACTTGTTAAAAAGATCATTTAATGATTCATGGGGTGTTTGGATTTGAGTTTTAGAAGTGAATATGACATGCTAATAAGCTGCAAGCAAAGCACTTCAGATACAACAATTGGATATGTTTCTGTTGCTTGAAGTCTCGATAACCATAATTTTCTAGGCATGCAAATTCTGTTAGAATGACTAAAACGCATTCTTGAACACGATGCCATTTTTGTAAGAACATGGGTAAATAGGTCATTTGTGTCCATCATTATGTTATCAGTTTCGTTGCTACTAGTATGAAAATCATTATACAATCATATTATCAGAAGCATAATATCGAAACATCAAAAAGCTACAAAGTACAGATCCAAACACCTCCTTATTTGTCAAGAACCCATCCTTACCTATGTATTTAAGGTTGAGCTCCATATCTGTTTGTTTCTTGAAATGATCCTGCTCATAAGAATCAGAATAATAAAAAAAAAAAAAAAAAAAAAAAAAGAAGCTTAAACACAGATTAACCAATAAGGTCAAATCTTCTAATTATCAGTTTTCTGAATATTAACTAATACATAAATGTTTGTACTTGTGTTGCTTACCTTGATCTTTTGAGATAACCACAGACCAATATCTTCTAAAACCCTGTTCCCAGAAGCGTCCTTGCTACCAGCCGTTAGGTTTTCAGCAACAAGATCCTGGCCCGCACCTTCTGCCACAACAATTACCATATGCCCGTTTTCTTTTATTTTTTTTTCTATATATTCAAAAAGACCTCCCGGTCCTTCAAGATAAAAAGGTGACTCTGGAATCAAACAACAATCAACATCTCGGCTTGCAAGAGTCGCATACATGGCAATAAAACCTGCATAGAAAATTGAGATCGATTCAAATCAAGGGAACAACTTAAATATAGAGAAAATATTATCTTAAAAGAAAACTTACCACTATTTCGTCCCATTAATTTAACAAGCCCGATACAGTTTTCATTACTTTCTGCCTCAACATGTGCTGCGTTGATAGCACGTTGAGCCTCTTCAACAGCCGTATCAAAACCAAATGATTTATCAATTATCTGTAAAATAAGATCAAAGATAATTGTGATAACAGTGCAGAGGACAAAAACCAATAACAATCTATAAGTACCGGAATGTCATTATCAATAGTTTTTGGAATTCCAACAACTGCGACTTTAAGACCCCGTCTTCTGACCTCCTGCATGAACACAAAAGCTTACACTTTACGTACACTATATTCATTAAAAGAACTAATTTTGTCCCAAACTTTGAGGATTATAAGAAAACACACCTCATAGATAGCAGACGCCCCTTTATGTGTTCCATCTCCTCCTATTATATATACCTAATATATAAAAAATTATTCATTAAGGTTATGAATATGTTATGGAAATAAGCTCACAAACAATATGTAAAGCTACCCTTTTTTTATGGTGTGTTATCTGACCTGATTAATTCCCCGATCTTCAATACTACTGATTATCTTTTGGTTATCAAAGCCACCTCGTGATGTGCCGATTACAGTGCCACCACGTTTATGAATACCGTTAGTAACTTTAGGTGTTAGTTTTATCGTATTTCGAGAGTAGAAACCTCTGTATCCTCCCTGCATATTCGTAAAAGTAGCATATAAGATTGTGTAGATTTTGTAGCAAATAAAAGAAAATATTAGACTTTTTTTTTTTTTTTTTTTTTTTCTTTTTTTTCTTTTTTTTCTTTTTTTTTTTAAGGATAAATGGCGTTTTTTTAAGGATAAATGATGACGGCTAGGGTTTGACGAGTGCCATAAAGGAGGCGGCGGCTCACTTAGCCGCCTAGGTCAAAGGATTAGATCCGCTCCGATATCATGTCAAATAATGAAAACCCGTCAGAGGTATATATTGTATTATTAATATGTATTTATAGTGCAACATAGTAGTTACTGGAAACCCTAGAAACCCTAATGACCCAAAGCCCACAACCGGGCTTGGGCTATCTACCTCTAATACTACCTCGCAATCCGAGCGGCGAAATCGCAAAAGCTCGGATTGGATTACAAAACTAAAAAACATGAAAGCAATAAAAACGTAATTTGTTGATAAAGAATTTCGACGGCAAGTGAAAGCAATTCTTCAAGCAGCAGTAAAAGCAAATATCATATTTGTTGATGAAGATATCTGACAGCAAGCGAAAGATTAATCTTCACCATCCAGCAAATGCAGAAGTAGCAAAACGAAGAATAAAAGCAAACTTTTATTTTTTATTTTTTTTAAAGGAATAACGGCGGCTAGGGTTTGACAGAGTGCCATAAAAGAGGCGGCTCAACTTAGCCATCTAGGTCTAAAGATAAGACCCGCTCCGATACCATGTTAAATAATGAAAACACCCCGTCAGACGTATATATTGTATTATTGATATGTATTTATAGTGTAACATAGAAGATACTGGAAACACTTGAAATAGTATTAAGGAAAATTAATGCAAATTAATGTCTGACTTACTTCAATTCCTTCGATTCTTGTAACGCCATATATGTCGTGTAAACTACCAACTAATTCTCTAATCACAGTGTTGAGACCGGGGCATAGGCCCCCACATGTCACTATACAAGCGTAAACGTCATCGGACTTGAAGTAGACCTGAAGAAACAAGTGACGAGCAAATTGTAATGTATACGCCTTGGTAACATACCAGTTAGAGTTTATGTTCATCTTATTAATACATGCCAATAGCTCGTGCTTGTGTGTTTTAAAAGTAGTGATATAAAATATCAGAATCTAATAATCAGTTGTTGAATATAGTGATCTGACTTGTTTCTGTTGTTTATAGTTGTAATACCAAGATAATCATGTGTCGAGTGTTTGGCAAATTGTGATAACTTATTAAACTATCTTTAAAACTGCCAAAATGGACATTTTGTTAAAAAAGGAGAGACAGCCTATTAAATTAGTGTAAACGGAGAGGTAAATAGATAAATTCACTCTTAGATGATCGATTTTAATAACCAGATTATCAGTTCCATAACGAAAATCCAAACATTTATTTAAGGGCTCAAGGGAATGGTTTGTACCTTTTGACGGGGTCCAGCACGTCGAAAATGTATCCCTCTAGGACTATCCACATGAACAACTATCTAGAGAAAAGGAAACAAAGGATGACATAAGCACACAGGCTTGGTAATCACAATATCACATTAAAAACACACACACACAAACGAGTGACAAACATATACTTCTACGGGTGTCATTAGGATCTCAAGAAAATTGTGTGCATCATTAATGGAAAGCTAGCTCCTAGAGTAACAAATCCATATTTTACAACAATAAATTAGCCGAATGTAAAATAGCAAAATGCTGACCTGTTGAGGCACAGTGTCATCCGTATCAACAAAATACTGTCTGAGAAAACACAAAAACAAATTTTTAAGAATCAAACCTATGCCAACAATAACAATTAAAAAAAAAAAACCCTCCAATTATTCAAAGTACTATGACTATTGACTTACTTAACAACCGCATACGCAGGATTACCTTGCAGCGGGTTAGGATACGTCTGCAACATAGACACACATAAACATCAACATAAACTCCATATTACCATTTCACTCACACAATTACATCCAAACTAGCTTGCACATGTCCCATGATGCTATTTGTATCAGCGCAAAAAATAAATCTAAGTATACCAACTACAAACATATAGATTTAATTATTGCTAGGGTGGCAATTCCTGACACGACACGATAAATGACATGACACAAAGTTAAACAGGTTTGTGTTGAGGATAATTAGGTTTGGGTCAAAAACAGGTCAACCTGTCTAACCTGTTTAATAAACGGGCCGTGTTTGGGTTGAGTAAGTGTTAAACAGGTCAACACGTGAACCTGTTTAAGTATATAAGCCTCTAAAAATAAAATATATAACTTGGTTTTAATGTTGGATATAGATTAAATGTATTTTGTTACGTACTTAATATGAGTGAATTACGCTTATAACTCAAATATTATATATTGAAATTGACGCTTATAACTGAGATATTATTGAAATTGTCGTAGTTATTTGTATGTTATTTCTATCATATTTTAGATCATTATATCATTTTTGCATTTAAATTAGTTAAATCAACAAACCGCCAATTTTATTCACTGGTCGACCTATTTACTTAAACAGGTTAAATGGGTCACAAACGGGTTATGCGTGTTATGCAGGTTTGGGTTAGGGTAGAGCTTCTTGACACGATTAATAAATAGGTCGTGTCTGGGTAGAGGTTATTTCAACCCGCAAAACCACGAACCTGAATAGGTCAACACGAACACGACTCGATTGCCACCCCTAATTATTGCACGCATTTTCACAACTAAAATTGTTAGTTATGACTTATGATCACTTATGCTTTTCAAAGAAATTAATGATCACCTATAAACTAATTAATTCCTAATTGATCTCCTCAAGCCCCAACATATCATATCAAAATCAATACTAATAAATAAAAAACTACATAATAATCCAATAAATTAAACATATATAAGTAAACTTAACAAGTAACATGCCTTATCAAATGCTACATGATTATCAAGACAAATAAATTAATACTACCATCTATCAAAGAAATTAATAATCACACTCCATTCATCCGAGGGTGAAGGGAGACGGAACTGTAGTACAGAAGAGAATATATATATATATATATATATATATATATATATATATATATATATATATATATATATATATATATATAGGATCAAATAGGAAGAATAATTAAAATAGGAATGATAAGAAGTAACCACAACCACACATTCTAAATGCACCTACAAAAATAGATGCATTTTCATTTAAATTTTCTCTCCCATATAAAAATGTGTGGCTATATATATATATATATATATATATATATATATATATATATATATATATATAGCATGACTTCAACTAAAACGATTAACTTTAAACAACATATTAAGTTTACTTTTCACATACTAGTAGACTAATTAAGTAACAAGTTCTTTAGGACAAGGTGTATTTAGGAGAATCTGAGATTTTTTTTTTATGAAAATTAGCGCAACGAAACAAAATTTCATCACCCCCGTGACATCGCGGGACCTCCTAGTTCCGTCTATGGATAACAGAAAATAACATAATCATATACTGTAGTTATTATGTAAGTAGAAGATAACAACATACAGGAAGATTAGGAATATAATCAGACAAATGAGGAACATCTTGAAGAACATATCCATGATCACCAGTTATTACTTTTGGTTCACTTGCTGGTATACCCATGATCGGATTCTTTACTTTATTATTCTCAGTCAGCAACTTAATATCACCAAATCAATACTTCTTACTTATAATATGTCGACATTACTTTTAGGACCTTGATGGTCTCTATTTTGATACTACTGAGTCGGCGGAGCCGATTTATAAGTCGGTTCTAGTATGTATGATAATATTTGTTCTTGCATCTTTATCTTGTCGGATATTACTATAAAGAAATATATTACTCTGTTAAAAAAAACAGATACCCACTTCACATTTAACATACTCTTCTAAAACGTACAACATCCTGGCTCAAGGGTAAAGCTATCAAAGCCCAGTGGCGAACCTAGCCAAAAAACTAAGGTGGTTCCTTAATATAGTAAAAATAACACAAATCGACGTGTCAACCAATTACCCGGTCAATGTGTCGGGTCGGGTCCAATTTAATGGTTAAGGTGTTTATAAACATGTCTTCGTGGTTTGCATAGCTTTAAAAAAGTTTATAATTGTAATGTCAGATGATTATATCTTTCGGTGCATAATATTTATATACAATAGTACGATAGTTACTAAACAATTAATCATTTATTAACTTAATGTTAAAGCTAGATTTCAACATCTTCACTTATGCAAATAACAATATTCAAAGTGACAATCAAAATTAATTATTTCGAGCATACATAGACGCACTACCAAATAAGGAGATGGGTTATTTTTCTTTTTTGCAACAAATAGAGTAATAACAAGCATATCTATGCATTTTGGCTTTTTGTGAAAGGTATCAAATACAAAAGTAAGCTAAGTTGAAGGGTAAAAATAAGATACTGAATAAACACTAACCACTATAAAGATATAAGGTACTTTTGGTCATCTTCTTTACCACATAAATCTACAGTCACACAAACCTTTAAACCTCAATTAAAAGAGACTTTCAGTGTTGTTTTGTTTTGTTTTCTCAATGAATCTGTCGTTCTTTCTTCTTATCTAGACACATAAGGTGGTTCCCGACCTAAATCTAAGGTAGGTCCCAAATTTTTTCACACAACTTCTAAAAGGGTTTCAATTTCTAAGGTGGTTCTCGGGAACCACCTAGTTCCAACATAGGTCCGTCTCTGCTAAAGCCATCGCTTTAGGCCCTAAAATTTTTAAGGCCTCCGATTTTCTAAATCACCATCATGTATAAAGTCGTTACATGTTGGTGATTTTGCATCACCAATATGATTTAAGTGTAATGGATTTACTTAGTTGACCAATGTGTAATCATGATAAATGTTCAATAAGTTGGGGTTGTGCGGAGTGCACACTTGTATGATGTTATTATGATTATCCCCGAATCACTAGGTTCTGGGGGCAGCGCCCCCGGTAGCAGAGTTCCCGGTATTTCGGACCTTAATTTTACCCTTTGATTTAACTGATTCGGTAGTTAATTAACTCCTATGGCAGTTACTACCGTATTCAGTTTTTTGGTCATATGTTCATTCTGTTTCTCTGGTTCGGTTTTCATAACAACAAACACACATTCTCGTTTCTAAAATCCGAGTTTTATCCGATTTGAGATTTCGATAGAACCATCGAAATACTTCGATATGATAGTGTTTACACGACTCTCAGATTGCTGTGATCCTAATAACTCTAACGTTACATATATTCTTCAGCGTCGCCTTTAGGGCCCCGACATTTTTTAAGCCGAAACCAAATCTACATATATCTTTGTTCTTTAAGCACAAAGTTTATTAGATACTAAGTCCATAATTTTAGTTTTATGAAAACGATCAATATTGTCTTTTGGAGCAATGGAAAACAATCAATTAAGCTCATTTAGTAATTTTTAGTCCCCTGGTTTGCTAAAATACATGATACAAGTTAGAATTTGAGGCCACATCTAGTTTTATTTTTATTCTTTAGGCATACGGACAATCAAATACCAAGTCCATCATTTTGGTTTTATAAAACGGACCAAGATCATCTTTTAAGGTAATGGAAAAACATGATCTAAGCTCATTTTCGTAATCTAATTCTTAAAGACCGAAGTAATAGATAGGGCTATAAAGAACGAAAAGCTCGACGATGTATTTGTGAATTCTCTTTTGATCAAGTATTTTTTTTGTATTTTTTGTTTAATGTGTTAATAAATGAATATGAAGAAACTTTTTTCTTATACAATGAGCACGAGCATAATTTTTCTTTCGCTTAATTGTTTTAAGTATTCATGTAGGGTTTGTTTGATTAAATGTTCACGAAAAAACACATACAAGCACACTCGCGTTGTTCAATTATGTCGTCTTAGCCCTACTTCCAGATCACGGAAACAACGACGTTTGGTTTTTCTACTTGTCATTTTGTCTTTCAATCATCAACCGACTTTTAATCTACTAAGCGTTCTTGGTTTTTCTAGATAGACGTTATATAGACAATTTTACTAAAATCATAGCAAATAATAAAAAGGCCCCATTTTTAAACTTTGCTTTAGGCCTCGGTAAGGATTGAGCCGCCCCTGATCACAACATACCTTATTACATTTATTGTGTACAAATGATTATACCATGAAATCGTTCCAAAGAAATCAAAGTGCCCGTAAATACAATAACTTCAATATCCAACAATTTCCTGCAGCCGAATCATCCTTTGAAGTAGAGTTTCTCAGCAAAACTAAACCGTCATCCTAGTCTGAGTTATCATCGACATTCCTATACATCTTAAATTTCTTGTATGCTTTCTCTATCTTGCTAGCCGAAACTTCCGATTCACTAGTATTTTTTTCCTCTTGAACCAACACCCGCACGCACTTCCTCTTCTTCCTCACCCGCTTTTTGCTGCACCAGTTTTATTCACACAACTGGGTTGATGGTTGATGGTTGATGGTTGTGAAATCTATATAATTGATTTAATAGGTATGTAGTAGGATAGTTTTGATGAAAAAAATGGAGTTCAAAGACACATTGCCACTACGTGAGTTATGTTTCTTCCTCAAAAAACTACCACCAAAGCGATGTTACCTTTTATTTATATTTATTTTTTAATATCATAGTAAAATTTGAAACACGCATTAAAAAAAAGGACTTACACGATCAACTCCAAAAAACAACATTTCTTTTTGGACTTTTGTTTAGACAAGCAAATGAATACGTATAATATAATGTTTATTTTTTTCTTGCTATGGTTCTTACTAGTTATAAAGTCCGCGCATTCGCGAGTTTTTTTTATTTTTTTTTTTATTTTTTTATTTTTTTTATTTTTAAATGATATATTTTTATTTATTAGAAAACAAATAATTTAATTTTTGTTTTGTTTGATTTACGATTTTTAATTATAATTTTTTACTTTTTTATTATTAAAGATAATTATTTAAAAAATTTAATAGTTGCATCTTATCTATATTTTTTGTATTTATCTTCTATTTATGTAGTATATCAACAAAACGAATTTATAAATTTATAAATAAAAAAATAATAATTAAAATATTACCTGATAAGAAAATATATATTTTTTAAATACGTTGTTTTATTATATAAAAGATATCCCTTATTTTACATTCTATAAATTCATTATTAATATCCATAATTCAAATAACATTTTTTTTGGACGGCAATTGTGGCTACATGGCTCCTGGCCCAGAAGGCGTAGCGTGCCCACACAACCATGTTAGTCCAGCCTAGAAGGCAATGGCACCCTTCTCTTTTACGCACGCGAGAGGAAACCCCTGTCGCCCTTGACAAGACTCGAACTTGAGACCTTGCCTAGGAGGGTAAAACATCGATACCGCTACACCAAAGACCTATTGGTATAATTCAAATAACATTATATATACCGTTTTATGTCAGGTTTCACCACTACAAGAAAATTTGGAAATTCGTACTTACTGTAGCTCTTTTCGCTATGTTTCCATCGACCATCGTTGCCACAAGTTGGTCAACTCAAGTTCACAAATAAGTCACCTTTTGAAACTCACATGTTCTTTTCCAACATGGGAGTTGTTTCCTACGTTATTGCAATACCCACTTCAGTGCTATTTTTTGCTATGGCAAATTACATTGAGGATTTTACCAAATAATGCTCGTCGCGTATGTACTACTTTTACATGATCCTAAGATGTGTCTTTTGCATCTCGGCGATTCTTGCACCTCTCTCGTTTGTGTTGGTGTTGCTCATCCCAAACGCGGGGTACTATTGGATTGGGTATTTGATAATCTCTCTACTTTTTGTAGTCATAGTTACATATAATGTTATTGACTACTTAGAGTTACGTCGCAAGATAAAATCATCCAACTTAGCTTGAGCAAGATCCAAAGAGACGTATAGACATCGTCGTGTTCCATAGCGTAGAGAATATATGCAAGTTCAGGTTGTAGTTTGCAATATTAAATATTCAAGTTTGGTATTTCTGTTACTAAGGGTGTGTTTGTTTTTTTTTTAAAAAAAAAGTCTTACTAGCCCTCTTACTCCATCTTACTCTTACCAGTAAAAGGTGCGCAGACGTTTTGCTTGTTTGTTTTTTTCTTTTGAGTAAGACCCAGTTAGACATAAAACATCTTACTCAGTAAGAGGTGGCAGACTTGTCTTACTGGCTCTTACTTGATAAGATAAATTGAAGACTCGTGTTAATATAATATATTTGATAGTTTATTAACTATGTTATATTTATAATAAAAAGTTTTGTTTCATATTTACATAAGTTATTTAAATAAATTGCAGAAACGCGCACTTAAAATCATTGAGACAATTATAAAAAACAAACAACATTATTTCGTTTAGATTTAGACGTTCTAGCCACCTCTTACTAGTAAGATGTGATAGTCAGATTCAGACCTAAAACATCTAAATGAAACAAACACACCCTAAGTCAGGTCAAGCTTAAAGAGTGTATCTTATCTTATAATCATAACTATTTATAATACATGTAGACTTGAAATTAGTATAGCAAAATCACTTAAATAACCTCGAGTGTAATTCACATTATTTAGTCATCAATAGAAAAATGATTAAAATCCCTTTGATTAATGAAAGCCAAATCTTTAATACCTCTTTAATTTCATATATACCAAAAAAAAAAAATAATAATAATAATAAAAAAAAAAAAATCATCTAAATATCACATATACCCATTCACACACTCAAAAAAAAAAAATCATATTTACCCACTTTCATTTATTTTACCTAAAATAAATAGTAAGATGACCATTTTACTCTCCGCTTTTTCAATTTGATAGCGTTCTTCCCCATTTAGCTTTAGAACCATATTTCGTTGATTAAAACATTGATTACCTTTTAGAAAATAAAAAAGAACTTTATAAATCTAATTTAAACTATAAAATTTTATTAACAAAAGTCAAACAAATAGATTATCACTTCCCACCAAGAACACTTCCAAATTCACATATGGGCAAATTCCATATTAAAATTACAAGCAAGCATAACGGTAGTTTCTGAATCAAAGAACAATACACAAAAATGTGTTAAAATATAAATTAAGATAAACCTCTTCAATTATATGGAAGAAAAATAACGAACATCTTCGAGCATAATAATCTTCTATTAAAAGTCCATTTCAATGAAGTTGCACTACGGAAAAAATAAGACCACAAAGTTTTAACCTAAATGATATCATAGGAACTTGTTAATAGTCAATAATTAAGATAAAACCGTTTGAAATAAAACCAAATTTGAAATAAAGGCGTTTAATTAAAAAGATGTTTCCGTTTCGAGATGACATATTATATTTCACAATCAAGTTGAGTTCTCCAAACAAGAGTTTGCTAGATAAATGGGGGCAACATAGGGCTCATGGCTTCTGCTTTAATACTCTACTTTGTGTTGGAAAAATGGTTTTTGCAAAATGATTTTTTGCATATTTTGGACACTATTTAATATATGTATATGCTATATATTGTTGGATCGATATACTTTGACCAAACTACTTTGTAGCTTGTAAGGTTTTAACAATCTTGAATGACTCAAAATAGTTAATATTGAAACAATGATATTACTTTGTAAAGTATGCGGAATCTACTAACACAAAGCTAAGAAGAACTTTGTTAATATTAAAACAACTCTTAAACCTGCCTCTCTAATTACAAGTTCACTAACAATCCCTAACTTTCTCTAAAATCGTTTTTGTAAAACTATAAGACTCTTAGAAAACTTTGTATGACTTTGTCTAAAACTTGTACTTCTAATACCATCACAAGGCTCCTTTTATAGATAACCTTAAGTTGGTTTACATTATCTACTTGAACGACAAGTAATTATCCCTAACTAATTCTAGAATATTCATACAATATTACATAGTAATCCTTTAATCAATATTGCACTTAAGTCCTTGTTCTTCGAAGTACTTTGAATAATCTTTAATAAGTAACAGTACTTTGACCTTGATCAGCACGTTGACTATTGAGCAGTACTTTGACTTCATATCCCAACAATCCTCCCCTAACTTGAACTCTACTTGCTTGATTTCAAGTTTCTTTGCTTTCTTGGATCTTTAATATCTTTATCACTCAAGAAGATTGTATCTTTATCTCTTTTCAATCTTGTATGTCAAAGTGCTCTTGATCATCATCCTCTCAACAACTCAGCAACATTTTGACAAAGTGTACATCAAATCTTTTAAAGTTTCATACTGTTCTCATCACTTCCAGATGTGTAAACTTCTGTGAGAGGTGAATCATTGAACTTTTAATGGATTTTGATGTCTCTTTACCAAAGCCATTAACTCTGGAGTAGCCAATGTTTAGGTTATAATAACTATGGTACATTGATAACCATATGAGTTTTAGCAAATCATCAGCTATCAACGGATTTGAGTAGTCTTTACCAATAGCCGTTTGATTTTGGACTAGTTAGTTCTTTGATTTCAACCATGGTGAACTAATTACCATAAATGGATTTTCCACAGCCTTTACCACAAGCCATTTTCTTGTGGGCTAGTCAACTCTCCACTTTTACAGATATGGTGAGTTGAATACCATACAATTTTTAGTAAATTGTCAACTAAAAACGGATTTGATTATCACATCAGAGCCGTACCCTCATGATGAGTCAAACTCTTTCTTGTCTGTTAAACATGGTGAGTTGATTACCATTTGCTGTGCAGTACAAGTACTAACACCATGTTTTATTCTTCAAATCCTTTTGTTTTTATCATCTTAAACTTCAAAAACTTTTATTTTATTTTACAAAGGACTTTTACTGGTTTTATGCAGCAAGCAGTACTTTGGTAAAGTACTGTTTGTCTTGTAGTACTTTGAGAAAAATACTTTTTATTCAAAACAAATCATACCAGTACTTTGCAATATTATTCTTCTGATTTAGTCCACCTGATAAATAGCTTAATCACCATAAAAGCTACTTCAGTTTCATCTTCAAGCTCCATTCCATGATCCAACATCCTGATCATAAGTTCTCTTATCAGAGGATATATTCTTTCAGCTAACATGTGAATCATGGTACCATCTTCCATCTCAAGTGAATGAACTCCTGATGAATCAAAGAATCTTCATCTTGTTATCTCCCAGTTTTCTTGATCATTCCACAGAGTATCATTACTTGTTTCTACTGTTTCCCAGATGGTTATCAAATCTCCAAGTAAGATTAATCCCACTCTTGTTGCTTCAATATTCTCATAGTATGTCTGCACTTGTAAATATAAGTTGTATAGATCTTCTCTATCAATTATGTGCAGAACATCCCATAGCATATTAAACACTGTGAAGCTTTCATCTTCTCTGTTGAACATAAGATAGTTCCCTTCTTTTGATTCAACCACAGAGAATGAGATAATCTTTGATTTCTTTCCAGAGTCTTCTGTTTTCTTGTTTTCAAAATCCACAACTCTGAAATAATTCTTCAGTTCATCAATTGTATCTTCATGTATCATTTTAAGCTTCTTTGACAATTGATCATCTTGAACAGCTTTCTTCCTTTTTAACTTTCTTTTCTCAGCTTGTTCCTTCCTTATATCTTCTAACTTCTTTCCCTTATCAACATCCATAGGCACAAAACTTTCTAACTCTTTCTGAATAGACTCTTGTACTTCATCCCATGGAGCTTTCACTTCTGGATATCTTAACTTCTGTAAATTCTTGTATCCTCTTCTTTTCAAGAAACTAATCATCCAGTTTCTTTCTTGAGCAATAGTCATGGGCTTTCTTGTTACAACAACTGGCTTCTTTATTTCTTCCAAGTACTCTGCATCATACACAGCTTGTTGCTTTCTACCTCTATTTCTCTCAGCTGTGCAAGAGTAAACTTCTTCTTTTTCTTCTTGATCTGTTTCAGCTTCATGATTCCCTTTCCTTTATCTTTTGGATCAAATTCTTCAGATTCAGAAGAAGATTCAGAGACTTGTTGTGCAGGCTCAGAAATATGTATACCTCCTGAAGGTCTATCCAAATTGAGCATTATCTGAGCTATAATCTCATCATCACTTGCTGTATGCTCCTTGACTTCTTCTTGCTGGATAGGATTAGAAGGACCAGCTTTATCTTCAAAAGTCTTTGTAGAAGGTCCAACTGTAGAAGTTCCAATTCCATCAATATCCATAGCAGCAGTACCTTGCACATTAGTACCTTGCATACCAGTACTTTCATCAACAGTACTTTGAACATCAGTACTTTGAATGTGAGTACTTTGAATATTTTGTTCTCTAGCTTCTTGCTCAACAGCTTCTTTTTGAACAATATTATCTTCTTCTTCAGTCTTTTTCTCTGGCACAAAGTTCAAAGGTTCTTCTGGATAATGCCATAGATGAGCATCTTCTGAATATTGAACCCCAGCATCATCTTTATTCAAATTATCTTCTTGATTCCTCCCCAATTTGAAAGATGATGACTTCTTGTGACCCTTCTTGGACTTAGAAGATTTCTTTGCTGATTTAGACTTTTTCTTTTGGGATTGTTTCTTTTCTTTCACATAAAGCCTAAAATTCTTCACAAGTGGCCACACAAACTTCTTCAACCTTCTGAACTTGTTTCTCAACCTTTTAATTTCTGCAGCCTGATTATCCATGACTCTTTTCATTCTCCATAACTCCCTTGTCAAGGCATAATTATCCAAAGGACCCTCAATTCCCTCATCTCCTCCAGGTGTTTGAAACCCACCTGTGGAAGTAAAATCATTGGGAGAAGGTACTGGAGTATGCTCTGAAGCAGTACCTTGCAGAGAAGTACTTTGTGGAGAAGTACCTTAAGCAGAAATAGGTTTTTCCCTAGAAACAGATACTGAGGGAGTTCTTTCACTTAAATCATCAGGCTGTGGTGAAGCAATAGGTGGTGTAGGTGTATGTACTGATGCAGAATGCTCAGAATGATCAGATTGGTCAGCATTATCAGAATTAGCAGAACCACTAGCTTCAGCAACATCATCCCTAACAGCCTGTGCTACCTCTAACATATAAGCATTAATAGGTGTATTGTTACCCGAAAAATTAACTCCCTTGTGAGACATAAAGGTAAACATCTTTGGTGGCATCCTAACAGTAGGTATATAATCCCGAGGTTTTAGTGTCCCATCAAGTGGATTCTCTAAGAAAAGTTGAACAAATCTAGGATACATCAAGAAAGGTGATCCAGCCTTAATATGTGCAATCAAACCATCAAGGATCATGTAGGAAAAGTTGAATGGCTGATTGGTAACTAGGCCAACTAAGGCAGAAGCTATGGCATGTCCAAATTGATCCCAAGCAGTACTTTTGGGACTTAAGCAATGAAGCAAAACATGAATAAGATATTTCCAATGAGGACTTACCATTGCTTTCAGAAAAGTAATCTTGTTCAAAGGACCTTCATACCCAATATCTCTCAATGCATTCCAAACTTCTTGTTTAGCAAACAAAACAGAGCCTCCCTCATCATCAAACAGCAAAACCTCCCTGATTGTTGCCTCAGTAACACGGATGGCTCTCCCAGCAACTGTAGTATGAATAACATCCTCTCCATCTTCTATCTCAGCCCTAGCCGTGGCCCAAAACGCTTGTATCCAAGGTTCAATAATTTCTGGGTTTACTCAAAGCGAGTAATTGATGGTGGTTCCGGTGAGAAAATCAATGATTCCATGAAAGTCAATGTTCCTCTCTGTTTTCTCAAGGTTTGCAATCATGTTGTATTTGGTGATGGTTGGTCGGTGTGCCATTGCGATTAGGATTTGAGAGAAGAATGGTAATCGTTGATGAACTTGGTGGATTTGATGAATGATAGTCGGTGAATGAAGACGGGTGTATAAATATGAAAAAGATATGAGTAATAAGGGATAATATACAAAGAATCACGGTGAATTAATTATTTTACCGTTATTTTTGGAAGTTATCTTCCCCGTATATTTTGAAAGTTTGTTACCCACATTTTTTACCATTGGAACAGTATCCTGACACATCAGCGTACCCTTCAGAACACCAAGCAGTACGTTCCATATAAGATGGAGCAGTACTTTCAGTTGTAAAACAAAGCAGTACGTTGGGCAAAGTACTGGCAAAGTACTTTCCTATCAAAATATCTTTAGCATTGACTGTTTGACCAAAATATCTATTGAAAGTCAACCCGAGAGAATTAATACCCTTCCAAATTAATTCCCAAAGCTACCAAGACAAGTAGAATTGAATGATCATCATTAAATTCCCTTATAACTTTTCTTGCCTATTAAAGAAACTTTCCACCAACACATCTCTTTCATCAACACTTGTAATACTCTCACAAAAACCCTAGTTAACAACATGAGTCACTTCCCTTTGGTGTACATCTCATCTGATTCAGATGGCTCCACTGATTCAGAGATCATCTATTACTCTGACTCTGACTTTAATGATGATGCAGGATGGAGTGGCTACTTTCCTCCTGATGTATCAACTTCTACTATCACTGATGCAGCAAGCACTACCAATCCAAAACCCAAGAAAAAGGTGTCTGTCCCTGCTCCTGGTTCTTCTTTGGCAAATGAACTTCCACATGCCTTGACCCAAGCCCTTGAATCAGCCATAAAGAACATGAAGTGGCCTGTTCCAAGAAAGGAGAGACCTCCCAAGCAAGTACTTGGCCTGGCTTGCCCAAGGAAGCAAGCTTCTTTTGATGACAAAAGAAAGACTGCTCAAAAGGGAAAGCAAAGCTATCAGGGAAAAGGAAAAAGGCCAATGGAGTAGGGGTGTGTTGTGTAGGGTAGGTAGGTGTGGTGTAGGGTGTTTGTGGTAGTTCTTTGTGTGTCTTGGTTGTGTCTTTGTCATGGTTATCTGTATCTCTTGGATGAATGAATGTAACCTCTAAATAATAATGAATCTTTTCTTTTGAATGATACATGTAGCCTCCCCTCAATTAATGACTAACTACTAATGCCTCCCCTCAAAAATAGCTTAATTATTAATCATACCAATACTCACAATTAAAAATATAAATCTTGAAACATCAAAGCCTTTTGTGAGTAGATCTGCTACATTATCATCTGTATGGACTTTAACCACATTGATAAGCCTATGCTCATAGCAATCTCTGATAAAATGATGTCTGATTTGAATGTGCTTTGTTTTGGAATGATAGACTGGATTCTTCACAATACAAATTGTACTCTCATTATCAATATTGATAGGAGTGTTCTTGAAGTTGAATCCATAGTCCATAAGCTGATTTTGCAACCAAAGTACTTGTGCACAACAACTTGCAGCAGCTACATACTCTGCTTCTGTGGAAGATGTTGCTGTAATTGTTTGCTTTTTCCATTGCCATGAGACTAATCTACTTCCAAGATACTGACACCCTCCAGTTGTTGATCTTCTGTCATAGTTATCACCAGCATAATCACTATCTGAAAAGGCTTGTTGATGAAAAGGGGACTCCCTAGGATACCACAATCCTAGCTTAGGTTGTTGCCTAAGGTACCTAAAGATCCTCTTGACAGCATTCAAATGTGATACCTTGGGTTGAACTTGATGTCTTGCACATAAACACACAGCAAAAGTAATGTCAGGCCAAGATGCAGTTAAATACATTAGACATCCAATCATAAACCTGTATAATTTGACATCAACATCTTCTCCATCTTCATCTTTTCCCAAAGGCTTGTTAGGATCAACAGGTGTGGATGATGGCTTGACAGTTGTGAAGTTAAATCTCTTAAGAATATCTGCAACATACTTATCTTGACTTATAAATATTCCACTGCTTGATTGTTGCACTTGAAGTCGCAAGAAGATTGTTAATTCTCCCATTGAACTCATCTGAAATTCTTTTTGCATAAGATCTTCAAATTCCTTCACCATAGATTGCTTAGTAGCACCAAAAATAATATCATCTACATAAACTTGGACAAGCATGATATCCTTCTTATCTCTTTTGATAAACAATGTTTTGTCAATAGCACCTCTCCTGTAACCATGTTGCAATAGAAAATTGGAGAGTCTTTCATACCATGCTCTAGGGGCTTGATGAAGGCCATACAGAGCCTTGATAACCTTGTAGACTTTGTTTGGATGTGCAGGATCTTCAAAACCAGGAGGTTGTTTAACATAAACTTCCTCTGTGATAGTGCCATATAGAAAAGCACTTTTAACATCCATTTGATATACAGGAAATCCCATATAAGATGCAAAAGCCAAAAATAGCCTTATTGCTTCAATCCTTACCACATGAGCAAATACTTCATCATAGTCTACTCCTTCTTCTTGTCTATATCCTTGAGCTACTAACCTTGCTTTATTCTTGATTACATTCCCTCTTTCATCTCTTTCCACTCTAAAAACCCATTTTGTTCCAATCAGTCTCTTACCATCAAGTAAATCACATAATACCCATACTTCTTGAAGTTTAAATTGTAAGAGTTCTTCTTGCATAGCTTCAACCCCCCAACTCTCCTTAGCTAATGCTTGTTTTACTGTCTTAGGTTCTTCTTGAGACAGAAAGCAAGCAAATAAACACAATTTCTGATCCTTGTGATTCACCCTGTTCTGCTTCTAAATAAAGCTAAGTAAAGAAGTATGTTGTTGAGACATATTCTTAGCTTTAGTTCTTGTAAGCACTCCTGAATTAGAAGGTCCAATTATCTTACTGACAGGATGATCTTTGTGAATTCTTAGAGTAGGAGTTGGTGGTACTTCAAGATTATCTTCCAAATTTGTGAGGTCAGGGTCTTCATTAGAGTCTGAGAAAATGCCTTCTTGTTCCAACTCATCATCAGTACCTTCTAAGGCAGGCATGTTTGGATCAGTTAAATCATCAGCATTCTTCCAATTTGAAGTATCTAAAACTTGAGAAGTACTTTCAAATGGATCATCAGTACTTTGGGGCAAAGTACTGTCAGTGCCTTTAGCCTTCTTCTTTTCTGCTTCATAGGCTCTTCTTTGATCATCTTCATAGGATTTGGCAATTGTTTCTTGAAGAAGCATCCTATTAAATTCATCTTGGATAGCTTGGTCTTCATCAGATACTGAAGTCTTTGGTGGAACAGTACTTTGTGGATCAACAATACCTTGAGCTGCAGCAGTACTTTTCTTCTCATCATTGCTCCATCAGAATCATCTTCAGATCTTATGTTAACTCCATGAACAATGTATTGTAACTCTTCTTCATTAAGAACAACTTGATTTTCTTCTCTGACAGGTACATAGTTCATGGATGAGGACATTAAATCAAGATCAAACATCCAATCAGGACCCTTACCCTTTTGATTTTCTTGTTCTTCTAGAAATTCAACATGAAGACATTCTTGAACCTTCTTGGTAGCCCTGTTGTACACTCTGAATCCTTTGTTATTTGTACAATAACCCAATAAGTATCCTTCTTCTGATTTACCATCAAATTTTCCCAAATTATCAGCAATGTTCAAGATAGTCAAGGGACATCCAAAAGGTTTAATAAACTTAATGTTTGGATTCTTTCCCATGAGTAACTCATAAGGTGTCTTCATCTGAGGTTTTGTTACTGACACTCTATTCAGCACATAACAAGCAGCACTTACAGCTTCAACCCAAAATGGAACAGGTAATTAGGAGTCTGCAAGCATTGTCCTTGCTGCTTCTATCAAAGTTTTGTTCTTCCTTTCTGCAACTCCATTTTGCTGAGGAGTTCTAGCAATACTGAATTCTCTTTTAATCCCTTTCTTAGCACAAAATTCATCCATAAGCTGATTCTTGAATTCAGTCCCATTATCACATCTAATGCCTCTAACCTTGAGTCTTAACTGATTTTTAAGTGCTATTATAAGATCATGAATAGCATCAAAAGTTTCATCTTTGAATCCTAAGAACAAGATCCAGCTAAATCTGCTATAATCATCTGTTATAACCAAACAGTACTTCTTCTTGTTTAAGCTAACAACTGAAACAGGTCCAAACAGATCCATATGCAGCAACTCCAAAGGCTCCCTAATTGTTCTTTCTTCAATCTTTTTACATGAAGCCTTGTGTTGTTTACCCTTCTTGCAAGCCAGGCATGAATCATCAAGTTTGAATGTTTTAGAAGGTAAACCTCTAACTAAATTTCCTTTGATCAGCTTATTGATGTTTTTGAAATTAACATGCCCTAGTCTTCTGTGCCACTGATGTGCTTCCTCCATTGTTGCCCTTGCAATCAAGCATGTTGCTCTTTCTGCAGAATTGGTGTTCTTCAAGTCTATACTATACACATCATTGGTTCTTGGTGCTCTCAGCATCACAAAGTTTTCATCTTCTAATCTAAACTCAGGGGAGAGAATAAGACATTCTGTGTCAAGAAACAACACA
The DNA here is from genome assembly GCA_030686995.1 of Artemisia argyi. NCBI lineage: Eukaryota > Viridiplantae > Streptophyta > Magnoliopsida > Asterales > Asteraceae > Artemisia > Artemisia argyi. The sequence goes on along the minus strand of CM060677.1, from coordinate 157,126,930 downwards.
GGATACTTCTTGTCACAGATCTGAGAGACTGACAAAAGGTTGAATTTGAGCTCCTTCACATATCTGACATTCTCAAAATCAATAGATCCTGCCTTAATGGTTCCTTTGCCAGTGATTCTCCCTCCATCAAGATCATTCCCAAATGCAACTCTTCCTGCAAAATAAGCCTTAATATCTGACAAGAGCTCCTTTTCTCCTGTCATACTTCCAGAGCAACCACTATCCAAATAAGATGATCTTTAAGCTCCTCTACTGGGTTTCCCTGCATAAAAATGAAAAGGGTTAGTTTCTTTTAGGAACCCAAGCCATTACAAACTTGTGTTCCCCTTGTGGAGTAACATACTCAAATTCTCTGAGTATGTAATCACCACTGTTTTTGAAAGCACTATCAAGAATTACTGTGTTTGATTTCAAAACCTGTGTTGAATTGTTAGCAACACTCCTTTTTTCACCCTTATTTTCTTAAAGTACTTTGTCAGCCTCAGCAGTACTTTCTTTCTTAACCCACTTAGTTGTAACTTTTGGTGTTGGGTTCTGTGTTCTAGCAGCTTTTCTTGGGTTGTAAGGCCTTCTAGGTTTGTAAGAATTGAATCTCCTAGGTCTTACACTTGAGTCTCTGCTAATAGTACCTTGATTGGGAAACTTCCTAACAGTACTTTGAGGAAGTACTGCTTGACCAGTGCTTTGAGAAGGTACTGTGGGTTTGGAGAATGGTCTTTTCTGATGAGGGTACCTATAGTCTTTTGAGAAATTACTATGGTTAACCCTATTTGAGTAATTTCAAGCTGACTTATTTTCCCTTGGTTTATTCTCTCTGTGCTTATGGTTTGCAGATGTGGTCTTTGGGTATTTGCTCAAGTATTCTGAGTGATAATCACAGGCCTTGATCAAATGATGAGGACTATAACATACAAAGCATAACTTTGGACCCATCATCCCAAATCCATTCCCAAAAGGTTTTCTATGATAAGCAGTGTTTTGAAAAGAGTTTCTTGTATCATTCAGCAGTACTTTGAGAAGTTTTTGGGCGTACTGGTTGTTTTGAAAAATCTTTTTCACATTCAGAAGCCTTATTATCATTCCTAGATGCTTCAACAGATTCTCCTAAGGGCTCAGGATTAGATTGACCTTTAAGCTTTTTCCTAAACTCTAGGTTATCTACTCCATAACAAGAAACATCTATCCTAGGTGGTTGAAAACTACCTGGGGGTGGAGGAACTTCATTATAACCTTTGTTTTTCTTAAACTCAGGGGGTGTTGAACAAGGTGATTCCTCATCACTAGATGTGTTACCTTCTAAACTTATGAATTCTTCTTCACTAGTTGTGGTTTCTTGAGAAAGATTTAATTCTTGGTTCCTAGATGAAAGTACTTCTGAATTATTATCATAACCTAGGCCAGTTTTAATGTTTGTTGTTCTCTGTTTTTCAACAAAACTAACATGTGACAGACCTGATTCTTTCCAAACAGCAAGTTTTTCTAGCAACTTATCTCTTTCTTTAGTGACCTTTTCTAATTCAGAAACTTTACATCCTAACTTCCACTCACTTACTTTTAATTGATAATCTTGTTGCTCATATTTTTTAGCCCAAGCTACTTCATTATTCTCATGAGTGATTATCTTAGCTTCCATGGATTCTAAAGTCAATTGGTAACCAGCTATCTCAAACCTAGCCCTTCTATAGTTATCTCTTTCTGTTTCATATTCTTTAAGCATCTTTTGATAAGAGTTACTACATTTGGAACATACCTCAGAGATAGTGGATGAACTTGGTGAAGTAGCCATCATAGCAAGCTGAATAGGTTCTTCTTCACATTCCATGCTCCAATCAAAGCTTCCTAGACCATCTCTTGACTCCAAAGCTTCATATCCTGGTTCCTCATCAAAAGTTATGCTCCAATCAACCTCTTCCAATGCAACCATAGAATAGGTTACTGGTTCATCATCAAATTCTTTACTCCAGTCAACTTCTGACAAGTCTTCTTGAGCAACTAAAGCTTGTGACTTTGGCTCAGCAATAGGAACTTCTTTTCTTTCAACCTTAGGTTTAGGATGTTCAATCATCATGTTTGCTTGATACTTTGCAAACTTGCATTCCCTTGCAATGTGACCAGTTCTTTGACAATTAAACCATTCAATCTTGGATTTGTCAAATGCTATACCCTGCTTAGCCTTGAAATCAATACCTCTCCCTGTCTTGTTCATAAAATTCTTGATCCTTCCAGCAATCATTGCAACCTGCCATCTTATATCAATTTCTTCCATAGCATCATCATCAATTTGCAAAAGATCTTCTTGATAAGTAACATGTAGAGTAGCTTGTTGGGCAAAGAATGAACACCGAACATCATCTGAATTGGGGGTATGTGATGAAGTGGTAGTAATCAAAGTTGTACATGGATTCTGTGTTTCTACAACAGTACTTTGGACAGGATGAGCAGTACTTTTAATGGAAGTACTGCTTCTGTTTTCAGAAGAGACAAAAGCAATGTTGTGAGAACTTGAACCTTTATTACTCTTCATCTCATGCTCATACACCTTTAGATTATTGTAAAGATCATCAAAGTCCATAGTGTCCAAACCAGGTTGTCCTCTAATCATAGTAGCAACCACATGCCATGCAGAAGGCAAACTCCTCAAGAACTTCAAATTAGCATCTTCAACTGTTGCCTCAGCTCCATATAACTCTAGCATGCTAAGTAGATTTTGATATCTATCATAGGCAGAGTCAAGACTTTCTCTTTCTCCAACAGTGAAGGTTTCAAACTGCTGCTTCAACAGGTTCCTGTGCATCTTCTTGGAAGCATCATTACCTCCAAATCTTGTTTTAATAGCAGCCCATAGTTGTTTTGCATCCTTGGCATCATGAAACTTCAATAAGTGACCATCAGGAATGGCAGAAAGCAGTATGTTGAGAGCCTTTTCTTGATTTCTTTTGGTAGCAGCTGGCAAGGTTGGCTTAGGTGGTGTTGGTTGTCCTGGGAGCTCTATTGGTTCATCAATTACCATATTGCCATTGACAATCACATCCCATAGTGCATGGTCTGTGATGGCAATGTACTGCCTCATCTTCATGGCCCATAAATCATATTCTCCCTTCTTGACAATAGGAATTCTGACAGTAGTGATGGATGGAGCAGGTGCAGCATCTGTCGACATCTTTAAGGGTTTGTAGTAGAATCGGTTTAATAGGTTTTCTTCTTAATCAGAGTTTCCAACACAAGCTCTGATACCACTTGTTGGATCGATATACTCTGACCAAACTACTTTGTAGCTTGTAAGGTTTTACCAGTCTTGAATGACTCAAAACAGTTAATATTGAAACAATGATATTACTTTGTAAAGTATGCAGAATCTACTAACACAAAGCTAAGAAGAACTTTGTTAATATTAAAACAACTCTTAAACCTGCCTCTCTAATTACAAGTTCACTAACAATCCCTAACTTTCTCTAAAATAGTTTTTGTAAAACTATAAGACTCTTAGAAAACTTTGTATGACTTCGTCTAAAACTTGTACTTCTAATACCATCATAAGGCTCCTTTTATAGATAACCTTAAGTAGGTTTACATTATCTACTTGAACGACAAGTAATTATCCCTAACTAATTCTAGAATATTCAAACAATATTATATAGTAATCCTTTAATCAATATTGCACTTAAGTCCTTGTTCTTCGAAGTACTTTGAATAATCTTCAATAAGTAACAGTACTCTGACCTTGATCAGCACGTTGACTATTGAGCAGTACTTTGACATAGCAGTACTTTGACTTCATATCCCAACATATATATTTATATTTCTTTTTAGCTTTGCGTTCTCCGTGATGAGAGCTTCGTAACGAGCTAAAATATGTCAAAAATATAGTTGATATGAATGAGATATTGTGTCTCAAAGTGAGACACTTGAAACACAAAAATATAAAAATTAAAGTATCCCACATCACCTAGTAAAGGAAGTGGGGAGTGATTTATATAGAAGTCTTGATATTTTCTAACAAATTCGTTTAGGTGAGTTATGCTCCCATTCCTACGCGCGCGCAGGGGGTTCAGATTTCTGGGCCAAAATAGGTTCGAAAACCAAATTCCAACAAGCCTTTCGATGAGAAACACAAGAACTTCTGTGATTTTTTAGGCAAGTTGTTAGGTCCGGCTGTACAACAGCTTCGCACGTTGTACCCTGACAAATAGACGGCGAATCTGTTTTAAGGGAATCGTACTTATCGTTATAGTGTATGTCTTCTCATTCTACACCTTGCTGTCCGTATTTAATATTTAATTAATAAAAGCGTACACCATTTCCCACAGTCTTAAAACAGATTCTGTTTAACAGAATTTTCTCCTTCTACACCTTGTTGTCTGTATTTAATATTTAATTAATAAAAGCGTACACCGTTTCCCACAGTCTTAAAACAGATTATGTTTAACAGAATTAAACACTTTTCGTATAATCGGATTAATTATTAATTAACATATTTCATATACAAACTGTTTTCTATCGAAACCTAGTTGAGTTTCTTTGAAAATCAGTTTTAATTAAACATGTTTAATTTTACAGATTTAGATTACAAATTTATAATGTTTTTTAAGCAGTTATGCTTATCAGTTTACATCGAAACCAAGATTGAGTTTCTATTAAACTGATTTACTCGATCCATCGAAACAAAGATAGAGTTTTGTTGAATCAGATCTGGTACAAGTAGATATCGATTTACAACAGTTTGTTTAACTGTTTGTGTTTGAATTTTCAGGATGGCAAGCACCACTACCCCTCCTGTGAATGAATCTGGTGTGCTAGTTACCAACACGGTTGCTAATCATGCTCAGAAACCAGAGAAATTCAATGGGCAGAATTTTAAGAGGTGGCAACAGAAGATGTTCTTCTATCTCACTACCTTGAACCTTGCGCGGTTCTTAAAAGAGAATCCGCCTCAGGTGGAACCTCCTGCAGAAGGTCAATCCTCTAATCAACAGGTTGTTCAAGCCTTGGAAGCATGGAAACATTTATACTTTTTGTGTCATAACTGTGTTCTGAATGGTTTGGTGGACTCTTTGTACAACGTGTACTGCAAGACCAAGACTGCCAACGAATTATGGGAGTCATTGGAATGCAAGTAAAAAATTGAGGATGATGGTACAAAGAAGTTCGTGGTAGCACATTTTTTGGATTACAAGATGGATGATTCAAAGAACGTGATGAGTCAGGTTCAAGATCTGCATGTTTTGCTACATGACATTCATGCTGAGGGAACGACTCTAAGTGAAACTTTTCAAGTTGCTGCAATCATTGAAAAGTTACCTCCAAGCTGGGTAGAATTTAAGAACTACCTGAAGCATAAGCGAAAGGAGATGAGTGTTGAAGACATGGTTGTTCGCTTTCGTATTGAAGAGGACAACAAGCTGGCTCAGAAAAACACTTATACGCCCGATTCTGCCAAGGCAAATATGGTTGAGCATGCTTCGTCATCTTCAAATTTCAATGTCAAAGGTAAAGGCAAAGGCAAAGGAAAGATTGACAAGAAGATCAAAGGGATACCTGAGTACCTTGCTCCTAAAGCTGTGATTGTGAAACAGAAGTTCCAAGGGGTCTGTTTCAACTGTGACCAGCCGGGTCATCGTGCTGCTAACTGTAAGATGCCGAAGCCGGTGACTCCATGCCAGGCTAATATGGTGAATGATAATATGGACATGATTTCTATGGTGTCTGACTTCATTACCATGATCTCTGAAGTTAACCTGGTAGGTTCCAGCAACAGGGAATGGTGGGTTGATACTGGGGCTACCCGTCATGTGTGTACTGATAAGAGTATGTTTCACTCTTTCAGATCGGTTAACAATGGAGAGAAGTTGTACATGGAAAACTCTGCAACTGCTGATATCAAGGGTGAAGGAGATGTAATCTTGAAGATGACATCCAAGAAAGAGCTCAAGTTGACTAATGTCTTATATGTTCCAGAGATTCGCAAGAATCTTGTGTCTGGTTGGCTGTTGAACAAGTTTGGTTTTTGTCTTGTTTTTGAGTCTGATAAGTTTGTTCTTTCTAAGAATCAAATGTATGTTGGTTGGGATATACCCTGAATGGTATGTTTAAGCTCAATGTAATGGTTGTTAAGAATGATACCAATAAATTGAATTCTTCTGCTTACTTGATTGCGTCTTCTAATATGCGGCATGGCCGTCTTAGACATGTAAATTTTAATTCAGTGCGTCGTTTGATTAAATTTAGTTGCATACCTAATTTCCGTATTGACTCAAAATATAAATGTGAAACTTGTGTTGAAGCCAAACTTACAAGATCATCTTTCAAAACGGTTGAACGGAAAACCGAACAACTTGATATGATACATACTGACATATGTGATTTGAAATCACTACCACAAAAGGTGGCAATAAGTACTTTATCACGTTTATTGATGATTGTACAAAAGTATTGCTACGTTTACTTGTTAAAAAGTAAAGATGAAGCTATAGACAAGTTTGTTCTATACAAAAACGAAGTTGAGAATCAACTTAATAAGAAAATCAAGGTAGTACGGAGTGATAGAGGAGGTGAATATGTGTCTCCATTTGCTGATTTATGTGCTAAACATGGAATTAGACACGAATTCACTGCTCCTTATTCACCACAACAAAACTATACTACCGAAAGGAAGAACCGTACCTTGAAGGAAATGGTTAATGCCATGTTGATAAGTTCTAGTTTAAGCTAGTACATGTAGGGGGAAGCCATTCTAACGGCTACTTATCTTTTAAATAAGATACCTCGTAAGGAAAAAGAAGAAACCCCTTATGAACTATAGATGGGAAGAAAACCGTCATATCAGTACTTACGAGTGTGGGGGTGTCTAGCAAAGGTAGCTATACCGACACCCAAGGCACAAAAGATTGGACCTAAATCTGTGGATTGTATAATTCATTGGATATGCTAGAAATAGCAGTGCTTATTGTTTCATTGTACATGATTCGAATAATCCGAATATACAAAAGGGTACACTAATGGAATCGAGGAATGCTTCCTTCTTTGAAAATATATTTCCTTGTTTAACGAAGGAAATTGGAAGTTCATCTAGAATAGATGATGAAGTTGTCCAAGATAAGAGACATCGAGATGATAATTGATGGATCTAAACATACAACTTGTGTTATAGTGATACTCTGAATGATACTAACAAGTATGCGGAATATACTTATTAATACTTAGAAGATTTATATGTATGTATGTTCGTAAGTTTGTATATGAATGAACACAGTTGTATGAACACAGAATGTTTAACCAAACTATAAGCTCCAATATTATAAAGAATAATAATACGAGTGTTCTAGAATATCACTAGGTTTACACCTTGAAGCTCTCTACTTTGATGCGTGTATAAACCTAAACCTAGGATCTCCTTTTATAAGACACAAGGAGTCCTTTACAAGATAAGTATAAGCAGAGAATAATAGAATATACACAAGATCTTTTCTATACTTATCTAAATGCACGTTTCCTAACAATTATCCTGCAGCAGTGGTAATAATATGTACTAGCAGTGGTAATGTGTTTCCACTGCTAGTGCATTCTTTAACAGTGGTTATCTCCTTGCTGATCAGTGGTAACTGTTAGTATAATTCCCAACAATCCTCCCCTAAACTTATGATTTCTATGCAAATCATCAAGTTTCTAGGTTGATGGGATTCTTCCAAACACTTATCTCCTTCTCCTCAACTCTTTATCAGCTTTGACACTCTGATCATATATTCTTTGTAGCAGATCTTCTATGACTTCATTCCTTTCCCAGCATCTCAACTTTACAGATATCATAACTGTAAGAATACCTGCTCTTAATGGATATTCTTTCTCAGCTAGCGTAAACACATCAACACCAGCTTGTGTAGACACATGATGCACATAACTTGAATCATAGAACTACCATAATGTAGTTAAGTTGTCTGCTTCAAATCTCCAATATCTATCAGATGCATCAGGTTCATAAAGCCTTCTGAATTGAACCCATAACTCTTTGGCTTTGACATCAACAAGTTCATCCTTCTTGAATTGTTCTTGGACTATTCTCCATAGAGTATCCAAGTCTTCCCTATCGCATGATCTGACAAGGTCTTCAAAATCTCTGCAGATACTTGTTATGCCACCAATTTTGATAATTTTCCATGCATCCCCAAAGTCATCAGAAAACAACTCCCAACCTACAACTGGATGCTTTGATTGTAAAGGCTCTACATTCAATACATCAGTTTCAATAGAAATCATATTTGAGAACTGTTCTTCAGTTAATTTCTCATCTTCTTTAAGAGCTTGAGATGACTCTTGAGTCTTGGATCTTTTAACATCTTTAGGTTCAATATTTATTCCTGATCTTTTGTACCTCTGAGCCTCTGCTTTTGAGTGCATAGGAAGGAAATCCTTGTCTCTTCTGTATTCTTGATAGTATAATCTTTGGATTTCTTCATAAGACTTTCCTTTGAGCTGATTCATTTTCCATCACCAACATGGCATAAGTACTTCTTCATTCCATGATTTACTTGAGCCTGAGATGGTTGTCTTGGCTTCTTCTGATTCTTCTTTATAGTACCCACCATGGAATTAAATGCCTGATTGCTCTTCATATTTATAAAATCAGCTAGTTGAGCTGATCTTTGTTCAGCTATTAGGCTTTCATCAGCAACAAGCTCAATAGCTTTCTTCTTTATCACTAGATCAGAAACAATCATTTGCTTAATCTCTTCATTAGTATACTCATAAGCACCTTCTTTAGTGTTTGGAATTGGAACAATATTTTCTTCAGGTTCCATCTGTTTTTGAAGTCTTTGTTTTTCCATGAATCTTGCAACATCCTCTTCTTCACTCTTTCTTGCCAATTCATAGTCCATATCAATCTGAGCTTGTTCACTTTTGGAGATCTTTCTTGGTTGCTCTGTTGATTCTTCAAAAACATGAACTTTCCCTTTTTCCTGCCTTTTCTTTTCAAATTCAATATCAATAGTGTCCACTGCTTCTTCTTGAGTTTCCAGTGCTTCATCATTCTTATCTTGTTCATCATCCAGATCATCAAAATCCATATCAATATCAAAATCCAGCTTCCTCCCCTTAAGTGTAGGATCAGTTTTCCTCCCCTGTTTGGAAGAATCGCCCATATCATCATCTGATGCAGCAGAATCATCATCATGAGGAGTAGATGGGGATGAGAACACAAATGTGGCAGATCTTTGCTTCTTTAACCCCTGCACTTCTTCCTTCAAGGTCTGAATCTTAGCTTTTAAACTATTAAGCTCTGTGGCATGTTGTTTCTTTGTCTGTGCCAGATCTTTCTCCAGAGCTTGAACCTGCTTGACTAACTTGGTACAAAGTTCCATCAATTCAGTATGTTGCTCACTACCCTCAACACTTCCAACTGTGTGACCTGTTGGGAGAGGTGAATCATAGGGCATTGGTTCAGACTCTTCTCTAGTTGGACTAGATTAAATCCTAGAACCACCACTGCTTGTTCCTAAACCAAAAGGTTCAGAATCAAGCAATGTTGTGATGGGAGGAGGTGGTTGTTTTTGCCTCCTCTCATATGTGTGAGTAACTTGTGGGGTGTATTGGATAGGTGGAACAACAATAGTGGGTGTGTGTTGGGATACAACTGGGATTTTTGCATCTTCACCGTGTACTTGTGAAATCTTTGAAAGCATTTCAGGAAAGTTTAAATTCCCCATTCCATCCATCTGAAGCCTTATTCATATTTTGAAAAACTTTTGGCTTAAGACGGGGGGTTTTATAAAATCTTTTGTGGGGTTGCAGTGGAAATTCATTTAACACTGCTTGCACAAACCTTGGATACATCAAAAATTTATATGAACTCTTTACATTGCCTTTCATACTATTAAAAATTAGCTTTGAAAAATTGAAAGTAATATATGTGGCTAAGCAAACCAAAGGGTAAGCCATTGTTGAACTGAATTGTTCATAAGAAGTTTTCTTAGGACTTGGGCAATGTAGAAGAGTATGAATGAAAAATCTCCAATGGGGACAAAAACATCCTTTTCTGAATGTAACCTTTTTATCAGATGTATCATACCCCATTGATGAGAGATGTTTATGTATATATGAATTGGGTAATGTGATGATACCATTGAGATCATCCAATTGGAGAATTCTCCTCAAGGATGATTCAGTAACATCAATAGTTACCCCATCCACTGTGGCTCTAAGAGTATCCATAGATTCATGTGTGTCTCCTTGTTCAATGGTTATGGACTCAACAGAGTTCCAGAAATGTTTGATTTGAGAGACGTAGATAGTGGGATTTAAAGTTAAAGCATACCTAATATGAGTGGTATTAAGAACGTCCACAATATGATGAAAAACAGGGCCACTCTTGTCGTCTGACTTCTATAAGTAGGCCACTTGGTTGTGCTCATCTGCAAAGTTTAGTCTTGCCATAGTTTTTGTGAGAAAAGTATGAATGTGTTAGTAAACTAGAATGGTGAACAGGCCGTGTGAGAGATAAAAGATATATACTATTAGGGTTTGAGAAGTATGCGCAATTGGAATTATCTTAAGAAAGTATTTATCTTTTAAGAAAAGAATAAATTAAAATAGGTAAGAAGATAATTCCCCAAAAATTAACCCTGTTAATATGGAAAAACGGTTACTCTCAACGGCTAGTAAAAAAATATTGTTACTGACACAAAAGTTGCAACGGCTAGTTCATCAGTGGTAAAATTTTCACTTGCAGTGGTAACTGTGAACTAGCAGTGGGAACTTTTCACCAAAATTTTCAAGAGCAGTGGTAAGAAAATCATATGAAAGTTTAACTGCTCTTTGCATAGTTTTTAGCAAACTATCAGCTATCAACGGATTTGAGATGTCTTTACCATGAGTCGTTTACTATGGACTAGCCAACTCTTCATCACTTGGAATATGGTGAGTTGATGACCATATAGTTTTTGGTAAACTATCAACCATAAACGGATTTGTTAAGTCTTTACCAGTAGCCGTTTGCTCTGGACTAGTTGATTCTTATGTGGATTAGAAATGGTGAATCAATAGACATTTGTTATGTGTCTCAATTACACACCATTTGATCAACACTCAGCAATAATATTGGTTATTTACCTGCACATGTTAGTATAAATCATATAATATGAATAACCAAAGTTACTTTTTGACCAAGCCACTATTCCTAAAAATATCTTCCCAAAGTCAACCTGATATAGTAAATAATATCCATATTTACTTCCCCAAACTACCAAGACAGATAAGAGTTATTGCTTCTCTTAATTATCCCTAGGGTTTGACTTTGCCTATAAAAAGGGCTCGAATCATCAAAAACTCTTCACCAAAACTTTTCTTTATCATCACAAACACTATAAACACCATGAGCCATATTCCACTTATCTACATCTCTTCTGATGAATCATCAGAGGAGATAAGCTACTGTTCTAACTCTGCAGAAGAATGAGGATGAGGTGACTACTTTCCACCTTGTGCTTCAAGCTCAACAACAATGAAGCCAAACAAGAAAATTTCTACCCCTGCTCCATCACTTGAGTTTTACTCCAGCTCTTCTAATGATGATGATGAGCCATACACACTCTCCAAGGAGTTACCACATGCACTGACATAAGCCCTTAAATCAGCATTGGTGAACATGAAGTGGCCTGCCCCAGAGAAGCCTGCAAGACTCCAAAAGCCTCCCAAACAAGTGCTTGGTCTTGCTTGCCCAAGGAAGCAGTCAACCTTTGAGAACAAAAGGAAGAGTGCTTAAAAGGCTAAGCATGACTACAAGAGGAAGGGCAAGAAGCCAATGGAGTAACTGGTGTAGGGTGTTAGAATTTGTGTTTTTGGTGTTTGTTGATTGTACTCTCTTTCCATGGAATGTAACTGTTGAATGGTTCTAATGAAGAATAAAGTTACATTGTTTTTCTTGTTTCCACTGTGAGAGCAAATATTTCCACTTTTTGATTTATATTTTCTACTATTGTCTTTATCCGCTGCACAAAAGTTAGTGGACAAACATATACAAACAGGTATGACAATTTAAGTACCAAAAATCCTCCCCTTAACACTAAAAATTATTAGACATCTAAATTTTATGGGTTAAGCATTCCAATACCTGTTACCAAGTACTGAAACCTTCCCACATCAAGTCCTTTTGTTAATAAATCAGCATAGTTGTCATCAGTATGAATTTTGACAACTTGGATAAGCTTTTTCTCATAACAATCTCTTATAAAGTGATGTCTAATTTCAATATGTTTAGTCTTAGTATGTTGAACAGGATTTTTAATTATGCATATGGTACTGCTATTGTCAATAAAAATGATGGTGTTCATGAAATTGTACCCATAGTCCAAAAGTTGATTTTGAAGCCATAAGACCTGAGCACAACAGCTTGCAGCAGCTACATACTCTGCTTCAGTGGTTGAAGTAGCCACCATAGTCCGTTTCTTGCACTGCCATGACACCAATCTACATCCAAGGAATTGACATCCTCCTGTGGTTGACCTTCTATCCAAACTTGCACCAGCATAGTCACTATTTGAGTAGGTAACTAATTCCACAAGAGATTCTCTTGGATACCACAATCCTAGATTAGGATATGTCTTCAAATATCTGAAAATCTTCTTCACTGCAGTCAAGTGTGATGTCTTTGGAGTGACTTGATACCTTGCAAAAGAACACATAACAAACATAATGTCTGGTCTGGACGATGTAAGATACATCAAAGAACCAATCATTTATCTATAAGTGTGAACATCCACTTCTTCTCCACCATCATCCTTCAAGAGTAGATGTGTAATCTTATCATCAGGAGTGCTTGAAGGCTTTGCATCAGTAAAATGGAACTTTCTAATTATCTCAGTCACATATTTGTCTTGACTGATAAAAATTCCATCTTTCCTTTGTTGTACTTGAAGTCCTAAAAAGAAAGTAAGTTCCCCCATAGAACTCATTTGAAACTCATCCTTCATCAGCTTCTCAAATTCTTTGCACATCTCTGGCTTTGTGGATCCAAAAATAATATCATCAACATAAACTTGAACCAACAGGATATCATTTTTGTCTTTCTTAATGAACAAAGTTTGATCAATCTTCCCTCTATGAAACCCATTTTTCAATAGATAAGCAGCAAGGGTTTCATACCATTTTCTTGGAGCTTGATGTAAGCCATAAAGAGCCTTGACTACTTTATAAACTTTATTAGGATGTTCAGGATCTTCGAAACCTGGAGGTTGTGAAACATAGACTTCCTCATCAATCTTCCCATAAAGAAAAGCACTCTTGACATCCATTTGATATACAGTAAAGCCCATAAAAGATGCATATACCAGGAACAATCTAATAGCCTCAATCCTTGCAACAGGAGCAAAAACTTCTTCATAGTCAATGCCCTCTTCTTGAGAGTATCCTTGAGCAACTAGTCTAGCTTTATTCCTGATAACAATGCCTCTTTCATCCTTCTTGTTTCTGAAGACCCATTTTGTACCAATAACCTTCATTCCATCAGGCAGATCACAAAGAACCCAAACCTTTTGCAGCTTGAACTGCAGCAATTCCTCTTGCATAGCCTCTACCCAGCTTGATTCTTCTAGTGCTTTTTACACATTCTTAGGTTCCACTTGTGATAGAAAACAGAAAAACAAGCATTCATTCTTGTTTGCATGCTTCTTGGACTCATAAAAATCACTAATGAATCCATGATCATTGGTCATCTTTGTTTGTTTTCTGGTCTTCACTCCTGATTGTAAATCACCAATCACTTTGTCAAGTGGATGTATTTTATGAATTGAAGCTTGAGGAGTATGTGAAACATCATATGCAGAAGGCATATTTGTGATTTCCACATCAGTTATGATAGTTTCCTGAGCAACAGAAGTAGAATTTTCCACATTTGAACCATCAATGGAAACTTCTGGTGTAGCAGTGGGAAGTGAATTTCCACTGCTTTTAGGAATGTCTTTGTTTTGAGCTTCCAAGTTCACAACTTCTGCATCACCTTCTTTTCCAATAGTTGTTAAAGGTTGTGGATCTTCCCTCTTTGCAACATCATCATTTTCTACAAAGTCCCAGATTGGCATAATAATTTGATCTTTATCATCCTCAGAATCTTTAGTAGGTTCATCTTCATCAAGAAATTCTTCTGAACCTTCAAAGTTGGTATCCCCAGAACCTGAAGCAATAGGTACATAGTTCAATGTGTTTGAGAGTGTATCAAGATCAAATAACCAATCAGGACCTGCACATGCAGTGTTTGCTTTATTTTCAAGGAACTCAACATGCAGATTCTCTTCAATCTTCTTTGTTCTCAAATTATACACTCTGAATGCTTTACTAGCCATGGAGTATCCAACAAAGAAGCCTTCATCTGACTTTTCTTCAAATTTACCCAGATGATCAATGGTATTAGGAATTGTGACATGACATCCAAATGGTCTCATGAAATCCAGGATTCGAGGTCTTCCTCTGAATAACTCATAAGGTGTCTTGTTCTTTATCTTCACCACCAAAACCCTGTTCTGAATATAACAAGCAGTGTTAACTGCTTCAGCCCAAAATGTCACTGGTAGCTTAGAATCAGCTAACATTGTTCTAGCAGCTTCAATCAGTGTTCTGTTTCTTCTTTCAGCTACACCATTTTACTGAGGGGTTCTTGCAACACTGAATTCTCTCTTAATACCCTTCTCTCTGCAGAAATCATCCATAACTCTGTTCTTGAACTCTGTCCCATTGTCACTCCTGATAACCTTGACCTTCTTATCAATTTGGTTTTCAACTTCAGTAATAAAAATTTTAAGGATGTCTGTAATTTCATCCTCGGTTCTTAGAAAGAAAACCCATGTAAATCTGTTGAAGTCATCAGTTACAACAAGACAATATTTCTTCAAATTTATGTTGCTCATAGATGTAGGACCAAATAAGTCCATATGCAACATATAGAGAGGATGAGCAATAGAGTTATAGGCCTTGTTCTTGCAAGATGCTCTATGTTGCTTGCCTTTGAGACATGCAACACAGGTTTGGTCATTCTGAAATCTCTTCTCTAGTAACCCTCTTACTAAGCCATCTTTCACAATTTTGTTGATGGTCTTAAAGTTAACATGACCAAGTCTTCTGTGCCATAGCATTGATTCATCTAAAGTGGCTTTTGCAATTAAGCAAGTATCAATAACAATCTTCTTCATGTCAATGCTATAAAGGTTGCCTTTTCTAGGGATTTTAAGTAAAACCTCACTTTCATCAGGTAACTTTTAATCCTTGGAAAGAACATAGCATTCATCTTCTGAGAAAAGAACTCTATGCTTCTTGTCACACATCTATGACACACTGAAAAGATTATATTTGAGTTCTTTTACATAGTACGCATTCTCAAAATTTAAGTTTCCAGCTGATTGGCTCCAACCGGTCAACCAAAATGGACTAGGTGAATGGTCAACATAGTCAAACAGCTTAGAGTCAATCTCCGTGGAAGTATAGGGGTTTCCCCGGGTCGTTATGTCCCGACGAGGTGTGATGGTAATTAAACGGTTTTGTGATCGGGTGAATTTGGACAGAAAGGGTTGTGAATGATTATAATACTGATTTTTACAAGGAAATAGCTTAAATAAGCTATATTAACAAGACTGTAAAGTTAGAAAAACCAGAAACGTTTGAAACCTAAAAACGCGTACGTTCAGTTTAAAGTTACGTGAGCGTACGAAATAAAACGCGAGTTTTGTACAAATAAAATACTTATGAATATGAAAATTACACTTTTACAATCCTAATAATAAAAGAAAAATTTTAGAAAAAGAAAATTAATTTTTACACTATTTAATTATTTATTATTAATTAAATACTATTTAATACTAATTATTAATATTTAAATAACTTAAATACAATATAATATTAATTTAATACTAGAAAAATAAAAATTAAATTTCTAAAATTATAAAATAACTAAAAACAAATTTTAAAATTAAAAATATATCTTTTTGTCTTTTTGTAGATTTTATATTAATTAATTACTAATTTAATATTAATTAACTAATTAAACTAAATTAAAATTATTAAAAATACTAAAATGACTTAGATAATTAAGAAAAAAATCATAAATCTAATTAACCATCACAGGAATCCTAAAAAATTATAAAAAGTTTAGTTATATGTTTTTAAACTATTTTACTAATTATTATTCTAATTATTAATTAATTACTAATTGAACTCATTAAATTCTAAAAAATAGAAAATGAACAATAGAAATTCAAGGAAAATTCCTAAACTTACTTTATAACTTATAAAAGCTAGGAAAAATATAAAAACTAGGTATTACTTTATAAAAACTAATTTTGCTATTTAATACTTGAATATTAATTAATAAAACTAATATTAAATCTAATAAATACTAAATGACAATATAAAAATTTGGAAAAATTACTGAAAATACTTTAACATAAAATAAAATTAAGAAAAATATAAAAATGCAAGTTACTTGATAAAAAAACTTAAAAGGAAAATTAAATAGATAAATAATATTAAATAGAAACTATCACTTAATTTAAAATTGGATTTTTGTTATTTTCTTTTTATAAAACTATTTAAATACTTGAAGTGACAAACTTTAATAAAGACACTTTGGCTGTGGATCAAAAATAAACACTATGGAACCTAAAGAGCTTAACAGATTTGATTATGTAGCTTATTAGGACTTATAAGCTTAGAAAAAGCTACACAAGATGCTACAAAGACTGAGCCAAATGTGAAATAGCATACAAACAAGCTAAGCGTACTGAATACAAGCTAGAACATGCTAATTAGAACTCTGAATAAGTCAAAACAAGCAAATAAGCACTCCAAAATACCCACAGATTCAGCAGGCCTGCAACTTTTTGAGGGCTTAATCCAGAAACAAGCTCTAAAGCCAAAAATGAGCTTGGAATCAGCAAGATGGCCATGAGAGGTTTCCAAGAAGCCAAAATTCACAGGCAGGGACCCACTAATAAGCTCTAGGGAGGCCTGGGAAGTTGGGCAATGGAGACAGATAAGCTGGTGCAGGGGAGGTCAGGCCCCCAGCAGCTATGTTTGAGGCATCATGGAATCCATAAGAAAAATTACAAAAATAAGATGGATATAGGATTCAAGAGTTTAGCTGGGGGGCTACAATTAGAAAAAAGTTTCAAGCCTTGAATCAAGACACAAAATTCTAAATAATTCCCACAAAAAGTGGGATTTTCTGCTAAAGGTGAATTTTGACTTCTTTAAACTATGAACTAAGTTGAATATATTGAACTTTGATTGGTTCTATTCCACTGAATATGTTATAAAAAGCTATAAAGAGACTAAATTAAGCTGAGCTAACAACTATTGAACCAAAATGAATGACCAAGCTATCAAAAATCCTATCAGTGGTTGAGATCAAGAGATTTAATCTTGATTTTGACTTTACTTGCTAAGACCACTGGATTTTATGACTATTCTGTGCCCATAGGACCAAATGAAACATATCTAAACAAAAAGCAACAACAACAAACTACTAAAGCATATGTAATTCCCTTGAACCAAACACCCCTATACACTAACTATTTTTGTGTTTTCAAATGGTACCACTGATTCAAACCATAAAAAGTATTCCACAAGTTGTAATAAGATGATATGTGATCATTTAAGCACAGAAATACTAGCAATGACAACATTTAACCATAATCACTAATAGGTATCATTAATTAGTGAAAATAAAAGAAACTTAGCAAGCATGAGTTTTAATGAACAGGCAGGCATTAAATGAACTCAAAACATCTCCAATACACAAAATAAGCACAAAACCCATAAGATAAGCAATCATAAGCAATTGAACAGTACTAGCAAGTTTTGAGAAAAAGGCTTACAAATGAATTAAGACGGACTTTCAACACACCCTAATGTCTCCCATCAGACCCTAAAACCATTACCATCATTAATCTACCCTACTCCTTGCTCTTCCACCAATTTTTGAATTATTTTTTATTTTCCACTATTTTTGAGTGGTTTTTGAGAATTTATGGTAAACCGAGTAAAACATATTTAAATGCTTTGTAAACTTTTGAAAACTTACTTATGAGCTTAAATGAGATTATAGGACCAAGAAATAACAACTTTTAACATCATTAAGGTAAACATGGAATTTTAATGAAAAACTGCATAAACTGAATTCAATAGATACAACTGAAATTAATGCTTGAAATGGGTTTCAAACACACTGAAATTACTTCCTACAACAATTCTTTGCTAAAAATTACACTTAGAAAGGGGAATTAACTAGAACGACATAAAAAACTATTCTAAACTATACTATTGCTAACTAACTGCTTCTTCTGGCCTTCTTTCTTGACTTATAAGGGTCCTGGAGTCTTTCATTGTATTTCCCACTTTGTTTTTAAGCCATAGGATTAGTTTTGAGTGATCATAGCCATTGAATGGGTTTAGTGAGCTGGAGGGATGGAGGATGAAGTGTGGAAGGGATGTATCAGTGAAGCAGGTGTGTGGGAGGGAAGAGGTCAACGAGGGGTGTTGACCGTTTTAAATAATAAAACGGGGTTGGGTTGGATGGGCTTAAGGAGGGTGATTGGGCCTGGTGTAAAAAAAAGGTGTGGCTGGGCTTGTGTTTATGTGTTGATTGGATTTGGTTTGGTTTATTTAAGCTAAAAAAAAATCACAAGGACCATACATGTAATACTGAAATTCAAGGGGGCTGTTTTGGCACTTTTCCAAATTTGTCATGAGGGTGATTCATGCCACATATGAATAATCCAAGGTCCTTTGTTGATAATTTTCATTTTTGAATGCCCAGGGACCAAATCTGCCAAATTCCAAACTGCAGGGACCAAACTTGCAAATTTTCCAAACTCTTCACCCATGGACTAATATTGACTTCTTGTGATTTCCCAAGGACCAAAATTCACTTTTTACCAAGAAATATTTCCCAGGGACCAAATCTGTCAATTTTGAAACTCCAGGGACTAAATTTGTAAATTCTCAAAACTTTTGAAATTTTTCACCAAAGGACTAAATATGACAACTTATGATTTCAAAAGGACATTTGGTGACTTTTCTTTTAAAATAAGTGCTCAGGGACTATTTTTGCCAATTTTTGAAAGTTGGGGGACTGAAACTGCCAATTATGCAAACTTTGTACGTTTTTCAACTGTTTTTACTCATTTTGCATCTGAAACATATAAAACACAATTTTAGAATATTTTCAGTATTTTGATGCATTTTTGAGTGTTTTTAAATGTTTTGCAGCTCACATTTGACCAAAAATGATGAGTGTTTGAGCACTCATCACCAGCCTTGATTTTTCCTTTGCCAGAAACTTTGCCACCAATTCCTCCTCCAAAGCTGACAAATTGTCCATCAAAAGGTTTGAAGTCTAAGAGATAGGACTTGTTGCCAGTCATGTGCCTAGAACATCCACTATCTGAATATCCTTGATCTTCTTTAGTCTTTGAATGTCCCTGCACATAAAATAAAGGAATTAGTTCCTTTTGGGGACCCAAGCCACAAATGACTTGGATTTGCCTCGTGTATCAATATAGTTATATCTGTCAAAGGTCATTGATACACCATTGGGATTGAGTGAGGTGTTAATTCCTTTAGGTTTCCATCCCCAACGTGCTGAGGCCTTCACAGCATTTCCCAATTTTACCCCATTTTTGTTTACAGAACCATCAGTGAAACTTTTGGTCTAGCAGTGGCAACTGCTGACTTAGCAGTGGTAACTGCTGGCTTTGAAATTTTTGGTGCCTACTTATGGTTGTAGTAAACCTTCTTTTCATAAAAGGTCTTATTGCCTGTTTGTGCATATTAAACAAAAGTTGTAATGGGTTTTGCACTTTTAACAGGTGACTTTGGGTAAACTCTGTTCACTTTTCTGGCAGTTGAAAGAGGTTTGATGCCAGATTTTAGTATAACAGCTCTGGGGATCATTTTACTTAGTGGATTTGGGTTAGTATTTTTCTGAACTTTGTTTTCATTCACCCTGGTATTCCCAAAAACTTTCCTTCTTCCCTTGTGATAGTTACAGTAAGCATGAATGTGATCAAAACTACCACAGATGTGACATGGTTTATTGTTAAACTCAAAATCACTATCAAATTGTAGAGATTTTACATGATTCCAACTCCTCTAGTTGCCCCTAGGAGTTGATGACTTACTTCTATACATCTCAGCATATTTAGTTGTGGGCCTAGTATGATTAGCTTGTTTCCTAGGCTTTTCTTTTTCAACCTTAACAACTTCAGGAATACATTTTTTTAACTTCCACTTTAACTATTTCAGGAACACATGTTTTAGTCTCAACTTTCACACATTCATCCTTAAGAGATGAATCACTAGCACTTTCAAATGCATCAGCCTCAACCTTAACCTTTTCATTAATAACTTCTTTGACAAATTTAGGGCCATAAGTCATGGTTGGTTCCTGAAACTCTTCTAACCCTGTATGTGCTTAGTCAATACCAGGAGGTGATGGAACACCTCTTAGGGGTGGTGGAACAGACTTGTATCCTACACCTGATTTGACTTTACTAACAACTTGTGCCTCCCAAGTTTTGTCAATGCACTTAGATTGATGATCTTGTGTATTACAAGTTATTGGAATGTTTTCATTTGCCTTTTTAATCTTCTCTAATTCTTCTCTAAGAGCCTCATTCACAGCTATCTTATAATCTAAGTCTCTTCTTAAAACAGCAATATCATCACTAAACTTAGATTCATTAGCTCTATAGTGTTCTATATGTGCTTCTAAAATAGCAAGACCTCTCTTATGATTAGCTAGATTATAACTAGTTTGATTTAGCTCTAACCTTTGTTCATCATATCGCTCTTTTAGTTTTTCATATTCTTTTAAAGCTTTACAAGATTTAGAACAACCATTATTTGAATGTACCTCAGAATCAGAGAAAGCCATAAGAGCAAGCTCAGTTGCAATCATTGCAGATTCCTCAGATGCTTCTTCTTCATCAGCCATATAGCTCCAATCATAGCTTACACCATCAATTGCTAACAACACCTTTGGTTCTTCAACTGTAGGCTCCTTCTTCTTGTCCTGCTTGTACCAAGTAGACCTATTATCTGGCTTCTTTGGCTTCCTACATTCCCTGGCAAAGTGTCCCATCTTGTGACAGTTGTAACACTCCACCTTCTTCTTATCAAAGCCTGCAGTTTCATTACCATTGATAATGATCTTCCTCCAAGTCTTTTTCCAGAATTTCTTTGCCTTTAAACTCAGCAATGCAACTTGCCATTTTATATCCATCTCTTCCATGTCATCTTCATCAACTTGATCCAAGTCTTCATGTGTCAGAATTGAACCATTGACTTGACTTGAGAGATAGGCATAGAAAGTAGAATCTCCAAGACCAGTAATCTGCTTTTTAGAACTAGCAGTGGTAACACTTGCACTGCCAGTGGAAATAGCAATGTGAGCAGCATCCTCATCATCATCACTTTCATCATCAGAATTATCAACCATAAATGATGAGATAAGAGCTAAGTTCCCTGAACTTGTACTTAGCTTACAAGCCTTCTTCAACCTTTGTTCAATAACTTTAAAGTTATTATAAAGATCATTGAGCTTCATGTTTTCTAATTCAGGCTTGTCTTCCCAAACAGCAACATTGGTGTGAAACTCAGGAGATAGACTTCTTAAGAACTTCAAATTGAGGTCTTCCATTTCTACCTCAATTCCAAATACAGTGAGCTGTGTTACAATCTTTTGAAGCCTAGTGAAGATGCTGTCAATTGATTCATTACTTGTTGAACAAAAATTTTCATAGGTTTGTTTCAACAAGGTCTTCTGTATCTTCTTGGTAGAATCATTACCACCAAAAACAGAGCAGATCTCTTCAAATAAGGTCTTAGCAGTCATGTACTTACTGAAAGCTAAGATCTGATCCCTGGGAAAGGTCATTAGCAATAAACGCCTAGCTTTCAGATCATTCTTCTTTTGGAGTCTCTCTTCAGATGTAACTGGACCTGTATTCAACTTCTGCACTTCCTTGCCATCAATAGTCTCTTTGGAAGTACCTAGCTTGAAAGAGTCTCCATACACAATGATTTCCCAAAGTGCATAGTCTTGCACCAAAAAGAACTATTCAATCATTATCCTCCACATCTCATAGTCATTCAGTTTAAGCTTAGGAAGCTTAGCAGCGATGTTGGACTGACTGTTCTCCACCTCCATTGAATCTTCTGAGAATGAGTAAACTTCGGATCTTCTAACTCAAAGTATCAGAAACCTGTCTCTGATACCACTTGATGGATCTAAAAACACAACTTGTGTTATAGTGATACTCTAAATGATACTAACAAGTATGCGGAATATACTTATTAATACTTAGAAGATTTGTATGTATGTATATTTGTGAGTTTGTGTATGAATGAACATAGTTGTATGAACACAGAATGTTTAACCAAACTATAATCTCCAATATTATTAAGAATAATAGTACGAGTGATCTAGAATATCACTAGGGTTACACCTTGAAGCTCTCTACTTTGATACGTGTATAAACCTAAACCTAGGATCTCATTTTATAAGACACAAGGAGTCCTTTACAAGATAAGTATAAGCAGAGAATAATAGAATATACACAAGATCTTTTCTATACTTATCTAAATACATGTTTCCTAACAATTATCCTGCAGAAGTGGTAATAATATGTACTAGCAGTGGTAATGTGTTTCCACTGCTAGTGCATTCTTCAACAGTGGTTATCTCCTTACTAATCAGTGGTAACTGTTAGTATAATTCCCAACAATAATGATCCCCAAGATGAGAGACAAGATCAAATAAAAGAAGAAGATGTTACACCCTAGGCAAATCCCACATCGGATGTGGCTTGGAGTGATGCTGGGTATATAAGGATAACATACGCTTTACTAGACACAACGCGTTTTGTGGTCTACTGTGAGTGAGGTTCTTAGGAACTGGCAGTTAAGCGTGCTCATATGAGAGTAGCACTGGTATGGGTGACCTGCAGGGAAGTCTCACATGAGGGCCAAAAGCAAAGCCGTGAGCCTACGAGAAAAGTGGACAATATAGTGGTCTGAGTAGGTGGGATGTTACAAGTGGTATCAGAGCCACTCCAGAGCCGTTCGGGATGGTGAGGCAAACCTTATCGAGGACGATGCGGGATGTTACAAGTGGTATCAGAGCCACTCTAGAGCCGTTCGGGATGGTGGGGCAAACCTCATCAAGGACGATGAGTCCCAAAGGGGGGGGGGGGGTTGAAATGTTACACCATAGGCAAATCCTACATCGGCTGTGGGTTGGAGTGAAGCTGGGTATATAGGGATAACATACGCCTTACTAGCAACAACGCGTTTTGTGGTCTAATGGTTACAGTAAGTGATGTATTTCAAAACCTTTAAATTTATAAGACTAATTTCATCAATTCCTCAAATATATAAAACACACGGGTAAAGTATAACCCCCGTTTATAGTAAAGGTTTTAAGTAAGACCAAGTCGTCCCAAGAGATTGTAGAAAAGCCAAGTTAGCAATTACGTTAAAGTATAGTCCCAAGATTGTCACTTATCAAAAGATTAGTAATTTGGTTATTTAGATTGTTTATCGATATGATTAAAGGTTATGTTTATTTAGGCTGAGAAACATGGAAGTAAACATGTAAATAAAAAGCAATCAATAATGAACAACTGTGGTTTTAACAGGTTAGTTAGACTAACAGTCTCGATCTATTTAACTTTGTTTGGTGTGATTTAGGTGGATATATGAGTATACGTGTGTTACTTGTGTGATATTGTGTGATAAGTACTTAAGTTGGCACTAAATCCTTTTGCATAAATAGTTGTTATTGTGACTTGGAAAGTATTGAATGTGGGAAAGTTCATTTTAATCGCCCTTGTGGTGTAGAAATGACTTGTGAAGTTTTCGTGTTTTTGTGTTTTGTGTAACGAGCTTTCGTTCAAGTAATTGAGTGTTAGCAAGTTACGAGGAGTTTGTTTTCGTGTGTTATACATTTTTAAAGAGTGAAAATCTATTTTTTGAAACTTTATTTTTGAAAATGATAATTTTCCGAGTCGTCGCAAAAACCAAGGTTTATCGCGTAAGATGTTAAGATTAGCTACGGGTACTTATAAAATATCAAGAGTATGAGGTTTTAAGTGTGATAAATTAACTTAATATATATATATATATATATATATATATATATATATATATATATATATATATATATATATATATACTAGACGAGTACCCGTGCATAGCAACGGGATTTTATAGCGACAGATAGTTTATTGATAAAAAAAGTTTATAGGTTATAAACGAAAAATAATAAAAGTTTGAAGATTTGGGAATTTAACATAATGTTTTGAAACCCGGTTCGACCGTTCCGGTCGAAAAATGGGTCGATTTAAACCGAGTCAACTTGCTAGGTTGGGTCAAAAACGGGGCAAATTAAACTGGGTCAACCCGTTCGGGTTTGAAGCGTCTCGGGTCAACCCGGTTTTTGTTTTAATTGGTTGTATTTAATTCGATAGATATGTTTTTAATTAGTTGTACAATGTGAATAAATCATAGCACTTTTAAGTAATAGATAATGTTTTGAAACCCGGTTCGACTCGGGTGGTTCAACCCGTTGAATTGTTCCGGTCAACAAATGGGTCGATTTAAACCGGGTCAACTTGCTAGGTTGGGTCGAAAATGGGTCAAATTAAACCGGGTCAACCCGCCGTGTTTGAAGCGTCCCGGGTCAACCCGTTTTTTGTTTTAATTGGTTATATTTAATTTGGTATATATGTTTTTAATTAGTTATACAATGTGAATAAACCATTGTACTTTTAAGTAATAGGGTGTTTTAATAAGAGTATTAAATGCATTTCAGTATTTCCTTATATACATTTTTAACATTTCAACTTTTCACTTTTATTGACTTTTCCACTTTCACCTTTGACCATTTTTCCTTTATAGATAGTAAAGATATATATATATATATATATATATATATATATATATATATATATATATATATATATATATATATAGTTTATCTTTATTTTCAGAACCCTGTTAAGTGCGGGAACTGCGAGAACTCCAATTTTGCATTAGAAAACATGCATGTTCATATAAAACATGTATGTTTTCTTACGTAGACCTTAATACACATACCTGCGTAACATACATGTTCATATAAAACCCTGTTAAGTGCAACATATCAATCCAAAATGGTTTTATATAACATGTATGTTACGCAGGTATTTGTATTAAGGTGTATGTAAGAAAACATATATGTTTTATATGAACATGCATGTTTTCTAATGCAAAATTGGAGTTCTCAAAGTTCACGCACTTAACAGGGTTCTGAATATATATATATGATGACGTATAGCCTATATTTGGGCCACAAGCCCAAATGATAGACATCACTTACACCTAAGCCCACCACGAATGGGCTACCATGACAATGGTATGGGCCGCAGTATTAACGCTTTGGGCTCATGAAGCCCAAAGGCCCAATCTAACCCACCGGGTACACGATAAGGATTATCTATTCAAGGAATAGATATCCTTACCTCGGATAAGCACCACGTGTGCGAAGAGTAAGGAGCAAGAAATACGGTTTCTTAGCCTCTATATATAGAATCATACGATTCTCATTCAAGGTACGATTTACAGAATCCCTAACTCTTCAACTAAACCCTAAATCGATTACTTACTCTCACGCCGAAGTCTAATCGGGGGAGACAATCCCTCGATAAGCCTAACGGTGTTGTTTTATTTTCTTAGTGTGCAGGTAACAAAGTGCTAAGAAGCGAATTGATATAAGAGCAAAAGCCCAATAACCAGGTACGCCCAACTTTTGTATCAACAATATATATATATATATATATATATATATATATATATATATATATATATATATATATATATATATATAATTAAAGGGGGCAACCGATGAAGGGGTTTAGGGGAGAAAAGGAAACAAAATTTGATACCAAATACAATTCTAAGCATTAAGGGTTATCCATAATAATTATAAATACAAAATCAAGACTCCCCTACCCACTCTTATTGTAAAACCGATTGGCTAAGGAGGAAAAGAGAAGAAAAATTTAGGGTTTTTAGGTTTCAAACAATAATCTAAAATCAAGGTAAAATCCTTAAACCCTATGTTCAATTAATTAATTAATTATTGGAATTCATGTAATATTAAGTATGATGGATTTAGGGTTTATAAACTTCTGTAAATTTATGATGTAAAACATGTTAGAATCACTAATTGATAATAGTATGATGATTGGTCAAGAGAATTGAGCGTAAAACGCGTTAGTTTACACGTTAGGGTTTGGACAGAAAATTAGTGTTGTAAAGATATGAGTGTATTTAATAGATGGTGAAGAGTTAGATCACAAAATTTTAGTCTAAATTGAAATTCAGTGAAATAGTTTTCCAAAAAGTTCGGCCATGATCGATTTCGAGGTCCGGAAGTTAGTCTTTTGATTTTTCTTTGTTAAGGTGTCAAAGCTGTAAAACCGGGACAGATTTAGGTCATAGGTTTGGTAGTGAGATGTGGATGAAAATGTGAGATTTAGCTTAGCCCTTCTGGTTGAGTTAATTGTTATATGTACTTAGACTCCCACGAGAAGGATTTGCGATAAAAAGTTGTAGAAGTATTTTAAATTAATTAAAACTTTTTTTTGTACGTTCAGATCCGAATCTGGATAGTTTTTAAGTTTGATTTTATGAAGGGTACTTGTGTGTTTTTTTAGATCATGGCCTTCTGGTAATAGCTTGTATACATCCAAGGGATTATGGTAAATTTTTGGTGTGAGTTATTGAGCCTTTAAAATTATTATTTCATGTGGGCGAATGTACCCTAAAATTCTGCGTTTTCTGATTTTAAAAGTGCAAGGGATTTAGTGAGCATTTGTATTTGGTGGTGATTAGTATGGAGTCTAGGAGATCCATGGTGGGTCATATGAACCTTAGACTTCCATCATATGCGTATTACATGGGATGTAGCTTATAGCTTGGCCATGTGTAACGTGAACTTATTTGTGTTATATAGATTTGTGATTTGTGTTTGTGGAAGCTGCAAAGTTTGCGGTGAGTTCATAGTCCCACTTTTTACTTTGTTTTAAACTTGGGATGGGAATGATGCTTGTGTTAATTGTTTTGAGTTACTGTGATTATGTGTGATTTAAAAGCTTGGACTTATAATGTTATCGTATGAATGCTATATGATAATCTTGTGTGGTTATTTGGGATTCAATTGGGGGGATGTTTATCCGGTTGCTCGCGCATGCGACCTAATTGATGATAAGATTAGAGCGGGGGACACGTTCTGTTAGGTGCCCATATTGATATCACACAAGTAAGAATGAGATAGATATAAGGATTAGTTGATTATATGATATGAGAGAAATAGAAATGCAAGAGTTTCATTAAGTAATCAAAATAACCAACAAAACGTAAGAGTTACATAAGCTTAGTATATATATGGGAGGAGTAGGGTAGCACTCTCTTCCTCCCTCATTCATCTAGAACGTGGGCTTTAAGGCCATTGGGCATGAATACAAAAGCCTAGTAACTTAAACATAATGAAAAAAATAACTAAGTAACCTATTACAAAATGTAATGACCGAGACTTGAATAAATATAAAAGTATGTTCCCAACAATCTCCCCCTAAGGGTCGGTCATCACGGTTGCTTGACGTCTTCATCTTTGTATTTGACTTTTGACTTGTATAACTTCTGACGTCTTCACAAAAATGTTGTTAGAAGAATGTTCTTTGCTCATAGTCTTTGTTCTTTGGTGATAACGTTGTTGATTGTGTAGTCATCTGCCTTTTGTCACTTCATCGTCTTTGGTGGTTGTCCGCCATTCCAACATGCTCATACAACTTTGGACTTTGACTTTCAAATGCACGAAGTTCCTATACACATTGATCTTTAGTCTTTATACTTTGTAGATTCTTCTTTTTTTCGTAGAATCTTTCTTTGAACTTTGTGGTGCTTAGATCTTTGGGGGAGCTTTCATTGACTTCTAGATGTATGCATGAGCATGCTGGAATCTACCATCATGAAGGTGATATGTACTTGCAAGTAAACAGTTAGCAATAATCAACTAGTACTTACAGATAAAGAATTAGAGATCGTCAACAACATATTGTGAAGACTCCTTCAAACCCTTTTCAAGGCCGTTCCCATGTCAGATACTCTCGAGGTAGCTTACATGACCTACTAAGTAGCTCAATGACTGGGTGAGTCGCTGGGGATCACTCCACGACTGTAGACAGCTATGGAACAACCGCAAACACTAAGCGTAATCCGTGAGGAGTTACTGAAGTGACCTGCTGTCAGGGCTGTTTGATGTTGACCCTGGCAGGAATTTCCATTTAATCATTGAGAAATACATTTGTAAATTCTCTCATAAACGTTCTCGACAGATTGCTAAGATCTGCGAAGGACTCGATAATTTACAGCTGGTGTCCATTGATGTAGAACACCAGTTGTAGAAATACTAAGTGTTCCTAAGAGATCTTTGATGTATCTCATGGCTCTAGACTCGATAAGTGCACACTTAGGTTTCCTATGCGGAGACTAGGGAGGGGTCTCCTGCTTCAATAACAACCATCTCTAAGAGATAAGTCAATAGATTACACTGGTTCCCCGTGAGAATGAAACAAGTTCTTTTAAGAGAACTTGAGTGGTTAAGAAGGTTTAGTGCATTGCGTCACTGGGTCCATGACGACTTTATCTTTAATACCGGTGTTCCTTAGCAACAACCAGTAGCATACGAGTTGAACCCGGTGTCTGCCCTAAGGTTGAACATATGGAGGGCTATTTCTTTTCACCATCTTCTTTACTTTTCTTTTAATTCTTCAACTCCTTCTTTCTCCTTTCATTCTTTTCTCCTTTTTTTCGTATCATACCTAAGGACTTCTAAATTCTAACTATTGGAGATGTCCTTGGGTAGATCCCTCCGGCTCTGGCGGATCATAGGACGGTTTTCCCTAACCTTAGTCACCTTATAACTCCACGACTATCCTATATTTGCCATGAAACCTTTGATTGAAAATCTCTCAAAGTGTTTGTGATTATCAAACATTTTGTTTAACACTTTGAGAGTTTTGTGTTAACTTTTGAAGGGTTCCCCCTTCACATGTGCTCATAAGTATTTAATATATTTGCACATGCGGGAGGAGCAAGCACTTTTTGAATTGATCCACTTTCAGTGAACAAGACCGATTCGAGACACGCTTACATCACTAGTTATACTAGCTTGAAGTTATTACCCGGCCTGATCAAGTCCACAGAAAGTTTCTCGAGATGGTACCTTTCTACTAAGACAAATCCTTTTCGAGACACACTTATGTGGCTAGTAAAAGAGTTCCATTGTCAGCTTTTAGGTGACAACTAGCTCTAGTAACTAACTTGATGTTATTACCCGTAGAGGATAAGTCTTTTCGAGATTACTAACTTTCATGTTTCGTCAATTCCTGGGTCAATCCTGAGTCTAGCTTGCACAAGATACAACTTTAGCATTTTGACCACTCATATTTTAATCACTTTTACATTTTTTTCTCCCCCTCAAAAATAGCATATTAAATAATGTTTTTGATGAACTTTTTAGATTAAAATATGCCTTTTTGAGTCTTATGGGGAGATTCACCAAGATCTTTTAACTTTTAAGAACAAAGAATTTTGGTTTGACAAGTGCTCCCCTTCAACAAGCGATTAGGCTTATTGAGGTGAAATACTTATCCTTTTGAGCAGAATTATGAAAATCATAAAACAGTTGATTAATTCTACTCAAAAATAAGAAGCCTTCGCTCCTTATGTTAGGATTGAGGCACTGATGCGTACCTCAGGGTCCTTTCATTAACAAGAATGGTTTGTACACTGTAATGTGTGCACAAGCCATAGTGAATCAAAATATCTTATATGAATGACAAATCAAATCAAACACTTACAACCACTACCATTCATCACTCAGCCCTTTGAAACGTCAACACTAGGAATCCCGGTCTTCCTCCCACATAGCTTTCCAATCTCCTCATCTGATCTCTTTGTTTTAGTCTGTTCTCAATCCTTGCAACGAACCTACGAGCTTATCTGGCTTCATCTGTTGTCCACCTCTTTTTCTTGTAGAGATCTTTGTCATTAAGTCAGCTTTTCATCCCATCTCTGACAAACTTTAAAGTTTCATCACAGAATTTGTGGATTTCATCGAACGCCATGAAACAGTTTTTATCGTGAACACTTCTGTAGATGAATCCAAATGCAGGTTGCTTAATCAAGGTGTATTGAGATAGTTTGTTGATATCGGGAACCTGACAAAGATTGGGTTTGGTGAGGTTCAGCTTCTTCTGGTAACTTTCCACTCCCAACTGGAGGTCTTCAACACGTTCTTTGATGATTATGTTTCTCATGTAGATGAGAAGAGCAGTGATAAATGCCAGCTGCATTTCCTTGGGTAAGTTGAAGAGTTTTCCTTGAACTTTGAGAAGATACAAGTCTTCAATGTCGTTCAGGTTAAGTCTTGGAAAGTCAGATTCTTAAATCACGTACTCTTTTTCATCTAGTCTTTTGAGAATGATCTTGTTGAGAAAGGAGTACCCAAAGTGAGTGATTGTAGAGATGTACTGAATGGAGACAATCTTCAAGTCACTCATCACATTTCCCATTGTTTGACTGAGTCTGCTGCTTCGATAGAATTGTGCACGGTTATCTAGCCAATGGTGAATCCCGTAGAGTGCATTCCGGTCATAGTCAACAACTTCATCTACGAATAAGTCGGAGGCTTCTTCTTCGATGGCGTTGTTGAGGTATCTAGCAGCAGGGATTGAGAAGGTGAGTGATGTGGCATACTTCGTCTCTATTTTACTTCCGTGTTGTAGAAATTCCAAGTCGTTGTTGAAGAAGAATCTGAATGGAATGCGTTCTTGCTTTGGCTTCCCAACCAGTGGTAGAGGTTTGGTCCAATCAGTGCAGTAAGGCCCTTGCTTCTTCGAGTAATAATCAATGTTGGACTCGGGGTTGATCCAGTCTATGTTATTTGACATTGCTCGGGCAATGTTTTCCAAGTGATACTCGAGTTCAACAGAGTTGGCAAAGCGGTCTTTCAATAAGTTGAATGCAGCGTTCTTTACTCTTCTCAGCTCTTTCTTGCTCAATTCCTTTAAACCGTAGTCCCGTTGTAGAAGTTGTGCATATTCCACAGTTCGGCCATCGAGTGGTGATTGATTTTCTGCAAGGGGTGGTTGAGCTTTGACCATTTCATCAAACCAGGAGTACTCAGCAGTATTGTCTTTGTCCAGCCATTTAAGAATATGTTTGGGTTTCTTTGGATCTTGGTCTTTTGAAGAGGTGTCGGGTTTGTGCTGAGGATGTTCGCCTTTCTTTTCTTTCTTCTTAGTTTGTGGAAAACTAGAAGGGGGGGTTGAATAGTTTTACGTCTTTTTAATTTTATTATGAAAACTTAGTTTAGTTTTAAAACCTTGTTTGCTTTTGAAACTTTGATTCAATCTTATGTGAACTCAAATCTTGAACAATATGAACAAGTATATCTAAGTATGAACAATAATAATAATGTAAGCTAAGTATGTGAAATCAACACATGCATAATATAAACAATTATAACTATATATAAGAGATAAGTACGTAATCGTTTATTTTATAATCCTTAGTTATATTTTGTATGAAAACTATACTTGATCGAAATGATCAATTATATGTATGTAACCTTTTTAGTTTGATTGTAAAAACTTTGTTTTGTGAATGAAACTTTCATTTGATCTTTAAGTAAAATCAATACTAGCACTATATGAGCAACTATATATATACTTCTACGTCTACAAAAGTAATAACCATATAAGCAAGATAATACGTAAGATATGAAAAGATCTAACCGCGAGACAAAGGATTTATAGTGGTTCGGCTACAAGGACACCTTCCTTGCCCTACTCCACTCCTCGAGTCACCTACTCGAGAGTTTTCTTCACTATGTCAACAAGCTCCTTATGGCGGAGAAACCTTACACACCAATATACACACCACAACTTCGTCACAACTTATTCACACCTTCTACACAACTTCTTCACACCTAGTCACTACTTAATCACAACACTACTTCTTCACACCTATCTATCTTCACAACTATCTACTTCAAGCCTATTGTCGTGAGTTGGAAGCGGTTTGTTCTGCTGTTATCGGAGACGCAATTGGAGGGCCGTCTTTCTCAACAGTTGTTGTTGTTTGTTGAGGTGAGTCAGGTACTTGAATATTTTCAGGTTGTGCAGCGGAAATTGGTGAGACCTCAGAAGGACGGTTTTCAATTGTATCATCGAACAGTGGAGCAAACAGGGTTTCCAATTCTTTGCAGTTGAGAGACAATGGTTCAGCCGAAGAATCCGGAAAGTTAAGACGGTTAGATTCGGGTCCTAAGATGTTTTGCTCAGAAGCCATTGTTGATGTGCTTTTAAATGGTTGGTTGCGGGTCCTAAGCTGTTGTGCTCAGAAACCATTGTTGATGTGCTTTTAAACGGTTGGTTGCGGGTCCTAAGCTGTTGTGCTCAGAAACCATAACATTAAGCTTGGGTCCAAAACTGATTTGTTTCGAAGCCATTCCTGTTGAATCTGTAAAGAAAGAAAGAAGAGACAAAATAGTGAACATGGATCCCGAAGTGTAACTGGGTTCCAGATGTTAGAAGCATAAAGATGTAGTGTCAATTATCTTCTTGACACTCGAACACACAATTTCGACAGTTTTCCTTCTTGTCTCAGGGGTAGATGTTGTGGAGTTCACATTAGTTTTGGAGCAAATGTCTAAACCCTTTCCTGTAGGAATCCACCTAAGACCAATCGATTTGAAAATTCTACCCGTGGGTACCCACCTAATGTTAGATCTAGGAGATGTTTTCTTTTTAGATGCAGTGGAATGAAATGTGGGAGCATCACTTCTTTGAGAAAACCTATGTCCTATATTAATTCACTTCTTAGGTTTCTGAATCCTGTCTTTTGGTTCAACGGGTTTGTTTGTCTTAGTCGATTGTGCCTTTGCAAGTGAATTTCCTTTTTGAAGATATTTTAAAGCACAGACAACATGATTATTTACGGAACTACTCTGAGATGCTAGCCAATTCCTATTAGTTTGTTGAGTACTCTTAGGTTTTGGTTTGCTACTACTAGCAGTGTTCAGTACTACAGTGGAAGGCATCACACGGGGTTTTGAACCTAGCATTCCATCCTTTTGAAGTAGCGCCTTTTTCCTAGCCTTTTCTAGATCATAGTTCTTGTACATGTTATATTTTCCATAAGAATCTTTCCTTTTAATGCTTGTTTTAGTCACTGTTTTTGAACTAATCCTAGATGAGCCATGTATAATCACGTGTTGAGATTTAGGAGGCACAGATACATTTTCCTTATGCCATGAATATGGAGTGACTGGTTTTGTCAAATTGTCTTTCTCAACAACTTGGGAGGAAAACCGAGATTTTGAAAATTTAGGTCATTCAGATTTAAATGCAGTTGGTTGTCTAACCACTGATTGTTTTTTGTTTGTTTGAAGAGGCGGTTTCCCCAAGATTGATGGTTTTGCAAACTTAGTATCCACACTCTGACCAGTCAGTCTTCTTAATTTGTTTTGCAATGCAGCATGTGCAAACACCTTTGCTTGAATTTAACCTTTTAAAAGCTCATTTTCTTTAACTAATGTATCCACACGTTTACTTTGTTCATTCAAAAGTTGACCATTGTTTCCCGAATTTAGAGATTCGTTTTGCAATTTAAGTTCAAGTGAGATGCAATGTGCCTCCAATTTTGAAAAATCGTTATGAAACTGGGCAATGGTCTTTTTGAGAAGAATGTTTTCTAACTCAAGAGTTTGGTATGATGTTTCAGTTATTGGATTATCAGGTAAGGACTCAGACTCAAAACGTTTGTCAAGACATTGTACAACATCCTGGTCAACCTCTCCTTCATTACTGAAGTTAGGTTGCTCAGATTGTTGTTTCTCATTTGCAGGCATAATATGATCAACAGTAGATTGTACCTCAACCATTTGCTCTTTGTCAAAGTTAGGTTTTGTGTCATAGATGGGTATGGTATCTTCCTCAACCATCTATTCTTTGGCAAAGTTGGCCTCTGAGTCATAAGTGGGTCTGATATCAGCAGAATCAACATCTGTATCATTCCCCAATCTGCTGCTGTCATGTTGCTCTTCCAAAATTTTATCCTGATAGCCTGTATTACCGACATCTGTAGTATTCCCAATAATCCTTTCAGCATTCCTTCCTTGTCTATCAACTTTTTCACCTTTCACAACAGCTTGATTCCTTGTGTTAGAAGAAGAACGAAGACGGTTGTTTGTCTTGTTGAAGAATTTGCTGAAGGTACGAGCAATAAGTGCGAGTCCTTGATTCAAAATATTGAAATCCTCATCGTCATCTTCATTGGAATTTGAATAGTACACTACATCACTGTTGTCATATGGAACAAGTTGAGTTGAAGTCTGCTGCGGAGATGAATCATATGGGATCATTTGGTTTGAGGTAGCAGGTTGTGGATAACTGAAGTAATTCTGTTCTTGAACATAAGCATGATTTGACATTAACATCACATCAGCTGTATTGGCTTCCACATCTGCTGTATTGGTTTCCAAATCTGCATATTCATCATCAGATGGAATATCTCCCACGACACTTTGCAAAACCGCATTGAGATCACCCCCTTCAACTTCCATTTGACTAAGTGTGGCATCGTATTCAACATTAGCGTCAAAGAGTGGAGTTGAATCATAATCTTGAGCTTCCAAATCTGCAATATTTTCCATATATGCCAAAAATGCCATGCTTGGTTCGATAAGATCTTCTTCATCATCAGTATCTTCCATTGTATTAAAGCATTCATAAGTTGAAGTCATCATGCATTTGCCTTTATCAGTAGATTCTTGTCCAAGCTTCAAAAGATTTTGCAGAAGTGATTGCATATGATTATTTAGAGTTGCAGGATGGTACTGTGGAATGAAGATAGGCTCAGGTGCATTTGGAGGATTGAAGAAGAGACCATATGGAGTGTAAATTAAGGATCCATGGTCAACAGCTGGAGATGGTGGAGCAGGGAGAATGGTCTTCAGTGGATTCATGCTTAAACAAGATTCAAGAATTTGATTCATTCTAATGTGATGAAGTTCTTCTGTACGATGCATAGCTTCAAGATATTTCCATATTTCATAAGCACTGGCTTGAAAGTCCATATTCATGTAAATTGAATTGGGAAGGGCTAATGTCATGAACCATGCAGCTTGTTGGTCAGCATTGTACTGAGCAAGTTCATTATCATTCAAATCTTCATCAGTTTGTAGTCTGATAATCCCTGTTGAATCAGCAAGAAATATCATTTGTATGGACCATCTTGAATGGATTTAAGTATGAGATCTGCAGCAGGACGATCTGTGAGCCATTGTAGAAATCTCCATTTCCAATCAGTATATGTTCCTGGCAGCAACATTGGAGGCCTTGATTCATTTCCAAATAGCAGAACTTGACGAATGAGGGAGCTGTGACTTTGTTGTTGATGATACTATTGCTGATGAGAATATTGGTGAGGAAGGTATTTGGAAGAAGGTACTGTTGCTGATGACTGTTGCTGATGAGAATATTGGTGAGGAAGGTAGTTGGAAGAAGGTACTGTTGTTGATGACTGTTGCTGATGAGAATATTGGTGAGGAAGGTAGTTGGAAGAAGGTACTGTTGCTGATGACTGTTGCTGATGAGAATATTGGTGAGGAAGGTAGTTGAAAGAAGGTGATTGAGACATTATAAATGACATTTCTCTCTCCCTTGATTGTTACGACGTAATCGGAATAATCAAACAAAATGTCACACTCAAGGTCGATATAGTGATTTCGAATTTTCCCTCCAAAATAATTTGAAAAATTTTCTCTCCCAAAATTTTGAAAATCACTATAAAATGCAATTCTAAGGTCGTAGGAAAATTTTGAGTTTAAAAAATTTTGCCGCCAAATTTCACTGAAAAAATTTGCATTTTGACCTAAAAATTTGAATTTTGGGCCAAAATTTGAATTTCGCGTAAAAATTGAACGTTTAGTCTCCTGTAAAAATTAAATTTTACTCAAATTTTCCCGCCAAAAAACTTTTTTTTAAGAAAGATAAGATTAACTTGTGTGGATGATGGATCTTTGTAGACGATTCAAATGAGAGTTCCTTTGGTTAAAACCAAAATCTTATGGTAAACTTAAAAACTTACGCGTAACTATAATCTTACGCGTAAACTTTAGGTTATGCGTAAAGATTAGGTTATGCGTAAGTTTAGGTTTATGCGTAAGGTTCAAGAACCAAACTGATCTCTCAAACTTGTCCAAGCTTGAAAGATATCCAAAGTCGAAGTATTCCACTAACTTATCCAAGCTAGGGAAGTACTGAGTCACAGTAGCACGTTGAAGAGACCTGAGGATTAACCTTTTGCGTAAAATTTGCAACTTACGCGTAAGAAATAATCTTATGCGTAGGTCACAGAAGATCTTATGCGTAAGAAATCAACCTTATGCATAAGAAAAGGGTTTTGTGGCATAACTTAGGCGTAAGATCCAAAGTTATGCGTAGAAACTTGACATAGGCGTAGGATTTTCAACTTAAGCGTAGGAAAAGGGTTTGCAGCTTAAAGTTGAGTGTAGGATTGAAGGTTTGGCGTAGAAAAGGGGTATTTTGCTTAAAGTTATGCGTAGGAAATGATTTTAAGCGTAGAAAAGGGGTTTTTTGCTAAAACTCACGCGTAAAAGTACCAAAAAGTACACTTTTAAGCTAAAAACTTGGGTAGTGCTTCAAACTTACGAGTAAGATGACCAGATTCTTAAAAAACCACAACTTTTTAAAGAAAAACGCCTAGAAATAAGGTTCTTTTGATCAAGTAACTTCACCAACACTTAGAAAACACTAAATATGAAAGATTTTGCTACCAAAAACACGTTTTCTAACATCAAAGAAGCTACAAAACTCAATAAACTAGAAGAATAAGTAGAAAAACCTTAAAAGATCAAGACTTTATGCAAAATCTAAGCTTCTAATCACTATATCAACCTTAAAACTTGTCCAAGCTTCAAGATTTGAGTGAAAGAAACAAAGAAAAAGGCAAAAAATGAAGAAAAATAAGCCTAAATCCCACGTTAACCAAGAAACTAATACTTCAATCTCTATTTTGGCGAATGATACCACTTGTTAGGTGCCCATATTGATATCACACAAGTAAGAATGAGATAGATATAAGTATTGGTTGATTATATGATATGAGAGAAATAGAAATGCAAGAGTTTCATTAAGTAATCAAAATAACCAACAAAACGTAAGAGTTACATAAGCTTAGTATATATAGGGGAGGAGTAGGGCAACACTCCCTTCCTCCCTCATTCATCTAGAACGTGGGCTTTAAGGCCCATTGGGCATGAATACAAAAGCCTAGTAACTTAAACATAATGAAAAAAATAACTAAGCAACCTATTACAAAATGTAAAGACCGAGACTTGAATAAATATAAAAGTATGTTCCCAACACGTTTCGTCCCAGTTAATTTCTGTGTGGTGAGTCTTAAATCTATGAATTGGTTGCCTATTGTGTATGAGTCTTAAACCTATGAATCTCACCAACATTATGTTGACGTTTTAAGCATCATTTTCAGGTGAGCATTCTAAGGCCAAAGTTGAGAGCAGCAATTAGGCGAGACTTAGTTTCATTTGAGGAGACTTGACTTTATGTTTGGATTTATTTATGATTGAGTTGGATTTTGATACTTTTATGTTTTTCATTTGGTACTTTCATATCTATTGAAGATACCTTTTGGATTTTGTGTTTGTTATTTTATATTGGGGTATTGTTACAACACTTTGTTTTTGTACTTTGCTCTATTTATGTGCATGTAGTTGTTCTTTATATAGACACCAGGTGTTGTGATGATATCCATGAAGTTATACCCTCGCGTTTCTGCCTTGGCGAGGTATGACAGATTGATATCAGAGCCTTGGTTATAGAGAATTAGGTGGTTGAACCTAGACTATAACCTAGGAGTCCCTCATATAGTTGCTTTTAGGATCTATGTGTAAGTATAGTACCTTACATGTCTATTTTCCTAACTTATGAGATGTTTTATTGAGTTTTTAACGCCTATTGAATCCCTATACCTGGTATTGTGTATGTCATTTTTAGAATGGCATCCCCCACGCATAACAAGTTCTGATGGGCTATTGTGGTTCCTACTAGGTGCAAGAGAATTGGAAAGTTGAAACGTACTTGCAGGAGGATCCGTATTCCTGCTAGGATATTTCCATGTTCAATTGAAGAGAAGCTAACCCTAGTAGAGGAGGGAAGAGTGAAGCGGGAGAGATACGAAACGAAGGTGACCGATAAGGATGGTTACATTGTTAGGTTCCCGGGAAGATGCCCTAAATTCCTTGAAGACGGAGTAATGCTTAGACCTCACGATCCATATGAGTTTGCGGATCGTGTGGATGAGGAGTTAAGGAATCTTAGGGAGGGTTTTGCAAGTCATCCTCTACCACAGTTTCAGGGAGGTAGGAATGGATGGCTGAGTGAGGAAGATGAAGTGGATTCAGATCTGGAGTCCACTGCGAGTAACACGCTTTAGGCCTAAGATAGAACCCGAGCCACGTGCGACATTGTTTTTAGTGTTATGTTTTGAATGTTTTAATTTCTTTTGTTGACTTTTGATGTTGGTAGTATGTTGGAATGTGGATTCTGTTGGATTTTGGGATTTATCCCACGTGTTTAATAATAAGGCTTGGGCAAGTTTGAATATTTTGGTGTGTATAGTATGTGTATTATGGGTGTATAACTTGGTTAATGCTTGAGTTTGTGTATTTATTATTGTGAAGGATTACTATTGCTAAGTGTGGTGTTGGAAGCGAGTACACATGTGAAAGGATACATCTATAATTGTGGGTGGCCAACACAATTATAAATGTATCACGACACATGTGGACTTATGGCCAATGTTGCATTGATCAATGGTGATATGCTTACGTGTAGTAGTATTAAGTTTAACTTCGTTGTGTGTTATGGGTGTTCCATATGATGGGAAGTAAATGGTTTAGTATGATTACGAGAATTGTGGAATTTTTGTGAATGGTCTCTAATGGTTCTATTGTCCTGCGTATTCAGGAAATGGCGCCAAGGAAACCAAGATATCCTATCACTAAGTCACCACTGAGTGGAGCTTACTGAACACCAAAGAAGCCAACGAAGCCTGAACCCTATATTGAGGAGAGTAACCCCATCTTCCAACAGCTAATCAATCAACAGCTAGAGACTTTGTTACCTGAGATTGTAAGTCATGTGACTGTGCAGATGGGTAATGGTGCTCACCCTGGCGCTGCTGGAGGTGGAGGGAGTGGCGGCAATGGATGTTCCTACAAAGAGTTTATGGCTTGTAAGCCTAAAGAATTTGATGGAAAGGGTGGTGCGATTGCACTCACTCAATGGATAGAGAAAATGAGTCGGTAATGGATATAAGTGGCTGTAGTGAGGGACAGAAAGTTTAGTATGCAGTTAGTTCTTTGGTTAACAAAGCGTTGACTTGGGTGGAATACGCAACTTCAAGCTAGGGGTAGAGTTGCGGCTTTGGGTATGACTTGGGAGGACTTCAAAGCCTTAATGGTGGAGGATTTTTGTCCAAGAAATGAAATGCAGAAACTAGAGGAGGAATTTTGGAACCATGCGATGGTAGGAGCTAATCACATGGGGTACACTGACAGGTTCCACGAGTTAGTTAGAATGGTTCCCCACCTGGTAACTCCTGAAACAAAGCGCATCGATAAATACATCCGTGGGTTGGTTCCCCAAATTTGGAGCATGGTTAGGGCCACAGAGCCGAGGACACTACTAAGTGTCATTCATAAGGCTGGGGCATTGACAGATGAAGCCGTTAGGAGTGGAACACTCACAAATACAAGGGAAAAGAAGAGAGAGGAGGCTGAAATTGCTATGTCTGTTGGTTCTAGTGTTAACAATAAGAGAGCG
Organism: Artemisia argyi; assembly: GCA_030686995.1. Taxonomy (NCBI): domain Eukaryota; kingdom Viridiplantae; phylum Streptophyta; class Magnoliopsida; order Asterales; family Asteraceae; genus Artemisia; species Artemisia argyi. The sequence continues at coordinate 157,086,917 of CM060677.1, read as the reverse complement.
AGAAATGGGAAGGGGTTCCTAGCAACGAATCCTGTAATGGCAGCAGGTTATGTGGGAACAGCTTCTACGGTTGTGGCTGGAAATAATGATAGGAGGGGATATGCTGGTAATGCCCCTAGATGTGCTAAGTGTGCTAGTATTCATCCCGAGAATGTTCCATGTCGTGTGTGTTTCAGGTATGGCAAACCTGGACACTTTGCTAAAGATTTCTATGCGGTGATTACACAAGCGACTCCAATTAACTCGGTAGGCGCAGGGTTTAATCGCAGGGCATGCTATGAGTGTGGTAGTACTGATCATCTCCGAAACTGGTGTCCCAAGCTTAATAGGGCGGCTGGACAGTCGGGAAATCAGTTGGCCATTGAAGGAGGTCAAGGACAAGGGTTTAACAGGAATGCATCTAAGGGAAAAGCGTTTACTATGAATGCAAATGAGGCGCGCCAAGACCCGAACGTCGTCACTGGTACATTTTCTTTCAATGGTCATTTTGCTACTACTTTATTTGATACGGGTGTGGATTATTGTTTTGTGTCAATTGAATTTGCTAGAATATTGGGTGTTGAGTGTAGTGAACTTAGACTTAGTATTTTGATTGAAATAGCTAGTGGTAGAGAGGTAGAAGTGGATAAGGTTATTCATGAGTGTGTCATCATGTTGGAGGGTGTTTCGTTCATGATTGACTTAATACCTTTCGGACATGGAAGTTTTGACGTGGTAATAGGAATGAATTGGTTGGCTAGGCATAAGGCTGAGGTAGTATGCCATGAAAAGGTAGTACGTATCCCTTTGGAGAATGGCAATGTACTACGAGTACAAGGAGAAAGCGTGGAAAAGGATTTGAAGACTCTTAAGAGTGCGAAGTCCAAGGATCTTAAAATAGGAGATATCCCTGTAGTGTGTGAGTTTTCGGGCGTTTTTCCTGAGGATTTGTCCGGACTACCACTGATACGTCAAGTGAGTTTCGAATAGAATTAATTCCTGGACAGACACCTATGGCGAAATCTCCATATCATTTAGCACCTTCCGAGATGCAAGAGCTGTCTACGCAATTGCAAGAGCTTCAAGATAAGGGATTTATCCAACCTAGTCATTCCCCGTAGGGAGAACCTATATTGTTTGTTAAGAAGGAGGATGGTTCATTCCGAATGTGTATTGATTACCGGGAGTAGAACAAGTTAACGGTTAAGAATCGATATCCTCTACCTAGGATTGATTATCTTTTTGATCAGTTGTACGGTGCTCAATTTTTCTCAAAGATAGACCTGCATTCTGGTTATCATCAGCTGAGAGTGCATGAGGAGGATATTTCCAAGACAGCTTTTAGAACTCATTATGGACACTTTGAGTTCACGGTTATGCCATTTGGGTTGACAAATGCACCCGCGGTATTCATGGATTTTATGAATCGTGTGTGTAGGCCCTATTTGGACAAATTCGTAATTGTGTTCATAGACAATATCTTGATCTATTCCAAGACGAGGGAATGGCATGGGGAACATTTAAAGATGATACTTGGTTTGCTGGAGAATGAGAGGTTATACGCCAAATTCTCAAAATGTGAATTTTGGTTACAAGAAGTGCATTTTCTTGGTCATGTAGTGAATTGTGAAGGTATACATGTGGATCCTAGTAAGATAGAAGCGGTCAAGAATTGGAAGGCTCCTATGACACCTTCTGAGATACACTCTTTCTTAGGATTGGCTGGGTACTACAGTAGATTTATAGCGAATTTTTCGAAGATTGCCAAGCCCCTTACTATGTTGACTCAAAAGAATAAGAAGTATGTTTGGGGAGATGAGCAAGAGATGGCTTTTCAGACGTTAAAAGATAGATTGTGTAATGCACCTGTTCTGGCGTTACCTGACGGGCCAGATGATTTCGTGGTGTATTGTGATGCGTCAAATCAAGGTTTTGGATGTGTGTTAATGTAGAAAGGGAAAGTGATAGCCTATGCATCTCGACAACTCAAGATCCATGAGAAGAATTATACTACTCATGATCTGGAGCTTGGTGCGGTGGTATTCGCTCTCAAAAATTGGAGACATTACTTATATGGCACGAAGAGCATTGTTTACACTGATCATAAAATCCTTCAACATATCTTTACTCAGAAGGAGCTGAATATGCACCAAAGGAGGTGGATTGAGCTGTTTAGTGATTATGATTGCGAGATTCGCTATCATCCTGGAAAAAGCGAATGTGGTAGCTGATGCGTTAAGTAGGAAGGAGAGGGTTAAGCCTAGACGTGTGCGAGCTATGAGCATGACATTGCAGTCATGAATTAAGAGTAGGATATTGGCGGCACAAGAGGAAGCTCTCAAGGATGAGAATGCTATGGCTGAAATGTTGTGCGGGTTAGATCAGCAAATGGAAAGAAAGGAGGATGGTGGACTATATTTCTTGGATCGAATATGGGTTCCACTAGTAGGCAATGTAAGAAAGTTGATCATGGATGAAGCTCATAAGACGAGATACTCGATTCATCCAGGGTCAGACAAGATGTATTATGATCTGAGGGATGCTTATTGGTGGCCAGGAATGAAGAGGGAAATAGCTAAGTATGTTAGTAAATGTCTGACTTGCTTGAAAGTTAAGGCTGAACATCAGAAACCCTCTAGATTTTTGCAACAGCCGCCGATTCTTGAATGGAAGTGGGATAATATAACTATAGATTTTATTACCAAATTGCCTCGTACAAGTAATGGGCATGACACGATATGGGTCATTGTGGATAGACTGACGAAGTCTGCACATTTTCTGGCCATTCGTGAGGATTATAAAATGGAGAAGTTGGCAAGGATTTATATTAATGAGATTGTGGCAAAGCATGGTGTTCCTGTGTCTATCATTTCGGATCGTGATAGTAGGTTTACTTCACGGTTCTGGCAATCGTTGCAAAAGGCTTTGGATACATGGTTGGATATGAGCACTGCTTATCATCCACAGACCGATGGGCAAAGTGAGCGAACGATTCAAACATTAGAGGATTTGCTTCGAGCATGTGCTATTGATTTTGGAGGAAGCTGGGATACTCATCTACCTTTAGCTGAGTTTTCCTATAATAACAACTATCATTCAAGCATTTGGTGTGCACCGTTTGAGATGTTGTATTGAAGGAAGGGTAGATCACCTGTTTTATGGGCAGAGGTTGGGACAAGCCAACTAATTGGTCCTGAACTTGTACAAGAGACTACGGATATGGTCTTTCAGATTAAGGAAAGACTTAAGGCCGCGAGAGATCATCAAAAGAGTTATGCGGATAATCTCCGTAAACCTTTGGAGTTTAGTGTTGGGGATTTTGTGATGTTGAAAGTGTCTCCTTGGAAAGGTATTGTGCGTTTCGGCAAAAAAGGCAAGCTAGCACCTAGATATGTTGGGCCGTTTGAGATTTCGGAAAAGATTGGACTTGTGGCATATCGGTTGAGATTGCCTGAGGAACTAAGTGGTGTGCATGATACACTTCACGTATCTAATTTGAAGAAGTGTTTGGCGGATGCTAGTTTGCATGTGCCATTAGATGAGATTAAGGTTAACAGGACACTTCATTTCGTAGAAGAGCCTGTTGAGATTATGGACCGAGAAGTCAAGAGTATGAAGCGTCGTAAGATTGCATTGGTGAAAGTACGATGGAATGCCAAGCGTGGTCCTGAGTTTACTTGGGAGCGTGAGGATCAAATGAGAGCTAAGTATCCTAAGTTGTTTGCTGAGAAGGATGATGAGACGAACTGTTAAATCTCGAGGCGCGATTTCCCTAAGTGGGGGATGATGTAACAACTGTGGTCTTAACAGGTTAGTTACACTAACAGTCTCGATCTATTTAACTTTGTTTGGTGTGATTTAGGTGGATATATGAGTATACGTGTGTTATTTGTGTGATATTGTGTGATAAGTACTTAAGTTGGCACTAAATCCCTTTGCGTAAATGGTTGTTATTGTGATTTGGAAAGTATTGAATGTGGGAAAGTTCATTTTAATCGCCTTTATGGTGTAGAAATGACTTATGAAGTTTTGGTGTTTTTGTGTTTTGTGTAACGAGCTTTCGTTCAAGTATTTGAGCGTTAGCAAGTTACGAGGAGTTTGTTTTCGTGTGTTATACATTTATAAAGAGTGAAAATCTATTTTTGGAAACTTTATTTTTGAAAATGATAATTTTCCGAGTCGTCGCAAAAACTAAGGTTTATCGCGTAAGACGTTAGGATTAGCTACGAGTACTTATAAAATATCAAGAGTATGAGGTTTTAAGTGTAATAAATTAATTTAATAAAAAAATGTATATATAATTAAGGGGGGGTGATTAAGGGGTATAGGGGAGAAAAGGAAACAAAATTTGATACCAAATACTATTCTAAGCATTAAGGGTTATCCATAATAATTATATATACAAAATCAAGACTCCCCTACCCACTCTTTTTGTAAAATCGATCGGCCAAGGAGGAAAAGAGAAGAAAATTTTAGGGTTTTAGTTTTCAAGCAATAATTAAGAATTAAGGTAAAATCCTTAAACCCTATGTTCAATTAATTGATTAATTATTGGAATTCATGTAATATTAAGTATGATGGATTTAAGGTTTATAAACTTCTGTAAATTTATGATTTAAAACATGTTATAATCATTAATTGATAATAATATGATGATTGGTTCAGAGAATTGAGCGTAAAACACGTTAGTTTACACGTTAGGGTTTGGACAGAAAATTAGTATTGTAAAGATACGAGTGTATTTAATAGGTGGTTAAGAGTTAGATCATGAATTTTTAGTCTAAATTGAAGTTCGGTGACAGAGCTTTCCAAAAAGTCTGGCCACGATCGATTTCGAGGTCCAGAAGTTAGTCTTTTGATTTTTCTTTGTTAAGGTGTCAAAGCTGTAAAACCGGGACAGATTTAGGTCATAAGTTTGGTAGTGAGATGTGGATGAAAAAGTGAGATTTATCTTAGCCATTCTGGTTGAGTTAAGTTTCATATGAACTTAGACTCCCATGCGAAAGATTTGCGATAAAAAGTTGTAGAAGTATTTTAAATTAATTAAAACTTTTTGGTGTGCGTTCAGATCCGAATCTGGATAGTTTTTAAGTTTGATTTTATGAAGGGTACCTGTGTGTGTTTTTAGACCTTGGCCTTCTGGTAGTAGCTTGTATACATCCAAAGGACTATGTTAAATATTTGGTGTGAGTTATTGAGCCTTTAAAGTTATTATTTCATGTGGGCGAATGTACCCTAAAATTCTGCGTTTTCTGATTTTAAAATTGCAAGGGATTTAGTGAGCATTAGTATTTAGTGGTGATTAGTATGGACTCTAGGAGATCCATGGTGGGTCATATGAACCTTAGACTTCCATCATATGCGTATTACATGGGATGTAGCTTACAGATTGGGCATGTGTAACGTGAACTTATTTGTGTTATATAGATTTTTGATTTGTGTTTGTGGAAGCTGCAAAGTTTGAGGTGAGTTCATTATCCCACTTTTTACTTTGATTTAAACTTGGGATGGGAATGATGCTTATGTTAATTGTTTTGAGTTACTGTGATTATTTGTGATTTAAAAGCTTGGACTTATAACGTTATCGTATGAATGCTATATGTGATGATAATACTGTGTGGTGATAATGTTGTGTGGTTATTTGGGATTCAATTGGGGGGATGCTTATCCCGTTGCTCGCGCATGCAACCTAATTGATGATAAGATTGGAGCGGGGGACACGTTCCATCCCAGTTAATTTCTGTGTGGTGAAAATTGGATCGGGGGCACGTTCCATCCCAGTGGTTGCCTTTTGTGTGATGGTTGGTTTGCGAATATATGTCGCTTGTATGATAACTATAATTATTTGTCCAACTATATTTTATAATCACTGTGAATCGGTTGCCTATTGTGTATGAGTCTTAAACCTATGAATCTCACCAACATTATGTTGACCTTTTAAGCATCATTTTCAGGTGGGCATTCTAAGGCCAAAGTTGAGAGCAGCAATTAGGCGAGGCTTAGTTGCATTTGAGGAGACTTGACTTTATGTTTGGATTTATTTATGATTGAGTTGGATTTTGATACTTTCATGTTTTTCATTTGGTACTTTCATATCTATTGAAGATACCTTTTGGATTTTGTTGTAGTTATTTTATTTTGGAGTATTGTTACAACACTTTGTGTTTGTACTTTGCTCTATTTATGTGCATGTAGTTATTCTCTATATAGACACCAGGTGTTGTGATGATATCCATGAAGTTACACCCTCGCGTTTCCGCCTTGGCGAGGTGTGACACTAAGACCGGCGTACTTGGGTCTTTTATAATTGTATTTCCATTCCAAGTCATTCCTTTTATTATTGTTATTACTTTATCGTCCCTTTAAATGATATATTCTTAACTTCTTCTCTCGATCAATCCTGCAACCAGATTAGTACCAAATCTACACAAATAACATAATATTCTTTGTAATATAATATGCATATAATATATATAATTGAGGGGATAAATATGTATAATTAGAGCTTTATCAAATCCCCCATACTTAACTATTGCTTGCCCTCAAGAAATCCTAAAAAATAATTTTTATTTTTATCTCATCAAGAAATCATAAGCCAAGATAACGCGACTAAGCATCTCTGAAAGTGGAAAGTATAATTCACTCACACTCATATAACGGGTATAAAGAAATAACACTCAGTTGCTCAGACATGTTAAATAAATTACCATAGGCTTGTACAAAAACTAAACTTCACCGACATGGCGTAAGCACCAAGTAAATTTATCAAAAGAGGACTTTTATTTGGGTTATAAAGTTAATCTAATGGTGATAATAAGGGTATGGATTAGACATGGGAGAATATAGTGAAATTGTTTAAAAATAAAAAAATAAGTTGAAAGTCCATTTTTCTGCGATAACGGTTTCCATTTGGCACATATTTCGCCAAACACTTTATTCACTTCATACATATATTTTCCTTTCTTTTTCTTTTGTTTTCTTGAGAAATAACTGGTTTTCCCCCATACTTACGATAGACATACCACTTCAATCAAAATTAGAAGTTTGCAACCTTCATACTTCGTTCAAAAATAGCATAACCCATAATTTATTCACTCTTCTTTTTCTCTTTTTATTTGGACTTCTAACTAGGTTCAAGGGTTTAAGGCTAAGTTGTATATATAATATTTTTTTTTTCTCTTTTTCTGATTTCAAGAAACGAATAGATTGGCTCAGAATGTTGTTCTAGTGGTATCTAGCACTAAAGATAAGTGCTACAAAAGGTTTTTATCGGAAATTAGCTAATTGATGTGATTACTAATATATAGTTTATTGGATGGCTATTTGGTGTAAATCCTATTTTTGCCTCTTTATCACTTAAAATTACTTATATCACACGAATGTGATCTCACTACGGTTTCGTAAAGATTTTAAGCACAAGTTCTAGAATAAATAAAACATCGGCACACTCATAAACAAAGAAACAAGCACAATAAGGGCATAAAGCTGAAAATTCCTCACATTTAAGTGGTAATGGTTATGAATATGCTAGCACGTTATCAATTCCGAGTCGAATTAGCTTAAATGACTTAAGATGGTTTATTTTACTAAAATTATATAGCAAGTGCGGCGTACTAAGTTACAAAACCGTCGCACTTGGTTTTAAAAAAATCTGTTTTTTCTTTTTATCATTCCAATTTATCTCAACCCCCCCCCCCCCCCCATACTTATTATGAACATTGTCCTCAATGTGACAGAATATAAATAAAATAGAGAAATGGGAATGAGTAACTTTACTATATGACGAATTCAGCAAAATGGTACGAAGCACATGGAGCCTTCGTACTAAATTCTTAACCTACACATTTCCATAAATAAAGCAAAACATGAAACAATATAAACAAAAGATTAGATTATTCTTATTAATAATTATATAGTAGTAGTTATGCAAATTATTTGCATATATATATATATATATATATATATATATATATATATATATATATATATATATATATATATATATATATATATATATATATATATATATATATATATATATATATATATATATATATATATTGTTTTTGTTGTTGCATCTGCTTCCCCCCATACCATTGTTTTTCTTGTCCCAGGATCATCATCACAAATTTGTTTAGAATGCCAACAGAAGCATTAATACAGACCATGAATAAAAATGGTTTTTGAAATTGTCTTAAAACACCATCAGTCATCAAAGTTCGTCGTACTTCCTCCTAAGTACGGCGGTGTTCCTGCTGTTGTTCTTGGTGGTGGTGGTTGGTTCTGCTGCTGCTGCTCGTCTTGGGTGGTGGTATGTTGTTGCTAACCTGATCCAGATGGTTGGTTAGGAGTAGACCCTGGTGGTGCATGGGTGCCAAGAGAGATTCCCTGTTGAGTTGCCAAACCATCAAACAAAGGTACAAACATCTTCCAATGATACTCATTCCACCTTTCAAGCTCTTCCAATGCAGCCTGCCTTCTCTCAATCTCCCCTAACTTCTGATATATTTCCATCATAGTAGGCCTATGGGGTTTGGGTGGCACCAACCTAGCAACTCCAGGTGCAGGGTCCTCTACAACCAACTTACCATCATTCCCAATCAACTCTCTAAGGGTAGTATCATTCAACTTTTTGCAAGGAGTGGGTGTGGAGTAACTGGACAAGGTATCATCATTCAACAGCTTCATCCTCCTGGCGATTCTTGTCACAAATTGTGCACAAATGATTTTACTCCCCTCTTGAGTTCCCTTACCTTTCTTTTTCATCCACCTAGCAATCACCCAAGCAACATTAGCATAACACTCATTGTTCCTATCCACAAACATGCTCATCAACCACAACTCATGCCTTTAAATCTTATCATACCCAGTTATCCTCTGACACAGCTCATATGCTATCATCTTCTGCAACACCCTCAAAACAGGGTTCCTTATACTGTTACAAGCACTCCTAGACAACCTAAGCTCTTCCTCATTGCTAATCCTCCTGCAGTACTCCTCTGCATTGAACTCCCCATCATCTCTCAATCCTTTCTGAAAATAAATTTCAAAACCTTCCTCATTTAGCTCCTCAGACCTATACAATCCTAAAAACCTAGCAAATTCCACCAAACTCAGCTAATGGGCACTACCTCCCAACCTAAATTTCATAATCCTCTTTGTGCAAATCTCCTCTTGACTCACATCCTCATCCATTTGATAGGTTGAAAAGAACTCTTGACACAATTCTTTGTAAATAACTTCCTGAATGTTGAAAGCTCTTTTCCATGCTTCAGATACAAAAAGCTCCTATTCTCCCCCAACTTCAATCAACCTAATCTACAGGATTACCTCAATCTCTTCTCCACATCCAAGATTGTTTAGCAATGTCCAATCAACAATACTTGGTGAATAAATATCCTTGGTCACAAACCTGGACAAAACAGCATTGTATTTCTTTTTGTTGTCCATATTTCAGCCTCTCCACTGTAAATGATCATGGTTAACCCTGCCTAGTAACAATTCATCCACACTCACAGATACTCTCTTTCTCTTTCCTCTTGAAGTATTGCCCTTTTCATGTGTCCCCTGCACATCAGATTCCTACACAAAATCATAGAAACAAGATTATTAGATGTTAGTGCAACAAAATATGGCTCAATCTCTCTCTAGTTCCAATCTGCAAACCCTCTGTTTGATTTCAGGCAAAAAGTGCGGCGTACTTGACTACAAGTACGACGTACTAGCTGGTTTAAAATAGGTAAGTATGGCGGTTCAGATCTCAAAACCGACGCACATCTAGTTCCGGGCGCGAAATATTTGATTCTAAAGCAACATGCCAATAAAACTATGTTTAAACTTATTCCCTTAATTCTTCTTCTACTAACATAAAATCCCTAAATAAGCAGTTCTTATCTTAGGTCTTCTTAGGTTTTAACATTTATTCATCACTTTCATAATTTCTTCACTCATATCATTAACATTTTAATTATTTCCTCTTAATCTCTCCTAAATCAAATAAGCATCTTCATATTTTCATATCTCGCAAAATAGTGATCAAGGCAAAACCCTAACCCTAATTTCGATTTAACCTCAAGCAAAATTCTATTCCTTGTAACAAGAAAGCCCTAATGGTTCTAAAATCCATTAACTAACACAATTATCAAAATATAAATCTTAAAAATATAATACGAAACATTAACCCTAAAAAAATAAAATTGCAAGAAAAATTAAGAAAAAATTGGATAAACATACCGAATACATGATAATGTGGATTGGATTTTGTTTTCTTCAAAGATTTTTGGAAAAATATTTTCGTTCAAAGGGTAGTGGTTCTAGTGTGTATAAAGTTTTGTAAATAATGAAAGATTCCTCAGTTTTATATATAATCCCGCTTAGAAGTGCAGCGTACTTGACTCCAAGTACGGCGTGCTTGCTGCAATTTTTCCAACTGTTAACTATTTCAACTAACATTCATACGTAAAAAAGCTCAATCCACATATAATCAAACTTCATTATATTCATTCATTCATCAAAACAATCCTTAACTTTCCAGGATTACAATATTTTGGTACGTTTTATTCAAATCATGAAAAATAACATAGAAATAAAAATAACTGAAATAAAACAAACTTAGGAGCGTATGTTGCTACTCCTATCCATCATCCATGTTTTCAAGCTCTGAAATAACCATGTGACATGATGTCACTCAGTTTGTATTCTCCTGACAATTTCCTTTCAGTTTCAACCTAGGGAGCATCAATCACAAATGGTTTTTGTTGTTCATTTTCCACACATATTCCAGCGCACAGAGTAATTTCTCCAGTATTATAACTAATAATGCTCCTAGTCTGTTCCAAAAATGGTCTACCTAAGACTACCCCTGCTTTCACATTATCCTCCACATAGAATTCTAACTCATATCCCTTAGTTTTCTTAATAGAGTCATAATTAGTTTCTCCAACTAGATTCATAAGCAATTTCTTGTTAACTTTCTTATCTCCATTCTCTAAAATTTCACAGGTTACCCCAAGTTGGTCCACTAACTCTTGAGAAATCAGATTTTTTTCAATATCAAGGTCCAAGATACCATCAGAAGCAAATAACCCTTCCATATAGCATGGTGTAATATATTTTTCTCCAACTTCTACTTCGTCAGCCATCCTATGGATCGAAAAACTTAGTCTCCTCACTAGTTTCAGAAGCTAGTATATTCAGTTTTTCAAAATTCTTCTCAATCCCAGTGGTGTCCTGGTAAATAGTGAGTATACCATTAGCAAAATCCACAATTCCCTTTGCTAACACCAAGAAAGGTCTCCCAAATATAACACTAGGTTCCCATTCATTTTCACTTGGGTTGACATAAAATTCTACCAAGAATACATCCTCATTCATTTAAACAAATAATTTCTTATTGATTATTTAACTTTCATTTTCCCTTTCCTCAAAACTCAACCCAAGTCTCTTCATTAGTTCTTTAGACACATAGTTCCTGTTGTAATCCAAGTCAGCAACAGCATCATTAGTGTAAAAATTCTCCACATGGTAAGGAGTAATGAACTTCATATAACATTCTTCTGATTCCATCATGTTAAAGATGTGAATCCTTTGCTCATTCTTTTTCCCCATGTCTGTTATGTCAAAAGTAACTGCTCCTTGCCAAGTTTCTTTACTTTCCACTTGGTCCTTCTTAGTAAGAGAATTTCCTTTATCGAGACACATACGTCCAATACTTGATTTTGGGTCCATTTCGAATATTTGACAACATAAAATCAAATAAACCATTAGTATGTTAGCACAAACAAAACTAAATGATATTTTGCACTTCAATAACATTAGTAAACATTCAGAAATCAAAAGACAGATCGGTTTAATCATAACAAACAAGATAAAAGTCTTCTGTGAAATTTTTGTCATAAAAGTCCGACGTACTTAAGAACAAGTGCGGCGTACTTCCTTTCTAATCTTGATTTTATTTCGAAAATTCCCAGGAAAGACCGATGTACTTGAGAACAAGTGCAGCGTACTTCCCCTATTTTCAGTTTCAAATTTTTTATAATTTTCAGAATATCTCAGAATTTCATTCAAACATGTAGTCCATATATTTATTATGAATAAACAATTAAAAACAAGAAAATGTCTAGTTAACCAAATAAGAAAATGTCTCAGTAAACATTGTGAAATTTTCCAGAAAGTACAGCGGTTTTGAATATTAAACCGGCGTAGTTTGAATTTTTCCAGAGAATACGGTGCATAGACTTTAAAGTGCAGCGTACACTCAGTCTCAGAAAGTAAATTTTTGTTTCAGTTTGCCAGAAAACTGTACGGCTATGATCGTAAAAAGGTCTTAAAGCACTTATCCAACTTGATTAAAACCAATCCCCGGCAACGGAGCCAAAACACTTTGATGTGTTTCTAAAGCTTTAAATTTATAAGACTAATTTCACCAATTCCTCAATATATAAAACACACGGGTAAAGTATAACCCCCGTTTATAGTAAAGGTTTTATGTAAGACCAGGTCGTCCCAAGAGATTGTAGAAAAGCCAAGTTAGCAATTGTGTCAAAGTATAGTCCCAAGATTGTCACTTATCAAAAGACTAGTAATTTGGTTATTTAGATTGTTTATCGATATGATTAAAGGTTATGTTTATTTAGGCTGAGAAACATGGAAGTAAATATGTAAATGACAAGCAAGCAATCATGAACAAGATGTATAAGCAAGAGATGACTGGGGATCACTCCTATAAATAACTATCCAACATATTAAGAATCCCTTTCGACCTATAATTCTCAATATATCAAATGCAGTAAGGTTGGTTCATAACAGAAGTATACATAAACCAATTTCCTCATCAAGTTCGTTAGACATGAGATAAGGCATTAAACAAGATTATGATTGGGTTGATAAATGTTTTGTCGACCAATTTCTACAAGGTAAACACCAAGTTGCCATAGACAAACACCTTGAAATAATATCAAAGTAGTAGACCCTTTTGACCTACTTCTACCACAGAGATACATCAAACACTCAAAAGTGATCCAAACATCATCTCATCAATTAGACTTATGCATAGTATTAATAGCAAGAGTACATGTAAATGTAAACAACCATATTACTACATCACCCAAATAAACATAAGAACGACTACTCCATTATCTCAGTAACAAAATTCATATCATTCGACATAGATTTCATAAACTTCATAATGTAAATAAAATGTAGAATTGTACCAAAGTGATTACAACGAAAGAACAACTAGTTTCCACAGAGAAAACTCGACTAGACTCCTTCTCCTAGCCTTTGTCACAGTACTTGGATCACGAGCATAACCTTGATATGGTGAACTTGGTATGAGTTCACCAATATCAACTAGTAACCTTTGATAATTTTCTTTCTTTCTTTTCTTCCACCACTACTTTTTCTGGTTTCGTTCCCCTCTTTATATAGGTCCATTTGACCTAATTTAACTTCAGTAGTTGTTTAATGAAGGCAAATGATCGGCCTCTCAATTAATGCAAATATTAACACTGTTTTGTAACTGATAAGATAAGTGCGCCGCACTTCATAGAAAGTACGCCGTACTTCGTGTAGAATTAAACTCATTTTCCCGCCAAGCAAGTACGACGCACACAGTCCTAAGACCAACGTACTTGGGTCTTTTATAATTGTATTTCCATTCCAATTCCTTCCTTTTATTATTGTTATTACCTTATCGTCCCTTTAAATGATATTCTTAACTTCTTCTCTCGACCAATCCTGCAACCAGATTAGTACCAAATCTACACAAATAACATAATATTCTTTATAATATAATATGTATATAATATATAATCGACGGGATAAATATGTATAATTAGAGCGTTATCAGTAAGTTACAGTTAAGCGTGCTCGTGTGAGAGCACAACTGGCATGGGTGACCATGTCGGGAAGTTACAAGAAAGACCACAAAAGCAAAGTCGTGAGCCTTCGGGCAAAGCCGAAAATATTGTGGGCTGAGTAAGGCGGGATGTTATAAAAGAGGTTGAACCTAGAAGAAGCAAAAGGGCAAGAACCGAGAAATCTTTTGGACCCGACTTTGTTTCTTTTATGGTAGAAAATGAACCTACTTCTTATCAAGAAGCGGTAACTTCCTTGGAAGGGCCTCAATGGAAAGAAGCCATTAAAAGTGAAATAGATTCTGTTTTACAAAATCAACTTGGGAGCTCGTGGAATTACCTCCTGGTTGTAAACCACTAGGCTATAAATGGATCTTCAAGAAGAAGATGAAAGTTGATGGCACCATTGACAAGTACAAAGCAAAATTGGTAATCAAAGGATTTAGACAACGAGAAGGTCTAGATTATTTTGATACATATTCACCTGTTACGCGAATAACCTCTATCAGGATGATGCTTGCTATTGCCGCTATAAGAAATTTCGAAGTTCACCAAATGGATGTGAAAACGGATTTTCTAAACGGGAATTTAGAAGAAGAAATCTACATAAACCAACCTGAGGATTTCATAGCTCCTGTACAAGAGAACAAAGTTTGTAGGCTTGTTAAGTCATTAAATGGCTTAAAGCAAGCTCCTAAACAATGGCATCAAAAATTTGACCACGCCATGCTAGAGAGTGGATTCAAAATTAATGAATGCGATAAGTGTGTTTATGTAAAGGACACAGGTATTGTATATGTAATCTTGTGTTTATATGTTGATGATATGCTTATCATTGGCAGTAACGACAAGATAATCAAATCTACTAAAGGCATGTTGAAATCAAAGTTTGACATGAAGGATATGGATTTGGCTGATGTGATCCTTGGAATAAAGATCATACGAACTCAAAATGGACTTGTGTTGAGTCAAGCACATGACATGGACAAAATTGTTAATACTCACAATGCGGGAGATTCCGGCCTAGCTAGAACTCCAATTGACACTAGTAAGTATCTATCTAAAAATAGAGGCACAGGTGTTGCCCAATTAGAGTATTCAAGAATTATTGGCATGTTAATGTACTTAATGACAAGTACCCAACTTGACTTAGCATATGTTGTTAGCAGGCTAAGTAGGTATACTAGTAATCCAAGTTATGCACATTGGCAAGCTATGACTAGGGTACTTCATTATTTGAGATACAGTCGCGATTATGGACTACATTATGAAAGATATCCAGCTGTTATAGAAGGATACAATGATGCAAATTGGATATCGGACATAAAGGATGTGACCGGGTCCGTGATGCAAATTGGATACCTAAAATAAATTGTAAGATGACCATTTTACTCTCCGCTTTTTCAATTTGATAATGTTCTTCCCCATTTAGATTTAGAACCATATTTCGTTGATTAGAACATTGATTACCTTTTGGAAAATAAAAAAGAACTTTATAAATCGAATTTAAACTATAAAATTTTACTAAAAAAAGTCAAACAAATAGATTATCACTTGCTACCAAGAACACTTCCAAATTCACATATGGGAAAATTCCATAATAAAATTACAAGCAAGCATAATGGCAGTTTCTGAATCAAAGAACAATACACAAAAAAGGTGTTAAAATATAAATTAAGAAACACCTCTTCAATTATATGGAAGAGAAATAACGAACATCTTCTAGCATATTAATCTTCTATTAAAAGTCCATTTCAATTTAGCTGCACTACGTAAAAAATGAAGACCACAAAGTTTTAACCTAAATGATATCATAGGAACTTGTTAACAGTTAATACTTAAGATAAAATTGTTTGAAATAAAACCAAATTTGAAATAAAGCCATTTAATTAAATAGATATTTCCATTTCAAGATGACATATTATATTTCACGGTCAAATTGAGTTCATATAAGGGGTTGCTAGATAAAATGGGTGCAACATAGGGCTCATGGCTTCTGCTTTATTACTCTCCTTTGCACTCGGTATTCTTTTTATGTGTTTGTCCTTCATGTACTTCATTCGACCATGCACTCCAGCTTATGACGCCAACTCATCAGAAAACCCTCATTTTCTTTTTGCTCTGTTAGGAAGTGTCGCTCTTGCAGTCTTTCTACTAACTATTACGATATTAAAATATGTTGTGAATCTAAGTGATGCTTTGTAAAATGAATTTTATTTCCTTCTATCAAGAAGATTAACCGGGTAGCAAGTTCTTCTGACAATTTGACAGTGTCTGAACCGTTGATTACTTCTGAAACGAGTCTGAATAATCTCAATGATGATGAAGAGGCTTTAGAAGTAGATGTTCTTCTTGCTGTGAAGGGGCTATGAAATTTATGAAGAAATGAAGGCCTGTAAGAGGTGAGGATTTTTTGTTCCATGGAACAATTTTCAAGGCTGACTTTTGGCTTCAGTGGGTTGTTTATTTTCTTAGCGTTTGGACGGGAATCACCGAATAACTGTTCTCAACAATTTATAGTGTTGGACAAGCAAATGTCACTAACCACTGATTGGGTATTTTTGGCTTCTTGGCATCAATATACATATCGCTATCGATTGACTCGATAAAAAAATAAGTTTTAGTATAATAAAGTACTAGTATTAATTGTATAAGTTGTTTGCATATTGTGCTCTTATTATCTTTACTAAAATATCATGTTCACTTTTGCCTTTTGTGAGCTGAAATTTCAGTTTCATCAATTTATACATACCAATCTCCTTTAGTGCGTCATTATCATCGGTAAATAACTCTAAGCAATGACAACAAATGCACTCATCACATAACAACCATTTGCATTATGTTAATATAGTCTTTTGTGTCATCCAAATATTCCCCCAGCTGCACGTAAACATTGATCTAAATGTAGTAAAAAAAATATCAAATATTAGAATCATTAATGAATCATGTGTGTTAAGATCGTTTATAGCTCGAGGTTGTTTAGACCTCATCTAGGGATTGCACAATAACTGTATGAATGAACACGATACGCAGCGGAATAAACAAACATATCATTATTATTGCTAACAAGGTTTCTCGTCATCATCTCTACTCTAACATACATCAAAGCCCCAATGCTACGTGATCAAGTGTAGCACGGTTACATCCTAACAGCGATCTAAGATCGTTGAGGCTTAACCACAAATCAATAAGTCTAGGCGTTTACAATAACTATACGCTCTAGACACACACACACACTTTTACTGGACTTTACATCTTGTACGTACCATTAAAACCAATTCCATGTATCTCTTTATATAATAGAGATACTAGGGTTACAAAGGATATTCTAGAATAATAAAAAGATATGCAGTAATCTTTTTCTTTCTTTGCAAGTTTCTTCCTTTGTCTCCATAAGTCCCTCATGTTTCACATGTTTTGTCTTATCAACTTAATTGTAATTCCCAACAATCTTCCCCTAGTTGATAATGACAAAACCAATAAGCATGAACTTCCCCTGAAGTTAGTATGTCATGAAACATGTGATTTCCCCTTAAACCATGCATATCATCAAGGATCTTCAAGCTGCAATCTTCAAAATATTCTTCTTCCCCTTTTTGTCATCATCAAATAGGGGACAAATGTAAGCAACCTTGATCTTCACAACCACCAACCAGTACCATACATCCAATTTAGTCATTTAATGTCTTGAATTACCCACCATTAAGAACACCAAAACGCTTACTTATTAAATGAACTCAAGACATAAAAATCCCAAATTTTCAGTAAGAATACCAACGAATAATCATGAAAACCTTCACCTTGATGTAGCACATAAATGGTTAATCATTTGAGCACTTAAGCTTCCCATGAAACCCATATGTTAACCATGTGTTGAATGTAGGCTCTATGTAATGATCACTGATGAAGGAAACTAAGTATTACCAACTTGATGCTGAAGTAGAACAACCCAAACTTGTGCCTTATATCTTGTACTAAAATTGACTTCGAATGTATACTTAATGTATAGGGAGATCGCAATCTCTTGACAATAAACACTGAGCACAATAACGTAACTCCTTCAAGTGTTTGTCAATTCGTAGTCACCTGAACGAACGAACAAGTTATCTCTAAACATTGTACCTCCGTTTAAGATATGATAAAACACAAACCTGTGAAACTCCACTTCATCATCAAATAAGTGATAAGAACCTTTCTTCGTAATAAGTATGAGCCTTTGTAATCTGTTAAGAACCAATATAATCAAAATCCAAAAATCATCTTGTGTGTGTATTCTCCATGCGTGTGTAATAATCAAATCTGCCATAACCTGCTAGCAACTCTTTTTCTGTCACTAAGCTGTCACTAAACTGTTTCAAATCAGCATGCTCCTTCCTCCCAAAGCTGTTAGTGACACATTTTCTGTCGCAGGACTGTCGCTAATATGTTTCAAAGTAGCAGTGGTAACAAGCGTAGCAACAGTGGAAACGTTTAATGCGAGCAGTGGAAACATTAAGCGTAGCAGTGGTAAATTTGTAGGCAGCAGTGGAAAATTTTATCGAGCAGTGGTAACAATCAACTTGCAGTGGAAACGAATTAGCGTGCAGTGGAAACCATAAAGGTAGCAGTGGTAACATGAAACGGAGCAGTGGTAATATTCTGAATGAGACGCTTCAATGTAGTACCAGTAATATCATTCTTTGTCACAAGTAACCCTACTCTCATCATAAATCCCAAAATATAATCATAACACAGTAGTAAGTTTGTTACCAGTAACTTCAGAATAATTGCACCAGTAATCTTACGTACCATAGAATCCAAACATACTTTTACCATCTTGCTTCAAACCCACGACCATCAACTTCATACAGATCTAGGGTTTAGAGTTTACATGCATCACAACATCTTGACTTTCTAGGGTTTCATAAGAATCAATCGTGAACTGCCAGAAACCCTTTTCGAATAAAACATTAATCGTTGCAGCAATAAACCATTAGTACGATAGTAAAGAGATGTATTAGAGTTCATCATCAGTTCAAAAACTGACTCAATAATGCTAATACAACTTCCTGCAACCACAACCACTTCACAAAGTAGTTCCATAAACCCTACAAAGATATAAATAAATAGCAAAACTACTTCTAGGGTTTTACTTCGTACTTCAGTAATCATCTATACACCAATTCTCAACTATTAAGGTTTCTTTTGTAGTCGTCCTTTTGAAACGATATACCTCATAAAGACGACACTTTTTAGCCTTTAGTGACACTTTTTAGTGTCACTAAAAACCCTAAAATTTGAAACGATATACCTCACAGTGCAGCAGTTTTCGAGAATTTTTATCTTTTTATTGGAAGCTCAGATTGAAGATCCCTCCGGTGGAACTCTTCCTTGACATGTAGAGAACCTCCAGTAAAAATTTCAGCCCGATCCAATGGTTAACGAAGGAGATATCGATGTTTGAAAACTGTTCTGCAGTGAGTTTTGAAGATACGAACCAGTTACGAATTTTCTTCAATTTTCGACAAACCAAACCTTGTTTAATCCCACGATCACGAGCCCTAAGGCTCTGATACCACATGTTAAGATCGTTTATAGCTCGAGGTTGTTTAGACCTCATCTAGGGATTGCACAATAACTGTATGAATGAACACGATACGCAGCGGAATAAACAAACATATCATTATTATTGCTAACAAGGTTTCTCGTCATCATCTCTACTCTAACATACATCAAAGCCCCAATGCTATGTGATCAAGTGTAGCACGGTTACATCCTAACAGCGATCTAAGATCGTTGAGGCTTAACCACAAATCAACAAGTCTAGGCGTTTACAATAACTATACGCTCTAGACACACACACACACTTTTACTGGACTTTACATCTTGTACATACCATTAAAACCAATTCCCTGTATCTCTTTATATAATAGAGATACTAGGGTTACAAAGGATATTCTAGAATAATAAAAAGATATGCAGTAATCTTTTTCTTTCTTTGCAAGTTTCTTCCTTTGTCTCCATAAGTCCCTCATGTTTCACATGTTTTGTCTTATCAACGTAATTGTAATTCCCAACAATGTGTACCGTGGATAGTTTATTCAGAGTACCATCAATATGAACAAAGTAAGCCTCTATGAGCTAAGGTTGAAATTATTTGTGGAGCATATTATTGATCAAGGATGAAAAGAAAATTTTACCCATTTTTACTATTCATTTCAAATTCTTATGACAATTGATAACAAGGGTAAGTATTGTATATGGTGCCCTTTGTCTCCATAGAACTCGGAGAACTTGTTTTTGTTTTAGGATTTCGTAGGGCTTGCCATGGGCGGAGGAGCTGAATTTCACCCAGTCCATTGCTAAAATTTCTTTTGGAGTTTTATGAGAGGAGTGAAGAGTTCGTTCCGTCTATCACTTGTCCTTTGGTGTCCTTTGATCTCTCATTTTCGTTCAAAACTTTGGCTGGAAGCGGCTTTGTTCGTATTCTCCTGATTTTTCCAAGAGGAAAATACTTCTTCTTTGTCTGATTGACTGCGGCTGCTTCTCCTCATAGAAAGCCTTTGTGACCCTCCACATTTCATCTACCAATTTAAGAATGTTATCATTCAGTCGCTTGATCAGTTCGGGGTTGGTTATTGTTGGTGATTTTAGTGTCATCGATGGCCACTTAGGTAATGACGATTTACTAGAGGATAATGAGATTTCATATTCGGTACGGATACGAGTTAGAGAAGTGTGGAGTGCACACTCGTTGAGCTAATATTTTTTTGACCATGACAAAAATGCAGGGGTCAAGAGGGTTGCGCCCCCTTGCGAGGTCAAGGGGCAGCGCCCCTTGCTAGGGTCCCGCTGGGGTTCGGGGCAGCGCCAGTGGGGTTCTGGGGCAACGACCCTAGCGGGGTTCGGGGCAGCCCCCCGGCCCAAATGGTATATTTGGTGCTCCAAGTAAGTTATCCATTTTTCCCCTCTTATTTCCCTACTATTGTGACTATTGGAAAAACAGTTATGAAATTTGGTTTCAACCAACCTCAACTGCATAACTTTCATCAATAATCTGTTTGAAAAACAGACTAATTAGCCTCATTTTAGACATACAAAAAACACACATACAATTCCTCTCTTGTTCCTGCTCTGTGATCTGGTGCCTAGACACAAAGGGTTTTTCTTCTAGAATTATCCCGATAGAGATTTCGTGAAACCCAGGCATATATATGGTCGAAATACTTTATACGAAAAGTGAACTCAACACGATTCTAGTAAGATATCTAGGATCGTCACATACCCTACACTATTTTCTAACAGTTATTCCATGCATGAACCCAGATATTCTCATACATTCCGGAGCCCCTTTAACATAAAAACTTTCCTCCTTAAAGCGATCCACAAATGCTTCCGTGGATTCCCCCTCCCTTTGTTTAATATGGTGAAGCTCTTTAGGATCCTTAGTATACTTCTTCTGTTGGAAGAAGTAGCTCAAAAAGTCTCTCCGTAGGTCCTCGAAGCTTTCAATGCTTTCCGGGGGAAGTTCATCAAACCACAAGTGAGCCACGCCCATATGGGTGGAGTTGAACATATGATACCAAGTGGGCATAGCTGATTCGTGTCAATTATAGTATAATATTATTCCAAGGAAATACCGGTTAAAGTAATTCCCGGGTCGTTCTTCCCAACGAAAGCTCAAATGGAAAATTTGAATTATCGAATGGGGAATCGTGTAGTGAAAGTGAGTTGTGAAAGAGTGATATAGTGAGAATAGCAATCAAGGAAATCAAATATTAACAAACCACAATAAAGCATGCAAAGATTACAAGCTAACTATGCACCGAATTGAAAAACGCGAAAACGGAAATGCACACGTAAAAATTAAAACGTAACGTTTTATGAAAAATGACCCTACGAACTTGGAAATATTTTCTAAAAATTAAAAACTTATAAAAAGAATTTTAGGAAAAAGAAAAATATTTTTTTTGACTTTTCTTTTATTTTCTAGAATTTATTTTGTATTTTTGGAATTAAAAAGTGAATTAAAAATAAGAAAAATAGAAAAATTAAGTGGAAAAATGAAAATTAAATTCTAAAAATTCTAAAATATTATAAAAGAAATTTAAAAATTATTTTTGTATTTTTTTAGAACCTTTTTGTATTTTTTATTGATTTTTGGAATTTAAAAATGATTTAAAAATTGGAAATAACCAAAAGTAATTATTAAAAATAGTAAAACTATTCAGAAAAATCTGGAAAAATTCCAGAAATTCAAAAATAATAAAAAGAACTTAAAATAAAATTTTGAAAGAAAAATCAGTTATGGAACTGCTTATTTAAGCTAAACTGCTTATCACAAGTGCTTAATTATAAGCACTTGTGATAAAAACTTTATGAACTTAAGAACTCAGGTCACTAAGGTTGTGAAAACCTCAAATGCAACAGAATATGATGATACTAAAGCACAAATTCACACAAAAGTTTAGAAATGAAGCAATAAGCTAATGAATAAGCTCAATAAGCTATAGCAGAAACAGATTAAGCTAACACAGAAGCTCAGAAACCATACTCAGAACTCAAACTACTCAGATAAGACACAATTCACAAGAGAAAACACAAATATAAGCTCAGAACATGATTAGCAGGCCAAAGATATAAATCCAGAAATAAGCTAAAACTATGAACTACAAGATCTAAATAAGCTGCTGAGACAAGCTAATATAGAGAAACCAAATGTGAATTCCACTACTCTACCAACTAGTGTACTCAGAACAATCAAGAATGGAGATCTCTAATCTCTTATAACCACTTGAATCAACCCAAGAAAACAGGTACACATATGTGGTGCAGGGGAGAAATGTGCTCACTCAGTCAACTTCCAATCAGTTTTCTAATAAGCTAACGAGCTTTAAACATGAAAATTCTTTTTGAAATTGATTTAATTACTTCCAAACTACTGAAATCTACAATCTAAATGAATTCACTAAATTAAATGAATGCTACAGATGCTCCCAAAGTAGAGAACTAAGTCTGATGTACAATTATTTTTGACCTTTTTTACTTTTGAAAAACTTTGATTAACTTTAAACTAAGATTGATCCTAATTGACTAAACAGTTATTTAGTAAACTAATATTAATCTTATTTAACAAATTTAACTAATTATGCAACTACTCTAACTATTATACCCACTGATTCAATTATTTAACTAACAGTTAACAGTGGACAACAACAGATAAGCAACAAAGCTCAGCTGATCATTAATCCAAACACTCCTTATGAAACAGTGTAACAAAGAATTGTTGCTCTTATCAATCCAAAACTCTACCAAATAAGTATCACACAGCTATGGTAAATGATGCAACAATCAATAAGATGAGTACAAGCAGTAAGACAGATTATCAACACACAAATACTACACAGTTGCAAAAATTTAAACTAATTATCTATCAATTACTAAACTAGAACCAATACAAAATCAATCTAGCAATCACTATAACAAAGCTAATATAATAATTATACTAACAATACTATACTAATCAATGCTCAGTACTCAAAGATCAAACAAATCCTAACCTCTACAAGATCAATCAGTTATCTACTAAAATTAATTCTCAATTATTAAGCTAAAATGATGAAACTGAGATCAAAAGGTTACCACAAATCTCTCTCAGCAAGAACAGAGAGAGTTCACTGTAGCCTATCTTTATGATAGGCTGATGTCTGCTTATTTCTGAATCAGCTATCAATATACACCTCAGCAACCTTAGGAAACCATTATTGAACACCTCTTTTTGTCTTTGATGAAACAGTACTCATGAAACTTGAATTCATAAAACTTGATTATGAAAAGAATAAGCTGAGCTGAGCTTATTTTAAGATTGAAAATGGCTTTTGAAACTATTTTTTTATTTTTTATATAATTTTCTGATTTTTTTTTTTTTTTTTTTTTGTTTTCTGAATTGGAAATTTCTGTGATTAAGATGAAAAGTAAAAGTAGATTAAGCTAGTTAAGTTTGAAATAGATTGAAGATAAGAGAGATTAAACTAAGAGTAGATGAATAAAGCTGATTATAAGCTACTACTAAAATTGAATAAGCAAATGAAATTAGGAAATAAGCTGAATTATAAAACAAACTTGAATTTATTAAAATGCTTAACTATTACATTTAACTAGTCTAACTACAATTCGACAGCATAACATTGCTAAAAAAACTACATACAATATGAGAGAATTGGAGACCTATTTATAGGAAATGAGGAGTGCTTGGGTAGTCAAGTGCCAAGCTGGCAATCCGCGTCAATTTTGTGTTACTTTGAAGCAATGTGAGCCCTTAGATGATACTTGTGCTACTTCGATTCAATATGAGCCATAGAATGATGATCCGTGATGTGGCTTGTCCACTCAAATGGCTACACCTGTCCAATCCACGCTTGTACTCTTCTCTTTCCGTGTCAGATGGGTGTCAGCACCTTCTAGAAGTTATCCCAATGATTGGCATGACGTGCCATAGCCAATGGTACTCTGACACGTATCTTCATTGGATCCTCCTTCACTCTCTGTCATGTGATTGAGTCACGTGGTGTTCTAGAAGGTAATTAATTAAGCATTATTGATGGTTGGGTAGGTTGGTATGAACCAATTGATATGACTTGGTGTCTAGGGTTCATAATCTGGGGTGTGGGTGTATTTGGGGAAGAAAACTTTAGGCGCGTTTGGTTTAGTTATTTATTTATTTCTTGACTTTGACTGGTTGACCGAAGGGATAAGTGGGCTCGGGTTGTGTTACTTGGGCTTGGGTTTTATTTCAAGAGTGGGCTATGGGATAGTAGTATTAATGGACTTGGACCAGGCTTGGCTTAGTGATATATTGTGTGGTAATTCCAGATTTTTGGTAACCAAATTACAAGGACCTTTTGTGTAGATATTTCAAACTCCAAGGGTAAAAACTGTAAATCTCCAAAAATTAATTCCAAGGACTAAATTTGACAAGTCTGAGTAAGTAGATGACTGAAACTGATTCTCGGATCCCCGGCTTTGACTATTTGACCGTCTTCTAATCTCGTGCTCGTTTTTCCGGATTTCTTGTGATTATTCATCAATTTCTGATTCATCCGTACCTACATGTTACCATCACAAAAACACATGTTTTCTTGGCGATTATAAGCTCAAATAGTCGTTTTGGGTTGGTGTTTGGCCATAAAATGGTGAGTAAATAAGTACTCACCAAAATCCCCCCGACTAAGGTATTGCCGTGTCCTCACGCAATGTGATCAATTCACGCTCTCGAGATAAATAATTTCAATACTCTTTTTACTAACTTTGAAAAGTAGCAAGGTGGTTCAAAAGAGATTACAAAATCATTTATTCCCGAAAAACGCTCCGTTTTCCAAAATTTTCCTCTTATTCCTTTATTCCATTTATACTTACTATTTTTGGACTTTTCATACTTGATACTTGTGACGGTTTGTTGAACTTTCATTATTTTGAAAATAATTATTAGGGTCAACGAGTAGAAACAGTTCTATTAAGAAGCGACCATACGGATAAAAATTCGTCATCCTTAATTTTTCACAAGTCCCCAAACTAAGCGTACAAACGAGATCACAGCTTATCTACAAATTAGATGCTAACACTACTCATAACAGTTACTTGTGAAACTTCTTACTCCCATTTCCTAGGTTTTGTATCTCAATTTTTTATTTTGTTGAGAAATGAATTGCTTCATATTTTCTCGTTTCGATAATTTTTAGTCCGATAGTGATACCTAAGTTAAAACGATAAGTAGTTATTCATTTTCTCTTAAGAACCACTGCAATAGAAATTCGGTCCACATCAAGGAATTTGGGGTACATACATATGAAAGATATAAGTTGCGGAGTACGATCACGTGCACCTCATGTGACTGATTACTAATCACGTATCACATGCACCTCACGCGCCAACAACTTATTTACATACATAAGCTCTTATTCGATACAACTTTCAACTTTCATTTTTCTCTTTTTTCACTTTTTTCATACTTTTCACTTTTTTTCTTTCTTTCTTTCTTTTTCTCAACATCAATGGAAGCTTATCGGGTAGCTCCAAAACCACATAGATAATCAACTTTTGACTTTTGATTTTTTCACTTTTTGCTCTTATTTTTGGTGTTCCTTGATATGTACCCAATTTCTAAAGCAAAAATTCTCTTAAGAAAACAAAGAACTAAATATTATTCAAACCGAAATACCACTAATTAACCTAGAACATCTATTTATATATTGGTGACGTTTCTGATGGGAGTAAAAAGCCACAAGTACCTCTTATGAGCTCTAAAGAGTACCACTACTCCACGTTTAGCATCTAACTTCTAAATAAACTCTATCATTTCTCGCTCTTCGCAATTTAAGATTCCAAATAATGAAACCCGCGAATACTTAGCCGATAATCAGCCACGCATATATAAAGTCAGTTACGGAAACTTGCAAATTCTAGAAGAAGAATTCGCGTTTTCTAGCTCCTGATGTAAAAGACTAGCGAAAGCTTTTAAGCTGCGCATGTATAAAGTCAAGTACGGGAACTTGCAAATTCTTAAGAAAGAATTCGCATTTTATAGCTCCTTGTGTACAAAACTAGCACAAGCTTATGTGATCATCATTGGTTAAGGGAACAAGCTAGGGCTCAACACGCCCGGTCAAGTCAAAATATTTATTCCTACTCTCGCCAGCAAGAAAGTCAACAAGGTGTCAAAACACTTATTCAAACTTTATTATATTTTTGCACAACTTTTTCAACTTTTTCACTTTTTTTTTTTTTTTTTTTTTTTCATTGCTTTTTCATCAAAATTTTTGAAATTTTTCTCATTTTTTCAATTTTTGGTGGAAAAACGGAGTTGCGAGAGTACACGACTTGTGAAACATGCAAGGTCAAAATCGAATCGAAGATTCACCCTCCCCCCGACTAGAACGAAACATTGTCCTCAATGTTTTATGGGTTAAGGTAATCCTAACAAAATTCTAGGCCGTTTATTAATTATGCCAAAGAAAACGTTAGTCGATAAGATTTAACGGATATAGGATTTCCAAATAGCATCGATGAATAAGACTCCAAGTGAAGAGATAACGAGCACGAGAGTCATCATAAATCATGGACAATCCTGAACAAACATCACAAACAACCACGAAACACAAGAGTAGAAGAGGTAGCCCTCCTCACGTTACGTTGTTAAGAAATAAGAAATTTAAGAAGATGAATGATAAGCATGGGGTGCCTCCCACGAAGCGCTTGTTTTTGTTCACCGAGTCACATGAGCTTGACTCGATCCCCGAATTCAATTGTCCTTGGGGAAAGTTTGGAGATCTGGGACTACCATAGTCGGTACATCCCCTCCAAAGTAATGTTTCAACCTATGACCATTCACTTTAAAATTGGGACCATCTTGTTGAGCTAACTCAATGGTTCCATAAGGGAAAACTTGGGTTATTGTGAATGGTCCAGACCAACGGGTTTTAAGCTTTCCCGAAAATATCTTTAACCGAGAATTGAAAAGTAGCACTTGATCTCCAACGTTAAAAACGCGGTCTTTGATCTTGGCATCATGAATTCTTTTCGTTTTCTCTTTGTAAATCAAAGAATTCTCGTAAGCTTGATCACGGAGTTCTACTAACTCATTCAATTGAATCTTTCTATGATCACCCGCGGTTTTCAAGTCAAAGTTGGCATGTTTTAAGGCCCAGTAGGCCTTGTGCTCTAGTTCAATGGGCAAATGACAAGCTTTCCCGTAAACCAACTTATATGGTGTACACCCAATTGGGGTCTTGTAAGCGGTCCGGAAAGCCCATAATGCATCTTCTAATTTATCGGCCCAAGAGGCACGATGTTCACCTACGGTCCTTTCAAGTATACGTTTTAAACCACGATTGGAGACCTCAACTTGACCACTCGTTTGTGGGTGATAAGCCGTGGAAAGACGATGTGTGACACCATATTTAAGCATAACTTTCGCAAATTGATCATTGCAAAAATGGGTCCCACGATCGCTTATGATAGCTCGAGGTGCACCAAATCGGGCAAAGAGACTCTTTAAAAACTTAACAACCACTCGGGCGTCATTGGTGGGGAGCGCCTTCGCTTCAACCCATTTTGATAAGTAATCGACGGCCACGAGAATGTACTTGTTACCCCTAGACGACGGAAATGGCCCCATGAAATCGATGCCCCAGACGTCGAAGATCTCACAAACTTGAATCGCATTTTGCGGCATTTCATCTTTTTGAGAGATTTTCCCTTGACGTTGGCATGAATCACATGTTTTCACCAATTCATGGGCATCCCGATATATCGTCGGCCAATAAAAGCCGGAATCGAAAACCTTCTTAGCGGTGAAATTTGCACCATGGTGTCCCCCCGTGGGTCCACTATGACATGCCTTAAGTATTTCAACGGCATCCGTACCGTGAACACACCGCCGGATCACTTGATCCGCACAGACTTTGAACAAGTAGGGGTCGTCCCAAAAATAATGTTGGACATCCTTAAAGAATTTCTTCTTTTGCTGGGACGACATCCCTTGTCTAATGAAATTCCCCGCATGGTAATTCGCAAAATCGGCGAACCATGGGGTACTTTGGTCTATTTTGGTCACACTCCCAAGTGTCTCGAGAGGAAAAGCATCATTAATTTCCTTTTTCTCGAGAACACTTTGATGGGGGTTCTCAAGTCTAGAAAGGTGGTCGGCAGCAAGGTTCTCAGCTCCTTTCTTGTCTCGAATTTCAACTTTGAATTCTTGAAGGAGGAGAACCCACCGCATTAATCGTGGCTTTGCATCTTGTTTAGCCATTAAGTACTTTAGGGCTGAGTGGTCCGTATACACTATGCATTTTTTAAGTAGCAAATAAGACCTAAATTTCTCAAAAGCATAGACGACCGCCAACATCTCCTTTTCGGTGGTTGTGTAGTGATGTTGGGCGTCATTCAAGGTCTTGCTTGCATAGTGTATAGGCTGAAAATACTTGTTCTTACGTTGCCCCAGAACTGCACCAATGGCATAATCGCTAGCATCGCACATTAGCTCGAAGGGCAAGTCCCAGTCGGGAGCAATTAAGACGGGAGCCTCCGTTAACTTCTTTTTAAGAATATTAAATGCTTCGACGCATTCATTTGAGAAGTTAAACGGAGCGTCTTTCTCTAAAAGGTGGGTCAGAGGCCGGGCTATTTTGGAGAAATCTTGAATAAAACGTCGGTAAAAACCAGCATGACCAAGGAAACTTCGGATTCCTTTGACGGTAGTCGGGTGTGGTAACTTAGCAATAACATCGACTTTTGCCCGATCCACCTCAATCCCAGATTTGGATATCTTATGGCCGAGGACTATTCCCTCTTTAACCATGAAGTGGCACTTTTCCCAATTTAGAACTAAATTAGTGTTTTCACACCGAACTAGCATACTTTCTAAATGGGAAAGGCAAGAGTCGAAAGAATTTCCATAGACGGAGAAATCGTACATGAACACTTCCATGGTTTTTTCAATCATATCGGAGAAAATGGCCATCATACACCGTTGAAACGTGCCTGGAGCGTTACATAAGCCAAAGGGCATTCTACGATAGGCAAACGTTCCATACGGGCAAGTAAAAGTGGTCTTTTCTTGATCCTGGGGATCAATGGGAATTTGAAAGTACCCAGAAAAGCCATCGAGAAAACAATAGAACTCATTTCCCGCTAAACGTTCAAGCATCTGGTCCATAAAAGGGAGCGGGAAATGGTCTTTACGTGTCGCATCATTCAATTTCCGATAGTCAATACAAACTCTCCATCCAGTCACAAGTCGAGTCGGTATAAGCTCATTATCGTCATTCTTCACAACAGTGATTCCGCCTTTCTTTGGCACACAATGAACCGGGCTAACCCATGAACTATCCGAGATTGGATAAATCATTCCAGCGTCAAGAAGTTTAATAACCTCTTTTTTGATCACTTCATGGATTTGTGGATTAACCCGTCGTTGTTGCTGAACGGAAGCTTTGTGATTTTCCTCCAACAGAATCTTATGAGTACAAAATCGAGGGTCGATTCCCTTAATGTCGGATATTTGCCAAGCAATCGCACTTTTATGCTTCCGAAGCACATCTAAGAGTCGTAACTTCTCCTCATCTTTAAGACCTTTTGAAATTATAACCGGCAATTTTTCATTCTTTTCCAAGTATGCGTATTCAAGATGAGGAGGTAAATCCTTGAGCTCGAGCTCCAGAGGATTCTCAATAGACGGCTTAACTTCTTTTACGTCTGCCATTTTTAAATCAACCGGAGGGGAAGAAACAATCGGTTTTTCATTTAACAATTTTTCAATTAATAAAATGTCCCCCTCCGGATCAAAATTGTTATTATCAAATTCCGGTGAAAATGATTCGTTTGCAAGACAAGCATTGATTTCTTCCCAAGCGAGATCACTTCCCTCAAACGGAGTGAGGGAAGGGGAAGAATCGGAGACGATTGGTTCAAAAGAAGGAGTGGGATTGCCACTCGAAGCATTATCGGTAAAACCAAGAAATTCTTGAGCATACTCCTCCGAAAGTTCATCAATAACATCGATACGGTTAACGGAAGAAACATCGTAATCGGAGGAGTATCTCGCGGTTTGATCAAGATTAAAAGTGACTGCTTCATTTCCAACACGTAAAGTAATCTCCTCGTCATAAACATCAATTAAAGCACGACCGGTCCTTAGGAAACCTCTCCCGAGAATGAGAGGAACCCGTGGATCGGCATCAAAATCAACAACGACAAAATCAGCAGGGAAATGAAATTTCCCAACATTGACAAAAATATCCTCAGCTATGCCAATTGGACGAGACGTAGATCGGTCGGCAAGCTCGAGGGTCATAAGCGTCGGTGTCAAGTTAGGAAGAGACAACTTTTTCCATATCGACATCGGCATAAGGTTAATGCTAGCACCAAGATCGGCCAAGGCGAAGCATTGAACCATACCCGGAAAATTACATGGTATAAGAAACTTGCCAGGGTCTTCAAGCTTTTCGGGTAGCTTTTTAAGAAGAACCGCTGAGCAATTCTCGTTCATTTGAGTCCGTGACATTTCAAAAAGCTTTTCTTTATTATTTAAAAGACCTTTCAGCATCGAAGCAAATTTAGGCATCAAAAGTATAGCATCCGCAAGACTTATATCAAAGTGTAACTCTTGAAAAATCTGATAAAACTTCTCCATTTGGTTTTTATCCTTCTCGCGGTGCTTTTGTTCATTCAAGCGTGATGGATATGGCAACTTTGTTTTGACGGGTGTTTCATTTTCATTATCATTAACGACCTTTTCTTTTCCTTTAGACGTTGGGACCACCGGAGGTTGGATGTTCTCGGTCCTTCCATTATTACTAGGAATTTCCGTATCCGTTGTCGCCTCAGGTTCACGGACGACTACTTTAGGAGGTAGAGAAGAAGAGGTAGTCGGAGCCGTCGGTCCATCGTAAGTAACACCACTCCTTGTAATGATCGCTTTAGCATCGCCCCTCGGGTTAGCGATCGTGTTGCTAGGCAAAGTTCCAGAGCCCGAGGGTCGATCATTTAAACGCTTGTTGAGATCATTTATTTGATTAGCTAACAACCTTGTTGTTTCCTCTTGTTTTGTCATAAAAGCTTGTTGGTTTTGAATCAATTGCTTAATCAAATCTTCCGTGGGCGACGGATTCGGAGCAACAACTTGATTTTGATTATTAAAACTTTGCCCACGGTTTTGAAAATTGCCATTGTTCTGATTTCCATGATTATTATTCTGAAAATTCCCATTGTTTTGAAAATTATTCCCTTGAGGCGGGCCTTGTTGAAAATTTCCCCGATTTTGATTTTGTTGAAAATTCTGATTTTGTCCTTGAAAACCATTATTTCCACGGTTGTGATTTTGATTGTTATTGAATTGATGATTACGGTTTTGCACATTGTTATTCTGATTCACTTGATTAGGTTGATTAAACCCGGGTGGTCCATGATGTTGGCTCGGACGGTAGCTGAGGAGATTACGGTCTCCTTGAAGAGGTGGGTAACCGTTGCCACCCATATTCGCAGCATACACGTTCTCTTGAGCAAAAAGACCGGTCGACGGACATTCATAATACGGGTGTGGACCACCACAAGTAGTACAACCTTGATTAATGACATTGACTTGTTGACTTGATTTTTCCATAGACATTGCATCGACTTTCTTTGTTAAGGCCAAAAGCATACTTTTTACTTCATCATTATTTTTCTCATTACTGGGCATTGGAAGCTTATTTCTCGACATTCTAACACGAGCCTTATTTTCAATAATCGTGAAGGCATCATTCGTATTCCTAGCCAACAAGTTACCACCCGCAGCAGAGTTGAGTGAATCTTGATCAATATAAAACAACCCATTATAAAAAGTATCAATCTGCTGAAGGTCGGTGAACCCATGGTTAGGACATTTTTCCAACAAATCTTTGAAACGATCCCAAGCTTCACTAAACGATTCATCAAAAGCTTGTTGGAATCGAAAGATTTGGGAACGGAGATTAGAAGTTTTAGAGGGAGGATAGAAATGATTCACAAACTTGGAAGCAAGATCATTCCAAGTGTGAATTGAATTAGACGGTTCCTTTTCCAGCCAAGTCCGGGCTGCTCCTTTTAAGGAGAAAGGAAACAACTTCAATTTCACCACATCGTGAGGCACTTGGTTCATTCTAATCGTCTCAGCGATGTCGGTGAAATTTCGGATGTGTGCATAGGGGTCTTCGTTATCAAACCCGTGGAATGATATACCCGTGATCAAATTAAGTAATCCGTGATTAATTTCAAAATTGGCATTGATGTCCGGAATCACAATTGCTCTCCTCACACCATTGAATGGTGATTGGAGTTGTTCTTCCATCGGACGCGGATCAAATGCCGGTTGTTGTCCCATCGGCGGGATAACATTGTGCTGCGGACCACCCATCGGCAGGGGTCCGTTGTGTTCGTTTTGGTTCATCTCCTCCTCGTCAAGGAAATGAACTCGACTCGTATGTCGTAAAACCCGCTCGGGGTTAGAGAACGGAGACGTAAGACTCTCAAACGAAGATCGGGTGTGCATACACCACGAACAAAATTAAAAAGAAAAAATAAAAAGAAAAGAGAAAAGAAAATCTTTTTGTTTTTTATATTTTTTCACAAAAACTTTTTATTTCTTTTGTTTTTCTTTTCTTAAAACGTAATATTAATCGAAAACCGTTTCTTTCAAAACCACGCGCGACGGGACAGGAGAGAAGAATGGATCTCTCTTCAGCTAGCAATTTAATGTCTTAGCTATCCGTATTTCCCGCTTATTCGGTTGTAGTAATTGAAATAGTCCGATAAACAACTAAATTACGTTTTCGTTATATTGCGAGACTTATTTGGTTTACAACGCCCTTTCTTGCGATCGAGTCGAGGCTGTAACTTTTATTATTTTTTTTTTGGTATTTTTGAAAACACTTTAGGAAAAGTGTTTTTGATTTTTCAATTTTTATAGAGATATATATACAAAGTAGAAGAAGGCTTATCAAAACACGATTTTCCAAAACAATTATTCAAAAATTCACTTTAAGCCTTCCCCGGCAGCGGCGCCAAAAATTGATTCGTGTCAATTATAGTATAATATTATTCCAAGGAAATACCGGTTAAAGTAATTCCCGGGTCGTTCTTCCCAACGAAAGCTCAAATGGAAAATTTGAATTATCGAATGGGGAATCGTGTAGTGAAAGTGAGTTGTGAAAGAGTGATATAGTGAGAATAGCAATCAAGGAAATCAAATATTAACAAACCACAATAAAGCATGCAAAGATTACAAGCTAACTATGCACCGAATTGAAAAACGCGAAAACGGAAATGCACACGTAAAAATTAAAACGTAACGTTTTATGAAAAATGACCCTACGAACTTGGAAATATTTTCTAAAAATTAAAAACTTATAAAAAGAATTTTAGGAAAAAGAAAAATATTTTTTTTGACTTTTCTTTTATTTTCTAGAATTTATTTTGTATTTTTGGAATTAAAAAGTGAATTAAAAATAAGAAAAATAGAAAAATTAAGTGGAAAAATGAAAATTAAATTCTAAAAATTCTAAAATATTATAAAAGAAATTTAAAAATTATTTTTGTATTTTTTTAGAACCTTTTTGTATTTTTTATTGATTTTTGGAATTTAAAAATGATTTAAAAATTGGAAATAACCAAAAGTAATTATTAAAAATAGTAAAACTATTCAGAAAAATCTGGAAAAATTCCAGAAATTCAAAAATAATAAAAAGAACTTAAAATAAAATTTTGAAAGAAAAATCAGTTATGGAACTGCTTATTTAAGCTAAACTGCTTATCACAAGTGCTTAATTATAAGCACTTGTGATAAAAACTTTATGAACTTAAGAACTCAGGTCACTAAGGTTGTGAAAACCTCAAATGCAACAGAATATGATGATACTAAAGCACA
Source organism: Artemisia argyi (assembly GCA_030686995.1). Taxonomy (NCBI): domain Eukaryota; kingdom Viridiplantae; phylum Streptophyta; class Magnoliopsida; order Asterales; family Asteraceae; genus Artemisia; species Artemisia argyi. The sequence goes on along the minus strand of CM060677.1, from coordinate 157,052,666 downwards.
AATTCACACAAAAGTTTAGAAATGAAGCAATAAGCTAATGAATAAGCTCAATAAGCTATAGCAGAAACAGATTAAGCTAACACAGAAGCTCAGAAACCATACTCAGAACTCAAACTACTCAGATAAGACACAATTCACAAGAGAAAACACAAATATAAGCTCAGAACATGATTAGCAGGCCAAAGATATAAATCCAGAAATAAGCTAAAACTATGAACTACAAGATCTAAATAAGCTGCTGAGACAAGCTAATATAGAGAAACCAAATGTGAATTCCACTACTCTACCAACTAGTGTACTCAGAACAATCAAGAATGGAGATCTCTAATCTCTTATAACCACTTGAATCAACCCAAGAAAACAGGTACACATATGTGGTGCAGGGGAGAAATGTGCTCACTCAGTCAACTTCCAATCAGTTTTCTAATAAGCTAACGAGCTTTAAACATGAAAATTCTTTTTGAAATTGATTTAATTACTTCCAAACTACTGAAATCTACAATCTAAATGAATTCACTAAATCAAATGAATGCTACAGATGCTCCCAAAGTAGAGAACTAAGTCTGATGTACAATTATTTTTGACCTTTTTTACTTTTGAAAAACTTTGATTAACTTTAAACTAAGATTGATCCTAATTGACTAAACAGTTATTTAGTAAACTAATATTAATCTTATTTAACAAATTTAACTAATTATGCAACTACTCTAACTATTATACCCACTGATTCAATTATTTAACTAACAGTTAACAGTGGACAACAACAGATAAGCAACAAAGCTCAGCTGATCATTAATCCAAACACTCCTTATGAAACAGTGTAACAAAGAATTGTTGCTCTTATCAATCCAAAACTCTACCAAATAAGTATCACACAGCTATGGTAAATGATGCAACAATCAATAAGATGAGTACAAGCAGTAAGACAGATTATCAACACACAAATACTACACAGTTGCAAAAATTTAAACTAATTATCTATCAATTACTAAACTAGAACCAATACAAAATCAATCTAGCAATCACTATAACAAAGCTAATATAATAATTATACTAACAATACTATACTAATCAATGCTCAGTACTCAAAGATCAAACAAATCCTAACCTCTACAAGATCAATCAGTTATCTACTAAAATTAATTCTCAATTATTAAGCTAAAATGATGAAACTGAGATCAAAAGGTTACCACAAATCTCTCTCAGCAAGAACAGAGAGAGTTCACTGTAGCCTATCTTTATGATAGGCTGATGTCTGCTTATTTCTGAATCAGCTATCAATATACACCTCAGCAACCTTAGGAAACCATTATTGAACACCTCTTTTTGTCTTTGATGAAACAGTACTCATGAAACTTGAATTCATAAAACTTGATTATGAAAAGAATAAGATGAGCTGAGCTTATTTTAAGATTGAAAATGGCTTTTGAAACTATTTTTTTATTTTTTATATAATTTTCTGATTTTTTTTTTTTTTGTTTTCTGAATTGGAAATTTCTGTGATTAAGATGAAAAGTAAAAGTAGATTAAGCTAGTTAAGTTTGAAATAGATTGAAGATAAGAGAGATTAAACTAAGAGTAGATGAATAAAGCTGATTATAAGCTACTACTAAAATTGAATAAGCAAATGAAATTAGGAAATAAGCTGAATTATAAAACAAACTTGAATTTATTAAAATGCTTAACTATTACATTTAACTAGTCTAACTACAATTCGACAGCATAACATTGCTAAAAAAACTACATACAATATGAGAGAATTGGAGACCTATTTATAGGAAATGAGGAGTGCTTGGGTAGTCAAGTGCCAAGCTGGCAATCCGCGTCAATTTTGTGTTACTTTGAAGCAATGTGAGCCCTCAGATGATACTTGTGCTACTTCGATTCAATATGAGCCATAGGATGATGATCCGTGATGTGGCTTGTCCACTCAAATGGCTACACCTGTCCAATCCACGCTTGTACTCTTCTCTTTCCGTGTCAGATGGGTGTCAGCACCTTCTAGAAGTTATCCCAATGATTGGCATGACGTGCCATAGCCAATGGTACTCTGACACGTATCTTCATTGGATCCTCCTTCACTCTCTGTCATGTGATTGAGTCACGTGGTGTTCTAGAAGGTAATTAATTAAGCATTATTGATGGTTGGGTAGGTTGGTATGAACCAATTGATATGACTTGGTGTCTAGGGTTCATAATCTGGGGTGTGGGTGTATTTGGGGAAGAAAACTTTAGGCGCGTTTGGTTTAGTTATTTATTTATTTCTTGACTTTGACTGGTTGACCGAAGGGATAAGTGGGCTCGGGTTGTGTTACTTGGGCTTGGGTTTTATTTCAAGAGTGGGCTATGGGATAGTAGTATTAATGGACTTGGACCAGGCTTGGCTTAGTGATATATTGTGTGGTAATTCCAGATTTTTGGTAACCAAATTACAAGGACCTTTTGTGTAGATATTTCAAACTCCAAGGGTAAAAACTGTAAATCTCCAAAAATTAATTCCAAGGACTAAATTTGACAAGTCTGAGTAAGTAGATGACTGAAACTGATTCTCGGATCCCCGGCTTTGACTATTTGACCGTCTTCTAATCTCGTGCTCGTTTTTCCGGATTTCTTGTGATTATTCATCAATTTCTGATTCATCCGTACCTGCATGTTACCATCACAAAAACACATGTTTTCTTGGCGATTATAAGCTCAAATAGTCGTTTTGGGTTGGTGTTTGGCCATAAAATGGTGAGTAAATAAGTACTCACCAATAGCCCACCGCTCTACCTTGGCCACTGTCTGGAAGTATTTTAGGTGATCTTCCGGATCCCCGGTTTCATCATATGTTTTGACGTTGGCGAGCACTCGCTTTTTTTTTTGGGAACTCGAAGTTTCTAATCCGGTGAGTAAAAGGATCTATGTCTTCGCACTTGAATGGCTGGTACAAGTCATCATCTTTAGCGGTAGCCTTATGTTTTTTGGACTTGGACTTCCAGTGCCCCCAAGCACTGTCCTCACTCTCTGCACGAGTGGCTTATCTTCGTCGGCCCGGATCCGAGCGGTTCGCTCGATCTTTGACGTCTCATTCTTTCTTAATTTTACGTTGTCTGTCACTAGAGCAAGTGACATAACTTCGAATAAGGTCTTGAGCCTCTTTCCTTCGTCTTTCCCAGTTCCTTATGGCCGGACGTGAACTAGCGCGTCTATGCTCAAGTTCAGATCTCCAGTCACGACAGGGGCGGTCTCTCGACCCGAGCCGGGGAAATACATCTGACTCCTTATCCCCCAAGCGCGTGAAAACGCTTCTTTGTTTTTCCCCTAGGCGGGAAAAGACATCAGTTCCTTCAGAATGTCCTCGGTGAGAGTGTTCTGGGTCTCCGCGCTTGAGCCTATAAAAGACGCTTTGAGATTGGGAGTACTTGGTAGTCCTAGACCTGGTGCCAGGGGTAGCTTTCCTTTTGTTTTTTTTGATTTCTTGCTCCCTCTCTGGGATTTCGAGTCAGAGTAATAGGACCTCTCTCGGGATCTTGATTCTTTTTGTGAGCTTTCTTCGAAGCTAAGGCGAGTTTGTACTTGCCTTAAATTTTCTTGATGAACTTTTTCGGCCATCAAGGGTAGGCAAGGTTGTAAATATCGCTCGGCAGTACCGTGGCGGTCGACCCCCGCCAAGCGCCATATCGGTCTTGGCGGCGATATATCGGTTTCTCGGCGGAGACAATAAATTATAAAGAAATATATTTATGTTTTTGAAATGCAACATATGTAACACAAAATATACTAAGTATATGTAAAATAATATACTAAGTTTATAATTTTTATGAAAATTGGGCGTGAATCTGGAAGGAAAAAAACCCATAGATCTGTAGTTGATCGGCGTTGACCGACCGCCGCCAAGGCTGATTTTTTGACCGCCAAGCTCCGATTTTGACCGATTTTTTAAAGATTTTGACCATTTTGACCAAAACCGATAAGTTAGACCGATATGGGAAATATCGTGGCGGTGGACCACCGCCAACCGCCATGGCGCCGCCATATCGGCCGCCATGGCCGATGTTTACAACACTGAGGGTAGGAGCTGGTCATAATGCTTATCGCAAAACTCACAGACCATCTCTTCCGGTACAAATCCGGGTGGATATTGTCATTTTTCAACTTCCTTTCCCAGCAGTATTTTGAACCACGGAGGCCTCTGGGGTGGGGGAGGGTGGATTTGCCAGGTTACTCATTTGGTAAGAAACTTTTTAGGACGTAGTTGTGTTTGGTCCTACTGATGGCGCCAATTTGTTAGTACAAAATTCGGGCCTAGTGTAAGTATTGGTTTGGACTTGCTTTGGAATAGGATTCCACGGAAATCCTATTGAATTATGAACTAAGTGAATTGAGTATAATCTGCTAAGAAAGAACGCACTGGGGGATTCCCACTGTCAACCTCCGGTGTGAGAATAAGTTTTAGTGAGAGAGTATGTATGTGTTTTTAGTGAAAGAATGATACCATTAGGAGTGATTAATGCACTCCTATTTATTGGTGGACTCTTTTGTCGTTTTCTGGAGATCACGAGATACAACACTTCTTATGGACCAATGGGTAATAGCACCCTTGTCTTGGAGTTATGCGCGTTTACTGCTTTATGCTTCGGGAATGCCACTCTTTGTTGACAAGTTTTACGCTTTCCCTATTGGAGCATACAAAAGCTTACCTCGTGACCCCAAGTTATTTTCCTTACTGTTTCGGGATTGGCAGTTGCTCGGACTCCAAGGTAGCTTCGGACCTGTTTCGCTTCCGCGGCCTATTGCAGTGCCTTAGTCGTGTTAGCCCGGTGGTCGTGCCAATTAAATAGGATTAGTAGATAGCAAATTTTTTATTCTTATTCCCATTAGTGGGACCCACAAATTCATACCAAGCAAATAAATTTGGGCTTCATCCCCAAATCTAATGCCAAAAGTCATCAATCAAACGCACCCTAAATACTTTGGGCAACCTTTAACATTTGACACATAAATTTATAACTGGGTCAAGACTCGTGATTACCAAAGATAGCAAAACTACTTGATTACATCTACCAAATTGTTTAATTTGGCTCATTATACAGTAAGCAGTTTTCTTATTTAAGCACAAGTTATCAAAAGAGAATTACACAAAAAACAATCTCCTAATCCAGAGATCATAAAAATCTGCAATGGACATTCCTCTTATGCTACCTTACCACATATATCTATATACTTGAGTCATCCAACACTCACTTATTTATATAAACCTTGCAACCGGAAGAAGAAAAAAAATGACTGCATTTGCATGACAACTATCAGCAAACAGTCGTTTCCTTGGTCACCACAGTTTTATCTGCCACCTGATCATCTAGCAACTGAGTTGGTGGCGCTTCATCCATGAAGGACTCGATAATATCTTTTGTATTCAAAAAACTAGGCTGATTCGTGGAAGATAACATCCTCGCCCACATCCTATCCGTTATCACAACTTTGTTTTGTTTCTCCGTGATTCTCTGCACACACAAATACATAAATAAATAACAGTCACTTGAGTACTTGACCAGTGTTTGTTTTCTACAATGGGGTTTTAGGTATGTAAATATAACTTCAACTTACATAAAAGGGTAGGTAGCATTCTCTACCATGGACAGGGCCAACAGTAAAGCCAGTGTATCCAGCCATGGCTCCATGAACGGCACTTTGAGCGAGAAGAGTGCTGTAAACGTTATCTGATGCGTTACTGGGAACAGCTCGAATCATGTACGTAGGATCTGTCAGATACGCACTTGTTAAAAAGATCATTTAATGATTCATGGGGTGTTTGGATTTGAGTTTTAGAAGTAAATATGACAAGCTAATAAGCTGAAAACAAAGCACTTCAGTTAGAACAATTGGATATGTTTCTGTAGCTTGAAGTCTCAATAACCATAATTTTTTTAGGCGAATTCTGTTAGAATGACCAAAAAACACATTCTTGAACAAGAAGAGGCCATTTTTGTAAGAACACGGGTAAATAGGTCCTTTGTGTCCATCATTATATAATCATTTACGTTGCTACTAGTATGAAAATCATTATACAATCATATTATCAGAAGCATAATATCCAAACATCAAAAAGCTACAAAGCACAGATCCAAGCACCTCCTTATTTGTCAAGACCCGTCACACATACACGCGAAAAACAACTAATATACCAATCCTTACCTATGTATTTAAGGTTGAGCTCCATATCTGTTTGTTTCTTGAAATGACCCTGCTCATAAGAATCAGGAAAAAAAAATGCTTAAACACAGATTAACCAATAAGGTCAAATCTTCTAATTATCAATTTTCTGAATATTAACTAATACATAAATATTTGTACTTGTGTTGCTTACCTTGATCTTTTGAGATAACCACAGACCAATATCCTCTAAAACCCTGTTCCCAGAAGCGTCCTTGCCACCAGCCGTTCGGCTTTCAGCAACAAGATCCTGGCCCGCGCCTTCTGCCACAACAATTACCATATGCCCATTTTCTTTGATTCTTTTTTCTATGTATTCAAAAAGACCCCCTGGTCCTTCCAGATAGAAAGGTGACTCCGGAATCAAACAACAGTCAACATCTCGACTTGCAAGAGTCGCATACATTGCAATAAACCCTGTACACAATTTTGAAATGATTATCTTGCGGAAACAAGCTAACCATAGAGAAAAATATATCTTACAAAAACAAACAGCTTACCACTATTTCGTCCCATTAATTTAACAAGACCGATACAGTTTTCATTACTTTCTGCCTCAACATGTGCTGCGTTAATAGCACGTTGAGCCTCTTCAACAGCCGTATCAAAACCAAATGATTTATCAATTACCTGTTAAACAAGATCAAAGTTAAATGTGATAACAGTGCAGAGGACTAAAACTAATAACAATCTTAAATAAGTACCGGAATGTCATTATCAATAGTTTTTGGAATTCCGACAACTGCGACTTTAAGGCCCCGTCTTCTGACCTCCTGCATGAACACAAAAGCTTACACTTTACACTATATTCAAAAAAAGAATTAATTTTGTCCCAAACTTTGACAATTATAAGAAAACACACCTCATAGATAGCAGATGCCCCTTTCTGTGTTCCATCTCCTCCTATTATATATACCTAATATATAAAACATTATTCATTAAGGTTATGAATATCTTATGGAAATAAACTCACAAACACATGTAAAGCTACCCTTTTTCTTTTCTTTTTTTTTTTTTTTTTTTTTTTTTAATGGAGTGTTATCTGACCTGATTAATTCCCCGATCTTCAATACTATTGACTATCTTTTGGTTATCATAGCCACCTCGTGATGTGCCGATTATAGTGCCACCACGTTTATGAATACCGTTAGTAACTTTAGGTGTTAGTTGTATCGTATTTCGAGAGTAGAAACCTCTGTATCCTCCCTGCATATACATAAAAGTAACATATAAGATTGTGTAGATTTTGTATCAAGGATAATCAATGCAAATCAATGTCTGACTTACTTCAATTCCTTCGATTCTGGTAACGCCATACATGTCGTGTAAACTACCAACTATTTCTCTAATCACAGTGTTGAGACCGGGGCATAGGCCCCCACATGTCACTATACAAGCATGAACGTCATCCGACTTGAAGTAGACCTGTAGAAACAAGTGATGAGCACATTGTAATTGTAATGTGTATGCCTTGGTAGCATACTACTTATTATGTTCATCTCATTGATACATGCCAATAGCTCGTGCTTGATTGTTTTAAAGTTGTGATATAAAACATCATAATCAACTAATCAGTTGTTCATGTAGTGCTTTACTTGTTTCTGTTGTTGATAGTTGTGATACAAAGATAATCACATGTTGAGTGTTTGGCAAATTGTGATAACTATAAAACTAATCTATAAAACTACCAAAATCGACATTTTGTGAAAAAAAGGAGAAACGGTCGGTGAAATGGGATTAAAAATTAAACAGCCTGTTAACTTAGGGTGTGTTTGTTTTTTTAAAAAAGGTCTTACTAGTCATCTTACTGCCTCTTACTCTTACCAGTAAGAGGTGGGCAGACGTTTTGCTTGTTTGTTTTTTTCTTTTGAGTCAGAGCCAGTTAGACATATAACATCTTACTCAGTAAGAGGTGGGAGACTTGTCTTACTGCCTCTTACTCGATAAATAGATAAATTTTCTCTTAGATGATTAATATTTGTAACCAAATTATCAGTTCCATAACGGAAATCAAAGCATTTAGTCAAGGCCTCAAGGGATTGGTTTATACCTTTTGACGTGGCCCAGCTCGTCGAAAATGTGTTCCTCTAGGACTATCCACATGAACAACTATCTACAGAAAAGGAAACAAAGGATGACATAAGCAGATAGGTTTTGTAATCACACAAAACGTTAACGAGTTTCAACAATCTACTTCTATGGGTGTCATTAGCTTTTCAATACAATTGTGTGCATCTTTAATGGAATAGCAAAACACTTTACCTGTTGAGCAATAGTGTCATCTGTATCAACAAAATACTGCCTGAGGAAACACAGAAAAACGAGTTTGTAAGAATCAACATAGTGCCCAATCTAACCATTGAAACGACTAGCGAAATTCTTTAATGTACTATGATTATCAACTTACTTAACAACCGCGTATGCTGGATTATCTTGCAGCGGGTTAGGATACGTCTGCAACAAATTGTACACATAAACATCAATAAGGTAATACTCCATATTACCTCACACACAATTACATCCAAACTAGCTTGCACATGTCCCATGTGCCTATTTGTATCAATACAAAAATGAAATTTAGGTATACCAACTACAAACATATAGTTTTAATTGTTGCATGCATTTTCACAAGTAAAACTTTTAGTTATGATCACATATACTTTTCCAAAAAAAATGGATCACCTAAAAATTAAGTCATCAACTCCAAATTGATCTCCTCAAGCCCCAACATATCAAATCATAATCAATAATAAATTAATTAAAAAACAAAGTATATAATAATCAAACAAATTAAACAAATATAAGTAAACTAACAAGTAACATGCCTTATCAAATGCTACATGATCATCAAGACAAATAAACTAATAATCACACCCCATTCATCCGAGGGTAAAGGGACTCCTAGTTACGACAGGAACCAAAGTTACCGGGTGCACAAATTTTTTTAACTGTACTATAGAGAAAAAAATGAACAAAAAAGTACAATTTCAATTAAAACGATTGACTTTACTAGCAAGCACCAATTTCTTTAGGACCGGGTGCATTGAGGAGAATCCAATATTTTTTTACGAAAACTAACACTAAAAACAAATTTTCATCGGGTTTCGTGACACCGCGAGACCCCAAGTTCTGTCCTGAGAGTCTGAGACTGCTTCCGGAAAGAACTCTCAAAGTATCATATAACATAACATAATCATATACTACGTAATTATCATGTAAGAAGAAGATAACATACAGGAAGATTAGGAAGATAATCAGTCAAATGAGGAACATCTTGAAGAACATATCCATGATCACCAGTTACTACTTTTGGTTCACTTGCAGCTGGTATACCCATGATCGGATTCTTTGCTACTTTATTTATCTCAGTGATCAACTTAATATCACCAAATGAATACTTCTTACTTATAATACTCATAAATCAATAACTACTTAATTATTGAGCTAAGGTAAGAACCAGAATTTATATGGCAGAATCTATGTTTGGTTTTTTTGGGTCAAATGTTGGAAGTTTGACTTTGTGGGTATGTTAGATTTTGACTGGAAAAATATGTTGGGTTTGTAGGAATTGTTGGAAGTGAAGACAAGACAAGAAAAAGAACAGAGGTTCTTGTTGGAAAATGGTAATGGCAGTTTCAGGGCCTCAAGTATTTGAGAATATCGATTTTGGGTTGAGTTGCTAAATGGTCCATGGGTTTATGGGTTTTTCAGTTTTTAGTCCTTTCAGTTTATAGTCTCTCCCTAATGTTGATAATCGAAAATGTTTATTGGTTCATATGTCTTGTTTCAAGAAAGATATGTAAAAGACAATGTTTAGGTGAGTGACCTGCTCAGAAGAACGTCCACTTGTTTTGATCAGGGCGGAACTATGTAGGGGCAGGGGAAGGTCCCGGCCCCCTCAAAATTTACGGCACCTAGTGTAAATATTATAGATTTTAGAGGTTATTTAGCTGAGGTTACAAACAAATCTCCGATTCGACCCTTCCAAAATTAGTTCGCCTCCTAAAAAAATGTTCAAGTTCCGCCACTGCATGGAACCGAATGAGCTACTACCTCCGTCTCAAATTTATTGTCCATATTTCCATTTTAGGATGTCTCAAAATAATTGTCCACTTTCCTTATTAAGTAAAAACTAGAGAATCAAGTGGAGGAATATTCCATTTTAGTGGCTGAAAATTAAAGTGCCCCCACTTTTATTAAACTTTGTGATTTCTCACTCATGACAATAAATTTGAGACGGAGGGAGTAATAGTTTGGAGGTTGGCTCAAAATTATTGACACATGTGTTTTTGGTATATTTGATAGAGTTATGATCGAATGAGAAATAAAATTAAAATGAGAATAGTAAGAAGCCACAACTAGACATTTTAGATTTACCTATAAATATAGATGTATTTCATTTTCAATTAAAATGTGTGACTCTTATTTCAAATTTCTTATTACTAAATCTCATAAGTATTTTATTAAGTGCATAATTTCTTTTTCCACCAATAAACATCGAATGACAATTCATAAAAACACAATTTCGTAAAAAATAATAAATAATCAAGACTTGACTGTGATTGAATTATTTTAAATTCAAATGAACACTGGTTAATTGAATAAAACTGATGTTTAACCATAGTTTTTAGAGCTATCATTAGAAAAACAAATATTCTCGATAGTTTTTCACTTTATCTTTATAATCGGATTAATTTTACATTACATCACTATCACATATTAAAATAGATAAATAGGATGTGACATTTTAGATTAAAGGCAAGTATATAATGGCAAATATTTAACGATATTATATTATAAACTTCTGGATTTAGAGGGTGTGAAAGTGAAAACCTAAACTTTTTACTCGGGATAAAACCCAATCGGCCTTGTAATAAATTTTTATTTGACATTTAAATTATGTTCTTGTTTCACAAGTCATGGTCCTAAATTGTCTAGAAGGTTTCCATGTAGATCACTGTATGTCTCGTAATTTTCTTAAATATTGGAAACCAATGACCAAAAGTCCTGTCGACTTTTGTGTATTTTCAGTGGTATTTGAACTTTGAAGGTCACTAATTAATAGAAACTTAAGGACAAGTAGTTTATAGTTTTAGACATTCGTCTCTATTCTCTTTATTAAATGTGTTGCATATTAAACAAATCAATATAAGTAAAATTACAAATTAGCACACATAAGTACTATGTCAATATCATTAATGCCTTATTATGTAAAAAAAGCAACTTTATTATACGAATGAAAATGTTAATAGCATTACGTTATTAGTATCAAACGATAAACGGTTAAGGTTTTTCATGTTTAGGATATCTAGGGAGTGTGAGTCTTTTTAACTTACCGTATTAATCTCAAGACCGCTTTCGACTTTAATTTAGTCACCCTCAAATGTATACATCTAGCAAATTTTAAACCTTTGACCTTTTGTGAAAGAAACAAATTCTTTGCCACTGGACCATTCTATGAAATTACTGTTGCGTTACTAGTATCGGTAACAGCAACAGCAATAACAACAACAACAACAACAACAACAACAACAAACTCAATCCTGCCGGGCAGGGAGTATCAGTAACAGCCATTTTAGATTTATATGTTGTATATACTATTTCAACACAACCACACGAAAAATGACAATACGTTAGACTGAACGGAGTGATGAGCTTCCTTGACCATGCATGCCACTCGCGACAACCAAATCCTGCAAACATAAGTCACGGGCAAAATGCAAAGGAATGGTGAGCTAGTCATCATAGTAAGGTGCAAAAAAGTTGTGGTCTCACGTTTTGTCTTAATGTTTTTTATTCGTTTTGTGAGTGTGTGTGGAATATTTAGTAGGATATATTTGTATCAAGTGGGTCTTTTAATGAAAGATGATGGAAAGATGATCAAAACGGGTGAAAAGTAACAGGATTGAGGAGAAGTGAGATACGAGAGAAAGCTTATGTGAAAGCTACTGTGGATGGTGAGCCGGTCACCAATCCCTTTAGCCTACTATTGATACAATGATACTTCTATAAAATCAGGGGCTCATGTGTCATAAAGTCTAAAGTCAAGGTCTTTCAGGCAGACGATATAGAATAATGAATGCCATAGGAATGATCGTCGCAAAACCAGCATTAGCCCCACAATTTTTAAAGGCATTTTCTAGACCATTCCTTATCATTTTATGCAATAAAACTTAATACGTTATGCTTGCAAAAAGGTTAGTTCGATGAATAAATCTAACCCCGAATATATTTCGAACCCAATGTGATCCTTTTTCAAAAATCATATATCATGTTATATTCAGCTTTTTTTTTTTTTTTTTTTTTTTCCCTGAAAACTTAAACTGGACAACTTTAATAAAAATAAATAATCTACATTTTATGTCACAATCGTTATATCAAAAAGACATTTTTGAAGTCGTTATTGATGTCTTCTGATTGTCATTTTTATAGGACTAAAAACTATGATCTATGCCTTCTGTTTGAGTGGGGGAGGGGGGGCATAATAATAATCGATAGTGTAACTAGCGAGTAGCAACCCTACGTTCAAAAACCATTTTTGTTACGTTCAAAACCCATTTTTGTCTAGAAACTACTTTTACAAAGTTTATTAAAGTATAATAAACTAAAATCATAAGTTTCAATCAAACTAAAGCTTTATTATTTAAATACACCCAAAGCATTTTGTAACTTGGAAAGGGTATATAAAACTTTTATTTAAAAGGTACACTACTTAATAAAAATAAAATATAATTTAGGATAAAAGGACTTTGTTTACCCATTTAACAATAAATAATGTAACTTGAAAGTCAAGAAGGTATCTATTTTGGGTATGCAGTGCAATAAAAAAAAATACTTTTGTGGTGCAAAATTTATGGAATCTTCTCGTGGTCATACGGTATATTCTACTTTTATCTTATTCCTCTTCCTTATATCGTCAATTTTCATGCCATTTTTTACTTCTATGTATTTAATCATAAACTGCCTTTAGGTTTAAGTTTCTTTTTGTTTATTGAATAAAAACATAGATAAAGATCTTATGCCATTTTTTCATAAAAAAATGATAAATCTTATACGGTGATTCATGATCTCCATCCATTAAAAAGGGTCTTATTCGAACGTAGCAAGGCCCACGGGCAACTTGTTGAGGTCACAACACACGGGGATCAACAAAAAGTTCTACAATAATTGATTCGATATTTTCTTTATCTACCCTTAATGTTTAAACGTATTACACAAACATCCTCTAGCTCCAATAAATCTAGAAAAGACACCCAAGTTAAACAAAACGTTTCTTGATTACAAACAGCTAATAAAAAACAACCCTTAACCCACCAATAATTCAATCCATAATCTATTCAGAAAAACCACATGATAATTACAACTTATTAAATAACTTTATTATTTATTGGTGATATTACAGAATAGTTAGTTTATCTATAAAGTCTGCTAGTTGAGTAGTTGTCGTATGTATTCTTAAAATACTCCGTATTAAGTTTAGAGAGATGATGTAAATAGACAGGGGCGGAGCCAGAATAAAAACCGAGGGGGGGCAAAAAAAAATTTTTTAGTCAAACCAAATATACAACCGAAAAAAGTTTGTCATTAGTAAACTAAATAATATCTAATTCAACTATAATTTGCTTGTTAAAAAAATAAAAATAATAAAATTGCGAGGAGTGAAAATATGAAAAGTTAATACTGTATAGTCTATATAAAACTTCAATAAACTTAACTACTTAAGATACACACACACTAATGTTAATTTCTATAGGCTCTCACATATTGTCGTCCATCAATGTAAATAAAGGATTTAAAATTAAAGTACTACTAGTACATGTTTTCTTTTTTACTGTCCTCCACCCACGTGACTTAACAAATTACAAAACCCAAGGAATAAAAGTCAATAGATTCCTTCTCTTTCATCTTCTTCAATGCATCTTCTCCATTGCATTTCATAGTCTTTACCAGTTACCACACTACAATTGAAGTTTTTAAAGAATCCATTGCATCTCACAAAATATGTTTTGCATCCAAACATTGATTTTTCTTTTCAACTTATAGAAGCCAAATAATTTTAGGGGGGCAAATCAAGAAAATACCTCAAAAATTCAGAAACTTTACACTACAAAATTTTCCGGTGGGGGGCACATGCCCCTTGTGACCCCCCGTGGCTCCGCCTCTGTAAATAGATCTTATATTTTTAAAAAGAGTCAATAATTGTATTAAAACTATGAAAATATGATGTCATGTTATATAAAACTACAATAATGTAACTCCCATTAAATTAATTAAAGTTAAGAAATGGTAAATGATACAAGAAAATAAAGCGTATGACTTATAATAATCACAATTTGTTCTCCAAAAACTTTGGATACGCTATCGGTTATCCTTCCTTGCATTATATTCCAACTAAACATTTATTTTTCCAAAGTTGTTTAACCATACACGTGACATTTCAATATTGACTTTAACAATTATATGTCAAATATGATGTATAATTTTTAGATTTTTTATTAATTTTATTTTGTTTTTACTTGTGGGGGAGGGCTGCTAAAGGCATGGATCATCGAATCCATTTGAAGGCATGGGAACATTAAAACCATCAAACTCATGCTTTTCTTTATTTCAACTATGATTAAATGCATGTTTATGATAAATCAGGTCAATATAGTTGTCCCTTTCATTCAGTTATATGCTATCTGAGATCAATGCCAATATGAAGTTGTCCCTATCACTTTAGTTGTATGCACAACATAAGTAAAGTTGGTAACATGATAAATTGTGTTTAGATCATAATGGATACTTTTAGTGGGGAAATGACATGGGTTTAATTAAAACTTTAAATCAAATATAGTGAAAAAAAGGCTTTTGTTTTATAAGGTAAAGTAAACGACCCGTCAACATTTTTGTTTGTTTTTTTATAAAATACATAAGAATACCAATGTAAAATATGGTTAAGAAACCATATATTTATGACAAAAGATTTAGTTTTTAGTGAGTAAAAGTTGTTTAGAAGCTCTCTGAATACTGATTTCTACTTGGTTTAAACTTAAGAAACTGGTAAAGATACTTTAGGATTGTTATGCATTGAATAATTGTATATCGGATATAACTAGGGTGGCAATTTCTGACCGGACACGAAACCCAATCTGAAACTGACACGGAAATTAACAGGTTCAGGTTGAGCTAAATAGATTTCTGGTTAAGTTTGAGTCGACATATTTAACCCGTTTTTTAAACAGGTCAGGTTTGGGTTAGGAATAAAATAAACGGGTCGACCTGCCAACCCATTTAAGAATTTTTTCTCTTAAATTAAAAATTATTTATATTTAATTATACATGTTAAATGGGTTAAACGGGTCGACCCGTTAACCCGTTTAACTTGTGTAATGTGCTAACTTTTGTATATAAAACGGGTTTTAATGGTCAACCCGAACCCCGTTTAACATATTCAACCCATTTAACATATTTAACCCATCAACCCAAGTATATATACGGGTTAAATAGGTCATGTTCGGGTTACGTGTAAACAGGTTAGGGTTGACGTAGCTGACCCGATAACTTAAATGGGTCAAGTTCGGGTTGGAGTTTTCTGACGTGCCAACCTGACAACTCGAACCCGACCCAAATTACCACCCTTAGATATAACCAGTTGACTCTAGAGTATGAGAGATTAAGCTAATTGTATATTGAACAACATTAGAAAATTGAAAATATAGCTTTCCAGGTAGATGTATTTGTTTTTGAAAGACATTGTATATTAAATAGATAAAATAAAAACTAACAAGTAGCTAGAATTTCCTGCAGATGTATATTTCACTATTTCTATGGGTGAAGCCGTGCTTTTAGACCTTCCATTCTATTATGGGGTTTTTTTTAGAAAGTCAAGATATTATTAAGAACCTCAAAAAAGACCATAATACAATACATGGCGCGCCACTTAATCAATCGAGTATGGACCTGGTTACTTATTAGATGATAAATAAAGCTCAAGCCCCGTATATAGAGTTGGATCCATTAGGGTTTGTACTCTATCAATATCGATCAATAATAAAGTTATACCAACGGGGTTTCCAGTATTCTTACAACTTTACTGTAGTAATTGGTTTGCGTTTTCATAGTTAAAGCCTATGGACTTTTGCCTGGGGATATACAAAGTATAGCTTTATTTTATTTGAGCTATTTGTATTTGAATGTAGTAGTGTGCCTGTCCTAGTACGTTATTAGTTAATTTTGTTGTTAACCATGCTTGTGCTTTGGGCTTGTCTTTAGATATGGCCTATTAACGTGTAAAAACACTCTGGTACTCTACTCATGATTTGGTGGTAGTAAACAAGTCCATAAACTTTAGCCCATTTCCTCCATTAGGACAATAAATTTGTGAGCCCAAGCCCAAATATCACACGCGCCAACCAATAGAAGAATTCTCAGACGAATCTGAAACCCCCAAATTCGCCCCCACCCTTTCATTTTAGTCTCCTTTCTCTACAGGGAGAGAGAAAGAACTTTCACAACCATTTTTGTTATTAATAAGAATCATGTACCGTGCAGCTGCTTCCAGAATCAGAACCCTTAAGGTCTGTCTAAATCACATCCATTAACTAAATTTATATATATCAAAAAAAGAAGATCTTATGACCTACTAACTAATATGCTTTTTTTTATTAAAATAATTATAATGATGATCTTTGATGTTTCTTAGGATCTGCACATAATATGTGTCTGTGCTGGGGTTTTTATTTATTTTTTATTTTTTTATTATCTGTTGAAATGTAAAATAAAAATATTATGTTTATTTTTAATATTATCTGTTGAAATGGAATGGGGTAAATGGAAGAAATAGAAGATAAATTGATCTTCAGTATTAGACGATTAAGCTTGCATAATTTTCTAGGGAGTATGGAAGTTTTGTTAAAGCGATCCGAGACTCGGGTTCTTTGTAGGAAAAGTAGTCAACTTTATTGCTGCACAATCCCGCAAAATGATTTTTAATACTCCTTGACTACTACGCAATAAATTTCTTAATAGTGCGGAAAGTATTGAGAATGTAGTACATGTATTACTTAATACACTTATACAATATCATTAACTTGTCCCCCGAAATATGTGAAGCTGGTTTATAATATAACTATTGTTTGTAATATCTAAATTTTTAGTAGTATTTTGTTGTGTAATCAAAAGAACAATGTGCTAATTTGACATCATTAATAGGGTCGGAGCCTGACCAGGTTTGCAAGCTCAAGTGCGGTCGCAGCCAACTCTTCTTCAGGTGGTATCTTTAGCTTTTTCACTGGTGGAAGCTCTGCAAGTCTCCCGCCTTTGGATTTTCCACTTAAGGGTATTGAGATCCCACCATCTCTACCTGATCATGTCGAAACTGGCAAGACCAAGGTTACAACTCTCCCAAATGGAGTCAGAATCGCCTCCGAAACTTCAGCGGTAAGAGAGCGTTTACCTTAAAGTAGTTTAATTAAGTGCAAAAGACAACAAAGTTGTAGTTTTTTACTTAGGTCGCACAAATTGTTTTTTAAGGAGGTTTAGTCACTCAAGTATTTTCTCTTGCTTCGGTTTAGTAATTTTTTTATTTACAAAGTTCTGCAATCTCTATCAAGTAGCTACATAAATTGCGTGTTAATTGTATAGAGTAATATTGATGACATGGATGTCCCTTTTCGTGAAGTAGCTGACTCGACAATATGTCGTTAATTATATAGATGCCGCCAATATATGTAACCATTGATATAAGTTTCAGGTCAATTTTAATAATAAAAGAAGTATTCACGACACTGAAACAATCGGTGAAAACTGAGTGATATGACCTCTTGAATATTTTTTGAGTGACCTATGTGGAACAATGGTGAAACTTGGTTAAGTTAATACATATTGGCGTTTTCGCTTTAAATAAATGCTTAAGGTGGTAAGTTTATTCTTTCTAGTATATAAAATCATAATCGCTTGTTTTTTTCTAACAGAACCCTGCAGCTTCCATTGGTTTGTATGTGAATTCTGGTTCAATTTACGAAACACCAGCGTCATTTGGGGCTACACACCTTCTAGAACGCCTGGCCTTCAAAAGCACAGCTAACCGAAGCCACTTGCGTCTCGTGAGGGAAGTAGAAGCTATTGGTGGAAATGTTACAGCTTCCGCTTCTAGGGAGCAAATGGGTTACACCTTTGATGCTCTGAAGACTTATGTTCCTCAGATGGTAGAGTTACTTGTCGACTCTGCAAGGAATCAAGTTTTCTTAGACTGGGAAGTCAAGGAACAGGTCTGATCATATTTTTCTTGCTTTTGAGTGGATTGAAAAAGTGAAAGCTAATAATATTATATTGATCTGCAGATTGAAAAAGTGAAAGCTGAAATCAGTGAATATGCCAATAATCCAGAGGCCTTGTTGATGGAGGCGATTCATTCGGCTGGATACTCTGGTGCATTAGCCAATCCTCTTCTTGCCTCAGAAGGTTCACTTAACAGATTAGACAGCACCATATTGGAACAATTTGTAGCGGTGAGTCTTGGATCATGAGTTATTTCGATTGCTATATCTTGTATGCTGTGTTGAGGTGGCAAGCTGAGCGTGTTGGGTATTGGTCAAATTGGGGTACCTGTAACTCTTGTCCAAATGCGTCTTGGCATGGCGGATGTGCCAGGATGGCCGACAATCTACCTTTAGTTTTTTTTCTCTTGAAATTTAATAAATATATAATGTTTTATATATTATTTAAAAAGACCATAATGTTACAGACTTACAGTTCTAATCTAATTGCTTAAGTAAGTTGGTTTAGGAGTTATTTTGACATATATGACTCGTTCAACACATTTTTGTTTTACCTTAATAATTTTTCAGATTTAGTCATTTGAACCTTTAGGGGTTAGGTATAAAGTATAAACCCAAATCGACCTCATGACCTGTTTATATGATAAACGGTTCTAAAGTGCCACCTTTTATGTGATGATGTCAGTATTCTTTTAAGAGATCTCTTTACTAGGTATGCGCTCTTTTCGATCCTAAAGGTGGTCATATTTGAAATATTGTAGGAAAACTATACTGCTCCTCGGATAGTTCTTGCTGCATCCGGTGTTGAACATGAGGAACTTTTGAAATACGCAGAACCTCTTCTCTCTGACTTACCAGGCGGTGCTCAGGTTGCAGAGCCACAGTCAGTCTATGTTGGTGGTGATCATCGTGTTATGGCTGATACAGGGGTGTGTTTTCTAAAATTGTCCTCTCCATTATCAGTTTTTCAATGTTCTTTTTGTGCCCTTCTAATGCGATTACCATTTTATCCTCTGTTATCAGAGAACTAGTTTTGCTCTTGCATTTGAACTTCCTGGCGGCTGGCTTAAGGAGAAGGATGCCATGACTTTGACGGTTCTTCAGGTAGCCTGTCTATCTAGTTAGGATTTAAATTAACAAATCAAACTCTGTATCTCCTCCACTGGTTTGCATAATTCTCACATGTGTCCTTTTATAACACTCAAAGTATCATATCTATTCATTCAAGTGCATAAAATAAATTCGGTTAATTGAACAATGGATAGGAAAAACAATGTTAGTTATGTACACAATCATCTCAGTGCGTTATTTATTTATTTATTTATTTGGCGAAACAAGCTTATGTAAGTGTTTTGTAAGTTATATATGGAATGGGCAAATACGATATTATGAAAATCAAGGGATGAATGCGAAATTTTCAACTCTTTGAAGGGTAATTATTCAGGTTGGACTAATTTTTTCTTGAACATGATGAGATATCAACTGATAAGTATGCATATGCTATATTTGTAGATGCTAATGGGAGGTGGTGGATCTTTTTCAGCTGGGGGTCCTGGAAAAGGGATGTACTCACGGCTTTGTAAGTTACTATTCATACCCATATATGTGTGTGGTCTGCTTATAGCTTGTAGATAGAATGTGCTTTGGTCTGACTCTCTCATTCTCTATTTTTTATAATTGTGGTGAACAGATCTTAACGTCTTGAATGAGTACCCAGATGTGTATTCATTTTCAGCATTCAATTCTATCTACAACCACACCGCCGTTTTCGGAATCCAAGCTACCACTGTAAGATATCATTATAAGGGTTCAAATATTTATTTTCACGTGTTGCATTTAATATTTTGATAACTTTGATACAGAGCTCTGAGTTTGCATCGAAAGCCATTGATGTAGCAGCTAAAGAACTTATTGCGGTTGCCACTAACGGTGCAGGTATGCTTTTTGACATACCTTTACTAATTGTTTCATGTTCTGTGCTGCACCATATTTGATCAAAGTAGCAAATGGGTAACTTTTTTATTAATTTTAAAGACTATTATTATATCAAGTCATTGGCAGTTAATTTTCAAATAACAGATTTATGAAGCTGTATATGCTTTAGAATTACACTTCTGGTCCGTCCGACACTTTTTTCCGTTTCTTTTTAAGCTATTTTCAGTTTACACATTTGACCTATATTGGATAAATTGTAACCCAAAGTGCCCGATACATAATGGTTGTTATCTGTTTTTCAGTCCCCCAGAAACAGCTGGATCGTGCCAAACAGTCTACCAAGTCTGCCATTCTTATGAATTTGGAATCAAGAGTATGTAATTGGACAGCTAGCAACTAAACTAGCAGCATGAGTAGGTTAATTATGCTTATGATTTGTTTGTACCCTGCAGATGGTTGCTTCAGAAGATATAGGCAGACAGATATTGACATATGGAGAGAGGTAAAGCTATAATATTGCTAATCTGTCTATATTCTTTTGGTAACGTCCTTTGACATGTATTATAATCTATTTTATTTTCTGAACAGGAAACCCGTGGAGTTCTTCTTGAAAGCTGTAGATGAAGTAACAGCCAAAGACATTGCTTCCCTTGCACAGAAGCTTCTTTCCTCCCCGCTCACGATGGCTTCTCACGGAGATGGTAATTTTCTCTCTTCTTTGGAAGTTTTCATATATTTTTTTCAAATGTTTTTAAGCAATCTAATTTAATTTTCTATTTTTATGGCAGTTATTCACGTACCAACCTATGACTCTGTCAGCAGCAAATTCCGTTAATTTTGAGGGTTGCTTTGGCTTCAAAGCCACAAAGTTTGGCAGCAGTTGTTGTTGCTTGTTTTTGTTTTTGCTATTTCTAGACAAGAATAATTCAACGAAATGCCATTGCATTCCATCATTTTTGACCTCGGATTCAATCTTGTATCATTCCCTGTAACATTTTGTTGGAGTTGGATGTTTGTGCAATGGACTACAAACTTGTTTTTATGCAGTGGCTGTAACTGTTGGGTTTTAAATGTACACATAAGTATTATTTTCAGTGGAACTATTGTTAAAGCTAAATCATTATGAGGAAAGTTTCATACCAGAAATATGATTTCAATTTCATTAGACTATGTTCCTGTTGCACTCCTGAATTGGTAAATGTGCTGTGAACTCGAAATTTTTAAGTTCAACGAAAAAAATCTTTCAATTCATTTGCTCATTTATAAACGTGGATCGTAGCAAATACTGCACAGAATCCTTCTAATTAGTTGATTACTACTCATGCATGCTTTTCCAGGTTACTCGATTCCACAGTTATACTGCAATTATGTTGCTTACTCGGCATAACAAAAACAACCATTGAGGCACAAAAAGGCTTATTCATACAACAAAAGATAAGTCTTCGCTAACTAAATACAAACATAAACAAATACATTATATACACAAAGGTGATGCCAAGAAGGCATCCCTGTAGTTTTTCTTCTTTCTTCCATCATTATTTCTCATCGCCTGTCTTTACTAAAAGAACGGATAGCTATGGAAGCATGAAAAATAGTTCACTTTTTATCAAACTACTTTCATGATGCTTCAGAAACCGATTACTAAGAACTAACAAGCAGGTGTCTCCGTTAGTTTCAAACTGACAGGACTCGAGATACTGGAAGCTTTAAGAGATGCAAAGAGGCAAGAGAGCTTTGCTATCATTGGACTCGTTCTTGCCACCCTCGGAACAATTGCAAGTTCTTTCCCTTTTGACGACGGGCTATGGTACCCTTCCAAATCCGCTTTTGTTATCAGCACAACATCTCCTGAAGAAGCAGAAGCAGGGGTCTTTGACACTGATCGCCAGTGCTTGTATTCTTGAACCGCCTGCATACCATATACATTTTTTAGAATAAAATTTGAAAATTTATGTATCAAGGATAGGATGGTGACTGACCTTCCATTGAGATGGTGCCAATAGCACTCTAGGCCGCCTAGACCGCACATATTCCAAAGCAGAAACCGGGGTCATGTTTTTGTATTCAACCTGCAAAATGTTAATCGACTCATCTATAAAATGTCTAGTACTTGTTAAAAGACTACAATGGTCCTTACAAAAATTGTTGTCAAATAATTTTTATTTAAATAAAGAATCAGGGCTACCAAATAACAAAGTACAATCGTTGTACTCCTTCCTCTCCCAGCTTTGCAGTGCACATATGTGGTTTTACCACGAGTTGCATTCCCTGTAACCAAAACACGACGGATATACAAAGTCAGTGTCATAAAAATAATATTTAAGGATTAGTTGGAAAGTAACTATACTCACGGTGAATAAAATTAACAGCTCGATCAATGTCCACAAACGACGGAGCAAACAAGTAGTCTCTGGTTGGAATAACGAGATTGTCAATGCCATAAGCCTGTAACATAACACAAACGTGAGATAAACAAACAAAAAAAAAAGTAATCAAACATCAATCATGATTAAACTTACGCGATATAACGACGTGGGAACTAGTGTCTCATATGGCTCGTTAAGAGTAATGACACCACCAACATCAAGCTCCTTCAATCGAGGAACATCTTTAGGGAAAGGAACAGCACCCAACAGAATAAACTGTTTCGAAGTCAAAAAACCACCATCAACAAATTTTCAAGTATCAATAATCAATTACTTAAAAAACCAGTTAGATTTTAATAGTATATATTACTCGTTATTAAGAAAACTAATCCAATAAGCTATCTATAAAATTTACTTAATCACTAGAAACATGTTACTTATATTAGATAGTCAAACACTCTTTCTATTCACCAAAACCTTACTCAAGGTAAATTTTCTATTAGGTCATAATAAGCCGAAAAGTTTCAAAATAAGCCACAAAAAGTGATCTTATTAAACATAAGCCCAAAATCAAATAAGCCATAAGCCGAAACACCTTAATAACCAATCCTAAACACCTTAAAAAAACATCAAATAACAACAATAATTTAAAAAAAAAAAAAAAAAAAAAAAAAACATATAAAAAAGATGTTTAGACCTGATCAACTTGGTCCCACCAACGAAACTCAGATTGAATCTTATTCCTGCAAACATTATACAAAAGTGTCGGATAAAACAATATCCTAGCTCCTGCACCAACTAAGACCCTCTTAGCATCAACGCTCACGATCATCTGCTTTTTATAATCACTTTCAACCGTCCGATCAATATTAGAATTATCATCTAGATCCTCGATCTTCATCATGTGACTGATCTTAACCAAACTTCAAATAACACTAAAATCCTAACACCAATAAAGTCAAATAAAATATTATTCGATTGTGTAAATTGAGACGTGATTGCTTTCTTGATTATTGTACTGATTTGGAATTGCTTTTTGATGACATGGTGAATTGAAAATATGGGATTGATTCAAAGTGAGGGATGGATATTATTATTTGGGATTTTGAAAAAGAGGGGATTTTTAGTGTGTGTGTGTGTGTGTGAGAAAATGGAAGGAAATGGAAGGTACGTGTGTGTATATGTGTTTGGGGTTAATTAGTGAGTTAAGTTAACCAAATACGTATTGTCGACATGTCACCCCAAACGTAATCTCTCTACTTTTGTAGTTTTGTGTTCGTATTTTATACGAAGAAATTTGTCACGTTTTACAATGTTTTTAATTTTTTTAAATAATGCGAATAATTGCTTAATCAGTCTATTATATGCATTATTTAGTAAAATATAAAGCAACATACATAACATTATAAAACATGGCAAGTTCGTTACAGTTTGAAACACTTATTCCCTTTGCGTTATTCTAATATAATAAATGGAATAATTGTTTGAAAATATAATGAACTTGACACGTTTTACAATGTTGTGTATATTTTACTAAATAATGCACACAATAGACTGATTAGGCAATTATTCGCATTATTTAGTAAAATTAAAAGCAACATACAAAACATTGTAAAACGTGGGAAGTTCGATACATTTTCAAACAATTATCCCTTTATATGACTATCGTAATTTTTTCAAGGTTGCAAAAATCACGAATGATAGTTGGTCGGTCGATTTTTTTATAGCTTGTAATTAGTTTAGATGGGATTAGTTAGTGATTAATCGGATTGTCATTTTCGAATTTTTTTGATATTTTCAACGAGTTTTAGATATCTACGACAAGATTATAAGTGAGTAAAATAAGTTGTAATAAATACAAACAACTACTATAAGTGATTAAAACAAGATTATGGTGTGTTTATGGTATTACCAACAAGATTTGCACGTTTTTATAAGTTTTACCACCGTTAACCACCATTGGCTACCCTTGACCAATTTGCACAAATTGAAAAGGTTGGTAGCCGATCAGCGTCTAAGCGACGATTAGTCGGCCTTGTAGACCTTTTATTCAACACTGCTTTTTTGCGTCTCAAAGTTAAACTTACAATCTTGAACATACGAGAATTGTGAAATGGTTTGTTCAAATACAAGGTTAAATTTTGGTATCTCGCTCAATTTTTCGTAGATAAAAAGTGAGTTGAGTTTCATTTAGACTATGGGTATGTTTGGCGACAAGTTTTTTAGAGCATTTAGCATTTTATATTAAAGCTTGTTTGGCAACAAGCATTTAGCATCTTTGTTTTGTTTAAATGTTACTTTTCTGAATGCTCATTTCTCAAGCATTTAGCATTTAGCCTTTTTGTTTTGTTTAAATGCTACTTTTATAATTACAGCTACATTACCAAAAGGAATTAAAAAAAAAAAAAAACAAAAACAAAAAAACCACTACTAACTGCTACCTAACTACTACCGCTCGTTTCACCAAACATACCCAATAGCTAACCATTTTCACGTCAATGACGCATTATCATTGCATATCACCAAAAAAGTGAAGTAATGACTATCAAAATGAACACATAAAAACATCACACTTTATATAAACATACAACCACAACCAAATCTGGGGACTGCACCCTGTTTGGGAGGAGGCGTGTTTATAAGGGTTGGCGCGTCGTGATGGTGGTGGTGACTAGGGATGTCAAAAAAGCCGACCCGGACCCGATTAAGCTTATTCGGTTCGGGTTACTCATGTCAAAATTTTAATTCGGGTTCAGGTCGACCCGATTGACCGGAACAAGTTTTTTTTTTTTTTTTTTTTTTTTTTTTTTTTTTTTTTTTTTTTTAATACATTTTTATGATTATCTATCAAAACTAATACACATAGGCAATTTTATTATTATTTTACTCATATTCAAGGTGATCCGAACTCGAATGGGCTCGATCTGAGTTGACCCGACCCAAATTAACCGAACCCGACTAACCCGAATTCAAATATGGTTGGGTTCAGGTATTTATTGTTAGCCTAACCTGAGATTGACCCAAACCGGCCCGATTAACACTCTACCGTTACATTGCGTGTGTACTTTTCTAAAATGTGCTCAAAATCATACATTTTTTTGTTTATATAAAAGTAAAGTTAGAGATTAATTAATTAAAAATTGCATTTAACTATAGTAATTTATGAGTGTATTTAATGAGAATTAAATGCATTTAATTATGAAAAATTTGTGTTTAACATACATACTTTAAATGTTTTTGAAGACATATGTATGGTAGAAAAACTCTTTGAGATTTGACAAATCACAGTGATGGATTTCGCAATTTACTCTTTTGAAAGTGGTATAATTTCGTATATATTCGATTTAAACATGAAAATGTCATATATAAAATACATGTTTCGAATGTATAATGTACGATGTATTTAAAGCATGTTTTGGGTAAATATGTTTTTATGGTGTTTTAGTTGGGTATATATGAAATTGAGAAAATAGGACCGATATATTAAGTATTAATAAGATGTTAACTATATATTATGTAACTTTTTCATTTCTTAAAATTTGAAAATAATAATTATTTAAAACAAACAACTAAAACGGTAAGATGAGCCATTTAAACTTGGAGACTCGAAATAACGTCTTAACGTAAAGTATTCATCACTTGAGATGCGTCTTATTTAACTTTTACTTCTCTTGTCTTAAAATAATAGTTCATCGACAAAAAACACATAATTTAAGAAAATCATTATTATTAAAGTTTTTTTTTGTTTTTTTTTTTTGTTTTCTTACTTACTTACTTAGTTTTTGTGAATGTCAGTTTTACCAATAACTATTTAATTATAACTTCTTTAAAGTTTGCATTAGTAATAATCTGATCTCAGCTGAAAGTAATACAATACGCTTGATCTGAATTTCCTATATATTTTTGAATGTGAACACATTTAGTTTGAGATAAACTTGATCTGAATTTCCTATATATTTCCTATATATTTTTGAATGTGAACACATTTAGTTTGAGAAACTGAAAAGGAAATGTGTATAACATTTGAGACGGAAGAATAATGCTGATTTATACATTTGATTTTGTCACATACACTACTACAAAAATGGCCATAGAGCCCGGTTAAAAAGTGTCATAGAGCCCGGTTTTGCCTGCGGGCTCAAAAGGGGGGGGACTCTATTCGGAAGGCATATAGAGCCCGGTTTTAAAAACGGGCTCTATTTGTTGTTATAGAGCCCGGTTTTGTTCTTAAAAACATGGCTCTATGTGAATTAAAAAAAAAAAAAAAAAAAAAAAAAAAAAAAAAAAAAAAAAAAAAAAAAAACTGTGCCAGATAATTTCAGCCTGAATTTGTTGCTGTTCTTTTCCGAAATGAACATAGTATTGATTCAAATAAGGAAGATCCATTGACATTATAACTTTACAACTCAGTACTACTGATATACATTTAGCTTGCCTACCGTATGACTACTCTTACAAAGAATACATCCGAAAAGATACAAGCCAACTTTATTAACTACTTGAACATAAATGAAAGTAAAACATACACGATTGACATCACTGTAAGTCTCGTTATTGTCACTGCCTTAGAATAACTCGACACAAACAGATGGGGTTTGATGAAGTTGATGTCGTCCCCAACCTGCCTTTAGAATTGAGAATCACGCCACATGACAAATAAATAATAAATCGTGACTTTACCATCCAAGTACATGCCCAAACAGTGGAGAGAAATCCAGGAAATTCAGAAGATGATTGACGAAAAAATCCACATTGCAGCCTCGAAGCCAGTCTTGACTGTCAAATACTTCTTCTAAAACTACATAAAAGATGTAAAGTATCTTTTATAAGGTGAATATTTGTGTGGCAGAAAAATGAGAGCAAAGCAAGTATAATAAGCGACTGTAATTGCATCTAGGACATCCCAATACCATAAGAGTTACAAGTTGATAGTACAAACCTTTATCATCACGCTGAGTAAAAACAAAATAGTCTTATTGTCCATAGATTTGGGACTTATTGTTGAGACGACCACCTCCAGAAGTTCAGGAGCAACCTCCAGAAGTTCTGAAGCAGTAACACTTAGGAATCGCAGCTTGTCCAAGGCATCGCTTGCATTGCTGAAGTACGAAAGTTTTTTGATTATAAAAGAATGTTAGATGATTTACAAAAAGGCATGAAAAAACTTCATAGAAAGCTGAGTGTGTAACTCTTGATACGCATTATAATTACACCAAAAAGTAAGCTAAATTGCAAAGTTTCTGTAAATATTTAAGACTTGCCTGACAAGTGCTCCAAGAAACACCTCTTTGTTGCTATAAAAACTGTTAACAATGAGGTCCATAAGCCGATATACCCGCAACAGAACATAAACCATCATGCTATTGAATGATATCAACACCTCTTTGTATTAATCACTGATTATGTCTATCATTCAAAAGATTAAAAGAAAAACGGAGTAATTAGTAAACTCACAAAAACACTAACCCAGGTTGCAAGAAGCGCAATAAGCCACTTTATGCTCTAAATCCCAAATCTACCCCAACAAACGGATGATAGCATGTAGAAAGAACCAAAAAAAAAACTTCAATTTTTTGTCTTTGCTAGTGTGCGGCTCACTACTACATAAAAGCCCATAGAGCCCTATTGAAAAGCAAATAGTAGTTCAACAATATGCTTAGTGTTTAGTTCCAGATAATATAAAACTTGGCATCATAGAGAATTCACCCAATCAATAACTCCAATATTTGTTCAGTTGGCTAAATGTCAAGTTACCTAGTCAATTATTGAATACATGGTAGGAATTACCTTCCAACAAAGTCAATGATGAGAATTCAAGCTAACAAACTTGAAATAAATCTAAAGCAATAACTAAATCCCAGATCCAAAATACCATGAAGCACCAAATACTGGATTATGGGAGTACCTGAAAAGACATGGTTAGGAAAAAGTCCAATGTTAAGAAGAGAAGTAGTCTATAACAGAAATTGATTATTTCCGCTTGAAGTACATGATCGTTTCAATATAAACATTGAGAAATTAAGTCTTTATTCTGAAATCAGTGTCAATTATAGATTTCCAAAGTCGTTTTCAAGATTACTTTGAATTATATATAGATATGTATGCTCGAACTTTTCTAGTACCTGAACAAATTAATCACATGTAAAGAGGAAAGTATCACTTTGAATTATATATGGATATGTATGCTCGAACTTTTCTAGCAATTTTTCTATTAATCACATGTGGTAGTGATAGTACACACCTCCGGAAAGAGGTAACCAGGTTGAAGTTTAGCAATATTCGTATTACGGGCAACTTGTGTCTTGTAAGCTGAAGAAACAACACAAAGAACTATCAGAGTAACAATACTGTAAATAAAAGAATCACCTAAACAAGAAATAATAATGGGAGACCCTAAATAAACATTTGAGGTCAAATAAATGCCAGGGTTACATAATTGTGTTTAACATAAACAGTTGGTAGTAAGCTGTGTGCAAAGCCCAGATATACACCATATGATTAACTTCTAACTAAATTATAAAATTAAACCATATGTTCTACTCAGATCCCTAATTATAAACAAACTAAGATTTCAATTTAAAATTGTAACTATAAATAAATAAAGAATGCAAACCTTGAGAAAAAAATTAACAAATTTAACAGATAATGGTGGTACCGGAGGAGTTAAAAAAATCGGACAAACAACCTCTTAATTTAAACCATCAACACCTTGAATTTATGATTACATGAATGTTATAGCAAGAGTGTATACCTGATTGTTTGAAAATTTTCAGACACAAGCAGTCAATGGGAATAAGTAAAAAGTGGTTTGGGGTGTATGTGATGTGGCTTTGGTAGGTGAAAAGAAGAAAAGAAAGCAAAATGAAAAAGTTAGGAGGGAGAAATCCCGCTCAGCTCAAAATGAAAAATCAAACAAATAGAGCCCGGTTATTTTCTTTAGAACATGACTCTATGTTGTGGTTGTAATAGAGCCCTGTTTTTTAATTTTGTAACCGGGTTCTATGCTCTTGAATTTGATGGAAACCTTTATAAAGCCCTTTTTTTTCTAAAAACATGGCTCTATTAGGGGGGCTCTATTCTAAATTTTGTAGTAGTGATATTACAATATTATGTTTGGTCATGTCACTAGTGATGTCTTTCTAGTCTCACAAATCATTTTTTTTTCCCTTAATAACGTTTAGCCTCAATAACATGAGAAAGTGAGTAGTTGTCAACTGAATCCAATAACATGAAGCGAATGGGGACACGTATCAACCACCATTCATAGTGCTTTAACGAGCAATAGTGCATAGTGTAATGGATTAATGGAAAGAGTTGATGACTTTATTCTTACATGTGCAAACATGCAGTATGGTTAACTTTAACTTGCTCCGTATAAATGTATAATTTACATCGTGTCGTGGTAGAACTAAACTTAAGTATATGTTCGTCTTCAGTTTACAATATATTAGACTAACAAGCTTTAGTGTTCATGTTTCAAGCGTTGAGCAAATAAGCTTGCTTTTGTTTGTGTACGCTTATGGCTTATCCGTTAAAATAGGGTTTCATTTCTATAATTTGTGTCGTCTTGCTGAGTATATTATCTTCATCTCATAATAAATAAATGTCCATTTTGCTATTAGCTTGTTTGAATATAAATGTATATGTTTTTAAATATTAACCAATCAAAACAATAATTTAAAAAGAATTATGTTAATTGGTCAATAGTAAACTTTAAATACAATGTGACACATACATACTAAGCACTTGTTATGGGGACGAAAGAGCGTACCATTATAAAATGGGGGCAATTTCATATCTCCCTTTCTTTTAGTTGCAAATTTCATATATACTCAAACATGCATTGAAAACATTATACATTATGCATTCAATATTTGCACTTTGGGTATTGATTGCTCAATTATAGTATATAGTATTAGTATCGAGGAGATCCGCAAGAAATACGGATCACCCGAGTCGTATCCCAACGAAGGTGTGAAAGGAATCTTGAATTATCGATTCGTGAAAACCATGTCGTGAAAAGTGATAAATGTGAAAATAGTGAATGAGAACTCAAATAATGACAAGTAATCACTAATAATGCAAGATGTACAAGCTACGTATGCACAAATGATTAAAAATCTAAAAACGGAAAATCAATTGCGATTTTTAAAACGTAACGTACAAATTAAAACGTAACTTTTATTGAAAAATTATCCTACAAATGTGAAACAATTTTCTAAAAATCTTAAACAACTAAAAAGAATTTTCAGAAAAAGAAAAATATTTTTTTGACTTTTTATTTATTTTCTATGAATTAATTTCTATTTTTGGAATTAAAAAGTAATTAAAAAGAAAAGAAAATGTAAAAATAAAT
This sequence comes from Artemisia argyi, assembly GCA_030686995.1. Classification (NCBI taxonomy): domain Eukaryota; kingdom Viridiplantae; phylum Streptophyta; class Magnoliopsida; order Asterales; family Asteraceae; genus Artemisia; species Artemisia argyi. Next base: position 157,021,554 of record CM060677.1, on the reverse strand, counting down.
GGGAAAAATATAAAATCAACTTTGAAAAATCTAAAATATTAGAAAAGAATTATCCAAAATATTTTTGGATTTTTAATGGCTTTTTTCTGATTTTTTATTGATTTTTATTGATTAAAAAGTATTTAAAAATGATTAAAAACTAAGAAAAATAGTAAAACAACTCAGAAAAATATGAAAAATTTACAGAAAATCTAAAATATTATAAGGAACTTGGAGAAAATTTTTGAATTAAAAATAAGTTGCAGAAGTGCTTATTGGGTAGAAAACAGCTTCTCACAAGTGCTTATTAATAAGCACTTGTGACCAAACTGTATGAAACTGTTATCACATACTTAATGTACTCAAATAAACTCTAAAATAGCAAATTCAGTTCATAAGAAGCTCAGGAACAAAGGTACCAAGTAATAAGCAGTCTACAATAAGCCAATGAATAAGTAGTACCAAAACAGAATAAGCTATAAGCTAAGGTACAAAGTAAATCACTTCCAAACACTTGACTAAACTCAAAAATACCAAAAATGCTCAGTAAACAAGCTGTATGAAAACTAGCATGCCTAATGATGCGTGGGAATCGCACCTTGCTTTACCTCTCGAGGGATCTCGCGAGGCTTACAACCCCCACCAGGCAGTGTACCTGATCGTTGTAGTATAGTATAGTGACAAGTACCGGGGGATTGATCGTTCAGCTTAGGAATAGTGTCGCTAGGATTAGAAAACCTAATTAATAGTTCTAAAGGTGAGGGATGATTATTTTTGTATTTTTATATTTTATGAAAGCAATTAAAATCTCGGGTTTTGAAGGAGTGGGCGGAATTAGTTGCTAATCAACTAACCCAAAGCTAAGATGCAATCAAAATAAAATAATAAAAATGAAATTAAACTAATTAAACTAATGTTGTGAGCAGTGGTTGGAGAAATTGTGTTTACTTAGACTTCACTACTCCCTAGATATCTTTTACATGTTAATTACTTGTTACACTTGTATGAATGACGGGTTGTATTCCTTAATACCATTCGTGGGGTGGCATACATAACTCCCCAACTCTATGAGCTCTTATCTCCTCCTACACCATGACCCAACACAACTATAGGGATTGTAAACAGTGGCTCATGCATTAAATACAACTAATAAAGACCTAGTACGCCTCGGTTCATGTTCTTAAGACGTTCAAGCATGTTACCATTTGGAGATCTGCCAGTTTTCTTAAGCCTAACATATAAATCATTCATTCAAAACAAGAATAGACAAGTAATCAACACATAATCAACATCTAGGTTTCATTAGATCTAAGCAAACACAAGAGAGATCTAGCCTAGCATAGTAGAATTGAGATAAGAACAAGAGATAAACAACCAACACATAGACATATTGATTGAATTGAAAGTACACTTATCTCAATTACAATGCAAGGTCTCAAGGGTTTGGAACCCTTGAAAAACCTGTGAAAGAGGCACCAAAATCGTCTTTAGGGTTTCACTAAAACTTCTCTCTTTTTTTGAAAAAACTAGAAAACTATATATAGGAAAATCGTTCTGACGGCGTCAAGAGTTAAATCTGACGCCGTCACCTCGCCGCCATAAACTTCCTCGGACGCCCTAGATCCACTTGTGACGGCCTATGTGACGCCGTCACCACCTTCGGTATTTTATTCTTAGCCACTTTGACGCCGTCACCTCTACATCTGACGCCGTCACCACCTTCGATATTTAATTCTTCATGTCTGACGCCGTCAAGCTTTTGGTCTTGACGCCGTCACCTTGTATCTTCAGCTTGGATTTTTGGTACTTTGTCGTTTTCTTCACTTTATGCTCAAAAAACGTCCAAAATAGCCTCTTTTCCAGAATTCACTCTCCAAACACCTAAAATCACAAAAGGAACGATTTAGGGCAATATTTGATCAAATAAAGTCGGATTCGGGCTTAAATGACCCCCTAAAAATGGATCATTTTTCGCCTCATCATATACCTTTACACTTGAGATTTGCTTGTCCTCAAGCAAATGAGCTTTTATTCTGCTCAAAAGACAAGTTAGGGGTCATTTAACACTAATATAAAAGTAATTACAACAAATAATCGTTCCACTAAAGACCAATAGACAAGCACGGAGGTCATACACAAGCACCTCACAAATAGTGTTTAGATACTCACATCTCTCGGGTGTAATAAAGTAATATAACATTATCGAAATGGAAGATATCTCTCACTACCTGTCATAGCAAAATAGATTACCATAAGCTTGGGAAAGGATCAAACCTCCACCACATGGCGTAAGCACCTAGGATAAACTATCAAAGAGGTCTTTTAAAAGGGTTGTAACGTTAGGTATAGGGATATGAATTACACGGTTTTGTTGGATAAAGGGAGTTTTACTGGTGGCGAGTTAACAATCTTAGTTAATTACATGTACAAGATGGCGTTGCTAAGCCAAGACTAGACTCGACTTAAGCTAATAAATGAAAAATAACAAAAACATAAAATGAACATAAAATAAAAACGGGATGGTAGTCCGTATGTTTTTTCTCTTTTTTTTTTTTTTTTTTTTTTTTTTTTTTTTTTGCATACACTCTTACCCTACCATCCAAAAGAATACATCATAGGGGTTTGAGAATTCCCCTTACACTTGAATCTTTACATACTTTACATTAAACTAATCTAATGACTCGAATTAAGAAAATTAAAACACTTTGAGCACTTTTAAGATTAACGCACGTATGGGGGTAATAAATGATGTTCTTCCCCATTACTCCATAAAATAAGTACTTACCCATGAGTCCCAATCGTCCCAAAACAATATGTACAAGGATATGACTCGACTTAGCAACCATGTAATCAATTAGAAAGTTAACTTAGGGTTTAACAAATAACAATAATGCACTAAAAATGAGCGCATACACGGAAGGCTAAGGCGATTTGGTTGTACATTTAAGTGGGGTGTAACAAATTCTTCCTTTAAGTAAAATGCTTAAAGTTAGAAATGAAAAGATAGGCTCGGAGGGGTGTACTAGGGGTATCGTGTACTAAAAATGAGTACAACGCTAAGGGTGTGGGAAAAATTAGTTGACTTAACTAGCCAAGTAATATGACTTAAATGGTCAAGTAATTATAATACGGGTTTAACACAAGGGTGATCCTAATGCCTCTTATCATGTAGTAAATCCTACTAGACGAATGTAGTCTCACTAGCGGTCTCGGGATGCATCACTAACGCAAGTTCTAGAATCTAAATGCTACCGGTACACTCATAAGCACTAATAATGAATGCTTTTCCTATCAAATCTAAAGGCGAACCTCACATTTTTTGGTGGAAAATTTTTCTGAATATACGGTTATGTGCTAGTCATACAATCTCCTATCCATGAGACGCTTGCTATGGCTAAAGTTTCACTCCTGAATGTTGTAAAAAATTTTAAATTTGGCACTAAAATTACACTAACAAGTATTTCTCATAGTTTTATTACTCATCTACTATCAAACAAAACAAACTCAAGCGAAAGTGCATATGTAAGGTATCATCTTTTTACCCTCCCCTTACACTTAAGATGAACATTGTCCCCAATGTTCAAGTAAAGAATGTAAAAGTTAAAAAAGTAAAGAGAATGAAATCAAATACTCCCCTGATTCGCTCGGTATGGATTTTAGTTGACCAGGTTAAATCTTCTTCCAAGAAAACGAACAATCAAAGCTTCCCTTCCAGAATATAAATCATCTTCTTGTCACAAATAACCTGTAAATCCTGACAAAAGTAGACAAGGCAACCTTGCGTAAAATCGGCGGCATCCTATATAAGTTACTAAATCCTAGAAAACAAAGTAAGATATAATGCTTGTGGAATGAAGTTTGCAGATTTCCTGGAGATTATAAAACTTAATAATTCACAAAAACCATAAGACTCCGTTAGAAAAACAAAATCGGTAAAATTTCCAGATTTTTGACTCCTGACGCCGTCAAGAGCAATTCCCTGACGCCGTCAGAATGAACCTGCAGAAATCCTTATGTTAAGTTTCCGGAAAATTTCTGGAAAAACTTTGTCCTACTTCCTGGAAAATCCTGCAAAACTTCATTATGACTCAATACAAGCATTTGACTCTAACAAATACGAATATACATGTTCATTTAATATTGTGGAGAATCATGATCGGTTTGTTTCTTAAAAACATATTTGGGGTTTCCCCTTACACTTATCTTTTGCAAAAATACCTCTAGGTTGAAGTTAAGACTAGGCTAAACAACATAATAAAGTATTTCCACCTTTTTTTTTTTAGTAGAGAAACATGATCAACCAACAATAAAAATAAAACATGCATACGGAAGAAAATAATAATCAAACAAATAAAAATCACACAAAACATGGGTTGCCTCCCAAGAAGCGCTTTTCTTTATTTACGAGTCTTGTAGCTAGACTCAAAGTCGTGGGTTACTACGTGATTTCATCATTGGTTCCGTTCTCCGATTGTAGATATTCCTTGTAGGAACCAATCACCCTATTTCTAACATACTCTACTCCTCTACGTCTATCCTCATCATTCCTATAATAAGCCGCTTGCTTACGTTCCTTTTCGACATTAGAGAGAAGGCGGTATTGCTCAATCTTGTAGGGCATTTGATAAGCAACCTCATCATTCTCTTCCTTGAATCTAACTATCCCTAACGTCGGATCATAACTCATCCTAGTGGCCTCAACAAATGGTTTCCCAAATATTATTTGACTTAGGCAAGCATCTATCACCGGACGCGTGTCTTCTACTATCATAAAATCAATCTCATAGGTGAGATTCCCTATAATCACATGTACTCCCTTAACTCTTCCTGCAAAATTACTTATCCAACTTTTACCGGGCATTATCCTAAAATTGAGTTGCTTCTTCATCACCCAATTGTAATAAGTCCTAGACATGATGTTCACGGGAGATCTAGGGTCTATGTAAGCTTTCCATACATGCATGTGCCCGATATTGCATGGGATGTTAATGTTAGAGGGGTCTCCCATTTTGATCAGGGGATCGCCAAAGATATATGTTGTCTCGGGACTATCGAATAAATACTTATGGTATTCCCGTTCTTCCTTGGTTGACAACTTATCAAAATATTCCTCTATAGGTTCTACCTCCTCTAATTCCTCATCCTTATTAACCTCAACTTCCCTACTCTCATCCTCACTATTGGCTTCTACTCTAACTTCATCTTTGTCACTCTCCTTTATCTCCCTATCTATCGGCTTAATGGTGACAACATTGACAAAGTGGACATGTTTGGATGATGAGGGGTCCTTAGCTTGGATTCCACTATTGGTGTCCCTAGTGTCCTTCCTAGGTGTGGCTAATGTTTGGTTGTTGAGGGCTTTCAACAAGTTGTCGATCTTGTTGGTCATCTCCGTTTGTTGTTGGTTGAATTCGGTTTCAAACCTAGCTATGCGAGCTTCTTGAGATGCCATAAATTTCGACATCAATCCTTCAAGATTGTTGGTACTACCATAGTTGTTAGAAGGATTGTTGTTGAAGGTACGGTTGGATGGTGGACCGTTTGATTGGTAACGATTAGGTGGGTTGGATGAATTGGGTTGATTTTGTTTCCACCTAAGGTTTGGGTGATTTTTCCATGAGGGGTTATATGAATCACCGTATGTGTTTGGCTCGGGCTTGAAAGTGTACCACTTATCTCCCGCTTCGTCGGTACGCGTGGATGCGTAGTCCGCAAAAGCTGTTCCGGGGAGTTCCACACAATCACGAGTGTCATGGGGACCACTACATAATTCGCATGAAGAAGTGATTTTGTTCACTTGGCTTGAATGCTTCGGAGCTTCGTAAGATTTCATGAGAAACTTGACTTGGTCCTCAAGTTCCATGATCCTACGGTCGGGAGTGCTTGAATTATTCGAAGGCAAAGATATTGCCTTGACCGTTTTGTTCAAATCACGGGGATCATTCCAACTTTCGTTGTCATAGAGAGCAAGATCTTCTATGAGTTCCCATGATTGTTCCGCACTAAGATCACGTAGCTTACCACCGGCCGATTGGTCAATGGTTCGCCTCGTGGAGATGTCGATATGGTCATAGAAAATTTGGACTTGGAGCCAAAGATCTATGCCATGATGAGGGACTTTTTGGAGTAAGTCCTTGAAACGAGTCCATGCTTCATAAAGAGATTCATTTTGACGTTGTTGAAACATCAAGATGTCATTCCTAAGTTTAGTAGTTCTCCCCGGTGGGAAAAATTGAGCAAGGAAACGAGTGGTGAGATAATCCCATGTGGTGATGGATCCCGCGGGTAAACGCTCAAGCCATTGACTAGCTTGATCCCGTAGAGAGAATTGGAATAGGCGTAAACGGGTAGTCTCTCTAGTTTCAACACCTAGGTCTATGGAATCTACGATTTTGAGGAAGTCCTTAAGGTGTTGGTTTGGATCTTCGGAACGAAGTCCATGGAATGCACATCCGCTTTGCACCAACCGGATGGTGTCGGATCGCAAGGGGGTCACATTGGCTCCGGTGAGCTCAATGGTGTTTCGGTAGCCTTGGTGGCTAGGTCGGGAATACTCTCCTAAGGTTCGGAGCCTAAGGGGTTCTAATGGTGGGTTTTGTTGTGGTGGGATGATGGGTTCAAAGATGTTACCACCTTCCATGATGTCGGATGGTAAAGATTACGAACAAAGGCACGAAGAAATAAGATAAACTAAAGAAGACCTAAAAATAAAAATAAAAATCTTACTAGAAAGGAATCTAGCAAGTAGACCTAATAAAAAGAAATCCTAACCTAGACAATAACTATTCCCCGGGCTGCGGCGCCAAAAACTTGATGCGTGGGAATCGCACCTTGCTTTACCTCTCGAGGGATCTCGCGAGGCTTACAACCCCCACTAGGCAGTGTACCTGATCGTTGTAGTATAGTATAGTGACAAGTACCGGGGGATTGATCGTTCAGCTTAGGAATAGTGTCGCTAGGATTAGAAAACCTAATTAATAGTTCTAAAGGTGAGGGATGATTATTTTTGTATTTTTATATTTTATGAAAGCAATTAAAATCTCGGGTTTTGAAGGAGTGGGCGGAATTAGTTGCTAATCAACTAACCCAAAGCTAAGATGCAATCAAAATAAAATAATAAAAATGAAATTAAACTAATTAAACTAAGGTTGTGAGCAGTGGTTGGAGAAATTGTGTTTACTTAGACTTCACTACTCCCTAGATATCTTTTACATGTTAATTACTTGTTACACTTGTATGAATGACGGGTTGTATTCCTTAATACCATTCGTGGGGTGGCATACATAACTCCCCAACTCTATGAGCTCTTATCTCCTCCTACACCATGACCCATCACAACTATAGGGATTGTAAACAGTGGCTCATGCATTAAATACAACCAAAAAAGACCTAGTACGCCTCGGTTCATGTTTCTTAAGACGTTCAAGCATGTTACCATTTGGAGATCTGCCAGTTTTCTTAAGCCTAACATATAAATCATTCATTCAAAACAAGAATAGACAAGTAATCAACACATAATCAACATCTAGGTTTCATTAGATCTAAGCAAACACAAGAGAGATCTAGCCTAGCATAGTAGAATTGAGATAAGAACAAGAGATAAACAACCAACACATAGACATATTGATTGAATTGAAAGTACACTTATCTCAATTACAATGCAAGGTCTCAAGGGTTTGGAACCCTTGAAAAACCTGTGAAAGAGGCACCAAAATCGTCTTTAGGGTTTCACCAAAACTTCTCTCTTTTTTTGAAAAAACTAGAAAACTATATATAGGAAAATCGTTCTGACGGCGTCAAGAGTTAAATCTGACGCCGTCACCTCGCCGCCATAAACTTCCTCGGACGCCCTAGATCCACTTGTGACGGCCTATGTGACGCCGTCACCACCTTCGGTATTTTATTCTTAGCCACTTTGACGCCGTCACCTCTACATCTGACGCCGTCACCACCTTCGATATTTAATTCTTCATGTCTGACGCCGTCAAGCTTTTGGTCTTGACGCCGTCACCTTGTATCTTCAGCTTGGATTTTTGGTACTTTGTCGTTTTCTTCACTTTATACTCCAAAAACGTCCAAAATAGCCTCTTTTCCAGAATTCACTCTCCAAACACCTAAAATCACAAAAGGAACGATTTAGGGCAATATTTGATCAAATAAAGTCGGATTCGGGCTTAAATGACCCCCTAAAAATGGATCATTTTTCGCCTCATCACCTAATATGCTATTCAGCTTTAATGTTCTATGCCACTAACTTTGCAGACTAACATAAGCTCTCAAATAAGCACTAATTTGTAATCTAATGGGGGCAAATGCTCTACTGTACCACTGAGTGTCTCTAAATCCTAAAAGCCTTATCAATTAAACCCAATTGATCCTCTAAAATTACTCAAGTTCAACAGCTTAAACTGAGTATCATGCTGAAAACTGTTGACATTTTGAAATGCTAATCTAATTGACTAAATCCAATTTCAAGCTACTAAATCTACTACTACTTGTATTGTTAAGCTACAATTAAGCTGAATTAAGCTAACTAACTCTAAATTGTACCTAACACTACAATCACACCAACTGATTCAAATTGTCCAAACAGTTAACTAATTTTGAATACTAACTTTGACTTTTAGATAAACTAGCCTACTATTTTATTATCTATTAGTTAATTACTATCCTAATGTGATCTACTTGTGAAGCTTATACTAAAAAACAACAACAACTACACTCAGCACAACACAGATCCAAACACCCCCTTAATAGACAGTTAACACTAAGAAACTATGAAATAATCTTCTAAACACCAAACCAAAGATCCACTAAGCTACAATAACAATAACAAAAGCTATTCCAACAATCAAACACAACTGTTACTACAGAAACTCAGAAAATCAAATGTATACTAAATCTTAATCAAATTCTATTGTAATTATTGAAAATGAAACTTACTATCCACCCTTAGCATGAACAGAGGGTTTTCCACAGATGCCTATCTTTAGATAGGCTAAGCTCATCCAGATTCCAACTTAGCATACCAAAAATTCCATGAATCACCACCTGTTGACTTTTGTTGACTTTTTATGAGAAATGAACAATTACTTGATAACAACTAACAACTCAAACTTACAATAGCTACAGAGCTAATATAAGTTGTAACTTACTACTTGTCAGCTTATATGAAAGCTGAATCTAATCAAAAGCTATTTTTGTATTTTTCTAATTTCTGATTTTTCATAAAACTATTGATTGAAATGAAAACTGAATTATAAGAAAACTTTGTATGAAATGAGATAAAGATATAAGACACAAATAAGATATAAGCAATAAGCAGTAAACAATAGTAAACTAAATTGATTTAAAGAAAAACAGATTTCATTGAGAAATTAAAAATTACAACTAAACTAAGCTATTACATTCAAATGAAATTTGGGCAGAGTTTCTACACTATCCTCCACCACCCTAAAACACTATCCTTACACATCTATTTATAGCTACAATAAGAGGGTTCTAGAATGGAAAGGTCACGGATTGCCAGCTTGGCAATCCGTGTGGTGTGCTTTCTGAGATGCAATTCTGAGCCTCTGATCATATCCCAATCATTCCCTTTGATTAATAGCCCTCGGATTAGGTATTGTGACGCGTTCACACCAATAGAATGATGCCATGTGTCCCTTTCTGTGTTTCTTCGGCTCTGACTCTCTCTGACATCATCTGATATCCATCTAAAAGCACTTGATTAGACACAATTACCCTTAATTGTGGTAATTGTGTCGGGGGTAAATTAGGGTTCTAAGTGTGAATAGTAATTTTCTGGGAAAGGGGTGAAAAGGGGGGCGGGTAAGGTTAGTTTAGTATTGTTTGACTTTGTTTCACGTGGGGGTTGACCGGGTTGGTTTTGGGCTCGGGTTAGAAGGCTGGGTTGGGAATGGTTGGGCTTGGATTATTATTGTGTTTTAGACTTTGGTTTAAATGTTTGGACCAGGCCATGCTTGTTGAATTTTCAGATTTTAGTTTTGATATTAAGGCTATGTTTGGGGATGAGCATATAGGGCTTGGGCTTTTAAAATAAGCTGGCTAATTAAATAAGTCTCGTTTGTCATGAGGCTTATGGAAGGGCTTATAAAATAAGCCGGCTAAAAACTTTAGCCCCATAAAAGAGGCTAAAAACTTTAGCCCCATAAAAGAGGCTAAAAACTTAAGCCCGGGGCTTTTGAAGAATAAATTACTTATTTACCCACATAAATATCTAACATATACAAAAACTCATTTAATTATGTACTTTTTAGTAATTTTACAATAATAAGCCCCAGCCCCAGCCCATTTGCCAAACAAGTTTATAAAAATACAAACTTTAATTTCGGCTTATAATATAAGCCCTAGCCCCAGCCACAGCTCTAGCCACAGCCCCAGCTCCAGCCCATTTCGCCAAACATACCCTAAACAAGGACAAAAAGTGTGAAAGCTGAAATTCCAAGGACTGAAATTGCCATTTTCTGAAAACTTGATCCAAGGGCTTTTATTGCAATTTTCTGAATCTCTAAGGACCAAAATTGTCACTTCTGCAAAGATTTCTTCAAAGGATCATATTTGTCAATTCTGAAACTCTAGGGGCTAATCTTGTCATTTTCTTGAAACTTTATCCAATGATCAAAACTGACAAGTCTCACATCTTTAAGGTCTTTTATGAACTTTATAGGTTCAACGTTGACTTTCTTTGACTATTCTGCACACGTTCAACTCTCGTGCTCATTTTTGCCGGTTTCCGTTTGTTTTTAGTCATTTAATGAGATATCCGTACCTGCACATTCAAAATCACAAAAACACATATTCTTTGGCATTTTGGGTTAGTTTTTTGGATTATTAAGTCCCATTTTTGCTCAGAAAAGGTGACTGAATAAGCACTCACCAGGTATATATGAAATTAATCATAAAAATAGGGTGATATATGAAATTAATCCTAAAATGAAAGAGCATGCACACACGAATGCATATGCATCTAAGCTTCTTGACGAGCCAAAAAATTAAAAATGTTTGCTATGACAGAGTCGTCTGTATTAGGCAATAGATTATATGGCCCGAGCCCATCTGTGGATTTGGGTCTATTAAGGTTTCTATGTTATGAAACCTCTATATATTATGTCTTTGATACCATGTTGAATAATATAATTCCCGTAGGTTATAAAGCTTATTGAGACATAATATATAGAGGTTACATAACCTAGAAACCCTAATGGACCCAAATCCACAGACGGGCTCATGCCTTATAATCTATTGCCTAATACTCCGCCGCAATTCGAGCGAAAGCTCGAATTGGAGTGTAAACTAATTACTAAAAAAATAAAAATAAAATAAAGATAGATATCTTGATAAAGAAATCAAGACTTTGATATTAACCAGTCGCGTAATCCGAAAAAAGTGATTTTCGTTTCTTTTCGATGACTGTCTATACTTATAGCGGTGCGTTACGGAGCGTCCGATCGGTGGAGGCTGCGATTCCGGTATACTTTTATTCGGAATTTAATTATGATCCCCGGCCGCTAACGGCGTCAGCCAACTCTAAGTGGTTTGAGAGTTATGAGCAAAATAGTGAGCGATTTTGTTTTCTGAGTGCAACTGCTTGTTTTGGCGCGTGACGGCACGTCCGTATGGCTACAGTTGTGATTCCGCTTTGCTTTTTTTCAAAATTTAATTACGAAGCCAGGGGCCACTGAACTTGTCAGTTAACTCCGTATGATTTAGGAGTTACAGCCGAAATAGTGTACTGCAATTTTTTTTTTTTTTTTTTTTTTTTTTTTTTTTTTTTTTTTTTTAGTACGAATAAGGATGGTGGCTAGAGTTTGACGGGGTGATATTGAGGCGGCTGCTCAAGATTGCCGACAAGGTCTGAGGATTCAGACCTAGAGCTCCGTTACCATGTTAAATAATTTAAACCCCATATATTATAATGTTTATTGAGACATAATATATAGAGACTACATAACTTAGAAACCCTAATGGACCCAAATTCAAATATGGGCTCGGGCTTTATAATCTAATACTCCGTAATCTATTGGCTAATAGTCTGGAGGATACTTGGTAATAAAACATATTTACATTATAACTATATCATGTGTTCATTTGTAAATGGGTCATTTTCATTTCCCTTCTAAATTGACAGATTAGATGATACTTCATCTTATCAACCGGATTAAGGAAGCCATCACAATAAAGAATTAAAAACACAAATAAATATTATTAAGAAATGTTGAATGTCTTGGTCTTCTACGTGTATTTTACACTAAAATCGCTTTCCCCTACGTCTTTATCTCTTATCCGTTGCATCACGTTTTCTGACTTTTTTGACAACATAAAATAAAATATCTTTTTGACATTTTCTATCGGTACATTAATTGATTTTCATTTTATGTTTGCAAGTACTCCGTATTTATGATGAATATATGAAAAGTATACAAATGTATTTGTATGAAAAGTATATATCATCAATTCAAATGTTGTATATCTCGAACAGATAGAGAAACTTTTAAGTGTACATTTTGTTAATGTTGAGAAATGGTTTATTTTTTATTAGTAAATACATATTACAACAATAATAATGTAACAGTAAGTCAAAGACAGAAAACTAAACAAACATAAAAAATAAAACAATAAATAGATCAAAAGACTTCCTCGATCATAATAATAATAATAATAATAATAATAATAATAATAATAATAATAATAATAATAATAAAGAGCCGAAACATGTGTTTGACACGCTTTTTTTAGAAATAGATTCGTCGTCTATTTCTTCAGATACTACTACCGAAGTTGTTCATCCAGACTTAACAAAATTGTATGAAATTTCACATTATGAGATACGTATTTCTTATGTTAGTAATCAATAATACTTATTAATTTGATGTGTGAAAAACCTACGCAATTAAGGTCTTTATTTATATACAATAAACTCATCTCAAGTTTACTCCTAACGATGTGTGATAGAAAGCAAACCAATTTTTTCTTTTTATGCATTGATACCGATTGCCTAACTTTGAGGCTCTATATCTTATTCATACCAACTCTACTTTGGACACATTAACGCACATTACGAAGCTCTTATAAAGAATAACGCAAACCTACAAACAATTACTGATCTATACGACACATACATATAGACGATTGTGTTCAAAATTGGTCAAAAATCACTTTTACCAACCATATTTTTGTTGGTTATTAAGTGTTAACAAGTTCCCAGATAAGGGTTAAGATAATCAATGAGTACCGGATATTCACTTGAAATCGTGTTATCACTTTCCAATAGAAACTATTCGACCCTATGCCTGGGTTACACGAATATCTCTATGGGATAAGACCAAGTGATGTTCTTGCTTTAGGCACAAATCAAGAACAAAATTGTATTCAAGTGTTTAGGGTTTTTGTTGATAATCGTATCCATGCAGAATGTTATGACCTCGATTTATAATAGAGAATACTCAAACCCTAACACATGGAATTATGGATAATTAACGGCCCATTAATTATATCATAATATTTTCCATAATAGTAGGAATCAGTGGTTAAAAACGAGCAGCAGAATAAACTGATGCCATCAGCAGAATCATTCTAGCTGCAGAATCTACTAGCAGAATCCACCATCAGCAGAATCAGATCAGCAGAAACAGATTCTACTAGCAGAAACAGATTCTACTAGTAACCACTATTGAGTCAGGGAATTCAGTGACCAAATGAGTGTACACTTCGTACCTCCAAACCCATTACCAGGTGTGAATTAATCCCTCAAGTGCACTAAATTTTCTATCAATCCTCCCCAAATTTAGTTCACTTCCGTTGCATGAAAAATTAAACACAAAACAAAATATATGCATAAATGAAAATATCTTGAAGATTGAATTCTCATCTTAGTACATTACACGTTCAAATATTCGAGAATCAGGGTATTCTAAGAATTGAACCCTTCAACCCATTTGAATACCTGAAGATAAAATACACATACATTTTCAAACACTTAAATAAACCTGACACTATACAAGCCATGTGTCCATATCCAATTCATAAATGTTGTAAAAGCTAAAAGTCCAAAGCTTCCTGAAGCGGCAAAACTTCAACATTTACATAAGTGGTTCCTCTTTATTCATGCTCCTGCTTAGCACTTTTTCAAAAAAAATAACCATTAAGAAGTAAAGACTTCATCATCCTTTTCCAGCAGGTTCTTAGCACAACCTTGGGATGATAATAAAACATGTGCTCCAGTCCACTAAATATTCAGCTTTCCACATTGAACTCAGCTCCCAAGTTTCCTCAGGAGGGAGTTGGGTGTCTTTGCATTCAATGACTAAGTTGGACTTAAACCCATCCCTTTAGCAGACTTTAAAACCAAGTCTCTAGCTAAACCCTTCGTCAAGTGATCAGCTAAGTTTTGTTGAGATTTAACAAACTCTATAGATATCACTCCATTCATGATAAGCTCACGAATCATGCTATGCCTGACACCTAAGTGTCTAGACTTCCCATTGTACATCTGGCTATAAGCCTTTGCCAATGTAGCAGCACTATCACAACGGATAGAAATAGGTGCTATAGGTTTAGGCCGCAATGGAATCTCAAGAAGCAAGTTTTTCAACCATTCAGCTTCTTTGCCAGCAGCTGCTAAAGCCACAAATTCATATTCCATGGTTGAACTGGTAATGCAAGTTTGTTTCTTGGATGCCCAAGAAATTGCACCTCCACCAAGTAGGAATACCCAGCCACTGGTAGACGAATTGTCTTCAGTATTACTGATCCAACTTGCATCAGTGTATTCTTCTAATATAGAAGGATAACCAGTATATGAGAGACTATAATCCATAGTTCTCTTCAAATACTTAAAAACCCTCTGAATTGCTTGCCAATGATGAGCACTAGGATTACTAGTATACCTGCTCAGTTTACCCACAGAAAAAGCAATATCATGTCTTGTACAAGTCATGGCATACATCAAGCAGCCAATCACCCTAGAATACTCAAGTTGAGATACATCTTTACCAATATTAGGCATTAGCTTCTCACTTGTATCCATGAGAGTACTCACCGGAGTACAATCAAAGTAATTAAATTTCTTTAACACCTTCTCAATGTAATGAGACTGAGAAATAGAAATTTTGTTACTTTCATGTTTAATCCTAATACCAAGGATAACATCAGCCTCCCCCATATCCTTCATGGAGAACTTTGATGACAAAAATTCCTTTGTAAGGTCAACTTGATTTTGGTCAGTGCCAAAAATCAACATGTCATCAACATATAAACAAATGATGACTCCTTTACTAGATTCATCACATTTTCTATATACACATTTGTCAGCCTGATTAAGTAAATAACCACTAGACAAAATCACTTCATCAAACTTTTGATGCCATTGCTTAGGTGCCTGTTTTAGTCCATAAAGAGACTTAATCAGTTTACACACCTTGTTTTCATTGCCAGGCATGATGAAGCCCTGAGGTTGGTTCATCTAAACCTCCTCATCTAAGTCACCATTCAAGAAAGCTGTCTTCACATCCATCTGATGAATAATCAGATTGTGAATTGATGCCAAAGCAATCAGCAATCTTATGGTACTGATACGAGCCACAGGAGCATAAGTATCAAAATAGTCTATTCCTGACTTTTGTCTAAAGCCCTGAATAACTAGTCTTGCCTTGAAATTTTCAACAGTTCCATCTACCTTCATTTTCTTTTTGAAAATCCATTTGCTACCTAGAGGTTTGCAACTAGGTGGTAGATCAGTCAACACATAAGTGTTATTTCCCATGACGGAGTCCATTTCATCATTAATTGCTTCTTTCCAGAAAGCAACATCCTGGGACTTCATTGCTTCTTCAAATGTTTTGGGATCATCCTCAACAATGAAGCAATAGGAGTATTGGTCAGAGACCTCATTCCTTGTACCTTAAATTAAGTATAATTGAAACTCAGGTCCAAATGACTTTAGAGTCCTGACCCTATTGCTCCTTCTGAGCTCATGTTCTGGTTGTTGTTCCACAACCTCATCAGGGACCTGAGATAATAATTCATCAGGGACCTCTGATACACCAATGTCATCAGTTCCATTTGGAATTCTTTGACTTGGTATAGGGACTGATGAGAATCTATTCTCATCAAATAGTGCATCCCTTGATTCAATTATTGAGTTAATTGAAACAAATTCATTAGGTTCAATAACATAGAACCTATAAGCCTTGGAATGCTCAGCATATCCAACAAAGATGCATTCAATGCCTCTTTCACCCAAAATTTTCTGCTTTGGATCAGGGAGTCTTACAACAGCCCTACAACCCCAAACCTTGAGATAATTCAGGTTGGGTTTCTTTTTAGTCCAGAGTTCATAAGGTGTAACCTTGTTCCTTTTATTAGAAACCCTATTTAGTAAATAGCAAGCTGTTAACATAGCTTCACCCCAAAGCCCTTGACTTAGTCCTGAATAGGACAACATGGAATTAACCATCTCCTTCAGCACCCTGTTTTTCCTTTCAGAAATACCATTTTGCTGAGGAGTATAAGGGGCAGTCGTTTCATGGATTATACCAACAGACTGAAAATACAGAGTATCCATGTACTCACCTCCCCTATCAGTCCTAAATCTTTTTATTAGAGACCCTTGTTGTAATTCAACTTCAGTTTTAAATACTTTAAATTTATCTAATGCTTCATCCTTAGTATGTAACAAATAAACGTAACAAAACGTAAAAGCATCATCAATAAAAGTCACAAAGTATTTCTTGTTCCCCAAAGAGGGAGTAGCATGAAGATCACATAGATCACTATGAATCAGCTCCAAAACTTTAGTTTCACGTTTTACACTTTGAAATGGTTTCTTAGTTATTTTGGTCATCATGCAAGTTTTACACTTTTCATTGTCCATATCAAAGGCTGGAATTAACCCATCCTTAGACATATCTCGCATTCGTTTAAAGTGTACATGGTCAAGTCTTGCATGCAATAGGGTTGAATCATTAAGTTTAGAGGTTGATATAAAAGCAGAATTAACATTATCATGAACAATATTAAGTCTTAACATTTGATTACACAAATAGCCAAAACCAATAAACACACCATGTTTAGACAAAACAAACTTATTAGATTCAATAACTTGTTTATAACCACAATTATTCAAAACACTACTAGAAACCAAGTTTTTTCTAATATCAGGAACATGTAAAACATTAAACAAAGAAACAATCTTTCCAGAACTAAACTTCAAATCAACACATCCTTTTCCATGCACCAGGGCAGTTGACTCGTTTCCCATATGAAGAATAGAACCATCATTCATTGACTCATAGGTCTTGAACCAGCTTCTATATTTACACACATGAATTGTTGCACCAGAGTCAACCCACCAAGCAACATCATCATCCTGCACAAAATAAATTTCAGATATATATGTAACATAATAAATCTCAAAAGACTTATTAAATATATTCTGACCTTTCAGAGAATTGGTGTTACCATTCCCTCCACTTGTGCCTGATCCATTGGTTTTATTGCCAATCTTTACACCTTTACAATCCTTTCTGAAGTGTCCAGTTTTACCACACTTCCAACAAGTCACTTTTAGTTTCTTGTTAATATCAGATTTGGTGTTATCTTGATGCTTACGCTTGCCCTTGTTATCATTGTTCCTGGAGGAGTTGTTATGCTCCACCATATTGACAACTGATGGACCAGTAGCATTGCTACTTTTTGGCTTGTCAATGTCTTGTCCTTTGACTGAATCCTCAAAGCGCAAGTGACTACCCAACTCAACAAGAGTTAACTCCTCCTTTTTATGTTTCAGCATATGCTTGAAATCTTTCCAAGAAGGAGGTAGTTTATCGATGATACAAGAGACTGAAATAGCCTCATCCATGTTCATCTTGTGTTGTGTGAATCGACCAAGTATACTAAGAAGTTCATTGTATTGTTCCATGACAGGTCTAGAATCAACCATTTTGTAATTGTTAAAATTACTTACAAGGAACTTCTTACTTGATGCATCCTCAGCCATATATTTGGCTTCCAAGGAATCCCATAGTTCTTGAGAAGTTTCAACATACTGATAAATATCAAATAAAGAATCAGACATACCATTGAGAATTAAATCCCTGCATATGTAGTCATCATTCTCCCACTTGCTTCTTGCCCTCATCTGTTCCATAGTAGCATCATCCCCAAAATCTTCAGGAATAGCAGTAGTCAGAACATACACCACATTCATGCTTGACAACAAGAAGTGCATCTTCTTTTGCCATCTTCTGAAATCAACACCTTCAAACTTTTCCAACTTGGAAAAGTTAGCAGCCATTTGTCTCATAGCAGCAGCCATTGATTATCACTAATAGTTTCTATTGATTGTTGGTTATTAAGTGTTAACAGGTTCCCAGATAAGGGTTAAGATAATCAATGAGTACCGGATATTCACTTGAAATCGTGTTATCACTTTCTAATAGAAACTATTCGACCCTATGTCTGGGTTACACGAATATCTCTATGGGATAAGACCAAGTGATGTTCTTGTTTTAGGCACAAATCAAGAACAGAATTGTATTCAAGTGTTTAGGGTTTTTGTTGATAATCGTATCCATGCAGAATGTTATGACCTCTATTTATAATAGAGAATACTCAAACCTTAACCCATGGAATTATGGATAATTAACGGCCCATTAATTATATCATAATATTTTTCATAATAGTAGGAATCAGTGGTTAAAAACGAGCAGCAGAATAAACTGATGCCATCAGCAGAATCATTCTAGCAGCAGAATCCACCATCAGCAGAATCAGATCAGCAGAAACAGATTCTACTAGCAGAAACAGATTCTACTAGTAACACTATTGAGTCAGGGAATTCAGTGACCAAATGAGTGTACACTCCGTACCTCCAAACCCATTACCAGGTGTGAATTAATCCCTCAGGTACACTAAATTTTCCAACAATTTTCCAACACATTTCAACAAAAACATTTACAAATTATCTTATATTTTGTAATAGCCACAAATCGAGTAAGAGTCCACAAACTATTACACTCAATGCATATCAACTTACCCGGCATCTTCATTCATGTTTGTTATTCTTGATATTGATATCAATATGTCTATAGTTACATTCTTTTATTTTTATAATCGACAAATATTTCATATGTTTGTATTAAACATGTGAAGATTATTTAATTATTTGTTTTTGTTTTTTCGACTACAAGATAAGAATTAACAACAAAGTTGTTTGTTTTCTTCTAAAGGATCGAGAACCCCAAGTTTGAAAATCATTTCATGTGTTTTTTACTTAACAACTATGTCATTTCAAAGAAAAACAACTATGTCATTTCAAACCAAAAAAAAAAAAAAAAAAAAAAAGCCAATTAAATCTAGAATAAAATTGTATATATTGGATTAAAGAGTTTGCTAAACAAAATCCTTAGGTTATGTTTATATGTATTGGTATATTAAGTTAGTTGAGATTACTTATATGCAAAGCTAAGTGGTTTATTTTCTAATGTGTAAATCTTAGTATCGTAAGCATAGCCCATGTAAAACTATTGATATCAAATTCCTTTAGATGTGTAAGAAAGTAGTAATGTTATGAAAACCAAACCGAACTGAACCGGCCGGTTTTGGACCGGAACCGGAAGTGGTTTGGCGGTTCTTCCGGTTCAACAAAAAAGAGCCGTAAAAAAACCCAAATAAACCGAGAACTGCAAAAGAACTGGTTTGATGTCCGGTCCGGTCTTCAGAACACTGTAATAAACTATATAAAGAGGTCTTAAATGTGAATCGGAAATGAAATTGGAATAGTTGAGATGGACCATTAGGTTTGAATATATGATTGACTATACCATTTCCAATAATTGATTATTTTGGTTAATATAAATCTTATGTAGGTGAACCATTGAAGATGTCTTTTTCGTTCAAATGTTGGACGTTTTATTCAAAGATGGTAAAATAGTACATAATAATGGTAAATTTTTTTAAGTATGTTTATCAGATTAGTTCAAGTAGATCATCAACAGTTGTCATTTACCTATAGTAACTGGTGATTACAAAAACTATTTACTATCAAAAACTCGTAATAAAGTTTTTTTTCTCGCAATAAGTTATAGAGTCGACAGGCGACGACAACAATAGATTTCTCTTTCCTCATAAAAGAGCATATTTTGAACGATCCTCAAATATTCGATAAACTTAATTCATATTTAGTTATTACTACTTTACTAAGTACTCCATATTATTCTTATGGGAAATGATATCCGCTGCAAAGTGCAAACAACAGCAAGCTTACCTACTGCTAGGTATAAATCAAAGACTATTTGTGTACGTTAGAGATATTATCAAGGATCATTGTGTATAATTAAAAATCATTTTTGCATACCAGCAGGTAAGTTTGCTGCTGTTTGCAGCATGGATCATTTCATTTTATTCTTATTACAACAAAAAAGGGATTCGAATGAAAAATTCTACATTTGTCATTTCTAATGTCATTTGTTCTCATTATGTCTTATAAGTTTGCAAAGCCATGATAAAGAGGATATAAACTGTTGACCAATTTTTGATGTTCAAAGATTTTTTGACATTTCAACTAGCCGTCTTGTATTTTAATAAGTCGTTTGATTGTTGATATGTTGAAATTTATAAATTACAGGCCAGGTTATTGTGTCATAATCAAGTAGTTGGTGATTACGAATCACATTTATTCAATAGGATAGCAAATAAAAAGCATGGAATATAAAAACCAAACTTGCAGAGATGATTATCAGCCAAAAACTGACATCGAGTATACATGCAACTTCTTTGGATATGATTAAACGAAATTTTGTAATATCTTTGAGCATTTTAAATTTTAAACCACATGTATGACACTTGGTTTTTTTCTTCAAGTTTGAAAATAACGTGAACTCAGGTTACAAGCTGGGCCTGTATGTAACTAAGTAAGCCCGTATGTATGTGCCCATAAGAAAATGAACTTTACACATGATTATTTTTTTTTTGAACAAAAAAAAAAAAAATAATCATGTGTAAACACATGATTATTTATCCAACTAGTTTAATGATATGTTTTTCACTTTTTCCGACATAATGATAATTATGATTTTTTTTTTCTTGGGTATTCGTTCTTTTGGTCAACCAACCACCGAGCTTGAATTCACCACATAGACTTAAATCGGGTAAACTCATAGGTCATGATATATGTTACTGTTGATCTTCTATGTCCAACAACCTAGAACCTACGTTGCAGAATACTCGAACTTTGAAGAAGAATAAGCAGTTAAACACACACACCAGCAGATGTTGTAATCGACAGAAAGCAATGCACAAGAATGAACCCTAACCAAAACGATTAGTATTGAAAAGAATGAATGTACAATGAGCTCTCCCCCCCCCCCCCCCCCCTCACCTCTTTATTATAGAGATGAGGGGGGAGAATAACCAACTCTAAAAGAGTTAAACTTGGCTGCTACTACAATGGAGAAAAGATAGTCTCGACTCTTGAATACCTGAGACTTGAGAACTCGGTCTGTGCATTATATAATGCATGGAACCGACTTAGAATCCTAATTTGACTAAAACAAGAACTGAAGTATCACTAAGGCCCCTATAAAATTGACTAATGTGCATACTAATCCTAACAATTTCCACCTTAGTATCATCATTAGTCAATACCGATACACAGCAGCTTCAACCTGTACCGGAACCTCGGACCGGGAACCACCTTTGACAAGGCACATGTAGCAATACCCGCTACTATCTTTAGCTCGAATCTTGACTCTCTTGTGAGTCCCTTTAGCCAAATAGCCTCCTTTGCAGCCTCCGTAAGTGTCATATACCCCGCTTCAGTTGTTGACAAAGCCTCCATGTGCAACATTATAGCTTCCGAGCTTCCTGCACATCCTTGTATCATAAACCCGTACCTTGTGATTGATCTACCTATGACAGTGATCGATCTACCCATAGCGTAGTCAAAATCCTCAAAAACTTGTGCGTCTGTCTGTAATCCACGATTGAACCTATCCAACATACCCACATCAACAGATGCTATGTTAGGTCTCGTGCAGACCATCTGATACTCCCGGCTTCCAACCGCATATGTATATGACCACTTACCATTCTTTTACACATCACAGTCCCTTGATAGACTACCCTCCAACGACAGTATGGAGTGTCCCTCCAACAAAGTTTGTACCAACTTCCCGTTGTGAAACCTGAACTGTGACCCCCTCAGAGTATTACCACTCTGATCACTGATGATCTCCACACCAAGTATATTTCCTTTTGCTTTATCTAGCAAACCCTTGGTAACCCAGATCTCAGCCTTGCATCCGCAAGAAAAAACCATACCATCTATATAGAGAAATAGATGTATGAACATACCTGGTGTATACTCCCAGTAATAGTTGTAGCTGTCGTCACTGCTTTTCCTGCAACCGTTGTTGATATACACATTTGACCGAGTATCCATTTCTTCTTTCAATCCAGTCTTCCACTTGAAAATTACCTCACAAGCCACTGTATTATTGAAAGTCAATGACTCGTGTGCGTATATCTTCTCCACTGTAGCAACTACAAAAGCAGCCTCATTACTGTTTTCTCTATACCTGTATAATTCATGTGCTGAGTGTTGCTCCCTATCACGTGCTAAATGATAGTCTATCAAATCCTGAGTTTGTACTTCCTGTGAACCAGCTACCTGACCGACATTCCGCTGAGGTTCCACCT
Organism: Artemisia argyi; assembly: GCA_030686995.1. Classification (NCBI taxonomy): domain Eukaryota; kingdom Viridiplantae; phylum Streptophyta; class Magnoliopsida; order Asterales; family Asteraceae; genus Artemisia; species Artemisia argyi. The sequence continues at coordinate 156,998,856 of CM060677.1, read as the reverse complement.
CAAATGTATGATCCCTTAGCGGTTCCACCTCAAACTCAACTCCCTGCAACACATGTACTAAACCCACACATACACCAGAACCAATGAAAGTTTTCTTTTATTCCCTACTCTCATTGAAATCCATATTCCTGTAAAGCACTCCCTTTGAAGTTACGTCATCTACCTCCAAAGCTGATAACCTACCATACCTTGACGGTATCCCAGAAATATGCACTTGAACTTAACCGGTTCAAGCATCCCTTGCTTTATACAAGCAAGCCAGCCAAAAGACCCAAACATATCCATAGGTGTCTCGATTCCAATCGCTGATGATGGTGACTTATTCATGAGATATGTAGACATGGTTGTATCCTCTGCTCAAATAACCTTGGATAGACCAGACTGAATCAGAAAACAAAGTACCTTAGCCAAGAGTGTCACGTTCATCTTCTCAACCAACCCATTCTGCTGTTGTATCCCTGCAGCACCCAAATGTTTGGCGACCCCATTCTTCGTACATTGCTGTGTAGACCTCTGATTACAAGACTCAAGAACATTACCTGTCTTGATCTTTTTACCAGTCTGAGATTCTCCTAACTGCTTCCTACCCTTGAATGTCTTCCCTGTCACTGCCTGACCGTCCAGGGTATATACCCAATTAGCCTTCATTGTTCTTGATAAAACCATCAGTGAACTCTTTATAACCTTGATCTTGCCCGACTGCATCTTCACAGTAAAACTCTCTTTTTCAAGAGTACCAAGCGATATCAAGTTTCGCCTTAATTTTGCAATATACATGACGTTATCCAAAACGAAACTTGATCCATCCGTTATTTGTACTTAAACCTTACATGTCCCACGTACACGATATTCCCTGCCATCACCCAATAGTACATTACCACCGTCATATTCCTTAAAATCAAACAAGTAATCTCTCCTGTATGTCATATGGTATGAGCCCCCTAAATCCAAGATCTAGTCTAATAACTTTTCAACACTCAGAGCCATCATAACATCATCATTGTCATACCCATCAACTCTAGAACCGGATACTTGATCTTTATTCCTGACAAAACCTTAAGATTTCTTGTGATTATACCTGGTACAATCCCTTTTCAAATGCTCCTCAGACTGACATATATAACACTTGAGTCTGCTGCTTCTTCCATGTAACTTTGACCACACACTATCTTTATCCTGCTGCAGATCACTTTGATCAGATTTCGCCCTCACAAACAACCCTTCACCACCATCAACCTTCGCTTCTGTCATCTTCTGAAGTTCCCTAGAATGAAGGGTCGCGACCACGTCTTCTAGCTTCAAAGTATTCCGACCTTATAGCAAAGTATCCACGAAATTACCGTAAGATGATGGTAAAGATGTAAGTACTAATAATGCCTGATCCTCATCTGATATAGCAGTATCTATAGCCACTAACTCACCTACCAGCTTATGAAACTCATCAATATGTTCAGACTGACTCCTATCCGGATGCATATAAAAAGTATATAACTTCTTCTTCAAGTACAAACGATTAGCTAAAGACTTTGTCATGTATAAAGTCTCTAAAATTTTCCAAATCCCCATTACAGTCGTCTCCTTGGTGATCTCCCGTAGGACTCGATCACTCAAACACAAGTTTAATGCACTGTAAGCTTTTTTCTGAATGACGTTATCGTAGCTACAGGTAACTCTTCCGATGCTGCAGCTAATCCCTGATGTTCCAGCAAAGTTTTCATCTTTACCTGACATAACGCGAAGTCATTCTTTCCATCGAATTTCTCGATGTCAAACTTGGTCCCCGTCATCATTTTTTTCTCCCTTTGTTGATCAATTTAACCCTTGTAATAAACCTTACAAAAATCGATCAAACCAAGAAACCCTTCAAAAAACAAAATCCTTTCTTACTCAAATATCGATTGAACCTTGGATCAAACCATCCAACAAATTGACAACCCTTGAATCAAGAAAGTACCCAACGATTTTTGAAGTAACCCTTGTCGTACTTTATTTTGCAAAACAAATTTCTTGTAATCTAAGAAATCTTGCAACCTCGACAAGTCTTGAACATTCTTTTCAGCAACCCTTTGTTTATTCATAGAACCTTGTGATATAAACCTCACAAATCTGAACTAAACAAAGTACCTTGTGCAAAAATACTTCAAAGTAATAATCTTTATTTAATAATGAAATCTTTAATAGCCAAGATCTAAAATACCAATTAAATAAACATCATTTTGAATATATAATTCATGTTGTCGGTTAGCATGCAAAAAGATGAAAAACTTCACGACTTTTAGTTTCTTTGACGTCTGTCAACAGTTTGTGATATTTTCTGGTTTAATTAAATGGACTTCTAAACTAATAACCTTTTTACAAACCTTGATGTTCTTAACCAAAAATCAAGAACCTGATCATGTTCTTTGTCAAAGATCGTGACAAACCCAAGCACACCAGCACTTTTTGACTTTTTTTAAACCAAAAACCAAAACAACCCTTTGAAACCTTCTTCGTCTTGTCGCAAAACCTGGACAGAAAAACGAGAATCAAAGAACCTTGACTATCGATGCTAACTTGCTGCACCTTCTTGTTGTCGTTGATGCTGGTAGCCCAAACAGAAAACCAATCTTCTGCTCCTATCAGAAAATGATCACCAAGAAACTTTCTTTTTTTTGTTGGTCATCAAGAAACCCGAAAACAGAACCGTTTTCTTCTACGATGAAAATCGAACAAAAGAACCTTCAACAAATCAATCCTAGATTCCAAAAGCTCTCGACCAAGCTCATGATACCAATTATTGATCTTTTATGTCCAACAACCTGGAACCTACGTTGCGGAACACTCGAACTTTGAAGAAGAATAAGCAGTTAAGCATACACACCAGCAGATGTTGTAATCGACAGAAAGTAATGCACAAGAATGAACCCTAACCAAAACGATTAGTATTGAAAAGAATGAATGTACAATGACCTCTCCCCCCTCACCTCTTTATTATAGAGATGAGGGGGGATAAAAACCAACTCTAAAAGAGTTAAACTTGGCTGCTACTACAATGGAGAAAAGATAGTCTCGACTCTTGAATACGACTCTTGAATACCTGAGACTTGAGAACTCGGCCTGTGCATTATATAATGCATGGAACCGACTTAGAATCCTAATTTGACTAAAACAAGAACTGAAGTATCACTAAGGCCCCTATAAAATTGACTAATGTGCATACTAATCCTAACAATTTCCACCTTAGTATCGTATCATCATTAGCCAATATCGATACACAACAGCTTCAACCTGTACTGGAACCTCGGACCGGGAACCACCTTTAACAGGGCACATGTAGCAATACCCGCTACTATCTTTAGCTCGAATCTTGACTCTCTTGTGAGTCCCTTTAGCCAAATGGCCTCCTTTGCAGCCTTCGTAAGTGTCATATACCCCGCTTCAGTTGTTGACAAAGCCTCCATGTGCAACATTATAGCTTCCGAGCTTCCTGCACATCCTTGTATCATAAACCCGTAACTTGTGATTGATCTACCTATGACAGTGATCGATCTACCCATAGCGTAGTCAAAATCCACAAAAACCTGTACGTCTGTCTGTAATCCACGATCGAACCTATCCAACATACCCACATCAACAGATGCTATGTTAGGTCTCGTGCAGACCATCTGATACTCCCGGCTTCCAACCGCATATGTATATGACCACTTACCATTCTTTTCAACATCACAGTCCCTTGATAGACTACCCTCCAACGAAAGTATGGAGTGTCCCTCCAACAAAGTTTGTACCAACTTCCTGTTGTGAAACCAGAACTGTGATCCCCTCAAAGTATTACCACTCTGATCCCTGATGATCTCTATACCAAGTATATTTCCTTTTGCTTTATCCAGCAAACCCTTGGTAACCCAGATCTCAGCCTTGCATCCGCAAAAAAAACCATACCATCTATATAGAGAAATAGATGTATGAACATACCTGGTGTATACTCCCAGTAATAGTTGTGGCTGTCGTCACTGCTTTTCCTGCAACCGTTGTTGATATACACATTTGACCGAGTATCCATTTCTTCTTTCAATCCAGTCTTCCACTTGGAAATTACCTTACAAGCAACTGTATTATTGAAAGTCAATGACTCATGTGCGTATATCTTCTCTACTGTAGCAACTACAAAAGCAGCCTCATTACTGTTTTCTCTATACCTGTATAATTCATGTGCTGAGTGTTGCTCCCTATCACGTGCTAAATGATAGTCTATCAAATCCTGAGTTTGTACTTCCTGTGAACCAGCTACCTGACCGACATTCCGCTGAGGTTCCACCTCAAATGTATGATCCCTTAGCGGTTCCACCTCAAATGTATGATCCCTTAGCGGTTCCACCTCAAACTTAACTCCCTGCAACACATGCACTAAACCCGCACATACACCAGAACCAATGAAAGTTTTCTTTTATTCCCTACTCTCATTGAAATCCATATTCCTGTAAGGCACTCCCTTTGAAGTTACGTCATCTACCTCCAAAGCTGATAACCCACCATACCTTGACGGTATCCCAGAAATATGCACTTGAACTTAACCGGTTCAAGCATCCCTTGCTTTATACAAGCAAGCCAGCCAAAAGACCCAAACATATCCATAGGTGTCTCGATTCCAATCGCTGATGATGGTGACTTATTCATGAGATATGTAGACATGGTTGTATCCTCTGCTCAAATAACCTTGGACAGACCAGACTGAATCAGAAAATAAAGTACCTTAGCCAAGAGTGTCACGTTCATCTTCTCAACCAACCCATTCTGCTGTTGTATCCCTGCAGCACCCAAATGTTTGGTGACCCCACTCTTCATACATTGTTGTGTAGACCTCTGATTATAAGAATCAAGAACATTACATGTCTTGATCTTTTTCCCAGTCTGAGATTCTCCTAACTGCTTCCTACCCTTGAATGTCTTCCCTGTCACTGCCTGATCGTCCAGGGTATATACCCAATTAGCCTTCCTTGTTCCTGATAAAACCATCAGCGAACCCTTTATAACCTTGATCTTTCCCGACTGCATCTTCACAGTAAAACTCTCTTTTTCAAGTGTACCCAGCGATATCAAGTTTCGCCTTAATTTTGAAACATACATGACGTTATCCAAAATGAAACTTGATCCATCCCTTATTTGTACTTAAACCTTACATGTCCCACGTACACGGTATTCCCTGCCATCACCCAATAGTACATTACCACCGTCATATTCCTTAAAATCAAACAAGTAATCTCTCCTGTATGTCATATGGTATGAGCCCCCTGAATCGAAGATCTAGTCTAATAACTTTTCAACACTCATAGCCATCATAACATCAGCATTGTCATACCCATCAACTCTAGAACTGGATACTTGATCTTTATTCCTGACAAAACCTTGAGATTTCTTGTGATTATACCTGGTACAATCCCTTTTCAAATGCTCCTCAGACTGACATATATAACACTTGAGTCTGCTGCTTCTTCCATGTGACTTTGACCACGCACTATCTTTATCCTGCTGCATATCACTTTGATCAGATTTCGCCCTCACAAACAACCCTTCACCACCATCAACCTTCGCTTCTGTCATCTTCTGAAGTTCCCTAGAATGAAGTGTCACGACCACGTCTTCTAGCTTCAAAGTATTCCGACCATATAGCAAAGTATCCACGAAATTATCGTAAGATGATGGTAAAGATGTGAGTACTAATAATGCCTGATCCTCATCTGATATAGCCGTATCTATAGCCACTAAGTCACCTACCAGCTTATGAAACTCATCAATATGTTTAGACTGACTCCTATCCGGATGCATATAAAAAGTATATAACTTCTTCTTCAAGTACAAACGATTAGCTAAAGACTTTGTCATGTATAAAGTCTCTAAATTTTTCCAAATCCCCATTACAGTTGTCTCCTTGGTGATCTCCCGTAGGACCCGATCACTCAAACACAAGTTTAATGCACTGTAAGCTTTTTTCTGAATGACGTTATCGTAGCTGCAGGTAAGTCTTCCGATACTGCAGCTAATCCCTGATGTTCCAGCAAAGCTTTCATCTTTACCTGACATAACGCGAAGTCATTCATTCCATCAAATTTCTCGATGTCAAACTTGGTCCCCGTCATCATTCTTTTGTCCCTTTGTTGATCAATTTAACCCTTGTAATAAACCATACAAAAATCGATCAAACCAAGAAACCCTTCAAAAAACAAAACCCTTTCTTACTCAAATATCGATTGAACCTTAGATCAAAGTAATAATCTTTATTTAATAATCAAATCTTTAATCGTCAAGATCTAAAATACCAATTAAATAAACATCACTTTGAATATATAATTCCTGTTGTCGGTTAGCATGCAAGAAGATGAAAAACTTCACAACTTTTAGTTTCTTTGACGTCTGTCAACAGTTTGTGATATTTTCTGGTTTAATTAAATGGACTTCTAAACCAATAACCCTTTTACAAACCTTGATCTTCTTAACCAAAAATCAAGAACCTGATGATGTTCTTTGTCAAAGATCGTGACAAACCCAAACACACCAGCACTTTTCGACTTTTTTTAAACCGAAAACCAAAACAACCCTTTGAAACCTTCTTCGTCTTGTCGCAAAACCTGGACAGAAAAACGAGAATCAAAGAACCTTGACTATCGATGCTAACTTGCTGCACCTTCTTGTTGTCGTTGATGCTGGTAGCCCAAACAGAAAACCAATCTTCTGCTGTAATCTCCCGTAAATTTTTCCATGAATATTAAAAGTAAATCAAAGACTAATATATCATTACGTTAATTAACGACGTTTTTACCAATAACAATTTTTTTTATATTTTTATTATCAAATATGCTATGTTACTTAAAAATCACTACGATATTCATGATTCCTTTTTTTGCTTGGAACGACGCTCACACATGTACCACTATAGTCTAAAATCGCGAGAATATTAAACTTTTACCATTTACAAACTCACGTAGCATATTTTAGCAAAACACATTCGACAACCCCCGGACTCACGTAAACGTTTCACTAATTATTCAATAAACTCTCACTAATCACAAAATAACTATTTTTGCTAATCCTAATTTCATATAACCGGACCCTTAATTATATCCTAAGCCCAACTAAAAGTTTCGGCCTGTTACTATTCACAGCCCACAAATTTTAAGCCCAAACCTCCTATAATTGTTTTGAAACACTCGACTAACACAAGCCAAGCACACACCTCGTACACATTATTTTTACACACGACACCTCTATATTTTTTTACACTACCTCATTCCTCACCTAGTCGACTTCAAGTATGTCCAGTTTCAACTCCCCATGTCGAGTCTTCCTATGTTTTTACGAGGCATAATATCTTGTCCAACAACAAACCCAATCGATTTTTAACTAATCCAAAACTAAACCATTTTAAGTCCCGTTTGTTTCTATTAAGTCCTAAAACCATTTCTAAACTCAATCTCATGTTTAAATATTACATTTGATCCCTCATCACCAAGCCTAGCCAAAGTTACAAATCATTTACAAAAGAAATAGATATGTCGACATGTATTTTACAAATAAAAGTGTACTCCCCCATTTCATGCACACACAACTATATATTATATGATCTAGGCATAGTACCACAAGCTTTTTAAAACAAATTTGACAAGTACAATTCATTTTTATAATGATCACACACACGTTTCTTTTGAACAATTGAAATGTCGACTAGATGAAAACAAATGAGCAAGTACATGTTGCGTCTTACACACTCTCATGACTTTTGGTACACACGCAAACATCTCATCTCATTAATGTTGGTCACTATGATACTCCAAATTTCATGTATATATCACCATGCATGCATATACTCGATCCATACTTCCATGCAAATCATATCACAAAAATACCAAGTCCTAGTTCTAAGCTCCCACTTCAAATCGCTTTAGCAAAAACACAAGCTTTTCAAATCGGGTCTAAAAGAAACAAGTATTTGTTTGTGAACCTTGGTCGAGTCGACAATCAAGTTCCACTCTCGTACTCTCATTTCCTCGACTCTACGTCTCGTTTTACCCCACCATTTTGGTGTAGTAAGTCTCACACAAACTTTTTCCATTTTTACTAAAAATGTATTCTTTGATTTTTACGTATAAATCACAAACACTTGCACTTTATTACTAGTAATCTATATAAACAACATGTACGTATTTTCATCCCACCTATATATTTACTACGCTACTAATCAAGATACATAAAGTTTTAAATATAAAACTCACGTATAAACAATTTTTGAAACTCGTTTGTAAGTAACTTTGAACCATGCAAAACTCTTAAAAATATTTCTAAGTCTTTTTACTTAAAATTTCGACCCATTCAACCCATGAAACGCACGTATATCTTTAAATTCTATGTAACGAGCATACTATTTTATTTCACAAACTAATAGACCCCCTGACAAACTATCATTTTCGTATAAAAACTTTGCAATAAAAATCGCGTCTTGAACCTCTAAAACATACAAAGCAAATCGACTTGAACTCAGTTTTGAAAACAAATAACTATCGATTGGGGCCTTAAGGCCCAATCCTTTGAAAATTAGCTAACGAGATAAGCAGTCCAAATAAGCTGTTTCATAATGTTTTTAGCATCCTAAAATAAGCCCAAAACCAAGCCCAAAACTTTTGTAAGCCCAGTGGATTAAAAACTCTTAACGGGCCTTGGTTTACTTTCCATTTTACGACTTCACGTCACGACGTTTACATTTATTTCAAACTATTATTGTTTTTATTAAACTTTACGTTATATATATATATATATATATATATATATATATATATATATATATATATATATATATATATATATATATATATATATATATATATATATATATATATATATATATATATATATATATATAGGGCAGGGTTCCAGAGAAAAGTGTAATTAGATAGAAAAGTGAGAAAAAAAGTTACAGGGTAGATTTTGATAACAATCAAAACTTCAAGGTAAAATTTGAAACAATGCAAACAAATACGGAGTAGCTTAGATACACACACAGTAATCAGAGTTCTCCTGATTCAAAACACACACACACACTTACGATTGAAACACACACTCACCGTCACCACCACCACCACTACCACTGTCGCCACCGTCTTCCATCCGCCACCGTGTCAATCGTCACTCTGTCACCCTCATACGTTATTCAGTGGAATAACAACGATTTGAGATGCGATTTGAGTTGCGTGGTTTTGTGACACTGGATAATTGCATTATCACAGTTTTATTCAGGTTATATATACACTTTAAGCTTATTTTTTTCTTATTATTGTGAATTTATGTAAAATTAGGGCATCGATTTAAAGCTTTTATTTTTATTTTTTTTTCTTATTATTGTGAATTTGTGTAAAGTTATGGCATCGATTTTTGTGAAATTAGGGCATCGAGTTGTGTAAAATTAGGGCATCGATTTTTTGTAAAATTAGGTCATCGATTTGTGTAAAATTAGGGCATCGATTTTGTGTAAAATTAGGGCATCGATTTATGTAAAATCAGGGCATCGATTTGTGTAAAATCAGGGCATCGATTTGTGTAAAACCAGGGCATCGATTTGTATAAAACCAGGGCATCGATTTGTGTAAAATTAGGGCATCGATGTGTGTAAAATTAGGGCATCGGTTTTTTTCTTGCTAGTAAAAGATTGTTTCTGTTCTTGCAGCTAGAAAAATAATTTGATCGATATGGCGAAGAAAAATGGCACTCAAGACTGATGACGACAATAAGAAGATGTCAAACAACTTGTGAGATTACAAGAAATTATTGAGGGTGTTAGGAAAGAGGAGGTTAGAAATCATACTCAATGGCGTCATCAAAGAAGAATGAATCATCATCATCATCAACAGCAGGTGTTAACAAAAAAGTATGGTTGTATTCATTGTTAGTATTCAATATGGTGCTCAACCTTTGATCTCCAAAAGTTGCATCGGGTAATAACTTACTCTTCAATTCTTATTCTGTATTCTAACGGTTGGATACAATGTGTGTTTGATTAGTGTATTGAAATATTAAGGCATCTGTATGGAATATTTTAGTGCATCATGTATTCGGTAAATAAGTATTTTTTATTATTTGTTAGAATGCATAATAAGAATTTTATTGTAACTACATAGCCGAACAATAAGTTCTCCTTTTCGTGGAATGAGCATTCCCTTCTGACATTGATAACAACACTGAGAAGGTGATATCTTATTTAGTGTATCGAGAATGTAATTGTATATTTAGGTGCATCTATATGTGTATGTATTGTAGCATCTGTTTGTATAGGTTTAGTGCATCAATGGTTATAATTAGGTGCATCTGTATGTTATCTATTAGCTTCATAATCAAGGGTACTGATATATCAGTTATATGTTATAGTGTTGTTCTTTTATCTATAGTTGTTCTAGTGTACATTATACTCCTAAAAAGTGTTCTGTATTCAGCCATAAACATGATGGGATTAGGATTTTATTGATAAAGAGTCACAAGGGGGTGTTTGGAATTGGGTTTTAGTAGCTCTTTGAGAGATAATGGTTTATGGTCAGATTATCACTTGATTGGGTTTCTTTCAAACCCATATGACTGATTATCTTCTATTTAAAAGTGCAACAATCGGTTTGTAAATCAGTTTTAGTAGCTCAATTGCTTGCCCAAATAATGAGGCTTCACTAAAATTAAGAAAAGTTCATTTCGGACTATCCTAAACCAGCAGGTCTTGTCCTTTCAAAAGGCGGTAATGTTTGGATTATATTGTTGTTCAACTATCATAAGTACAAGTCACGTGATAGTAGTACTATGTCTTGTCTGTTTTAAGCACTCGTTCTTTCAAACAGACTTATTTAATTGCATCTGTTTGAGGTACTTTAGTGCATCTGTTTGAATAGGTGGCGGATCTACCCTTATTAAGTTTTTTCTGTTTTTATGTATTAAATAGGTGGCGGGTCTAGTTGTCTCGTTCTATGATATGGTGGTGGAGTCTTCATCAATGAAATGATTTACCGAAATGCCTAACAAAGATGCAAAGTGGTCAGTTTGTGAAGGATATTTCCAAGTTATGCTACCCTAAATCGATACTGGAAGCATTTGTAATTGCAAATGCAAATAGGTACAACCATTTGTAATTGCGAAAGCGGAATGATGTTCAGAATGTGGATAGGAGTTCTGCATAGAGCTCTGTGAGGCTGTATCTAACTTGCATACGAAACAAACTAGAGGCTGTTATGTGTTTTCAGGTACATGGTTTTTTTGTATATGGAGTAGGTTAGATTAACAAGGCTAGTTTGAATCTACTTGTAGTTTTATATGTCAAAAATCACTAAACCCTTTAACAAGTCATTGGAACAATCATGGGACTAATGCATCTCCATCTTATAATTCGTTGCAGCTATTAATAGTTACATCTAGTATCAATGACTTGAACTACCCAGAAAAGACGGAAACTTATTATATTGTAACATCAAAAAGGATTGCAGCAAGTCTTGTTTAGAGGTTTTGCAATAGCTCAATTTCGTTTCCTTGAAAGATTGTTGTTGGTACATGGACATTAATGTTACAGGTAAATAGCTATGATGGTAAAAGCATGATTTACTATCTTGTTCTCCTTCTTTACTTATAATATTGGAATGATAATTAGAAACTAAATTACATTTTTTAATGTGAATGCAGATATGGTTGGCTCAGCTAAGAACTCATTTCCAGCAAAATACGGTTACCTTGGTGCACTTGAGTATCATCAATAATGCGGAGGGTTGAAAGCATACTGGTTGCTGTTCATATTAAAAGTATTATCAATTACATCGTTCATGCATTTAAGGTACATTTGTTTTTCAACCCACGATTAAGATTCTTAATGATATTTTAAAGCTATGATTAAAATAGTTTCAGGAGGTTGTATGCCATAAAATAGACTATAAATGACAACCTTTTTGACCTGTCCCACTTTTAGCTAGTTTTCATTCCTTTGCATGTTGGACTTATTAAGGCATATGTTTGCATGTTTAGTGCATCAATTTGAATGTTTAGAGCATCTGTTTGGACATGTTAGTGCATCTATTTGCATGTTTACTATTTAAATCAAAAAGTAAATCAAATTGACCTAATTTGCCTTTGTGTTAGATGATTTAACCAATTACAATAGTTTTTATTTATTTACTATTTTTTATTTTATATATATATATATATATATTTAATTTATATCAAGAAGCTAAAATTCTTTGGGTGGTATTGGAACCTTCATCTGCAAAATCACAGGACACTGTTTCGTTTCAGCTTTCTAAACCTGAATAGTAAGTAAATAGTGAATCATATAATCAAAATTTATTTATTGCAGCTACTCACTACTGATGCTTTCCCATAAATAATCAGATAATCAATTGCATTGATTTTTTATGAGTGGACTTGGATCCTGATTATTAAACTTTGTGTTGGTACTGGTGGCTTAGAAAAATGCACCCCTTAATCTTTGTTATGAACTTATAATTTCACCATAACTGGTGGCTCAGATGAAATGCACCAGAGTGGGGCGGTTCGGGGCTTGTTCTGTTTGAAAATGAGTGTATACGCTACCGTAATTGTGGTAAGAAAGATCCAAGATTGATCCTTTCTGTTGACAAAATTTATGATATAATTAGTGACTTTTCATGGAGTGTTTAGCACATGTGTTTTGGAAATGATCATCAGTTATTGTATTTTCAACTCAAACATACTTAGTGGACTGTTGCTGATATTTATTATTAGAGCTTTAACTAGCAGCAAGCCTGCAAAATGTCTGCATTTTGTTATAGCTATCAATATGATTTTGATCATTATATCACTGAATTGATTTTAAAACACAATGCAAAACACACATATAGAACATCTAGGAGTTTTTTTGCAGACCGTGCTGTGGAAACTTTTGTAGGCACTATATTGAGTTTACAATTTTGTATCGGTTAGGCTGCAAAAGCCTAGGAGTGTGATCAAGCTGTTGAAGGGTTGATCAGTGCAAAGGCGAAATCCAAAGCGAAACAGACTAATGACTCTCAAAAGACCGCTAATCCCATTCTAAAAAGGATTTGGGCAATGCTATTGAGGATCGGTCCAGCTTTATGAGTCGTGGCTTCTATTAGCAGGTGAAATATTCCTTCGCATATTATCTATAATCTGAACCGAAACCAACGTTTAATCTTTTATTGTGTTATGTTTAATACATGCAAGATTGGGCCAAGAAACTCGTTCATTGGAAAACTGAATTCGTTGATATCTTGAAGCATTACTAGTTGGGTATCAAGCTTCTTGGCGTTGATGTGAAGATCAGTTCGAGATTGCTTGTTAAGCTTAATTATGGGAAGAGTCTTAGTAGGAGAGAGAGAGAGAGAGACAAGAACTAACACGAACCACCGCTGATATCTTTTGCTTAGTTCCTGTCTGCTGCTGATCCGTCACAAAAAGAACAGGAAAGTCATGATTGGATCTCTCCGATTTGTATTCGAGTCGAATCAAATCTCATTGTGCTTGTACATTGAGATGCTTTGTTTGTCAGATGTGCTATGTATATTTTCTGTAGTTGTATAATACGTTTGGTAGGAACAATGTCCAATAATATATGCATAAAAGTATTTTTAATTTGTTGATGACATTGTTATACGTTAATAACATTGTAGAATTTCGAATTACAAGTTTTCTTGTAGCAGGCTTTTTGGGCTCCAATTTGTAAATCTTTTTATCCAATAAAAAATCTCAACTACTTGAAAAAAGAAATTATTTCGTATGTAATAGAACGCTTTTTTAGATCCTTAACAGCTATAATACAAAAATAGATCAAGAAGGAAGGGGCAAGGGGATGAATTTACAAATCTTACACCTAAAAAGTAAAAAAAGTTACAATAAGGCCCCCTTGAGTTAGGAAAAAAAGGAGGGGAGATGGGAGGGTGTGATTTGTACATTTTTCTCACTTTTCTATCAAAGTGGGTTTTTTTTCATGATCCCACCTCTATATATATATATTTATATATATATATATATATATATATATATATATATATATATATATATATATATATATATATATATATATATATATATATATATAACTTAACTAAATTTACGATATTTTATAAAACCACAAACTTTGCTACCATTAAACCAACGACCTAAGTATTCAAAAACTACTCGCGATTAAAACATTAAGACTATCAAACACTAAAACTTGCCATATATTATCTAGGTCGTGTGTGGAGCCGTTCCCTTATTGCAAACTGAGTATCGATATTTTTACCACTATACCACTAAAGTGAGTTCATAGCCTCGCATTTACTTATTTAAATATTTTATAAACCTCGCGAGGGGGATACATGCTAGTTTTTACAAACTGAACACAAGTATTCTTTTTCTTGGTATGCTGTACCTGATATCGTTATTGCTTAAGTCCCTTATTGCCAAAAGTCCCTCATATCATGAGCCTTAGTCACCCATAGGGTGAACGTAAATAATTGTGGATAGATCTATTAGGGATTGACAATCCCCGTTTGGGCGTTCGAGAAAACTACCAAACGCACTTTATTTGAAATCTAATAGGTTACTGGCAAGAACCTATCCTGAGGGCCACTGTTACTATAATCCATCATTTATGATGAGATCTGTTAATCGGATGAGTGTCATGAGCTTAATGCAATAACAATTGTTTTTAACTTATAATTGTATGACGGTGCAATTATCACTTATAACTTGTGTTCAACTATTAAAGTAAAACCTATGAATATCACTCAACTTTTGTTTATTTTTAGCATGTTTATCTCAGGTCTATAACGAGCAAGGATGGGACGAAGGAGCACGAAATTTTAACAAAGGCTATAAATTCTTATTATCATTCGAAAACCTATTTAACAAACTTTGAAAACATTGGGACCTCATTTTGAAAACTCTGATATTTATAAAAATTCGAATGATAAATGTTTTTAGATTTACTAAATTGAAAATCATTTTCTAAAAACTATGAGCTGTGAAGTAACACCCAATCTTTATTCCGCTGCAAATATTTTAAAAATGGGGGTGTTTGATTAGTGTCTAAATACTCATCATTTTATACCAATCTGAGCTGCCAAAACATCTTAAAACACTCAAATATGCATCATAATACTGAAAATATCCCAGGAATGTGTTTTATATGTTTCAGATGCAAAATAATCAAAAACAAATGAAAAATGTATAAAGTTTGTATAATTGGCAGTTTCAGTCCCTCAACTTTCAAAAGTTGTCAAATCTAGTCCCTGGTTGTTCTAAAAACTTGAAAAAGTCACCAAAGGTCCTTTTAAATCAAAAAGTTACATAATTAGTCCTTTGGTGCAAAGTTTCACAAAATGTCAAGTTTAGTCCCTGAACTTTGAAAAATGACAAAAATGGTCCCTAGGATATTAAAACTTTGGGAAAAACAAATTTTGTCCTTGTACTTCTCATATATGGCAGGTTTGGTCCTTGATTGGCAAGTTTGGGGAAATTACACATTTGGTCCCTGGAGTTTGAAAGTTTGGCAGATTTGGTCCCTGGGAAATTTAAAGTGGAAAAATCATCTAAGGTCCATGTACTATTCATAATTTAAAGTTGTAGCTTGTAATTTTAATCAATCTCTAAGCTTTTAAGCATTGTATCAGTCAATTCAAGTGTAATCTCAATCATTGTTATAATAAATTTCAAGTTTTAGTCTCTCTCTCTCAGTTTATGCAAGTTTCAATCTTATTTCAAAAGTTTTAATCTTCTGTATTGTTGTTATTAGTGAGACTTATGGACTCTTAGGCTCATATAAGCTCCCATAAAGCTTAAATAAGCTTTTAGAAACCATAAATCACAGCTTAGAAATAAAAAAATCAAAAACATAAAAAAGTCAACAAAGGTCAAACTTGCAGGTTTACTGGTGATTTAAAGCTGGAGCATGGTTAATACTGGATGGCCATGGGTTTAGAGGCTTGTGGAAGCCTGTAGGTTTGGTTCTTATGGTTCTTGGTTCATTGGTTTATGCAGGATTGCACATTGTAAGGTTTCAAAACTCATTTCTCTAATCCTACTGTAGCACTGCTTATATTGTTGATTATTCAGCTTATTCATGATTATTTAGTGTAGTGTAGTAATAATCTAGCATAAAATCAATACCTTGTTTGTTTGAAATCATAGTTGCTTTATATTTTAAGTTTCACAGTTAAATTAGTCTAATTAGTAATCTTGGGTAATTGTTGTTGCTTGCTGTGCTTAAGTGCTCATTTTTGGTTAATATATCATAATAAGTAGTTTTGAATCAGTTTCATAAGCTCTTAAAGCCATTTGCTTCTTGAATCATAAAACAGTCAAGGTTAAAGGTGTGTTTGGGTCAGTGAGATCCTAGGTGTTCAAGTACTCAATTGTTGTTGTTTCTGGTTTACAAAAGTCACATAGGTTCATATTGATACAGAATAATCATAAACACCAAGGTTTGTTCAGCAAAAATTCAAAATCAAGTATAAACAGGCCTAGATTACCCTCTGTGTTGGATTAAGCGTGGCATATGCCCCAAATCCATTCACTCATGAGTGGTTTAGCTTAAATTAGTCTTATATTAGCTTAAATAATCAATTTCAATCAGAAAATCAGAATCAAAGTTCATTTAAATCAACCTTTTACAAAATCTCAAAAAGTCAAAAATTGCCATTGTTTCAGAAATCCAAATTTTGGAGGAATTTTTGTGATTTTTGTGTTTACTTTGAGACCTTGTCCTTTTCAGAAGTTAAAGTCTATCACCTAGTCTACAAAAGCCCATAAACAGCTTATTTTTAGGATTTTTGTACAAGCTTGTGGATTAGCTTATTTTGACCTGCAGGGCAAACACTTGCCCTGTGCACAGGTTTTGACCTATTTTCCCAAGCCCTTAGCTACTTCATTAGTGGGACCCACCCTGAGCTTTTTGGCTTTTTAGAAAGCCAAAAAACTCATCTGGATAGACCAGTGCTTATTTATCCATTTTGAGCTTATTTGATAGGGCTGCAACCCTCTTTAAGTTTGGCTAATTCCAGAGTGAACACTGATTACTCAGTGTGTGACCCAACTTTCTTTGCATCACCCAAGCTTCATTAATAAGCAATAAGCCCTGCTTATTGGCTTATTGAGTAGCCTACCAGTCCACCTTCATAAGTCAACCCTTAGTTTGGACCGCTGAGTTCTTTTGTGGACCCCACAGAGGTCCAAATCCACCATTTCAAGCCTGTTTTGGCCAGATAGCTTCATAAGTGCTTATTTGCTCATAGCTGCTTATTCAGAGTGCTTATTTGTGATTTTTGCCTAATTTCAAGTTGATATACATCTGTGATAGCTTATTTGTTCATTTGAATAGCTTTTCACCAAATCACAAGTCCTAATAAGCTATTTTGTCCACTATTTGGACATAAGGGGGTGCACACAGCTTATTTTTAAGCTAAAACAAAAGTCATTTCACAAAAGTTTCTTCTTTTTATCTTATTTTCATCTGTCAAAAAGAAAAACACCAAAAAACCAAATATAAAATTAGTGATAGCTTTTATTTAATAGATTATGTCTTTTTCATTTTTCATTTCAGCTTATTAATAAGCACTTTATCATTTTTATAATTTTCTTAATTTCCTCTTACCTTTAAGGATTTTTAATAATTTTCTTAGATTTTTCTTAAACAGTTTACTAATTATTAGAATTAAAAATAGTTTAAATAATTAAATAGGTAATATTAGTAATTAAATAGTTTTCTTTAATTTTAATTAACA
This sequence comes from Artemisia argyi, assembly GCA_030686995.1. Classification (NCBI taxonomy): domain Eukaryota; kingdom Viridiplantae; phylum Streptophyta; class Magnoliopsida; order Asterales; family Asteraceae; genus Artemisia; species Artemisia argyi. The sequence continues at coordinate 156,981,109 of CM060677.1, read as the reverse complement.
ACAGTAGAATTTTATATTTGTCCTAGGTTTTATAAATTAGTTAAGACTTTTAGAAAATAGATTTATAAATTCCACTGTTCATTTCCTAATTTTCTTATTTAATTTAGTTAAATTAGATTTAAATTAATTAATAAGTAATTAATTAGTAAAATAGCCTAAATATTATTTTTAGTAACTTTTTATAATTTTTTAGGATTCCTGTGATGGTTAATTAGTTTTATAATTTTTTTCATAATTTTCTAAGTCATTTAGGTATTTTTAGTAATTTAAAATAGTTTAATTAGTTTTTAATTAATTGAAAACTCATAAAAAGACAAAAATATTTCTTTTTATTTTTTTATACTTTCTTCAAGTTTTTTTTAAGGTTTAGAAATTAGTTTTGCAAATTTTTAGGTTAATTTGTAATCCTTATCATTTTTAGTTAATTTAAATTAGGTTTAAATTAGATTTTAAATAGTTTTAATTAATTGATTAGTATTTAATTATTAAAATAATCATTTTTATAATTTCATTTTCATTTTAAATTTTCTTTTAATTTTAAGTTTTAAAAAGTTTCACTTGCACCCCCTGTAGTTTGTAATTTGTTAAAACCCACTTTTCTCTGTTTGTTATCTGATTTTCCAATTTGTGCTTTTGTGATTATATCTGTTATTGTTTATATCATTCCATAATTGTTCAAATACCAAGCAATCAGTAGTATAATCATTACCCAATCATCTTGGTTACTGTCCTCAGTGCCACTTATTCCACAAACGTTCAAAATACAATTTCAATCTCGTTGAGAATTAACGACCCGGGGATTTCCCTGTACTTCCACGGATTATAAACACTTGATTTTTCTATCCCAGGTGGGCCTATCAACTGCACCCGATTGACTGGTTGGTTTGGGAGGAGTCAAAATTTGGCGCCGCTGCCGGGGAGGTTGTTGCGTATTTCAAAACGTTTTAGGTTTAGTGGTTTTCAAAACCGCTCATGTACAAATATCACCACTTTGTAAATTTTTGTGAAAACCAAAATCATATCTGAAAAAGTTCATTAACACTTTTCCTGAAGTGTTAAAAACACCAAAAAAATCATAAACAACAAAACAAACTGTGAAGTTAAAATTACTTCGTTTACTTTAAGATTACAACCTGAAACAGTTGGTATAAGGTAAGTTCTTACATTAAATTGAGAACTGAAGAGGAATCCATTCATTTCCTCCCGCCAGCCTGCGAGTAATCTTAAAGGAACGATTTCGGTTAACGAATCAATTCCAAAAATATTGTCCAAGTTTTTTCACCCATACACGAAAAGCCAAAAACAAATTTTCTGTTAATAAATACATAAAATCTTACCACCGCAAACCAAGGCAGAACACCTACCAACTGGGGGTGTGAACATAATAAGTTCCCAAACTTAAGATAAAAACTTGCCATTGTATCCCTGTGGGTGGTGTACCTTTTTCAAAGAGGCCATTCACTTGCGATTATTGGATTTAAGTTCACTGTGGTTTTGCCTCGATCTTGTTTTGAAAATTGTTTTTAGTGCATGCGCACTCGTTCACAAACAAAGAATAAAAAACAGAAAAACGTACCCGAGTTACGTACTGTTGAAGAAGAACACTCACTAAAAATGGACGACGATCCTCCAATCCCTCATAAGGAGGATGTAGTTCCTGACACCCGAACAATGGAGGAACTATGTCAATCCCTCATAAGGAGGATGTAGTTCCTGACACCCGAACAATGGAGGAACTATGTTAACCTACCATGCACGGGAGAGGTGGACTCATTGCACCACTCACAATTGGAGCCACGGGTTTTGGACTAAAACCCAATATGATCCAACAGGTCCAGAATTCGTGTCGGTTCCACGGTTTGCCGGGTGACGATGCTAACAAGCATCTCGATAAATTTTTAACCGTCACCCAGAGCATGAAACAAAATGGCGTCACCGAAGACGGCCTGCGTTTATACCTGTTCCCCTATTCTCTCACTCATCATGCGACTGCTTGGTTCGATCGACTTCCTAAGAATTCGATCCATACCTTTGAAGAGATGGTTACTAAGTTCTTGGCTAAATATTTTCCACCATCCATGGTTACAAAGCTGAGAAACGATATTAGTAACTTCAGACAGCTTCCCGAAGAGTCCTTATTTGAGGCATGGGAACGCTACAAATTTTCTATTGATCGGTGTCCTAATCATAACATGCTTCTTGTCACCATTATTGATAACTTCTATAATGGTTTGACACTTCGTCATCGTGACACCATCAATGCTGCTGCTGGGGGCACCTTTATGAAAAGGACCCCTGAAGAGTGCTATGGCTTAATTGAAAACATGACTGCCCATCATAACTTTTGGGACTCCTCTGCAGAGAGGAATGACTCATGTAAGTCAGTCACTCCGGCAAGTAATGAAATAACTGCTCTTACCAAAAAGTTTGATGATTTGTCTGCTGCGGTTCTCCGAATTCACCAGACAAATCACAATCACCAGAATAAAACTATCAGTTGTGAAACATGTGGTGGTCCACACCCATATCATGAGTGCCCAGCCTCCGGTGGCTTCACTCAAGAGAATGTATTCGCAGCCCAAGGTTCCTACAATACGGAAGGTAATTCCTACCAACCGCAAGGGGACCGAAATCTGTTGAGCTATCGTTCCAATAACTACATTGGACCTCCAGGGTTTAATCAACCCCAGAACCAAAATGGTCAAAACAGAAACCATAACTTTAATCAGAATCAGAACCAGAACCGAATAAACCAAGGTTTTAACAACCAAGGGAATTTCAACTCTGGTCAACATCAGGTTCAAAACAATCAAAACCAAGGAAATTATAACCATAATCAAGGTCAGAATAATTACCATTAGGGTAATTTTCAACAACAAAACCACTTCCAGGGTAATAACAACCAGCAACATGGGAATTTCCAGAACAATCGGGCTCAAAATTTTCCAAATCAAAATCAAGTCATTGTTCCAACTGGACCATCATCTGATGAGTTATTAAAACAGTTTATGAAATCTCAAGATGAATTAAACAAAGTGCTAGTTAGTCAAATCTCTGAATTAAAGAAGTCTTTAAATGATCGACCCTCGGGCTCAGGTATTTTACCTAGCAACATGATCGCTAATCCGAGGGGCGATGCAAAGGCGATCACCACAAGAAGTGGAGTTTCTTATAAAGGACCCACAACTCCTTCTACCACTTCTCCTGTCCAGGTAGAGGAATGTGATACTGAGGATACTACGGATACGATACTTCCTACTAATAACGGAGGTACCACTGACATCCCTCCTCCAGTTGTCCCGGTCCCGACTCCCCCTAAAAGAGTCATGTTTAAAACTCCCAAAGGTCCTATTGAAATACCAAAAGCCAACCCAAAACCATCGATTCCATATCCCTCACGATTGCAAGATCAGAAGCTCCGTGAAAAAGCTAATCATCAGATGGAAAAAATTTTCCAAATTTTCCAAGAACTACACTTTGATATTAGCTTCGCGGATGCTCTCATATTAATGCCCAAATTTGCATCGACAATCAAAAACTTACTGGGAAATAAAGAGAAACTCTTTGAAATGGCACGAACTCTACTCAATGAAAATTGCTCTGCAGTTCTGTTGAAACAGCTTCCCGAGAAGCTAGGAGATCCCGAGAAATTTCTAATACCATGTATTTTCCCGGGGATGGTTGAGTGTTTTGCCTTGGTCGATCTTGGTGCAAGCATCAACCTAATGCCCTACTCAGTTTGGAAAAAGCTTTCTCTTCAGGCACTTACTCCCACATGCATGACTCTCGAGCTTGCAGACCGTTCAATTTCACGTCCCCTCGGTATTACCGAAGACGTATTTGTAAGGGTGGGAAAGTTCCATTTTTCGGTAGACTTTGTCGTTGTTGATTTTGATGTAGATCCGAGAGTTCCTCTCATTCTTGGAAGGGGATTCTTAAGGACGGGTCGTGCATTAATATATGTTTTCAATGAGGAAATCACATTACGAGTTGGCAATGAAGCGATAACGTTCAACCTTGATCAAACCTCGAGATACTCCTCGAATTATGATGCTGAATCGGTCAACCGAATTGATGTCATTGACATTGCATCCGAGGAGTATGCTCAGGAAATCCTTGGATTCGCTGATAGTTCTCCGAGTGGAAATCCCACTCCCTCCTCTCACCCCATAATTGCTAATTCTTCTCCTTCCCTCACTCCGTTTGAGGGAAGTTATTTCGTCCTTGAGGAATTAGAGGCCTTTCTCAAAAGTGATTCAGTTCCCGAAGGAATTGATAACCAAGAGATTGACCCAGAGAGGGATATATTTCTCCTTGAGAAATTATTGAACAAGGATCCCTCTCCCATTCCTGTTCTCCCTCCACAACTTCATAACGCGGAAGTCAAATATGTTGAGAAAAATGATGATTTCCCAGAGGTCGAACTTAAGGACCTGCCTCCTCATCTAGAATATGCATTCTTGGAAGGTAACGATAAGTCACCGGTCATTATTGCGAAAGACTTAAAGGATGAGGAGAAAACCGCGCTGCTTAAGGTTTTAAAGTCCCACAAGCAAGCAATTGCTTGGAAGCTCTCAGACATAAAGGGTATTAACCCGGATTTTTGTACACACAAAATCCTAATGGAAGAGGACTTTAAACCTACTGTGCAGCATCAAAGAAGGGTAAATCCAAAAATCCACGAAGTTATCAAAGAAGAAGTTATCAAACTTCTCGATGCGGGATTGATTTACCCTATATCAGACAGTCCTTGGGTTAGCCCAATACATTGTGTTCCAAAAAAGGGTGGCATCACGGTTGTCACTAATGAGGATAACGAGTTGATACCAACTCGGTTGGTTATAGGGTGGCGAGTATGTATCGATTACAGAAAGCTTAACGAAGCCATTCGCAAGGACCATTTTCCTCTGCCCTTTATGGATCAAATGCTTGAAAGACTAGCAGGGAATGAGTATTATTGCTTCCTCGACGGCTTCTCGGGTTACTTCCAGATTCCCATTGATCCTAAGGATCAAGAGAAGACTACCTTCACATGCCCTTACGGGACGTTTGCCTATCGTCGCATGCCTTTTGGGTTATGCAACGCTCCGGGCACTTTCCAGAGGTGCATGATGTCTATTTTCCACGACATGATCGGGAAAACCATAGAGGTATTCATGGATGACTTCTCAGTCATCGGGAATTCTTTCGACTCATGCCTCTCCCATTTAGAAAAGATGCTTCAACGTTGTGAAGACACTAATCTTTGTCTAAATTGGGAGAAGAGCCATTTTATGGTTAAGGAGAGCATTGTCCTCGGCCATAAAATTTCAAAAAGTGGGATTGAGGTTGATAAGGTCAAAATTGATGTTATTGCTAAACTGCCTCATCCCACCATTGTTAAAGGAATAAGGAGTTTCCTTGGCCATGCCGGGTTTTATCGGAGATTCATTCAGGATTTCTCCAAAATAGCCCGACCATTGACTCATCTTCTTGAAAAGGAAGCTCCTTTCATCTTTTCCCCCGAGTGCATCGAAGCTTTTTCTACTTTAAAGAAAAGGCTCACCGAGGCACCAATCCTTGTTGCCCCCGACTGGGACTTACCCTTCGAACTTATGTGCGATGCTAGCGATTTCGCTATTAGTGCAGTTTTGGAGCAACGCAAGACAAAACATTTTCAACCAATACACTACGCAAGTAAGACCATGAATGAAGCTCAAACGCACTATACCACCACAGAAAAAGAATTATTAGCTGTAGTATATGCCTTTGAGAAATTTAGGTCTTACTTAATCCTTACCAAATGTGTGGTGTATACGGACCACTCGGCTTTGAAAAACCTGTTCACTAAACAGGACGCAAAGCCAAGACTGCTCTGTTGGGTCCTGCTCCTTCAGGAATTCGATATGCCCATACGAGACAAAAAAGGAGCAGAGAACCTTGCTGCTGATCACTTGTCCCGGCTAGAGAATCCTCATCAGGATATTCTCGAGAGAAAAGAAATTAATGAAACTTTTCCTCTGGAGACTCTCAATCTAATCTCTACCCGGGATGATACCACTACCCCATGGTTTGCCGACTTTGCAAATTACCATGCGGGTAATTTCGTTGTGAAAGGGATGTCGTCTCAACAGAAAAGAAAATTATTTAAAGATGTAAAACATTACTTCTAGGACGACCCCTACTTGTTCAAAATATGTGCAGATCAAGTCATCCGACGGTGTGTCCATGGCCAAGAAGCCATGGAAATTCTTAAAGCCTGTCATGATGGACCCACGGGGGGACATCATAACCCAAACTACACCGCCAAAAAGGTGTTTGATTCGGGATTCTTCTGGCCCACAATCTATAAAGACGCCCATGAACTTATCAAAACCTGTGAGGCTTGCCAGCGTCACGGGAATATTTCCAAAAAGAATGAGATGCCACAAAACGCCATCCAAGTCTGTGAAATATTTGATATGTGGGGCATTGATTTTATGGGGCCGTTACCGTCTTCACGAGGGAATAAATATATACTCGTGGCTGTCGACTATCTGTCAAAATGGGTTGAGGCAAAATCCTTACCCACCAATGATGCCCGAGTAGTCGTTAAATTTCTAAAGTCTCTCTTTGCCAGATTCGGAACTCCTCGTGCCATTATCAGTGATCGTGGCACACACTTCTGCAATGAACAATTTGCAAAAGTGATATTGAAATATGGTGTAACTCACCATCTTTCAACTGCATACCACCCGCAAACAAGTGGGCAGGTGGAGGTCTCGAATCGGGGTATTAAGAGAATTCTGGAGAGGACGGTTGGAGAAAACCGTGCCTCTTGGTCGGATAAGCTGGATGATGCATTATGGGCTTTCCGCACTGCTTACAAAATACCCATCGGGTGTACTCCATATAAGCTAGTGTACGGGAAGGCATGTCATCTCCCGATCGAATTAGAACATAAGGCCTACTGGGCCTTAAAACATGCAAATTTCGACCTTCACACAGCGGGTGATCACCGCAAGGTTCAACTAAATGAATTAAATGAACTTCGTGATCAAGCTTATGAGAATTCTTTGATTTACAAGGAAAAAACCAAGAAGATACACGACTCTAAAATCAAAAACCGTGTTTTCAACATCGGTGACAGAGTCCTTCTCTTCAATTCATGATTGAAGATATTCTCAAGAAAGCTTAAAACCCGTTGGTCTGGGCCATTCACTGTCACAAAAGTATTTCCATACGGAACTGTTGAATTATCTCAACCTGACGGTTCCAACTTTAAAGTGAATGGCCATCGGTTAAAGCACTACTTTGGAGGGGATGTACCACAAATGGTCGTCCCAGATCTCCAAACTTTCCCCACGAACCAATGAATTCGGGGATCGAGTCAAGCTAGCGACTCGATGAACTAAAACAGTAGCATCAACATGGGTTTTCACCCATGTCTCTGACTTCTTTCTGCTTTCTAACACCCTAGTGTAGGGGAGTGGCCGTCCCCTGCAGCTATTTGAAATGTATATATCTCAAAAAAAAAAAAAAAAAAGTGTGATTGTATGTAAATATGAATAAAGTGAAAAATAAAAAATGATATTTCCACAGTTAGCTTATAATATTATCTTTTTATGTTCAAAGAGTCGGCATAATAGCTGGGACGTTGAATATTGAGGACAATATTCAATTCTAAGTGTGGGGGCGAAATTCTAGCGAATTTTATCATATTATATCCTCTAGTACCCCCATTTTTGGCCTAAAATTTTCAAAATTTTTTCACTTTATTGCAAATTTTTTGTGGTAATCAGTCCGCCATGTCTAAACGACAAAAGGATTGGCTAATCCAGGAGCAAACGGCTCTTGGTAAAGATATCTCAAATCCGTTGATGGCTTGCAATTTGCCCAAAATTGTATGGTAAATCAACTCGCCATATCCCAAAAAGTGAATGAGTTGGCTAGCCCGCAAGATTATGGCTTGTGGTAAAGGCCGTGAAAAAACCATAATTGGTAATCAGCTCACCAAGATGTTGACTATTCCATCAAGAGTTGGCTAGTCCAGAAGCAAACGGTTTTTGGTAAAGACAAATCAAATCTGTTGACAGCTGGTGGTTTGCTCAAAATCACATGGTTATCAGGTGGACCATAGTTCTTACTTGAATCGATACATCTGGCTACTCCAGAAGTGATGGCTTTTGGTAAAGAGTTTCAAATCCATTAAGTTTTTCTCAAAAGATTGCTAGGGACTAGCAATGTTTTAGTGTGGGGGATTGATGAGTGTCTAAATACTCATTATTTTATACCAATCTGAGCTGCCAAAACATCTTAAAACACTCAAATATGCATCATAATACTGAAAATATCCCAGGAATGTGTTTTATATGTTTCAGATGCAAAATAATCAAAAACAAATGAAAAACGTACAAAGTTTGCATAATTGGCAGTTTCAGTCCCTCAACTTTCAAAAGTTGTCAAATCTAGTCCCTGGTTGTTCTAAAAACTTGAAAAAGTCACCAAAGGTCCTTTTAAATCAAAAAGTTACATAATTAGTCCTTTGGTGCAAAGTTTCACAAAATGTCAAGTTTAGTCCCTGAACTTTGAAAAATGACAAAAATGGTCCCTGGGATATTAAAACTTTGGGAAAAACAAATTTTGTCCTTGTACTTCTCATATATGGCAGGTTTGGTCCTTGATTGGCAAGTTTAGGGAAATTACACATTTGGTCCTTGGAGTTTAAAAGTTTGGCAGATTTGGTCCCTGGGAAATTTAAAGTGGAAAAATCATCTAAGGTCCATGTACTATTCATCATTTGGCAAGAAATACCCTTGTGAAATACTTTGGAAGGATGCCAAAACACACCCCTAAACTTTCACCAAATTACAAAAATGGTCCTTGTGATAAGTTATAACCAAACCGGACCCTTTATATTATTACCCAACCAAAACACAAATCCAATCCAAACACCAAGCCCATTTCCCTTTGTTTTTGGCCTAAACATACAAAAGCCCACCCTGGTATAATAATACCAGGGTCAAACCCCGGTCAAACACCACCCTTTCCATCTCCCTCACTCACCAACGCAAAACCACCATACCACCTGGTTTTTCACCCCACCACCACCACTTGCCAGTCTCATCATCACCTCCCCATACCCTCTGTACCTCAAATCACCTCAGCATTTAATGCCACCACCCCTTGCCTATAACAGTCCAAAACCGTTTACCCAATTTTCCCGCCAAAAACGTAATCAAAGGCCAAAAGTGATTCAGAGTAATTCAAGGGTTGAGATTGAATGGGAAATGATCAGAAAGCTTTGGGGAACCCTGATCCTTGGCTATAAAAGGGAAGAGATGCAAGGAAAGAAGCCTAGTTCCATTTTTAGTTTAAATATAGTCCTAATAGTTGTAGCTTGTAATTTTAATCAATCTCTAAGCTTTTAAGCATTGTATTAGTCAATTCTAGTGTAATCTCAATCATTGTTATAATAAATTTCAAGTTTTAGTCTCTCTCTCAGTTTATGCAAGTTTCAATCTTATTTCAAAAGTTTTAATCTTATGTATTGTTGTTATAAGTGAGACTTATGGACTCTTAGGCTCATATAAGCTCCCATAAAGCTTAAATAAGCTTTTAGAAACCATAAATCACAGCTTAGAAATAAAAAATCAAAAACATAAAAAAAGTCAACAAAGGTCAAACTTGCAGGTTTGATGGTAATTTAAAGCTGGAGCATGGTTAATACTGGATGGCCATGGGTTTAGAGGCTTGTGGAAGCCTGTAGGTTTGGTTCTTATGGTTCTTGGTTCATTAGTTTAAGCAGGATTGCACATTGTAAGGTTTCAAAACTCATTTCTCTAATCCTACTGTAGCACTGCTTATATTGTTGATTATTCAGCTTATTCATGATTATTTAGTGTAGTGTAGTAATAATCTAGCATAAAATCAATACCTTGTTTGTTTGAAATCATAGTTGCTTTATATTTTAAGTTTCACAGTTATATTAGTCTAATTAGTAATCTTGGGTAATTGTTGTTGTTTGCTGTGCTTAAGTGCTCATTTGTGGTTAATATATCATAATAAGTAGTTTTGAATCAGTTTCATAAGCTCTTAAAGCCATTTGCTTCTTGAATCATAAAACAGTCAAGGTTAAAGGTGTGTTTGGATCAGTGAGATCCTAGGTGTTCAAGTACTCAATTGTTGTTGTTTCTGGTTTACAAAAGTCACATAGGTTCATATTGACTCAGAATAATCATAAACACCAAGGTTTGTTCAGCAAAAAGCCAAAATCAAGTATAAACAGGCCTAGATTACCCTCTGTGTTGGATTAAGTGTGGCATATGCCCCAAATCTATTCACTCATGAGTGGTTTAGCTTAAATTAGTCTTATATTAGCTTAAATAATCAATTTCAATCAGAAAATCAGAATCAAAGTTCATTTAAGTCAACCTTTTACAAAATCTCAAAAAGTCAAAAATTGCCATTGTTTCAGAAATCCAAATTTTGGAGGAATTTTTGTGATTTTTGTGTTTACTTTGAGACCTTGTCCTTTTCAGAAATTAAAGTCTATCACCTAGTCTACAAAAGCCCATAAACAACTTATTTTTAGGATTTTTGTACAAGCTTGTGGATTAGCTTATTTTGACCTGCAGGGCAAACACTTGCCCTGTGCACAGGTTTTGACCTATTTTCCCAAGCCCTTAGCTACTTCATTAGTGGGACCCACCCTGAGCTTTTTGGCTTTTTGGAAAGCCAAACAACTCATCTGGATAGACCAGTGCTTATTTTTCCATTTTGAGCTTATTTGATAGGGCTGCAACCCTCTTTAAGTTTGGCTAATTCCTGAGTGAACACTGATTACTCAGTGTGTGACCCAACTTTCTTTGCATCACCCAAGCTTCATTAATAAGAAATAAGCCCTTCTTATTGGCTTATTGAGTAGCCTACCAGTCCACCTTCATAAGTCAACCCTTAGTTTGGACCCCTGAGTTCTTTTGTAGACCCCACAGAGGTCCAAATCCACCATTTCAGGCCTGTTTTGGCCTGATAGCTTCATAAGTGCTTATTTGCTCATAGCTGCTTATTCAGAGTGCTTATTTGTGATTTTTGCCTAATTTCAAGTTGATACACATCTGTGATAGCTTATTTGTTCATTTGAATAGCTTTTCACCAAATCACAAGTCCTAATAAGCTATTTTGTCCACTGTTTGGACATAAGGGGGTGCACACAACTTATTTTTAAGCTAAAACAAAATTCATTTCACAAAAATTTCTTATTTATATCTTATTTTCATCTGTCAAAAAGAAAAACACCAAAAAACCAAATATAAAATTAGTGATAACTTCTATTTAATAGATTCTATCTTTTTCATTTTTCATTTCAGCTTATTAATAAGCACTTTATCATTTTTATAATTTTCTTAATTTCCTCTTACCTTTAAGGATTTGTAATAATTTTCTTAGATTTTTCTTAAACAGTTTACTAATTATTAGAATTAAAAATAGTTTAAATAATTAAATAGGTAATATTAGTAATTAAATAGTTTTGTTTAATTTTAATTAACAACAGTAGAATTTTATATTTTTCCTAGGTTTTATAAATTATTTAAGACTTTTAGAAAATAGATTTCTAAATAACACTGTTCATTTCCTAATTTTCTTATTTAATTTAGTTAAATTAAATTTAAATTAATTAATAAGTAATTAATTAGTAAAATAGCCTAAATATAATTTTTAGTAACATTTTATAATTTTTTAGGATTCCTGTGATGGTTAATTAGTTTTATAAATTTTTTCATAATTTTCTAAGTCATTTAGGTATTTTTAGTAATTTAAAATATTTTAATTAGTTTAATTAAGATAATTAGTTTTTAATTAATAGAAAACTCATAAAAAGACAAAAATATTTCTTTTTATTTTTTTATACTTTCTTCAAGTTCTTTTTAAGGTTTAAAAATTAGTTTTGCAAATTTTTAGGTTAATTTGTAATCCTTACCATTTTTAGTTAATTTGAATTAGGTTTAAATTAGATTTTAAATAGTTTTAATTAATTAATTAGTATTTAATTATTAAAATAATCATTTTTATAATTTCATTTTCATCTTAAATTTTCTTTTAATTTTAAGTTTTAAAAGGTTTCACTTGCACCCCCTGTAGTTTGTAATTTGTTAAAACCCACTTTTCTCTGTCTGTTATCTGATTTCCCAATTTGTACTTTTGTGATTATATCTGTTATTGTTTATATCATTCCATAATTGTTCAAATACCAAGAAATCAGTAGTATAATCATTCCCCAATCATCTTGGTTACTGTCCTCAGTGCCACTTATTCCACAAACGTTCAAAATACAATTTCAATCTCGGGGACTTAACGACCCGGGGATTTCCCTGTACTTTCACGGATTATAAACACTTGACTTTCCTCTCCCAGGTGGGCCTATCAACTGCACCCGGTTGACTGGTTGGTTTGGGAGGAGTCAGTGTTACAGATTGGAATCAAAGCTTTAGTTATAGCGAAACGGTCTAATACAGATCCGAACTATAACCGTTTTTACAAACCAAAACATTTTATAGCCTTACACTCTCCGTGCCTTCCGTGTCTCAGACTACCTTGCTCAGTACATTACCTGTGTAAGATTATTCTGCATGTTTAGAAATTGCGCTTACACAATTATTATTCACCCGTACTATTATATCTTTAACGTAAAAATTACTTATAAAATACTATTCTCGGTTACTACAGTAACATGTCTCCAAAAACTTTCGTGAACGCCAAAACTACTCTCCGTAATACTAATACATCACCTATCAATCAAAATTCTTCGAATACTGAAGATCCCTACGTACAAATATCACAGCCCTAACTTAATATAGAAATCACTCAGAGATCACTCCCATCGTCACCTATTTGTTCACCCCTACGTCAAAAACTTAGGAGAACTACTGAATCATATGAAGATGTGATTGGTGGTCAGGCAACATTCGAAGTTGGATAAAGTTCACGACAAGAGAGGCCGTGGAAGAATGTTGATCCAAATTCTCCGTCACCCTACTCTTCAGATTCCCCAATACCAGATATCCCAAACAATTTATCCTCACCTAATTCCCCCAACTACAATATAAGCACACCTGATTCAATATGGACTCTTGTTTATCAACAAGCCAGCATATTAGAGGCTCACACTGAACAACTAAAAGGGTTACAACCAACAAAATTTGAATGGTACGACCGTAACCTTGACGCATTGTTCAAAAGAGCGGATGCTGAGAGACGAGCAATATGTGAATTAGGAATAAAGATTAATGAGATAAAGGACAACACCAACCAGGAACTTGGAAGTTTGGATTCCAGGGTCTGTTCTGCAAAAAGAGAACACGGCCATACACATGGTAGAATTGAAGACATTGAAAGGACCCTATGGATGGCCAGAGACACAGCAAGAAACCAGAGTCAAAGGATTGCCGCATTAGAGACTATGTTGGCTAATCAAATGAACATGTGTCAGGAACGTTTCTCAAACATGGAAGCAGCACAACTTGAACTTGAGAAAGAGATTAGATATTTACGTCAGAGGCGTAACTAATTTTAAGTTTACAAGTATTCATGTTGCAACTACTAAACCAGACAGACTTGGTTAGTATTTCATGTAATGTTCAATAAATCTGAACCTTTCAGAATTTTTAATCGAATCATAATATATAATAACCTCCTCTTCTGTTACATCTCTCTGTTATGAATCAATCGTTTCTTTCGTATCAAGCATGCATACTATGAATCCTTATACTTTCATGCAAAAATCTCATCAATTGTTACCTCCCTTGATGAACAAATAACTCCACGTAGATCCATGACATATTAATAAGAGACCTTGTACTAATCGTTTTACAAAGACGACCAGTCAAGTTATTAATATTATGATAACTTCTACAATACTATTCAAATCTACCGTAAGATTTCTTACGATTGTTAAGACTTCTTAAACATACTATAATTCACCAAAAACCAAAGGATTGTCTAAAAATAAATTTTCAAGAGAGAACTTGAAAAATGGAGAGAAAATTTATTTTAGTGGACGAATCGGTTTGTTCCTTAGTAATCTCATATCAAGAGTTGATTATCTATGTATGATACAACACAGACATATATTGAAATTAGATTACAGTAAGGAGTCAATTCATTCTATCATCAATGAAATAATTAGAATTCATTATCTAAATCATTCTGACATCAGATAGATTCTAAGTTAAGTTTCATTAATGATTTCAGAAGATGGACAACGTAAACAATACATGTACTCCATCATCATCAAAAATCACCATGACTACTGAAGATGTCAGGGAATTGGTAAGCAACATCATGTCAGTAGTACTTAAAGTGGCCACCATAGTTTATACAAAAGGAGATTCGGATACGTCTGACAAGCAGAACCAGGAAAACTACATGGAATTTAGGCCAAACCCATTTAAAACTCCAGAAAGAATGACTAACCCTATCACCAACCATAACCAAGGGATTAGGCAAGAAGTTAGACCTAACGGAAATAAACAAAAGCGAAAACTCACTAAAATAGGAACCAAAAACTCCATTCACTGCAACTTCACCAATGCTCGAGACTGCCACCACAAACGTCTGGGAGATCGTTTCAACTATCATCACCGACTCGGATACAAACAAAAAGCTAATAGATACTGCCTCGTCACACCTGTTGCCAGAAGGGTATATCTTGGAGGTAAACCCCTGTGTCGAAAATGCGAGAAGCATCACACAGGAATCTGCAAGATTAAGTACATGGAATGTCAGAAAACAGGACACAAGGCAACTAACTGTAGGACTTCGGACAACAAGGGACAAACAACAACTGTAATATGCTACGGATGTGGTGCAAAAGGACACTACAAGAACCGATGTCCAAACTACAATATAAATTGGAAAGCCAAGACTTCCGCAAGGAAATGAAAACTCTACAAGGACTTCGGTGGTATCAAGGGAATGATTACTAGATTTATGCAGATGAATAAATTCCTGTTGTGAGTAAATAAACTCTAGTTCAAAAATTTCATGATTGTACCTCTTCCTTGTATTTTACTTTAAGTTACAATGGATGTAACCTAAGTAAAACAACTATCCTTCTACCGTATCGAAAAATCTACCTTGTAATATTTCCGAAATAATTATAATCTAAGTCAATCTCAATTCCTATTCCATTTACCAATTAACAGTATACTGTTATTACTCTAGAAATTTCTGACTCATCATTCTAGTAAAAAAAAATAAAAATAAAAATAAAAATAAATAAATAAATAAAGTTTCCTACTTTATTCTTAAAAGAAATTACGTGTTATATTATAAAAACAACACGTTGAACACCATCTAAAACAACTTAAAGAAAAGCATAAACACCACTGTGACTGAGCCTAACATCACATCATTTAGTCCTCAATTATACATAGCCTGATCAACTATGTCTAATTTAGGAAGAATCATGTTATGAAGAAGCAATCATAATGCCAAATTTTCTAAATAACAATCTTCAAGTAAAAGCAACAAATAGAGATAAACTGAACTATTCATAAATATTACAAACTACAATAAATACTTATCTTATTCTTTCGTCATTAGGACGAGAAGCCAACAAAGGTACAATTAGAAATTAGAAAAACCCTAAAGACTAACAAAAAACTCCAATAACGAAAAATTTATCCGAATCCATGGAGATTAATAAATAAACAAATAATTAGCATCGGAAGTGCTAACGTCACAATAATTACAATATAAACCATAGAATCTTCAATAGGTTGATCCGCTATGACAACAAAAACCCCCACTAACATAACCATAGCAAGAGCCACCACAGGATGAATCACCTTAATTATGCTGAAAGATAAATATAAACAAATCATTAAAAATAATAACAAGACAAATTCCTAAAAACAAAACAAATTTTATTCATTATTCATTAACAATACATAGAAACACGACAAGGAATTAATTTAAAACAACCCTAGCTCAAGATTATTACCCCCATATCTTGTCCACGGTAATGTCTAGAACCGTGAGGGGTACGACAAACAACAAGATCGCAACCAAGAATCCAAAGTCTTCATCTGGAACATACGCTAAGTAGATAGTGGCAAGGACGACATACACAATCGCTAGTATAGTGATGAGGTGCGGCATTTTGGAGATGGGAAATGAGAAGCAAATGGTTGGTGGAAGAAATGGAAATTTGAAAGGGGTATATGTAGGAAGAAAACTAGCCGTTAGTCACTATTACGGACCGTTGAAAATCACTATTCCCGATCGTTGGACACAGTACACCTAACCGTAAATTTACTATTCATAACCATTACCTACAATATTCACAACCCTTAAATACACCAGTTACTTGATCCTGTCTAGCACAAATAAGTCTAACTAAACCACGTCTCCTAAATCTAAATAATAAAAATCTCTCGACAACCCTCTGATCGAAATTTCCTAATACAGGAATTTTGTTAAACTTGAATTCCGGGACGGAATTCAGAATGAGGGGTAGGTACTGTAATCTCCCGTAAATTTTTCCATGAATATTAAAAGTAAATCAAAGACTAATATATCATTACGTTAATTAACGACGTTTTTACCAATAACATTTTTTTTTATATTTTTATTATCAAATATGCTATGTTACTTAAAAATCACTACGATATTCATGATTCCTTTTTTTTTTTTTTTTGCTTGGAACGATGCTCACACATGTACCACTATAGTCTAAAATCGCGAGAATATTATACTTTTACCATTTACAAACTCACGTAGCATATTTTAGCAAAACACATTCGACAACCCCCGGACTCACGTAAACGTTTCACTAAATATTCAATAAACTCTCACTAATCATAAACTAACTATTCTTACTAATCCTAATTTCATATAACCGGACCCTTAATTATATCCTAAGCCCAACTAAAAGTTTCGGCCTGTTACTATTCACAGCCCACAAATTTTAAGCCCAAACCTCCTATAATTGTTTTGAAACACTCGACTAACACAAGCCAAGAACACACCTCGTACACATTATTTTTACACACGACACCTCTATATTTTTTACACTACCTCATTCCTCACCTAGTCGACTTCAAGTATGTCCAGTTTCAACTCCCCATGTCGAGTCTTCCTATGTTTTTACGAGGCATAATATCTTGTCCAACAACAAACCCACTCGATTTTTAACTAATCCAAAACTAAACCATTTTAAGTCCTGTTTGTTTCTATTAAGTCCTAAAACCATTTCTAAACTCAATCTCATGTTTAAATATTACATTTGATCCCTCATCACCAAGCCTAGCCAAAGTTACAAATCATTTACAAAAGAAATAGATATGTCGACATGTATTTTACAAACAAAAGTGTACTCCCCCATTTCATGCACACACAACTATATATTATATGATCTAGGCATAGTACCACAAGCTTTTTAAAACAAATTTGACAAGTACAATTCATTTTTATAATGATCACACACACGTTTCTTTTGAAAAATTGAAATGTCGACTAGATGAAAACAAACGAGCAAGTACATGTTGCGTCTTACACACTCTCATGACTTTTGGTACACACGCAAACATCTCATCTCATTAATGTTGGTCACTAGGATACTCCAAATTTCATGTATATATCACCATGCATGCATATACTCGATCCATACTTCCATGCAAAGCATATCACAAAAATACCAAGTCCTAGTTCTAAGCTCCCACTTCAAATCGCTTTGGCAAAAACACAAGCTTTTCAAATCGGGTCTAAAAGAAACAAGTCTTTGTTTGTGAACCTTGGTCGAGTCGACAATCATGTTCCACTCTCGTACTCTCTTTTCCTCGACTCTACGTCTCGTTTTACCCCACCATTTTGGTGTAGCAAGTCTCACACAAACTTTTTCCATTTTTACTAAAAATGTATTCTTTGATTTTTACGTATAAATCACAAACACTTGCACTTTATTACTAGTAATCTATATAAACAACATGTACGTATTTTCATCCCACCTATATATTTACTACGCTACTAATCAAGATACATAAAGTTTTAAATATAAAACTCACGTATAAACAATTTTTGAAACTCGTTTGTAAGTAACTTTGAACCATGCAAAACTCTTAAAAATATTTCTAAGTCTTTTTACTTAAAAGTTTGACCCATTCAACCCATGAAACGCACGTATATCTTTAAATTCTATGTAACGAGCATACTATTTTATTTCACAAACTAATAGACCCCCTGACAAACTATCATTTTCGTATAAAAACTTTGCAATAAAAATCGCGTCTTGAACCTCTAAAACATACAAAGCAAATCAACTTGAACTCAGTTTTGAAAACACATAACTATCGATTGGGGCCTTAAGGCCCAATCCTTTGAAAATAAGCTAACGAGATAAGCAGTCCAAATAAGCTGTTTCATAATGTTTTTAGCATCCTAAAATAAGCCGAAACCAAGCCCAAAACTTTCGTAAGCCCAGTGGATTAAAAACTCTTAACGGGCCTTGGTTTACTCGTTTAAAGGCCCATAAGCTATAAATAAGCTTTTTCGAAAATAAGCAGTTTTGAATAATTGAATAAGCTGTTTTTAGCTTAATTAAGAAATAAAAAGGTTAAGTTTCGAATTTGGTAAATTTTGGACTAAATTTGCAAAAATTATAATTTTCGGGTTAAAAGTGTCACTTTTATAAACTTTAGGTAAAAATTGTCATTTTACAAACTTGAGGATGAAAAACTGATTTTATAAACTTTTGGGATGAAAAATGTAAAAATGATAAAGTTTTGGACGTAAAACGTAAATATATTTAACTTTGGACTAACGACGTAACGCTAACACCGTTAGGGTAAAAAGTGTAAAAATCTAGAAAAGACAAGGGCCGTATAATATAATTAATATTTTCATCTTTACTTTCCATTTTACGACTTCACGTCACGACGTTTACATTTATTTCAAACTATTATTATTTTTATTAAACTTTACGTTATATATATATATATATATATATATATATATATATATATATATATATATATATATATATATATATATATATATATAACTTAACTAAATTTACGATATTTTATAAAACCACAAACTTTACTACCATTAAACCAACGACCTAAGTATTCAAAAACTACTCGCGATTAAAACATTAAGACTATCAAACACTAAAACTTGCCATATATTATCTAGGTCGTGTGTGGAGTCGTTCCCTTATTGCAAACTGAGTATCGATATTTTTACCACTATACCACTAAGGTGAGTTCATAGCCTTGCCTTTACTTATTTAAATGTTTTATAAACCTCGCGAGGGGGATACATGCTAGTTTTTACAAACTGAACACAAGTATTCTTTTTCTTGGTATGTTGTACCTGATATCGTTATTGCTTAAGTCCCTTATTGCCAAAAGTCCCTCATATCATGAGCCTTAGTCACCCATAGGGTGAACGTAAATAATTGTGGATAGATCTATTAGGGATTGACAATCCTCATTTGGGCGTTCGAGAAAACTACCAAACGCACTTTATTTGAAATCTAATAGGTTACTGGCAAGAACCTATCCCGAGGGCCACTGTTACTATAATCCATCATTTATGATGAGATCTGTTAATCAGATGAGTGTCATGAGCTTAATGCAATAACAACTGTTTTTAACTTATAATTGTATGACGGTGCAATTATCACTTATAACTTGTGTTCAACTATTAAACTAAAACCTATGAATATCACTTAACTTTTGTTGATTTTTAGCATGTTTATCTCAGGTCTATAACGAGCAAGGATGGGACGGAGGAGCACGAAATTTTCACAAAGGCTATAAATTCTTATTATCATTCGAAAACCTATTTAACAAACTTTGAAAACACTGGGACCTCATTTTGAAAACTCTGATATTTATAAAAATTCGAATGATAAATGTTTTTAGAGTTACTAAATTGAAAATCATTTTCTAAAAACTATGAGCTGTGAAGTAACACCCAATCTTTATTCCGCTGCAAATATTTTAAAAATGGGGGTGTTACATCTGCTCCTATCAAAAAACGATCACCAAGAAACTTTCTTTCTTTTGTTGGTCATCAAGAAACCCGAAAACAGAACCGTTTTCTTCTACGATGAACACCGAACAAAAGAACCTTCAACAAATCGATCCTAGATTCCAAAAGCTCTCGACCAAGCTCATGATACCAATTATTGATCTTTTATGTCCAACAACCTGGAACCTACGTTGCGGAACACTCGAACTTTGAAGAAGAATAAGCAGTTAAGCATACACACCAGCAGATGTTGTAATCGACAGAAAGTAATGCACAAGAATGAACCCTAACCAAAATGATTAGTATTGAAAAGAATGAATGTACAATGACCTCTCCCCCCTCACCTCTTTATTATAGAGATGAGGGGGGATAAAAACCAACTCTAAAAGAGTTAAACTTGGCTGCTACTACAATGGAGAAAAGATAGTCTCGACTCTTGAATACCTGAGACTTGAGAACTCGGTCTGTGCATTATATAATGCATGGAACTGACTTAGAATCCTAATTTGACTAAAACAAGAACTGAAGTATCACTAAGGCCTCTATAAAATTGACTAATGTGCATACTAATCCTAACAGTTACGATGAAAAAAACTATAATTAAAATCATGAACACGGTTAAAAATTTTCATACTTTCCAAGCCCACACGAGCATAATAACCAGAGCCGTATTTGAGGGTGCACAAGGTGTGCAACTGCACATGGCCTCAAAATATATATCTCTTTATATATTTTAGGGCCTCAAAATTTACTTCCAACTTCAAACGTTAACGATGAAAAATGTTACATCCGCTCACAAATCCCACACAAAACATCCATATGCTGAGGTGTCAGCCACTGATTAGTTGGATGAGATATATTTCTCTCTCATCCCACCAATAAGTAGCTGACACCTCAGCGTGTGGATGTTTTGTGTGGGATTTGTGAGTTGATGTAGCATCCATCTGTTAACGGTATATGAAATTATGTTTTGCATGTTTGTTAAACTCATCTTAAAGTGGTCGAGAGTGACGAAAAACTCATAAAAATTTAAAGCTATATGATTACAATATGTTTTTATTATCATGTTTAGGCATCATATAAAATTTTGCACATGGTCTCCACTAACTCATCTACGGCACTGCACGTTGAATAAGTTGAAGATACAAAATAGACATTATGAACTGTTGGATTTAATTTAGACTTCACTCACGGAGCATGGTCAATAGCAAACACAACAAAACATATTTGAAGCCTGAAATGAGCGTATAACTCTTAGTGATACACGAGCAACCCACACAAGAGGAATGATTAGCCAAGCACGGTAGAACTCAAGGTAGACCCTTAGAGGTGGAATCTTTTATAATCCATTTGAAGTTGGTTTGATTGATCCGGGTTGTCAAGATTTGTACAGCCCAACATCTTGCCAAACACGCGGGTTAAACGATTTAAAAATCACCAAAGGTGTATCATACTTCTTGCAAGCGTGAGTCCCGAATGCAAATGAATGGATCTCATCCCTTAGAGCAAAGAGGTGTGGCTCGCCACAAGCATTCGCCACTCCTACGTGGCTGTTCTTCATGGCTAGCCACCCCCCTCCTCACATCTCCTCACTTGCTTCTTGCTCATCTGCACGACGAAGTTGGTTCCTGACAAATGTTTTTTTTTTTTTTTTTTTTTTTTTTTTTTTGCGAGTGTAAAATAAAATATAGTTGTAAGTGGTGGGCCCCAAATGAGTAAGTTGAGGTTAGTTGTGAGTAGGGCTGAGCATCGGGTCGGAACCGACCCGAACCGAAAAAACCGAAAACCGAAATTCATGAAAAACCGGAATCGAAACTGAACCGACGGGCCGTTGGTTCGGTTCGGTTTTCGTCGGTTTGGTTCGGGTTTGTCGGTCCATATGTATTTTGGCATGTTTTTGTCGGTTTTGGGCCGAACCGGACCGTACCAAACCGACCCAAAACCGAAATTCATGAAAAACCGGAACCGAAACCGAACCGACGGGCCGTCGGTCCGGTTCGGTTTTTGTCGGTTCGGTCGGTTTCGTCGGTCCGGTTCGGTTTTGAACCTGCGGTGCTCAGCCCTAGTTGTAAGTGAGGAGTGGGTTAGTTGTGAAGATGTGTTAAGGTGATGTGGCTCCCGTGAGCCCCAAATGAGTAATTTGAGCTAGTTGTGATACCCTTCCCTCTTAGCGCGTAGTGCGCTTACACCCCTTTAGAAAGACAGGGGTGCACTAGCGGCTCATCACCCGTCCCACCTTCTATGCAACATGTAGTTTTAGATCAAGTTCTTATACCAAAGTAGCATAAATGCTGTAAAACATTGTCACTTTTCTTTGACATTTTATCGATTAAATCCCTTGTGCTTATTGGTTACAGTCTATAGAGTGGTCCAAGAGTGTTTAAGCCATGTGCTTCGAGCCTCACTACAATGTTCAGTTGCCCCCCCCCTTAAATTGGGTCATGTGGCTTAGCCACTACCTACATCTAGTAAATGCTTTCAACAACAATAATAGATAGCTACATGGTATATAGTTAAAGATCATAAAACAATTTTATGATCAAACTCAGAAGTGAGATTTCATGACTGTGACCGTTAATGCAACATGTAAGTGGATAAGAATTTGTTTCATATAAATACTATGCTAAAGTTTAATAACCGGCACTATTTATAGAACCCGATCGATGTCAAAGCGTTTACAAAGTTAATTTTTTGTAGAGAATTTGCATTTATTGGTAGACTATGTTTGACAGGAGGATTTCACTTTGACATATCATGTGATGGTATGTTATGATGTTGAATTTGGTATCTTTCTGACTTTAAAAACTTCATATGTGTGGTTGTGTCGATTGAACTAATGCTCCACAACCAACAAAGATGCTTGACAGCAAGAGGAGAGAACTTGAATTCAAAGTCTCCACTAATCACTGTTTGAAACAAATTCGAATGTCGACATTGCATATACCTTGCTAATGTTTAGGATTCCGTTAGTTGCACCGGCCATTAAGCAGTAATCGGACCCAAGCCTCTTTTGATAACAGTTATTTAGTTCCACTGTCATATAGAACATGTGTTTAACTAAAGCATTATTCAATAATTAATATTTGGTTAACTTCATTTTTTATCAACCTTTAATGAGTACCCACCCATATATATAGAGTGGGAGGCAGCCATACTCAAGTGCATTTAGAGCATGGGTAAGAGAATAGTTGCAATCCATACAGTAGTACAATGTCTTTTTTACACCTTTTGGTAAGTGCTCCAAAGCTGTATGAAAACTTATTAGGCGTGACATTGAGGTTGTAGTATGACAAATGGTCATGTAACCATAGAAATGTCATAGAAGTCATCTAACTTGTAAATTACTTTCACTAATTAAGTTTGTATAGTTAAATATATATCAAATGGAAAGCAATACAAAGATTAAAAACTGCAACTCGAAAAAACACATATAACTACCTCTAACTTTCGACATATACCTCAACCATCGTTACTCCTCCTCAGGACACACTACCGCTACCCAATCACGGGTTACTATCTACAGTGGCGTAGCTTTTAAGGGGCCGGGGGGCGCCCGACCCCCCGAAATTTTTTTTGCGATGTAGGGGGTATATAGTTTTCGTGTAGAAAAATTTCGGTATATTCGGTTTCGACCCCCCGAAAATTTCGGTATACCTGAAATATAGCCTCAAGAAAAAAAAAATTTAGATCCCGACCCCCCACTTAAAAATTCCAAGCTTCGCCACTGACTATCTACCATCATCCCCCTTTCTTGTTGCCTCCTTGATCATATTTTTCCCTTTGTTGTGTGAGAAGCTCTTCAACCAAAATGGTTGTGGGTTCAAGACCTACTTAGGACATGTGAAATAGTATATGGTGTGCATATTGTAAAATAGTTAATTGTTGTTCTTAAAAAAATAAAAAAGTAAATAAAAATCTATGTTGAGATATTTTTGGATCATTTTGGTAGAAATGAGAATTGAACAAATCTACGAGTTGTTGACATGTTCATAGTTTACTGATGCTTTTATACCATGTGGAAATTTTAGTTATCTTCTTGCATGTTATTTTTGTTTAAAAGGACCACATTAAACAAGAAAAATATAAGTATGAATGTTGTTCTTAAAGCTAGTTACTGTCTTGTTAAACTCACTTTAACTAATTTAAATCATGACCCATGAGCCATCTGGCCATGAGAGATGTCAATAAAGTCATGAAAGATTCAAACACACTTATTTAATTCAAGACCAACCCCATTATCTTGCATTAATTTCGGCAAACAAACACAACCAACACCAACAACAACCCTAATAAGATCCTCCCTCATGACATCCATTTCTTAAAAACCAAAAAAAATGAACAAAAAAACCAACATCTTACCACTTTTATTATTCATTTTTCTTACACTTCACAGCGGCGTCAGCATTACTGGCGCCGCTGGAAGAACAACAGAATACTGGTCAACCCCGTCAGCCATTTCATCTCCAAGCCTCGACAATGCCTACATTGCCCTTCAAGCATGGAAATCAGCCATCACAGATGACCCAAAAGGAATCTTGAACTCATGGGTTGGGCCAAATGTGTGTGATTACAAAGGTGTGTTTTGCTCCAACTCATTAGTTGCAGGGATAGACTTAAACCATGCAGGTCTTGAAGGTACATTAGTCAAAGAGCTTTCACTTCTTAGAGACATGTCTTTGCTTCATCTCAACACCAATAGATTCTCAGGCACAATCCCAGATACCTTAAAAGACCTTTTAGCACTAACTGAACTTGACCTCAGTAATAACCTATTTTCTGGCCCATTTCCAATCACCACACTTCAAATTCCAAATCTTGTATATTTAGACCTCAGATACAATCTTTTTTCAGGACCCATTCCAGACCAAGTTTTTAACAAGAACCTTGATGCTATTTTACTCAATAACAATAACTTTAATGGCCCAATCCCACAAAGCTTAACCAACTCACCTGCTTCTGTGATCAACTTAGCTAACAATAAGTTAACAGGTGATATACCTGTTAGTTTTGGTTATTCTAGTCCGAGGCTAAAAGAAATCTTGTTCTTGAATAACCAGTTAACTGGTTGCATACCTCAAGGAATTGGACTATGGTCAGATTTACAAGTTTTTGATGCAAGTTTTAATTCATTAATGGGTCATATGCCCGACTCGGTTTCTTGCTTGGAGGATATTGAAGTGTTGAATGTTGCACATAATAAGTTATCTGGTGAGTTGCCAGAGTTGGTTTGTGAGTTGAAGTCTTTGATGAATTTGAGTGTTGCTTATAACTTTTTTTCGGGGTTTAGCCAAGAATGTGCTAAGTTGTATGGTAGGAACGTTGGGTTTGATGTCGCGCTGAATTGTATACCGGGTATGGAAATGCAAAGGCCTGAGCCCGAGTGCGATATGGTTCCTGGTGGTAGTTTAAGTTGTCTTAGAATTCCTTCGCTTAAGACAATTTCTTGTGGGACATTGCTTAGGTCTCTTGATTTATCAAATCCATGAGAAATTTTAAACTTTTTTATGTGTTGGAATTGAATTTGTTCTGAATAGATTAACGTATTTACATCCGGACTTGCAAAGTGAGATCGGAAAGTTATGGTTTGTTATGGTTGTAGTTCATTGATAATTTTAAGGATAGTAGATGAACAATGTTACTAGTTGTGTCATCAGCGAAGGTATAGAATAAGATTTTTTTTTTTTTTTTTTTTTTTTTTTTTTTTTTTTTTTTTTTTTTTTTTTCCGGTTTTTACTTTTAGTCATCTAATTCTATACGGTTTTAGTACGATATAACAAAAATTTTGCTTGTAATTCTCTTGTTTTTCTATGTTTGTTTGTTTTGCTTGAAATGGTAAGAAATCAGCCTCAAAACAATGTTGAATGACCACTGTTGTAATATGGTTATTGTAGTAGTAGTTACACAATAATGAACTTGGGTAGTGCTATGCCGGCTTATATTCATGTCTTGGTTAGACAGCAACAAAAAAGTTATCTTTTTGCTATAGGATTTAATACTTAGGATCAAATGACAACACCTACTATGACACAATAAATAAGTCTACCTTTTTTTGTTTGGCAAAAAGATGGTATATATTGAAAATAAAGTGGATTTTGAGTTACAATTGAGAAAGGAAAAGAGTATTTCCTATCTTTGATTACATCTATTGAACTTTGACATAGGCTTGGCGCCAAGCGTGAGGGAATGCTAGACGTTTGGTAATTTTTCCTCCTACCAGGATAAAAGATCCCATGAATATCTAAAACAATAGTCTATGAGCTTGAGAGAAGTTAACGCCTACTAAAGCATTTGCACGTTAACAACCAAATTACACCTTGACTAAATGGCTGTGACAACTAAAAGAATGAAATTGAGTTGGAGTACTCGAACTCACTTGAAACCAAACAAATCTTTTGTAAAAACAATTCAAGGTGTCCTGAGGAAAGCTAAAGTATTTGATGGTGTATTACCTAAGTCTCCTAATTCTTTCGAGAAACCTTTGAACGTCAAGTCACCTGAAAAAGACCCATTGCCGTTGCCTATATAAATACCTGAGGATCTCCCTGTATTTCGTATGTAATCAAACAGCATTGTATCTTCTCCCTCGTTTGGGCTTACTTCTTAAACTACAAGCTAGTTAGTTGTGTTATCATCTTAAATTGCAACCTAAAGCTGAATGATTGATCTGTCATCTTTGTTTAATTTCTATCTTCATTTCAACAACAAACCTTCAAAGTTAACTTGATCTTCAATATCTAAACATACCTAACTAATGGCTTTTAGTTTAGCTTAACATATTCACAACACTTAGACTGGCTGGAGCTCAACAACTTCTAAGCAGACATAAAATCATGATATAAAGTCACCGGTAGTCAGATAAATCGCCCATAGAGACACACTTCATGTCATTAACAGAATTGAAGATTGCATTCGAGTTTCCGTTGTTCACGAAATCCTGACAGATATGTCAGAAAGAATTGAAACAAACCAACCATTTCCACAACACATGCATTTTAAATTGTTTCAAGATTAAGCAAAAGAGCATCATAATCCTCAAATAGATAACAGCAAAGCTAAGGTTATAATTCAAGATAATATAGATTCAGGGAAAATGTAATAGTAGAATCCAAACAAAGATAACAGGGATCAAAAACTAAACTCTGATAGTATTTCAAAAAGGTTGGATCTGAAGAACTAATCTTCATCGTCGATAACCTTTGTTCCAAGCCCCTTTAGTCCTTCAGCTGGGATTTCTGCAACAGTGACAAGCGAGTAAAGCTCTTCCTTAGCATCTTCATCATCGTTCCTCTTCCTTGCAATTCGGACTCTAACTCTCCTTGGGACACTTCTGATACCCCTGCTCCAAACGTGCTTGTTTAGCTTGACATCTACTCTCACGTCTGTGGTACCCATGGCCTTCTGGGCAAACTTCTTGATCTCCTTGATGGCCTTTGGTGCCTTCTTCTTGAAGGTGCTGTCAAAGTCAACAAGACGAAGATGTTAAAAATGAAAACAAAAATAAAAAAGTTACTTGTAAAAGCCTTGCCCAAAATCCCATTCACATATCCATACATCTGTTTAGTGACTACTAGTCATAGTAGCAGCAGCCACATAACGCACATACAAACACATAGGTTACAACTTACAACATGTTAAACAAGAGAGCTGATGACACATTTGAAAAGTTAAACAACCGAACAGTAAAAGCACTAAGTTCGATATTGCTAGATGTAAAAACAGTTTCCCAAAAAACAGAAGATTGATTCACAAATTTCCTACAAAATTCAGGAAAGACTGACTAGCATTGAAATAATGTAATGTGCATATAACCAACACAACACTTGATGACACCATTGTGCATACTTTTATCTCTTAAACATAGAACCCTCACAGCTTGATAATCAATTCCCTATCATATCACTTTTCTAATCTAAACAAAGAGACGCAAATGTTGTCGACTAGATCATATCCTACAATCTACTACTGTTGTCACATTCTAAGCCACACACAAAAAAAAAAAAATCCATTTTCATCATTTCCATAATCTGAAAATCCCTAATTCACAAAAGCTATGCTTACAACCAGAAGCAGCTACTCTAGAAAACTATCATCCAAGAATAAGCAAATAAGCATTCTAAACATTTCACAAACTAAAAAGTGCTAATCAGCTTACAAAACCAAACAAAACAATAATCAAAACAATCCTTAACACCCACTTATTTCTTATACATCTAGCAAATGAAACACAACCAAATAACTGTATACATCAAATCAACAAACCTTATAAATAAAAACATAATAAGACCAAAAAAAAAAAAAAAAAAAAAAAAAAAAAAGATATACCATCCATGAAGACGCTTGTGAAGATTGATGGTGTACTCCCTAGTGACCACCTCTTCTTTCCTTGCTCCTCCTTTTGTCTTCTCAACCATTTTCACTTACCTTTTTACCTTAAAACACATTACCACATTTCATTAACAAGACCAAAAAGCATTTCATTAAATGATATATAGAACGTATGATGACTGAGAGAAAAACAAACCTGGGATCTGTTAGAGAGGATGATGAACCAAGAGGCGCAGCTAATAAAGATTGTGAGGCAATAAAAACCCTCATAAGCATTTTAGGGTTTGCTTTCCTTAATGGGCTTTTTACGTGGGTTAATGGCCCAGATGTAGAAATGGGCGAAATATCCTTGGCAGTTAGCCCATTCAGTAGAAAGTAAATTAAAGAGTTGGTAAATTGCAAAAATCTAACTTGCGGTTGTTTGGCCAAATTACAATTTCGGAATTTCCTGAAAGTGCAGGCACCGTCCCTGTGAGAAACTTTGGGTTGCAGTTTTCGTCTCTGTTTAAAGTAAAATGGCTGAAATGCCCTTGTCAAAAACTGCAATCCAAAGTTTCCAATATGGGTGGTGCCTGCACTTTTAAAAGGTTGGAGACGAAACCTTCAATTTGACCGAAATACTGGGATGATTTTTGCAAGTTGCTCTAAATTAAATGATTATATAAAATAAAAGTTTTTTAAAAATGCTGAAGTGGTCGGGTATATATATATATATTTTTAATTATATTATAAGAGAAAGAAAATAAAGAATATACGTGATTTTAATTAAAGCGATTGAGTTTAATAGAGAATGAGTCTTATTTTTACCTACTAACAGATAAATTAAGCAATACATAATGTTTTTGGACCGAGTGCAATGTGAACCAAAATTTCATCAGTCTCGTGACACCGTGATACCCTCTGCTCCCCTTGTGTCATCAGTGAGTAATAAATTACCTACTTCCCGAATTTGACCACTCCCAAAAACTGAATGTTTATGAATGTCTAAGCTTTATAAAACACTAGAACGGTACCCGCGCAATGCGGCGGCGGGTACCTGTGACTATATTTTGTGTTATTCGGTTACACATTTAGTTGTCTTTATGCTTTATAAGTAGAAATGTTAGAGATGGTTAAGCCAAATAATTTTAGTTTGAACAACCAATCTGCTTCCTAACCAACTTGCTTCATAACCAACCATTTCTAACCAATTAATTTTGAAATCCTTCCATAATAAAAAAGTAAAAGTCTGAATTTTAAGTATTACTAATTATAGAATAGTATCAAATGCTTTATATAGTAGTATCGATCGTGCAAAAATGAAAGTCGAGGGACTTGCGATGTTATTATTGCCAAACCACATGGACGAACAGTGTAATTTACTCTTTATTAGACTAAACTTTTAGATCAACATTACGTGAACATATAAATTGATAAAAATAGTCTCGTCACTTGTATACTTTTTGATCTTTATCGTTAAGCAGAAAATTTACTTGTCATGTATCATCTACTATGATTTTCGGTGAACAATAAATTTTGTTCAAAAGCTAAAAGGTGTCTATGGAAGTAAACAATTTTTTTTTTTTTTTTTTTTTTTCTTTTTATGTAAAAAGTTTTACACCCGGTGAATATAAGTAAACAAAGTTTTGATCATGCATTTAACCATTTTACTTGTGTCCAACTCTCCATACAAATACGTGATCTAGAGGTGCACAAATGGTCTAATGTCACGTCCCGAACGTCAATTCCGAAGGTTAAGTCAGTATTTGAGAAGATTCTAGCAATCAAGGAACTTCATGAATACGAAGAGAGTATTCATGGGAGTTTTGATATTTTAAAAGTTTTTAGAGACTTTTATATACATGTTTATTACGAAGTACAAAATGATACAGAGTTGTGACCATAGCCATTAAATACGTATATCTTTTAGGATTGGCGGATATGCCTAATATTTGAAGATTACCAAAAAGTTATACTCCGTAGAAGATTAATTTGAAGATTAGAAGATATAATGTGATCCGTACCTAAGCACTAGCGGACATACCTAATATTTGTAAGCACCATAGGACATACCTAAGGCAGAGGGTATGCACGTGCATACCTTATGAAAAACACCCGTAGTGTAAATTTTACTTTTTGTTGTGAATTTTTAATAGTTTAACATTACTCCTCACTTTTTAGTATCTATAACCTGCGCCATTAAAATAAAAAAAAAATAAAAAAATGTATTACTTACATTGTCCTCACGGTTAGTTGTTCTCATTTACATGTACAATATGAGGTTAAGGTGACTTGGCTGAGAAGTACTATAACAAGTTTGTGAGACTGTTTTAAGTGGCAATTGAACTCTCGTGGCAATATAACCTTTACTCATAGGATGATAATCTTTTATATAATAAAATAAAATCTCTAGTGGAGACTTTTTCATTTCAAAAAAATCAAATCATTCCTTTTTTGGTAAAACTTTAAATAATATTATTTAAAAAAAATATATTTTAAGAAGAAAAAGGTATAAATATTTCCTTATTCGGTCAAGTCTATAGAAAATCGATGTTTGATATATTTTGGGTTACAAAAGTATATGTGTCAAAACTATAAAAACTAAAACTTTAAAAAAGCGGGGTGTGATCTACAAACGTTAAGGGTCAAAAATAAAAATTAGAAAAAACAAAACCATACAAATTCCGTCCACCTACCCCCTCAGTTCCAATCCAATTTTTCTTAAACCAAAAACCGTACAAACTCTTTTCCCGAAACCCTAAATCAAACCTAAACTCAAATTTAACGATTGATACTAAACCATAACTGTTGGTCTTTCAGATAGTAGGTGTATCACATTCATCAGGTCTTGGTTTTCGTATATGCGTCAAAAAGCTTTGAAGAAACTTAAAGTTTCAGAATCAACAACTAAACCACGGCCACGGACTGAGTTGGTGTATCCGCAATTACATAGCCGGAGAATGGAAAAGAGGCCGTTGAAATTTTACAGTAGTCAAAACCCTAACCCTAAGGGTGGTTGTTCTTCAGGTGGTGGAGAAAGTAATATGGGTGAAAATATTAGTGGGTTTGATGCAATAGAATAAAGTTATAACCTTTCTTTGACAACCATTGCTTTTTCGTATATCTACATTATAAGTTTAAGTTTTGCTGTCATCTGTGTTCTCTATTCTATAGCCCCAAAATTTATATTGAGATTCGTTAACTTAGCATTGTCTATAGCTATACATTTGAATAAGTGTTGGAAAAAAAAAGCATTATCACGTCCCCCTTTTCTGAAGTAATTGTTTTTTTAGCATATCTTAAATATTTTAAATGAGGTGCTAATAAGTTTGAGAGAATGGGATTCTATGGGGTGTTTGTTTAAGCTTACCTTTTGGGGTTGCTTTAGTTTAAAAGTTTTAGTGGATCGTGGATGGAAGTCGTTGATTTGGTATATAAAAATATCAAATGAATACTATGAAAAAATAAATGTTTATTATTAATGTGCGTCAGTCAAACATGTCAATAGAAAGATTATATCTTCAGTATCCAGCTGATGTGAGATGTTCTATGTGAAAGACTACTTATTATTAAATGTTATATACAATTTTATCGGATTATATAAAAGTGAAACTCCCAAGTTATGATACATACTTCAGTTCTAAATTATTATTCTCGGATCACTACATGAATGATTTCTGTTGAGCTTATTTTTCTTATATGTAATTATGTATATATCATTGTTGTTGGTTAGGTGTCATAGTGTCATACCTTATTAGGATTAGATTTTACTTTTATTTTGATCGGTTATTTGGGAGGCTTTATTATAATGGAAAGTTTTACAAAATGATATTATGTTGATTTGCGAAAGGTGTTTAAAAATATTGTTATATTTATCATGAGCTCTACTATCCTTTCTTGGGTACAGGTGCGTTGAAATTAATCAAAATATTGTATTTTGATGATCCCCAATACTCACATTAATCTGTTTACATATTGATATAAGTCTGTATGCATCATATATATTTTTTTATAAAAGATGTCGCACGAATTAACTAAGTTGGATATATGGAAATGGGAATGCACCCAAGAGAAAATGATGAGGGAACGTGCATACATTTATAGAGTAAATAACTTATCATGCAGTTAAAAACTGAATTTTAGATGTATTACTCCTCAAAGAATATATGAATCCCTGTTAAAACATGTTACTTTTAAATGCAAAATTTCTCACTTTGAACCCTCATTTTTTGCAATTAAGGGTTGCACATTGAAACCGTTTATTATAAATGGGTCAATTCGGGGATACAAATCTGTAATGAATTAACTGGAGAAAAATAACTCATATGGGTCAAAGTTACAAACTTATTACTTTTTAAGCTTAAAATTTGGGACAAAAAAAGTATACTTACCAATAGCTTGACTCGACTCCTTTTGATCCATACTCAAAGTAACCATTTATTATCCATTATTTAGCCCGTTCAGTCATACCCTTGCGAATGAAACTATAACTAAAAGTAAGACCTGTGGAATATGAAATATTATAGACTCACTGGATTGTTATTGCACGTGTCAACTCATGGAAGAAAATGTTAAATAGCAGATGGTGAAGGAGATGGAGAAGGCGTACATGTGTTTTCGGCTTCATTTCATGATGCAGTGATAATCATAATAAGCGGATTTTCAAGAGTCGAGTTGCGTGTTGCCCAGTGATATGTGTGTGAACGTTCGGTCATGACTATGTAAGTAACCATATAATAGATGTGTAATTATTTTTGGTGATTACTTTTTATCTTCTTGCATAGCGGTTCAATCAAATAAACTTTTTTATGAATTTATTTCCAGGAAAGCTGCAACGAAATGTGTATGAACCACCTCAAAATTCAGCCTCTTTCATAAATTTGCTTCACTCTATCTTGCAATTGAATTCCAGTGGATAAATACTATCGAATCTATTCAAAGTGATTGAACTATTCTTAAACTCTTAGCTAAATAATAAAATTAATGTACCAGGTTTAAGGTAGTCAAATGGGTCACTTTTAGTACGGGTTAAACTCTTAGCTAAATATTATAGACTCACTGGATTGTTATTGCACGTGTCAACTCATGGAAGAAAATGTTAAATAGCAGATGGTGAAGGAGATGGAGAAGGCGTACATGTGTTTTTGGCTTCATTTCATGATGCAGTGATAATCATAATAAGCGGATTTTCAAGAGTCGAGTTGCGTGTTGCCCAGTGATATGTGCGTGAACGTTCGGTCATGACTATGTAAGTAACCATATAATAGATGTGTAATTATTTTTGGTGATTACTTTTTATCTTCTTGCATAGCGGTTCAATCAAATAAACTTTTTTATGAATTTATTTCCAGGAAAGCTGCAACGAAAATGTGTATGAACCACCTCAAAATTCAGCCTCTTTCATAAATTTGCTTCACTCTATCTTGCAATTGAATTCCAGTGGATAAATACTATTGAATCTATTCAAAGTGATTGAACTATTCTTAAACTCTTAGCTAAATAATAAAATTAATGTACCAGGTTTAAGGTAGTCAAATGGGTCACTTTTAGTACGGGTCAAACGGGCATGCCCATATTGGGTTGACATCTTTTTTTTTTTTTTTTTTTTTTTTTTTTTTTTTTTTTTTTGAAACAAAAATCTGTATAAATACTTGCAATGTTGGGGATGATTATAAAATCTTAATTTTTGTCAATAATATATTTAGTCGAACTACCCATTATATCTTTACATGCTGCTTGTGATAAACCAGATCAGGCAATATGTGGGCTGTACGTGTTTTAATTAATTTTTATATGCAGATTCAGTTTTTATAGATTTTAATTTTTAAACGATCTGAACATATATATCTTTTCCTGTTTTTATCGAATAACTATATTTCTTTTCATGTTCTTTCAAATTAAACTGTTTGTTTCAGTTATTCTATTAGTGGTGTGGTTTCAGTTTATATGATGTAGTTTTTTTTCTGTTTCTGATGGCAGGTTCGTGTCTCACATGGTTGTAAGTTGCAAACCATTCAGGGACGTTTGGAATAATGAGTGGGTTCGTTAGCCAGTCACAATGGGTATTTTTGCCTTTTTGGTATGATTCCGTTTGACTCATTTCACACTTTGTCAGGCATTTTCAATTTTACAAATGTAAACATGATTTCAAATATCATATAACTTTTGGAGTAAAATAACTGTTTAGTCTTTATTGAACACAAATATATTAAGTATACTTTGAACACACTTAACTGATTATAGATTAAACACATCCCATGTGACATATTCATAATTGAATGGGTCGAAACCACCACCTCTTGCTCCATGTTTTAAGTATGTTTTCTTCTACCGATTCACTTTTGTTAACTATAATTCAATATCAGCATTGCCCTTCTTTTGTTAACTAAAATGTCATCTAAGCGTAATTATTCATTATGTTAGTTACTACAGGTAATTACTCAGAAATGGAGTTTAATCATATTGTTTTCCATGGTGGTGATATGTATCGGTTTCTTTCTTAAAAGAAATGTGGCTGTTATCATGGACATGCCAGAGGCTATGAAGGGGATGCTTAGTGTATATAATGATTATGGAGGGTCGGGCCCCTCAATTGGTAAGTTCTATGCTAAATACTGGAATGATTGATATCAATGGAGTTGTCAAAATGGAGGGGATGAGAAATTGAAATAAAATGGGTTTTATTCAAGTTAGGCCAGTTTGGTTGATCGACCAACATAAATAACAGTTTTAGAAAGAAAAAAAAAATGGTTTGTGAAGTCAGAAAAGAAATTTGAACGAGACATGTATATAGCAAATATATTATACAACGAACCGTTTGCTATTTATTATTAAAATTTTCAAATTATAGTATAAAGGGGCTGTTTAGGATTGCTTATTGAGTGTACTATGAGGTGCTGAGGTTGTTTGTCAAGATTTGTTGGTCTTTGTAACCTCAAATTTGAACCAGCACGTGTGTATACATGATAGTAAATGGTCTCTTTAACCTCAGATTTTGTTTGTATGTGGATATGTGTATAGTTGTCTAAGAAAGAACACTAAACTTTTGAATATTGCAGGATCTGAATGTCTAAATGTTTGCTTCAAGACCTTTCTTCAGTATTTGGTGGATCTCCAAGAACAAAGATTCAAGAACGAGATGACTTAAATGCTACTTTGGCTCTAAAGTTAAAAATTATAGTATTGTTTTGAATGTTAGTTTTCTTATGTCAGTTCTAAACATTCTTAATCCTAACAATACAGTGGTTTCTCTTATGGTTTGGGTTTGGAGTCAGAAGCCATACATTATCAATTGTTGTTCTAGGAGTGAGTGTATATGGAGTTAGATGCAGAACAGCTAAAGGATGCTCATCTATAGTCCGAGTGGCTGCTTACTAAAGTCTGCTGGCTAGATTTGTAGGAGGCGAATGTGATGAATCTGATATCATGAAAAACTTTGAAAAGACATAACAAATAGATGATATTAATATATGCATCTAAATATGATATTTGCGAGTCCAATAATAAAATATTACTGTATTTGTTTGAAACGAGTGCATTACTAAAACAGGACTAAAGAATGAAAAAAGTGTTTATTTTGCTACTTATGGTTACAAGTAAGTGAGCCTTACATCTACTTTATTTATATTATATACAGTATCTAATACTCCATTTACCGACGGGCCTCTGGTCTAGCAGTATGGAGGTTTTACCGTCTTAGGCAAGGTCTCAAGTTCGAGCCTTGTCTAGGGCGATAGGGTTTTCCTCTCGCATGCTTAAAGGGAAAGGTGCCATTGCCTTTTGGGCTGGAGCCGACCTGGTTGTGTGGGCTCGCTACGCCTTCTGGGTTAGGTGTCATGTAGCCACAATTGCCAATAAAAAAAAAGTACACCATTTTGTAGAGTTCGTGGTCTCTTACTCGAAGCCTTTTTAACATGTCATATGTTATTTCATTTTAACTTTGAGAAACATGAGTAAAATGATCATATGCCCCGTCATCAAAACAGAAAGTTCTAAATTGAATGCCTAGATGATAATATTCGAGATAGGATTTCCTTTTTCATGAAAGAATTTTACAACATAAATCACACCAAGAGATGTTGATTTCTACCTCATCGTGCTCATACGGAGTCCGAAACACTTTAGAAGCCGGTGAAAATTAATAAAAATGGTATCATCTATATTAAGCCATGCTTTACTTTGCTTCTTTTTTTTAGTCTCAGTTAAAGAAAAGCTTATTTGATTATTCCTAGAAGAGTACAAGATAGGAATTTAACAAGTCAATGTCCATTGTTAATATCAAATGTTAACTGTGTACTCAATAATCATCACTAATGCAGATGATTTTAAGTGGTTAACATATCTTAGCCACATATGTTAATAAATACTGATTTCTTTTCAAATTGTTCATAAAAAGATATAACGTTTATGTCTAACAAAATAATATGGACAACCATAATTAAACTAAAAACTTTTCTAAAAACAAACAATATGTTTAAACCCTGTGCGTGCAAAGACATTATAACTACACATAGTCGATCTCTTTTCATTGTATAATACAAAATTAAAAACCACAAATAAAACAAAACAAAGATTAAATTATTTGTTTTTTAATAAATAAAAATACATTATTTAAAAAATTAGAAAAAACCCCGCGCGTGCGCGGGTATTATAACTAGTTATAACAAGAGTAAATTGCAAAAAACGTCCTTGGTCTTTTGAAAATGCATACAGTGGAAAATTTTGGGGCTCACTTTCTTTAATGGCTAATGTCAAATGACTAAAATACACGCACCTTCTTCACCATCTAAGACTATGTTTATTGATGATCTCCACTAGATTGTGATCACGAATGTAATAGTGATCACAAATGTAATAAATACGTAATATAATATTAATTTTATATAAAAGTTGTGAATTGAATGCTCTAAATCAGTCACTTGGTGACCTTCTTTTTTTTATCCAATCTAGCACATGTCTCCCCATGATAGGTTATGCATATTTTCTTTTGTTTAAATATGGATTCTCCATGTTATGTTAGTTTGGGTTGTTGATAAATGGTAAAAATGTTGAGATTGATTCTATGTATTAGTTTTGTATAGCTGAAAAAATAAGAAAATAATATTTTAATGAGGAATTGTGTTGTGAATTATGATAGGTTGTTAATAAACATGGTCTAAGTTTCTACTTGAATCTTTAATTTTAATTATACTATATATATAAAAGTGGGAACGCGGGCAGCATTTATGGGGTGGTTAAAAACATGATTAAACACAACTAATGACACTTTTTGTGGTCCAAAATTTCGCATGTTACTGTTTTAAACACTGTAGCTGTGTTAATGACACAAGCTGCTACAGTGAATGGCAGAAAAATGTGGTGCACAACACAATAATCTACTGTGTGGGCAGCTGGGCAACAAACCTGGGTAATTAAATACATAACTACACTAATTATATATTACATTATCATTACAATCCTTTTTTTTAGTACAACAAACAAAATAAACAACCCAGCTACCCACATTTTGTCCGGCCAACCCAGCTACTCTCTCCGCGGCTACAGTGGCGGCAAGTGGCTGAAAAAGAAAAAAAAAATAGATCTAAAAAAAAACAAAAACAAACATATAGATCTACACGGATCTATAAAAAAAATGGGTTAACTCAGCCGAGTCAAACGAGTTGACTCGGTGAGCCGCCGAGTCGTGGCCGAGTCACACGAATCATAGCTAAGCTTTTAGATCCACATAAGTTTTTGTAGTTTTAATAAAATCCGATTAAAATTAAAAAGAAGGGTAAAGGTGTTTTTATAAAAGGTTTTGTTAAAAAATGGAATTTATAAAAACTTTATAAAATTAGTGTTTCGGTTTTATTAATAAAAAACGAAGAAGGGGACGGGTGAGTGGTATTACCGTCGAGAAAAGGGAAAGGGGATGGCTGCAGTGGCGGCACCGGTGTGACAGAACCGGTGGTGGCACGTGAGTGGTATTGTGGTGGGAGCCGTCAGCTCAAAACCTCCAGAAAGGACGGGAATCTCCCGAACTACTGATTCGGCTAATAAAAACCCTCGCCGTGAAATTTTCCGGTGGCCGGAAAGTTGGCCGGACGTGATCGTTGGCCAGAGGTGAGGCCGCCGGCGGTGAAGAGAGAGAGGGAAAAAAGTATTGACATGTGTGTGTGTTTTTAGTAACATAAGAAACAAAAAAATGGAAATATATAAAAATTTAGTTTTAGAAAAACTAGAAGGACTAAAATTGGGCAAAAAGGAAAACCATGGGGTTGGCATAACTGTTGGGTGGAGGGACCAAACTTTACCACTTGGCTAAACTTTTAACAAAAACACTCCGAGACCCATTCGACATAGTAGACGGACTAGAAAAATTACGAAACTTGCACAATTGTTCACGAAATAATTTTCCCAATAAAACCAAATATAAATATGCATCACTTCTTGGAATCAATATTTTTGACATTTTCGATTCATTTCGTGCTTTAAGAGAGGGATCTATATAATTGTCTTTGCAAGGTAGATCCTTTAGGGATTAACGACGCAACGTGTCGATAATTTTAAGGACTTTTATGTAGAAAAAAATATAAGTTCCAGAATTAACTTTCATAATATAGTCCTTATATTTATCGGCCATTTTCAAATTTTGTCCTTAATGGGAAACTTTCAAATACAAATTTACTCCCAAATGTCTAACTTTGCAATATGGCGATAACTTAAGGGACCATTTCCATAAAATAATCATACTATTTTCGAAAATACTTTACAAAAATAGTACTTACAGTTATCAATATTTTACATATTTAGTCCTTAGTAATTTTTTTTTGACAACCGTTTTCTTTCAAGTTGAGATTAAACACAACATTTTCGCAGCAACACGCGGGTAAAAAAATAATAACTCAAAACCGTAACATATATAACAAAAAATAATATCGTAAAAAACACCTCAACTACTCAATAGAAACAAAAATAAATACAAACAAATATTTTAAAACACATATATTATAAAACCAAAGTCACACAATCTATCGACCACAACATTTTCGCAGCAACGCGCGGGCTCCTATGCTCGTTAAAAATAAAAATCAACTTAATTTATAAGATCTCAGAACCCCCCTCACCTAAGGTGGCTTCGCCACTGATTGTAGGATTGTGTTATGCATGCCAGCCGGCTTGAAAGTGCCTCACACTCACAAGATTTGACTTGCTGAAAGTAGGCTCTTTGCC
Source organism: Artemisia argyi (assembly GCA_030686995.1). Lineage (NCBI taxonomy): Eukaryota > Viridiplantae > Streptophyta > Magnoliopsida > Asterales > Asteraceae > Artemisia > Artemisia argyi. The sequence goes on along the minus strand of CM060677.1, from coordinate 156,941,599 downwards.
GAGGAGGGGCAATTGATCACTGAAGTCTGTAACAGTATTTTGCCTTATTAGAAGCCTACGTTGTTGCTCTTGCTTTTGCAGCTTAGCAAAAGTTTGAGTCAAACTCATTAGTTTGCTAAACGTTTGGATATTTCATGTAATATTATATGTGAGGGGCGGACCTACATTGTAGGTTTGGGGTGGCGGTGCCCCCATGGCTAGCAGTAAAAGATAAGATTTTAGCGTAATCTTTTTTTTTTTTTTTTTTTTTTTAATTTTGACCTTTTTTCGAAAGTGCCCCCAACAAAAATTCAAATTGCCCCCCACCTAAATACTAAAATCCAACATTCAACACTTTCAAATCTTATAAATCATTCATCTCCAAGTAATAATACTCAATTTATCATGTCGATTATACTTTTTTCTTCCACATTTTGTTGCTATTGTCGGAAAAAAAAAAAAAAAAAAATGCCCTCACATCTTATTTTTCTGGGTCCGCCACTGTCTGTGATGCATGCAACTATGCAAGCATAATCTATTCTACTGTTTTTTAATTATCGGGGTTGAAGGGCAAAAACGTTCTATTATACAAAAATTTAATTTCAGTTTACATACTCTGCGCAACTGTCAGTGTAAACTGTATTTGGTCATCACACACCTCTCAGACATGCCCCAAAAGGAAGCTGTAGACCAATAAAACACGTTTGAACCACATGGAATCATCAAATACTAACCTTGACTTAACAAGGTAAATTGCAGCACCAGATACACTATCTATCATTTGACATCTTTAAAATGACTTATTTGTGTGTTTTTCGATGTCTTGGATAGTTATTATGCTGCACCAGAAACCCCTTTTGAAATTCTTGCCAAATGTACTACTTCTTTTCTTCCATTTGTTTCATCTTTCAATATGAGACGAAATCTATTTTCTAATTTTGCATTTATCATTAAACACACCAGTACTGAGCAGGTGTAAAAAGTAAACAATATCGATGTATAATTAGCATACCATAAGGTCTATAAAATTATCTCTTCACTAAATTATTATTAAGGATATGTCATTTGGTGGTTTATAAAAAGTTTACAGTAACCGGAGTAAAGGGATTCTGAATATTCCGACACTAAATGGGGGCTAACATGTTTGTATGAATATCGTGATGATATTGGCCCTAGAAGTTGCCATACTTTCTTCGGAAACGACAAATATATTATTAACACCACCCAATAAAATGATGGGATTGCCCTAGATTCCTAGAAGGTGCAATGTAACTTGTATTTATCATCTGAAAATAAATGAGCTATTATAGTTCAAAATTTTTAGTTTCTTACAGCTATCCCAATACGGACTCTATGATTTTGATGAAATTCTCGAATATCTCCACATACAAAAAGCCAAAACTATCAGACCAGCAAATCCAGCTTGAACCTGCAACCGCAAAATGAATAATTTGTTATAATTGTTAATAAACGGAGTGAAAATAGAGGACTGCCTACGAAGTTCAGCAACACTATTAGTAAAAACTGGGGGAGGAGATGCAAAAAATAGTATGGTAGCATATGTAACTCACTTTTGTATCAGTTACGATTGACTTTAGCAACTTCAAACGGGAAGACTGGGGCATTAGAACTACTACTGTGTATTGTCTTTTGCAAGGAAAAGGTATAATCTTTTGGAGTGCAAGCTGAGCTGTAGCTGGTGTTAAGATTTTCCTAACATCTGAGCGACTGTCATCTTGAACCTGCATAAAAGTCACCCAGGTATTACTACTAGAGGCTTATAAGTTGCAACATGAATTAATGAGATGAAATGGAAGTGAAATTGTGGTGTTGGTTTAGATTACACCCATGCCAACTAGTGTCATATCATTTGCAGGTAGATCTTAGAGTTGGCTAAATAGACACAACAGGTAAGAGGTCAAAACTGGTAGTTTTATATGTGGGTCAAAAAGTTTTGGTCCATATTTGGACTTCGTGATACTACATGTATCTAAAAATGAGTAAAAAACTATACTATCAAAATAATAACCCATAATATAACTTTTTTCAAGTAAAACGACTTAGGACGTAAGCAATGAATACACATTAGACGAACTTTGACACAATCCATTTTTGGCTACTTATTTGTTTTACCTGTTTGATAGTCCGACTGTTATCAAACAAGGACAACCTGAAATCCTGTCTTCATATAAATGGGCCGAAATTGCCACCTTTAGTGGAAACATGCAATTATTCAATCACCAAAACTGGTAAAACAGTCGATGGAAATCTTGATTGTAAGCTACGCAAGGCAGGGTGGAACTAGAATGATGGGATAGTCCACATGTGACTCTGGAGTGTCAGTTTAGTTTTTTTTTATAATCTCCAAACCAATATAAAAGTATTTTATGCCACACACACTCATAAAGTCATGATAGTTTAAGAGTTATATATATCCACCACTAAAGCATAATTTTTTTTACAGTAAATTCAAATGACTGAGGTCATAACTTACGATCAAATTTATTGACTCATCATTAAATTTTAAAGTTTTACAATGATCATCTTTTTAGCAAGCGGCAGATTTGTGGAGCATTAAAAAATAAAGATGAAATTGATAAGTTTATTCCAAATTAATTTATAGCACCAGAGTTAACACGGAATATACTGGGTAAAGACAGGAACTCACCGCGAAAGAAGCACCAACATCCCCAGAATAGATCCTAGATTGATAGCTGTGCAATATCCGATCCAGCCACCAGTAATTCTCCTGAAGAAGCACTTATATTAGCACATGAGAGATTTGAGACCTATATTCAACTTCACAATCATAACAGAAAATTAGCTTTTTATAACCAAAGGACATAAGCACAAGCTGTAAAATCCACAGCTGCTTGGGTTTGAACTTTGAAGCTAATAACCTAGTTTGTCAGTTTCACAAATGAAACGAAACCTACTTATTATTTATAAAATGCTAAGGATATTCCTAAAGGTGAGAAATTTGAGGTTGCTTGTGGATTTTGTTCTTCAGTTTAATGTAGATGTCAGATTCCTATGAAATACCACGTAACCAACCTCCCAAGTCAAAGATAAAAATTGTTCAAACATTAAACAAACTCCCTTGTTGCTAAAAGTAGTATGAGTATCAGAAATTGATACCCAGTTAAATCAGAATCACCTGTAATCCATTTTCATGGGCCCGTTGATCAATCTCGAGTACTGTTGAAATATCTGCATCTAAAGGTCCTTCAACCTGAAGACGTAGTATCTCATCTAAAGCAAGATCAACCTACAGATAAAGTTATACAATGAGAGGAAAATCCGCATCCATTTTTAAGAGGAGAAAGGTCAATAAACATACCAGTGCTAAAGCTACGTCTGGATCACATGAAAAGTTTACACTAATATCACCGCGAGCATTACCAACTCGTGAAGGTTTGTTGCCACCAAGAAATACCGAAATTCCAGCTGAGTAAATCTGATAGACAAACAGCATTAGATCAACAATTGAGCTAAGACATGAATTTAGTCTTATATATAAGTTTACAAGTGAAACATATATGCAAACCTGTCCATGCTCGAAGCGAAGAACCTGAATTATTTTGGCTTCCAGAAGCTTGCTCAAAAACCCAACGAAGTGAACATCTTCCATCTGCCAATAAGAAAAATTTCACGAGTCACCAACAGAAGTCACAAACATCTCATGAGCATAGATCTTTATGAAGAGATACCATTTTTTCATTCATTAGCTCGACAGGAAAGCAAAGTTGAACAGAACATTGTGCTTCCACCATAGGGCTTCGAACAACTTCTCTACAAGCAACACCACCAATGATTAAATGAACTTTTGTTGTTATTAGACGAGAGAGAAAATGATAAAAGCTTGTAAATGAATCTAAGCTATAGTGCAGATTAGTTCAACTAGGAATAAAAACATGTACAAACCTGATTATTTTTGTGGGGAAAGTAAATGGCAAGCCTTTAAGGTCATCACGGTTGTATTTTAAAATTGGTTCAGATGGTCTCGGAATTCCACCCTGCATTAGTAGATAATACATGTGACAAAATCATATTTTCATGTTTTTAGTCAAAGATAGAAGAAGAATGCAATTCAACTAACCAAATATTGTAATATCAAGGGCCTTGCAATAGTAGGATCAATATTCCCAACAATCACAACCGTGAAAGTTGACGGGTCCTTGAAACATTTGTTGTAATATTCACATGCCTTAAACGGATCAACTTTTCGGAGGTCGCTAATTCTCGTCGGCTATGAAAAAAGAAATGACCATTAGATGAACTGGGGTTACTAGCAAAACTGGAACATAAACAACAATCACACATACCCTGAAAAAGTAGGAGTTTCTGTAATTAAGCTCCCTCACACGATTTGCAAAGACCGTATATGGGTCTCTTTCCTGAGCATTAATAGACTCTTCTGACATTTGCATCACGATTTTGATGTCCTCTTCCCCTGGTACCACGTGTGTTGCAAACAGTTGGTAGACCAGCTAGCAACAAAATCATTAAAAAAGGTTAACAAGTTTTATGATATTAGCCAAAACTGTAGTAATGATAACAAAGAAAACAGTATATTAAATGAAATTTTAATCGAATATCATAAAAGTTTCTATGTGTAAGCATAGGTGATTAGCAGAATAACTGACTAGCATCATAGGTGAGTATTAAAACAAACCTGTAAGGCCGTTTCCAGGTCTGTAGGTGAACAGTCACCATAAAAGGTTCTCATATATGCTCCAAGCTTTGTACCGATTTCAGCTCTTTTACCAGCAAGCATTTCCAACATCACTGACGGTCTATAACCAAATACACCGATTTCTCCAGCAATTGTGGAACCCATTGAACATGAGATGTATTCACTTTCGGGGAGTTCAGATAAACCACCATATGCATATCCTGTGAACAAAACCTGCTCAAGCAGAACATATATTGGTCACATTAACACCATCTAGGAAAAACCCAAAGTATTCAAGCTGTCATAACTAAATATGGCAATTAACATGCTTTAAGCTTGATTTAGACGCTTAAAAGTCAAAATCTAAAAAGAATGTGTGGAATATCAACATGTATCTCTAAGAAGGCAATGACTATCTTTAATTAACGTACACGCAGCCTTTCATGGGTGATAATCATAAGTCTAAAGATAAAAGCTGCAAACACAAAACCTAGTGGCATCTAGCCCCACATCGAGGATGCATATTTATTGGTTTAGGTCGACTCAATGTTAGTCAATAACAAACACATGCCTCACAACTGATGAGACAGATGACTAAAATTATCCAACATAAGGTAGGATTTCACTGATGATACAGATCACTTATATATTCCAACATAAGGTAGGAGTAAAACCGATCACATTGTCTCACAACTGATGAGATACGACTAAATGATATCAAGGCATACCAAACTTCTTTTTCTGGTAAAGAATAAAAATGGCAGTGTGTGACATAAGCGATGAGTTAACTAAACTTTGGCTTTATGTTACAATCTAGCACGGATTTTCTCCCTGTCAATTGGATTTAGACCCTCTAAATCATGCTTGCCTGCTAAATTCTTTATTAATAAAGCATCCTAATACACGGCAATGTAGGCAGAGGAAGAAGAGTGGAAAGTTGCCAGCATACTTGTAATACATTGCCTTCGGTGCCACCAGAAAAATACATAAATCATAATGTTGTCAAATTTCTTGAAACCATTAAAGCAGCATTGTGCTTGTCATAATGCAGTCATTCAGCCAATGAAACAACGGTGTACGAGTCATTCAGCCAATGAAACAACTGATGACATATTATGTTATATAGTAACAACATTATAGTAGAAGAAAAAATAGGAGTATTGACGTTAGAAATTTGAAACAATTACCATGCATATTAACTCATTGCATGTGTAACAGAAATTTCTTTGTACGCACACACCCAAGCTATGAACATGTCACTAAAAGCCAATGTGCATAGTGCACCCTTCTCTAGTGGTACGAGCAGCCATAAGAGAGTTTTATTTTCTAGTTAATATGACCTTTAAACCTTCCATCACTAAAAGCCAATGTGCATAGTGCAACATGCCACTAGCATTATCGTTTGCTCTATAAAATTCCAAAACGTTTTTCTTTTTCTTTTTTCCTTTTCCAAGTGTGGTGTGCTCATACTGCAATTTGCACATATTCAAGTTTTTATCCCTCAAGAGAATTCTTCTAAGACTTGCATGGTCTGATATAATACCCACAAATGCCAATACAAACAAACAACTCAAAATGTTTCATTAGTTAATGTGATCGCATTATCACAATCATCAAACTAGCTACCATGCTTTTAATTATTTTTGAGAACATCATAACTTGTGAATTTCTTAGTGCACTAAATGCAAGATTATCAAGCATGTGGGTACTTTCATGCATTTGTTCCTTTCTGAGAACTAAATTGTCACATATTAACATAATCCAGTCAAAGACTTCAAGATGAAAGCAGGACACTAATAACAAAGTTATATGACGACCACTGCTGAGCTCCTAGACAGTAGACAGTGAGTCGTCCCCCACAGGGCGTGAACAAAGGAACATCCCCAGTTAACCATTATGTGAGGATACTCGATTCTGATTTGGTTTAGGAAGATCGAAAATAGAGGTTTGAAATTCTGGAATTGTGTTATATTTTGCGCTTGATTTGAATGTTCAAGCTCAAGCTCAAACTCAGAAAAAGACGACTTGAACAAGCATGAGCTTGAGTTGCTTGATAAACGCACTACTTTGCAGCCCCAGCTCCCATATTATGTACGATCTAGTGACCATCTCCATTAATAACATATAAACATACCTGGTCTTCAAGGAAGTCGGTGCACTTATAGCAAACACGCATGCCATTTGATAGAATCACCTCAGTGGCTCCAATATTGGAATATTCAGACTCCTCCACTACACTTCTGCAGTTACAAACATAATGCAGATGCTAAGTAACTATATAATTATGACATACAAACATCAACCATCAACAGGAACCACATGCACTACAATGCTACTTGAAAAATGGAAGTCAAGATATGTGATGTGCATTTTGAAGTATGTAACAAGAAGTGTTATGCAAAAATAAACAATGCAATGATATTAGGTCTCGGATGTAATGACATATTGAAGTCAAAGCTTCTTAGAATCTTATTCTGGCTTTCAGACAATATACACTAATTTCATATTATAAGATTAGGAACTTTACCCAGGGTTTGGCTTTAAAGCAACAATCTCTTCTGGAATGTGGTCTTCATCCCAAGGAGAAATATTTCCTTCTTCCTCAAGTGAATTTATCTTTAACACGGTAGTTTTAAGATCGTCCACTGTTGCAACAGCTCGAGGCTCAATTGCCTTTATGACGCAACTATTTGTAGTACGGAAAACCTCTGAATACTTGGATATCTCAGAAGCAGATATATCTACAACATCAAAAGTAAAGGCCAGGATATGTAGTAAGGACTAGAATTTCATGGTAAAGATAATTAAATAAAAATAAAAATAATAAAAAAAAAAAAAAAAAAAAAAAAAAAAAAAAAAGAACTGAACTGGTGACTAGTGACATTAACAACTTACGAGGTAAAATTGTTTTCTGGAGCTGTGCCTCGTACTCAATTCCAACAACAGGTTCATTACGAAGAAAATGCTAAAAAAAAGAGAACACCAATGAATTAGACAAGGGAACAACCTAATCAAACAATGAAGACAAGGATAGATAAATACATGTAAGTATTCCTCTCTTAGACTGGTTGACTGCACTTGGTCACGCTCCAAATATGCGGATTCAATTTCAGACATCATTGATGCACGTGCAACAGATGTTTCTCGTTCAGAAAACCCATGTAGTCGAACCCTAGCAATCTGATAGTATATACATAAGTTAATGAAACAGAATCATAAGTGAGGAGTGAAAAAACCCGATGGATATCAAACCTCCATGAGCATTGATTCCAAGGCGCTAAGAATCCCCTTTTCTTTACAAGATGAAGTCATTATATACGCCTTAACTGGTTGAACAACCACGTCCGCAGCAACAGAGCATGAAAAGTAAGGTGGATCCTTCTTGCGTGATATTTTGAAGAATCTTTGGTTCATTGCATGGTAAAACATGGCTTCTACTAGTAAATTTCGATAATCTTTTACAGTCCTCAACTCATCCACTTGTGATTTGCAGCTTATCATGACTGCTGACTGTAACAAAAAATCAAATTACATCACACAACAGGTGAATGTGCTACTAATACACCAACAAACATACTCTAGTAGTTCTATATGGATTTATTACATTGGAGACTGTAGAACACTAACCCCGGCAGCTTCAGATTCCACAAAACAGGAAACACGAGGCTCCTCATGAGATGGGACTAGAAACCTAGGTATATCTAGGGCATCAGTCGTTGAAGCTTTACCACCAAAATGAGTCTTTATTAACTCAACAACACTCTGTCAGAGAAAAAAAAGGAGAATAGATCAATAGTTAATGACACAGCTCAATTTGAAACAGAACACCATATATTGTTTGTATTTTGTATATAGGATAAACAAGCCCTTATGTCATTCGAACCTTCATATCAGAAAAGTCTCCAATAGCAATGACAGCCATATTTTTCAAATGGTACCATTTTGTGTAAAATTGTTTCACAGTCTCAGGAGAAACAGTCCGAATCACTTTCTCCAATCCAATTGGTAAGCGATCAGCATACTGCAATTCATAGTTAATGTTTAGATAAAAATACAAGACAATTAACAAAAACAGTGATGTAACCAAGAATCATATATATGTAATGTAACTATGACCGAGTATCACCCATTGATAAACCAAATGTTTAAAACCTAAATACTTTCCGGAATCAAAAAATGCACATACATGACAAGAGTAATCTCTTTATCTATCTCTCAACAACTAGAACGTTGATAATGCTAAAAAATTGCTATGCGTATAGAAGTCATTGCAGGTTACGCAAAAGTTTCTACGCACGCACGCACACATGCACACACACACACAAAAAAAAAAAAAAAAAAAAAAAAAAAAAAGACTATGAACACAGCTGAATGTGGTGATTAGCTCTTTCAGTAAAAATAGCATACCTTTGAACCTTCCATCATTAAAAGCCAATGTGCGTCCTGCATCCTACCATTGGCATTCCTGTTTGCTCTATACTCTTCCATAACAGCGCCTCTTTCTTTTTCTAAATCTTCTGCCGATGCTCGAACCTGCACATATAGAAAGTTGTGAAAAAGTGGAAGGGAATATAAAAAACAGTTGGTATCACTAGTATACGTTTTTACCTCGGAACTAAATTCTGCCAAGACTGAAATAGCTTGAGATAAAAGCTCAGGTTTGTCAACAGGAACAAACAACTCATAAACCGTTTCATCAGCCGATGTAACTGCATTCTGACATGCACCAAACTCTGCACCGATGCTTTCAAGAAACTTGACAATATCATGGTTCGTGTATTTCTTGGTGGCACTGAATGCAAGATGTTCAACTATGTGGGCAACTCCTCGCTCATCTTCCTCTTCGAGAACTGAGCTGTCATATAGTAAAATACTCTAATCAAAAAACTTAGCCCGCATGACGTGGAAGATCTAAATCCATAGAATAATCGATAAAAACAGAGCTCAAGCCATCTGCCAACATTTATCCAAATTACAATTGACTTAATGTTATGATAAAGTCATTCACTCTTGTCACTCTTTGTAGAACCGTAAAGTGTATATGATTAGCGCTTGGGTTAGGTATACACTACAATGCATCGTTAACCCACACGACTCATCCTAAACTTGAACCTTAGCTTCAGTGAAAACCTTATTATGAATGCAAGTTAATCATATTCCATCATCGCACATCTTTAGTAAATTTTAAACATCTGTTCTCGTAACACTTGTCTGTGTAGCCTAATACATGTGGTAACAACTAAGGCATTAGCTCCTATAATAAACTATGCATATCAGTTACAATAAACGGCACAAATCGTTCAAAAAAGGTAGCAACAAGTACACAAATTGCAAATAAAGATAAGCTATAGTTGGTAGATTTTGGTCTGATAAATGGAATGAAAGCATAATGTGGAGGATCCAACCAACTGATAATCGTTATAAACTAAATTCGCGCCAAATTTCAATCGAGTCCACCAATATTATGTAGAAGTTGGTCCGTCCAATAGTTGTGGTCACTTATCTAACCACTAAGTGTATATCCTCAGGCTGTATGTTACGTATATGCTACAATGGCTTGTGAACATACATGAGTCAACCTCAAACATAACCTTCGTATAAAGCGACGTGAATGTGAAACATCTCTTCTAGAAAGAGGTGTCCATCTAACCTAGTATATGTCACAAACAACTACGGCAAAATATAGTTCCAATATACAGCTTCTATACACTACGCATTTTCAAGCACTAATTATTCGACAATAACTATTACGCTATGCGAAAACTAACACAAATTGCAAGTAAAAAAAAAAACTAAGCATTATAATTTATTTAGTACTAACATTAAACAAAATAACTATAATAAAAGATGTGTGTGTGTGTGTGTGTTACCCGACTTTAACAGCAAGTGCAAGAGCAGCTCGCATTTTAGGCTTAGAATTTAACCGAACATAATAAGTAAGCCCATTATCCAGTTTACCATACTCAGCACCGTACGGGACATCCGACAAAACATCATCGTAATTCAATTCGACCATTTTTAATGACCTGAATCTGTGTTTCTTCACTATCATCTCTCCCCCCGCTGGTAACAAATCCATCTTTATCTTTGCTTTCTCTTCTCTCTAAACACACACAACCCTTTCTGTATTTGTGTGTTTGTGGGTTGGTGAAAAGTCTGACCCGGTTAATCATCCGGGTTTGTTTTGGTTTTATGTGGCATCTTGGTAACTTTTTCGGTAAGTTAGTCTCGGTAACTTTTTTTTGAGTTATTTGAGTTGGGTTGGGTAAAAATAGGCTCAATAACTTGGTTTTGACAAGTATTATTAGGTGTTTTTTTAAGCTTAAGTTTTGTTACTTATTTTGAGATATATGGCTTATATAAGTTTATCCATCAAAACAAATTAATATAAGTTCACGAGTTTTAAAATAAGTCACAAAATTAAGGCTTAGGAATTATAAGCCGAAACACAAATAAGAGCATTAGGTACCTTACCCTCAAGTTATTCAATAACTCGGTCCACGTCAGCCTCCACAATAACTTGACAAGTTATTCAATAACGCGGCGGTGTCTTAACTCACAATAACTCAGCAAGTTATTCAATAACTCGGCAATAACTTGGCAATAACTTGGTAGGCAGTGTGTTAACTTGGCAATAACTTTGGTTTAAAGTGATTTTTTTTAAGCAACAAGGCACAATAACGTGGAGTTATTCCAATAACGTGGGGTCATAACTTTCAATAACTTGGCAATAACTTGAGACCATGGTGTCTTAACATTCAATAACTTGGCAAGTTAAAGCTCCACGTCAGCCTCAATGTCACAATAACGTGGGTATTGTGGGCAAGACACCCAATGCTCTAAGCTCATAAGCCACGTTAAGCTTAAAACACCGCCTAAGTCCTAAGTGGTTGGCTAATGAGCTTACTGAACTTTGAAAAGCTTATAAACTTAAAATTTTAGGCTTCCGAGCTTATGAATTTGAGCTTATGAACTTCAATAACCCATAAGTTCACATTAGCTCATAAGCCCTAAGCTTATATGACTTTTCAAAAGCTCTGGTTTTTTTTTGGACCAATAAACGCAACTAGATTACTAATAATAGCATGTAATTAATATTTTCAGTGAAAAATGTTTTTTAGTTCTATATTTTACGATACAATAGCTTTATAGATATGTATAAAATGTATAGAATCATATAAATTAACACTTAGCACTTTGCACTTTTGCATCTTACTTTGAAAAAAAATCACCCGATTTTTATAAAACACAATTTTTAGTTTTTACGATAAGTTTTATCAAAAAAATCTAAAAAGGTATATATGTGTCTTCTCGAGACACTTTTACGATTTAATACAAATTTTTGAACATTGTAATTTAGTATGTATTTTGAAACTCTATTGATTTAATAATATCTTTACATTGAAATGAGAGTACATTTTGTGTTATATTGATTTGTATAATAAACTTGATAATTTGTATTTTCATTTAGAGGGTGTTTTAATAATGTAAATAATGGATGTTGACCGATCAATTTTTAAATTTTGTCATAATAAGTGTGTTAATTTAATATTTTAAGACTTTATTTTGAAAAAGTTTTAAATGGTTTTATAATATAGTATAAACTATAGATAATGGTATTGTTTTTTACTCACAACAGCTTTGTATCAGCATGAGTTTTGTCATCTTTCATAAGTATGAATAATTTATAAAAAACTGGCTAGATATTTATATATATTCTAAAACCCGTGTTGTAACGGGGTCCAAGTTTGTTGTATTACAGGGTGATTATGCTCTTAAACTGAAAGGTCATTGGTTTTTAGATGGTAATTTAACACTTGGCAGCTTTTCACATGAAGTTTAATTTAAGAAGGGGTGCCTGCTATAGTGCGTTAGTAACAGTGCACCCTGTTTTCCGTTTTCATAAAAAGGTGATTGTCACTGTACGACACTGTTCATACTTTACAAATGTAACTTCCTTTGTGAACCAACCGTATGGAACCTATACATACATGAAGCTTTTCACATGTCTAATTAATATGCATTGTACTACTTTGACAAATGTTATACTCGGGCTACATATATCTGACATACACATTACAATACTTTGATTTCCACCAATAACCTTGAGTGTAGAACTTTCTTAATACTGATAAAAGCCCAACAAAAAAATTATATTTACAAACACAAAAAAACATAAAAAAAAAAAAAAACCTATGGAAAAAACATATATAACAAACGAATATAAAATATACATAATAATAGAAAAAAAACCAACCATTCTTCCCATTTATTCAAGCAAAGAAGTCAGAGGAAGGAAAAAAAAAAAAAAAAACTATAACAACTATGAACCAACGCACTCTAAAAACAACATATATCCTATCATAAAAACAACCACACAATTTTCGACAAAAAAATATATAAAACAATACAATCCCGCGGCAACGCGCGGGCAACCATGCTCGTTTATGTATATTGCATGTTTTTTTATCATTTAGATATGTCTCACTTAAATGCATTCATACTTCACTAGAGATTCACATACACAAAACTCTTTTATTCATTCAGTGGGAAGACCATTAAACAATTATTTTATTAAAACCTTTGTGTCTGCTTAAGACTAGTTTTAGAGGCATCATGGCACTTTCACACGTCAATCTTTAAACCACTACGCATAATTCTAGTCTAAATGCTTTTAAGGCTTAATAAGCAGTTTGATTTTTTTTATTGCACAAGTTTTGGCACAATGCCACAATCTTTGTTATCAGTAAAGAAAAACATATTTTCCACACAGTTCCCATGTAAGATTTAATAAATCCATTTAATGGTCAAATAAAAAAGTAAACTTAGTAATTCATGTGAACATCAATATGTGAATAGTTTCAAGTAGTGATCAAACCAGGAGGCAAAGTTCTCGTTACTTTTTCTAAGAACCTTATTTTTTGTGTTGTGCTGAATTTGTTTCAACCAATATACTCTCGTGACTTCATGAGCTCATACATGAAGTTGTGAATAAACCATGGCATGATTCATGATATTTTAACTTTGTTGTTGACATAACTCGTCACTCCAAAAAATATCTATACATTTTAATGGGCATGAATCACATGAATTCTAGACCACGAAACCAATGTTAAAACTATGGTAAAAATACAATGGTACATTTTAATGGGAATGAACCACGTGGATGTAAAATGTTTTATAAGTAGTATATATTTTAGATATGTTACAATAGCAATGTAAAATTGAGCATTTCTTTTTCAATGTTTTAGACTTTCATATATATATTTTGCTTTATCTAGAATATTAAAACATGTAAAAAATATATATATATGTGGAGCTTAGGCTATTAACCACAGTTGAAATAGGAGGTCATGTATAATAAAAAGATGGAGTAACTAATAAAATTCTAATAGTAATATCAAGAATGTATATATATATATATACTTTTTTTTAATATAGATGTTGTTTCGCTGCATTTTAAATCATATATTTAACAATTAAGGTTGTATTTATCAAACAACAAAGTTAAAAAGGCTTAAACAAAACATACATATTTAAGAGGCCCAAAACTAGTAAATAAAATAGTTTTGTTATGGCCCCACAGACAAAATGAGAGTGTTCAAACGATCGGTTTTCGGCTAATCGAGTTATTCGGTTTGTTGATAAGAAAAAAAACTGCACCCAAAATCTAAACCAAAAATGAGCAAAACAGAACCAAACCACCCAAATTAACAATTGGTATATCGGTTTGGGGCCTGATAAACCAAATAGGAAAAAATAGAGGTACAAATTAAGATAGAGAACTACAAAAACTAATACGGATTAAACAACGAAATATAAAAGATACAATACATGTTATTTCAAATATTGATAACTAAACAAGAATCAACTTTGGTATATGCTCTAACCTTTCAACTTGAAACTTTAATGCTATAAAGAAATTACCAACACTTAAAAAATACTAGCAGGGTACCCGCGCGATGCGGCGGCGGGTACCCTGTGACTATAATTTCTGGCAACGTGATATTATGTGGTCATATTTTTTAATAACTAATTTACGAATAACAATAACTTTAATCAAGATAGTAGTATAATTGCAAGTAGTTGTGTCTCGACCGTCAGCGAGACAGCGACCGACACCACTGCAGCGAAACAAACTTAACCTAACAAAATTAAACTAATATAACAATAGCTCAATATTGATGCGTAGGGATTGCACCAGGCTTTACCTCTCGAGGAATCTCGAGAAGCTTACAACCCCCACCAGACAGTGTACCTGATCGATGTAGTATAGTATAATGACAAGTACCGGGTGATTGATCGTTCAGCTAGGAATAGTGTCGCTAGGATTAGAAAACCTAAAGACTAGGTCTAGAGATGAGGGACGATTCTTTTTGTATTTTTAGGTTTTTATAAAAGCAAGTAAAAATCTCGGTTTTGAAGGAGTTGGGCGGAATTAGTTGCTAGTCAACTAACCCAATTACTAAGATGCAATCAAAATAAAATACTAAAAAATGAAAATAAACTAAATTAAACTAGTGGTGCGAGCAATATATGGGAGAATTGTGTTTACTTAGGTTTCACTACTCCCTAGATATCTATTACAAGTTAATTACTTGTTACAGTTGCGTGGATGACGGATTGTATTCCTTAATACCATTCATGGGGTGGCGTACTTACTTCCCCAATCCTATAAGCGCCTACTTCACTCATATGTCGAGCCGGCTAAGAAGCTCCTAACATGGGATCATTAGAATTTGCTCATGCATTAAATACAACCAATAAAACCTAGTACACATCGGTTCATGTTTCCTAAGACGTTCAAGCATGTTACACAATGGAGATCTGCCAGTTTTCTTAAGCCTAACATTGAAATCATTCATCCATTACAACTATAAACAAGTAATCAACATATAATTAACATCTAGGTTTCATTACATCTAAGCAAACACATGAAAGATCTAGCCTAGCATGTTAAAGTCAAGACAAGCATAAGATATATTCAAACAACACATAGACATATTGATTGAATTGAAAGAGGACTTATCTTAATTGAACATGAAAGGTTTTAAGGGGTAAAAACCCTTGAAAATACTGTTACAAACGACCTAGGGTTTCTCAAGTTCGGCCTTAGTATTCTCCACACAAGTTCCTCTTTAATGAATGAAAAATAGAAAAGTATATATAGATTCTGTAAGGTGACGGCGTCAAGAACAAATGTCTGACGCCGTCATCTCGCCGCCAAATAAATTCTCAGACTGCCTAGATCTGGGTTTGACGCCGTCACGTGTATTCCTTATGCAGGCCGTCACAATATTAACTCTTGATGCCCTTCTCTTGACGCCTTCAGGTTATCACTGGGTCGTCATGGATTTTACTCCTGACGCCGTCAGAATTTTCCTCTTGACGCCGTCAGGTACTGTTCTCAGCATGGAAAATTAAGTCTTTGCCGTTTTCTTCACTTTTATGCTCCAAAAACGTCCAAAATGCTTCCTTTTCCAGAATTCACTCCCAAAGTACCTAAAATCACAAAAGGAACGATTTAGGGCAATATTTGATCAAATAAATTCAATTCCGGGCTTAAATGACCCCCTAAAAACGGTTCATTTTTCGCCTCATCATATACCCTTACACTTGAGATTTGCTTGTCCTCAAGCAAATACGCTTTTATTCTAGTCAAAATACAAGTTAGGGGTCATTTAACACTAATATAAAAATAATTACAACAAATAATCATTCCACTAAAGACCAAAGACATGCACGGAGGTCATATACTAGCACCTCACAAATAGTGTTTAGATACTCACATATCTCGGGTGTAATAAAGTAATATCACATATGGAAATGGAAAACATCTCTCACTACCTGTCATAGAAAAATAGATTACCATAGGCTTGGGTAAGGATCAAACCTCCACCGCATGGCGTAAGCACCTAGGATAAACTATCAAAGAGGTCTTTTAAAGGGTTGTAACGTTAGGTGTAGGGATGTGGAATACACGGTTTTGTTGGATATAGGCAGTCTTTACTGGTGGCGAGTTAATAATCTTGGTTAATTACATGTACAATATGGCGTTGCTAAGCTAAGACTAGACTCGACTTAAGCTAATAAATGAAAAATAACAAAAATATAAAATGAACATAGAATGAAAAGGGATGGTAGTCCGTATCAAGGCTGTTAAAATTGCGAGTTTACACGTAAGATCGTACGATCTTACGTGCCCACAAGGCAAAAATGTGCAGTATCGTAATAGGATCGAACTTTAGGTGGGATCGTGAGTGGGATCGTAAACTCGATTGTAAGATCGTATGATCGTTGTCCGATACGAGTTTACCAACTTTGATAAAATGCTAAAACTGGACTTACTAGCCCACTAGTTTATGAACATATACTGAAAACAAAATACAACATAGACAACAAACCTACTCGCTACCTATTTTAAAGATCTTGAAGCCAACACTCTATTTATTCTTCATGTGCTCTTCGGTTGTGAATGAAATGAAAGGAGGTTGTCTTTTCTCTGTGATGGAGAGATAAGGTTAGTGACTAAGTTTGTAGATGTTGTGACTACAAGGGATGTCATGTTCGGTTATGTTTGATGAAGTCATATCAAGATGAGTTTTTGATTGTGATAATCTGAGATTTCAAGATGATAGGATCAGGTGAGAGGATATGTGGTAGGCGATGATAACACTGTGTGTGTTTTTATTAGCCCAAAGTTGCTAAATTACATTAAAATAATTAGTATTTTATTTCCCACATGTGCATCTGTGTTTCATTAATTTATTTCCCCAAATCAAAATAGAAAAACCTAGTTATCTACTTTCCCCAAATCCTAATTCCATGAAAAAAATTAGTGTTATTCGTCTCTTGTTCTAATTAATCGAAGCAAATTAGTTACAGGTAATTATTGTTTTAATTTGAACTAGTAGTGAAGTAATTTGTTGTTATACTGGAATGTTGGAGGATTAACAGGAATTCAAAACGTTATATTCGTTATATGTGTTTACAAAATATGAAAAATTGGTAGGATCTCGATCCGATCCTACGATCTCGATCTTGCAAAGACAAAAACGATCCTACGTGGGATCGCGATCTTGACAGCCTTGGTCCGTATGTTTTTTCTCTTTTCTTTTTTTCTATTTGTTTTTCTTTTTCTTGATTTTTTCGATTTTTTTTTTCATACACTTTTACCCTACCATCCAAAATAATACATCATAGGGAATGAACATTCCCCTTACACTTGAATCTTTACATATTTTACAATAAACTAATCTAATCACTCAAATTAAGATAATCAAAACACTTGGAGTACTTTTAAGATTAACGTACATATGGGGGTAATAATATGATGTTCTTTCCCATTACTCCATAAAATAAGTACTTTTCCCATGAGTCCCAATCGTCCCAAAACAATATGTACAAGGATATGACTCGACTTAGCAACCATGTAATCAATTAGATAATTAACTTAGGGTTTAACAAATAACAATAATGCACTAAAGATGAGTGCATACACGGAAGGCTAAGGCGATTTGGTTGTACATTTGAGTGGGGTGTAACAAATCTTCCTTTAAGTAAGATGCTTAAAGTTAGAAACGAAAAGATAGGCTCGGAGGGGTGTACTAGGGGTTTCGTGTACTAAAAATGAGTACAACGCTAAAGGTGTGGGAAAAATTAGTTGACTTAACTAGCCAAGTAATATGACTTAAATAGTCAAGTAATTATGATACGGGTTTAACACAAGGGTGATCCTAATGCCTCTTATCATGTAGTAAATCCTACTACACGAATGTAGTCTCACTAGCGGTCTCGGGATGCATCACTAACGCAAGTTCTAGAAGCTAAATGCTACCGGTACACTCATAAGCACTAATAATGAATGCTTTTCCTATCAAATCTAAAGGCGAACCCTACATATTTGGGTGGAAAATTTTTCTGAATGATACGGTTATGTGCTAGTCATACAATCTCATATCCATGAGACGCTTGCTATGGCTAAAGTTTCACTCCTAAATGTTGTAAAAAAATTTAAATTTGGCGCTAAAATTACACTAACAAGTATTTCTCATAGTTTTATTACACATCTACCATCAACAAACAAACTCAAGCGAAAGTGTATCTGTAAGGTATCATCATTTTACCCTCCCCTTACACTTAGGATGAACATTGTCCCCAATGTTCAAGTAAAGAATGTAAAAGTGAAATAAGTAAAAAGAATGAAATCAAATACTCCCCTGATTCGCTCGGTATGGATAATAAGGTAGCTAGGTTAGATCTTCCTCCAAGAAAATGAACAATCAAAGCTTCCCTTCCAGGATATAAATCATCTTCTTGTCATACATAACCTGTAAAACCTGAGAAAACAGACAAGGCAACCTCGCATAAAATCGGCGGCAATCTATATATGCTAACAAATCCTAGAAAACAAAATAAGATATAATGCTTGTGGAATGATGTTTGCAGATTTTCTGGAGATTATAAAACTAATGATTCAACAAAAACTTTAAGACTCCGTTAGAAAAACAAAACTGGTAAAATTTCCAGAATTTTACACGTGACACCGTCAAGAGTAAACTCGTGACGCCGTCAGAAGTGACCTGCAGAAATTCTTATGTTAAGTTTCCGAAAAATTTCTGGAAAAACTTCGTCCTACTTCCTGGAAAATCCTGCAGAACATCATTATGACTCGATACAAGCATTTGACTCTAACAAATACGAATATACATGTTCACTTAATATTGTGGAGAACCATGATCGGTTTTGTTTCTTAAAAACATATTTGGGGTTTCCCCTTACACTTATCTGTTGCGAAATACCTTTGGATGAAGTTAAGACTAAGCCAAATAACAAAGTAAAGTATTTTCACTATTTTAGTTTTGAACCATGATCTACCAACAATAAAAATAAAGCATGCATACGGAAACAAATAACAAAGAAACAAAATAAAAATCACACAAAGCATGGGTTGCCTCCCAAGAAACGCTTTTCTTTATTTACGAGTCTTGTAGCTAGACTCAAGGTCATGGGTTACTACGTGACCTCATCATCAAACGTTACATCCTCCTCACTAATCATTTCATTACCATTTTCTTTATAATATTTTACACGTTGTATGTTGACAGTAAATTCTCTACCTTCATCGTCTAGTAACACAACAACTCCAGTTTTAGAGGAACTTTTCACCGTAAATGTTCCATACCATCTAGACTTGAGTTTCCCTGGAAATAATCTTAACCGAGAGTTGTACAATAGGACTTTGTCCCCTTCTGAAAATTCCTTAGGTTTCTTAATTCTTTGGTCATGCCATCTTTTTGCCCTTTCTTTATATGTAATGGAGGACTCATAAGCTTCTAATCTAAGCTTATCAAGCTCGTGTAATTACAAGAACCTATTAGTTCCGACAATTGTATAATCTAAATTACATGCTTTAAGCGCCCAATAAGCCTTATGTTCTAATTCTACTGGCAAGTGACATGCCTTACCATACACCATGCGAAACGGGGTCGTTCCAATAGGTGTCTTATAGGCGGTTCGGAATGCCCATAAGGCCTCGTTGAGTTTAAATGACCAGTCTTTTCTATTCTGACTAACCGTTTTTCTAGTATTCTTTTAATAGCCTTGTTTGTGTTTTCGACCTGGCCATTGGTCTGTGGATGATAGGTGGTGGAAAATCGATGGGACACACCATACCTCCTCATGACCTTCTCTATTTGCGCATTGCAAAAGTGGGTTCCCCTATCACTGATGAGGGCTTTAGGAATCCCGAATCTAGCGAAAAGCTTTTTCAGGAAATGAATAACCACCCTGGCATCGTTGGTCCTAATGGCTTGTGCCTCTACCCATTTTGAAACATAATCGATGGCAACTAAAATGTATTCATTCCCTCCTGAAGATGGAAAGGGTCCCATGAAGTCAATTCCCCAGACATCAAAAACCTCACATATTTGTATAAAATTCTGAGGTGCTTCATCCCTATGTGATATGTTTCCGGCCCGTTGACATGCATCGCATGCTTGTACCATTTCTTTGACATCACGGAAAATTGTGGGCCAATAGAATCCCGTGTCGAAAATCTTTCGGGCGGTGGTGCTTATTAGAGCTGGCATAACAGGTTACACGAACCTGTTAAGACACGAACCTGTTAAGGTCAAACACGAACACGACCTGTTAGCTTATCGTGTCATTTTTTTCAACACGAACACGACACGAAAATAAACAGGTTAACCTGTTAAGACCTGTTAAGAACCTGTTAACATGCATATGACCAAATCGAATGATACAATAACCTGTTAACATGCATATGACCTGTTAAGAACCTGAACCTGAACCTGTTAAGAACCTGAACTTGAACATGAAACATACAATTTCAATTTCAAAGAGCTGCTCAGCTGTAGTGCTGCACAGCCTGCACTTGAACTCTTGAAGATGCAAAAGTTCATACATAATGCAAAAGTTCATACAATTTCAAAGACCCACAGAACATGAAACATACATCACAAATCTTAAGTCTTAACTAATAAATAAATACATAATGATAATAATCCTTAACAATACGAAGTGGGATTGTTGACATTATATCTTTCAGCGAGCTCTTCAATTTTGACGCCTTTACTCGTATCTTCCATTTTAAATCTGAAAAGTCAAAAGAGTAAATATTAGAAAATGGTCCAGTCTCTACTTGGTGCTACAGATATATCAAGCTATATCACTTATGAATATTTTATCAACATGTGAAAATGGTCCAGTCTCTACTTGGTGCTACAAATGGTCCAGTCTCTACTTGGTGCTACAAATATATCAAGGTATATCACTTATGAATACTTTATCAACAGTGAAAAACCAAAGGGATAGCAAGTATTAAAATTTCGTAAGTGTAAAAAACAGAAGACTAGTAACAGCACAATGACTTCATATACTTTCAAAAGTTAACATTTGGTTTTATGCTTTATGCTTCATTTTTACATGAACTACATGAATCCATCTACAAACAACAACAATAGCAGCTGTATTTCTAGAAACCTAACAATTAAACCTACTGTATTTCCAGAAACCTACTGTATAGCAGCTGTATTTCCAGAAACCTACTGTATAGCAGTTGTATTTCCAGGCTCAATTCTTGTTGTATTTAACTTACTGTATTTCCAGAAAGTCTAAAAAGTCATCATGCTTTTATGCTTAAAATAAACAGATACATAGAAAAGTAAGCACCTGATTAAGTGAGTCGGGATTGTTGACTGAGTTTGAAGCACCTGATTCAGGACCACCATCAAGCGACATCGACATTATATCTTCAGCGAGCTCTTCAAGAGGAACGTCATTTGAACCTGTAAACAACCAATCTTTTGTGCAAATAAGGGCCTCAAGAGTTTCTTTACTAAGTGAACTTCGATGTTGATCTAATACTCTTCCGCTAGCACTAAATGTAGACTCCGATGCAACAGTAGATATTGGAATTGTCAAAAAGTCTCGAGCCATCCTAGCAAGTACGGGATATCTAAACTCATTGGATTTCCAGAAAGCCAACACATCTAGTTCCAATTTCCTTTCCATTCTTGGCTCCTCCAAATACAATTGCAATTCTGACTTTTTGTTGCTTGTAGATTCATTGCTTTGAAACTCATCAAAATCCTATAAAGTAATAATACAAAATTAGTAATTCAATTTTCACTTTGAAAATGATAATACAATACAATATATAAAAAATTACTTACCAAAAGTTTAGCTCTAATAGAAGATAGACGCCCTGTATCATCACTTGTTTCTTCACCAACTTTACGAACACTTGAAGTAGTTGCATGATTTGAAGTTGTAAAGGAAACATGACAAGCATATTCATCAAAAGTGGTCTTCAATAACCCATCAACAATATCATATTGAGGGTTGTCTTCTCCATAAATCTTTTTGTAACTCCATTCAATAAAGTGCAACTTGTATCTTGGATCAAACACCACGGCTATGGCTAAAGTGAGATTAAAATCATACCAATACTTTTGAAATTTGTCCATCATAGACGTCCCCATATCTTTCATATACTCATCACTTGAACTCATACTCTCATGCAAAGTAAGATAAGCCATAAAAACGTTCGGATAGTACAAGTTTGCAGTAGGATATTTGGATCCCGAGAAAACGGTAGTCACATCATAAAACACTCCAAGGAAAACGCAAATCTTTTCAATGATATCCCACTTAGAAGCAGTTGGACAACTCTTATAATTGTTATCACTTATGGCTAAATGGGCAAATGCCTTTCGGTAATAAATGGCACTATCAAGCATTAGGAAAGTAGAATTCCACCTAGTAGGACAATCTTACCTTAACCCCTTTCTTGAACTTAAAGAAAGTAACTTAACACAATCTAAAAACTTTTGCTTCCTTACTTGTGAATGTGATCCTTTAACATATTTGACACTCTCTCTAACCTTGTAAACCGCTTGATCAATTTTTTGAAGCCCATCTTGCACAATCAAGTTTAAAATATGTGCACAACATCTCATATGAAAAAAACTACCCCTAGAAACAAGTGGTGATTTTGTATCTAGTTGCTCACGTAAAAGCTCAACAAAACGGTCATTAGAAGATGCATTATCCAAAGTTATACAAAATACCTTATTTTCTATGCCCCATTCTTCTAGAATCGAAAACACTTTTGCATTTAAAGCAACACGGGAATGAGGTGGTGGCATGAAAGAAAAAGATAAAACTCTCTTTTGCAAACCCATTCCTTGTCAACAAAATGCACTGTAATAGCCAAATAACCATTGGTAGTAATAGAAGACCACAAATCCGAAGTTAAACATAACTTTCCCGGTGATTCCATAAGCATGCTTTTAATGTTTTCCTTTTCTTTCTTATACAATTTAAACACATTAGATTTTAAAGTATTCCTAGTAATGACATTTGCTTCAGGTTGCAAGTATGTAAATTGTGGAAAACTAGAAGGGGGGGTTGAATAGTTTTACGTCTTTTTAATTGTTATAAAACAAATTGTTTAAAAGTTTTCGTTGATTTATAAAATATAGATTCGATGGTATATGAAATCTAGTTATACACAATATGAACAACACTAAGTATATATACTATGAAGCAATAATTATGTAAGTAATGAAATAAGTAAAAGATGGAAGGATCAAACCGAGAGACAAGCGATTTATAGTGGTTCGGCTACAAGGCACCTTCCTTGCCCTACTCCACTCCCCGAGCACCTAACTCGAGAGTTTTCTTCACTATATCAACAAGCTCCCTTATGGCGGAGAAAACCGTACACACCAATATACACACCAATATACACACCAATCTACACACCAATCTACACACCAATCTTCACACCAATCTTCACACCAATCTTCTTCACACCTAGCTTTTACACACCAATCTTCTACACACCTTCTTCTACACACCAATCTTCACAACTATCCTACTTCACTACTAATCAACTTCTACTATCTACACACCTATTCTCTAACAAATATTCACAACTAATCACACTATGAAATAATAATCAATGATGATGCACAAACAACTTAGATGTGGAGATCACAACTAGTTGTAATACTTCTTGTCTTGAGGGATAGAAGTATTCTTCTCTTGCACTTGAATGGATTATGTATGGATCACTTTGAAACAAAGATTTAAGAATGTATGATCAAAGGATTTATAGATTGGAAATGGAGATCTAGAACAGAAAGTTCTGGAGTGCAAAAGGTGGGGAAAAAATCCAGGTTTAAGGTGGTATTTATAGGCAAACGTTTCTGACAGAGGAGCGTGGCCGGTCCCCTTAAAGCATGACCGGCCCCCTTAAAATTAAGGGGGCCGCCCAACTGTAACGGCCAGAAACTTTGTCTTTTAGTGGGGAAAGTTTATTTGGTGAAAAACTAACTGATTTTGGTTAAATATTTGAAATCATATATTTAGTATGATTAAAACATTTTTCCTTATTACCAAAAGTGTTTTTCAAAAATATATAATAAGATTATATAATTAAATAAACTTTGTATTAGTTAATTAAATACCCCTTTGATCATACATTGCACTAAACACTTTGTTTATTCATACCTTAAGTGATTTGGATGTAAAGAGAAATATTAATCACCAAATACTTGTTTATGTCATAAGTTTTAGTTCTTTGAGGTTATATTTTGTAATGATCAAAACATAGAGATATTGATAAAAACTTAATAATGTTTTTAAGGCATTATTTATGTCAACAATCTCCCCCTTTTTGATTATTACAAAACCTTAAACTCAAAAGATTTAAAACTTGTTATTAGACAAGTATTATAGAGTTTACCATTTCTCTTCTCCCCCTTTTTGTAAAATCAAAAAGGTTAGGCCGAATAATCTTCGTGAAAGAAGTTTAAACGGGTAGAGAACTCCCCCTTGATGTATGCTCCCCCTCGTTTGAGAGCACAAAGGGAACGAGCAATTGGAATCTTGGCTACAAAAATATTTTGAAGAGAGCAACACACATATATATGCAAAAGCAACAATTATGCAAATAAAAATAGATTCATTCAAGCATGATAGAAATAATTAGCATAACAACATTCAATATGCTTGTAGCATATTGATTACACTAAAACAAAAGAAAAGATATAGTCCTATATTGCCTAAGAGAGCACTTGGACTTGCTTGCAACCCATGGTTGATTTGTTTTATTTGCTTGAAGGAAAACAAAAGCATGGAGCTTAGATATTTGATTGAGGTGGATATGGGGTGTTGCATGGAGCGGAAGAAGTGGATCTCACGATGTTGTATCGTGTTAAGGGTGGTATTGGATGATTACGAGTGAGAAGATATTCAATCCAAGAAATATCTTCACTCAAGTAGAGGATTTGTTTTTGAAGGAATATGCAACAAGGGCAAAAGTGAGTGTGATTTGTAACTTGATCCAAGTTAAGTGTAACACCCCCAAAATACCGCAGCGGAAGACTGTGTCATAGGGATGCTACTTCAGGGCACAAAGTACAAGATATAGAAAACGCCCTCTAAATGAGACGTTTTAGAAAAAGTTACCATTCGAATAGATAAAAGTCATAGTTTACAAAACAAAGATCCCAAAGTAGAATGATACATAAGTTTTTAAAGTGTATCGAATGGTAAACGATAAAAGTGAAAGTCTCCAAAAGCATGCCCTAAGACTCTCAGCTCCACAAACCTGCTATCGCCTTCCTAACCTGAGATAAACATGCTTAAAAGTGTCAACACAAAGGTTGGTGAGTTCATAGAGTTTGTCTTAGTACAGATGAAAAGCCTATAAAGAATGTTCACACAGCAAAGGCATCGTAAATCCACTCAGTTGCAAGTCCCGCCATAAGAGACTTGTAACCTGTGTGTTTACAACCCACTGCTACAATATAATATGATTAAGATATGTATAAGTTCATAACAACAGTTAAGCAAGTAGTAGTGAGTCTACACTTCATATCCGAAGACCTCATGTTTGTATGTATGTCTCAATGGTTGTGTCCAGCAACTTAATCTGGGGCCATTGGAAGTCTGTATGTATGTATCCATGGTTGTGCCCAGCAACTTAATCTAGGGCCATTGGAAGTCTGTATGTATGTATCCATGGTTGTGCCCAGCAACTTAATCTAGGGCCATTGGAAGTCTGTATGTATGTATGATTGCTGGGTGCCATTTCCCAAAGTATAATAGTAAGTATGTGTGCATGTATCAATCATGTATGTATGTAATCAAGAATAATGGAATCAAGTATAATGTAATCAAGTATAATGTTATGTGAATCCGTACAAGTAAGCAAGTAGTAGCATGTATCTCCCCCAAAGAGTTGATAGAACAATTAAAAGAGTAGGGGCTATGACTCACCTCGAAGTAATAATACAATGCAACGGAATGTTAAGGACAACAATGCACGGTTATCTGCCGCAACCTAAAATGAATGATGAATGATCTCATTTAGATCACCAAATGATGTTATGAATGTCCATGCTCATGTTTCTATACCACTCTAGTCTTTGGAAAAACACTTGTGTTATCAAAATATATAATCCAAGAATTTGGAAAAATATTGCTATTAGAAAATATAATAAGCTAGTTGTAATATATATATACTTATATATATATATCGTATGTTTCCATGTTAGCGTTGAAATCCTCGGGTTGTAATCCTTGTAATATCGCCTTGAAATGATGAAAACATTCTTGTAATAACTAATACTACATTAGTTATAAAGCTTGGTACTTAATATTATTTCTAGCTAACAAAAGTACTTCGTAGTTTTAGTGTCCATTTTTATTAAAAGCTGCCAAATAAAAATGGTTTTAGCCGATATTCAAACGTGAATATCTTTGTCGTTACTTGTCCGTTTTACTTGTTCTTTATGTCCACGGTTACGTCTTAGTAGGTAGTAATATATTTTGGAAAGCTCGGCTCCTCCGGGTTACGTCTAAAGTCTCTTTTTGTCCAATGAAAAACGTCCAACAGCAAACATTTTCAGAAAAATACTTTTCGTCTACAATCTTACAAAAATCATAACTTCTTCGTTATAAACTCTTTTTAATCCGTTCTTTCGCCTACGGATTCGTTTTTGAAAGTATTTTCTAAAAATTTTGCCAAAGTTCACTTAGTGTTTACTGATTTTCCAGATTTTCACAAAATGGGACAGCATGTCTAAAATAGGTTCCAAATCAAGTTTTCAAGGTTTATAACTAATTTCTACCATCACCAAACCTCTTGTAATCACCACATAGCTAATCTAATCCTACCATACACCTTCTTAGGGTGCCATGGACTCCTAACCAAGTTATTATAGCAAGGGGATTCATAAATAAAAAGTTAGGGTTTGTATGTTTCATTTTAGACAAAATAAATGGTGGTATAGCTAGTTGTACATGGTTTTTAGCATGGAAATCATGAAATACAAGTAAATATAA
This sequence comes from Artemisia argyi, assembly GCA_030686995.1. Classification (NCBI taxonomy): domain Eukaryota; kingdom Viridiplantae; phylum Streptophyta; class Magnoliopsida; order Asterales; family Asteraceae; genus Artemisia; species Artemisia argyi. The sequence goes on along the minus strand of CM060677.1, from coordinate 156,914,064 downwards.
GATGTTTCATGTAAAAATAAAGTGGATAACTTACTTGATAAAATGAGATGATTAGATGATGATTATGCTTGGATTTCTTGTGTTTTTCTTGATTGATTCTTGATTAGGCAAGTATAATGAACAAGTTTGATGTTATAACTTTTGAAAAAGAATCACTAGATCATGGATCTTGGGTTTGGTCGTGGGTTTTGGTTAAGGAAGAAAGGATGAGAGCTTTTTGATTCTCTAAAATTATATAAGTATTGTTTTTGTGGTTTATGTAATTAAGTAGTAAGTTATAATGTATTATAAGCATACATAAATGCTTTAGGTTAGAAAATTGTAAGAATTTGCCTAGGAGAGGACTTATGAGGCCGGTCCATGGTGGATGAGGGGGGGGGGGGGGTAGGGTAGTTTTGATTTAATTAGGAAATTAGTGTAAGGTTTTGTGTTATTCGTTTAAATCGGGTACCGGGTTTAATAGAAATAAATGTTCACGAAGTTAACCGGGATGAAATAAAGTTATAATAATGTTAAAAACATATTAAAAATATGTTGGGTATATTTACTGAGTGATCGGGTGATTATTGTTTAGTTTTCACGAAAACCGTCGTTATATTCATACGCGTACGTTATAAATAAAATAAATTTCCAAAATACTGGGTAACTGAATGTTATAACTTTTATGATATTAAAATGGATATAAAAATATGTCGAGACCATTGTGGGAATATTTAGATATATTCGTCGTGTATAAACCGGGTGTTAATGTTTACTATAAATACTTATACGTAAAAACGTTAAATGTATCAAATATATAAATTTGAAAATCCTGAGAGTGGTATAACATGAAAATGCTGTTATGATGATATGCAGACTATCTCCAGTCCGTATGCAGTGTTCTTAACACTAATGAAATGAATTCGCACCTAAACCAATCCGGTTACGCGAATTTGAATACCCGTAAACTAAATTTACGATGAAATGAGTAATGCAAGTGAATGGTGAAAACTTTTCCGGAAATGAATAGTGTTTTGTGAATAGTAAATTTCCCAAATGTTTCTCAGAATATCAAAATGACCTCGAAAATGATGAATAGTAAAACGATGAATAGTGTTTTGATGAATAGTGATTTATGAATAGTGTTTTTCCAAAGTTCCCGAAATGACCTGAAATGACCTGAAATGGTGAGTTGTGACATTAAGAGAGTGGGGAAGGCAATTTGCATAGGGTGATGATGGAGGTAGCCCTTTGTTGCGTTGTGCAAGATGCATAGCAAGGAGATCACTAAGATCATGGATTTGGTTTATTTCATCACGAAACCTTTGTTTTTCCGTGGCAATGTGGAGGGGATCATAGGTTTGGTATGGATGAGTTGGGTTTGAGTAGTTGGAATTGTTGTTTGATGGTTCATCAAACTTGCATGGATCATTATAAGTTGTTGGAGGTTGAGAGGTGTAGTTTGGCTTGAAGGAAGATGTTTGGCCAATGTTGTATAGTTTGTAAAGTGGATCAAATGAATGCCTTTGTTGGTTTGATGCAAAGTTTGGGAAATAAGAGGTTGGTGGTGAGGAATGATTTCCAACTACATTTGTGATGATAGATTTGTTTCGAGGACTTTTTCGTCGCCAAACGGGTTTTTCCGTCATCCTTGCTAGCCTTGAGGCTTTTGATTTTGGTTTGTTTGGAGAGTTCATGATGGGATGAATGGAGAGCTTTGAGGATTGGGGATATTTATAGTGTAAGATTTGTGTGTTTAAGGATGGATAAAGTTTGTTTGGAGGATTAGGACAAAATGTGTTGGTGAAAAATGGGAAATGTAGGTTGAAATGGGCTAAAAAGCAGAAAAGATTCTGTAAACCCGACCATCAGATGGCCGGTCCCCTTAATTAGGGGGCGGTCCCCTTAAAATTAAGGGGGCCGCCTTACATAATTAAGGGGGCCGCCCATCTGGTGATTTCCAGATTGCCAGAATTGGGTTTTTGGCAGAAAATTTGCAGAAAGGTTGTGTTTTTGGACTTGGATTCAAGCAAGTTCAATTCCTTTAGGCAATATAACATCTAATCTAATCAAGATATAGCATACATGCAAAAACACATAAGCAAAGGAGCAAATAATCAACACATAATAAGCAATAGGAGGTAAACAAAGGCAAGCACACTTAATCTTCCTAAGGCACCTATTTTAGATTGAAGGCAAGGATCTTAGTGAGTGGAAAAACTAGTGATGGATCAAGATGACACCATTATTAGTGAATTTGTTCTAGTGAGTGTCTATATGCAACAAATGTGGAGTTGTGATTGTTTTGACTCCTAGAAGCAAAAAGAAATAGCGATCCTAAGAAACAATCCAAATAATCTCCTTGATTCAATTTTTGCTCGATCATGAGTGTCAAAGACATATATTAGATTATATACCTTGACAATTTATGTGAGAGTTTATGCATGATTTTGAAATATAATGTTTTTTTTTTTTTTTTTTTTTTTTTTTTTTTTTTTTTTTTTAGAATTAGTCAACAATGCAAGGAAAATGGTTTTCATGGGGTTCCTAGATTGTGAGAATAATTTTTAGAGAAAATTGATTGAGTTTTAAAAAAAAATTTATGCAAAGAAAATAAATTTTCGCAATCTTTAGTTTTGTGCGAAATAGATTCCTAGACTCAGAAAAGATGAAATGGGAGAAAAATAAATTTCATGCAAGTATTAATTTGAAATATTTCAATATAATTTAGTCAACTTGTTCCATCATTCCTAATCCTAAACGCAAGTGGTTGAATAATTCACGCTTAAGGGGTTTTGTGAATATATCCGCAATGTTATCTTCCGATGCAACCTTTTCTATAGATATATTTCCTTTTTGTACATTATCCCTAAGAAAATGGTGACGTATTTCTATGTGTTTAGTCCTAGAGTGTTGCACCGGATTTTTACTTAAATCTATCGCACCTTTGTTATCGCACATAATGGGGACATTTTCTAACCTAATGCCATAGTCTATGAGAGCTTGTTTCATCCATAGTGCTTGTTGACATGCCTTTCCGGCGCTTACATATTCGGCTTCGGTGGTAGAAATAGCAAGAGCGGTTTGCTTCTTCGAAAACCAAGACGTTAGACAACATCCCATAAACGTGCAAATACCGCTAGTGCTCTTTCTATCTACGTAGTCTCCCGCATGATCCGAATCCGCATATACAATGGTTTCTATGCCGGATTCCTTAGGATACCATAATCCTAAGTGTATAGTGCCTTTAATGTATCGGAAGATACGCTTAACCGCTTCTAGGTGAGAGGTTTTGGGATCCTCTTGAAAACGGGCACAAAGGCAGACACTAAACATGATATCGGGTCTACTTGCCGTCAAGTATAGTAAACTACCTATCATTCCTCTATACTTGGAGTTATCTACGGACTCACCTTCATCGTCCTTTGTGAGCTTTACCTCCGTAGACATGGGTGTTTTTATGGGTTTTGAGTCTTCTAGGCCAAATTTCTTAAGCATTTCCTTAATGTACTTAGATTGGTTAAAGAATATTCCATCTTCTAATTGTTTTATTTGTAATCCTAGGAAGAAGTTAAGTTCACCCATCATACTCATCTCAAACTCATCATGCATGATTTTGGCAAATTCATCACACATGTCTTGACAAGTCGATCCAAATATAATGTCATCAACATATATTTGAACAATGATGAGATTAGGGTCTTTCCTTTTAGTGAAAAGAGTGTTATCTACCATTCCCATGGAATAATCATGTTTAATAAGAAAAGCTTTTAATCGATCATACCAAGCTTTGGGAGCTTGTTTGAGTCCATACAAAGCTTTCTTTAACTTATAAACATAATCAGGTTTTGCGAAGTCAATGAATCCTGGAGGTTGTGCCACATATACCTCCTCATTGATAAAACCGTTAAGGAATGCACTTTTCACATCCATTTGGAATAACTTAAAATCTAGAGCGCAAGCATAGGCAAGTAATATCCTAATTGATTCTAGTCTAGCTACGGGGGCATAAGTTTCATCATAATCAATTCCTTCTTGTTGATTATAACCTTGGGCAACTAACCTAGCTTTATTCCTAGTAACTATTCCATTCTCGTCTAGCTTATTTCTATATACCCATTTGGTTCCTATGATGGTCATATCCTTTGGATTTGGGACTAGTTCCCAAACATCATTTGCCTTAAATTGATTTAATTCTTCTTGCATAGCTATAATCCAACTTTCATCCTTTAAAGCCTCACTAATATTCTTAGGTTCTATTGCTGAGAGGAAACAAAAGAAGTTGTTTTTATCTTGGGCTTGTGACCTAAGGGTTCTTTGGTTAAGATGTCCTATTATATTATCTAAAGGATGTGATCTAGATTCTTTAATATTAACGATTTCGTTATTTTCTAAGTGAGTTTCTTCATTGTCATTTCCTATGGGTTTTGTTTTACTAACCTCAATAGCTTCTTCTTCGACTAAATTATCATCTTCTAAAGGTAGCGTTTTAGAAGGTGGTGGTGTTTCATCAAATGTTACATTTAGTGATTCCTCTACTTTCATTGAGTGTTTGTTAAGTATTATATATGCTTTACTATTTTGTGAGTATCCTAAAAATATTCCTTCATATGACTTTGGATCAAACTTAGTGAGGTAGTCCTTAGTGTTTAAGATATAGCATTTACTTCCAAATACTCTAAAGTAGCTTAAGTTAGGTTTTCTATTTCTTAATAACTCATAAGGAGTTTTTCCTAGAATTCTTCTAATTGATACCCTATTTAGAATATAAGTCGATGTATCTACGGCGTGACACCAAAATTTTTGTGGAATGGATTGTTCATTTAACATAGTTCTACTCATTTCTTGTAGTGACCTATTTTTTCTTTCTACTACCCCATTTGATTGAGGAGTACGAGGAGCGGAGAAATTATGAGATATTCCATTTAACTCACAATATTTTCCGAATTGTACTTCGTTATCAAATTCCCTTCCATGGTCCGTCCTAATGGCAACTATTGAGCATCCTAACTTATTTTGAATCATTTTGCTAAATATTTCGAATTTTTCAAAGGCTTGGGTTTTGTCACTTAAAAACCTAGTCCACGTGTATCGTGAGTAGTCATCTACTATTACTAAGGTATACTTGTTTCCTCCATAGCTCCGCACAGCGGATGGACCAAAAAGATCCATATGTAATAATTCTAGGCACCTAGTAGTGGATACTATATTCTTAGCTTTGTGGCTAGCATGAGCTTGTTTTCCAGCTTTACATGCATCACAAAAATGTTTGTCATATTTTAGATTAGGCAAGTTTCTAACTAATTCCTTAGAGGCCAAAGATTGTATTTGTTGCATGTTAGCATGTCCTAATCTCCTATGCCACAATGTGGAGTTTTCGTCTAGGGTCGTTAGGCATATCCTATCTTCAGGTTTGTTTCCTAGTTTCATAACATATACACCTCCTTTCCTAACACCTCTACCTATAATTTTTCCATTCTTAATTATTTCGCTATCTTCTTCGGAAAAGATAACTTTACATTTATTATCGCATATTTGGCCTACACTAAGTAAGTTATATGTTAAATTATTAACATGTTCAACATTTTCAATAGTAAGTGAGTCTTGAGAAATCGTACATTTGCCAATATTTTTTCCACGCAAGTCACTACCAAAGATAACGTTACCTCCGTTGTATGCCTTATATGTAGAGAATAGCTTTCGGTTCCCTGTCATGTGCCTTGAGCATCCACTATCCTTGATCCATTCGTCAGGCTCCAAGTCAATTCCAAGACATATTTCGTCGGTTGCTTTTGCCATGAAACACTTTTCTTCTCTTGGTTTTTCCACTTCTTCTTTGTCACTATCACTCCATGTTCTACTAACAAATGCACCTTGATTATCATAACTCGGCGGCTTTAGACATTCACCAACGAGATGATTTGGACTTCCACATCTAAAGCATTTTCTTTTCACGTAATTGTCACTTCTATTTCTTTGGAACGATTTTCTATCGTCATGTGATGATCTAGTGAATCTTCCTCGTCTCTTGAAGAATTTCTTGAATTCTCTTACGGCCATTGCATATTCTTCGTCTTCACTTTCGTCACTTGAATCATCATCATCACTAGGTTCCTTTTTGGCTTTTAGAGCAATGGATTTGATTTGTTCTTTCTTGACTTTGACCGTTTCCGAATCTCTTCTTATGATTTCTTCATGAACCTTCAAGTTACCAATTAGTTCATCTAGTGATAACGTCATCAAGTTCTTTGATTCTTCAATTGCCGTGACCTTAGCTCGCCATTTTGGATGCAATGCCCTAAGAAATTTCCTAACACAATTTTTACTAGAAAATGTCTCATCAAGTGCTTTTAAACTTGTGATGATAGTGTTAAACTTAGTAAAAGCATTATCAATTGATTCCTCTTCCGGAATCGTAAATTGTTCATATTGTTGTGCAAGAAGATCTATTTTATTGTCTTTGACTTGGCTATTACCTTGGTGAGTGATTAGTAAAGAATCCCAAATTTCTTTTGCGGTTTTACACATAAAAATTCTTTCATATTCTTTGCGTGGTAACGCATTATAAATAACCATTTTAGCCTCATTATTTTTTGCTAGTTTCTTTTTCAAATCATCATTTTGTTTTTCAAAAGCTACAATTTCATCCATTTTAGTTTCAACATTATATTGAATAGGGGGAAAATCACCAAAGGTAATAATATGCCAAAGATCAAGATCTTTTGATTTCACATACGTTTCGAATCTATTTTTCCAATATAAAAATCCATCACTTTCAAATAGTGGTGGTCTTTGCATAGATTGCCCTTCTAAATATTTTAAAGATTCCATAGATCGTTACAAGTTTTAAAATACAATATATTTTAAAATTCTTGCTAGACGTGGCTCTTGATACCAATTGTGGAAAACTAGAAGGGGGGGTTGAATAGTTTTACGTCTTTTTAATTGTTATAAAACAAATTGTTTAAAAGTTTTCGTTGATTTATAAAATATAGATTCGATGGTATATGAAATCTAGTTATACACAATATGAACAACACTAAGTATATATACTATGAAGCAATAATTATGTAAGTAATGAAATAAGTAAAAGATGGAAGGATCAAACCGAGAGACAAGCGATTTATAGTGGTTCGGCTACAAGGCACCTTCCTTGCCCTACTCCACTCCCCGAGCACCTAACTCGAGAGTTTTCTTCACTATATCAACAAGCTCCCTTATGGCGGAGAAAACCATACACACCAATATACACACCAATCTACACACCAATCTTCACACCAATCTTCACACCAATCTTCACACCAATCTTCTTCACACCTAGCTTTTACACACCAATCTTCTACACACCTTCTTCTACACACCAATCTTCACAACTATCCTACTTCACTACTAATCAACTTCTACTATCTACACAACTATTCTCTAACAAATATTCACAACTAATCACACTATGAAATAATAATCAATGATGATGCACAAACAACTTAGATGTGGAGATCACAACTAGTTGTAATACTTCTTGTCTTGAGGGATAGAAGTATTCTTCTCTTGCACTTGAATGGATTATGTATGGATCACTTTGAAACAAAGATTTAAGAATGTATGATCAAAGGATTTATAGATTGGAAATGGAGATCTAGAACAGAAAGTTCTGGAGTGCAAAAGGTGGGGAAAAAATCCAGGTTTAAGGTGGTATTTATAGGCAAACGTTTCTGACAGAGGAGCGTGGCCGGTCCCCTTAAAGCATGGCCGGCCCCCTTAAAATTAAGGGGGCCGCCCAACTGTAACGGCCAGAAACTTTGTCTTTTAGTGGGGAAAGTTTATTTGGTGAAAAACTAACTGATTTTGGTTAAATATTTGAAATCATATATTTAGTATGATTAAAACATTTTTCCTTATTACCAAAAGTGTTTTTCAAAAATATATAATAAGATTATATAATTAAATAAACTTTGTATTAGTTAATTAAATACCCCTTTGATCATACATTGCACTAAACACTTTGTTTATTCATACCTTAAGTGATTTGGATGTAAAGAGAAATATTAATCACCAAATACTTGTTTATGTCATAAGTTTTAGTTCTTTGAGGTTATATTTTGTAATGATCAAAACATAGAGATATTGATAAAAACTTAATAATGTTTTTAAGGCATTATTTATGTCAACATAAATACATCCCTAATACCCTTATAATCAACAAATGACAAATGCAATTCATGCCTAACAGTAGCAGCTACAAGCAAATCGCAAAAGGTATTTTGATCAAATCTAGATGACCGTAATGCCATGTCACTATTAAATAGCATTTGACCAACATCATGAAAATTTTTACCAAAACATTTCTTCATGTGTCGCTTAAGATTACCCGTCCCTTAAATACTATCATACATGAAAATAGTATTACACTTTTTGCACTTACATGGCACTTTTTTGCTGCCTTTTACTTTGCCTTTCTCATCTTTGTCAAAGAAATTCCACCAAATAGATCGTTCCTTACGTTTTCTCTTGGCTCCTACTTCCTTTTCCATGGACTCGACCTCATCAGGTTGTGTAGACTCATTATTTTGTGGGTCAATTTCAATACATTCAGAATCCATCTACAAGAAACAACAATACACAATAAGACTCGACACTAATCTGTAAATAACGAGTAAATAAGCATATAACGAGTAATAAGACTCGACACTAATCCATCTACAAGCTCAAAACTAACGAGTAAATAAGCATATAAAAATTAAAAAGTATAAGAGTATAACAAAAATACCCGTCACTACTCACTAATCTGTAACAAACTTACATCACTAATCTGTAACAAAGTTTTATTTAATTAATACAGATTATATCTGTAACAAAAATATACAGATTATTCTTGTTACATACAAAAATACCCGTCACTACTCACTAATCTGTAACAAACTTACATCACTAATCTGTAACAAAGTTTTATTTAATTAATAAAGATTATATCTGTAACAAAAAATATACAGATTGTTTTTGCTATTATGATGCCTATAAAGTAATAATACAAAATTAGTAATTCAATGTTAATTATCTTGGTATAACTTTTTTGATTTTGTACTAAGTTTGTGTTTTATTGTTTGTAGATATGTCCAGGAATTCAAGAAATAAGGCATCATAACTCCATAAGCAATACTTGCACATATATGGGTCGACTGTATACAACAATAATTAATTCAATGTTATCACCAAACAAACCTATAATTAATTCAATGTTAATTATCTTGGTATACACTTAGTTAACAAAAATAATCTGTTTTGTGTTATCTGTAACAAAAACTCACATATATGGGTCGACTGTATACAACAATAATCTGTAACAAAAATACCCAAACATATATGGGTCGAGTGTCGACAACAATAAACAAGAGGGAATCAACAACAATTAATAAACAAGAATGAGAGATTGAGAGGGAATCGACTGACCTGTTGTGTTGTTGATTGTTGAAGTTGCTGGCTTGCTTACTTTATTAGTGCGAGATTGAGAGGGAATAGATTGATACTTGAGAGATGAGAATTTGAGATTGAGACTTGAGAGGGAACGAGATTTAGTATTGATTTTGGGTCTTTGGAGTTGGAGGCGGATGGATAAGTCATAAGAGGATAAATGAGTGTTTTAGGGTTTTTTTAAGGATTATATTATTATATATAATTATATATATATTATAATATTAACAGGTCACTAACAGGTCTTAACAGGTCTGACCTGTTAAGACACGAAACCTGTTAAGCTAAGACACGAAACCTGTTAAGAACAGGTCGTGTCGTGTCGTGTTAACAGGTTTCGTGTCAAAATTGCCAGCCCTAGTGCTTATCCCATGATGCCCTCCAGAAGGACCAGAGTGACATTCCCTCATAATCTTTACTGCTTCGCTCTCCGAAACACAACGTCTGATTATTTGGTCAGGACACCTTCAGAATAAAAATGGTTCATCCCAGAAGTAGTATTTTAACTGAGAAAAGAACCTTTTTCTTTCGTATCTAGTCAGGTGTTCTGGAACGAGTCTGCTTGCGAGATAGTTGGCAAAATCGGCGTACCAAGGCTCCGAATCAGTTATTGACATGAGTTGTTCGTCAGGAAATGAATCTCGAATCTCACTTCTATCGTGCTCATCCAAGGGATTTTCAAGACGAGATATATGATCTGCCGCCAGATTTTTTGCCCCCCTCTTATCACGAATCTCAATATCAAATTTTTGTAACAACAAGATCCACCGAATTAGTCGTGGCTTAGCATCTTGCTTAGCAAAAAGATATTGAAGAGCTGAGTGATCAGTGAAAACGACTGTCTTTGAAAGGACAAGATATTGCCGGAATTTGTCGAAGGCGAACACCACAGCTAACAATTTCAGTGGTAGAGTAATTCTCTTGAGCGGGATTCATGGTTTTGCTAGCGTAGTAGATAGGCTGGAATAATTTATCACGCCGTTGGCCCAATACAGCCCCGACAGCGAAATCGCTAGCGTCGCACATGATTTCAAATGGTAGCTCCCAGTTGGGTGTAATCATGATTGGAGCTTGTGTGAGCTCTTTTTTCAAGAGATCGAATGCATCCTTGCATTCTTGAGAGAAATCGAAAGGAGCATCCTTCATCAGCAATTGAGTCATTGGCCGAGCTATTTTGGAGAAATCTTTGATGAATCTCCGATAAAACCCGGCGTGCCCCAAGAAGATGCGTATTGCTTTGACAGTCGTGGGATATGGTAACTTAGATATAGCTTCAACTTTAGCTTGGTCCACCTCTATCCCGTTCCCTGAGATATTATATCCTAACACAATCCCTTCCTTCACCATGAAATGACACTTTTCCCAGTTTAACACCAAGTTGGTTTCCTCACATCGTTTAAGCATTTTTTCTAGATTAGCAAGACAGCAGTCGAAAGAGTTCCCGAACACCGAATCATCCATGAAAACTTCCATGCTGTCTTCCATAAGTTCGTGAAAGATTGCGGTCATGCATCGCTGAAAAGTGGCGGGGGCATTACACAGCCCAAAAGGTATTATTTTGTAGGCGAACGTTCCATAAGGGCAAGTAAACGTGGTCTTTTCTTGGTCCTCAGGCGCTATGGGGATTTGAAAATATCCCGAGAATCCATCCAAGAAACAATAGTACTCGTGCCCAGACAATCTCTCTAACATTTGGTCAATGAATGGTAAGGGAAAGTGATATTTCCTCGTGGCATCATTGAGCTTTCTATAGTCGATGCATACCCGCCAGCCAGTAACCGTTCTTTGGGGTACCATTTCACCCTTTTCGTTCTTAACCACAGTCATCCCTCCCTTCTTTGGTACAACCTGCACAGGACTAACCCACGGGCTGTCAGAGATTGGGTAAATTAATCCTGCATCCAGAAGTTTGATGACTTCTTTCTTCACCACTTCCTTAATGTTGGGATTCACCCCGCCTCTGGGGTTGTACGGTAGGTTTATAATCCTCTTCCATGAGAATCTTATGTGTGCAAAAAGTTGAGTCAATCCCCTTAATGTTGGCTACACTCCATGCAAGCACTCCCTTATACTTTTTTAGGACTTCTAAGAGCTTACCTTTTTGTTCATGTTCGAGGGAGGAGTTTATGATTACCGACAGTTGGTCCTTTCCCTGAAGGAAGGCGTACTCTAAATGGTTAGGAAGTTCCTTAAGATCAAGCTCAGGGGGTTCGATAATAGAAGGCTTAAGCTTGTTTTCGGGTTTTCGGAGTTCGAGATGCTCAGTGGCTTCCTGTCTAGGGTAGAAGGAGACTGCACCAACATCCTCTATCTTTTCTACCTCCAACAAGGGGAGAAAACTCTCATCCCGTAACCAGCCTTCCTCGATCTGTTCATCAACACAGTCATCAATGACATCCGTGAGTTCATCGACCTCTCCAATGAAATAGAGCCGATTAGCTGCTTCAAGAGAGAGATCCATAGTGTCCTTAATGTCGAAGGTCAAGCTATCGGTTCCTACTCGTAAGGTTAACTTGCCGTCATGAACATCAATGACTGCACGAGCGGTAGCAAGAAATGGTCTCCCTAAGATGATGGGTACCAAGTCATCCTCCTCCATCTCCAAGATTACGAAGTCAACCGGGAATTTGAATTTCCCAACCTTGACTAGCACATTCTCGCATATCCCTACGGGGTATTTGACTGATCTATCGGCTAGTTGGATGTTCATACGGGTAGGCTTCAATCCAGAGTATCCTAGTTTAAGGAACATAGAGTGAGGCATGAGGTTGATACTAGCCCCCAAATCGGCAAGAGCATTCTTTATTGATAGAGATCCTATGGAGCAAGGCAAGGTGAAGCTGCCTGGATCGTCTACCTTTTTTGGTAGCCCTCGATGGGTCACCACCGAACATTCCTCCCCCAGGGTCACAAGACCCTCGAGTTTCTTTCGGTTGGCGAGTAATTTTTTAAAGTATGCGCTATACTTCGGCATGTGATAACAAGCATCAAGGAGGGGTATGGTGACTACTGAGTCTTTTAGATATGACAAGAATATTTTATTATCATTCTCAGTTTTCTGGTTTTTTAGTCGGGATGGGAATGGGATTCTCATAGGTTGGTTAGGTGGGGTTGATGGGGAGGGGATCGCCAAGGGAGGTTGTTCGGGAGCTTCGCTGCTCACATCCCCTTCCTCTTCGCGAGGCTTGTTTGGATCGGGGGTGATAGGGTGCGTGTTCGGGTAAGGGGGTCCTTGGTTGTTGTTCCAGCTCCAGTGGTTATTGCGAGCATGGGGTCTTTTTGGCTTAATGACGGCATTTCTAGGTTATCGAGGGTGGGATTGAGCTTGTTGAACCATTCTCCGATGTCATTCTGTTGCTCATTGATGAGTGTGTAAATACTCATCATTTTTACCATTTCTGAACTGCCAAAACATCCAAAAACACTCAATAATGAATCAAAATAGTGAAAATATCCCAGGAAAGTGTTTTACATGTCTCAAATGCAAAAATACCAAAAACAGATGAAAAACGCACAAAGTTTGCATAATTGGCAGTTTCAGTCCCCCAACTTTCAAAAGTTGTCAAATCTAGTCCCTGGTCATTCTAAAAACTTGAAAAAGTCACCAAAGGTCCTTATAAATCAAAAAGTTACATGAATAGTCCTTTGGTGAAAAGTTTCACAAAATGTCAAGTTCAGTCCCTGAACTTTGAAAATTGTCAAAAATGGTCCCTGGGATATGAAAAACTTTGAGAAAAACAAATTTTGTCCTTGCACTAACCTTTTATGACAGGATTGGTCCTTGGTGGAAAGTTTGGTGAAATTTACACAAAAGGTCCCTGAAGTTTGAAAGTTTGACGGTTTCAGTCCCTGGTGAAAATAAATCTGAAAAATCATCAAGGACCTTGTACTATTCATGATATGGCATTATACATCCTTGAAAACAAATTAAAAAGATGCCAAGTTCACACCCTCAACTTTCCCAAAATTACAAAATAGGTCCTTGTGTGAAATAACTAAACCGGATCCAAAATAACCAAATCCAATCCATGTGCTAAATCCATTTTGGGCCCAAGATAAAACAAGTCCACCCTTAGCCCATTGCACCCTTAACCCAGGTCAATCTTTGACCTGGTCAATACCAGTCAAACAACCCCTAAACCGCCCATCTCCCCCATTTCCCTCCCACCTCAATACCACCAATACCGCCATGGTTTTGCAGCTCCACCACCCCAACTTGCAGCTTAATCATCACACACCCACCCCCTACACCTAACCTTTCACACCACAATTAATGCCCCCTCCCCCTTTGCGTATAATCAGAATAATTTGCAAATTGTCTCCTTCCCGCCAAAACCACGTGGCAGCTCAGGAGTGGACCAATTTCATCAGAGAGAGGTGGGAAATGATGAGGGTGCATCTGGGAACCCTAATCTGAAGCTATAAAAGGAAAAAAGTGCAAGATAAAGATGGTGTAGTTTAATTTAGTTTTTAAGTTGTGTCGAATTTTAATCATTTTGCAAATTAGTGTAAACATTTCAAATTCCAGCATTGTAATAGTTCAATTATTGTATTTCAACTCTTTTTATGCTATAAAATCATCAGTTTCAGTTTGTTTCAAGTTTATGCAATTTATTCCAATTTTCAAATTCTCATTTGGTTCAATGGTATCTTAAAGCAAGATTAATGGACTAAGTTAGGATCATATAAGCTCCAATAAGCTTATCAAAGCTTTAGAGACCCTAAAAACCAGATTCATTAGAAGAAAATCAAAAATCTAAAAATAGTCAACTCTAGTCAACTGTCTTGGTTCTAACTTGTTTTCAGGTATTGAGAAGCAATTGGTGAGCAAGCTTGGGATTGGAACAGCCTATCTAAAGATAGGCATCATTAGGAAAACCTCTTGTTCATGCTAGAGGTGTTATGTAAGCTTTTGCTCATTTACTTTTTCATCTAAAAAGTTTAGTATCTGATTCCTTGTTTGCCATTTGTTAATCTGTGCTTGTTTGTGTTAGTTGAGCATTACTTGAGTAGTTTCTAGTTTCATAATCATCTCTAGTTTGTTAGAATTGTTGGTTACTTATACTCCTAGATTAACTGTCATTAAGTAGTATAAGAGGTATACTTGTGTTGTGGTTGTCTCATTTAGGTTCTAAGAGCTTTAATAAACCTACATAGTCATATATTGTTGTCTGAGATCAAGTTTTTAAACCCTAGTGACCAATTGCTTTGATAAGCTCAAAACAGTCCAACATAAGGGGTGTTTGGCTTATGCTTGTTCAGGGTTCACCAGGGCATTAGTGGTATTGTATTTGGTTCTATCTTATCACATTAAGTCTGGGTAGGTTTAGTAAGCAACAAAATTGGTACATTATTAGTTCAAAAGTCAAAATCCAATTTAAGAGCTTTAATCTTGTTCACTGTTAAGGTTTTGAGTGTGATTGCCCATTAAATCTCTTCATAAGAAGTTAAGATTGTTGGATTTAATCTCATTACAATCATTTACATCATTTTGAATCAGTAAAGATCATTGGAATTTCATAAAAGTCAAAATTTGAGTTTTCATCAAAAAGTCAATTTCATCTTCTCAGATTTTTGATAAATTTCCAAGATTAATTGTGAGTTGTGTAATGGGAGTTAAGAGTTGAAATTTCTTGTGGTAAGAGTCTACCAGCTGAACTTTGAACCCTAATTTTTGCTTAATTTGTGTGGAAACTTAAGAGGGTCCCACAGACCCTGAAAGTGAGTTGCAGGGCAAGAAGTGTGCCATGCTCATTCAGACCCAGTCCATCACCACCACTTTGGTGGTGATTTGTGACCACCTCAGTGGGCCCCAGACATCCTAATTAGCCTTTTCCAACCCCCCTCCTACCAGGGAGTGTGGATTGACCTTTTGTTTGACCTGGTACCCAGTGGACCCCACATAAAATCGCCACAAAGTTTGTCCCAAGTCTGAGTTATTTGTGAAGCTGCAAAAGTGCTTATTTGGTTTGAAACAGTTTAATTGTGCTTATTTCTTGTTATTCTTGGCTTATTCAAGTTTGTCAACCTTGTTTGTACCCATTTTAACCATTGTGGACCCCACCCAAAGCCATTTGACCTAAATTGACCACACAGTCAACATAAGTCAACTGTGTAAGCCAAGGGGGTGCTTATAGCTTATTTATAAGCTATCTTGAAAAGTGTTTTCACAAAAGTTTGTTATTTTAGGTTATAAAATAGTTCTGTAAAAGAAAAATCCAAAAAATCCAAAGTTAAAATAAGTGATAGTTTCTATTTAATTCAATTTTATTTTAATTTTCATTTTTAGATTTTAATTAAGTCACTAGTGTTTCTATATTTTTATTAAATTCCTTATATAGTAAAGTAATTTTGATAATTTTTTTCAGATTTTTATTTTGTCATCTAGTGTTAATTAGATTTAATTTTATTTTTCTTTATTAGTAATTAATATTAAGTATTAAATAGTTTATTTAGTGTTTATAAAGTTAAATCTAGTTTTTATATTTTTCCTAGTTCTAATATAGTATAATAAGTTTTAAGAAAATATATTTTGAGATTCTACTGTTCATTTTCTATTTTTCTTATTTTATTTGTTTAAAATAGATTTTAGTTAATTAAAAGGTAAATAATTAGTTGTTTAATCTTAAAACATAATTTTTAGAATTTTTATAATTTTGTAGGATTCCAGTGATGGTTAAGTAATTTTATAAATTTTATCTTAATTTTCTAAGTTAATTTAGTATTAGTATTAATTAAAAGTAGTTTAATTAGTTAAATTAAGTTAAATAGTTTTTAATTAATAACAAAACCACAAAAAGACAAAAATATTTATTTTTATTTTTTATACTTTCTTCAAGTTCTAATTTAGGTTTAGAAAATATTTTTGTTAATTTTTAGTTTAATTCAAATCATTTGTCATTTTTAGTTTATTTAAATTAGGTTTTAATATAGATTTTAAATAGTTTAATTAATTAAATAATATTTAAATAGTATTTTAATCATTTTTATAATTTCATTTTCATTTTTAAATTTTAAGTTTGAAAAAGTGTCAAAAGCACCCCCTGTAGTTGTTAAATACCAAAATCCACTTTTTCAGTCCGATTACGTAAATTTGAATTGTGAATACGTGCATATATCTGTTATCTGATTTTTGTGAATATTATATCTGTGTACAAATACCATCATAACAGTATCAATACCAATCCCACATCATCTGGCTACTGTCCTCAGTGCCACTTTCTCATAAACGATTCCATAAGCACCATTTCAATCTCGCCGGGACTTTAACGACCCGGGAAAACACTACACTATCACCGGAGTATTGATTCTAGGCTGTCTTTGACTTGTTGACCTTGGTCAATAATAATCTGACGGTTTAGACCCAATCACTCATCGACTAGTTCACCAAGACCTTTTAATTGTAAACCTTTTTCTTGAGTGAAGTGACCAAGGTCATCTTCAAAAGTGCTCCTGATTTCGAATTCAGGGCCTTCCTCTCCTTCTTTTCTCTTTACCAGATTTCCCCAGAGGGTGTAATCGTCGTTTTGGTAAAAAGGCAAAAGGGAGGGGTCAGCGTAGATGTCACCCCCTGACAAGCATGCATGCTCAGTTGTGGGTTCTCCTCCGCATTCCTCTACCTCGTGCGGGCCCCCACAGTAGTCGCAGATCAAGTAAGGATTTGAAAATTGTTTAGGTAACTGCGACCCAGCTAGGTGTTCCATTCTTTTGTGAATTTTTCTTAACCGATCTGAAGATGTTGAAGTGATTTCAGATATGCTGGCAGTCGACTCAGGTTCATCCCAAGTGTCATCCTTGTCTTGAGCATATTCCTCAATCCTATCCCATCCTTCTTCGGCACTAAGATTGGCTAATCTCCCCTTTCTAGAATTGTTGATTCCGTTTCGATCATTTGAGGAGACATTGTCGTAAAAGATTTGGACCAAAAGCCAAAGTTCGATGCCATGATGGGGAACTTGTCTTATTAAATCCTTGAATCTAATCCACGATTTATAGAAGGGTTCGTCCTTCCCTTTTCGGAAGCGGAGGATCCTATCTCTAAACGCTGAAGTTTTCCCAGGTGGAAAGAACTTTACATGAAATTTGGATATGAGTTGCTCCCATGTGAAAATAGATTCGGAAGGAAGTTTATTGTACCACTCTTGGGCTTTTTCGTGGAGGGTGAAAGGGAAGAATTGTAATCGGGACGTATCTCTAGCAGCCCCATCCGTATGGAGGGTGTCTACAATTTTCAAGAAATCCTTGATGTGTTGAATTGGGTCTTCATCATCTAACCCACAAAACTTGCACACACTTTGGACAAGCCAAACATCGGTCGCATGCAAGACCTCATTGGTGTGTTCATTGGGGTAGACAATGGCGTTTGAGAAGGCACAAGGGTTTGGGGAGGAGTAGTCCTTAAGGCGCTTAGGAGTGGGAGTTGCGGGGGTACTCATCTCGTTGTTGGATTGGGAGCTAGGGGTTGTAAGGTGATTTTCCGAATTTTCTTCAGAAAGGGGTGCATCAAAATCGATGGCTATGCTAGATTGTTCAGGTGTTGAGTGGGATCGTCTTAGCCTACACATTTCTCTATCGGGTTCTGCATAAGGCAAGACAAGGTCTCTAGCGGAACTACGACTCCTAGTGATCCTAAGGTTAGAGAATTCGTCGGTTGCCATAATGGCGGATGCTAAAAGTTACAAACAAAAACACGAAGAAATGAGATAGACTAAAGAGAACCTAAAAATAAAAATAAAATCTTACTAGAAAGGAATCTAGCAAGTAGACCTAATAAAAAGAAATCCTAACCTAGACAATAACTATTCCCCGGGCTGCGGCGCCAAAAACTTGATGCGTAGGGATTGCACCAGGCTTTACCTCTCGAGGGATCTCGAGAAGCTTACAACCCCCACCAGGCAGTGTACCTGATCGATATAGTATAGTATAATGACAAGTACCGGGGGATTGATCGTTCAGCTAGGAATAATGTCGCTAGGATTAGAAAACCTAAAGACTAGGTCTAGAGATGAGGGACGATTCTTTTTGTATTTTTAGGTTTTTATAAAAGCAAGTAAAAATCTCGGTTTTGAAGGAGTTGGGCGGAATTAGTTGCTAGTCAACTAACCCAATTACTAAGATGCAATCAAAATAAAATACTAAAAAATGAAAATAAACTAAATTAAACTAGTGGTGCGAGCAATATATGGGAGAATTGTGTTTACTTAGGTTTCACTACTCCCTAGATATCTTTTACAGGTTAATTACTTGTTACAGTTGCGTGGATGACGGATTGTATTCCTTAATACCATTCATGGGGTGGCGTACTTACTTCCCCAATCCTATAAGCGCCTACTTCACTCCTATGTCGAGCCGGCTAAGAAGCTCCTAACATGGGATCATTAGAATTTGCTCATGCATTAAATACAACCAATAAAACCTAGTACACATCGGTTCATGTTTCCTAAGACGTTCAAGCATGTTACACAATGGAGATCTGCCAGTTTTCTTAAGCCTAACATTGAAATCATTCATCCATTACAACTATAAACAAGTAATCAACATATAATTAACATCTAGGTTTCATTACATCTAAGCAAACACATGAAAGATCTAGCCTAGCATGTTAAAATCAAGACAAGCATAAGATATATTCAAACAACACATAGACATATTGATTGAATTGAAAGAGGACTTATCTTAATTGAACATGAAAAGTTTTAAGGGGTAAAAACCCTTGAAAATACTGTTACAAACGACCTAGGGTTTCTCAAGTTCGGCCCTAGTATTCTCCACACAAGTTCCTCTTTAATGAATGAAAAATAGAAATGTATATATAGATTCTGTGAGGTGACGGCATCAAGGACAAATGTCTGACGCCGTCATCTCGCCGCCAAATAAATTCTCGGACTGCCTAGATATGGGTTTGACGCCGTCACGTGTATTCCTTATGCAGGTCGTCACAATATTAACTCTTGACGCCCTTCTCTTGACGCCTTCAGGTTATCACTGGGTCGTCATGGATTTTACTCCTGACGCCGTCAGAATTTTCCTCTTGACGCCATTAGGTACTGTTCTCAGCATGGAAAATTAAGTCTTTGCCGTTTTCTTCACTCTTATGCTCCAAAAATGTCCAAAATGCTTCCTTTTCCAGAATTCACTCCCAAAGTACCTAAAATCACAAAAGGAACAATTTAGGGTAATATTTGATCAAATAAATTCAATTCCGGGCTTAAATGACCCCCTAAAAACGGTTCATTTTTCGCCTCATCAAATACCAACCAGTTTCATTTTTCAGATATTAATGAAAGCCCAATCATGAGCCCAATCTAGTCTCTTTTAATGTAACTGTTTAGACCATCATATGAATTGAAAGATTTGGGCCCAAAATAATACATGATCCAATCAATCCAAAAACATGTATTAGATAAAACCTAAACACACACGCTTCTTGTTATCAGCGCTGCCACCTCCTCTTATTCACCTAAACTTTTCACAACCCCCATCAAGAACTAATCTCATCTCAATGATTTCATCCTCTTCAAATCGTCTTCACCATCATGAATTATAACTGAATCACAAATCCAACAATTTGAACGACACAAACATAAGCACAACCGATCCATGACCTTTTCTTCATTTGAGTTCAATCCGAATCAAGAAAGCGTATTAGTGGCTTCAAGATCCTTTTGAGGGTCTTGGGTAGGTTCTTCTTGTGTTGTTTTCGTTTTTGTTGTAATTTTTCTCTGAATGAACCAAAGAGAGATTATAACATAATTTTTATGGGTTTTTCGATCTGGGTACGATGGTAGCTCTGGCAGGAATTTTTGCCAGGAAATATTCAATGGAGTTCAAGATTAGTAGTAGATTATGGAGTGAGCTATTGCTTATACATGATTTTTATTTATTTATAAAAAATGATATGTTTTTATATTTCATTTTAAGGTTTTTGGTATTGGTAAATATTGGGTTTTGTTAATTTTGTTGTAAATGTTAAAAAAAGTTAAAGCTTTTAAGAATCTTGAAGTGAAACTATACATGGGTTTTAAATTTTGTTTATGTTTTTTTAGAGTTTTTATTATTTTTTTTCTTATAATAAAAGAATTTGGTGAAGAAATGAAGGTTTTTGTACAGGTGTGAAAAAGGAGGTCAACAAAGGCCCGACAGTTTATTAACATACTTGTACAAAAAGCTCAATAGAATGACATACTTGTATACTTGTGCTTTAAATCATTGTGCTTTGTGTTTTATGGCTTGTATTAATATGTCATGGGGTATATTAATTGTACATGTGTAAGATATGTTTTGACCTTAAAATAATGTGCTTTAAATACTTGTTCTTTATGTTTTAACATTTGTATTTTACTTAAAATCTATTTAAGGAAATCTTAAAAAATTAATTGGAGAGAGAGTGCAATTTGCTTTATATGTAGTATAGATTAGTAAATGATTAAACATGCTTTAATTGCATGAAATCTAAATATTCCAATAATGAAGATGCTAGAGGGAAGAATACGACTGTCAAAATTACTGGCTTCGAGAAAGCCGTAAGGATCCCACAAACCAAAGAAGCACCCAGCCACCAACGTCCTGAAAACGATGCTTTCTCTCGTGGATGACTGGAGAAGATGTTGGAATTCATTCTATTTCAAGTTTTCAACCATAAAGATACCGCTTTCTCTCGTTGATCAAAGGATCCGGAACTCCATCACCCAAGAAGCTGCTACAGAGCTTGTAAAGTTGGCACAAGACTGCACCTACTCGGACGTCGCCTGATGCAGCCACGGTTGCTCTGTGCCTTCGTTTCTAGATAATTGTCTCAAAACTTGTTTGCTTTTGCCACTTTGCTTATTATTTCATACGTATTGGTGCAGTTATCATATTGTGTCTATCATATCTCAAAACTTTCTTGCTTTTGCCACTTTTTGACCAATTATCAATAAAATACGACCAACATTGACACATTTTCAATATACATATATGCATTGTTTGAAACAACTATCTGCACTTTTTATCGTTTCTACTAAATAGAGACAGGAATGGTGGTTCTTCTTAACTTGATGCTTGACAAAATAATCTTTGAATCATCGATGGTTTTTAGTTGAACCCGGAAGTATACACTCATAGTCCATTGATTTTGTGGGCGTTACAGTATGTCAATTTTATATTCAGAAGTGAGATAAAGAGATTAAGGGGGGGGGGGGGGGGGGGTTGTATGGGCGTTTCAAAAGTGGTAATGCTTAACAGGAAAAACTAAGATTAGAACAAAACAGGCTGCTTACGATAGTGTTTGAATGTGTTTCCACTGTTTGAACCATAGAATGGGTGGTAGAATAGGATACTTATCACTTTTTATTTGTAGTAGCGCCATTTAGAAATGTGCTTAACAGGCTGCATAAAATAGTATTTGGATATAAGCTGCTAGAGGTTGTGATAGTTAGATGAAAGTTTTTCCAAGTGTTTGGTAAATTCTGATTAGCTAATACTTGATGATAAAATGAATAAAAGATATATTCATATACATTGTTGGATACTTTGGATTACACAATATCAATTATCGAAGCACGGTCTTGGAAAAGTGGATATAGATTGTTGTATCGACCAAAGACTGTTTTAGAATGATACTTTTAACAAGGTCAACATATTTACTTCCTGTTTAAATGTTGAAGTTGGACTGACATATTTGATGATAACAGATTTCTCATGGACATCTTTAACTATTTAGTTCAAGTCTGAGAATTTCCCAGACTAATATATGTTGATAGTCCTTCGGGACTTGCGTTGCCTACCTACGGTAGCACACCATCCCGAGATTGATATTTCTAACTAAGGTTTGAAGTCTTTGTTTCAAATCCTACTAGAAGATTCTTCTGGCTTTCCGCTATCCAATTGCGGTTCCTTTATTGCATAAGGGTAGTAATGCGATATTAGTTGTTTTAACTTTGTTGTCGACATAACTCGTCACTACACAAAATATCTACACATTTTAATGGGCATGAACCACATGAATTCTAGACCACGAAACCAATGTTAAAACTATGGTAAAAATACAATGGTACATTTTAATGGGCATGAACCACATGGCTGTAAAATATTTTATAAGTAGTACATATTTTAGACATGTTACAATAGCAATACAAAATTGTGCATTTCTTTTTCAATGTTTTAGACTTTCATATATATTTTATGCTTTATCTAGAATATTAAAACATGTAAAAAAATATATGTGGAGCCTAGGCTATTAACCACAGTTGAAATAGGAGGTCATGTATAATAAAAAGATGGAGTAACTAATAAAGTTCTAATAATAATATCGAGAATGTATATATACTTCTTTTTTAATATAGATGTTGTTTCGTTGCATTTTAAATCATATATTAACAATTAGGGTTGTATTTATCAAACAACAAAGTTAAAAAGGCTTAAACAAAACGTACAAATTTAAGAGGCCCAAAACTTGTAAATAAATAGTTTTGTTGTGGCCCCATAGACAAAATGAGGGTGTTCAAACGATCGGTTTTCGCTAATCGAGTTATTCTGTTTTTTGATAAGAAAAACTACACCCAAAATCCAAACAAAAAATGAGCAAAACAGAACCAAACCACCCAAATTAACAATTGGTATATCGGTTTGGGGCATGATAAACCAAATAGGAAAAATAGAGGTACAAATTAAGATAGAGAACTACAAAAACTAATACGGATTAAACAATGAAATGTAAAAGATACAATAAATTTGATTTCAAATATTGCTAACTAAACAAGAAGCAACTTTGGTATATGCTCTAACCTTTCAACTTGAAACTTTAATACTCTAACACTGTGTTCCCAAGTTATTTTTTGGAAAGAAAGGGGAAGAAGTGGAGAGAAGACGAGAGGATATTAAAAAAATTCATTTTCCTGAGTATTTATGAGGAGAGAAGAGAAGAGGAAAGGAGAGAGCATTACATCAAATTTCTTCTCCAAACTTTTTCCCAATTATAGGATGATTAGGAGAGATAGAAGCTAACAACTTATTTTGTTTTTCTAAATCACCAAAACACCCTTGTGCATATGAATTTATGTAGCGCGTGCATACATATATGATTATTTTTTAAATATATTAATCCATTTTTTAGTAGCTTTCCATGTTGTAGTATCTCTAGATGATCATCGATCATTCTTATTTGTCTACTTTTCATGCTCTCGTTTGTTAACTTAGCTAATTACATTTTTATTTTTTAGTACTAATTTATTTACATGTGATTTTTTTGTAGTGTTAGAGCATGACGCTTTAACATGTAATATTAAACACGTACATATATACTTATGCTTTAGATAGATCCATATTCTTTATTGTAGTAGAGAACTCATTACATCAAACACAACTGTTTATATATCTATTAATACATACTAAAATTTTAGTGCAACAAAAGAAAAACATAACAAATCTTAGTTAGTGAGCTAATTAACTACACTCTTATTAGAAACAATTTCTAAATATTCTTGAAATGTTAGTGCATGTCAATGGTGGACTATTTTTGTTGTAATATGGATGTGTTTGTTTTAATAGGATATTAGATAAAAAAAAAAAAGTTATGTAACCATAAAGGGTATAATTTTAAATCATTTATTCTCTTTTCTTTTCTCTCCAACTTAAGAATACAAAATAGTTGTAAGTTTTTCCTCTTCTTCTCAACTCGGAAACACAAAAAATACAACTATTTTTTATCCTTACTCCCTCTTTCCTGTTATCTTCTTTCGACACTCCTTCTTTTCTTTCCTATTCAAACTCAAGAACAAAATGTAAAGAAATTACCAACATTTAAAAAATATTAGAAAATGATTAAAACATTCAAAGTTAAACATGCTTTAAAATTTCGATACTAACATCGAATGAAATCTAAATATTCGAGTAATGAAGATGCTAGAGATTTGGTCATATAGGAATAAATCAATTATTCACTTAACTTATGGTCATCCTATACCAAAATTAGGATTTCATAAGCTCAAGTATTCACTTAAATAATAGCCATCCCATCCCAAAATTAGATTTCATAAGCTTAGCACACGTTTGGTTAATCAGGTGGCGTCATCTTTTATTATTGTAAACCAAATCTAAATAAGAAACCTAATTTCATTTCGGTTATATAAAATTACCCACCCAAAATCCAAATAAACCATATTAGTTTAGGTTGGTTGGTTTTCTGGGTCAAATCGTTTAATGAGCACCCGTAGCTAAAAAGGTATTGGTTCTTTGTCCTCATTCAAATGTAACCCCATTGAAACACAACCAAAGCTCTATCTTTTACACCTTCGGTAATAACTTGAGCACATAGAAAGCGTATTCTCCATCATAAACATTATTTAGTACACTTAAATCATCCCAAACTTAGTATTTTTAATCTCTAAGTGTGGTGTTAGGTTCTGCTAATTAGAAAAATCAACAAGGTGCTGAGAAAATTGATGTTGTTATGAAGGAAGATTTTGCTGCTATTGTTGAAAACAAGGGGGTGTTTCATATGTTGTTTCTGGTGGGAAGAAAGTTGCTAAGAATCCAATTGTTTTAACTGCTGGTGGTTCTAAGAAGGTTAGTAAGAATCGATTAAGAGCTGAAGGTGCTCTTGCTGCTTCTAACAAAGCTCTACCAAAGCTTACAAAAGAAGATTTGCAGGCTGATTTATTCACCCCTGTCCCAACATGCCCTAAACCTTCATTGTTCGTTGATCCAAAAACAAATACCGTTAAACTTATTAATGATAGTGGGTGCCTTAAAATCTGTGAAGACATCAAAGATGGGGCTGAAAAAGGATAATTATGATCATCCTTAAAATTAGCTGAGATGGGTTCTTCAAGAATTGGTGAAATGGCGGATCCTAGAAGTGATTGACAATCTATTTTATGTAATTAACCAATGTAGACTTTTCTTATTTTATTAAAACTTAAAGAGGAGTTTTAAATGATGTAAAGGAAGTTAGAATATAAAATTAATGAGTTTATGGACTAATTTGTTATATTAATCTTTGAAAGTGTATTATCAAATAATGTAAAAAGAGTTAAACTCTAAACTTAAATTGGAATAAAATGTTAGTTTAGTGTTTAGTTAAAGTTGAGGGGCAATAGTGAAAATTATCAAAGTTGAGTCCTTGTTCATTAATAGTAACTAATTATAATCACCGTGTACGCACGGTGTTTTTCTTATATTTTTTAATAATGTATTCATCTATTAAAAAGAAAATAGTTTAATTTTTGTTTTTTCTTTTAGTTATGATTACCATGTTATTATTGTTGGTACAACAATTATAACATTTTATAGGGTTTTCTAGACACTAAAGAACACTAGTATGAAAGTTTTATTATTATTATTATTATTATTATTATTATTATTATTATTATTATTATTTTCAATTCACTTTATGTTGGTAGAGTTGCGATCTTTTAAAAAGTGGATCAAAATTAAAAAGCCTAAAAAGGTTTCTAGCCACTAAACTAGTGCCATGTGTTCCCACTCACTCCCTCCCTTTTTTCTTTAATATTTTTGGTTAGAGGATATTTTGGTCATTTGATCCATTTTTTTAATTCCACCTTAAATTTCAAATGCAAATAACTTTCAAACGACAAACTTTTACAAAAAACCAATTTTACCATAATTTTTAAAATTTAATCCTATTTAATTTGGTATAAATTTTTTAAATTTTTTCGAAACTTTTTTTTTGACATATTCATTGGGTCATAATTTTCTTGAAAATTTTAGCATTTTCGGCTCTAATTTTGTCTAGTTTAAAGGCCGAATTTTGCAAAACTTAAAACACGAAAGTTGTAGCTTCTTGGCCATTCTTTACCCAGAAATTTGAATCACTCAAATCCAATATGATATGAGTGAGATATCGTATGTTAAAGATGACGTTTTACTCATATTTGTTGCACACAACGTGTTTGATGAAATGTTTAGCTTAGATTTTTAGTCTTAAAATCGAGTTAAATGCACTAATTTTTGTACAACAATGCACCTTTAGTCATTTTATTAATGTAAGATTCAAAAAGTTTTGTTTTTTTTTTTTTTTTTTTTTTTTTTTTTTTTTTTTTTTTTTGTTGTTTTTTTTAACTGATGAACCTTATTAACTGATTTTTAAAAAAGACATTTTGTTCATCAGTTACTTTGGTTGAACCATATTAACCTTATTAACTGATTTTTAAAAAAGACATATCGCGCATTAAAGATGACGTCTTAGTCATATTTAGTGCACATAAAGTATTTGATAAAATGAATCTTATTAACCATATTAACTGATGAACCTTATTAACCTTATTAACTGATGAATCTTATTAACTGATTTTTAAAAAAGACATTTTGTTCATCAGTTACTTTGGTTGAACCATATTAACTGATGAATCTTATTAACTGATTTTTAAAAAAGACATATCGCGCGTTAAAGATGACGTCTTAGTCATATTTAGTGCACATAAAGTATTTGATAAAATGACTAAAAGAGATTTTTCATATAAAAACACATTTAAATGCACTAATTGGTCAAGTTATTTACAATTTAACAAAACTATCAGTTTGTTTTGTTAAATAGAATTGATGAACCCAAACATTTGATCAAACTGATGAACCTATTATAACATAATCTAAAAGTCAATAACTGATGAACCAAAAACAACTAATGTTCATCAACTAGAAAAACATAAACTAACTGATGAACCTATAATAAAAACTGATGAACCAAAGTAACTGATGAACATTTTGTTCATCAGTTACTTTGGTTGATCAATTTTTGCACGTTAAAGATTAACAATAACTGATGAACGTTATCGGAAATAACCGATGAACGCTATAAAAAATATCTGATGAACCTTATAAAAAATAACTGATGAACAATATAAAAAATAACTGATGAACGTTATTTTTTTCGAAAACTAATGAACATTATAAAAAATAACTGATGAATGTGATAAAAAATAACTGAGGAACGTTATTTTTTGAAAACTGCTAAACATTATAATAAATAATTGATGAACGTTATCAAAAATAACTGATGAACGTTATTAAAAATAACTGATGAACAATATAAAAAATAACTGATGAACTGATTAACATTGTGTTTTTATTAGAAAAATTAATGAACTAATGAACAATACTACCTTGAATTGATGAACATTATTAAAAATAACTGATGAACAAAATTAACCGATAACCAAAACTAACTAATGAACTGATGAACATTATTAAAAATGACATCTTTTTATAACAAAAACACCTTCATATACTTTTCATCAAACACATTATATGTGCAAAAAAGTCAAAGTAAACCTGACGCCTCACCAACAGTAAATATTAGTAACAATTTGTCGCTAGTCATTTGTATTGGAATTACAATATTCTTTGGCTACAAAAAACAATTCCAAAAAGCACTTTTATGTTATGAATGCACTTAATCTGGAAAAAAAACTTTTATTTTGACACTGGCCTTATAGGTGAAATTTTTTCCCGTCATATGTAACGACGTCGTCTCAACTGAATCAGTTACAGTTTTTTTTGAAAAGGCAACAATTTATAGAAACAAAAAGAGTACAAAGAAACAATACATGGCATCCCCACAACTAATCAAGCTAATTAAGTGTGAGAGGGACCCAAAAAGAAAACAAAAACAAATACACAATGAAAAAACACTACTATCTCAGTAGCCGAATGAAACCAAATTGAACAAGGACTATGACAGCACCAACACCAATGCAATAATGGCTAAATGAGTACAATGCCCACAAAAGCTAGAATATCTCCCATGAACCTGGAAAACTACTATTGCAGCTAAACCATTTGATCACAACACACATCAATATTTATTTCTGCTGCAGCTTCAAACCACTTGCAGAGAAATTGCAGCAGACCCACAGAACACGAAACACTGAATCAGTTACAGTTAAACACTGATGAAGATGACACCGTTAAGTCCAGTTTTCCGATCTGTTAATGGAATATCGTTATCAATCAATTTCCGATTGTTAATAGTGACGGTTGTTGTGGGTATCGGTGCGGCGATGGTTAGAGTTCCGGTGACGGCGACATTTTTTCTATATAGCCATCCTTTTATTGATTTTCTTAAAGTTACATATAGTATCTAATCACCTGTTGACGTTTTTTGAGATCGGCGAGTGATGGGCGGTGATTTGATAATGGTGTTAATTTTGTTGATAATATGAAAGATGTTAATTTGAGGAAGATGAAAGCCCAGAAAAAATATAGAGTATTTGACTAATGTTGAAAGTACGGGGATACCCTTGTGACGGGCCCCTTTAGAAACCAACCATTTGAATAGACTCCAGATCTTAACTGATCCAACGGTGGATATAATTTTGTAGACTTTTTAGACTGCTCCCTTTTTAATAGATCCGCTACCTATGTTGGTATAGTTCAAATATAATAATGTATGTTTTTCTTCCTTGTTTCATTTGCATGCTGCATTGGTATAGTACAAATAAGCAATCCTAATCCCTAAACATTATAGTCAAAACTGTGTAGTTTTTGCACGCAAGGAGTTCAGAATATAAATACAACTAATAATATACTTCAACTATATTTGTGTGATGTGTAGTATGACAACATCCCCGTCAAAGTTCAAACAAAGCAAGCATGCTCTTGCCAATAATTCTATTTTTGTTTTTTTTTTTCAAGATCCGAATGTGCATTGAAATGCTATGTTGTCTTGGCCTTTAGAAGGACAGCGACACTAAATCAGCTCGAGAATATTATTGATCACTTCTTCTATATCCGGAAATATGATGACATCTTAGGCATTGATCACCATCTTCTCATCTTTTGATTTCAATGAGCTCCAAACATAGAGCTTAAATTTTGAACCTGTACATAGCTCTCATGAGTACTTATATAAGAACTTTTTGTCATTATCAAACAATATAGTTGAACGTACAAAAATTTGCTTGAAGCCAAAGTACTACTTTCAATGACACATTCGATCGAATACATACTACTAACCACAAATTTAAACCGGTCCTCTTTAACCATTCCAACAAGTTGCACTTTTTACTTCAAAAACATGTACTTCTCTTTCATAACATGAAATATATAACAGATTTTGTCCTAACGTTAACAATATAAATATATCAGTAGTTTCATTAACATCAAACTTTAAATTTAAACTTTTTTTTATCAACCCACTTAAAGGTGGCTTAGTTGCAAAAGACTTGTGACTATCATCACTATATGCGATGAGGTCTCAAGTTCAATTCATGAATAGTGGCTATGCCACATCCTAAAAAGAGGGCTATATCCAATTAGATTATGTGTTGGCGTGTTCAAACCTCGTAAATTAATAAGTATGAAAATCTATTAAATTAAAGCTCGGAGATAAAGATCGATAAAAAAATGATGTAAACACATTCATGCAATTATAAATAGTAATAATTAGAGATTTAAGAAAGATAACTTGAATATTATAAAATTACCACTTATGTGATGGATCAACTAAAGTATCTGCAGTGAATTTCAATAAGTACATCTTCTCATCGTGTTGTAAGTTCCAACTGGTTAATCTTCAATGAAAGGATAGTAAGGATAGTTGCATAAGCATTTGACTAATAAAATCAAAGTAAGAAAAATGAACCAACTGCTTAGCTCAGTTGGCCACCTGGGCTCTTTCTGGAGCTTGGGGGAGGTTTTACCCAGGGTTCAAGTCTCGCAAAGGACAAAAAATAATGGTTTTACTCCTAGTGCGAAGTCGTGAGTTCTAGGGGTTTCCCTTCGCGGGTCTCTCCTAGTGGTTAATGCATGCCCACTGCCCCTCCCATCACCATAGCCTCTACTTATATGACATTGAACTCAAATCCTTCTTGCGTTGGTTAAGCATGAATAGTTTAAGAAGTGAAAGGAAACAACTATCAAAAGGTTTTAGTCTTATAATAGCGATTTAGACATTATTCACTGAGTTTAGCTATGACTTCAAGTATCAATAACGGGAACTCTATAGCTCATAAATAGGAAATCATATCTTCGAAATGAAGTTTTTGATGCTTATAATGAAGCTTTGTATACTCTCTTGATATGTGTTAAATTTTAACTATAACAATTTTGAATCATAAAGATTTGTAGATTTAAGAAAGATCAAGTATTTGTTATAGGGGAAAGACATTAAAGTAATTGGATAAAAGAAATAAAATAACCTAATGGGTTTAACTCTCCCTTTCACAATGTAAGGTGAATCTTTCATATTCATAATCACTGCTCACATCATTACTACTGTATTATATAAGTTTGTTTCTTATAAATATAATCAATCATGACTTCATGAGCTCATATATCATGTTGCGAATGTATCATGACATGATTCGTTTATATTAAAACTCTGTTGTCGACATAACTTGTTACTGCACCACAAAATCTATACATTTCAACGGTCATGTATTACATGCATAAAATTTCTAGACCACGACAATAGGATGAAGCCAATTTTAATGTAGTTAAGAAGGCGTACTTAAAGCACCATGTGTGGTCGACTATACGTGAAAATAATGTTACATCAACACCAACATTGAAAATTGAAAATCACACATAAACTATATAAACTATTGTTGTCACAATATTACACACCCACATTTTATTACTTACTCAATCAGTCTTTAAATAAGAAGCGACACGCATTCTTAAATATAAATTGAAGAAATAGTTGAACTGATAGTAATTTGAAAGCATACACTTGTTCTTTAAGACAAACTGATAGTAAGATGAAAATTTATTTAAAAACAAAAAAAAATATTAATTTTCTTTTAAGATAAAAATAGAAGAGAAAAAGTGTTACAACTAACGATTCAAATTAGATAGAAAATGTGAAAAAAAAAAAAAAAAAAAAAAAAAACTAGTTGGGCCTAAGTTAGTATATGCATTATTGGAGTCGGGCCAACTTACTACATACGACTATACGAGAGAGTTAGAGTATAACCCTATCTCTAAATTAATATCGTTTCTGTTTATTCAGTTGTTTATTGATTTTGTGTTTCGAATCAAGAATTCAAGATGGTGAGTATCCTGTTCCTTTTTATATGAAGGTATTTATGATCAGCAAATAAATGATCATAATGGAATTTCTTAAATATAACACCACAGACTTTGCCTTGCGATGATCATCAAACAACTCCTTGGCCTACGTTCAAAGCGAAGAAGTGTGTCAACACTGTTGTAGGCAGAATGTTGTCGGTATATGTTATTTCCGTTATATAGTTTCATTTACCATTAATCTATTTTTGTTATATCATAATGAGGCTAACATTGTTTTGTTATTCAGTTGCGGGAGTACCACTGTCACTATTGTCACCACATGTAAGTGTTCTTTTACTGTTTGTTTTGTTGATTATGGTTCATATTGGATTCAATGAATGCAAGCAAGTGGGCAAATTGAAGGCATCAATAATTGGCAAGTTGAGTTATACAAGTTGATACAACTTGCCTATCCTTTTCTAGATACATGAACTAGCAAGGAGATGTTGGCCTATAAATAGAACTTTAGTTTGGTGTAAAAAAAAAAAAAAAAAAAAAGTACTTTCCTTGTTGTGTACTTAGTTCTTCCTCTTTAGTTTTAGTTTTGTAATATGTTTCTAACTTAAGAAATATATAAAAAAATTTGGTGTAACATTCTCTTGTTCTTTTCATATTGTCTAAATTTTTAATAAGCTAATATGAGGTATAGTAGTGGTGTTGAAATATTCACACTCTTTACCTAGTTGGTGGGATATTATCGCGGTTATTCCACAACAAGTGGTATCAAGAGCCGAGGTTATTCTTAGTATGCTCTGTGGTTGCAATTAAATTTGATCTTCCACACCAGAAAAGAATTCCGTTGGTTTTTTGGTTGAAGCTATTGAATATTAATTTGTACACGAAATGGTGGATGGCATATTTGACAAACCTTCCACATCGGTGGATCCAACATCTCCAAGTTGGGCTAGACCAGTCTTGACGAATGCAAGATTGGCGGTGGAGTTTTTTGATGGCACAGGCCTTTTCGGTATGTGGCAAAGTGAGGTTCTAGACGTTCTTTTTCAGCAAGGTCTAGACATTGCCATTGAAGAAAGTAAACCAGAGGATGTAGAAGAGAGGAATTGGTTAACCATCAATCGGTTAGCTTGTGGTACGGTTCGTTCATGTCTTTCGAGAGAGCAACGATATGCTTTCTCAAAAGAAACATCCCCCTATAAACTGTGGGTGGCGTTGGAAGAGAAATTTCTGAAGAAGAATTGCCAGAATAAGCTCTTTATGAAGAAGCGACTCTTTCGCTTCACTTATGTACCAGGTACCACGATGAATGATCACATTACCAGTTTTAACCAACTGGTAACCGATTTGATGAATATGGATGAGGTGTTCAAAGACCAGGATCTAGCATTGATACTGTTGGGATCGCTTCCAGAGGAGTACGAGTTGCTTGAAACAACTCTACTTAATGGGAAGGATAATGTGTCTCTTAGTGAAGTTTGTGTTGCTTTATATAGTAAAGAACTGAGAAGAAAGGACAAACAGATTAGTTCAAGTGGAGACGCAGAGGTTTTGCTAGTCAGAGTTCGTTCGCAGAAGAAGGGCACCGATAAGAGATGGAGATCCAAGTCGCGGCAAAGACTAAGCAAAGATGAATGTGCCTTTTGTCATGAAAAAGGCCATTGGAAGAGAGATTGTCCAAAATTGAAAACCAAGGACAATCATTACAAAGGTAAAGCTGTAGCAGAGGCGAATGCCACCAAGTGTGATGATGAAGAATCAGATCTCTCACTTGCAACATCGTCAACGAAGAATGCTTCTGACATATGGTTATTAGATTCCGCATGTAGCCATCATATTACACCACATCGAGAGTGGTTTAGTAATTTTGAAGAACATGAGGAAGTTGTTTATACGGCAGACGAAACTCCCCTCACTACTCATGGGATTGGTTCCGTTCGATTGCATAATGAAGATGGAACAATTGTGACCTTGAAAGGTGTTCGTTATTCGCCAAAGTTGAAAAAGAATCTCATTTCCGTCGGTACCTTAGAATCTAAAGGATTCGAAGTAAGAGCAAAGGATGGGGTTATGAAGATCATCTCTGGCGTACTTGTAGTAATGAAGGGTATTCGTAAAATAAACAACACGTATCACTATAAGGGTAGAACGGTTGTTGGAACTGTAGTAGCTGTTACCGATGGTGATAGAAATTCAGAAGCTGTGAAGCTATGGCATATGCGCTTAGGACATGCAGGAGACAAATCCTTGAATTTGCTCATAAAGCAAGGATTATTAAAAGGAGCGAGTTCCTATAAGTTGGATCTCTGTGAGCATTGCATCAACGGGAAGACGACAAGGGTGAAATTTGGGACAGCTAACCACAAGACACAAGGTATCTTGGATTATGTCCACTCTGACGTATGGGGTCCCTTAAAGACAAGATCTTTAGGAGGGAGACACTACTATGTGACCTTTGTTGATGACTTTTCCCGAAGAGTTTGGGTGTACACGTTGAAGACAAAAGATGAAGTGCTAGGAGTGTTCATCAAGTGGAAAAAGATGATGGAGACTCAGACGTGCAGAAAGATCAAACATCTCCGAACAGATAATGGTGGAGAGTATAGAAATGATCAATTCACAAAATTTTGTGAAGACGAAGGCATCGTCAGACACTTTACTTTCAGACATACACCACAACAGAATGGGGTGGCAGAACGCATGAACCGAACTTTGCTGGAGAAAGTTCGGTGTATGTTATCCAATGCTGGGTTGGGTAAAGAATTTTGGGCTGAAGCTGTGACGTATGCGTGTCACCTCGTTAATCGTTTGCCATCTACTGCTATTGATGGGAAAACACCATTTGAGAAATGGTATGAAAAACATGCTACAGATTATGATTCCTTGCATGTGTTTGGTTCCGCTGCATATTATCATGTGAAGGAATCAAAGTTAGATCCTAGAGCAAAGAAAGCATTATTCATGGGGATCACCTCTGGAATCAAAGGCTATCGTCTATGGTGTCCAGAGACGAAGAAGACGATCTTTAGCAGGGATGACACCTTTAATGAATCTACCATGTTGAAGAAGGTGAATGCTATGCAGTTAGATGGAACTCCTAAAAAGGTGGAGTTTGAAAGAATAATTGTACCAGATGATAGATATGATTCTCCTATGGTAGAAGGATGTTATGAAGAAGAGGAGGTTCAAACCGGAGAACCTCCACAGCAACAACATGAATCAATTGCTACCAGCAAGCCCAAAAGAAACACTAAAAGGCCTGCTCGCCTTAATGATATGGTGGCTTGTGCATCTTCAATTGCAGCTGATGATGTTCCTACTACTTACTCTGAAGCGGTTCAAGACTCAGAGAGCGAGAAGTGGAGGATTGCCATGAGCGAAGAAATGCAGTCTCTTCGGAAGAATCAGACATGGGAGTTGACCAACCTCCCAAAAGGGAAGAAGGCAATTGGATGCAAATGGGTGTATGCAAAGAAAGAAGGATTTCCTAGCCAAGATGATGTTCGCTACAAAGCAAGATTGGTAGCTAAAGGCTACGCTCAGAAAGAGGGAATTGATTACAATGAAGTTTTTTCTCCAGTGGTAAACCATTCCTCTATTACAATTTTGTTGGCTTTGGTAGCACAGTTGGATTTGGAACTAGTTCAGATGGATGTGAAGACTGCATTTCTACATGGAAACTTGGAAGAGGAAATCTATATGGTTCAGCCAGAAGGATTCAAAGTTGCTGGAAAAGAGCATGAAGTATGTAAGCTTCATAAATCATTGTATGGATTGAAGCAATCCCCAAGACAGTGGTACAAGCGATTTGATAAGTTTATGATGGAGTCGAAGTACACAAGAAGCAAATATGACCATTGTGTCTATTTGAAAAAGCTACAAGATGGGTCCTTCATATATCTTCTACTATATGTAGATGATATGTTGATAGCTTCTCAAAGTCTAGACGAGATTGAAACGTTAAAGATACGGTTGAAAAGCGAATTTGAGATGAAGGATCTCGGTGAAGCAAAGATGATTCTCGGCATGGAGATAGTCAGAGACAGAAAATTGAGGAAACTCTCTTTGACTCAGAAACAATATCTGAGAAGGATTCTAAAGCGTTTTAGGTTCGACAAGCAAACAAAACGAGTTAGTACTCCACTCGCTTCTCAATTTAAGATCAGTGCTGCTATGTCACCGAAAAATGATGCAGAGAGGGCATACATGGAAAAAGTGCCTTATGCAGATGCTGTCGGTAGCTTAATGTATGCTATGATATGTACTCGACCAGATATTAGTCATGCTGTTGGTATGGTGAGCAGGTATATGCATAACCCTGGAAAAGGACATTGGCAAGCTGTTAAATGGATATTACGGTATATCCATAACACGGTCGATGTAGGGTTAGTATTCGAACATGGAAGTAGTCAGTGGGTGGCGGGATATTGCGATTCTGATTATGTTGGAGATTTAGACAAGCGAAGATCTACAACAGGCTATGTTTTTACTTTGGCAAAAGCTCCAATTAGTTGGAAGTCTACCTTACAGTCAACTACTGCTTTGTCAACTACGGAAGCAGAGTATATGGCGATTACTGAGGCTGTAAAGGAGGCAATTTGGCTTCAAGGGTTGCTCGGTGAACTTGGAATCAATCAGAAATTTGTCACGATGCATTCTGACAGTCAGAATGCAATTCACTTAGCTAAGAATCAAGTTTATCACGCAAGGACAAAGCACATTGATGTTCGGTATCATTTCATACGAGAGATACTGGAAGAAGGTGGAGTCAGAATCCAGAAGATCCATACTTCTAAAAATCCCGCAGATATGCTGACTAAAGTATTAGCTGGGATCAAGTTCAATTACTGTTTGGACTTGATCAATATTTGGAAAACTTGATGATTGGTTTGAAGACTCCACCAACGATGGTTCAAGGTGATATTGAAGAATTGATATTCGCCAAGGTGGAGATTTGTTGATTATGGCTCATATTGGATTCAGTGAATGCAAGCAAGTGGGCAAATTGAAGGCATCAATAATTGGCAAGTTGAGTTATACAAGTTGATACAACTTGCCTATCCTTTTCTAGATGCATGAACTAGCAAGGAGATGTTGGCCTATAAATAGAACCTTAGTTTGATTGTTACATGCACACCAAAAAAACACACACAAGTACTTTCCTTGTTGTGTACTTAGTTCTTCCTCTTTAGTTTTAGTTTTGTAATATGTTTCTAACTTAAGAAATACGGAGTATATAAGAAAATTTGGTGTAACATTCTCTTTGTTCTTTTCATATTGTCTAAATTTTCAATAAGCTAATATGAGGTATAGTAGTGGTGTTGAAATATTCACACTCTTTACCTAGTTGGTGGGATATTATCGCGGTTATTCCACAACATGTTTTACGTAGGTTGTTGTTGGACGGTTCCTGATTAAGATACCGTATTATCAAAATGATCATAAATTTTTTAACTTCTGTGTTTTTTGCAAGAGATACTTTAGAAAGTACTATCCAATAACATACTCACGCGTGTAAACACGTCAACGTGTGAATCTCTCAAAATGTAAAAGTTACTCTTGCTGTACAAAAAACTACCTTTTTATATCACTTTGTTAATATGGTAACTTGATTAGGAATTGACGTATAACTCGATACCTTTAATTGCACAAAACCTTTGTTGAAAAGCAATTTTAGGGGTGTTGGGTTCTGATTTTCTTAGCAGTATGTTTTGTGTCATGCAAACTCAAAATAGTTTGAGGTAAAATAAACTAAACTTTTCATAGTTAGATTTTTGGATGAAATTATCATCAAGTTAAATTTGGTTTGAGTATTATTATAAAATAAGCATATCTAAACATTATTACCTAAACTACTTATTAATAAGCAGCTTAGGGTGTTTGGATTAGCTTATTTCTTGTACTTTTTAATAAGCCATAAGCTCAAGTTATTAAGCTTAATTATCGGATTTCTAGTTTCAAACAACCCAAATAAACCTGGAAAATAAGCTAAATCAAACACCCCTTTTAGTACTTAAATATGGACTTATGTTTTATCCCTTTTATTTTTTATTCTAACAGATCGCGAACACGAATACCTTTACATCCTCGAAACGAAGCAATGCCATGTGAATTCTGCCGGACTATAAGATGGTTCAACTAATAAACATGTTGAGTGGTCACCATGTGGTCTGACTATTTTTTATTGCTCATTTGCCTTATCTTGAAATAAAAATATGGAATTAGGTCAGCTTAGAAGTTATTGAATCTGTTAGTGGTTTCGGACTTGTTAGTTTAGATATAACCATTTCAAAACGACTCTCAATGAAAGCACCAATTGATACAACCCGTTATGGTTGTATCGATAGTAGGCACCACTTCAAGCAGGCGCTAGCTCCTTAATAAGAAGAAAAGATGAACATATATATTTTATTTGACAAAGCTTGACAATTCCATTGATTGCAATTGCTTAAATAGACACAATGGGATAATCCGTGATAGACACGAACACTTATCTAAAATGACTCAAACACTTATACTAACAAAAGATAAAACACATGATAATTATCGCATATCACCCCACTTTGGCTATCACTTCAAATAACCCAAAATACTTAGGAGAGAACTTGTTATGCCTCCCTTGTCTTATGGAAACCTGTCTGTGAGGCTGCAACTTAAGTAACACCCAATCACCAAGTCACCAACCTCAAACACTCTTTCTGTCCTGTTCTTATCTGCTTGCTGTTTCATCCTACTGTGCCTTTGTATACCTTTACGAATCCAACATTTCCAATGACGAATGAATCACTGAAATCATTGGTTGCCAATTTAATTTCAGCAAGCGA
Source organism: Artemisia argyi (assembly GCA_030686995.1). Taxonomy (NCBI): domain Eukaryota; kingdom Viridiplantae; phylum Streptophyta; class Magnoliopsida; order Asterales; family Asteraceae; genus Artemisia; species Artemisia argyi. The sequence goes on along the minus strand of CM060677.1, from coordinate 156,875,833 downwards.
AAAACGTCTACTCTGTATATCAGGCAATAAAGATGATGATGAACCCTTGTATGCGGATTGTTGATATAACAGTGACGAAGTCTTCTGCTCATCATCGTTTTCCTTATGTTGTTTCTGTATATAATAAACCAAGATGTCCAATAAAGTAAAGATACGTATAAGCACAGTGGAATAGTAAATGTTTCTTCAGTGATTACAATCTGTAATGCAACAAAATATCCTAGAAACTAAAGATGGGTTGTCTTGATCTCGAAGTCCATCCAAATAGAAAAACATCATGTATTAGATTTCCTCAAATCTAACACTTGTCTTATCAAACAGAGCATCAGATGAGATAAAAATTAATAAAGTACAGTAATACAGAATTTTAAATGAACATGCAAAGCTTTTAAATAACATAGTCAAGATTGGAAATATGAGCAAAATTATACCCCAATCCATTCAATGGACATCCATTTCAGTTTACCTGGAAGTCAATGCAGCAATTTATTATGATGTGTTGAGCTTGGATAAGATGCATGCTTCTAAGATCATCTTTTCTACTCTGTTTGACTGATATTATCCCGAACACGCAAAACTCTATCTACCACATAGATATGGTATTATCAATCATCTTAGGTGTGCCACCCTTGTAGGGCCAGCCAGCTTTCTGCAATAAGATCGTTAATCACACGCCCACGCAACCATAGCCATGATAACAAGAATTGAAAAAATTGAATAATCGGTCTGCAATATGATTCATTGATTTATGTATTCCAGAATAATAAGGGATTGCATCTATAATTATACAAATACAGACAGTAAATCTGACCAACACATGGACCGATAACTACGTATCACTACTTGGTCCCAGTAAGCATGAAAAGCCTAAACGGGTTCAAAACGAGATCCATCAAGTCCTCTGGATCGAATTTCACCTCTCACTTTTTGGGTTCCTTTCGGTTTGTTTCCGTCCAGGCTCGGTCTTGTTTTGAACTAAAGAGCACTTTTACACCTGATAGCCAACTGCTGGTGGACCAAGCTTCTGTATCTGGCTTTGTACCAAAGGGGGACCAACGGCGATTTTGCTGATGCCAATCACTCGACTGCCTGGTTTTTGCCTTTGACCGCGTTGGTTTTATTTTGATTTCATTAATACCTTGCAATTCCGATACAACTTCCTCCATAGAAGGCCGTTGTTTGGGTTCAATTCGAAGACAAATTAGGATGAGCTCAGCCATTTTACTAGAAGCTTTTGTAGGGTAATCTCCTTCCAATCGTGGGTCCATGATTTTTTGCAGCCTCTTTTTACCACTTAAGAAAGGTCTAGCCCAATCCAACATGTTCCGATCCCGGCCATTAGCTCGTAACCCGGTGATAATCTCCAGCATTACCATTCCAAAAGCATAAACATCGCTCTTGATGTATATATGACCTATAAATGGAAAGCAACGTCATTGTAATGATCTTGAGACAATGATACAATCATTCCGTATTTCTATATCGCGCCTGTTAAACCACATAGTAATAAACTATGAGATAAGAAAACTAACCTGTGGCAATATATTCAGGAGCCATATAACCATAGGTGCCTGCTACGCGTGTTGAGACATGAGTCTGTTCATAGCCTGGACCTAACTTTGAAAGTCCAAAATCTGAGAGCTTCGCATTAAAATTCTGTCATAAATTCATTAATAAATATTTGTTATGATAAAATTTTCAGCAAAAACATGAACCCCCCCCCCCAAAAAAAAAAAAAAAATCTTAGAAGGTGCAACCACATGTCCACATATATTAAAATATATACAGTTTTCCTTTCTTAAAAAAATATATATACAGTTTTCCAAAGTAAATTTAATCAATTTTTTACTTGCCTCATCTAACAAAATATTTGAAGGTTTCATGTCTCTACAAATGATATTATTTTCTGAACTGTGCAAGAAGGCAAGGCCTTGGGCCGCTCCAGTGGCTATTTTAATCCTTGTATACCATGGAAGTGGTTCTGCAACTTCTGCACATTTAAAATTATACTAGATAAATATTATGTTTATAAATATAGCAGACGCTTTTTTTTTTTGTATCTGTTACTGTTGATATAGATACTTACTATTGAAGAGATGGTTCTCTAAGCTTCCATTTTGAATATATTCATAAACGAGACAATAATACTTATTTTCCCAGCAATATCCAAAGAGTTTAACAAGATTAGGGTGGCTCAGCTTTCCCAGGAATTTCAGTTTCGCCTGTCATAAAATTTGCATAAAATTATCAACTTGATTTTTCCTTCCCTTTGTGCAGTCCATAAACTAGCTGTTAGATGATATTGCCACTTCAAACATTTTGTGATGAAAAACATTAATATCACCGTCATACTTATATGTAATGGTCCGTTACATATGAAAATGAAGGAACCACACCACTTTTTGAAAAAGAGAGGGTTTTACCAAGTTTGAGTATGTGGGGCGGTGGGCTCAAACCCTATTGATTAGTCGTCCAAAAGGTGGGAAACCATGGTTACCTAAAAAATAAAGGGAACTCGGAACTCCTAATATGTTTTGAACTTAAACAGCCAATTCATGTCACATTTATGGGTCTAAACTCTAAAGTGATTCTTTTTTCCAAGGGTCTTCCATAGATCCATGGGTAAGATAATATTCTACAAATTAAAGTGCGAAATTCCTGATCATGGCAGTCAGTCAATTTCTGCATCTACACATGCATATGATACTTTAGTATGTGTCTATACATATCATCATTAACAAAGAAGAGCATTAGTATCGTCATCCAAATATCAAAAGATTATTTAATAACTCATGCATGCCGTGAAGAACATTCATCATTATATATACACTAAATGCATGAGGATGAAAAAACAAAACTTGACAAATAGCAAAGACAGCTACAGAATAAAAAAGAACCAAACCTGCCACTCGTTACGACCTTGAATACTATCGGGTTTGGATCTCTTGACTGCCACTGCAAGCTTACTATCAACACCCTGACTGTCTACCCAGCCTTTAAAAACCATCCCAAAACCACCCTCTCCAATGACCCTATCCCGCCGAAAATTACTTGTGGCGATCTGTAGCTCAGAATACGTGAACACCTTCAAGGTTTTTATATTTGACTCCTCATTAGGTGGCACCACCTGCTGAGAAACAGTTGCAACCCCACCAATATTACAGCCAATTTCTGCGTCTGTGGTGGCCTGTTTTTCCATCACGATGTCTTTCTTTTTGTTGCCATTGCTTTGTCCAAGTATCTTTGTATCAGAACTAATACGGACTGTTAAATTATAATAGGTGTATCAGATATAAAAATATATTTAATAAGAATGAAAACAGAATATAACTCAACAAACGGACCACATTAGCAGTTGGTGACAAGTAAAGAGCAAGCTTGGCCTCATATAACTCATTCTAAGGTTTTTTTTTTTCTTCATAATTCTACAGCTGTAGAAAACAAGCCATGTGGACATATTGTTCTCATGTAAAAAAGAAAAAGTCAATCTGTAAGTCCAAAATGCTTTAACGGGCAACCTTCCAGTGTACTTAATACTTAATAGTGCTAATGTAGCCATAGAATTGGGTTAACTGATATGATGAATCTCTGTATCTTTAAGTACATCATAAGAGTTTGAACTTACATGGAGCCTTGATAGAGAACAACGACCATGCCTTCTCAATTAATATGGATCTTCCAATGTGTTTCTGATCACTAGCACTCTGCCGACTCCGTAATGTCCATGCTAGCACGAACTCCAGCCTTGCCAGCACCTTAGTCATTGTGGGTCAATCCTTTGAACATGTACGGAGGCACTCATATGCAATTTGCCCAAATTCCTTCAAACAGTTAACTGAGACTTCCCCCCTCAATTTGGGATCAATAATGCGAGCTATGTTACCTTCTCTAATGCTCTGTTTGGCCCATCCTGCCAGGCTGTGTTGCTGCTCATCCAATGAAAAATCAAGAGCAGGCCTACCACATAACACTTCCAATAAGACCACACCGAATGCATACACATCAGACTTATGTGTCAGTCTATATCCAGGTACCCAAACGTGCCTATGACCTGACGAGTATAAACATTAGTAGTAGTGCCTGCAAGATACGCAGGACTAGTTCTTGATATCCCAAAGTCAGAGATCTTAGCTTCCAAATTCTTGTCCAACAAGATGTTTGAGCTTTTGACATCACGATGTATAACTCTAATTTGAACACTGGTGCCCGTATGGAGGTAGTCTAAACCACGAGCAGCACCTATGCAGATGTTGAGCATCTGAACCCATGTCAATGGAGAAGATCTACTTCCATTAGCTCTTCTTTTGTGTAAATGATCATGAAGACTACCATTGGACAAGTATTCGTAAACAAGGATCATTTCTCGTTGACCAGATTCTTCACAATAACCTAACAGAGAGATAATATGACTGTGGCGAAACTTGGAAAGCATCTCAATCTCTGCCCAAAACTCGGCTGCCCCTTGATTGGAATCAATATTCGACCTCTTGATTGCAACATCAACTCCTTCACAAAAGTCAAATGTACCTTTGTATACCTTTCCAAAACCGCCCTTTCCAATGACCAATGCGTCATCAAAGTCATGTGTGGCCAATTTGATTTCAGCAAGTGAAAACACTCGACACTGTGACGATGCACATTTCCTCTCGCAATGGTCATCTTTCTGTACACATAATGACGATAACTGGGATGATGAAGTCCTCTGCTCACCGTCCAATTGTTTCTGTAAGTAATAAACGAGAATATCCAATACAATAAGGATAAATATAAGAGCAGTGGAGAAGTACATGTTTCTGAGAGTTGTCTGGGTGTAATGGAAGAGAATATTCTTAAGTCTAAAGATGGAGATGCAGACGAATTTGTGCATGGGAAAATCCTGGAGTTGACTTTTACCCGGCCTAGATAGATTTATTTTATTTGTGATTTGATTCCCTCAAATCTTTATGTCAGGCAGTTTGAGACTCAACATTCGATGATACTATGTATTAATGTAAAACAAAAGATGGAAATTTCCATGAAGATGCAATGCTCTTGATGAACTAAGTGGAAATGTGAAAGCACAATGGTTGGCAGCTGACTATTGAGGTAGTCAACTTTTAGTTTAAACATATTGGTCACTACATTCTCATGTCGACAAGGTGCTTGGATTAGCTTATTTTTCAAACTTGTAGACCTATTTGATTTATGAAAAGCTCATAAGCCCACTTTTTTTGGCCAATGAGCTTATTGACTTAAATAAGCGATAAGCTTAAGTGATGAGCTTATAAGCCCAAAAAAAAAAAAAAAAAAAAAAAAAACTAAGCTTACGAGGTTTTCCAAAATTAAACAAGCCAGTAATCCAAATACTCCGTACCAATGTAGACATCTTTGTCCCTTTACATGGAAGTGAAGCTTACCAAACTTACATTTGCCACCTAAACGATAATGCCAGGACCCCACAGCTAATTGTTATGAAAAAAAAAAGTTATTCTCCATCCAATAAACACCGTATTGTCATTTCACTCATTTGTCAATCATCATATGTGGCTACCCTTATAGTCAAAGTATATTCAATATTGGTTTTGAATAATGATATATTATACCTTAAATGCTTAATCTGATGGTTATTCTTTAATGGGAAATTCCCAAGCGTATATAACTATATATAATCCCTGAATATACCAATTCAAATTTACATAGAGATGGAAGTCAAACAAGCACAAGCTGCGCTGCTAGCCCATATATTTGTAGAGTCAGAATGTGAAATGTGTGTCCTCATTTTACATAGTAAAATCTGGTTATAATGTTAATGACGATTTATTAGTATTCACCGAGTGTCTTATGCTTCTCCTTTATCAATATAAATTCTCATTTAATTGATGCATAAGCAATTTGGTTAGTGAATTTCAACACTTATAAATCCCTCCCAGCATCTTTTGATAGATTCTATAATCACACACAACACTGCCTACAATAACAGGACACGGCTCAAATCAAGTAGGTGAGTAGTTTAGCAATACGAATATTACCAAAATCTACAAAGTCGGGATATTTTGAAGGTAGGGCTAGACATCGACAAAGTCGGGATTGAGTTTTCTTCTTCCTTCTCAAAAACATTAGGTGATGGGGGTGATACGCTTTTTTGGGAAGATAGGTGGGTTGGTGATATAAGGCTTCGTGAAAGATTCCCTAGGTTATTTCAATTAGATAGGCGTAAGGAGGCTCGGGTGGTTGATAAAGGGAGATGGTGTGAGGGGGTTTGGAGGTGGGAATGGGATTGGGTGAGGGAGCCTAGAGGGAGAGCCTGTGGCGATGTAGTAGAGCTAACAGGACTTTTACAAAATGTTACTTTATCTCTTAATTGCAGGGACTCGTGGCGTTGGAATCTTATTGAAGATGGTAGTTTCAAGGTTAAAGACTTGGCTGCTATGGTGGATGATATACGCCTTCGCGTGGGAAATACGACTCAAGAGACGCTTTGGAATAAACTTGCTCCAAAAAAAGTAAACGTTTTGTATGAAGAGTTTTACATGGGAGAATTCCGGTTCGTGTAGAGCTCGACAAAAGAGGAATTGAGTTGGATTCTATATTATGTCCATGTTGTAATGATAGTGTGGAATCGTGTGATCATTGCCTAGTTACGTGTAATGTGGCAAAAAGTGTTTGGGACAAAATTTTTGAATGGTGGAAGATCAGTCCAGGTAATGCTTTTTTGGCAAATGATTTGTTTCGCTTTAGTGGGAATGTGGCTGTTCAACCTTATTCCAGATCTTTGTGGCAATTGGTAATATGGACAGCCGGGTATTTCATATGGAAAGAGCGTAATTCTCGCGTTTTCAAAGCAAAAGTGGCTACTATTAATAAAATTTTTCATGAAATTCAACTTAAGAGCTTTGACTGGGTTTCAAGGAGATCGAAGAAAGCCTCCTTCGACTGGCAGAAATGGTTCATCAATCCCTCAAGCTGCAGAATTCAGTGATGGCATCGCTAAGCTTGCTGTGATTTGTTTCTATTCGGTTGTCATGGTGTGAGTTAAGTGGTGCGCAGCACCTTTCGTCTTCATAGTTGCTGCAACGTTACTGAATTTGACAGGGAGTGAGGTTGTGTAATGTGGCTACCAGTTTCTGTGTTTGGCTATTTTTGTGCAGTAGAGTGAAGCAAGTAGTTGGGTGTTTGGGTTAGTGGCCTCTTATTAACTCAGTGATAGTGTTTTATGTAGTGGGGCCATTAATTTTCTAGCTTTACCCTTTGTTTTTTCCTTGCTGGTATACTCCTTCGCGGGTAGTTTTTTTGGGTTTTCTTGGGGCCCATTATTTTAAGTTCTTGTTAGAAGAATGGGTTCCTGGTTATTGTATTGTTCTTTGGTTTAATTTATGCTTGCTTTTCAAAAAAAAATATTACCAAAATCTAAGTTATATTCCATGAGTTACAAGATAAACACAGACAAACAAATTAACAAGTTATTGATAAATTCCTGACATGACACGACCCGAGACAAACACAAATGGTTTCGGGTCAACCTACTCAAACATTTGTTAACAAGGTTGTTTACGTGTTGAGGATGAGTTAAACGCGTCGACTCGCCAACCCATTTAGTAATATTTTTTCAACAATTTAAAATTACATATATATTTGGTTATATTAATTAAATGCATTGAACGGATCGACCCACACACCTCTTAGTGTGACTTGCTAACTTGTTTAATAAATGTGTTAAACGGGCCAACATAGATATCCATTTAACATGTTCAACCCATGTAGATAAATGGGGTGAAGTTAACCTAAATTTTTACTACTCCTTCCGTCTCACGAAAAAGGTCGAGATTACTATTTTTGTTCGTACCAAGTAATAATAATATACCAATTGTTTGTAATTATAAGCATTTGTACGTACACAAACATATAAAAATGGTATATGTGAGATATTTGATGAACCTAAAATGAGCTCTGGCAACTTAAATTGCGATCAAAAAGTGAGTGATAGGAACAACCGATCAATGCCATTTGCTGCTTGTAATTCTGTTCGATTCACATTGTTCTGTACTGTCATCTTTTGTGGTGATTTCGAGAGGGTTTTGCTAAAACTGATTAAAGTAACACAAACTTTCAAATGTCTCATGTAAAGGGTTACCTTTGAACCACAATGACCGGTTTGCAACATGAGTGCCTAAGTGATCAACCTTTTTGGGCCGGCTCATGTCCCATGACCGAAAATAAAGATATGGCCATTAAAACGATCGATGCAAAACTTAAGAAGAATGACACCAACATTATCTAAAGTGGATGGCATTAATGATTTGTAACTAAACAATGAAAAACTAAGATTTTTTTTTTTTTTTTTGGTAAAGGGTTTTTACCTTGATAAATGGACGTTTGCTGTTGATCCTACAATGAAAAAATGTTATGTGTCTAAATGTGAAGGTCAACAAAAGTCAACATGAAGGGTCAAAGTATAAAAGTCAAACAACCCACAAACGGATTTTCCTGCCCAATTGTTTCTACCCATTTCACTTGTATAAATACACGCCTTGTAAACATTTAGTTGCAGTTAACGAATTGTAATCTCCTTTCTTCTGTAAACTCTCATCTATCAATAACAAACCTTGTTCATTATAATTCGTGATTCTATTCTTATTTCTTGGAATTGCCTATTATCTTGAAAGTGCTACTTCATTTCCATAGTGATTTCTAGTAGTACATATCAAAAAATATAGAACATGTAAATGAATTGAGCACACCTTTGGTGAGTGCTGAATTATTTGGTTGATTCATCAACACAAGCACTTTGTGTATTCCTTATATAGGTGGGAGATGGGCATTGGTTCATACGAAGATGATCACCAGAATATTGTTTTTGGTGTTGGTTCATCAAACATTTATCCTGTAAAACCTAAACATTAGCAGATAAATGTGAAAATCTAGATGAAGTAGCGATCAAGGAAAACTTAGACGTCAAGTTCTTACCACCTGTTCTACTTGTCCCTCTTTCTTGTAGGTTATTAGTTTGAATTGATATAATCACTCATGAGTGAAAGCTTTATGGATGTCATAAAAGGACCGGACCGAAATCAACATCATAATATACCATGACGATAGGTTGAAACACAGTTAACACTCGTGGCAGAGTTGGATTAATTGAAGTACTGTGAATGATGTTGTATCTAAGACTAATGATTTGTTTTATTTGGTGCTCTTGGATTCAAGTTTAAATTAGAGCTTCTTGTGGGACATAGAATAAGCATTAGCGTATGACTATTGCTAACCAAGCTTAAGGTTCATAAACCAGAGTCAAGTTGATTATGAAGATGATTTTACTAATCAGGAGGATGTGCAAGCAAATCATAAAATCTTTTGGCCGCTTTGACTTTGACACAAGACTTCATTATTTAAGATGATTAGATGAATATTACTAGCAAGTGTAAGTAACAGTGTCACAACTCACGTACAGACGTACAGTACATGAATATTTATGAATTGTGGCTATTGTGCACAACATAATTTGCTAACATAGCAAGTCTCAAACAGGGGATTTTACCAAACTAATGCCCACAAATACTCAAAACTTCCTAAACCAACAAAAAAACATACATGACCTTAAAAATCAGATTGGTGACACATATGTGACCTGTGAATGAAATTGTGTCTATTGTGCACAACATAATTTGCTAACATAGCAAGTCTCAAACAAGGGATTTTACCAAACTAATGCCCACACATACTAAAAACTTCCTAAACCAACAAAAAAACATACATGACATTAGATGAAGTAGCGATCAAGGAAAACTTAGACGTCAAGTTCTTACCACTTGTTCTACTTGTCCCTCTTTCTTGTAGGTTATTAGTTTGAATTGATAAAATCACTCATGAGTAAAAGCTTTATGGATGTCATAAAAGGACCGGACCGAAATCAACATCATAATATACCATGACAAAATTTTCAAATTGAGATCCAATTGTGAATGTAACTTGCAGCTTGAATCACACCTGTAAAAATTCTGCACAACTCAAGACAATAGGTTGAAACACAGTTAACACTCGTGGCAGAGTTGGATTAATTGAAGTACTGTGAATGATGTTGTATCTAAGACTAATGATTTGTTTTATTTGGTGCTCTTGGATTCAAGTTTAAATTAGAGCTTCTTGTGGGACATAGAATAAGCATTAGCGTATGATTATTGCTAACCAAGCTTAAGCTTCATAAACTAGAGTCAAGTTGATTATGAAGATGATTTTACTAATCAGGAGGATGTGCAAGCAAATCATAAAATATTTTGAGAAGCTTACAACCCCCACCAGGCAGTGTACCTGATCGATATAGTATAGTATAATGACAAATACCGGGGGATTGATCGTTCAACTAGGAATAGTGTCGCTAGGATTAGAAAACCTAAAGATTAAGTCTAGAGATGAGGGATGATTCTTTTTGTATTTTTATATTTTTTAGAAAACAAATTAAAATCTCAGGTTTTAAGGATTTGGGCGGAATTAGTTGCTAGTCAACTAACCCAATACTAAAGATGCAATCAAAATAAAATGAAAATAAACTAATTTAAACTAAAGTTGTGAGCAATATGTGGGAGAAATGTGTTTACTTAGATTTCACTACTCCCTAGATATCTTTTACAAGTTAATTACTTGTTATAGTTGGGTGGATGACGACTTGTATTCCTTAATACCATTCATGGGGTGGCGTACTTAACTCCCCAATCCTATGATTGCCTACTTCACTCCTATGTCGAGCCGGCTAAGAAGCTCCTAACATGGGATCATTAGAATTTACTCATGCACTAAATACAACCAATAAAACCTAGTACACATCGGTTCATGTTTCCTAAGACGTTCAAGCATGTTACCAATTGGAGATCTGCCAGTTTTCTTAAGCCTAACATTGAAATCATTCATCCAATACAACCATAAACAAGTAATCAACACATAATTAACATCTAGGTTTCATTAGATCTAAGCAAACACAAGATAGATCTAGCCTAACATGGTGGAATCAAGACAAGCACAAGATATAGACAACCAACACATAGACATATTGATTGAATTAAGAGAAGACTTATCTCAATAGCACATGTAAGGGTTCAAGGGCTGAAAACCCTTGAAAAAGCTGTAAAATTCGTACAAGGTTCGGCCTTAGGGTTTCTCCGAACTTGTTCCTCCTCTAATGAATGAAAATTAGAAAACTATATATAGATTTTAGAGGGTGACGGCGTCAAGAACAAATGTGTGACGCCGTCATCTCCCCGCCAAATAGTTCCTCGGACTGCCTAGATCTGGGTCTGACGCCGTCATGTATACTCCTTATGCAGGCCGTCATGACTTTAACTCTTGACGCTCTTCATGTGACGCCTTCAGGTTTGTACTGGGTCGTCATGGACTTTACTCTTGACGCCGTCAAATACTTCCTCTTGACGCCGTCAAACACTGTTCTCAGCATGGAAAATTAAGTCTTTGGCGTTTTCTTCACTTTTATGCTCCAAAACCGTCCGAATTGCTACCTTTTCCAGATTTCACTCCCAAAGTACCTAAAATCACAAAAGGAACAATTTAGGGTAATATTTGATCAAATAAATTCAATTCCGGGCTTAAATGACCCCCTAAAAGTGGTTCATTTTTCGCCTCATCATATATCCTTACACTTGAGATTTGCTTGTCCTCAAGCAAATGCGCTTTTATTCTAGTCAAAATACAAGTTAAGGGTCATTTAACACTAATATAAAAGTAATTACAACAAATAATCGTTCCACTAATGACCAAAGACAAGCACGGAGGTCATACACTAGCACCTCACAAATAGTGTTTAGATACTCACATCTCTTGGGTGTAATAAAGTATAAATTACAATATGGAAACGGAAGATATCTCTCACTACCTGTCATAGCAAAATAGATTACCATAGGCTTGGGAAAGGATCAAACCTCCACCACATGGCGTAAGCACCTAGGATAAACTATCAAAGAGGTCTTTTAAAGGGTTGTAACGTTAGGTGTAGGGATATGAAATACACGGTTTTGTTGGATATAGGCAGTCTTTACTGGTGGCGACTTAACAATCTTGGTTAATTACATGTACAATATGGTGTTGCTAAGCCAAGACTAGACTCGACTTAGGCTAATAAATGAAAAATAACAAAAACATAAAATGAACATAGAATGAAACGGGATGGTAGTCCGTATGTTTTTTCTCTTTTTTTATTTTTTTTTTATTTTTTTTTTGTGCATACACTCTTACCCTACCATCCAAAATAATACATCATAGGGGATTAACATTCCCCCTACACTTGAATTTTTACATACTTTGCAATAAACTAATCTAATTACTCGAATTAAGAAAATCAAAACACTTGGAGTACTTTTAAGATTAACGTACATATGGGGGTAATAGTATTATGTTCTTCCCCATTACTCTATAAAATAAGTACTTTACCCATGAGTCCCAATCGTCCCAAAACAATATGTACAAGGATATGACTCGACTTAGCAACCATGTAATCAATTAGATAGTTAACTAAGGGTTTAACAAATAACAATAATGCGCTAAAAATGAGTGCATACACGGAAGGCTAAGGCGATTTGGGTGTACATTTAAGTGGGGTGTAACAAATTCTTCCTTTAAGTAAGATGCTTAAAGTAAGAAACGAAAAGATAGGCTCGGAGGGGTGTACTAGGGGTTTCGTGTACTAAAAATAAGTACAACGCTAAGGGTGTGGGAAAATTAGTTGACTTAACTAGCCAAGTAATATGACTTAAATGGTCAAGTAATTATGATACGGGTTTAACACAAGGGTGATCCTAATGCCTCTTATCATGTAGTAAATCCTACTACACGAATGTAGTCTCACTAGCGGTCTCGGGATGCATCACTAACGCAAGTTCTAGAATCTAAATGCTACTGGTACACTCATAAGCACTAATAATAAATGCTTTTCCTATCAAATCTAAAGGCGAACCTCACATATTTGGGTGGAAAATTTTTCTGAATGATACGGTTATGTGCTAGTCATACAATCTCCTATCCATGAGACGCTTGCTTTGGCTAAAGTTTCACTCCTAAATGTTGTAAAAAAATTTAAATTTGGCGCTAAAATTACACTAACAAGTATTTTTCATAGTTTTATTACACATCTACTATCAAACAAACAAACTCAAGCGAAAGTGTATCTGTAAGGTATCATCATTTTACCCTCCCCTTACACTTAAGATGAACATTGTCCCCAATGTTCAAGTAAAGAATGTAAAAGTGAAAAAGTAAAAAGAATGAAATCAAATACTCCCCTGATTCGCTCGGTATGGATAATAAGGTGGCCAGGTTAAATCTTCCTCCAAGAAAATGAACAATCAAAGCTTCCCTTCCAGAAAAATAATCATCTTCTTGTCATACATAACCTGTAGATCCTGAGAAAACAGACAAGGCAACCTCGCATAAAATCGGCGGCAATCTACATAAGTTATTAAATCCTAGAAAGCAAAGTAAGATATAATGCTTGTGGAATGAAGTTTGCAGATTTCCTGGAGATTATAAAACTTAATAATTCAGCAAAAACTTTAAGACTCCGTTAGAAAAACAAAACCGGTAAAATTTCCAGATTTTTACCCATGACGCCGTCAAGAGTAAACTCATGACGCCGTCAGAAGTGACCTGCAGAAATTCTTGTGTTAAGTTTCCGGAAAATTTCTGGAAAAACTTGGTTCTACTTCCTGGAAAATCCTGCAAAACTTCATTATGACTCGATACAAGCATTTGACTCTAACAAATACGAATATACATGTTCACTTAATATTGTGGAGAATCATGATCGGTTTGTTTCTTAAAAACATATTTGGGGTTTCTCCTTACACTTATCTTTTGCAAAAATACCTTTAGGTGAAGTTAAGACTAGGCCAAAACAACAAAGTAAAGTATTTCCACTTTTTAGTTTAGAAGCATGATCTACCAACAATAAAAAATTATAAAGCATGCATACGGAAGCAAATAACAAACAAACAAAATAAAATCACACAAAGCATGGGTTGCCTCCCAAGAAGCACTTTTCTTTATTTACGAGTCTTGTAGCTAGACTCAAGGTCATGGGTTACTACGTGACCTCATCGTTGGTTTCACTCTCTGATTGTAAATGTTCTTTGTAGAAACCAATCACCTTTTTCTCAATCGCTCCTATAATCCTATGGGTAAATTCCTTATCGACTTTATACTTTGGTCCTAGAGCCAAGCAATCTTTGTAGAAAAGACTCCTCTTTTCCTATACATAATCCATGCCCTTTTTCTTATCCTCTTCATTGATGTCCTCAAAAGCACCAAGGTTATCCTTATCAAATCGGGATATAAATCAAAATTCTTTCATTCTATTAGGCATCCTATAAGTGATCCTATCGGTGTTACTTGAAAATCGGATTGTCCCTTCTAGGTTCAAGTCTTGTTTTCACTATATCATTATAAACACTTGAGGGCATAATGTTGATTGGGGATTTAAAATCAATGTAAGCGTTGTCAACGTGTCTATACCCAATCATACATGGTATCTTAGCATTCTTAGGGTCGCCTCTCTTTATCTTAGGTTCAATTCTAGTAAAAGGAGATCGCGGGTTATCAATAAGATTATTATAATATGCAATCTCCTCCTTAGTGGGGTATAGATTAAAATAATCATTTAGCTTCGGATCTATTTCCCCCTCTTCAAGTTCCTCAACGACATTCACCAAATCATTAGGCCTTAGGTCCTCATTTGAATACAAGGCAGTCGCTAGGTCACTAAATGCATGGTCGAGATCAACTTTAATCAACCTATTAAGCTTCCTAAGTTCCCTAATCTCACTCTCAATCTGTTCAGGTAACACAGCCACTTCTCTAGGGGAAAGGGGTGGATTCGCGTTTTCCATAATGGTCAACGGAATAGTCAATGAAATTAATTTACTAACAAAGGCACGAAGAAAAAAATAGACTAAAGAGAACCTAGAAATAAAAATAAAATCTTACTAGAACGGAATCTAGCAAGTAGACCTAATAAAAAGAGATTCTAACCTAGACAATAACTATTCTCCGGGCTGCGGCGCCAAAAACTTGGTAGCGTGGGGTTTGCACCAGGCTTTACCTCTCAAGGGATCTTGAAAAGCTTACAACCCCCACCAGGCAGTGTACCTGGTCGATGTAGTATAGTATAATGACAAGTACCGGGGGATTGATCGTTCAGCTAGGAATAGTGTCGCTAGGATTAGAAAACCTAAAGATTAAGTCTAGAGATGAAGGATGATTCTTTTTGTATTTTTATATTTTTTAGAAAACAAATTAAAATCTCGGGTTTTAAGGATTTGGGCGGAATTAGTTGCTAGTCAACTAACCCAATACTAAAGATGCAATCAAAATAAAATGAAAATAAACTAATTTAAACTAAAGTTGTGAGCAATATGTGGGAGAAATGTGTTTACTTAGATTTCACTACTCCCTAGATATCTTTTACACGTTAATTACTTGTTATAGTTGCGTGGATGACGGATTGTATTCCTTAATACCATTCATGGGGTGGCGTACTTAACTCCCCAATCCTATGAGTGCCTACTTCACTCCTATGTCGAGCCGGCTAAGAAGCTCCTAACATGGGATCATTAGAATTTACACATGCATTAAATACAACCAATAAAACCTAGTACACATCGGTTCATGTTTCCTAAGACGTTCAAGCATGTTACCAATTGGAGTTCTGCCAGTTTTCTTAAGCCTAACATTGAAATCATTCATCCAATACAACCATAAACAAGTAATCAACACATAATTAACATCTAGGTTTCATTAGATCTAAGCAAACACAAGATAGATCTAGCCTAACATGGTGGAATCAAGACAAGCACAAGATATAGACAACTAACACATAGACATATTGATTGAATTAAGAGAAGACTTATCTCAATAGCACATGTAAGGGTTCAAGGGCTGAAAACCCTTGAAAAAGCTGTAAAATTCGTACAAGGTTCGGCCTTAGGGTTTCTCCAAACTTGTTCCTCCTCTAATGAATGAAAATTAGAAAACTATATATAGATTTTAGAGGGTGACAGCATCAAGAAAAAATGTGTGACGCCGTCATCTCGCCGCTAAATAGTTCCTCGGACTGCCTAGATCTGGGTCTGACGCCGTCATGTATACTCCTTATGCAGGCCGTCATGACTTTAACTCTTGACGCTCTTCATGTGACGCCTTCAGGTTTGTACTGGGTCGTCATGGACTTTACTCTTGACGCCGTCAAATACTTCCTCTTGACGCCGTCAAACACTGTTCTCAGCATGGAAAATTAAGTGTTTGGCGTTTTCTTCACTTTTATGCTCCAAAAACGTCCGAATTACTTCCTTTTCCAAATTTCACTCCCAAAGAACCTAAAATCACAAAAGGAACGATTTAGGGTAATATTTGTTCAAATAAATTGAATTCCGGGCTTAAATGACCCCCTAAAAGTGGTTCATTTTTCGCCTCATCACATGACATTAGAATCATATTGGTGACACATATGTGCTCATTTCTAGAACCAAACTACTTAGTTCTAATGCTCTTTCAACCTTAGAAATGCCTCGACACATATCATCAGTTATCTTTAGCACGCTTCGGCCAAAATGGCGTTGGATCTTGGTCATTAACACATCATGCTTCTCGGATTGCAAATGTAAGACACAATATCCTGTGAAATTAAAGCACGTATTTTGCCTAGAAACATTACAAATTGAAAATCTTGTCATTAAACTCTGCAGAAAGTCTGCAACTCACTTTTCTTCTTAATTTTATTCAATTCGTTTGTTGTTTTCTGTTTTTGCAGTAATTAGAAATTTTACTTTGAATGTAAATCGTATAAAATTTAGTTTATTATTCCTTTACTCTATTAATATATTTATATCTATAATCTATTAGACAACAAAGATAAAAAAATGGTGTTTATACAGAAGACCACAAATATCGCAATTGATATTTTACCAGTGTTTTGCTTATCGCAATTGATAGTTGTAAGGATACTTGTTTGGGCATTTGGTAGTTCATAGCTATCAAATGTTAATATTTTAGATTGATGGTCATCCAATAAAGTCCAAACGTTTTGAATGTAGGTTTAGAGGTTAAGAATGGCGTACACTGTCAAGTACCTGTCCGGCAAGAGGATGTTTTAGTTATAACACCGGTATAATCTTTTATTTGGTACAATGCTATATGCTTCTTTTGCTATATTCAACATATTAGTATCTATTTTTTGTTATACAGGATTCAATTGCAGTCGAGAGCGATGAAGGCGGACATGTACTTGTACGCTTCATTTCTCCAGGCAAGAGTCCAACTCTCATTAACTTGCATCCTGAAAGGAACCCTTAAGAAAAAAATTTCTTGTTGCGTGAACAATCTTTCATTGTAGAACACAACTGTAGGAAAGGCAGTGTGTGCTTAGCTGGATACATGTGCGAACAACCTGCTGGAAACAATCTATCCATTATATCCTTTTATGTGCCAACGTGTTGGTTATTTTTAGTTACATACAGCACTCGTACCCCTATGTTTATCGATTCTTGGTACTTTTTGTGTTGATATCTATGTCACGTGTTGTTAATACCTTGACCAACTTGCTTTTCTTTTGTGTGATCACTCTTCCTGGTTATGGTGGTTAGTTTATATTTGTACCCTGTATTTTTTTTAAGATGTTGTTTAGGATTGCTTGTTTGGACTTTAAATAGATAATATTAAATTGTTCATAAGTAATACTCCTTTGTGCATATTGTCTTTAAACAACAAGAGTCAAATAATTTAACCAACCATTTATGAAAATTGAAATTATCACATAACCTTAAAAAATGCCATAACATTTGGGAACCCATTTGTGAAAAAGTTTTGTTGAGTTTTTAATAACTGTTTGCAATATATTATTGAATTTCTTTTTTGGGCTTTAAACGTGTACTAGCCTAATTAACTAAAAATGTAACAGAAATATAACAACTTAACACAAAACACCTAAAGATCCGTAAATCTGAGTTCGCAACTTTTAACTAAAATCACGCAAAAAATGTATATAAATTATATTGAAAATAAAATGGCATACTCCAATTACCCTTCTTCATTGTTTCACCCGTGTTTTAGTTGTGAGTTGTCATGTTTGTTTTTGTTTGTGGGCTTTGGTATTAACAAAAAGTTTTAAAATTACACCAATGGTCTTTTATTTTATTTAAATTCAGTGATTGATATTTCAACCTTGTCTACTTAACCACACCCGATTGGTTTAATCACATAGTCAATAACCAAAAAAAAAATAATAATAAACAAAAAAATAAAATAAAGAGAGAATATTATAATACCGAAAACTTTGTAGTTAAAGATGTAACTGTAACCTGAATGAGTTCTGAAATAAATCAAAAAATATAACAAAATAAATGAAATTTTACCTTTAGTATAAATTCCAAGAACACCTATTTCAATAAAGAAGACCTGACAACGTAATCGCCATGAGACAAGCCACACCAACCTTTCTTGGCCAAAATTCATGAGTTGCAAGACTAATTCAAACACTTCAAAACTATGAAGAAGAAGTATGTTATTGTAAGAGACCAATGAAATTTATTAACTAGTAGTAGAAAAGTGAACTTGGGTATGTATGTTTGCTGTGAGTGTGTGTTTTAAAGATGGTGATAGTGTTTAAATGGGGTGTTAAAAGTGGTAGGTGAGTATGTAATAAATATGTAAAAGAGTAATTTACTTAACCGAACACTTTACATAACTAGTTTACACATATAAACATTGCACATAAAATTATCGAAAATGAACATTTTAGATATTATCCGTTAGATGTATTACTAAATTAGTTTCTAACCGTTAGATGTATTACTAAATTAGTTTCTAACCGTTAGATTTAGTAGACGTGTATAAAAGGAATACTGGGTGAAAGATAGGTGAGGCCTATGTGACTCAGAAAGTTGGGCGAGGAGTAGGCGAAATATGGGCGAGGTGAGGGTTTAGGCGAGGTGTAGGCGATGTCTAGGTGAGGTCTAGGAGAGCCCATAAGCAAAATTGTCTTGGGTTTAGGTTTGGTCTAGGCGAGAATCTTAGCGAGAATGTGGGAGGATCTGGGCGAGGTCTTGGGTCTAGGCGAGGTTCTAAGCGAGAATGTTGGAGGATCTGGGCGAGGTCTTAGGTCTAGGCGAGGTTCTAAGCGAGAATGTGAGCGTGTGGGTGTTGAGTCAGGCTAGGTGGATTTGCATCACGCGAAAGCACACTTCGAAATGAATTTTGAAATTTTCATAACAATTGAGACCACCAACTACTCTTACTTTTTGAGGAGCATCTTTGACTTATTAGTTAAATTGTCACTAAGTAAACACTAAGTTGGAAAACCACTAATCCATTTCTATTATAAAATAAATACGAAGTACTATGGTTTTGTATTAAAAAATATGTTCATGCATGATTTGTTATAAAAAGGTTGCTAATCCAACCATTTCAACACATAAAAAAAAACAATTCTTAGTCTTGAAAAGTAAAAGAGTGTGTGGATATGAGAAACATTAGGGTGTTGAGGTATTGGCCTCAACTTGTGTATGTTTTTGCTTTCTCCTTATTTGTGGGGAGAGTTATTGTCGGGTGAGTTATGTGGGGTGAGTTACGGGAAAATGAGAATGTTGACAATGACATATTTTGGTCATTTTGGTAAAATATGTTAAAAAAGTTCATTTATGTAAAATCACTCTGTGTAATGTTCATTTTGGTAATTAGATTTATGTAAAATGCATGTGTTTTTTTTGGAGTGAACCCAGCCATTGGATTTGTGGAGATTGGATTGGGTGGTTGCGATTTGAAGAATGGGGAAACTAGGGATTGTGATTCGAGTGGGTGCTTCACCACTTTGTATATTGTAGGCTAAAACTTTTTTCAAACTTTTAAGATCATTTGTAATAGAGCATCTTCAAGCTAGAAGATGAGGTTGTTGTGCGATTTATTATCGGAGTAATGAAAAGGTACTTGGGTTGGTGCAAGCCTGCAAGGTAATAAAGGTACTTGAAGTAATGAAAATGTACTTGGGTAGTTGGGTTGTTGCAAGGTAATAAAGATGAGGTTGACCTAGAAAAGTATTTAAGATGGTTTCCTAAACTAACGTTAAACCACTAATCAAAAGAGTGATAATATGCATGGTGAAATAAATTATCAATTTTTTGATGAATCATTTTATAATATTCAAAAATGATAACAGTACTACTTCTTATTCTTTGTGATCTAACACAAACACGCCATTGAAAATTTCTAAATTAAGTTGTGTCATACAAACTCAAAATATTTTGAGGTAAAATAAACTTAAAACTTTCATAGTTAGATTTGGATGAAATTATCAACAGTTAAATTTGGTTTTTGAGTATTATTATAAGATAAGCATATCTAAACATTATTATCTAAACTACTTATTAATAAGCAGCTTAGGGTGTTTGGATTAGCTTATTTCTTGAGCTTTTGAATTTTTTAATAAGCCATAAGCTCAAGTTATTAAGCTTAATTATGGGTTTTCTAGTTTCAATCAACCCAATAAGCCTGGAAAATAAGCTAAATCAAACACCCCTTTTAGTACTTAAATATGGACTTATGTTTTATCCCTTTTATTTTTTTATGCTAACAGAACACGAATACCTTTACATCCTCAAAACGAATCAATGGAATGTGAGTTCTGCCGGACTATAATGTGCCTTCAGGGTCCAAAGCAAACTAGAACCTTCAAACTAAAGCTTTGATCAAGGGAGCCTTTATTATGGATTTTTTTTTTTCTTATTTGAATCTACTTTGGTGCTCTTAAGTTGACTTAAAACATATTTTTGTTTATTATGTCCATGTAATGGCTTAACTTTTTGATATTTGATATCTATTGACGCGTGCATAATCAATTATCTTGTTTGTTTTTGTACATTTCTTCGTTTATCGTCGTCTATTCAAGGTGTATTGTATAATTGCTGATTGGACACCTTGTAGCATTCAGTTAGTTAAACTTTGTGATAAACACTTAACTGTAGTAAGATGGTTCAACTAATAAACGTGTTGAGTGGTCACCATGTGGTCTTACTATTTTTTATTGGTCATTTGCCTTGTCTTGAAATAAAACATATGGAATTAGGTGAGCTTAGAAGTTATTGAATCTGTTAGTGGTTTTGGACTTGTTAGTTTAGATATAACCATTTCAAAACCAACCTCGTGTTTCACTTATCCTATAAAACCTAAACATTAGCATATAAATGTGAAAATCTAGAAGAAGTAGCGGTCAAGGAAAACTTAGACGTCAAGTTCTTAGCACTTGTTCTACTTGTCCCTCTTTCTTGTAGGTTATTAGTTTGAATTGATATAATCACTCATGAGTGAAAGCTTTATGCATTTCATAAAGGGATCAGACCAAAATCAACATCATAATTTACCATGACAAAATTTTCAAATTGAGATCCAATTGTGAAGGTAACTTGCGGCTTGAATCACACCTGTAAGAATTCTGCACAACTCAAGACAATATGTTGAAATACAGTTAACACTCGTGGCAGAGTGTTTGGATTAATGAAAGTACTGTGAAAGATGCTCTATCTAAGACTAATGATTTATTTTATTTGCTGCCCGTGGATTCAAGTTTAAATTAGAGCTTCATGTGGGGCTTAGAATAAGCATTAACGTATGACTATTGCCAACCAACCTTAAGCTTCATAAACCAGAGTCAAGTTGATTATGAAGATTATTTTACTAATCAGGAGGATGTGCAAGCAAATCACAAAATCTTTTGGCCGTGTTGACTTTGACACAAGACTTCATTGTTTAAGATGATTAGATGAATATTACTAGCAAGTGTAAGTAACAGTGTCACAACTGACAGTACATGAATATTTCTAAATTGTGGATATTGTGCACAACATAATTTGCTAACATAGCAAGTCTCAAACAGGGGGTTTTACCAAACTAACGCCCACAAATAATCAAAACTTCCTAAACCAACAAAAAAAAAAAAACATACATGACCTTAGAATTAGATTGGTGACATATATGTGACCTTAGAATTAGATTGTAGCTATTGTGCACAACATAATTTGCTAACATAGCAAGTCTCAACCAAGGGATTTTACCAAACTAATGCCCACAAATACTCAAAACTTCCTAAACCAAGAAAAAACATACATGACCTTAGAATCATATTGGTGACACATATGTGCTCACTTCTAGAACCGACCTACCGAGTTCTAATGCTCTTTCAACCTTTGAAACGCCTCGACACATATCATCAGTTATCGCACGCTTCGGCCAAAATGGCGTTGGATCTTGGTCATCAACACATCATGCTTCTCGGATAGCAAATGCAAGACACAATATCCTGTGAAATTAAAGGACATTTTGCTTAGAAACATTACAAATTGAAAATCTTGTCATTAAACTCTGCGGAAAGTCTGCAACTCACTTTTCTCCTTAATGTTATTCAATTCGTTTGTTGTTTTATGTTGTTTTTGCAGTAATTAGAAATTTTACTTTGAATGTAAATCGTACAACATTTAGTTATTATTTGGCACAATGCTATATGCTTCTTTAGCTATATTCAACATATGAGTATCTACTTTATGTTATACAAGTTTCACTTGCGGTTGAGAGGCAGACATTTATACAAATTGAAATTATCACATAACCTTAAAAAATGCCATAACATTCGGGAACCAATTTGTGAAAAAGTTTTGTCGACTTTTTAATAATTGTTCGCAATATATTAATGAATTTCTTTTTTGGACTTTAAACATGTACTAGCCTAATTAACTAAAAATGTAACAGAAATATAACAACTTAAGATCTGTAAATCTGAGTTCGCAACTGTTAACTAAAATCACGCAAAAAAAAACTTATATAATTTATATTGAAAATAAAATGACATAATCAAATTACTCTTCTTCATTGTTTCACCTGTGTTTTAGTTGTGAGTTGTCATGTTTTTTTTGCTTGTGGGCTTTTGGTATTAACAAAAAGTTCTAAAATTACACCAATGTTCTTTTATTTTATTTAAATTCAAAGATTGATCTTTCAACCTTTTCAACTTAATTAACCACACCTGATTGGTTTAATCAGGTAGTCAATAACCAAAAATAAAATAAAATAAAGAGATAATATTATAATGCCGAAAACTTTGTAGTTAAAGATGTAACTCTAACCTGAATGAGTTGTGAAATAAATCGAAAAATATAACAAAAAAATGATATTTTACCTTTTTAGTTTAAATTCCAAGAGCACCCATTTCAATGAAGAAGACATGGCAATGTAATCGCCATGAGATAAGCCACACCAACCTTTTTTGGCCAAACACTACAACAATAAGTAGGACGGGCGAGGAGACTTTTGGCGGGGACACCCATGTCCCCGCCGAAAATCGCTAAATGACAAAAACCATGCTGACCTGGCACACCAAATGGGTGACCGAGTAGGAGAAATTCAACGCAAACTTTTAGCGGGGACATGTCCCCGCCAAAAGTTTCCCCAAGTTTGACCAAATTTTCTTATTCTCCCACGCTTGGCTAATTGTTCCCGCGTTTTTTTCCCTCCAACACTTTTTGAATAAATTCTGACCTTTTGGCGAGGACATGTCCTCGCCGAAAGTGGGATATTTAAAAAAATGAATTTATTTATAAATGATTTAATTAAGTTAAAAATCATTTAAAATTATTAAAATTTATTTAAATAAATTAAAAACGATTTAAACTAAATAAAAATGATTTCAAATAAAAATAAATGATTAAAAAATAAACGATATTATCTCGACACATTCGTTTAACATCTCATGTATAACCATATCATCTCGACTCATTCGTTTAACATGTTATGCATATCCATAACAATTCGACTCATCCGTTTAAATGTTATGCATATCCATAACAACTCGCCTCGTCCGTTTAACATGTTATGCGTATCCATAACAACTCGACTCATCCGTTTAACATGTTATGCGTATCCATAACAACTCGACTCGTCCGTTTAACATGTTATGCGTATCCATAACAACTCGACTCATCCGTTTAACATGTTATGCGTATCCATAACAACTCGACTCATCCGTTTAACATATTATGCTTATCCATAACGACTCGACTCCTTCATATAACATGTTATGCATATCCATAACGACTCTACTCATTCTTTTAACATGTTATGCGTATCCATAACAACTCGACTCGTCCGTTTAACATGTTATGCGTATCCATAACAACTCGACTCGTCCGTTTAACATGTTATGCGTATCCGTAACAACTCGACTCGTCCGTTTAACATGTTAGGCGTATCCATAACAACTCGACTCATCCGTTTAACACGCTACGCATATCCATAACAACTCGACGCATCCGTTTAACGTGTTACGCCTATACATAACAACTCGACTCATCCGTTTAACACGTTATGCATATCCATGTATAACCATATCATCTCGGCTCGTTCGTTTAACATCTGATGAGGCAAAAAATGAACCACTTTTAGGGGGTCATTTAAGCCCGAATCCGAATTTATTTGATCAAATATTGCCCTAAATCGTTCCTTTTGTGATTTTAGGTACTTTGGGAGAGAAATCTGGAAAAGGAAGCAATTCGGACGTTTTTGGAGCATAAAAGTGAAGAAAACGCCAAAGTCTTAATTTTCCATGCTGGGAACAGTAGGTGACGGCGTCAAGAGCAAATCTCATGAATTTCCATGACGACCCAGAACGGATTTGACGGCGTCACGTAGGAAGGGCGTCAAGAGTAAAAGAGTCGTGACGGCCTGGAAGTATATATGTCTTGACGGCGTCAGAAGTGGATCTAGGCAGTCCGAGGAGAGTTTTGGCGGCGAGGTGACGGCGTCACATTGTTTGTCTTGACGCCGTCAGACCTATTTTTCTATATATAGTTTTCTATTTTTCACACATAAAGAGAGAGAAGTTTTGGGAGAAACCCTAAGTACGATTTTGGTGTAACTTTACAGGTTTTTCAAGGGTTCCAACCCCTTGATACCTTGCATGATTAATCAAGATAAGTGTTCTTCTAATTCAATCAATATGTCTATGTGTTGGTTGTCTATATCTTGTTCTTGTCTTAATTCTATCATGCTAGGCTAGATCTATCTTGTGTTTGCTTAGATCTAATGAAACCTAGATATTGATTATGTGTTGATTACTTGTTTATTCTTGTTTTGGATGAATGATTTATATGTTAGGCTTAAGAAAACTGGCAGATCTCCAAATGGTAACATGCTTGAACGTCTTAAGAAACATGAACCGAGGCGCACTAGGTCTTTATTGGTTGTATTTAATGCATGAGCCACTGTTTACAATCCCTATAGTTGTGCTGGGCATGGTGTAGGAGGAGATAAGAGCTCATAGAATTGGGGAGTTATGTGTGCCACCCCATTAATGGTATTAAGGAATACGATCCGTCATCCATGCAATTATAACAAGTAATTAACGTGTAAAAGATATCTAGGGAGTAGTGAAATCTAAGTAAACACATTTTCTCCAATTACTGCTCACAACTTTAGTATAATTTAGCTTATTTTCATTTTTAGTATTTTATTTTGATTGCATTTTAGTATTGGGTTAGTTGAATAGCAACTAATTCCGCCCACTCTTCCAAAAACCCGAGATTTTACTTGCTTTCATAAAAATATAAAAACACAAAAAATAATCATCCCTCACCTTTAGAACTAGTATTTAGGCTTTCTAATCCTAGCGACACTATTCCTAAGCTGAACGATCAATCCCCCGGTACTTGTCACTATACTATACTACAACGATCAGGTACACTGCCTGGTGGGGGTTGTAAGCTTCTCGAGATCCCTCGAGAGGTAAAGCCTGTTGCGATTCCCACGCATCAAGTTTTTGGCGCCGCAGCCCGGGGAATAGTTATTGTCTAGGTTAGGATTTCTTTTTATTAGGTCTACTTGCTAGATTCCTTTCTAGTAAGATTTTATTTTTATTTTTAGGTCTTCTTTAGTCTATCTCATTTCTTTGTGCTTTTGTTCGTAACTCTTTACCATCCGACATCATGGAAGGTGGTAACATCTTTGAACCTGTCATCCCACCACAACAAAACCCACCACTAGAACCCCTTAGGCCCCGAACCTTAGGAGAGTATTCCCGACCTAGCCACCAAGGCTACCGAAACACCATTGAGCTCACCGGAGCCAATGTGACCCCCTTGCGATCCGACACCATCCGGTTGGTGCAAAGCGGATGTGCATTCCATGGACTTCATTCCGAAGATCCAAACCAACATCTTAAGGACTTTCTCAAAATCGTAGATTCCATAGACCTAGGTGTTGAAACTAGAGAGACTACCCGTTTACGCCTATTCCAATTCTCTCTACGGGATCAAGCTAGTCAATGGCTTGAGCGTTTACCCGCGGGATCCATCACCACATGGGATGATCTCACCACTCGTTTCCTTGCTCAATTTTTCCCACCGGGGAGAACTACTAAGCTTAGAAATGACATCTTGATGTTCCAACAACGTCAAAATGAATCTCTTTATGAAGCATGAACTCGTTTCAAGGACTTATTCCAAAAAGTCCCTCATCATGGCATAGATCTTTGGTTCCAAGTCCAAATTTTTTATGACCATATCGACATCTCCACGAGGCGAGCCATTGACCAATCGGCCGGTGGTAAGCTACGTGATCTAAGTGCGGAACAATCATGGGAACTCATAGAAGATCTTGCTCTCTATGACAACGAAAGTTGGAACGATCCCCGTGACTTGAACAAAACGGTCAAGGCAATATCTTTGCCTTCGAACAATTCTAGCACTCCCGACCGTAGGATCATGGAACTTGAGGACCAAGTCAAGTTTCTCATGAAATCTTACGATGCTCCTAAGCCTTCAAGCCAAGTGAACAAAATCACTTCTTCATGCGAATTATGTAGTGGTCCCCACGACACTCGTGATTGTGTGGAACTCCCCGGAACAGCTTTTGCGGACTACGCATCCACGCGTACCGATGAAGCGGGAGATAAGTGGTGCACTTTCAAGCCCGAGCCAAACACATACGGTGATTCATACAACCCCTCATGGAAAAATCACCCAAACCTTAGGTGGAAACAAAATCAACCCAATTCCTCCAATCCGCCTAGCCGTTACCAACCAACCGGTCCACCATCCAACCGTACTTTCAACAACAATCCTTCTAACAACTTTGGTAGTACCAACAATCTTGAAGGGTTGATGTCAAAGTTTATGGCATCTCAAGAAGCTCGCATATCTAAGTTTGAAGCCGATTTCAAACACAAGCAAAGCGAGATGACCACTAGAATTGACGCATTGTTGAAAGTTCTCAATGACCGAGAAATGGGAGCACTCCCAAGCGACACAATCAAGAATCCAAAACTAAACGTTAATTCCATATCTTCAGTTTCGTCACCCACTTCATGTCCACAATACTACTCGGTCAATCAACGAGCACGTGTTTCAAACAAAACCAAGTTCTTCAAAAAGACCAATCAAATAAAACACCCAATATAGAGTCGGTCAAAAGTATAGTTGAAACACCTCCTACGCAAGACCTTGACGATGAATTCAAGGAACTTCACCTTGAACGCCCCGTCATTGATGTCTTAGCGCGTGCTCCTTACTATAGTGCCCTCCTAGAAAAATATGAGAAGTTTAAACTAGGTAAAAATAGGACCGCCTTCGTTCAAAACAAGTTGCCTAAAAAGCTTGATGATCCGGGTATATTTGTTTTGCCTTGTAAGATAGGAAGATCCGAAGCTTTCGACACACTAGCCGATTTAGGGTCAAGCCTCAGCTTGATTCCCTTATCCTTATTCACCGCTCTTAAGCTAGGGAAGTTAGAGGAAACGGAGGTATTGATAGGGCTAGCGGATGGGAGTATTGCCCACCCGGTTGAAATGATTAAGGATGTAGTTGTTCACGTAGGAAAACTAACTATATTAGCGGATTTTCACGTCCTAGACATGGTTAGTGACACTACATGCCCATTATTGGTAGGAAGAGGATTTTTAGCAACCGCTAGCGCCATGATAGATTGTAAGGATTCTAAGATAGCGGTAGGTGAAGGAGATACTTGGTCGGTGTACGATGTAAAGAAGCATAGTTATGATTGTGATGATGAACCGACACCGCATTGGGTAGAGATGAATAGGAGACCATCTAGATACGGACCTTGGATAGAAAGGAACTTCATAGGACCTCAATGCCCATTTTATCTAGAGAAAGATTTCGTAGAAAAGACACATTCGGTAGAACAACTCATAGCTAGAGATGAAGAGCTAGACCCCTTTGAGGACCCCTTAGTCTTTAGGAAGATGATTGAGTTCTTGAGCGTAATGCCTATTAATATAGAGATGAATAAGTGGAAAAGAGAGGGAGACAAGTGTAAATGGAGGTGGGACAAGCCACCTAAAGAAGGTGATGGAACATGGCATATGAGGATGACTTTGTATGATCCGGATGGAGAAAAGTTTGAAAGGTCATACCACACTAAGGAAACCGATAGGAAATTGAAACCTAAGTTTGATCCCAAAGATGTCCTCAATGAGGAACTCACCCGAATCACGTAGTAACCCATGACCTTGAGTCTAGCTACAAGGCTCGTAAATAAAGAAAAACGCTTCTTGGGAGGCAACCCATGTTTTGTGTGATTTTATTTGTTTGTTTGTTTGTTATTTACTTCCGTATGCATGTTTTATTTTTATTGTTGGTTGATCATGTTTCTAAACTAAATAGTAGAAATACTTTACTTTGTTGTTTGGCCTAGTCTTAACTCCACCTAAAAGTATTTTTGCAAAAGATAAGTGTAAGGGGAAACCCCAAATATGTTTTTAAGAAACAACCGATCATGATTCTCCACAATATTAAATGAACATGTATATTCGTATTTGTTAGAGTCAAATGCTTGTATTGAGTCATAATGAAGTTTTGCAGGATTTTCCAGGAAGTAGGACCAAGTTTTTCCATAAATTTTCCGGAAACTTAACATAAGGATTTCTGCAGGTCAATTCTGACGGCGTCAGGGGTTTACTCTTGACGGCGTCTAGAGTTAAAAATCTGGAAATTTTACCGGTTTTGTTTTTCTAACTGAGTCTTATGGTTTTTGTGAATTATTAAGTTTTATAATCTCCAGGGAATCTGCAAACTTCATTCCACAAGCATTATATCTTATCTTGTTTTCTAGGATTTAGAAACTTATATAGAATGCCGCCGATTTTACGCGAGGTTGTCTTGTCTATTTTGTCAGGTTTCACAGGTTATGTATGACAAGAAGATGATTTATATTCTGGAAGGGAAGCTTTGATTGTTCGTTTTCTTGGAGGAAGATTTAACCTGGCCATCCTATTATCCATACCGAGCGAATCAGGGGAGTATTTGATCTCATTCTCTTTACTTTTTCACTTTTACATTCTTTACTTGAACATTGGGGACAATGTTCATCTTAAGTGTAAGGGGAGGGTAAAAAGATGATACCTTACATATGCACTTTCGCTTGAGTTTGTTTTGTTTAATGGTAGATGTGTAATAAAACTATGAGAAATACTTGTTAGTGCAATTTTAGCGCCAAATTTAAAATTTTTTACAACATTTAGGAGTGAAACTTTAGCCATAGCAAGCGTCTCATGGATAGAAGATTGTATGACTAGCACATAACCGTATATTCAGAAAAATTTTCCACCCAAGTATGTGAGGTTCGCCTTTAGATTTGATAGGAAAAGCATTCATTATTAGTGCTTATGAGTGTACCGGTAGCATTTAGATTCTAGAACTTGCGTTAGTGATGCATCCCGAGACCGCTAGTGAGACTACATTCGTGTGGTAGGATTTACTACATGATAAGAGGCATTAGGATCACCCTTGTGTTAAACCCGTATCATAATTACTTGACCATTTAAGTCATATTACTTGGCTAGTTAAGTCAACTAATTTTTCCCACACCCTTAGCGTTGTACTCATTTTTAGTACACGAAACCCCTAGTACACCCCTCCGAGCCTATCTTTTCGTTTCTAACTTTAAGCATCTTACTTAAAGGAAGAATTTGTTACACCCCACTTAAATGTACACCCAAATCGCCTTAACCTTCCGTGTATGCGCTAATTTTTAGTGCATTATTGTTATTTGTTAAACACTAAGTTAACTTTCTAATTGATTACATGGTTGCTAAGTCGAGTCATATCCTTGTACATATTGTTTTGGGACGATTGGGACTCATGGGTAAAGTATTTATTTTATGGAGTAATGGGGAAGAACATCATTTATTACCCCCATATGTACGTTAATCTTAAAAGTGCTCCAAGTGTTTTGATTTTCCTAATTCGAGTCATTAGATTAGTTTAAATGTAAAGTATGTAAAGATTCAAGTTTAAGGGGAATTCTCATCCCCTATGATGTATTATTTTGGATGGTAGGGTAAGAGTGTATGCAAAAAAAAAAAAAAAAAAAAAAAAAAAAAAAAAAAAAAAAAGAATCGAAAAATCAAGAAAAAGAAAAAAAAAATAGAAAAAGAAAAAAGAGAAAAAACATACGGACTACCATCCCTTTTTATTCTATGTTCATTTTATGTTTTTGTTATTTTTCATTTATTAGCTTAAGTCGAGTCTAGTTTTGGCTTAGCAACGCCACATTGTACATGTAATTAACTAAGATTGCCATCAGTAAAACTTCCTTTATCCAACAAAACCATGTATTTCATATCCCCACACCTAACGTTACAACCCTTTAAAAGACCTCTTTTATAGTTTATCCTAGGTGCTTACGCCATGTGGTGGAGGTTTGATCCTTTCCCAAGCCTATGGTAATCTATTTTGCTATGACAGGTAGTGAGAGATATCTTCCGTTTCCATATTGTAATTTACACTTTATTACACCCGAGAGATGTGAGTATCTAAACACTATTTGTGAGGTGCTTGTGTATGATCTCCGTGCTTGTCTATTGGTCTTTAGTGGAACGATTATTTGTTGTAATTACTTTTATATTAGTGTTAAATGACCCCTAACTTGTCTTTTGAGTAGAATAAAAGCGCATTTGCTTGAGGACAAGCAAATCTCAAGTGTAAGGGTATATGATTTAGGGGGTCATTTAAGCCCGAATCCGAATTTATTTGATCAAATATTGCCCTAAATCGTTCCTTTTGTGATTTTAGGTACTTTGGGAGAGAAATCTGGAAAAGGAAGCAATTCAGGCGTTTTTGGAGCATAAAAGTGAAGAAAACGCCAAAGTCTTAATTTTTCATGCTGGGAACAGTAGGTGACGGCGTCAAGAGCAAAATCTTGACGGCGTCAAGAGCAAATCTCATGAATTTCCATGACGACCCAGAACGGATTTGACGGCGTCACGTAGGAAGGGCGTCAAGAGTAAAAGAGTCGTGACGGCCTGGAAGTATATATGTCTTGACGGCGTCAGAAGTGGATCTAGGCAGTCCGAGGAGAGTTTTAGCGGCGAGGTGACGGCGTCACATTGTTTGTCTTGACGCCGTCAGACCTATTTTTCTATATATAGTTTTCTATTTTTCACACATAAAGAGAGAGAAGTTTTGGGAGAAACCCTAAGTACGATTTTGGTGTAAATTTACAGGTTTTTCAAGGGTTCCAACCCCTTGATACCTTGCATGATTAATCAAGATAAGTGTTCTTCTAATTCAATCAATATGTCTATGTGTTGGTTGTCTATATCTTGTTCTTGTCTTAATTCTATCATGCTAGGCTAGATCTATCTTGTGTTTGCTTAGATCTAATGAAACCTAGATATTGATTATGTGTTGATTACTTGTTTATTCTTGTTTTGGATGAATGATTTATATGTTAGGCTTAAGAAAACTGGCAGATCTCCAAATGGTAACATGCTTGAACGTCTTAAGAAACATGAACCGAGGCGCACTAGGTCTTTATTGGTTGTATTTAATGCATGACCCCCTGTTTACAATCCCTATAGTTGTGCTGGGCATGGTGTAGGAGGAGATAAGAGCTCATAGAATTGGGGAGTTATGTGTGCCACCCCATTAATGGTATTAAGGAATACGATCCGTCATCCATGCAATTATAACAAGTAATTAACGTGTAAAAGATATCTAGGGAGTAGTGAAATCTAAGTAAACACATTTTCTCCAATTACTGCTCACAACTTTAGTATAATTTAGCTTATTTTCATTTTTAGTATTTTATTTTGATTGCATTTTAGTATTGGGTTAGTTGAATAGCAACTATTTCCGCCCACTCTTCCAAAAACCCGAGATTTTACTTGCTTTCATAAAAATATAAAAACACAAAAAATAATCATCCCTCACCTTTAGAACTAGTATTTAGGCTTTCTAATCCTAGCGACACTATTCCTAAGCTGAACGATCAATCCCTCGGTACTTGTCACTATACTATACTACAACGATCAGGTACACTGCCTGGTGGGGGTTGTAAGCTTCTCGAGATCCCTCGAGAGGTAAAGCCTGTTGCGATTCCCACGCATCAACATCTCACGTATAACCATATCATCTCGGCTCGTTCGTTTAACATCTCACGTATAACCATATCATCTCGGCTCGTTCAAGTGTTTAACATCTCGTGTATAACCATATCATCTCGGCTCGTTCATTTAACATCTCACGTATAACCATATCATCTCGGCTCGTTCGTTTAACATCTCTTGCATAACCATATCATCTCGGCTCGTTCGTTTAACATCTCACGTATAACCATATCATCTCGGCTCGTTCAAGTGTTTAACATCTCATGTATAACCATATCATCTCGGCTCGTTCGTTTCACATCTCACGTATAACCATATCATCTCGCTTCGTTCATTTAACATCTCCTGCATAACCATATAATCTTGGCTCGTTCGTTTAACATCTCACGTATAACCATATCATCTCGGCTCGTTCAAGTGTTTAACATCTCCTGCATAACCATATCATCTCGGCTCGTTCGTTTAACATCTCACGTATAACCATATCATCTCGGCTCGTTCGTTTAACACGTTACGCATATCCATAACAACTCGACGCATCCATTTAACACGTTACGCATATCCATAACAACTCGACTCATCCGTTTAATGTGTTACGCCTATCCATAACAACTCGACTCATCCGTTTAACACGTTACGCATATCCATAACAACTCGACTCATCCGTTTAACGTGTTACGCCTATCCATAACAACTCGACTCATCTGTTTAACACTTTACGCATATCCATGTATAACCATATGATCTCGGCTCGTTCATTTAACATCTCACGTATAACCATATCATCTTGGCTCGTTCGTTTAACATCTCACGTATAACCATATCATCTCGGCTCGTTCAAGTGTTTAACATCTCGTGTACAACCATATGATCTCGGCTCGTTCGTTTAACATCTCACGTATAACCATATCATCTCGGCTCGTTCGTTTAACATCTCCTGCATAACCATATCATCTCGGCTCGTTCGTTTAACATCTCACGTATAACCATATCATCTCGGCTCGTTCGTTTAACACGTTACGCATATCCATAACAACTCGACGCATCCGTTTAACACGTTACGCATATCCATAACAACTCGACGCATCCGTTTAACGTGTTACGCCTATCCATAACAACTCGACTCATCCGTTTAACACGTTACGCATATCCATAACAACTCGACTCATCCGTTTAACGTGTTACGCCTATCCGTAACAACTCGACTCATTTGTTTAACACTTTACGCATATCCATGTATAACCATATGATCTCGGCTCGTTCGTTTAACATCTCACGAATAACCATATCATCTTGGCTCGTTCGTTTAACATCTCACGTATAACCATATCATCTCGGCTCGTTCAAGTGTTTAACATCTCGTGTACAACCATATCATCTCGGCTCGTTCGTTTAACATCTCACGTATAACCATATCATCTCGGCTCGTTCGTTTAACATCTCCTGCATAACCATATCATCTCGGCTCGTTCGTTTAACATCTCACGTATAACCATATCATCTCGGCTCGTTCAAGTGTTTAACATCTCATGTATAACCATATCATCTCGGCTCGTTCGTTTAACATCTCACGTATAACCATATCATCTCGGCTCGCTCGTTTAACATCTCCTGCATAACCATATCATCTCGGCTCGTTCGTTTAACATCTCACGTATAACCATATCATCTCGGCTCGTTCAAGTGTTTAACATCTCCTGCATAACCATATCATCTCGGCTCGTTCAAGTGTTTAACATCTCATGTATAACCATATCATCTCGTCTCGTTCGTTTAACATATCATGTCGGCTCGTTCGTTTAACATCTCACGTATAACCATATCATCTTGGCTCGTTCGTCTAACATCTCACGTATAACCATATCATCTCGGCTCGTTCGTTTAACATCTCACGTATAACCATATCATCTCGGCTCGTTCGTTTAACATCTCACGTATAACCATATTATCTCGGCTCGTTCGTTTAACATCTCACGTATAACCATATCATCTCGGCTCGTTCGTTTAACATTACACACTAACCAAGGACCTATCAAAAATAATTTTAAATGATTTAAAAAGTGATGTAAATAATTTTAAAAAGTCTTAAGTTAAATAAAGATGATTTTAAATTTTTAAATGATATAAATTATTTTAAAAAGTGATGTGAATAATTTTAAAAAATGATGTAAATAATTTTAAAAA
Source organism: Artemisia argyi (assembly GCA_030686995.1). Lineage (NCBI taxonomy): Eukaryota > Viridiplantae > Streptophyta > Magnoliopsida > Asterales > Asteraceae > Artemisia > Artemisia argyi. The sequence goes on along the minus strand of CM060677.1, from coordinate 156,841,239 downwards.
GATTTAAATTAATTAAAGATGATTTAGAAAAAAATTATTTAAATTTAAATGATTTAATTAATATTGATTTAAGTTAATTAACATGGTATAAAATAATTTTTTTTTATCAAAAATACTTTCGGCGGGGACATGTCCCCGCTAAAAGTTTTCACCAAAATTTTTGATTTTCCCTCGGTGCATTTACTTTATCCCGCCAAATCTTTTGGCGATTGGTAAATACTTTCGGCGGGGACATGCCCCCGCTAAAAGTTTTCATCAAAATTTTTGATTTTCCCTCGGTGCTTTTACTTTATCCCGCCAAACCTTTTGGCGATTGGTAAAAACTTTCGGCGGGGACATGTCCCCGCCAAAAGTGTGACCTCAATTATTAACAGATGCAGATCTAGTAGTCAACACTTACAAAAAATAAAAAAAACAAACACACCTTTGCTCTCTTCTGCTTCTCTCGATCTGCTGCACCACCACCACTACCATCAACACCACCACACCACTACACCACAGCGCCACCACTACACCACCACTACTTCATTGCACCAGCACCACCATCTCCACCACAGCACCCCCACACTCGCACCACTCTGCACATCTCTTTTTCCCCTCTCCCGTTTAATTCTTTCTTTTTATCATCTCCTTTCTTCCTTTCTTCCTCTTGTTTACAAACCCAGGTAAATTTTTGTTAACTTTTTGATATTTGTTAATTTTTTGACATTTGTTAATTTTTGTTAATTTTTTTTAATGTTTGCTAATAGTTTATGGTTTTTGTGATTTTTTGTTAATAAGAATTGATTGCATGTGTTTTTTTGTATTTTTATTAGTTTTTTCATTTTTTTTTTTGTAATTTTTTTTGCAGCCGTGAACAAGCCGAGATAGCCGAGAACCACATTTGCAGCCGAGACAAAGGATGAGTCTGAATGTAACGGGGATGAGTTTGAATGTAACAGGGAGGGCAATGGGGAGTAGGATATGGGTTGTTTGGGTTATTGGTCGGTTTATATGTGTTTTTGGGTTATGGACATATTTTCGGATATTTAGATAGATTATTATGTGTTAGGATCCCCGCTAAATGGATTATGCGTATAGTTTTGGACCATTTGGGGGTAGGTTATGGATAGTTTTGTAGAAGATCATGTTTTAGGGATCACGGTTTTTGAATCGTTTGACGAATTTCTAATTTATAATATTATGTTTAGCGAATTTGAACCATTTTGTGGTGTTGTAGCATATTTTGTGATGTTGTAGCATGTTTGTGGTTGTAACACAGGTTGGGTTATTGTAGATTTTTTCCGGAAAAAATCTAGAAATTACCCATTTTGCAACAATTTGCTGCAAAATGAGTCAGTCACTTTTGGCGGGGACATGTCCTCGCCAAAAGTTTGCTACAATATCTTTGGATACAGCTTTTGGCGGGGACATGTCCCCACGGAAAGTGTGTTAATTATTATTTAAATCAAGGATTAAGGGGTTAATTACAACAACGGAAAACACTTTTGGCGGGGACATGTCCCCGCCGAAAGTAGTGCCATGCTGGCATGTTTGACCTGACCAAAATTGTCCACGCTGGCAGTGTGGGTCCCACGTGTCCCCGCCAAAAGTGGTGTCCGTCACCGCCAAAAGTTTACAGCAAAGGGGTTTTGCCGGCGTACTTTCGGCGGGGACATGTCCCCGCCAAAAGTATTGGACGGGGAGAAGTCCCCGCTGAAAGCTTCAAAATGTCCCCGGGAAAAGTAGTGACTGTTGTAGTGAAAATTCATGAGTTCGAAGACCAAACCAAACACTTCAAACTATATGCTTCTTAATCTGAGATGAGATTGATCTTGAAGGAAATGTAAGATGAATCTGAGATGGGTCTGGGAGAGAAAGTTATAGATGGTAAGCGCTTATCATAAAGTTGTGAGTTTAGGGTTACGTTCAAATGAGTACACCGGTTATTTGTATGTGTGTAATTGGATTGGACCGGGTTTAAGAATTGATTGGGTTATTTCTTTGGGCTGATTGAATTATGGGCTGGACCGCTATCACAATTGGAATGGGCTGGCGTGTTTAATAATAATCCGAAATTTTGATTAAGAGTGGTAATAATTTTTGGATTAGGACTTAGGAGTGGTACTTTGGACTTCATAATTTTTACGGGGATGCTAATTACTTGGATAGAATTGTTATTAATTTAACAAAATGATTAAGGAGTTTTTGTACGGTGTTCTTGATTTGAAGTTGAAGTGATGTTTCATAGGTGTACTTATTTATCTTTGAGATATGTTGGTGGTCTCAGATAACTTGTCTAGGCGTCTATGAATTGTGCATCTCATACTTTTAGTTACGTTATAGTATTCAGTATAAGTTCTAAGTCAAAATTATCTTTCGTACAAGCATTAAGTCACAAAGCTGGTGTGTTTATTTCTTTTTCAAGTTGGTCATATCTTGTTGTCTCCATTTGTGGTCATTATTAGTATCCGGTTGAATTAAAAGGAGGTTCGATTACATGTTGATATGAGAAAATTGTATTGAGAGTATTTTTTTGACATATTCTAACGCAATATGCTTAAACAATTGATTTTACGGCACGTACACAACATTATGATGATTCTGATAACTCACAACCATCAGGAGGGAGAAGTAGTGTACACGAAGATTTATCGGGTCAATGAATAAGGGATATAGGCATATACACCATTGATTTTCTGGTAGAAAGACGGGTATTATTGTTTCATCTTCCGTGATTGGTTGATTGAGGGAACTACGCTTAATCAGGAACAGAAAAGGTACCAATAATTCGTACATCAGGACTTTTATTGAAGAACTTAATCCTTACGGAAGAAGAAATGTATATTTCGGAGACGCACAACAGGTTCACGTGAGACAAGCCACACCAACCTTCCTTGGCCAAAATTCATGAGTTGCAAGACCAATTCAAACACTTCAAAACTATGAAGAAGAAGTATGTATTTGTAAGAGACTAATGAAGTTTATTAACTTGTAGTAGAAAAGTGAACGTGGGTAGGTGTGTTTGCTGTAAGTGTGTGTTTTAAAGATGGGGACAGTGTTTACATGGGGTGTTAAAAGTGGTAGGCGAGTACGTAATAAATATGTAAAATGCATGTGTTTTTTTGGAGTGAGCCCAGCCGTTGGATTTGTGGAGATTGGATTGGGTGATTGCGATTTGAAGAATGGGGAAACTAGGGATTGTGATCCTAGTGGGTACTTCCCTACTTTTTATGTTTGTAGCCTAAAACTTTTTTCTAACTTTTAAGATCATTTGTAATAGAGCATCTTCAAGCTACAAGATGAGGTTGTTGTGTGATTTATTATCGGAGTAATTGAAAGGTACTTAGGTTGGTGCAAGCCTGCAAGGTAATAAAGGTAACTGAAGTAATGAAAATGTACTTGGGTAGTTGGGTTATTGCAAGGTAATAAAGATGAGGTTGACCTAGAAAAGTATCGAAGATGGTTTCCTACACTAACGTGAAACCACTGATCAAAAGAGTGATAATATGGTGAAATAAATTATCAATTTTTTGATGAATCATTTTATCTATATTATTTATAAAGAGAAAATGGTCAAAAAGTCAAGAAGTGAAAAGTGAAAAACTTAAATTAATGGTTTGCCTAAATTACCCTTAATTAATGTATTTACCACTTTTTAACACCTCTAATTTAAAACTTAATCAAAACTTAAATGGAAACATGGAAACTTACATTACACGTTCAATTTTTATGTCAACTTAAAAACATGGAAAGTTAAATGAATAGTTAATAAATGAAAACATGGAAATGTAAAATTGTTTTGTCAACTTAACAATGAATACAAACGTATATAAAAAGAAACTTTTAAATACGAGTACTGGACGAGTGCTCGTGCATAAAAACGGAATTTTATAACGGCATATAGTTATAGTGATATTTTGGTTACACAAAACGTTACACAAACCACTTAACCAAAATATAATTATAATTAATTGCCACTATAAAATCCCGTTGCTATGAATGAGTACTCGTCTAGTAATATTCAAACATGAAAACGGTACTACTTCGCTTTATGATTTAACACAAACACGCCATCGAAAATTTCAGAATTAAATTTCTAAATTAAGTTTTGTGTCATACAAACTCAAAATATTTTGAGGTAAAATAAACTTAAAACTTTTCATAGTTAGATTTGGATGAAATTATCAACAAGTTAAATTTGGTTTTTGAGTATCATTATAAGATAAGCATATCTAAACATTATTACCTAAACTACTTATTAATAAGCAGCTTAGGGTGTTTGGATTAGCTTATTTCTTGAGCTTCTGAACTTTTTAATAAGCCATAAGCACAAGTTATAAAGTTTATAAGCTGAAAAAAAACTGAGCCTATGGGTTTCCTAGTTTAAAATAACCTAATAAGCCTGGAAAATAAGCTAAATCAAACACCCCTTTTAGTACTTAAATATGGACTAATGTTTTATCCCTTTTATTTTATTTTTTATGCTAACAGAACAAGAATACCTTTACATCCTCAAAATGAAGCAATGCCATGTGAATTCTGCCTGACTATAATGCGCCTTCAGGGTCCAAAGCAATCTAGAACCTTCAAACTAATTATTGTGGTTATTTTTTTCTTATTTGAATCTACTTTGGTGCTGACTTAATACACATTTTTGTTTATTATGTCCATGTAACGGCTTAACTTTCGGATATTTTGATATTTATTGATGTGTGCATAATCAATTCTCTTGTTATGTTTTTGTACATTTCTTCGTTTATCATCGTCTATTCAAGGTGTATTGTCTAATTGTTGATTGGACACCTTGTAGCATTCAGATCATTAAACTTTGTAATAAACACTTAACAGTAGTAAGTTGGTTCAACTTTTAAACCTGTTGAGTGGTCACCATATTGTCTAACAATTTTTTATCACTCATTTTCCTTATCTTGAAATAAAACATATGGAATTAGGTCAGCTTAGAAGTTATCAAATCTGTTAGTGGTTTTGGACTTGTTAGTTTTAGTAAATATATATGACTTAACCATTAATTAAACACCAACCCTGGGAATCTTGTAAAACCTAAACATTAGCTGTTAATTAGTGATCAAGTAAAACATAGACGTCAAGTCCTTTCCACTTGTTCTACTTACCTCTTTCTTGTAGTTAATTAGTTTCAATTGATATAATCACTCGTGAGTATAAGCTTTATGGATGTCGTAAAGGGACCAGACCAAAATCAACATCATAATATACCATGACATGATTTGTCAAATTGGGATCCAATTGTGAACGTAACCTGCGGCTTGAATCACACGGTGTAAAAATTCCGCACAACTCAAGACAATAGGTTGAAACACAGTTAACACTTGTGGTAGAGTGTTTGGATCAGTACATAGAAGTACTGTGAAAGATGCTCTATCTAAGACTAATGATTTATTTTATTTGGTGCTCATGGATTCAAGTTTAAATTAGAACTTCTTGTGGGACAAAAGGAGTTTAATTCAGTGCAGTTTGAAGAAGTTGAAGAAGCATTTTTAGCATGCTTATTGTTCTTGTATCTGTTGGTTTTCGACCTAAAGTTATGGTTCTTAGTTCAGCTTCTTGCTGTGTATACTTTGTTTAGTTTATTAACTTTGTTAGCTTTTCGATAAAAAGTTTGTTAGATTTTCGATAACTAGCCTCTGTTCTCTATCATAGTTTATATATATTTTGCCTTCTTAAAATAAAAAAGAGTTAGTAGTGAATAAGTATAATCTTTTCTGGTTTTGAAAATAAACTATTCTACACCGTTAAAAGTTCAAGGTAGTATGACACCCTTTTTCGCCTTTTTCAAAAAATTGTGTGTATGTGCTTTACGAAATATACAATACATTGCGAATTCGTGTGAGACAAGGGGAGTTTTGATATTTAGAAGGAGGGGGAAAAAATTGAGCAACATGCATGGCATAAATGTGTGTCAAGTTAGAAATGGGCATCTTCGGTCAAATATTTACAAATTTCCGTATAGCGGTATAGATACCAAAGGAATCGAATTGGTGAGTATACTTGTCCTATAGGATGTTCCTTTATCTGTTACAACTCTTGAAAAGAAACATCATGCACAATCACTTGAAAGAACTAATCTGTAGAAGTCAATACCACATTTCGAAGAAGTATAACAACCAAATACCACATTTCGAAGAAGTAACAATGTAGAAGGAACTAAAAGTGCATACTTGTATAAAGGAGGTTGTAAAAATGTCTAAAATCCTACCTATTGCAACACCTAATTATTGGTAAAATGTCTTATGTGGTGTGTGTGTGTGTGGGGGGGGGGGGGGGGGGGGGGGGGGGTACCCAAAGTACAAACGTCAAATACAACATATAAAAATTTCATGAGAAAGATATCAAAATGAATGACATGTGGTTTTGAAGATACAGAGAAGGTCTAAACATTAGGGATGCCAGAAAAGACTAGGAGTTTAACATCAGGTGTAACTTTTGGTGGTCATGATTCATTAAGGAATCTTGTATCTATACATCTTCACTTGTAGAACAATTTTTAAGATGAAACAGTCAAAAATTATTACGTGAACTTTGACGAACTTCATGAATATCTCCAGACAATAGGTTGAAACCAATGTTAAGTTGTCAACGTGGTTAAAAGGGTGGTACTTAAAGCAGCCGGTGTGGTCAAATGGACTATAAACAAAAGCAATGTTATATCATCACCAACATTCAATATCACACCACAAATTTTAATAAGCTATTTTCGTCATGATATAAAGCACACACATTATTATTCCCTTCGATTCTAGATAAATGTACATTTTGATAGTAAAAGTGACTCATACTTTTAAAAGTTACGTTTAAGTTTTTTAATGTTTACCAATCAAATATTTATTGAAGAAAAATTATAATTTGAAAGTATGGCATTTATTTTTAGGCAAAGTGAATAAAACGAACATTTTACAAGAACATTGGGATATTCTAATTTTCTACGGAGTAATTTGAGGTTAAAAAAGAATAATAAATAAATAAATAAATCTAGTTGGTCCTAAGTTTATATGAATGATTAGGGGTCAGTCCAACATATAACGAATCATTTTGTGTCACAATTCACAAAGCCCTATCTCTATTAACTTTTTTCATTTTTTTTCTTCCTGTTATTGATTTTGCGACACAAACGAATCAAGATGGTGAGTATACCGTTTCTTTTATACGAATTCCATCATTTATCTAAAACTATATATGATGATGATGATGATTATTTTTAACACTGCAGACTTTGCCTTGCGATGATCATGAAATAACTCCTCGCATTGCGTTCAAACCGAAGAAGCGTGTCAACACCCCTGTAGGCTTGTTGCCGGTATATATTAATTATGTTATATATATTTTCATTTATTAGTATTAATATCTTTTTGTTATATGTTATTATATATCATGATGCAAACATTGTTTTGTTATTTAGTTGCAGGAGTACCACTGTCACTATTGTCACCACATGTAAGTGTTTTTTTTTTTTTTTTTTTTTTTTTTTTTTTTTTTTTTTTTTTTTTTACATCATAAAATTTTTAAACCTCTGTGTTTTGTGCAAGAGATATTTTACGAAGTATCCAATAACACACGTGTGAATCTCTCAAATGTAAAAGTTACTCTTGCTGTACAAAAATTGGAAGTAAAATACCTTTTTATATCACTTTGTTAATATGGCAAACTTGATTAGGAATTGACGTAAACTTGATTAGGAATTGACGTATAACTCGATACCTTTAATCGCCCAAAACCCTTGTTGAAAAGCAATTTTAGGGGTGTTTGGGACCCTGATTTTCTTAGCAGTATGTTTTGTGTCATACAAACTCAAAATATTTTGAGGTAAAATAAACTTAAAACTTTTCATGGTTAGATTTGGATGAAATTATCAACAAGTTAAATTTTGGTTTTTGAGTATTATTATAAAATAAGCATATCTAAACATTACGGAGTATTATCTAAACTACTTATTAATAAGCAGCTTAGGGTGTTTTGATTAGCTTATTTCTTGAGCTTCTGAACTTTTTAATAAGCCATAAGCTCAAGTTATTAAGCTTAATTATGGGTTTCATAGTTTCAAACAACCCAATAAGCCTGGAAAATAAGCTAAATCAAACACCCCTTTTAGTACTTAAATATGGACTCATGTTTTATCCCTTTTATTTTTTTATGCTAACAGAACACGAATACCTTTACATCCTCAAAACGGATCAATGGAATGTGAGTTCTGCCGGACTATAATGCGCCTTCAGGGTCCAAAGCAAACTAGAACCTTCAAACTAAAGCTTTGATCAAGGTAGCCTTTATTATGGTATTTTTTTCTTATCTGAATCTACTTTGGTGCTCTTAAGTTGACTTAAAACATATTTTTGTTTATTATGTCCATGTAATGGCTTAACTTTTGGATATTTTGATATCTATTGATGCGTGCATAATCAATTCTCTTGTTATGTTTTTGTACATTTCTTCGTTTATTGTCGTCTATTCAAGGTGTATTGTCTAATTTCTGATTGGACACCTTGTAGCATTCAGCTAGTTAAACTTTGTAATAAACACTTAACAGTAGTAAGTTGGTTCAACTTTTAAACCTGCTGAGTGGTCACCATTTTTTATTGCTCATTTGCCTTATCTTGAAATTAAACATATGGAATTAGGTCAGCTTAGAAGTTATTGAATCTGTTATTGTTAGTTTAAGTAAATATATATGACTTAATCTTTAATTCAAAACCAACCCCGTGATCTTCCACTTATCTTATAAAACCTAAACACTAGTAGTTAAATGTGAAAGTCTAAATGAAATAGTGATTAAGGAAAACTTAGACATCAAGTTCTTTCCACTTGTTCTACTTACCTCTTTCTTGTAGTTAATTAGTTTCAGTTGATATAATCACTCACAAGTATAAGCTTTATGGATGTCGTAAAGGGACCAGACTAAAATCAACATCATAATATACCATGACATGATTTATCAAACTGGGATCCAATTATGAACCTAGCTTGTGGCTTGAATCGCACAATGTAAAACTTCTGACAACTCAAGACAATAGGTTGAAACACAGTTAACACTTGTGGCAGAGTGTTTGGATCAATAAAAGTACTGTGAAAGATGCTCTGTTCTAAGACTAATGATTATTTTATATGGTGCTCATGGATTTTAAGTTTAAATTAGAGCTTCTTGTGGGATGAAAGGAGTTCAATTCAGTGCAGTTTGAAGAAGTTGAAGCATTTTTTAGCATGCTTATTTTTCTTGCATCTGTGGGTTTTTGGCCTAAGGTTATGCTTCTTGGTTCAGCTTCTTGTTGTGTATACTTTGTTTAGTTGATTAGGTTTGTTAGCTTTTGTATGGCTAGCTTCCATTCTCTATCATAGTTTATATAGCTTTTGCCTTCTCAAAATAAAAAGAGTTGGTTGTTAACAAGTATAATCTTCTGTGGTTTCAAAAGAAACTATTCTACACCTTTAAAAGTTCAAGGTAGTATGGCACTCTTTTTCGCCTTTTTCAAAAAATTGCTTGTGCTTTACGAAATCTACAATAGATTGCGAATTCGTGTGAGACAAGGGGGGTTTTGAAATTTAGAAGAAAAAAGAGAGATTGAGCAAGACGCATGGCATAAATGTGCGTCAAGTTAGAAATAAGTGGACATCTTAGGTCAAATAATTGCAAGTTTCCATATAGATACCAAAGGAATCGAATGCGTGAGTATACTTGTCCTATAGGAGGTTCCTTTATCTGTTACAATTCTTGAAAAGATACATCATGCACAATCACTTGAAAGAACTAATCTGTAAAAGTCAAGACCACATTTCGAAGAAGTATAACAACCAAATATAACATTTCGAAGAAGTATAACAATGTAGAAGGAACTAAAAGTGCATACTCGTATAAAGGAAGTTGTAAAAATGTCTTAAAGGCAAGCGTCAAATACAACATACAGAAATTTCAAGAGAAAGATATCAAGACGAATGACATGTAGGTTTGAAGATGCACAGATGGTCTCAAACATTCGGAATGCCAGAAAAGACTAGGAGTTGAACAATTTTTAAGACGAAATAGTCAAAACTATTAAGTGAACTTTGACGAACTTCATGAATATGTCCAAATGCTGTACGCCAAAACTGCCAAAACCAGCAGTTGCTTTGTCATTCTGAATCTTCAACAGAGTTGTCCTCAGGCATCAATGTTACTAAAGTATACCAGTTTTTGCAAGGATAAGGAATCATCTTCCTCAGAGCTGTCCGAGCTACCTCTGGTGTCAAGTTATTTCTGAATTTTAAGTCATTGTTCTCAGCAGCCTGCATCAAGATACCACCTGGTACCATTAGAAAAAAAAAGTGTCATTTCAGTCCAAGGTTGAAAAGGGTGGGTTAAGTAAAGAGTCGGAAGGTCATTTTTTATACTATGGGTCAAAAGCATTTGGCATGGTTGGGCAAACCTTGATTTATGAATACTTGATGTGTAAATATGATTATGAAAATATAGTATTGAAATAATAACCAAGCCTTCTATGAACACTCAAAGATAAAAGGTTTTTTGCATTTGAATACATTTTTTTAGTTAAATTTCCGTTCTAGAGAAACCATTACCCTAATCAACCTATCGAATATTGGTGGGTTAAAAGCGACAGCTCTACAAGCAATATTAATCATTCAATCAATCACCTAAATTGATAAAATACTCACGGCAGGATGGAACTAGCACACTGGATATAAAGACAATGTTGATGTCAGATCAAATTATGAAAAGTTGGTGGACTTGTGGTTTCCGATTTATTGTTGCACTTGCACGATGTCCAGATTATAGATATATTTGGAGCAGACGTTAGAACACAAACTTACATCAAACGAAACACCAACATCCCCTGAATAGATCTTAGATTGATAGCTTGCCAATATTCGTTCATGCCACCAGCCATTCTTCTGAAGAAGCACATTTATTAAGTTATATATTTATATCACCTGATGCACATATTCAAGGACAACAAGCATAGCTAACTGTGCAGTCATTTACTTAAATAAAATGTGTTGATTTAAGTTATATATTTATATCACCTGTAAGGCAGTTTCAGATTCCCTCCTATCAATTTCAAGAGCGGCTTCAAGTTCTTCTGTCAAAGGTCCTTCATCCTGCAAGTGTTGTACTTCTTCCAATGTCGCATCTGCAGAAAAAGTAGTAGCATTATTAAGGAAAAACTACACCATTTTTTAAGAGGATAGATGGCAACAGGCGCACCAGTGATTTAGTTACTTTTGGTTCACAAGAGAACTCTACAGTTAAATCACCGCAAAAGTCACCAACATTTGAAGGCATGCTGGCAGCAGCATTTACAATAACGTCACACTCATAGATATGGTAGCAGACATAATTAGAGCAGCAGTGAATCCAAGGATCAAAATTAAGCTAAAAAGGCTTTAAAATGAAGCATATAGGCATACATCTCCAAGCTCAAATCTGAGAACTTCAAATAATTTTGTTAATAAAAGATTTTCCCACAATGCAATAAACCGATTGTACTCCGTCTGTCATAGGAAAAAATGTCATAATGTCAACCAGAAAGGTAACAAGGGGAAGAAAAAACCAATGGGTTGGTAATATGTCAAACAACATGACGTGTCAAATATATCACAGAAGTTAATTTTTCAAAAAAATCATATATTTTTTTCCAAATATTGTCCGTTTGATGTTTTGCGAGTAAAACATAATCCGAATCAGCCCATTCACAAAGAAATGGATAAAAAGTTTACCATTTCCTCATTCTTCAACAAGAGAGGGAAGCTTAGCTTAACAGATTCTTCAAAACGAAGCAATGCCATGTGACTTCTGCCGGACTATAATGCGCCTTCAGGGTCCAAAACAAACTAGAACCTTCAAACTAAAGCTTCGATCAAGGGAGCCTTTATCTCTTTTATTTATTTATTTTTTTTTATTTATTTTTTTTTCTTGTTTGAATCTACTTTGGTGCTCTTAAGTTGACTTAAAACATATTTTTGTTTATTATGTCCATGTAATGGCTTAACTTTCGGATATTTTGATATCTATTGATGCGTGCATAATCAATTCTCTTGTTATGTTTTTGTACATTTCTTCGTTTATCGTCGTCTATTCAAGGTGTATTGTCTAATTGCTGATTGGACATCTTGTATCGTTCACTTAGTTGAACTAATAAACCTGTTGAGTGGTCACCATGTGTGTTGATACAAAAGTTGGGCTTACCTTGTTTAGACTTTGCTCTCGTACCAATTAGAACTTTAGTGCTTGTGAAACCTGCGCACTAAGAAAGCAAACAACATCGTTAAGCTTATCGTGGGATTGTCTCCCACGATTAGACTCCGGCGTGAGAGTAAGTAATCGATTTTAGGGTTTAGTTGAAGAGTTAGAGATTGTGTCAACCGTACCTTTCAATGAGAATATATGATTCTATATATAGGGCGCAGAAACCGTGTAGGTATCTTGCTCCTTACTCTTCGCACTCGTGGTGCTTATCCGAGGTAAGGATATCTATTCCGTAAATAGAAGATCCTTATCCTTTAATTATGCGTTTTGGTTGGGCTTTGGGCTTCGTGAGCCCAAGCCGTTGGTATTAATGGCCCAAGTCATTTGTCATGATAGTCCACTCGTGGCGGGTTTGGGCTTAGTAATGTCTATAATTTGGGCTCGTGGCCCAACTATAGGCTATACGTCATCATGTCCCCCCAGTCTAGTGTGCGCGGCTCGTAGCCGCAGATACTAGACTAAAGAAACTAGCGGCAAGCGTGCCGGGAAAAAATTTAATACTTTCCCGCCCAAAAGAGAGGAACAATGTATCAAGTCCCAAAATATCACAAAGGGTGCTTCGAAAAACGGGGAGGCTATCCACGTGTGCCTCGAGAAAAGGGGAAAAGTGCTTGTACCGTCCACCTCCCAGCCACACGTTTGTGAGTGGGATCCACGTGGCATCCCATTTAGGGTTTCTTGGCTTCTTATATAAATCACCGCCCCTTTTCACTGTGGTTCACACAGTCAAACGTGTTTTCACCATTTGCAAAATTTTCTAAAGCTTTGTCTCTATTCGATCTTCTGTTTTCATTAGGTAATTGCGCGTGCGCAATATTTTAGCATCCCTTATTTATAAAATGGTTGCTCAGTTACATGAATTCCGCTCTAAGTTGGATGAGGATGACGTACGTCAGTTTTCTTATGACTTTTTCATTCCTCTCGACATCCATCCTGAAGCACCAGACGTGGATGCGTGTATTGCTGATTTCCCCGATGGGAAAATCGGTTTGTATACACGCTCTTTTGATTACGCGAATTATCGCGTACCCATTTCTGTCTTTTTGAGCAACGTGCTCAATCATTACCAACTCCATATCTCACAGCTGCACTGTATAGGTGCGGCTAAGATATCAAATTTTGAGATTAATTGTCGGTTATTGGCTATCAATCCGACAGTTGACCTATTCCGTGCGTTTTACCACACAACGTGGTCGCATGGATGGGTCTCTTTTGCCAAACGCGCAGGGCGCCTTCAATGCTATGAAGAGAAGGTAGATTCCTTAAGGTATTGGAGAGAGTACTTCTTTTGGGTGGATGATGTTGTGTTTCTGTCGCGCTTTGAGTTCTATACTCAAAGGTCGTTGCGGAGGGATGAGCGTCCTATCCCTGGTTCTTATAGCGCCGCGGATGCGGACATAATTGATGGTAACCGCATTCCCATTAACTCCTATCCTGAGGAGTTCTTGGTGCATATGGGGCTGAGCCGTAATTATTTTGATGGTGCGGATGAGGTTCCAACCTTCATCGATGAGAACAGCCAGGGTGGGTGCTCATCCTTTTACTGCCTCTATAATGTAAGTATTTTGCTTTTTATCCCTTGAATAACTAACTTTGCTTTGTTATGTGTCTCTTGTCTGTCGCATAAATGGATTTGTTCGCTGTCGTGAAGCTGAAAGAACCCAAACACGTAACGGTGGGGGTGCGTCCCCTGAGGATGGGTGAGTAGCCCATTTTGCAGGCTACGGAGGGGCCCCTAACTGTTTTCGGACCTGTTGAGCATCCGAACTCTCCTCCTGCAGCTGCGCTTGTTGCGCTAGTGCAGGCTGTCCCTCCTGCTGAGGAGAAGTCTTCCGTGGAGGAAGAGACGCATGTGGAGGCGTCCAATAGCGTGGAGATTTTGGAGTCCACGGAGGTCCGTAGGGAGAAGCGCAAGGGAGCGTCTTCTGGTGGTTATGTTGTCGGTACCTCCAAAAGGAGGCGCCACCTGATTGGTGAGGATGAGTCAGAAGCGCCAGATGAGATGTCTGCTACTAGCGCGTAGAGGAGTCAGGCCAGATCTCCACCACTTGTGTAAGTAGTTATAACTTTAACTTTCTTTTATTTACCGTATCCGCGTACTAAATACATCTTCTTCATTTCGTAGGGACCATGTTGCAGATGGTGATACGGCTGTTGTTGATCATGCCGCATCGCCTAAGGCTGCTGATGTGGAGAAGCCTCTGAAGGCGGCGGCGCGGATGTCTGCGCAGGAGTTGGTGGAGGAGCTTGCTGATGTTGCTGCTCGCCAGGCTGAGTTGGTCATTCAGCTAAAGGCGCGAACCGTTGTGGAGGGAGGTAGCCTTGCTCAGAGGGATGAGCAGATTGCGCAGCTCAAAGCGCAGTTGGATGAGGCTCAGGCAGAGGTGTTAGCTGCCGATGAGCGTGCCAAGAAGGCGACTGAGGAGAAGCTTGTGGTTATGGCTGAGCTGCAGCGCGAACGTGGGGAGTCGCAGCAATATAAGGCTGACCTCGCCTGGGGGGTAAAATACCTGGAGGAGAAGAAGAACGAGCTCTGCGGTCAGCTTGCTCAGTTTGGCAAGAAGGTAGAAGACTCTGTTGAGGCGCAGGAAGAGAAGCTGCGCAGACTGAGTATAGAGTATGATGAGGAGTTGTATCCTCATCTGATGTCGACCATTGCGGAGCGCAGGTACTTGTTGTACATTTCTTCTTAATTTCTGCATCTTTTATGTTTCTTTTCTAATGCCTTTGTCGTTATTTTCGCAGGTGGTTGATCATCCATGGTTTGTGCCTGGCTGCCATGGGCACATTGGAGTCCTCAGAGGTCGTGAGTGCCTTTGGGAAGGTGGTGGAGTGCGCCGTTGCTCGTGGCAAGGCGCAGGCTGTGGAAGAGTTGGCTGAGGCGCAACTGCTGAAGGTTTCCCCCTCTGAGGTTCCTGAATAAAATGTTGATGCCTACGACGAGCTTGTGCAGGCGATGGAAAAGATGAGGCTCTTTGAGCTTCCACACATTGCGCAGCTGGAGCGCGACCAAGATTATCCCATCCGAGTGATCATGCAGGGATTAACACTTGGGAGGCATATAGCAGAGAATGCAGAGGCCGAAGCTGATTTCTTCTTAAAGCCTGATGAGTCCCAACTGCAGGTTTCAGTGTTCGCGCGACCGCGTGACATCCTGAACCCCTTCACTCTTGAGGCGGAGGTGCCACTGAAGGAAGTTTTGGAGCGTCATGAAGAGAGGGCGGCCCAGAAGAAAGGTCTTAAAGGGAAGGCTACTCTCTGCGGTGTAGGTGCTGCACATCTTCCTAGGTCGGATGGCATTGCAGTTAGTATGGCGACAGTGTCACCAAAAGATGCGCTGTTGTTGAAGAAGCTTCAGGAGGCGGGAAGCTCAGCTATGCCAGAGCCTTCCACTGAGCGTATCCATAGTGTATAGATATGTATAACTCGTAGTTATAGCTTTTGTAAAAACTCGTAGTTTTTAGTAAATAAAATTATTGAACTCTTTTGTGCACATATGTTGTTTTTGTACTTAGATTTTTTCCTTGTCTTTATTACGTGAAAGACTTATCTAGAGTAATAAACGTGCAAATAATATCTTGTGTTTGAGCCCAGAATTTGTGCATTAAGTCCGTAACTTAGAAAATGTTTGCGGTCAATAACCTTAACAAACGTGCGGGTAAATGTGTAGCGTACTACGTTTATCATTTTTAGTAACCAAGTGTCTTGGTTTATTAGTTCGTTTTCACCTTGTTGTTGCGCATTTAGTGTGATATGCGTACTAAAGTCATAAGCTTGTATGAAGTTAGTGTACGAATTTAGGAGTCAATTGTTTTGAATCCATGTGGTGGAGTGCAGCGTACTGCGAATTCCACTATGTAGGAGTCAATTGTCTTGAGTCCATGTTTTGTTAAACGCGCACCGTGTGCTATAAAGTGCATCCATCGTGGGGTGTACTTAATAACTTACTCTAACGTCTTGATAGTAAGGTGTTTAACAGGGATACGTGACCCGATGTTGATGGGTTTGCAACCCTCTTACTCAACGAGTACTTTAGTAGGTTTACTCATCCTGTCTGCCCTCGTGTGGTCTTAATATGTGCATGCACGCCATGTAGGCAATAATATAAACAGAATTGAAACATAAATGAATAATGTAAGCAATAATGTTGAATCGTGTTGTGGAGTTAGCTAGACACCACAACGTTTTATTAATTTTTTGCAAGTGCAAAAAAGACAATTTCCTAAGAAAGAAAAAATAAATAAATACACCAACATTTATTGAGCGCTTACTAAAGTGCAGATGTGTCAGTGTGTGGGCCGTAGCCTAAAGGTAGCATCTCTTGAGATTGCAAATGTTCCAGGTGCGCGGTAGCTCGTGGCCTTTCATGTCGCGCACTCTGTACGCACCGTCGCCTAATGCCTCTGTGACCTCGTAAGGCCCTTCCCACTTGGGTCCGAGCTTGCCCGTGTCTTCTGCGTGGCTGGCATCGTTGGCGCGGTATACAAAGTCCCCTGGTTTGAAAGAAGTGTTTCTGACTCTTGCATCATAATACTTCTTCATCTTTGATTTAGCTTTTGCTTCGCGAATAGCCGCCCTTTCGCGTCGTTCTTCCAACAGATCTAAGTCAATACGCCGTTCATCATCGTTTGTTGTGACGTTAACTTCCGATGTACGGATTGTTGGCATTCCAATTTTTGCTGGTATAACAGCTTCTGTCCTGTAGACAAGAGAAAAAGGTGTATCGCCGTTGCTGACTTTGATTTCTGTGCGGTGGGCCCACAAAACATGCGATAATTCGTCCACCCATCTTCTTTTATGTTTGTCCAAGCGCGCCTTAATTCCTTCACCCAGGCTACGATTCGCGCGTTCAACTAATCCATTTGTTTGTGGATGTTTAACTGACGCGAAGTGCTGTGTGATGTTTAACTGCGCGCACCAATCTTTGAATGAGTTATCACAGAATTGTTTTCCGTTGTCCGAAATAATTTCCCCAGGTACGCCAAAGCGGCATACAATGTTATCCCAAACAAATCGTTTGACCTGGTTGCCTGTGATACTTGCCACTGCTTTTGCCTCGATCCATTTGGTGAAGTAGTCAATGGCGACAATGAGGAACTTGAGTCCTCCTGCCGCGACTGGAAAGTGTCCAGCAATATCAATTCCCCATTTGTGGAATGGCCATGGTGAGGTGATGGGTGTTAGCTCATGTTGTGGTCGACGCGGAATGGATCTATGGACTTGGCAGTCGTTGCATCTTCTAATCATGTCTCGCGCGTCGCGGTGCATGGTAGGCCAATAGTACCCAGATCGCAAAGTGCGTGCTACAACAGACCGTGGTCCTGAGTGCATGCTGCAAGATCCAGCGTGGATTTCTCGGAGTACGTAATCTGCCTGAAGAGGTCCGACGCACCTGAGCCATGGTTGTAGGAATGAACGTCGATATAGGATACCATCTTGAAGTTCGAACCTCTGCGCTGTGCGCCGTATCCGTCGAGCGTCCTTTTGTTCCTGGGGGAGTGTTCCCTTACTGATAAAATCCATGATGGGTGTCATCCATGTGGGATTTTCTTCCTCTATCACTGTGGACACTTCCATCTCAGAGATGGATTTGTTCTTCAAGGTTTCCACCAATACCTGTTTTGACAGGTGTGCAAAGCTTGTGGATGCAATTTTACTTAGCGCATCTGCTTTTTTGTTTTCTCCTCGTGGGATTTGTTTGATGGAAAACTTGTCAAAATTCTTGATCAAGGATTTGGCTTTATCGAGGTATTGGATCATGTGTTCTTCTTGAGCCACATACTCGCCTAACACGTGGTTAGCTACTAATCGTGAATCCACATTAGCTTCTAGGTTACGTACACCCATTTGATTTGCTATGCGTAGTCCAGCCAGCAATGCTTCATATTCTGCCTCATTGTTTGTGGCTATGAATTCAAAGCGTAGTGCGTAAGTGTGCTCTGTTCCATCTGGGCTGGTAAGGATAAGGCCTGCGCCTGATCCTTCTGCGCACGAGGATCCATCTGTAAATAGAACCCATGGTTCTTGTAATGGTACTTCAACCTTTGGTGATGGAGTATCAGCATCTGGCTTCTCGATAATGAAATCAGCCAATATCTATCCATTGATCGCGGTGCGCGGCCTATAGGAGATATTATGTTCGCTCAATAGCACACTCCACTTTTGAAGCCACCCTGATGCATCAGGCTTAGAGATAACCTGCTTGATGGGTTGGTCCGTGATTACAGCTATCGGATGCGCTTGGAAGTACCTGCACAGCCTTTTAGCTGCGAATACTAGGGCTAGGACCAGTTTCTCCATAGCTGTGTAGTTAGTCTCTGTCTTCTTGAGGGCTTTGCTTACGAAGTATATAGGTGTTTGAATAGAGTTTCTTTCTGTCAGTAGTACCGCGCTGACTGCTCCATGGGTCGCTGAGAGATACATGATTAGTTCTTCCCCTTGTCGGGGTGTGACAAGCTTTGGTAGCTCTGCTAGGTTTTGTTTCAGCTGCTGGAAAGCTTCTTCCGCTTCTGGAGTCCATCGAAAATCTCCCTTCTTTGTGCACTTCGTGAGTGTTTTAAAGAGAGGAAGTGATTTGTCCGCTGATTTGGACAAGAATCGGTTCAGCCCGGCTAATTTGCCGTTTAGTGACTGGACTTCTTTTAGTGTGCGCGGTGAAGGTAGTTCGATGACCGCTCTTGTTTTTTCTGGACAAGGTTTAATACCATCGGGTTCTATTAGGTATCCTAGAAACATGCCTTATGTTGCTCTAAAAGTGCACTTCTTAGGGTTCAACTTCATGTTTATTCTTCCCAATATTTTAAACGTCTCCTCTATGTCACGCACCAATTCCTCTTCGGTATGGCTTTTTATGACTAGGTCATCGACATAGACCTCCAAATTGCGGCCTACTTGCTTCTCGAATGCGTTGAACCGTTGGTATGTGGCTCCTGCATTTTTTAAACCAAAGGGCATTTTTGTGTAGCAATACACCCCTTGACTCGTATGGAAAGCTGTTTTTTCTTCATCCTCCTTGGCCATTTGAATTTGGTGGTATCCTTTGTACGCGTCTAAGAAGCATTTAAAGGGATACCCGCACAGGGATTCTACTTTCCAATCAATTTCTGGTAGTGGGTAGCAGTCTTGTGGACATGCTTTGTTGAGATCGGAGAAGTCCACGCACATTCTCCAGCTACCATCGCTTTTCTTTACCATCACTGGGTTGGAAAGCCAATCATGGTAATAAACCTCTCGCATGATCCCTGCGTCCACGAGCTTGTGTACTTCCTCTAGGATAGCTTTTGCGCGTTCTGGAGCTTGGCCACGTTTTTTCTGGCGTATTGGAGGGTTACCTTGTCGGATCTCGAACTTGTGTTCAGTAATGGCTCTTGGCACTCCGGTCATGTGTTTGGGTTCCCATGCAAAGATGTTTAGGTTCTTTTGCAATAATGCGCACACAGCTGCTTTGCCCTTGTCGGACAGTGATCCCCCAATTGATATCTCTTGGTCAGGATAATCTGGGTGAATTACAACTTTCAGGTTTGTCACCTTGTTCGTGTGCTGTTCTGGAGTGCGCGGAACTTCATCTGCCACAATGTTGCATTCTCTTGGAGATGCGGTAGTGTTGTAGAGGGTGACGATTCCTCCTTCTACTGGGAACTTGAGCATCCCATGTGCTGTGGATGGGACTGCGCGCATAGCTGATATCCCTGGTCTCCCAATGATGCCATTGTATGACGAGGGAGACCTGATCACCATGAAGTTCATCCAAGCCATTGTAGAATGGTATTCATTACCAATGACCACAATTATGCGTAATTGCCCCATGGGCCAAATTTTTTCACCTGTGAATCCAGTCAACGACGTCGTACATGCGGTGGATCTCGTGACCTCCCGCTTGTATCTCGATGGTGAGTGGTTCTATTACTGCGTTGTCCGCAGTGAGAGTGGGGAAAGAGATATGGTTTCCCTTGGAAAATCTTTGGCTGATTTTTGTTTCGTATTTCGCTGCCATGATTGTATCATGTATATCGTATCAGCCTTATTTTTTTGGTATCTCCTTTTTGGTCCCATTCCTTTGTCTATCTTTTCCCTCTTTGATGTTTTTAACGAGGTGGTCCATCTTTCCTTCTCTTACTAATTTATCAATTAGCTAACGTAGTTGAACGCACTCGTTAGTGGTGTGACCCTTCTGTCCATGGTATTCGCAGTATCCTCCTCCGATGCATTTTTCTTCTGGGGTTATCATGGGTGGAGGTTTTGGAAAATTTGCTCCCTCTGTCGTGAATATTTCCTTAGGGGTTTTTGTGAGTGGGACGTACTTGTCGTTATCCCTTCCACTACTTTGATTGCGGTAATTCCTGTTGCGGTTGCCACTTTGGTCATTGGATTGTCTCCTTGACTGTTCTTGTGGTTTAAAGGTTGAGTAACCTTTTTTGCTGTCTGCCGCTGCCGCTTCCTTTTGAATGAAGGATCTGGTGCGCTTTGTTAGCTCATCAAAGCTTTGGGGTACTTTATCGTTGAGCTTCCGTATCAGCTCTGGGTTATTGATCCCGTTCATGAACTCTGAGATTTTTAGTACCTCGGGGCATGCCTTGACTTGCATGCATTCATCCTTGAAGCGCTCCATGTAAGCGCTTTTGGATTCCCCTTGGCGCTGTTTTACTCTGGCTAGTTCCACAGGGTTCTATGCGCACTTCTTTCGTTGCGTGAAATTTAGGCGGAATGCTTTCCGCATCTCTTCAAACCCATTTATGCTTCGTCGTGGAAGCTTGCTGAACCATGTTCGCGCACTTCCCACTAAGGTAGAGTTAAACATATGGCACCACACAGGTTGTGGCCAATTTTCGATAGCAGCCGCTGACTCAAAAATTTTTAGGTGATCATCAGGATCACCCGTGCCATCGTATGTTTTAACATTGGTGGGCATGCGCCTTTTCTTGTCGTCTGAGAAATCGCTTATGCGTCGCGTAAACGCATCAACCTTTTGGCGACGCCAAGGAAGGGAAATAGTCCTCGTCGTACGGCGTCGGTTCTTAGATTTCCAATGTCCCGTCTCTCTGTCCTCGTTGTCCGAGGAGCTGCTTGAAGGGGAGTTGTCTCTCCTGTGGCGCTTGCGCCGTTTTCCCTCGGAGTCCGAATTTGAAGGACTTGTACTTGGGGAGTAGTGTTTCCCCAGTCTATCTTGGATTCTTCTGCTTCCTGACCTTGAGGTGCTTACGCTTGGTGAGCGTTGTCGTCTAAGTCTATCTTGTATCCTGCGGCTACCAAGACTAGCATGGACACTGGTGCGCCTCGCATTGTCTTCGTAATCCTCCGAGTATTGAGAGTTAGATGCTGTACCAAGTCTATCATGGACGTTGGTGCGCCTCTCACTGTTTCTGCGCTCATGGTGGCGCGGTGGAGATTTTTCTTGGTTAAAGTTTAGCTGATTTTGCAGGTTGCGGCTTGACCTTTTCCTTGCCTCATCTTGCATGAGACTAGTTAAAGTCTCATAATGTTGGGACACGAAATCGTTTAATGTCACCTCAGGTGCATCCTCTTCTACTGCGAGGATGTCCGTCTCCGCATGAGGTTCCCTCTCTCTATTAGGCGCTCCTGGTGGCACAGTGTTGTCTACTATGGATGCTACCTGGTGGGGAGTGGTAAAGAGAGTGCGCTGAATGTCCTCAGCGCTTGAGACTACGGTAGTAGTTCGGGTTGTCCCCAAAGGAAATTCTACCGCGGTAGGGATTGGAGTAACATTCGACTCACGATGACTAGGCGCACTGGTTGTTTCAGAGGTCGGCTTAGAAGTCGAATCTTGATGCTTCTTCCTATGTGAATCATCACGTGTCTTCTCCGGCTGCGGAGTCCGCTAGCCTGAGTTCTTGTTTTTCGGCATTCTGGTCTTGAGTTCTTAGCGTAGGGTCCCACGGATGGCGCCACTTGTTGATACAAAAGTTGGGCTTACCTTGTTTAGACTTTGCTCTCGTACCAATTAGAACTTTAGTGCTTGTGAAACCTGCGCACTAAGAAAGCAAACAACACCGTTAGGCTTATCGTGGGATTGTCTCCCACGATTAGACTCCGGCGTGAGAGTAAGTAATCGATTTTAGGATTTAGTTGAAGAGTTAGGGATTGTGTCAATCGTACCTTTCAATGAGAATATATAATTCTATATATAGGGCGCAGAAACCGTGTAGGTATCTTGCTCCTTACTCTTCGCACTCGTGGTGCTTATCCGGGGTAAGGATATCTATTCCGTAAATAGAAGATCCTTATCCTTTAATTATGCATTTTGGTTGGGCTTTGGGCTTCGTGAGCCCAAGCCGTTGGTATTAATGGCCCAAGTCATTTGTCATGATAGCCCACTCGTGGCGGGTTTGGGCTTAGTAATGTCTATAATTTGGGCTCGTGGCCCAACTATAGGCTATACGTCATCAATGTGGCCTGACTATTTTTTATTGCTCATTTGCCTTATCTTGATATAAAACATATGGAATTAGGTCAGCTTAGAAGTTATTGAATCTGTTAGTGGTTTTGGACTTGTTAGTTTAGATATAACCATTTCAAAACCAACCCCGTGATCTTCCACTTATCCTATAAAACCTAAACATTAGCAGATACATGTGAAAATCTAGATGAAGTAGCGATCAAGGAAAACTTAGACATCAAGTTCTTACCACTTGTTCTACTTTCCCTCTTTCTTGTAGGTTATTAGTTTGAATTGATATAATCACTCATGAGTGAAAGCTTTATGCATGTCATAAAGGGACCGGACCAAAATCAACATCATAATATACCATGACAAAATTTTCAAATTGAGATCCAATTGTAAACGTAACTTGCGGCTTGAATCACACCTGTAAAAATTCTGCACAACTCAGGACAATAGTTTGAAACACAGTTAACACTCGTGGGAGAGTGTTTGAATTAATTGAAGTACTGTGAAAGATGCTCTATCTAAGACTAATGATTTATTTTATTTGGTGCTTGTGGATCAAGTTTAAACTAGAGCTTCTTGTGGGACATAGAATAAGCATTAGCGTATGACTATTGCTAACCAAGCTTAAGCTTCATAAACCAGAGTCAAGTTGATTATGAAGATGATTTTACTAATCAGGAGGATGTGCAAGCAAATCACAAAATCTTTTGGCCACTTTGACTTTGACACAAGACTTCATTGTTTAAGATGATTAGATGAATATTACTAGCAAGTGTAAGTAACAGTGTCACAACTCACAGTACCTGAATGGCTGAATATTTCTGAATTGTGGCTATTGTGCACAACATAATTTGCTAACATAGCAAGTCTCAAACAGGGGATTTTACCAAACTAATGCCCATAAATACTCAAAACTTCCTAAACCAACAAAAAAACATACATGACCTTAGAATCAGATTGGTGACACATATGTGACCTTAAAATCATCATATTGTGGCTATTGTACACAACATAATTTGCTAAAATAGCAAGTCTCCAACAAGGGATTTTACCAAACTAATGCCCACAAATACTCAAAACTTCCTAAACCAACAAAAAAAACATACATGACCATAGAATCAGATTGGTGACACATATGTGCTCACTTCTAGAACCAAACTACCCGGTTCTAATGCTCTTTCAACCTTAGAAACGCCTCGACACATATCATCAGTTATCTTCAGCACGCTTCGGCCAAAATGGCGTTGGATCTTGGTCATCAACACATCATGCTTCTCGGATAGCAAATGTAAGACACAATATCCTGTGAAATTAAAGCACATATTTTGCTTAGAAACATTACAAATTGGAAATCTTGTCATTAAATTCTCCAGAAAGTCTCCAACTCACTTTTCTCCTTAATTTTATTCAATTCGTTTATTGTTTTCTTTTTTTTGCAATAATTAAGAAATTTTACTTTGAATGTAAATCGTACAAAATTTAGTTTAATCACACATAGTTAATAACAAAAGAATAAAATAAAGAGAATATTATAATACCGAAAACTTTGTAGTTAAAGATGTATCTGTAATATGAATGAGGTCTCAAATAAATCAAAAAATATAACAAATAAATGAAATTTTACCTATAAATTCCAAGAACACCCATTTCAATAAAGAAGACATGGCAACGTAATCACCAAGAAAGAAGCGACACCAACCTTCCTTGGCCAAAATTCATGAGCTGCAAGACCAATTCAAACACTTCAAAACTATGAAGAAGAAGTGTGTATTTGTAAGAGACTAGTGAAATTTATTAACTAGTAGTAGAAAAGTGAATTTGGGTTGGTGTGTTTGCTGTGAGTGTGTGTTTTAAAGATGAGGATAGTGTTTAAATGGGGTGTTAAAAGTGGTAGGTGAGTACGTAATAAATGTGTAAAATGCATATGTTTTTTTGGAGTTTCCCAGGTGTTGGATTTGTGGAGATTGGATTAGGTGGTTACGATTTGAAGAATGGGGAAACTAGGGATTGTGTTCCGAGTGGGTACTTCACTACTTTGTATGTTTGTCGCCTAAAACTTTTTTCAAACTTTTAAGATCATTTGTAAAAAAGCATCTTCAAGCTAGAAGATGAGGTTGTTGTGTGATTTATTATCGGAGTAATGAAAAGGTACTTGGGTTGGTGCAAGCCTGCAAGGTAATAAAGGTACTTGAAGTAATGAAAATGTACTTGGGTAGTTGGGTTGTTGCAAGGTAATAAGATGAGGTTGACTTAGAAAAGTATCGAAGATGGTTTCCTACACTAATGTTAAACCACTAATCAAAAGAGTGATAATAGGATGAAATAAATTATCAATTTTTTGATGAATCATTTTATAATAATTAAAAATGAAAATGATACTACTTCTTATGATTTGTGCTCTAACACAAACACGTCATTGAAAATTTCAGAATTAAATTTCTAAATTAAGTTTTGTGTCATACAAACTCAAAATATTTTGAGGTAAAATAAACTTAAAATTTTTCATAGTTAGAATTGGATGAAATTATCAACAAGTTAAATTTGTTTTTTGAGTATTATTATAAGATAGGCATATCTAAACATTATTACCTAAACTACTTATTAATAATCAGCTTAGGGTATTTGGATTAGCTTATTTCTTGAGCTTCTGAACTTTTTAATAAGCCATAAGCACAAATTATTAAGCTTATAATCCCAAAAAACTGAGCGTATGGGTTTTCTAGTTTCAAATAACCCAATAAGCCTGGAAAATAAGCTAAATCAAACACCCCTTTTAGTACTTAATATGGACTTATGCTTTTTTTTTGTTTTTTTTAATACTAACAGAACAAGAATACCTTTACATCCTCAAAATGAAGCAATGCCATGTGAATTCTGCATGACTATAATGCGCCTTCAGGGTCCAAAGCAATCTAGAACCTTCAAACTAAAGCTTTGATCAAGGGAGCCTTTATTATGGTATTTTTTTTCTTATTTGAATCTACTTTGGTGCTCTTAAGTTGACTTAAAACATTTTTTTGTTTATTATGTCCATGTAATGGCTTAACTTTCGGATATTTTGATATCTATTGATTCGTGCATAATCAATTCTGTTGTTATGTTTTTGTACATTTCTTCGTTTATCGTCGTCTATTCAAGGTGTATTGTCTGATTGTTGATTGGACACCTTGTAGCATTCAGCTAGTTAAACTTTTTAATAAACACTTAACAGTAGTAAGATAGTTCAACTTTAAACCTGTTGAGTGGTCAGTGGTCACCATGTGGTCTAACTATTTTTTGTTGCTCATTTGCTTTGTCTTGAAATAAAACATGTGGAATTAGGTCAGCTTAGAAGTTATTGATTGAATCTGTTGGTTGTTTTAGATTGTTAGTTTAAGTGAATATATATGACTTAACCATTAACTCAACACCAACCCGCGATCTTCACTTATCCTGTAAAACCTAAACATTAGCAGTTAAATGTGTAATCTAAATGAAGTAATGATCAAGGAAAACATAGACGTCAAGTTCTTACCACTTGTTCTACTTACCTCTTTCTTGTAGTTAATTAGTTTCAATTGATATAATCACTCACGAGTATAAGCTTAATGGATGTCGTAAAGGGACCAGATGAAAATCAACATCATAATATATCATGACATGATTTGTCAAATTGGGATCCGATTGTGAATGTAACTTGCGGCTCAAAAAACTTCTGGACAACTCAAGACAATAATTTGAAACACAGTTAATACTTTGGCAGAGTGTTTGGATCAATAGAAGTATTGTCAAAGATGCTCTATCTAAGAATAATGGTTCATTTTATTTGGTGCTTGTGGATGTCAAGTTTAAGTTAGAGCTTCTTGTGGGATAAAAGGAGTTCAATCCAGTGCAGTTTGAAGAAGTTGAAGAAGCATTTTTTAGCATGCTTATTTTTCTTGTATCCGTGGGTTTTTGGCCTAAGGTTATGCTTTTTTAGTTGAGCTTCTTGTTGTGTATACTTTGTTTAGTTGATTAAGTTTGTTAACTTTTGGATAACTAGCTTCCATTCTCGATCATAATTTTGATTAAAAAAAAAAAAAAAAAAAAAAAAAAAAAAAAAAAAAAAAAAGAGATTGAGCAACATGCATGGCATAGATGTGTGTCAAGTTAGAAATAAGTGGGCATCTTCGGTCAAATAATTGCAAATTTCCGTATAGATACCAAAGGAATCGAATTCGTGAGTATACTTGTCCTATAGGAGGTTCCTTTATCCGTTACAACTCTTGAAAAGATACATCATGCACAATCATTTGAAAGAACTAATCTGTAGAAGTCAATATCACATTTCGAACAAGTATAACCAAATACCACATTTCAAAGAAGTATAACAATGTAGAAGGAACCAAAAGTGCATACTTGTATAAAGGAAGTTGTAAAAATGTCTAAAAGGCAAGCGTCAAATACAACATACGGAAATTTCGTGAGAAAGATATCAAGACGAATGACATGTAGTTTTGAAGATGCATAGATGGTCTCAAATATTCGGAATGCCAGAAATGACTAGGAGTTGAACAATTTTTAAGACGAAATAGTCAAAATTATTAAGTGAACTTTGACGAACTTCATGAATATGTCCAAATGCTGTACTCCAAAATTGCCAAAACCAGCAGTTATAGTTAAACCTGCAACCTCAAATTAATGGTTTGTCATGCACATTTAAAGATAAGCTTGACATTCAAATTTGTAATTTACGCCTTATAGTTCTACATAATTTTAGATACATGGAAAAACAGGTGACTGAATACGATGTTCATCAGCACTCCTGGAGACATATTAAAAAAAGGTATAGTACTATATATTACCGACCTTTTATGTGGCCCCTCTACTGAAATTTTCCAGCAAGCTTTGTCATTCTGAATCTTCAACAGAGTTGTCCGCAGGCATCAATGTTACTAAAGTATACCAGTTTTTGCAAGGATAAGGAATCATCTTCCGCAGAGCTATCCGAGCTACCTCTGGTGTCAAGTTATTTCTGAATGTTAAGTCATTGTTCTCAGCAGCCTGCATCAAGATACCACCAGGTACCATTAGAAAAAAAAAAGGTGTCATTTCAGGCCATGGTTGAAAAGGGTGGGTTAAGTAAAGAGTCGGAAGGTCATTTTTTATACTATGGGTCAAAAGCATTTGGCATGGTTGGGCAAACCTTGATTTATGAATACTTAATTGTGTAAATAACCAAGCTTTCTATGAACACTCAAAGATAAAAGGTTTTATGCATTTGAATACATTTTTTAGTTAACTTTATTACCACAACCCATTTGACCCGTTCTAGAGAATTGGTGGGTTAAAAGTGACAGCTCTACAAGCAATATTAGTCATTCAATCAATCACCTGAATTGATAAAATACTCACGGCAGGATGGAACTAGCTGTTAGCCTGTATTTGATAGCCTGTATAGTTTGTATATTATGTATTGGGCTCAAGCCCGGTTCTAGATCATTCCGTATTGATGTATATTATGTATTATTCGATGTTGCAATGCATATACAATTCACATTCCATACATGGTATCAGCAGCTAGCTATACCGATCCAATACAAACACCCTAAAACAAAACCCTAAATCTGCCGTCATATACACAAACTCTATAACCTTTTCACGTCTAGTTTATTGCTTCGTGTTTTCAGTGTGTTGGTGATTTGTGCAAAGGTCACAAATCCACACTCGTTTTGTTATCGTGGTGATTCGTGCCTAGGTCACGGTCCATATTTATCAACAAAACCCTACTAGTGTATCATCGTCCCATCAACAAAACCCTAGTTACCCATCATGACTGGATCAAACACGCCACCCGCTGTCCCTCTCTCTGAAAAGCTCTCGGCTGTCACTCACCATCATCTCCTGACACGGGTTCCTGTCAAACTTGATCTCGACAACTGGAACTACGGCGAATGGGAATTCTTCTTCGAACAACTTTGCTTTAGTTATGAAGTGGACAAGTTCATTCATGGTGTTTCTACTGGTACTTCATCAGGTTCTGTCCCTCCCTTCACACCAGACGAGCTCAAGGTGGACAAAATCGTCCTATCCTGGATTTTTACGACTCTTTCGGAGTCTCTTCAAAGAAGGTTGGTGATGGCACGCCCTAAAACAGCCAAGGACGCGTGGGACATGCTCACTGCTATCGTCAAAGACAATAAACGTTCACGAACCAATGCCTTGAAGGCGGAGTTGAGGTCCATTCGAATTGGAGACATGAGCATGGAAATGTATTTCGGGAAGCTCGAGTCAATTGCCACCATTCTCACGAGTCTCGACTCTCCCATTACGGATGAAGACTTGGTCCATTATGCTCTCGCGGGCCTAACCGATAAATACGATCAAGTGTGTGGCATCATGCACCATAAAGACACTTTTCCCGACTTCAAAACTGCTCGGTCCATGCTTATTACCGAAGAGATGCGGTTGAAATCCAAGTCTCTATCTCTTCCCGTGGATTCTTCGTCCGCGTCGCCCTTGGTACTCATGGCACAATCAGGTATGAATCATCGACCCCCTTCTCCTCAAGTTAAGTCATGGCGTCCGTGCTACAATTTTGCTAAAGGGTCGTGTAAATTTGGAACTGAATGCAAATTCGTGCATGATTCTAATGTTAAAAGTGGGGGCTCTAGTGGTAATATGTTAAAGTCTAATGACACTGATGAGTTGCTAGGAAAATTATTGGCTAAACTTGGCTTGGGAAATTCAGTGGATATTAATAAAACCACTCGACCTGTTACTAATTCTTCCAAGACCAGTGTTCAACCCGTGGCCTACCATACTACCAACTTGCCCACTGGACCTAATTATATTAGCAGCCCACCTGTTCCTCCATACATGTCGCCTCCACTGATGGCAAGTCCAATGGTTCCACCGGGCTTTTATTATCCACCCATGCACCCTTATTACTCGGTCCAACCACATATGGCCCAACAGGTTGTTTCAACTTCAACAAATAACTCTAGTGGTCCATCGGCTCCACCTGCTAAGCCTACTGATGACTCGGGTCAAGCCACTAATTTGCCGCATGCTTTCACTACCGGGACTCTCCATGATCCCGGTGCATGGAATATGGATACAGGTGCGTCAAATCATTTGAATAGTTCTGTTACTAGTTTAAGTGAAATTTTTAATGAATGCATGTTTCCGTCTATCTCGGTTGGTGACGGTCATTCTATACCCGTCACCAATACGGGGCATAGTGTTTTGCCAACTCTTTTTCGTTCTCTTCATCTAAATAATGTTCTCATTACTCCACATATTATTAAAAATTTGATTGCTGTTCGTCAATTTGTTCGTGATAATAATTGTACAATTGAATTTGATGCGTTTGGTTTTTCTGTTAAGGATTTCATGACGCGTCGGGTGCTTCTCCGATGTGATAGCATGGGAGATCTTTATCCGGTCACAGCACCATCTCCTATTCCTCAAGTTCTTCTTGTCAGTCAGCATACGTGGCACCAGCGTCTTGGACATCCAGGAAGTGATGTGTTACGTCGTCTAGTCTCTAATAATTTCATTTCGTGTAATAAGGAGAAACCTCCCGTGCTTTGTCATGCGTGTCAGCTTGGCAAACACGTAAGGCTTCCATTTATGACTTCTGCATCTGTGGTTACTTCTTCTTTTGATATTATTCACTCGGATGTGTGGACTTCACCCATTCCGAGTATGTCTGGGTTTAAATATTATGTCTTGTTTCTAGATCATTATTCGCACTTTGTTTGGGTGTATCCTTTGCTTAATAAATCTGATGTTTTGTCTAAATTTGTATTGTTTCGTAATTATGTTCATACTCAGTTTAAGTGTGAAATTCGATCATTTCAGTGTGATCATGGTGGTGAATTTGATAACCGTAACATGCATAAACTTTTTGCCGAAAATGGTATTCAATTTCGTTTTTCTTGCCCTAAAACATCCCAACAAAATGGTAAGTCTGAACGCATGGTTCGTACCATAAATAACCTTATTCGAACCTTACTTTTTCAAGCAAACCTTCCACCAATCTTTTGGGTCGAGGCTCTTAACATGGCCGTTCACTTACTTAATATCTTACCTTCCACTGCCATTAATAATAACATCCCGTATACCCGTCTTTTTGATAAAACTCCTGACTATAGCCTTTTACGTACCTTTGGGTGTTTGTGTTACCCTCACCTTTATGCTTCGCACAAACTTGAACCGCGCGCTACACCCTCCATTTTTTTAGGTTTCGCTTCTAATCACCGTGGGTATCGTTGTCTAGAATTAAACACCAACAAAATCATTATTTCACGACATGTTACCTTTGATGAAACCATTTTTCCATATGGCTCCACCAAACCTGCTTCGTCACCCTCCTACACATTTTTAGATGATATACCCGATATTACACCTCCCGCTGTGCACCCTACACCCTCAATTTCAACTCCACTACATACCACAGTCGACCAAACCGTCAACTTAGAACAAAACACCCCGCCAAATGACTCTCCTTCCTCTCCTATTACGCCTCAACCACAATCTCCAGCACAAAGCCCTTTAGCCGCGGTTCCCACTACCACTGTTCACCCACCACTTATCATTCCTGATCCTCTTGTTAACCCAAACCCTGTTTCGGTTCACCCCATGGTCACACGTTATCGTGTTGGGACTAATCGTCCCACTGAGCGTCTCAATTTGCATGTATCTTCTATCTCACCCTTACCCAAATTATATCGTGATGCGTTCAGTAATTTCAATTGGCAAAATGCTATGCGTGATGAATATCATGCACTTATTAAGAATAACACTTGGATCTTAGTACCTAGACCTACGGATGCCAACATTGTTCGGTGTATGTGGCTTTTTCGCCACAAATTTTTGGCAGATGGCACGCTTAGTCGCTACAAGGCTCGTCTTGTGGCGAATGGTAGTACACAGTTAGAGGGGGTTGATGTTGATGAGACTTTTAGTCCGGTTGTTAAACCTGGTACTATTCGGACTGTGCTTAGTTTGGCTGCTTCTCGACATTGGCCGATTCATCAGCTTGATGTCAAGAATGCCTTTTTACACGGTGATTTATCTGAGACTGTTTATATGCATCAGCCTCCAGGGTTTCGGGATTCTGTTCATCCTGACTATGTGTGTTTATTACAGAGGTCTCTTTATGGTCTAAAGCAAGCACCTAGGGCTTGGTTTCAGCGGTTTGCCGCTTTTATCACACGTATTGGCTTTCATCATAGTCGATGTGACTCTTCTTTATTTATCTACAGACAGGGGACTGATACTGCTTATTTATTACTATATGTTGATGATATTGTGCTCACTGCATCTTCTGAGACCTTGTTGCAGCAGGTTATTAGTTCTTTGCATCAGGAGTTTTCTATGACAGATCTTGGTTCACTCAGTTATTTTCTGGGTATTTCTGTCACCCGTGACTCATCTGGGATGTTCCTCTCTCAGCGTCAGTATGCTATTGAGGTTCTTGAGCGTGCACATATGTTTCATTGTAATCCTAGTCGGACTCCTGTTGACACTGAGTCTAAGTTGGGTGCTGACGGTGATCCTGTTTCAGATCCAACCTTATATCGCAGTCTTGCAGGTTCTCTACAGTATCTTACTTTTACTAGACCGGATATTTCCTATGCAGTTCAGCAGGTGTGTCTTTACATGCATGATCCTCGGGAGCCTCATTTATCTGCTCTTAAGAGGATCTTGCGCTATGTTCGTGGTACATTGGATTATGGTTTGCAGTTATTTTCATCATCTACTACAGATTTAGTTGCTTATTCAGATGCAGATTGGGCTAGTTGTCCCACTACTCGCAGGTCGACTTCCGGATACTGTGTTTTTCTCGGCAACAACTTACTATCTTGGTCCTCTAAGCGTCAGCCGACGCTTTCTCGTTCCAGTGCCGAGGCCGAATATCGTGGTGTTGCTAATGCTGTTGCTGAGACATGTTGGTTACGCAACTTGCTTCGTGAGTTACACACTCCTTTATCTACCGCTACACTTGTCTACTGTGATAATGTGAGTGCTGTATACTTGTCCTCTAATCCGGTTCAGCATCAGCGTACGAAGCATATTGAGATAGACATACATTTTGTTCGTGATCTGGTTGCTGCTGGTCAGATTCGAGTTCTTCATGTCCCTTCGCGCTACCAATATGCTGATATTTTTACTAAGGGATTGCCTTCTGCTTTGTTTGAAGAGTTTCGCTCTAGTTTGAGCGTCCGGTGTCCTCCCGCTCCAACTACGAGGGAGTGTTAGCCTGTATTTGATAGCCTGTATAGTTTGTATATTATGTATTGGGCTCAAGCCCGGTTCTAGATCATTCCGTATTGATGTATATTATGTATTATTCGATGTTGCAATGCATATACAATTCACATTCCATACACTAGCACACTGGATATAAAGACAATGTTTATGTCAGATCAAATTAGGAAAAGTTGAATCCCAGAAAGAAGAAATAAATAAATAAATAAATAAATAAATAAATAAATAATAAAAGTGGACTTGTGGTTTCTGGTTTATTTTTGCACTTGCACAATGTCAGATTATTAGATACATTTGGAGCAAACGTTAGAACGCAAACTTACATTAAAAGAAACACCAACATCCCCTTGAATAGATGCTAGATTGATAGCTTGTCAATATTCGTTCATGCCACCAGCCATTCTTCTGAAGAAGCACATTTATTAGCACCGTTTATACTTGATCGATATATTCAAGGACAACAAGCACAGCTAACTGTGTAGTCATTTACTTAAATAAAATGTGTTGATTTAAGTTATATATTTATATCACCTGTAAGGCAGTTTCAGATTCCCTCCTATCAATTTCAAGAGCGGCTTCAAGTTCTTCTGTCAAAGGTCCTTCATCCTGCAAGCGTTGTACTTCTTCCAATGTCGCATCCACCTGCAGAAAAAGTAGCAGCATTATTAAGGAAAAACTACACCACTTTTTAAGAGGATAGATGTCAACAGGCGCACCAGTAATTTAGTTACTTTTGGTTCACAAGAGAACTCTACAGTTAAATCACCGCAAAAGTCACCAACATATGAAAGCATGTTGGCAACATCATTTACAATAACGTCACATTCGTAGATCTGGTAGCAGACATAATTAGAGCAGCAGTGAATCCAAGGATCAATATTAAGCTAAAAAAGCTTTAAAATGAAGCATATAGGCATACTTACTTCTCCAAGCTCAAATCTGAGAACTTCGTATAATTTTGTTAATAAAAGATTTTTCCACAATGCAATAAACCGACTGTGCTCCGTCTGTCATAGAAAAAAATGTCACAATGTCAACCAGAGGTAACAAGTAGGAGAAGAAAAAATCAATGGGTCGGTAATATGTCAAATAACATGACGTGTCAAATATATAACAGAAGTTTATTTTTCGAAGAAAAAAAATCATATATATAATTTTTTTTCCAAATATTGTCCGTTTAATGTTTTGTGAGTAAAGCATAATCCGAATCTGCCCATTCACAAAGAAATGGATGAAAACTTTACCATTCCTCATTCTTCAACAAGAGAGGGAAGCATAGCTTAACAGTACTGGATTCTTCCACCATTGGAAAGCCATCAACCTGTCTGCAAGTAATAAATATACATTATACTTTAGTGTTGGTGTTTTGCAGCAGAATTTTGATTAGATTGGCCGGGTAGGAGGAAAAAAGGTACAAACCTGACTGTTTCAGTAGGAAAAGCATATGGCAACTGTTTAAGCTCATCACGGCTGAATTTCATAACAGGGTTAGAAGGTCTTGGAATTCCAGCCTGCAACACAAGTGGAGAGTACATTATAATTAATCATATCTCCTAGCTTCCAAGTAGAATTTGGAAAAATAAATGACATTCCACCTACCAAATATTTCAATATTAGTATTTAGTGGTATCGCGACATCAGGAACCATCTCTTTTTAGCTGTGAAAAAAGAGAGATGATTAGATCTGGTTGCAAGAGGTATTATTTCCAACTCATTTACCTATAAACAGGATTCATGTTATTTTCTGAAAATAATTGTTCATAAATTTCTATAACTTAGAAAACTAGTACTTAGCCAAATAATTTTACAGGACCAGAAGCATATACTCAAGGCCGTCTCATGAATTTTGTATGCCATACTTTTAAGTACAACGAAAATTGTTGAGTTTGTTTTAATTCTACACTATATTATATTTTTAGATATGTTACAATATCAATATAAAATTGTGCAAACGTTTTAGACTTTCGTATATCTTTTTTGCTTCATCTAGAATATTAAACAATTTATCTATAAAACATGTAAAAAAAAAATATGTGGAGCCTAGGCTATTAATCGCAGTTGAAATAGGAGGTCATGTATAATAAAAAGATGGAGTTCTAATAGTAATATTAGGAATGTACATATAATTCTTGTAAAATATAGATGTTGTTTCATAGGATTTTTTTTTCTTTATATATTTAACAATTAGGGTTGTATTTAATAGGAAAGTTGAAAAGGATTAAACAAAACGTACATATTTAATAGACCCATAACTTGTAAATAAAACAGTTTTGTTGTGGCCCCACAAACAGAATAAGGGTGTTTAAACTGTCGGTTTTTGGCTAATCGAGTTTTTCGGTTTTTTGATAAGAAAAACTACACCCAAAAACCAAACCAAAAATGAGCAAAATGGAACCAAAACACCCAAATTAATAATCAGTATATCGGTTTGGGGCCCGATAAACCAAATAGGAAAAAGTAGAGGTACAAATTATGATAGAGAACTATAAAACTAATAAATAACCAAATATAAAAGATACAATACATGCTATTTCAAATATTTGATAAACCAAACAAGAATTAACTTCGACCGTAACCTTTCAACTTGAAACTTTAATACTCTGAAGAAATTACCAACGATTTAAAAAACATTAGAAAATGATTAAAACATTCAGAGTTAAACCAAAAACCTAATTTCATTTCTGTTAAATCCAATTACCCACCTAAAATCCAAATAAACCATACAAAAATAAACTATATTAATTTGGGTTGGTTGGTGTTTGGGGTCAAACCGTTTAATGAACAATCGTAGCTAAAAAGGTATTGGATCTTCATCCTCATTCAAACGTAACCGCATTGAAAGACAATCAAAGCTATGTTTTTTATACCTTCGGTAATAACTTCATGAGCACAAAGAAAGCGTATTCTCCATCATAAACACCATTGAGTACACTTAAATCATCCCAAACTTAGTTTTTCTAATGTCTAACTGTCAGAAACTAGAGGCCCTAAAAAAAAGGGGGCCCTGTGCGGTTGAGCACCCTACACGTGCTCAAATCCTGCGTACGCTACCAACTTATTTACAATAATTAATAGTAGCAATAAACACACAATAATAATAATGTACATTATAACAAATTACAAGTCGATCGAAAGTGTTTTACCATGCGCGAACGGCGTCTGCGAGAAACGCTCGTATCCGCGGCCTATTATTTTCTTTCACATAATACGTCAGGCCATCTACGAGTTTACCGTACTCCGTACCGTAGGTTTTCCGCTTAATACCTCTTCCATGTCTAACTCAACCATGAATCTAACCTAATTCGAAAGATGATGATCGATTGACAAACAATGTATGCTAAATTAGGGCTTAGTTTAGTCTGTATTTGAGTGTGTGAATAGAGAGATATTTTTGTTTGCGTTGCATGGAAATGAATGAGTTGAGACGGGATGAGAATTTATAGGGTGAGTGAGAGTAACAGAATCCTAGCAAATCATTATTAGTTGTAACGTTTGCTAAACGACGATGTTCTTTTTTGTAGTAAATTTGCTCTTTGGCGGAAACATTTTGAATTTCAAAGTCATTTGGTATGTAGCACTATGATATGTTTGTAAAATTTTTCACCAAAAATTTATAATTATACATTTTCAAAGGATTTCCGTTACACACTCAAGCATTAACTCCAAAAATATCCTTGCGGGCATAGGGAAGAATATGGCAGTCAAAATCACTGGCTTCGAGAAAGCCGCAAGGATCCCACAAACCAAAGAAGCACCCAACCACCAAAATCTTGAAAACGATGCTTTCGATATCTTTTTGTTGGATTTGATGACCGGAGAAGATGTTGGAATTCATTCTATTTCAACCATAAAGATACCGCTTTCTCTCATGGATCAAAGGATCTGGAACTCCATTACCCAAGAAGCTGCTACAGAGTTTATAAAGTTGGCACGAGACTGCACCCACTCGGACATCGCCAAAAGGCCTGATGCAGCCACGGTTTCTTTGCGCCTTCGTTCTTAGATAATTGTCTCAAAACTTGTTCGCTTTTGCCACTTTATTTTTCTTTCATACGTATTGGTGCAGTTATCATATTGTGTCTATCATATCTAAAAGCTTTCTTGCTTTTGCCACTCTTTGACCAATTATCAATAAAATACGACCAGCATTGACCCATTTTCAATATTCATATATGCATTGTTTGAAACAGCTATCTGCACTTTTTATTGTTTCTACTAAATAGAGACAGGAATGGTGGTTCTTCTTACCTTGATACTTGACAATATAATCTTTGAATCGTCGATGGTTTTTAGTTGAACCCGAAAGTATACACTCATAGTCCATTGCTTTCGTGGGCGTTACAGTGTGTTAATTTTTATATTCAGAAGTGAGATAAAGAGATTAAGGGGGGTTTTGTATGGGCGTTTTGAAAGTGGTAATGCTTAACGGGATAAACTAAGCTTAGAACAAAACAGGCTGCTTAAGATAGTGTTTGGATGTGTTTCCACTGTTTGAACCATAGAATGGGTGGTAGAACGGGATACTTATCACTTTTATGTGTAGTAGCAACATTTAGAGATGTGCTTAACGGGTTGCATAAGATAGTGTTTAGATGTAAGCTGCTAGAGGTTGTGATAGTCAAATGAAAGTTGTTCCAAGTGTTTGGTAAATTCTTATTAGCTAAGTACTTGATGATAAAATGAATAAAATGTATATTCTTATACATTTTTGGATACTTTGGATTTCATAATATCAATTATCGAAGAATGGTCTTGGAAAAGCGGATATAGATTGTTGTATCGACCAAAGACTGTTTTAGAATGATACATTTAACAAGGTCAACATATTTACTTCCTGTTTAAAAGTTGAAGTTGGACTGACATGTTTGAGGATATCAGATTTCTCATAGACATCTTTAACTATTTAGTTCAAGTCCGAGAATTTCCCAGACCAATATATGTTAATAGTCTTTTGGGGCTTGCGCTGCCTACCTGTGGTAGCACACCGTCCTGAGATTGATATTTCTAACAAAGGTTTGAAGTCTTTGTTTCAAATCCGACTGGAAGATTCAGTGTTGAATATCTTCTGGCTTTCCGCTATCCAATTGCGGTTCCTTTCTTGCATAAGGGTAGTAATGCAATATTAGTTGTTTTCCATTTCCCGTGAATACTCAGTTTTGCTCCAACTGCATGTAGAAAAGGTTGTTAAAAACTGTTCTTTTGACCCATTACTAGTTGCATACTCGTATATGAGATTCACTTTACTCCCAAACATCATAAAGTTATAATTAGATAATCTGGTAGAAGATATACATCCAAACACAATATCTTGAAGAATATTATTATTTGATGTTAATACACAGTTTTTTCTTTTAGTTATTTTGGTCTGTTTACATGTGTCTCCTTCTTGATTTTAGCTTATGAACAAATAAGGTTGATCGTCCTATCAGTACAGCCGTATACTTTGTATTTCACATCTTCATTGTATTCCGAGTGTAGAAACATCGTAATCAAAGCCATTATAAAAAAGGGATACTTAACTTTGTATTTTTTTTTTTTTTTTTTTTGGTGAAAATAAGGCAGTGCTTGTTAGAAAGTTCATGCTTCATTTGTGGAGTCTGTACCGTTTATGAGGAGATCGTGAATTGTCCATCACGTGCTCCACCTCACCTTGAGTCTCAGAGTAACTCTACATAATCAAAATTAGCCTTGTAATTTTGAAAGTCAAAACCGAATTTTTGATACCAAAAGAATCTGCAACTACATATGATGTTTGTAAAGTCCGTCTTAGTTCAAGTAGGATGCA
Source organism: Artemisia argyi (assembly GCA_030686995.1). NCBI lineage: Eukaryota > Viridiplantae > Streptophyta > Magnoliopsida > Asterales > Asteraceae > Artemisia > Artemisia argyi. The sequence continues at coordinate 156,802,563 of CM060677.1, read as the reverse complement.
TTTGGTAAAGGTACACATGATTGCCTTGTGTTATTATTTTATATTATTATTATTTTTTTATTTTCTTTTTTTGGTAAAGGGCCTCTACCCGGTAAAATATATTACTCCAAAAAATAGTTAAGTACAAAGAAATGTGGCTGAAATACCACATTAACCTCAACCAACCGCTTGAACAACCACTATATCCTTCATGAATCATGACAGGCAATAAATGATCCAACTAGCTACATACAACTAGAAAACCAAAACAAAACCAATCATAAACTAAGACACGTCAACCTTTATGCTAATCAAAGGAAAACAACCTATCCAAGTCTAATGTCATGCATGGCAACAGCCTTTAATTGAGCTGCAGATATACCACATTCATCAAAGTAATCATCATCATCATCATTGTAGTCACATGTACCATCTTTTCATTGTTCCAAAAGACTCTTCTTGTTCCCTCCACTACCGAAATAATTAGTGCCGTTAGGATATTCCTGAACTTAATCGTCGTCGCCATCAGAAACAACCACATTACCCACCTTAGAGAATAAGTTACCCACCTTGGTTGAAGAAGTACACGTAGAGGAAGAGATACTAGGCTTAGTAGCCGTATCCTTCTCTTTCTCTTTCAATTCCACCTTTTTTTTAAAGGTTTACCATCATTATCCACAAGAATAACTTTCCCTTCAATAATCAGCTTTTCAATCTTTCCAATTTTCTCAACAATAAGAGTAGTACTTCCATTTCCACCCTTAGAAGAACTAGCAACAGCAGGTATATCAGATGCTAAAAAACTAGCGATATCGTTTTGGCAATCAAGAACCTCATCATCACTATCTTCTTCAGCTACTTTAGTTTCCTTCTTACTACCAACCTCCAAATTAGCCCCATCCTTAGGAGAAACACTTTGTAGCACAAAGAATACTATTTTTATCAGTATCGGCCATATAAAGAGCATCAAATGGGTTCGATGTAGCAATAAATGGGTTCGATGTTAGTATTCTGTAACTGTAATTGCTTTAGTAAAGGTAGCATGCAGTCCAGTTTTCGAAATAAACAACACTATGCGATAGTTTAGAGAACCGAAATATTATACACAATTGAACTTTGATCATGCACATAAGTAGTCGGTTAAATTTTGTCATAACCTTGCATATTTTGAAATAACGCATAATTATCTAAAAATATAACTACCTTGTCACTTCTTTTTAGAGTTGTGTAGCTTTTTTGTGTTTCTAAACTATGCTTTTAAATTTCAGTCTCTTGTGTAGAAGTGTTGATAAATGAAAAGCTAATACGGTGACAAGATATACACAAATAAGTTGCGATCCCATAGAAAGGATCAAAAATTAAAAAGGCTAAAAAGTGTTTCTAGCCACTAAGCTAGTGTCATGTGTCTCCCACCCACTCCCTCCTTTTTTTCTTTAATATTTTCGGTTAAAGGGCATTTTGGTCATTTTTATCCATTTTTTTTAATTCCACCTTAAATTTCAAATGCAAATAACTTTCAAACGACAAACTTTTACAAAAAACCGATTTCATCATAATTTTTAAAATTTAATCATCTTTAATTTGGTATAAATCTTTTTAATTTTTTCGAAACTTTTTTTTGACATATTCATTGGCTCATGATTTTCTTGAAAATTTTAGCATTTTCGGCTCTAATTTTGTCTAGTTTAAAGGCCGAATTTTGCGAAACTTAAAACACGAAAGTTATAGCTTCTTGGCCATTCTTTACCCAGAAATTTGAATCACTCAAATCCAATATGATATGAATGAGATATCGTATGTTAAAGATGACGTTTTACTCATATTTGTTGCATACAACGTGTTTGATGAAATGTTTAGCTTAGATTTTTAGTCTTAAAATCGAGTTAAATGCACTAATTTTTGTACAACAATGCACCTTTAGTTATTTTATTAATGTAAGATTCAAAAAGTTTTGTTTTTTCTTGTTTTTTTTTTAACTCATGAACCATATTAACTGATGAACCTTATTAACTGATTTTTAAAAAAGACATTTTGTTCATCAGTTACTTTGGTTGAACTATATTAACTGATAAACCTTATTAACTGATTTTTAAAAAAGACATGTCGCGCGTTAAAGAGTCTTATTAACTGATGAACCTTATTAACTGATGAACTTATTAAATCAGTTAATAAGGTTCATCAGCCTTATTAACTGGTTGAACTATATTAACTGATGAACTTATTAAATCAGTTAATAAGGTTCATCAGTTAAAGAGCCTTATTAACTGATGAACTTATTAAATCAGTTAATAAGGTTCATCAGCCTTATTAACTGGTTGAACTATATTAACTGATTAACTTATTAAATCAGTTAATAAGGTTCATCAGTTAAAAAAAATTTTTTGAATCTTACATTAATAAAATGATTAAAGGTGCATTGTTGTACAAAAATTAGTGAATTTAACTCGATTTTAAGACTAAAAATCTAAGCTAAACATTTCATCAAACATGTTGTGTGCAACAAATATGAGTAAAACGTCATCATTAACATACGATATCTCACTCATATCATATTGGATTTGATTGATTCAAATTTCTAGGTAAAGAATGGCCAAGAAGCTACGATTTTCATGTTTTAAATTTTTCACGATTCGGCATTTATGATGCTACAAAATAAGGTCGAAAATGTCCAAAAAATCAAGAAAATTAACACCCATTTCGTATGTAAAAAAAAGTTTCGAAATTTTTAACAAAATTTATACCAAATTAAAGAGGATTAAATTTTAAAAATTATGGTGAAATCGGTTTTTTCTAAAAGTTTGTCGTTTAAGAGATATGTGCGTTTGAAATTTGAGGTGAAAAAAGAAAAAACAAATAATTTTACTATTTTGCCCCTATCCAGATTTTTTAAATAAAATAAATGAGGGACACGTGCCAGCACCAAATTTCTTTTTAGGCTTTGCAAAATTTGGGTACTTTGCAAGGGATCTGGCATAAATAAAAAGTATGATTTTGTGAAACAACTTTTGAAAAAGTGACAAGTTATCTATATTTCAAGTAATTATCCCTAAAATAACGTTTACAAAATACTACCTCCGTCCCATATTTATTGTCCACTATTGACTATTTTAGTCTTTCTTCTTCAACTTTGACCTTAAATATTTTTGTGGGTGTTATATAATATTTGATGCAAAATATATAAATGGATTTGGTTTTACGTGTACTTTTCAATGGTATAATTTTTCATCAAGTATTATATAATAAAAATATATATATTTATGGTCAAAGTTAAACCAGTTTGACTTTGAAAATTCAAACCGGACAATAATTTTGGGACGGATGGAGTAATTGTTTATCAATCAACAAGTCACAATATGAGAAAACATTAAAATATTGACCTAAGATATAAGGAGAGCCAAGATATTATTAAGAAAGAATTATTGGCGTATGTCAACCAGTCTATAGTTACATACCACTATACAACTATACAAGTCGATAGACGAAAACAACTTGTACACAATAAACCTGATCGTAAACCTGCTTCTCAGGTAACCAAATAGGAAATCACTATTTGAATGTGATACACTACTTAAATGGGGTCAAAAATAGGAATTATAAAGATCTGGTGAACATTTTCTTTTACTCTAGATCTTCATCAGAGTCGGGATCTTTCACTTGGATATCACTCCCTGAATCAACGTTCTTGGATGAGCTGGTCCTGACTGATCAACAAGGTTGTACCTTTGAAGCTTGACTTGATCTTTCTTCTTTTCAACATGTGTTTGTTTTCGTTTCTTCCCACTGTCATTTGTATCAATCTTTCATCATCATCACCATCATCGCCCGACCTTGAACCATAACTAATCTTGCATGTGTTTTGACATGAAACCCGCGGACAACATCAAGCCTTGATCCTCCAATTGAAGCATCCATTCTGAGGCCAGAACAATTGTAGAAACAGAAATATTAGTAAAAAAGAAAAAAGGTCAGCACTGTACTCGCTATAACATGGTTTTAGGAACAATACAGTGATCATAGTGAAACTTTACAAAACACTATCTGTAACAATTAGTTAATAGTTCCACTTCCACAACATAAGAACATGGCGACACAGTTTTAAGGAAAAAATGTTCACGACTTGATATAGCTCTTCAGCTACAAAGTAACCGACTTTCTGAGCAAAATGCAAAGTTACCATTATTCTAGTGAAAAATAGACAAATTAGATGAGTGAAGCTCAAGAGAACAGTAGTCATTTGGAAAAATTCAAGGGAACGATGAAAAAGTATAACAATGTTGTTGAAGTTTTCTATATTACTCCTTGTGTCCATATGAATATGCTGATTGTAACTGATGGGTTTTCTATTCCCAACTAGATTAATACGCAGCGGAAATAATAATAATCTAGGGCAAGAAGGGAACTAAACCCTAAAGGATCTAAACCTAATTAACTAAAAGCAACTTAAAAGAAATAAATAAATAAGTAATTAAAAAGGAAAGAAGAAAATTACTAACCTTTGAGAAAATCGAATTTCTCACGGGGACCACCTTGGTCGAACTTGGAGGCGAGTACCCAAACGAGAGTACCTCTAATAGTTCACACCCACGAACCAAAGAGAAACTATTCTTTCGAACTCCTAAGGTCCCGATAAACGAAAGACTCTTATAAGGAGTAGGAATTAGAAAGATAGGAATGAGCAATTTAAAAGCCAAGGCATGTTCCTTCTATATATAAGGAAAGAAAAGGGTCTTGGTTTACCCTTTGGAGCGATGTGGGACTTTTCCCAAAAAACAACATCACATGCCTTGTTACGGCGTAACACTTAACGTGCTTATGCCGTGACTTATTCTTTGAATCATTTTCTCTTTTACGGTTAATCGAGGGCGACCCAAAAAGGACTCTACTTTTGACGATAGTCGTACCAATTAGTTATGACTTGGACATTAATTCCAACAGTCTCCCACTTGGACAATTCATCAACTATAATTGGTCTAAGTCTATTCCGATCAACTAAGCAGAGAGTGCCATCCAATGCTACTGCCGAACTCTGAATCATATCTTAGAGTCAGCCCTTAGATAAGCGATCAACTATTCCTTTGTTCTACTGATATCGTATGAACCTGAGACATGGATTTTAATCAATCTCCAGGCTCAACATTATGTTTCTCGATTTCCGATTATTTGACTATATGAGACTACTGAATTGAACACATCAATTTAGTCCCGGCTAGGCCTAGCACATTTAAGTCAATGTTTAATCATCGAGGGGCCCATTGATATCACTTTCCCTTTTAGGCGAAAGGAACAAATAAACTTTGAATACATAGAACTAGTCAACTTATCATGTCATACCTAGCATACCCTTTATAACTGGCATTTACGCACAGCGTTTGAATAAACTAAAGTATAACAGACTTGAAAACTAGATACTCGATGTATCTCCATTTTAAGAATAGAGGATATTATCATCTTAGAATTACTCGTGATCTCAATCCATGAAGTAATCTTTCTAAGTGCGGGTTTGTCCTATACTTAATTCCCATTAAGTACTCATGAGTGTTGCAGCATTCTCTATGCTATGTCTAATCTCCATAGACAATCTACTAACACTCCATGACAGTCTTAAATCAATACTTACTTCCTGTAGTATGAATGACTGAGGAGGTTCGAGTAAACTAAGTACTCAGGAAGTGGATTCTAAACATGCAAAATGAAACACAATGATAAACAACAGTAAATGGTAGCACACTTGCAAATAAACAAATCTCCATTATTTAATCACCAAATCTATTACGATTTCAATCATTGTTTATAATGTTTCAAACTCAAACTAACAACTAAAACTTTATTTTATCTTTCAATCCTATGCTCCAAGCATGTTCATCATGTTTGGACTTGGCCAATGCTTTTGTGAATGGATCAGCTAGATTATCCTCTGATCGTATGTCTTTCACAATCACGTGTCCTTCTTCTACCTTTCTTCGAACAAAATGGTATTTCCTTTCAATGTGTTTTGACTTTCCGTGATCCTTGGGTTCCTTAGTCAAGGCGACTGCACTCTCATTATCACAGAATATTTCAATGGGATCTTGTACTGTTGGAACAACTCCAAGATCTCCAATGAAATTCTTCATCCAAATAGCTTCCTTTGAAGCCTCACAAGCTGCAATATACTCAGACTCGCATGTGGAGTCTGCCACTGTATCTTGCTTTGAACTTTTCCACGTCACCGCTCCCCCATTTAGCAAAAATACCCAACCAGACTGTGAACGACTATCATCTTTATCTGTTTGGAAACTTGCATCACTATAACCAGTCACTATGAGTTCTTCTTCTCCACCATAAACTAAGAACCTGTCTTTAGTATTTCTTAAATACTTAAGAATGTTCTTTACTGTTGTCCAATGACCTTCACCAGGGTTCTGCTGCTGATGTCGACTCACCATGCTCAAAGCAAAGGAGACATCAGGCCTTGTGCACGTCATGGCATACATGATCGATCCTACAGCCGAAGCATATGGGACTCGACTCATTCTGTCCAGTTCTTCATTAGTTTTTGGACATAGATCCTTACTAATCTTTATGCCATGATGTAAGGGTAGATTCCCTTTCTTAGAATTCTCCATTTTGAATCTTTTCAAAATTTTATCTAAGTACGTGTCCTGGCTAAGTCCTATAAGACGCTTTGACCTATCTCTGTAAATCTTTATACCCAGAATATATGCTGCATCTCCCAAATCTTTCATAGAGAAACATTTCCCCAACCATTCTTTTACACTTTGTAATGTTGGGATATCGTTTCCTATGAGTAGTATATCATCCACGTATAGTACCAGGAAGACTACAATACTCCCACTGACTTTGATATATATACAGGACTCATCTTCGCTTCTAGAAAATCCAAACTGTGTGACTTTCTCATGGAAGCAGAGATTCCAGCTACGAGATGCCTGTTTAAGTCCATAAATGGCCTTTTGAAGCTTGCACACTCTTTTAGGATACTTTGCATTTTCAAAACCTTCTGGTTGTGCCATAAACACATCCTCTGTTAGTTTTCCGTTAAGGAAAGCGGTCTTGACATCCATCTGCCATATTTCATAATCATGAAACGCAGCTATGGCAAGCATTATCCTAATTGACTTTATTTTAGCTACTGGTGAGAAGGTTTCCTCATAATCAATCCCGTGGGTTTGAGTATAACCCTTCGCTACCAACCTAGCTTTATAAGTGTGTACATTCCCATCCATGTCTGTCTTCTTCTTGAAGATCCACTTACATCCCACAATCTTAAGACCGAGTGTAGTGTCAACCAAATTCCAAACCTGGTTGTCATACATAGACTGAATCTCGCTTTTCATAGCTTCCTTCCATTTAGCAGCCTCAGGGCTTGCCATCGCTTCCTTGTAGTTAGCAGGCTCATCCAACTCACTTAGTGTACTATCATTAATCTTGTCCTCTTCAATATGAAAACCATAGTAGAACTGAGGATCATGAGGAGGCTTGCTAACTCTACCACTTGTTCTGCGAATGGGTAAGGATATATCATCAGGTTCAACAGGTGTCACCACCTCTTGTTGAATGTCAGTGTTTACTATAGGTTCTTCATCGGAAGAATCTTGAATTTCTTCAAGGTCTATTTTACTCCCACTGTCCTCTTTGGATATCATTTCTCTCTCGAGGAACGTTCCTCTTCGAGCTACAAACACCACATTATCCTTGGGTCTATAAAACAAATATCCAAATGACTCTTTAGGATAACCGACGAAAAGACACTTTTCGGATCTGGCTTCTAGTTTGTCCTGAGCTTCTCGTCTAACGAAAACCTCACAACCCCAGATTTTGATGTGCCCAAGGGAAGGACGTTTTCCCTTCCACATCTCAAAAGGTGTCTTCGAAACCTTCTTAGTGGGTACAAGATTTAAGATATGGGCAGCTGTTTCTAATGCGTAACCCCAGAAGCTTATTGGAATTGTTGCTCGACACATCATAGATCGAACCATGTCTAACAGGGTTCTATTTCTCCTCTCCGCAACTCCATTTAGTTGTGGTGTTCTAGGAGGAGTTAACTGTGAAACTATACCACAGTTTTTAAGATGATCGAAAAATTCGATACTAAGGTATTCTCCTCCCCTATCGGACCGGAGCACCTTTATCTTTCTGCCCAGTTGGTTCTCTACTTCGTTTTGATACCTTTTGAATACTTCAAAAGTATCCGACTTATGTTTAATCAGATAAACATATCCATATCTACTGAAATCATCAGTAAATGTAACGTAGTAGCGGTTTCCATCTTTTGTGGTTGATCGGAATGGTCCACACACATCTGTGTGTACTAAGTCCAATAATCCTTCACCTCTTTCACATGTTCCTGTGAATGGTGATTTAGTCATCTTTCCCAATAAGCAAGGCTCGCATACATCATCCGATTTGAAGTCGAATGATTCCAACACTCCATCCTTTTGGAGTTGGGCGATGCGTTTCTTGTTTATGTGCCCAAGACGAGAATGCCACAATTTTGATTTATCAATCTCATTAGATGAACCAACATTTAAAATCACATTGCTATTATCACTAATACATTCAACAGTTTCATATATGCCTTTGCAAGGAGAAGCTTTAAATATAAAACAACCATTTGAATAAACCAAAATATCTCCATTCTCATTGTCAAATGAAAATTGATAACCATCCTTAAACAAAACATGAAATGAAATAATGTTTCTTGTCATTTCTGACGAATAACAACAATTATTTAAATTTATCCTAACTCCAGACTTTAGCATGAGCTCGTACTTTCCAATCTTCGTCACAGGTGTGATTTTCCTGTTCCCCATGACTAAGTTGAGCTCTCCATGCTTCAACTTCTTACTTTCCTTTAGACCCTGCAATACAGTGCAAATGTGAGTACCACACCCTGTATCCAAGACCCACGAATCAGAAGTTGTAGTATTGTGGAGTTCGATCATAAACATACCTGAGTGACTACCCTTTTCGACCTTTCCGTCTTTGAGGTCCTTCAGATATTTTGGGCAGCTACGCTTCCAATGTCCCTTTGTGTTGCAGTAGAAGCACACTGCTTCCTTTGGATCACTTGTCGGTGCAATATCAGATTCAGCCTTTCTCTTAGACCCATAATCGGACTTTCCTTTTGTGGCCTTTCCTTTCCAGTTGGAATGAGAAGTCTTTCTTTTCTTTGCATTATGACCAACAGTCAACACAGGAGCCGCTGAAGTAGAGGGCATATCAATCTTCTTGATCCCTTGCTCAGCGGTTTGCAACAAGCTATGGAGTTCCATTATTGAGGTCTCTTTCCCGTTCATTTGATACGAGAGCACAAACTGATTGTAATCAGCTGGCAGACCAGATAGGATTATGTTGATAGAAAGCTCAGTATCGAATACCATGTTCAGAGATCCCAATCTGTCAAAGTACCCTTTCATCTCTAAGACAAAAGCACAAATAGAGGCTCCAGGTTTTGGTTTGCAAGCCATGAGGGATTTAACAACATCAAGGCGTTCTTTGCTTGCCTTTGCCTGAAACATTTCTTTGAGCTGTTGGTTCATCTCATAAGCCCAAGTGTTCTCAAAAGTCTTTTGCAGTTCAGGGCTCATGGACGATGCCATGATGCATGACACTTTGTTTGCATCATCATAGTGCTTTCGGTGAGCTTCAATCTCTTCTTGGGTTGAATCATCATCAATTTTGGGAATTTGCTCATCGAGAACATACTCTTTGTTCTCGTACCTTAGGGTGAACCTAAGGTTTCGCATCCAGTCCATATAGTTAGGACCGGTGAGTCTTTCCCTCCCAAGAACTGAGAGTAATGAGAAGTTTGGGTTATGTGAGGGATTGGGAACGGGAGGATTGACACCATTTTCAGTAGACATCTATAAGATAAAACAGTTTTAGTTTAGCATGAATATTCCTTAATCAATTACCCAATTTTATATTAAGGCTAGGATCCATATTTTAGATTCGTTTTATGAAGAGGGTTGCCGTAATCATATCACGAAATTATTTTAGGTAGACAATGTCTTTGTCAATTTCATTCTCTATGAAATTCCTAGTTCTTTTGAGATTCATTGATTCTGATCAATGGCATGTTAATCTCGTATATGCTTATCTACAATTCATGACTGGGATGCCGAGGATCATGAATAAGACAGTGAATTTAACCATGCAAAACCCGCGTGGTACCCGGCTCGAGTCAGCCCGAGAATCGCGAGACCCACATCACCTTTCACTTATGTTCTCTTATTAATGTGCCGGTAAACCACACACGCTCCATTAATAGCCCATATGATAGATGTGCGGTTTTCATGGGTTGGCATACTATTCACATTTTCTATATATCTAAAACGGGAATTTTGTTTTAGTAGTTTCAAATAATATAACAATTATAATATATATATAAGGTTCCTTTTAAACATTTTAAACTTTTGTTCTATTTTAAACATTTTAAAATATAGGGTTCAAAATGAAACATTTTAAACTTTAGGGTTCTATTTTAAACATTTTAAAATATAAGGTTAAAAACGAAACATTTTAAACTTTAAGGTTCTATTTTAAACATTTTAAAATATAAGGTTCAAAATGTAAATTCATATTAACATTCAATGATCATAAGACAATAATATAATATACAATTATTATTTACACTTATCACATGTTAACAATTTACTTTTTAAGTGCTAATAGAATTAGGCTAAAGCTCTGATGCCACTGATGGGTTTTCTATTCCCAACTAGATTAATACGCAGCGGAAATAATAATAATCTAGGGCAAGAAGGGAACTAAACCCTAAAGGATCTAAACCTAATTAACTAAAAGCAACTTAAAAGAAATAAATAAATAAGTAATTAAAAGGGAAAGAAGAAAATTACTAACCTTTGAGAAAATCGAATTTCTCACGGGGACCACCTTGGTCGAACTTGGAGGCGAGTACCCAAACGAGAGTACCTCTAATAGTTCACACCCACGAACCAAAGAGAAACTATTCTTTCGAACTCCTAAGGTCCCGATAAACGAAAGACTCTTATAAGGAGTAGGAATTAGAAAGATAGGAATGAGCAATTTAAAAGCCAAGGCATGTTCCTTCTATATATAAGGAAAGAAAAGGGTCTTGGTTTACCCTTTGGAGCGATGTGGGACTTTTCCCAAAAAACAACATCACATGCCTTGTTACGGCGTAACACTTAACGTGCTTATGCCGTGACTTATTCTTTGAATCATTTTCTCTTTTACGGTTAATCGAGGGCGACCCAAAAAGGACTCTACTTTTGACGATAGTCGTACCAATTAGTTATGACTTGGACATTAATTCCAACAGTAACTACTGAAAAAATGCTACTCGTCAAATTTAGCAAGTTTGTTACCAAATATTCTGATCTCAAAATCTTATTGTGTTTTGCCCCTTATTAAGAGGCATGTGGCCAATTAATTATAGAGCTAAGTCAAACTCTGTATTGTATTTGACACCTTAAGCCTATATAAGACATCCTTTGGTTCATTATTTGGCATTCCTTGAAAACCTAAGCAAACACAAAAACCCTAACTCTTCCCTAGTCCTTAAAAGTTAAAACCGATCGTCCCATCCCCTAATCCCGGGTTTCGGCCAAGAACAAACAAGCACAACACCAAGAATTTCGTTGTGCGTTTCGTGATCTAGAACTAGCATTCGACGTTCTTGTGTAACGTGTAGTGTGTGCAACATTAGAGGTAATTAACTTTACTCACTAAAGGGTTTCGTGAAGATCAAGATCAAGATCCAAGATCCACAAGATTACTTGTTTTAGTAACTCAAGTAATCAAAACCTAAGAGGTTTGGTGTTCAAAAAACCCGAGAAACCGACGAGCCGAGCCGATCGAGCCGAGCCGAACCGTTCAATCCGAAACCGAAAAAAACCAAAACCGTAAAAACCCGCTTATCACGGGTCGGTTTCGGTTTTTATATTTAGATATCCGCGGTTCACCGAACCGAACCGTGTATAATATGCATGAAGGTTTTTCACTAAATATTCACATAATTGTACAAGCATCAATTATATTATTGTACTACTCTTATTGTATAACGACTTTTTTGCTCCTAATGTAAATGTTTACTAAACATCTATGTATGAAAATCGATTAATGTAATTGTAACATATAAACATCGAACAAATATTTTTTGTTAATGTGTCATGTATGTTTATTTGAACGTAATTATTTTGACGGAATAACTTTAATATGAATTTTGTCTATTCAATATTATTTAATATGCTAAAATTGCGTTTTACCTTTTAGATCATGTTATAATTCATATGGATAAAATCGTTTAAATGTCTAAAATGGTTAACTGTGAACCGAACCGTGAATAACCGCTCATTTCGGGTACCCGCATGTCCGGTTACCCGCCTAACACGGTTCGGTTTCAGGTAGTAAAATGAATTACTCGTTCCGCGATGGATTGTTTAAATCTCTTAACTAACCGAATCAAACCGCCCCGTAAACACCCCTAAGTATATTATGTGCTTTTATTCGTATACATCATACGGAATCCCTTTGGGACACTTTTCCGTTGTGTATACTCATCTATTAATTGGTAATTAATATGATTATATATGAAATCCCAACATAAGTGTCATTATAACATTTATGTGCTTCTCTCACACTTAAAAAGGTGTATGTAGAAGTATGGTAGATAAAATTTTATTTATAGTGATAAAAAAGTGTGAGTAACTATTTCTTTTGACTCATATATGTGACATATTTTGTTTACTAAATGATTATTTATAAGACCTCAAAGGTGGTGGGTTTAATAGTGTGCTAAATGAGTAAATGGTGATGTTAAACTAATGTGGAAGTGATGAGTTTGATGAACATGGTTGTGGGCCTAAAGATGGTGCAATTGCACTTGAAGATGGATTATCTATTGAAGATGTATATATTCTACTGCACCAATGATCAGGATATATATTGTATTCTTCGTTAAACTGAACTATAAATATAACAAAGCCAGATAAACTACATTGCAAAAACGATACACGCGTATTATAAAGGCATGCAACGTTTTTTTTTTTTTTTTTTTTTTTTTTTTTCACTGTCATTTTTTATTAACTTTTTAAAGTGTTACTTAAAGTGCATCCTTACGACACAAGTTAAACAGACTCTTCCTTTTCCAATTCACGAATTTCAGTCTAAAATAACATAGAAATTGGATCTTGAATGATGCGTGTTTTGTTTTATTCATTGTACTGCTATAATATATTATATATCGTCCTCTATATATATTAGTTTGAGATGTTTAAAAGATACAGTAGTATTAATTTCAATCAAAAGTTTCAAAACGTAAAGATAGAATTTTGTTAGTGACAAAATATAATGATTAAACTTTTAGGAACGTGTACGGTTTTGGTTTGTGGACAAAAATTTTAAACCGTATAGAAAATATCAAATACGAAGATACAGATATTTGTATAAAACTATAAAATGAGTTTTTATCATTACACTTCATGATTACTTTTATAAAAGATGATTAGCATGTCTAGTTTTTAAGTTTAAATAAAGAAAATGAAAGTAACACATGAAAACCAAAATATTGTATGAAAAATGCATATGAACATGTCTATGAGCAAAAAATAAGGTTAGGCACGAAAGTGGGTACCAACACATCATCTTTATTCATATTTTATTTTATGCATATGAAAGTAGGTACAAGATTCAAAAGTTGATCAGGTTACCAACCAATGTTTACGTAGTAGACTTGTTGGTCTTATTCTAATGGAATAGGTTGACTTTGATCTACTTGTTCTTTAATGACAACGACGACAAATTATACAAAAGCAAATAGTTTATAACGTCTATATCATTAATGGACCTTTTAAAGTGAATACGTACTACGTAATATTTAGGTTTTACCGACTATAGCTTATGAGTTATAGTTAAGTATTTTATAATTAACAAATTTAACAATTAGTGAACAACAAACATACCTTATTTAATATCATATTTTAATTTCAAAATGAGTGGATGTATATAATTATGGTATATACATGTTCATTAAGTGTTAATTTTCTAATTAATTATAGTATGTTTAAGTGTTTAACTATAACGTATTGCGGTTTTTAAAACATATCGAAAAAATAATTAAAGGAAATATATTATTTGAAATAATTGGAACTTTGTCGGAGTGGCAATGGCACCTCTTTAATATCTTGAAAACCTGATTGGTGGCGAACTCGAGTTTAGCGAAAACTCACACACTAAATTGTAGTAAATCTCACTCACTCAGTGCAATACTTGAGCAAGATAAAATCCTTGTTAAGTTCAATTATCATTTTAGTGTCTCTACTTCTTAATTAACGAGATAGCTACTTAGAATCAAATTATGATTAGGTTAATATTTTCGTGCTTGTACTTCCGAAAGTTTGCGTAAAAACAAAGAAAAAAATGTCATATGAACTTAAAGTTACACGAGTCACATTTAAGGTACAAATATCATGTTCCATTTCTCATACTCCTTAGTCCTTACCATGCAAAATCATCTATTTACGTATTTACTGAACACGTCCCTCCTCTTAACTTAATTGCCACCTCCATCTTTAAGTGAATGACACAAACTGTGTAGTAGTTACGTGTAAATTTCTTGACACATACATTGACACGTCATATCAACTTAAACTTTTTCTCCCTATCCTTACATCTTCCCTTTTATAGTTTCACTATCCTCATCCAATCCATTTTAGCAAACCCGGCATTGTTCACAACAAGGAGAAGGTGGCAATCAACTTCTAAAGGTTGACGAACAAGTTGATAACTGAAGAAGCATGAGTAGCAAAGAAAGTATAGGTCTTTACACTAAGAAAATTTGTACATTTGTAGGAAACGTAAAACATTTGCTTAAGAGAGCAAAAGTATCAATGAATTTTATGTTCATTAACTATAAATCAGCTCTACTATAGTAGTTCATCGACCTTTTTTTATTTAAATTTGTCAAATAATAAAGCTTCGCATGTTCATTCTAAGGCTAAGCAAAACCGCCCGCATCCCGATTCCCGGTCCGATCCTGACAAACCCGCCGGCCCGATTCCGATCCCGACTAGTAAACAGGTCGGGAGTCGGTTTGCATTTCCGGCGAACTCGGGACTCGGGTCGGGACGGGCCGGGTCGGAGCGAGGCAAAAACCGAGAAAAGACAAGCCAATCCCGACCGATACCGATACCGACTTTACCGAACACTAGCTATCGGGTCGGGACTCGGTTTAGAATTCCGGCCACAATCGGGATCGGACTTTGTCGGGCCGGGTCGAGACGGGTCGGGTTCCGGCCCGATGCTCACCCCTAGTTCATTCTATAACGCGGCTAGATGAATAGACCATAACCAGTCAAAGAAGAATGTTTTCTATATGAACACTTGGTCAACTAGGTAAACTTTTTCAAAATTGTTTATCATCGATACCTTTTAATATTTTAGTTTAATACGAAGCCTATATGTTATCTAATACTGTACTAAACCTTCTTTTTAGTTTTTCTAATCTTTAGTGAGACCTATGGTCGGATTTACATTAAAAAAAATTAAATTAAATGTCACTCATTCGCATGTAGCAAGCAAACATATTATCAACACCAATCAACGACGACTCATTTGTTAAATGCATGTCTTGTGCTTTGAATTCGCAGTGTGTTCGAAATGTGCAGCATATCACATCATCGTTATTCCTTTGATATGATATTTAAGCTGAAAATGGTTAGATTTGGTAACTTATGGGTAACTGCATAAGTTACGAAAGTAGCTGTAGTTAAACATCAGACGCTATAGTATAAATAAAATAGACGTGTTTGATATATTAAAGTAAACAACGACAAGAGTAATTTTAAAATATTATAAAGAAAAATCTTAATTGTAAGGCTGTTCACACTGGGACGGAAAAAAACGTTCGCGTGAATCGTTCGACCGATATTAACATCGATCGTTCCCAATGTGGGAAATCGATCGCCGGTCAACCAAATGCAATATCGATCGGTTTTCCAACCGATATTCCACAAAGTTTGCAAACACAAATTACCACTTTTGAAAATGAAAGTAACCGTTTGGTGCTAAAAAAAAAAAAAAAAAAAAAAAAAAAAAAAAAAAAAAAAACTTTTTTTTAAAAAACATTACCACTTTTCATCCTATAAATATCCACATCAACCTCACTTTCAAACACACAATTTCAAAACAATTCATCCAAATTCACATAAAAAAACACACAATGTCAAAGAAAAACACTCCACAATCAAAAAACCGACGATCCCGACTAACCCAAAATGCACCGACATAAATTTCTCTCGGCAAAACACCTTTGAACTAACCGGCATAACACCACCACAACAAGGGAACATACGCTTTCGTCCACAATCTTTTGAATATCCAACACAATTGCCACAAGTCAATCAAAGAGAAAACTTATTTTTCGTTCATCGTCCCTTTGTCCCACCACGACGTGTTAATCATCACGAAGAACCAAGTGAGGCGGCCTATCGTCCTAACATGGATTTCTTGCATTGTTCCCAACCGTATCAAGAACATTCTCCGATTCGGTCTACTAATCTTGATATGAATTTGGATGATTGGGCAGACTTTCATAACTATGGCTATTCGACCCAACACTATCCAAGCCAAGACCAACCGAGTCAAGATGTTTCGATGGGGCAAGGTTCGGGTCACGGTTCTTTCCACGGTTCTTTGCCCGTTGGTGACGATGAGTCTGACGAAATCGAAGCTACATCACCCGTCAAGCAAAAGAAGCCTTCGCGACGTGCCACAAAGGCGAAAGGCAAAGCCAAAGCCAAAGAACCCGAACCGGCCAAAAGAATTGAACCATGGTCTAGCAGAGAAGAGATCGTTCTTTGTAAAGCTTTCATCTTTGTTTCTGATAATGCAAAAAAAGGAAACACTATGAATCGGCACAAATTTTGGGAGAAAGTAGCAGCCTACTTTTGGAGAGAAACTGGTTCAGACCGGACAATGAATTCGATCATTTCCAAATGGAAGACTAGAATTCGTTGTCAAGTTGCGAATTTTGGTGCTATTGTTGATAATGTCAAGGGGACGCATGGAAGTGGTGAGAATGACCTTGACGATATGTCCAAAGCTCTTTTGGAGTATCGTGCGCGTTACGGTCAAGATTTCACTATGGTGGAGTGTTGGAAAGTTTTGAGGGGGCATGATAGCTGGAAGGAAGAGATACCCCTTTTCCAATCGGGCGTTCGAAAGAAAGTGAAGGGTTCAACAACTACGTCGGGGTCAACACAAGGCCCCTCGAATTTTCAAGACTTGGATGATGACGATGATGAAACAGAGGATGATACTAGAGAATCACAACCACAAGGTCGTGACAAAGCAAGGAGGAAATCATCCACCTCCTCTCATGAAACATCAAAATCATTCATGAGTGGGCTAATAGCGGATTTGTGGAAATCAAGACCGGCAAAGAAGGAAAAAGGTAAAGAGCGTGATGAGTCGTGGAAACAAATCAAGGAACGAGAGCTAGCGATCAAACAAAAAAAAATGAAATATACAGAAAAGCTCTTGCAATGCCAGGAGGAACAAAAGGAACTCTTGAGAACTACCAAACGGGATCAAGAATTGATTTTTTACAACTCGGCTATCGACCCAAATTTGCCCGAACGACAACGAGAGGAACTTATGCGAATTAAAGCGAAAATCAAGGAACGCCACAACCTAAATTACTAGTTTTTAAATAAGTGTTCGCGTGTTTAATTTTTAGTTGTTTAAGTTTTTTTTTTAATGTTTTTATTTCGTATCGTATCATTTATGTAATGTTTTTACGTTTTATTAATAAAATTTGTGTTTGTGTTAAAAAATGTTTTTTTTAGAAAAAATAAAATAATAAAATGATGCAATATGGGTTGCCACTGTGATGAGAGAGATGAATATGGGTTGAAGAGAAAGAAAGCTGAAGTGACAGCCGAAAAAATGATGCAATATGGGTTGCCACTGTGAGAAGCCTAATAGTATGTCAACAAAAATGAGTAAACTTAAAAATAAGTTTTTCATCTTGAATATCATAAAAGTAAATTTCCGTTTTTTATTACTTCGATTACTCTCCGACTTAACATATACTTTTTAAGTCAATCTATACCCGAATCTTAGAAAGGTCAGTGCAGTAACTACTAGTATTGTTATAATCTACTAGTGGGAGTGAATAACATATGAACTTGTTTTGATTAAAAAAGAATTGAAGTTTAGATGTATTAACTGCTGGTGGACGTGTATTAAAAATAACATATGGACTTTTTTGTCTTAGCTATTGTAGACGTGAATTGATGCCATTTTATCAGTCAAGAAGAATGTTTTTTATATGAACACTTGCCCAACTAGGTACAGCGTATATTATTTTTAGAGTTTTATAAAGACTCTTAGTGATACCTTTTCAATATTTTAGTTTAATAGGAAGACTATTTAGGGGTGTTTGGTAGGATGTTTTTTAGGGTGGGTAATAGTAAAGGTAATGAAAAATAATATTTAGTGATATATTATGGAATGACTCATTATCAAATAGTGGGTAATAGATTATAACACAATAAATTACAGGGAATTGTTTTTTGCACATTTTAATGTACAAGCAGTTAAAGCAAAATATCAATAATATACAAATATTTAATGCATAAAAAAAGTGTTCCAATCAATTATGAAAATATGCCAATCAATTCCCTAATACTAAACATTTTTTTCTTCTTCAGATTTTTTTCTTCTTCAGTTTTTTAACGTATAGTACGAAGGTTGGATTTATAATAGATGATACCGATCATGAGCAGTTCTGCTAGAGGTGTCAAAAGTTTCGGTTATCCTTATCACTCTTTTCGTTCACTTTTTCTAACATTTCTAGGACCAACTAATTCATTCGGCCAAGCGTTTATTCACTGACAATGTATACCTAGTCTTTAAACAAATGGCATTCTAAGTACTTGGACCTCTATACAAGTTGTTGTTCCCTTTAAATCGAATATAACTTAAGCCAAGTAAGTTAGTTCACTCTCCATGTAATCTGATATAAATTTAAATTGTTAAAAAAATTACTAAGAACAACTTAAGCAAAATATACAACAAAGTTTTCTACGTTTAACTTGTTAGAATGAATCTAAGAATATTCTTTGATTATTTGTGGAATAACAGTCAAAGTTGAATGACAAAGTATATCGATCTCCTCACTTTCTTAAAACAATCTAAAGTACATGTTTAATTATGAACTATGCTAACTCCCTGAAACGGTTCAAGGGCTTAGTTTTAGGAGGTGTAAATGCTCTCTTAAATGCTAACTCATTAGTTGTACGAGGTAACATTTACTCTATTACAACATTCTCTTTTATAGGCAAAGTCGAGGTGGATACCTTTGGGTTAAGAGTGATGTGTTAAGCATCTAACTAAGAAAGCCTATACCTTACTGCATTAAATGATTCTATTCTTAAAACACGCCCAACCATACTTTAGGGCTGAAAGGATTTGTGTGCAAACAACACAACGGCTTTCACACTTGCCTTTACGGAAATGCTGAAGGATCACACCGGTGCACACTAAACATAACAAGAAAGCGGAAATAAGAAACGAGTTACAAAATGAAATGAGAGTAACGAGAAAATGATAATATAGTGTTATTTTCATTTATGGGTTAAACGGTAATTACCAAAAGTATAATATTTATCCGGGATAAATATTAGAGGGTAACTAATGAAAAAAAGGAAAAACAATAAACCCGTAAGGGTGGTTTGTTTAGGGTCGACCAAAACCCAAAGGGAAGGGGTTTAGTCAAACACCAATACTTGTTGGACAAGTATTCTAGAACCTCCCTAGGAGCCTATAAATACAAAGGTCTCCTAAGGGATTCTCATAACGCTTCCAATATCCCTAAAATCCTCTCCCTTCCTGTTTATTGTTCATTTGATCGCACGACCAAACTAAAGGGTTTGAAACCCTTTGGTCGATCGCATTACACAAGGTGACACACTCCTGTCGACTTCCCTAAGTCGACTACTAGTCAATTTAGGTTTACCCGATTTTGTGACGACTATATAGGTTTCAGGCCTTTGGATTCTTCACCAGACTTTTTTGGGAAAGAAATGGTGGTTTATTTATTGGGTTTTTTAACCTTGGATAGGGGGTTCAGACTGGTTAGACTAAAATAGGTTATTCTTTGTCTTTTCCTGTTTGCCAAGTTGTGCTCTAGGCTGAGAAATCTCAGAAGTTTATGCCTTGGACTTAAGCACCTTCTTCGACTTCTTTACCACTGCTTGAGGTGAAATAGTTGGAGTCTTTTCAGCTTGCTTAGCCACACTAAGCATGTAATTTGTGATTTCAACTTCATTTTCAGTGATGGTGAGAGAATAGTTAGATTTACTTGAAACGAAGGGTTTAATCCCTTTTTCAGAGTCCTGAACGTACTCCTCACCAAGTAAGTGTTCTATCAGAATAGACACAAATCATGGATAGGCCATGGTCTTTCCACTTGTGCCCATTGGTATTTTTATTACCATCATTATCACCTCTACAATCCCTTTTCAAGTGTCCAGTTTTACAACAGTTCTAACAAGTCAATTTAGACCTTTTGTTAGGATGAACCATGTAGTTATCACGATGTTTACATTTGCCCTTATTGTCTTTGTACCTGGTGGAGTTTTTATGTCCGACCATATTGACAACAGACATACCAACATTATTGTTTCTCTTTGGCTTATCGATTTCCTATACCCTGAGTGATACCTTAATGCGAAATTGACTGCCTAACTTAACAAGAGCTAACTCCTCTTTCTTATGTTTCAAAGTATGCTAGATATCTTTCTAACAATGGGGGGAGTTTATCATTGACACAAGAGACTGAAACAGCCTCGTCCATGTTCATTTTGTATTATGTGAATTGACCAAGTATACGAAGAAGTTCATTTTATTGTTCCATGAGTGGCCTAGAATTGATCATCTTTTAATTATTAAAATTACACACTAGGAACTTTTTTTTCTAGAAGCATTTTGTGACATATACTTAGTTTATAAAGAGTCCCATAGTTCTTTAGCAGATTCATGGTTTCGATATGTATCAAAAAGGGAATCAGATATACCATTGAGGATCAACACACGACACACTTACTTAACGTTCTCCCATTTGCTCCTCTTTTCGATCTGTTCAATAGTTGCATCATTACAAGCATCTTCTGGAATTAGTGTGCTTAGAATACACCACACTCATGCTAGAAAGGAATAAATGCATCTTCTTTTGCCATCTCCTAAAATTCATTCCTTCAAACTTATCCAGTTTGAAGAAATTAGTTGCCATATGCTTCATTGTAGCCATCATTAATTATCACAAGATAGTTTCTTTTGATTACTGGGGTTATAACACCAGTAGGGTAAGGATAATCAAACCGGATATCTAAATGAATCGTATAATCATTTTCCAAAATAAACCATTCGACCCCATCTGTCAAGATTACACGAATATCTCTTTGAGATAGTTCAGATAGTAGTGTTCTTGATTTAGGCACAAATACAAGAACCCTTTCGCTTATAACTGTTTAGGTTTCACTATGTATATCTCATGCATGATGTTTCTGTTAGATATTGTGACTTTACCTCCTAAGGGTATTTTGGTAATATTAGTAGTAAGGGTATTTTGGTCATTTTGTTAGTAGCTTAAGAAGTATCAGGATCTTTTATGTCGGTTTGTATGTCGGTTGTTTAGCTATACATATGATTGATAATAGAACTTTGTACACTAGACTCTCTTCATAATAAAATTATTAGTTTTTGGCACCCAATGTTCTGATCTTATTTTGCTCGTGTTCTAAATTTGTGTTGCTGGTCTTTTGCCCCTATGATTATGTTCCCCTAATCCTAACAAATTGGTATCAAGAGCCACTCGATCGATTGAAGCAAGCTGCAACTGTTTTGGGTTTTCTGAATCGACATCAGCTTTTTTTTTTTGTTGATTCGTTCAATTGAAGACATCAGGTGTGGTTTTTGGTTTTGTGTTTGGTGGTTGTTGTCGATCAATCTTGGAAACATGAGGTTTGTTGTTTTGTTATTGTTCAATTGATTTTGCTTCTTCTTGTTTGATAGATCGAAGGTGTTTATTGATTGGGATTAGGGATAGTTAGAATTTGTGTATTCAATGGTTTGAATTTGTTTGGGTTCTTTTTCTGGATATTAGTTTTTTGATAAGAACCATGAGTGTTCTTGAATTTGGGGCTAATTAGATACGTGTATGAAAATTTGTGTTGGGGACTTTGGTATTGGTATACTAATGTTTGGAATAATTAGTTATGGTAGAGCTATTAGATGATTTGAATGTATGGATAGTTTTTGTGATTGGTCACTATTTTGGATTTTGATGTGATCGATTTTTGAATACTAGCCCGTGATTAGGTTATTTGGGTATTGGTAATCGTATTTAGACTGTAATTCTTATTGGATAAGTAGGTCATTGGTATTATTATCCATATCATATTTGGAGCGTTTGAATTATTAGGGCTCATTCGTCAAGTTATATATTAGCTTGAGTTTGTTTGATACGGATAATAAGTTTGAAGTTGGACCGTAATACTTATCAAATAAGTGGGACGTTAGAATTTGAATTTGGTATTTAAAATTTGAAGATCGTGTGGAAAACTAGAAGGGGGGTTGAATAGTTTACCGATTAAAATCTTTTTAACTTGTTAAGTTAGCTTTGAAACTTTCCGTTTGATCAAAGATATATGCACAAACACAATATATAACATGCAAGTAAATGAAAGAAACGATCAAACCACAACACGAGTATTTATCGTGGTTCGGCTACAAGGACTCTTTTTCCTTGCCCTACATCCACGCCCCGAGTATCCAACTCGAGAGTTTCTTTCACTAGTCAACAAGCTCCTTTCACCGGCGGAGAAAACCTTACACGTCGCTTATACTTTTACCGACACAAAGCTAAATGTCGAGTTCTTTTACAAGGGCACAACCACTCCCGTTAGTTCTTTTACTAGGGTACAACAACTCCCAACACTCTTTGTATTTTGAGGACTAAAATACACAAGTCTACACAATGCTAAGTTAACAAGTCTTGCAACGTTGTGTTGAATACTTGTTACTTTTAGTAAGCTCGTGAATCTCTTTGCTACAAAAAGAAACTTCACATATGAAATGTTAAGAGGTTAGATGAAAGAATGAATGTGTGTGTAAAATTTAATGTCAAGTGATGAGCCAAAATTCAACTTGTGGCTCAATATTTATAGCCAAAACCTTCTGCAGGTCTGGCGGATCAAGCGGACCCCTGAGGAGGGTTCCGCCCGTGTACCTCCAGGGTACCGCCGGGCTTGCAGTTGGTTTTGCAATAAATTTTTCAAACCAAACAAGGTCTTGTCTCATAACTCCTAGCAACCAAACAATGTCACATCTCATAATAACAAGTCAAATACAAAGCTTGCAAGCAACAACAAAGTTAGTCAAACACATTTTTTTCCATAAATGCAAAATGACAAAACTTGCCATAAATGTGATGTGACAATTTCTAATTTAAGAAACAAACTTGTGTTGTGTTTTATGAAATGTAAAATGTAGCAAAAGTCTAGTTTATGCAAGTCTTTAAAACTAAGATTATGTTTTACTTAGAAACAAAAGTTTACATTTGTCATTAACAAAACTTAGCGAAGATCGTAAAATATAAATAACGTTTTTAGGCGATATTTGTATTAACAATCTCCCCCTTTTTGTTGATGAAAAAACATACACTTTGTTTTTAAGTAACTCACAAAATCTTGGTTTTTAAGACTTAAAAAAAAAAAAAAAAAAAACTTGTATTAAACTTGTTTTACTTAATTTATGAAAATCATATTAAGTATTGAAAGTTCAATATATTTCTCCCCCTTTTTGTCGAAACAAAAAGTAGAGTGGCGAAGCGGAATAATGCTCATGCTCCCCCTTGGTTGATACTCCCCCTAAATGGAGTGCCAAGATGGGAAACATGGATTTTCGACCCTACAAAAAAAATGTTAGTTGGTGATATAGATAGTCAAGAATGTAGTTACCACACACATTGCAACCACAATGACAACACAAACATGATCAACCAACAATGTACTAAGGTGAGTAGAAAGAAATATCATTCCAAGTAAAATTTTGACTTTTAAAAGTCAAAAGACAATAAATGAGAAATATTCTTCTACTTCTAAACAAAAACTAAAAAAAAAATAACCAAGAAAAAAATAAAATCCTACTTTCCTAAATTGGGGCAAACGGCCTCCAAGGATTGTCTAGGATTTGTTGGGGTGGGAAAGAGCATCCAAACGTTCTATGACGTGTTGGAATGCAAAACGGGTTTCATTTTGGAATTGGTTAAGCAATGTTTTGATGGTTTCACCCATTTGCTCACAATTTGAGCAAGCATGGGGATGAATGGGTTGAAATGGGTTAGTTTTTGTTTCTTGGTTTGAGGGTTGGTTGGTTTTTGGGTCTTGGGTGGATGATGGGTTTGGTATTGAATCAAGCAATGTGCTTTGAAATTCCATTGCTTAATGGAGATGGTTTTCAACCATGTTTTGGATATCCTCATATGAGGGAAATAAAGACTCAAAGGTTTGAGGTTGAGGGTGTGGTGGATTTTGGTGATCATGGTTTTCAAAGTTTTGTTCTCTATATAGAGGACCATGGATGTCATGGTAGATGGGGTGAAACAACAATGGTGTGGGTGGATGGTACACTTGTTGTGGTGGTTGATTAAGGTTAAGATCCTCATCAAGGTCTAGAATTGACCTTGGTGATTGATTTGCAAAAGGTGGTGGTTGTGTAGGTCTTGGTGGAAGATCATTAAGATCTTGGACAAATGGGTGTGGTGATGTGGGAGGAGACCCAAAGAGTTCCATTGGCTCAATTTTGGGTAATGGTGATGGTGATGAGGTTTTGGATGGTTGAGTTGGAGCACTTGGTGGAGTTGGGTCAATAGGTGATTTAGTTGGTGGTGGAGTGAGCTCATTTGGTTCATTGGGTGATGGTGATGGAGATGCAAGGTTCAAAAAGTGTTCATTTTTTATGGGTGATGTGAATTCATCCGAGGATGAGGAGGTTAGGTTGATGGGTTGATTGGTCCATAGTGGTTTAACACTAATCCGGGCGGTTTTCCGGATGGGTCTTGATGGTTGAGAGGTGTTTGTTGACTTAGTCATGGTGAAAAATGGTTTATAAGATTCAGAAATTGTGTTGAGGAAGGTGTGATTTGATGGTGTTGAGGATGGCTTAATTTATAGTGTTGATGAATTATGGAAAGGAGTGTTTGGATTTGATGTTAGTCCATACAAAAATGGAGGTTTCAAATGATTTGGAAAACTAATTGTGGGTTGTCATGTCATGGAAGTCAATCCAATGAAAATGGTGAAGTGAGAAGACAAGTTTTGCACTAAATGCTTAGTGGTTTTGGTGGATTTGTGGTAGTAAAAATCTGAGGGATTTCAAGGATCCCTTAAAAGGGTTCCTTCCTTTATGTTTGAGGGGTCCTTGAGGTTGTTGTGGTTAAATTTGAATTTTGGCGGGAATTGGTTTTGGTTAAGTTTATGGAAGAAGGAGTATCCTATTTTGCTAAACACATTGCAAGTAATGGGTTTCTACCTAAAAGGATTGGATTTTGGTGTTTGGATGTTGAAATGGTGAAGTTGAAAACTAAAATTCTGCAGGAAGTTGGCGGCACCCTCAGAATATACAGGCGGAACCCATTTGAGGGTGCCGCCTGGTCCGTTGGGCAAATTCTGGAATTCCCAGAAATTGCACTGGCGGAACCCAATTTTGGGTACCGCCAGATCCGTCAGGCCTAAAAAAAGTGGCAGTCCACATTTTTGACCCGCGAGACGATTTTTAAAATTTTCGAAAACTCCTAAAATCAAAGAGATAAGGCATTTCTGGTTGGGCAATGCAAAAAATAGACACGTAAACATGCATTTCATAGGACTTTGACCTTGAGGTCGAGAATTTCACTATACTTAGTGAAAATATCATAAACTTGAAAATTTGAAGTTGTCTCCCTGCATCATTGTTAGTTAAAACATGTTTCAAATAGTATTAAACATCCTACCAACACATAAATTCAAGAGAACCATTGTTTACACAACCAAATTGTTTAAATAGCACCTTGTGCCAAACACTCCTAACACACCCGCACTCATTGACGGTCGATCTTGTTCTTGAGCTTTCCAAGGAACCTTCCAAGATTCTTAAACATCCCCTTTGTTTGCTTGAACTCCTCCGACTCATTAGGAATATCCGGAAGTTGAGAAAGGTATTCGAGAGGAGGGAGCCTAGAGTTTGACAAATTGTCATCTTCACTCATTGAGGAAGACAAAGATGAGGTAGGAGGATGTGGACGTTTTCCTTAGGCTTTGTACACTCTCTTATCACTTAGTGGGACAAAGGTGTGTGGGATGAGAGAGTAGTTAAGGCGAAGACCGTTTGGAGTTGGTGGAATGGGTGAGATGAACCTAAAGAGACGGGTCAAGAGCATTCCATACGGCATAGCCGTTGTGCCATGCACGGGAATGTCGGCCATTCTCTTGGCCATGTAGTAGGCAAGGTTGAAGGGTTGCCTAACGGACAAGGAGTAGAGCATGTAGCAAAGGCAAAGGTTGATATGGTCACGGTTCCCTATTGTGCTAATGACATTGGCTCTAAGGACTTCCTCCCATTTCTTGAATTGGGGCTTAAGTTCGTTCATTTCCATTCCATATGGGTCCTTATCGACCTCATTCCCCGAACGGGTTCTCCTAGTGGTGGTGGTCCTAACAAAGAGGTGGTCACGGAGTACGTCTTTTGAGACAAGGGGTGTGTCATAAGGGTGGATACGGTCTTGGAGGTTGTCAAGAGTTGAGAGGGAGTGCAAGTCGGAATAGAGGCAAGTACCACGGTTTGGGACACCTAGGATTTTAGCAAACTCCTCAAGAGTAAAGGAGTATTGATGACCGCTAACCCTAAAGTTGATAGACATATGACCATAGTCATCCGTGGAGAGGACGGAGGATGCATAGAACTCTAAAATGAACCTAGGACAAATAGGCTCGTCGATATTCAAAAGACACTCAAAGTTGATTGTGACAAAATCGGCGTAAAGGTTTGTTCCTTCTAGGAAAGATGGGTCAATGGTTCTACCCTCATGGACATAGTGTTTTTCTAGGGCTTTGAAAACGTTTACTCAATTTGCGGTAAGGCCTTTGGTTTTGTGGTGTTTTGGTAGGTACTTAATGGTGTCCTTGTGGCCGTAGTGGGTAAGAGGAGGCATGATGATTCCTAGAACAACAAAATTTCACATTTTAGTTTACGTAAACCACTATTATAATGTGGAAGTTCTAGTGTGTGCCTATATGAAAACAATGTGGAGGTGCGGTTATCTTGACTCATTTTGATGCTTCAAAATCGTTTTATGCAAGTTTTGTTATAAAACAAAAGATAACCCAAATGCTCCTAGTTCAATGTAGCTTCGTTTGAATGTACCCGAAAATACATATTGGTTATGTATTCCCTTTAGCATTCAAGAGACATTATGCAAGTGATGTTTTAAACATAACGTTTTGATTTTGTATTCTCAATGTGAGACGAAAAAATATTTGTCCTACTTGTGAGAAATTTTTGGAAGGATTTGACATGGGGTGTTTTAGCAAACATGTTTATACTAATAAAAGATGCAATTCCTAACTATGGGAAACATGATTAATTTTATTAAACACCTAATCTAATGCATGAGTTTTTCAAGTTAATGCATAACCCCAAGTTTTTGTTTTTGTGCAAAAAATAGAATTCCTGGACTCAGATCAGGATTGTAATCATGTTTAGAATACTTACAATGATGATTGATTTGCAATGTAAATGAATGGAAGACCAAGAATTCATAGGTGTGGATGAGTGGTAAAGTGAATAGTAGCAGCCTTGAAGTGGTGGTATGAGATAATGGGTGTTTGGTTTAATATAAACAAAGAAAATGATTCTGTAGGTCGACGGATACGGCGGAACCCTGAGGTGGGTTCCATCCGTTATGGTTGAGGGTTCCGCCGACCCTGCTGAGAAAAATGGTTTTGGATTTGTTTTGATTTTTGTGATTTTTGTCTAATGTCCAGAACTACAATGTAGGTTTCATGAGTCCTAATCCTAGTCTAAGAAGGTTAAAAGGTTCACGTTTAAGAGGTTTAGTGAGAATGTCGGCTATGTTATCTTCGGAAGAAACATTCTCAATTGAGATATTTCCTTTTTGAACGTTGTCACGAAGGAAATGATGACGGATTTCAATATGTTTGGTACGAGCATGTTGAACCGGGTTTTTGCTAAGATCAATGGCACCTTTGTTGTCACAAAGAATTGTCATGTCGTTGAGTTGAATTCCGTAGTCGACAAGAGCTTGCTTCATCCAAAGAGCTTGTTGACATGCCTTTCCGGCCGAAACATACTCGGCTTCCGTTGTTGAGATAGCAAGAGCCGTTTGCTTCTTAGAGAACCATGAGGTGAGACAATGTCCAACAAAAGTACAAATACCACTTGTGCTTTTTCTATCGACATAGTCACCGGCATGATCCGGGTCGGCATACACTATGGTGTCTATTCCCGTTCCTTTGGGATACCATAAACCTAAATGTGTAGTGCCCTCAATATACCTAAAAATCCTTTTAACGGCTTCGAGATGGGTAGTTTTAGGATCTTCTTGAAAACGAGCACATAGACAAACACTAAACATAATGTCGGGTCTACTAGCCGTTAGGTAAAGTAGACTACCAATCATACCTCTATATTTAGTACTATCTACGGATTCACTTTCCTCATCCTTGGTAAGTTTAGTTTCCGTGGACATGGGAGTTTTGATGGGTTTCGAATCTTCTAGTCCAAATTTCTTAAGCATATCCTTAATATATTTAGATTGGTTAAAGAAGATACCATCTTCTAGTTGTTTGATTTGAAGTCCTAGGCAAAAGTTGAGTTCTCCCATCATACTCATTTCAAACTCGTCATGCATGATTTTTGAGAAATCCACACATAATTCTTGACAAGTTGATCCGAATATAATGTCATCAACATAGATTTGGACTATGATAATATGTGAATCTTTCTTCTTAGTGAAGAGAGTATTATCAACTAAGCCCATGGTATACTTATGGTCAACTAGGAATGTTTTAAGTCGATCATACCATGCTTTTGGAGCTTGCTTAAGTCCGTAAAGAGCCTTTTTAAGTTTGTAAACATGATTTGGTTTTTCAAAATCGATGAAGCCCGGTGGTTGAGCAACATACACTTCTTCATTAATGACTCCGTTTAGAAATGCACTTTTGACATCCATTTGAAAGAGTTTAAAATTGTGTGCACATGCATATGCAAGTAAGATTCTAATTGACTCGAGCCTAGCAACCGGAGCAAAAGTTTCATCGTAGTCAATGCCTTCTTGTTGGTTATATCCTTGTGCAACTAGCCTAGCTTTGTTTCTAGACACAATTCCATTTTCATCCATTTTATTTCGAAATACCCATTTTGTTCCAATTATAGTTTGACTCTTTGGTTGAGGAACTAATGTCCATACATCATTCCTAACGAATTGATTTAACTCTTCTTGCATTGCAATTACCCAAGACTCATCTTTAATGGCTTCATTAATATTTTTAGGTTCAATGGTTGACACGAAACAAAAATAGTTGCTTTCATTTTGAACTTTTGACCTTAGTGTTCTTTCGTTAATGTTGCCAATGACACTATCTAATGGATGACTTTTAGAGTCTTTGACATTGACAAGTTCTTTGTTAAATAGTTCATCTTCTTTGTCATCACTTAAAATTTCTTGATTTTCTATTGCTTGGCTTTCAACTAAGTCATCATCTACCAAAGGTGATGTCTTAGAGGGAGGTGGACTCTCGTCAAATGTTACGTTTAACGATTCCTCGACTCTTAAGGTTTCTTTGTTCAAAACAATGTATGCTTTACTATTTTGTGAATATCCAAGAAATACACCTTCATAAGACTTTGGGTCAAATTTGGTGAGATAATCCTTGGTGTTAAGAATGAAACATTTACTCCTAAACACTCTAAAGTATCCTAATGTAGGCTTTTTACCTTTATATAGTTCATAAGGAGTTTTATTCAAAAATGGTCTAATTAGGACTCGATTTAAAATGTACATTGAAGTGTCGACGACATTACACCAAAACTTTTGTCGAATGTTTTGTTCATTAAGCATTGTTCTACTCATCTCTTGCAATGTCCGGTTTTTACGTTCTACTACACCATTAGATTGAGGAGTACGTGGAGCCGAAAAGTTATGAGTTATTCCATTATTATCACAAAAGTTACCAAATTGAAATTCATTATCAAATTCACGACCGTGATCCGTTCTAATAGACACAATATTAGACCCTACTTGATTTTGAATTTTCTTACTTAGAGTCTCAAATTTATCAAAAGCTTCATTTTTACTTTTCAAAAATTTTGTCCAAGTATATCTTGAGTAATCATCAACTATGACCAAAGTGTAGAAGTTGCCTTCATAACTTTGTAAAGCGGATGGACCAAATAAATCCATATGTAAAAGTTCTAGACACCTAGATGTAGAAACCAAGTTTTTAGCCTTATGGCTACCATGGACTTGTTTACCGACTTTGCAAGCATCACAAAAGTGTTGGTCATATTTCAACTTAGGTAGGTTTCGAACTAAGTCTTTGGAAGAAAGGTTTTGGATTAGTCTCATGTTAGCGTGTCCTAAACGTCTATGCCATAAAGTTGAAGATTCATCTAATGAGGTAAGACAAAGTTTGTCTCTAGATGTTGAATCCAACTTCATGACATATACGTTGTTCTTAAGGACACCTTTGGCTACGGTTATACCATCTTTAAGTATTTTACTACCGTTTTCACTAAAAAGGACATTATACTTATTACGACAAAGTTGACTAATACTAAGAAGATTAAATCCTAAGTTATCAACATGAGCAACATCATCTATAGAAAGGGAGTCATGAGAGATTGTACCTTTTCCGATGATTTTGCTCTTAGCATTACTACCAAACGTAACATTACCTCCATCACATTTGTGATATGTTGAGAAGAGGCTTTTATTACCCGTCATGTGCCTTGAACAACCGATATCTTTGATCCATTCATCCGGATCCAAACAAACTTTGAGGCACACCTATTTTATGAAAAACACTCAAACATTTGGTCCCCAATTTCTCATGGGTCCATTTTGGTTAAGCATGCCATTAATTTGTTCCAAGTATGAAAATAGAGCATAAGGGTTCCATGGCATGTGGTTTGGAGTTTGGTAATGTTTAGGAGTGTTTTGGTTCCAAACATGTTGGTAGTTTGGTCGAGCGTTGAAGTTGCTCTTTGGAAAGGGGCGTTTGGGAATTGGAGTCTTAGGTCTTGGTTGAGTAGTTTTAGCTCTAAATTCATTTTTACTAAATCCTACTGCAGTTTTAAACACAGGTTTTGTTCCACTTTTGTATGTAACTTTAACAAATTTTGAACGATCCGAAGTGGATGAGGTTACTGCTGCAGCAGGCCTGGCGGAACCTTCGGGACCAACGGGCGGAACCCTAAATTGGGTTCCGCCTGATCCGCAGGCTGCTGTAGCAATTTTATTTGTTTCTTGTGCAATCTTTTCTTGTTTCATTTGACCTATTGAAGTTTCTATTTTCGTAAATCCTAGTCCTGTTTTATCAAAGGGTGACTTTTGAAGTTTCATAATTTCATCCGCACAAGAAATGCTCTTATCGAACTTATTAAACTTTGTGGTTTGTTTTATTAGATCATTTTGAGTAATTTTGAGTTTCTCAACTTCTAGTTTAAGTTCTTCACATGATTTACAAGGTGTGTCAATACCTTTACTCTTTTCTAATCTCTTAGCTTTTTCCTTTAACTCATAAACTTCATTTTCTAAAAACTCCTTTTTAGTTTTCAAAAATTTATTTTTGTTTATGATTTTTAAGCTCAATTCACAAAGTTTGTTATATTCTTTTTGTAAAGTGTCATCATCAATAGAGGAGTAAGATGAGTCGGATAATACCTCATTTGAGTTGTGAGCCATGAGAGCAACATCGTCATTCTTTGGCTCATCGTCATCTCCTTCATAGTCACTCCAAGAACCACCCACAAAAGCTTGTTGAGGTTTGCTCTTGGGTGGTTTTGGACATTCTCCTACAAGATGACTTGTGTCTCCACACCTATAACACTTTCTTTCAACCTTTCCTTTCCTATCATCATGATCTTTTCGGAAAGTTTTCTTTTCATCTTTAGGTTGCCTTACAAACTTTCCTCTTCTACGAAAGAACTTCTTGAAGTCTCTAACGGCCATAGCATATTCCTCATCGTCACTATCCGAAGTAGATTCTTCATCGTCACTTGATTGAACTCTAGCTTTCAAGGCAATGGACTTAACCTTTTCTTTCATGCCTCTAACTAGTTCCGAATCTTTTTCCATTACCATTTCGTGAACTTTGAGGTTTCCAATTAGCTCATCAAGTGACATGCTTGAAAGATCTTTGGATTCTTCAATTGCCGTCACTTTTGCTCTCCATGATTCGTGTCAATTATATTATATTTATATTCCGAGGAAATACTTGTGAAAGTAATTCCCGGGTCGTTCTCCCAACGAAGGATCGAATGGAAAATTCGAATTATCGGTTTGGGAATCGAGTAGTGTAAGTGAATTGTGAAAGAGTGATAGAGTGAAAATAGCAATCAAGGAATTCAATTATTCACAAACAATGATAAAGCATGCAAAGAGTATAAGCTAATTATGCACCGAAATGAAAAACGTAAAAACGGTAACGCAACCGTAAAATTTAAAACGTAACGTTTGATGAAAAATGATCCTACGAACTTGGAAATATTTTCTAAAAATTTAAAACTAATAAAAAGAATTTTAAGAAAAAGATTTTTTTTTTTTTTTTTTTTTTTTTTGAGTTTTTATTTATTTTCTAGAATTAATTCTCTATTTTTGTAATTAAAAATGAATTAAAAATAAGGAAAAATAGAAAAACAAATTGGAAAAATGAAAATAAAATTCTAAAAATTCTAAAATATTATAAAAGAAATTATAAAAATATTTTTGTATTTTTCAGAACCTTTTTTTGAATTTTTATTGATTTTTAGTAATTAAAAACTATTTAAAAATTGAAAATAATCAAAAGAAAATAAGAAAAATAGTAAACAGCCTTGGAAAAATCTGGAAAAATTCCAGAAAATCAAAAATGAGAAAAGAAACTCAGAATAAAAATTTGAAGTTAAAATCAGCTTATTAAGAGCTTATTTCTGAGTAAACTGCTTATCACAAGTGCTTATTTATAAGCACTTGTGATCTAAATTTAGTGAAACTTAAAACGCAGACCACAAATGATGTAATAAGCTCAGTTGTAACAGAAGATGATCAAAGATAAGCTCAGATATGCACAGAAACTCAGAAATGAAACAATAAGCTATGATATAAGCACTTGTGGCTATGCAGATTAAGCACTAGTATACTCAGAAGCTATCAAACCAATTACAAAGCTATAACAACTCAGTTAAAGCACAAATCACTAGTCTACTCACAATATAAAGCTTAAACTCAAGCTAGCAGGTTACAAGTCACAAACAGATTTCAATTACAAGCTAAGAACTACAAGGACCAAATAAGCTAATGAAATGAGCAACAAATTATAAGCTAATTGGATCTACTGCTACTCTGCTAGTCAGAGATCACAAAACTACCAAGAACATGGATCTCTAAACTCTATAGCCTACTTGAATGATTCCTTGAAAACAGGTCTCAACCTGTTATGCAGGGGACAATGGTGTCCAAACAGTTAACTTCTATACAATATTCTAATAAGCTAATGAGCTTCAAATGCAAATTTTCTTTCTGATTAATGTTCTCTAACTATCAAGATTTACAAATCAACTTTCCATTTATATTTCCAACTAACAACTAATCCTACAAATTATCACAAAGATCTGACCAATTTATGAGAACTAAAAACTTTTTGACTTTTTGTTATTTCTACCTAGTTGACTATTATGAATTTGAAATGATCCTAGATACTGAATTATGTTATATTAAGCTATAATACTACTGAATTAGGCTATCTTAATCTAATTTTGTTCCTACAAATCAAACTACTTATTCTATAAACTGATTATTGTGACAGAACGAGTATGATTAAGCTAACTTTTGACTTTTATTAAACTAAACTACCAATTTTATGTATTATAAAGACTTATACTAACCTATATGATCTATTAATGCAATAAATCCTTTACTACTAACTTTAAATCTTAGCAGAACTGCTACAACCAAACACCCCTTAATGATGATTAATACTAAGCAACTATTTGATTAACTCTACAATTTTCTAAAAACGTGTCCTAATTATCTTCCACTAGTATCTCAGAAGCTACAACAACAATAAGCTACCACTAGAATCAATCAATTCTCACAATCTCAAATCCATAAGTCAACAGATGATCAACTTAATACTCAGGTTATGCGAATTAGCTACTCAGACCAAATCTTATTCAAATCTACAAGATAATTACCAACTCAGATCCACAACAAGATAGTAACACAGATATGAGATCAATCAAATCTACTAGAAGCAAGCTAGAATGACAGATGATCAACACTCAAATATACTACTCAGAATGACAAAATTATACTACAAGTTATCGAAACAGAACTCACTAAGCTATACTAAACAGATTTAAACTATCAAATGTATACTAATCAATGATCAAATAAGTACAAAACTCATATAAACTGCTACTAAAGAGATGAAACAGTTACTACTACTACACTATCAAACTAGTACTATGCTATAATTTGAAAATGAGACAAAAGTTACCACAACTCTCCCTCAGCTAGAACAGAGGGAGTTCACTGTTGCCTATCTCTTAGATAGGCTGATGTCATACTGTCTGAATCAACTATCTTACCACCTCAGCATCAATATGAGACACCATATTTTGAATTGAATGGAACAGTACTCTTAAAACACAAGCTTCTTGAGCTTGAATACACTAAGTATACACTGATTTTAACTAATTGAAGATCTAAAACTTATGTTGAAACTATTTTTTTTATTATTTTTTTTTATTATTTTCTGAATAGGAAATAATTGTGACTGACATGAAAAGTAAGGTTGAATAAGCTAAGTTTGGAATCAATTAAGATGTTTAAGAAGACAAATTAAGCTGAAACTTAATTGATATTAAGCTAGATTTAAGCTATATGAAAAACAGAATAAGCAATAAAGTTGATGAATAAGATGAATTTATAAGAAAAGAACTCAAATTTTATTAAAAGCTAATTATTACAAACACTAGTCTAGTTACAATTCTGCAGCATAACTCTACCTAAAAATCTACATACATCAAGCTTAAAATAGCACATATTTATAGATGAGGTGAGAGGGTTGAGCTCACGGATTGCCATGTTGGCAATCCGTGTGGTGTGTTTGTTGAAGTCTCTTGAGCACCCTTGATCTCCTCCAATCATTGCTAGATCGATATCAACCCTTGGATCAAAAGTTGTGACGCGTTCCGTCCAATAAAATGCAGCCACGTAGCCAATTTGTGCTTCCTTGGTACCCTTACACCTCTGAGCTTCTAGATATGCCTTCGAATTGACGTCCGTACCCTTAATTGCGGTTAATTTTAGACGGAACAGTAACTAGGGTTCTAAGGTCTGGGTAACTTTTGATTTGGGGGAAAACTTTGGGCGCGGGTTATTAATTGTGCTTTGACCGAAATTTTTGACCATTGACCATATATAATCAGATTATTGACTGAGGTGGGCTTGGGTTGGATATAGGAAGTGGGCTTTGGATTTTGGAAATGGGTTTGTATAGAATAAGGCTTAGACCAAGCTTGTTTTATTATTCAGATTTAAGTATAAAGTTTACAAGGACCTTTTGTGTAAACTTCCAAATTCCAAGGGTAAATTCTGCCATTCTTTGAAAAATAAATCCAAGGGCTAATATTGCCAAGTAATTAATCTTCAAGGTAGATTCTGACAGTCTAAGCATAAAAGTGATCCAAACTTGAAAATTCTTTCCCGGCTTCGGCTCTTTAACCAACTTCTACTCTCGTGCTCGGTTTTTCCGGTTTTTGTGTGATTTTCGTCACTTTGTAAAATATCCATACCTGCATATCACAAATACAAAAACACACGTTTTCTTGGCATTTGTTAGCTCAAATAGTTGTTTTGGGTTGATATTTGGTCAAATAATAGTGAGTGAATAAGCACTCACCAAAATCCCCCCGACTAAGGTATTGTCGTGTCCTTACGCAATGTAATCAATTCACACTTTTGAGATAAATAATTTCGATACTCTTTTTACTAACTTTGAAAAGTAGCAAGGAGGTTCAAAAGAGATTACAAAATCATTTATTCCCGAAAACGCTTCGTTTTCCAAAATTTTTCCTTTATTCCACTTTATTTCACTTACACTTCTATTTTTGGATTTTTCTCACTTATACTTGTGACGGTTTATTGAACTTTCATTATCTTGCAATAATTATTAGGGTCAACGAGTAGAAACACTTCTATTAAGAAGCGACCATACGGATAAAAATCGTCATCCTTGATTTTTCACGAGTCCCCAAACTAAGCGTACAAACGAGATCACAGCTTATCTACAAATTAGATTCTAACACTACTCATAACAGTTACTTGTGGAAACTCCTTACTCCCATTTCCTAGGTTTTGTATCTCAATATTTTATTTTGTTGAGAAATGAATTGCTTCATATATTCTCGTTTCAATAATTTTTAGTCCGATAGTGATACCTAAGTTAAAACGATAAGTAGTTATTCATTTTCTCTTAAGAACCACTGCAATAGAAATTCGGTCCACATCAAGGAATTTGGGGTACATACAATATCAAGGATATAAGTTGCGGAGTACGATCACGTGCACCTCGTGTGACTGATTACTAATCACGTATCACATGCACCTCACGCGCCAACAACTTATTTACATACATAAGCTCTTATTCATACATAACTTCAACTTTCACTTTTTTCATTTTTCACTTTTTTTTCAATCTTTTCATATTTTTTTCTTTCTTGACTTTTTCTCAACATCAATGGAAGCTTATCGGGTAGCTCCAAAACCACATGCATAATCAACTTTTGACTTTTGATTTTTTTACTTTTTGGTTCTTATTTTTGGTGTTCCTTGATATGTACCCAACTTCTAAAGCAAAAATTCTCTTAAGAAAACAAAGAACTAATTATTATTCAAACCTAAATACCACTAATTAACCTAGAACATCTATTATATATTGGTGACGTTTCTGATGGGAGTAAAAAACCACAAGTACCTCTCATGAGCTCTAAAGAGAACCACTACTCCACGTTTAGCATCTAATTTCTAAATAAACTCTATCATTTCTCGCTCTTCGCAATTTAAGATTCCAAATAATGAAACCCGTGAATACTTAGCCGATAATCAGCCACGCATATATAAAGTCAGTTACGGAAACTTGCAAATTCTAGAAGAAGAATTCGCGTTTTCTAGCTCCTTATGTAAAAGACTAGAGAAAGCTTTTAAGCTGCGCATGTATAAAGTCAAGTACGGGAACTTGCAGATTCTTAAGAAAGAATTCGCATTTTATAGCTCCTAGTGTACAAAACTAGCACAAGCTTATGTGATCATCATTGGTTAAGGGAACAGGCTAGGACTCAACACGCCCGGTCAAGTCAAAATATTTATTCCTACTCTCGCCAGCAAGAAAGTCAACAAGATGTCAAAACACTTATTCAAACTTTATTATATTTTTGCACAACTTTTTCACTTTTTCACATATTTTTGTGCTTTTTCATTGCTTTTTCATCAAAATTTTTGTAATTTTTCAATTTTTTCAATTTTTTTTATTTTTGGTGGAAAAACGGAGTTGCAAGAGTACACGACATGTGAAAATGCTAGGTCAAAATCGAATCGAAGATTCACACTCCCCCCGACTAGAACGAAACATTGTCCTCAATGTTTGATGGGTTAAGGTAATCCTAACAAAATTCTAGGCCGTTTATTAATTATGCCAAAGAAAACGTTAGTCGATAAGATTCACGGATATAGGATTTCCAAGAGCACCGATGAATGAGACTCCAAGTGAAGAGATAACGAGCACGAGAGCCATCATAAATCATGGACAATCCTGAACAAACATCACAAACAACCACGAAACACAAGAGTAGAAGAGGCACCCCCTCCTCACGTTAGGTGTTAGAAAATAGAAATATAAGAAGATGAAATTGGATAAGCATGGGTTGCCACCCACGAAGCGCTTGTTTTTGTTCACCGAGTCACATGAGCTTGACTCGATCCCCGAATTAATTCGTCCTTGGGGAAAAACCATGGAAAAATAATCTCATTCGGGCTTTCATTCAAAATATTTTGAAAAACTTATGATTTAGGTGAAAGTTCCATCCCGAAGAGATAACCGCTGGTACGTTAATTTTGAAAACTTTGAAAAATGATACCAGGGTCAAAAACAACATCCTCACTCCCCATAAAGTGACGGATAAGAGAAACCACACCAAATGTTACAAATGGCAAGAAGGTCATGATAAAAATCTTGAAAAACTCCTCATCATCAAAAAAAATAAAACTTCATAATTATGGAATTATGAATTTTATCATTTAAGCTCCTTTTAAAATCTTTTCCGGGTGGGAGGGTTGGGAAAAACTTTTCATTCAAACTCTCATTCTTAAACACACCACCCGGATCATGATCAACTTCAAGATCAAAACTGAAACTTTCATATTCAGATTTAGAGAACTTTTCAATTTCACATTCAGATTTATCAAAACGAAATGATTCAAACTCCGGAAGAGAGATAAAAGCATGAGAAGTGGGATTGCCACGACTCGTCTCTTCCGAGTGATCGAAATGAAAAGCTTCAAATGTCGGATCAGAAAAATCAGGACGATAAGTGGGATTGCCACTTATTTCCTCAGTCGTATCGAAGGTAAAACTCTCAAAGTCTGATAAAAATTCCTCGAGCTCGGGCTCCAGAGGATCGTCAATTATAAGCTCAATCTTCGTCTTAACTTTATCCGGAGGGATCAATGGTTCATCGTTCAACAATTTGTTAAGAAAAATAATATCCCCCTCCGAATCAAAGTAAGAATCGTCAATCTCAGAAATCGGAATTGTTTCGATAGCAAGAAATTCATCGACCTCTTCCCAAAAAGAATCATATTCCTTAGTCGAAGGAAATGATGGGGAAGAGTCGGAGACGAAAGTTTTAACAAAATCATCAAAGGAATAATCACAAACATCGATGCTTTTGATGGAGTACTTCTTCAAGTTCGAAGCATCGGCTTTAAAAATCATAATATCGTCATCATGTCGTAAAGTTAGAGTATCCTCATAATGGTCTACTAGGGCTTTAGCGGTTCGTAAAAACGGTCGCCCTAGTATTAGAGGAACTCTCGGATCAGCTTCAAAATTCACAACAACGAAATCTGCCGGAAAAGTACACGAATTCACACGAACAAAAACGTCCTCAGCAATTCCAACTGGATGAGTGATCGATCGATTAGCAAGCTCCAAAGTCATTCTCGTCGGTTTAAGAGCCCCCATTCCAAGTTGTTCGTAGATCGATAAAGGCATGAGGTTTATACTCGCACCCGAATCGGCCAGGGCGTTACAAACTTCTTGATCTTTCAATGAACATGGAATGAGAAACTTTCCCGAATCACCAAGCTTTTCGGGAAGCTTTTTGAGAAGAATCGCGGAACATTGAGCATTTATTGGTGTTTCGGCTAATTCAAGCAATTTCTCTTTATTACTTATGAGGTTTTTGAACGTGGAAGCAAATTTCGGCATGTACACTAGAGCATCCATAAAACTTATATCAAAGTGCAACTTTTGAAAAATATCCAGAAATTTTT
Source organism: Artemisia argyi (assembly GCA_030686995.1). Classification (NCBI taxonomy): domain Eukaryota; kingdom Viridiplantae; phylum Streptophyta; class Magnoliopsida; order Asterales; family Asteraceae; genus Artemisia; species Artemisia argyi. The sequence continues at coordinate 156,762,719 of CM060677.1, read as the reverse complement.
TCATTTGTATTTTAGACTTTGCACGGAGCTCTTCATCGTTGAATCGTGACGGATATGGCAATTTAGACTTGTATTTCACATTATTCTCAAAAACAACTTTTTCTTTATCTTTCGACTTTTGGACAACCGGAGGTTGGACGTTTTCAGCTCCTCCATTATTAATAGGAGGAACTGTGTCCTTTGTCACCTCGGTCTCACAGTCTACTACCTTGGGTGGAGACGAAGAAGAAGAAGAGGTAGTAGGAGCTGTGGGTCCCTCATATGTAGCACCACTGCGAGTTATGATCGCCTTTACTTCGCCCCTCGGGTTTGCGATCGTGTTGCTTGGCAAAGAAGTAATACCCGAACCCGAGGGTCGATCATTTAAACGCTTGTTGAGATCATTGATTTGAGTTGCAAACATTTTCGTTGTTTCATCTTGTTTAGCAATTAAAGCTTGTTGACCTTGAATCAATTGTTTAATCAACTCTTTCGTGGGCGACGGATTTGTAATAGCAGCTTGATTTTGATTATTAAAATTTTGCCCACGGTTTTGAAAATTGCCATTATTTTGATTTCCATGATTATTATTCTGAAAATTCCCATTGTTTTGAAAATTGTTCCCTTGAGGCGGGCCTTGGTGGTAATTTCCCCGGTTTTGATTTTGTTGAAAATTCTGATTTTGTCCTTGAAAACCATTATTTCCACGGTTGTGATTTTGATTATTATTGAATTGATGATTACGGTTTTTCACATTGTTATTCTGATTCACTTGATTTGGTTGATCAAACCCGGGTGGTCCAAGGTAATTGCTAGAACGGTAGCTGAGGAGATTACGGTCTCCTTGAGGTTGTGGGTAACCGTTGCCACCCATATTCGCAGCATACACGTTCGCTTGAGCAAAGCCACCGGAGGCTGGGCATTCAAGGTATGAATGTGGACCACCACAAGTTTCACAAACGACATTAACCATATTAACTTGTGTGTCTTTGACTTGATTCGGCATCATTTGGTACATTCTTAGCATAGCCGTCGACAAATCGTCAATTTTCTTATTCAAGACGGCTAGCTCGGAGTTAGAAGAAGAGTTAAGAGACGCAGTCGATCTTATTGGCTCATTCCTCTCGGCTGAGGAATCCCAATAGTTGTAATGGGCCGTCATATTCTCGATTAGCTCGTAACAATCCTCAGGACGACGTTTCATAAAAGTACCACCAGCTGCAGCATTGATCGTGTCCCTATGTCGTAAAGTCAATCCATTATAAAACGTATAGATTATTGTGACGAGAAGCATATTATGATTCGGACAACGATCAATGGCAAGCTTGTAACGCTCCCAAGCCTCAAACAAAGACTCATCGGGGAGTTGTCGAAAATTGCTAATATCATTCCTCAATTTCTTCACCATCGATGGTGGAAAATACTTCGCCAGGAACTTGGAAACCATTTCATTGAAAGTATGAATCGAGTTCCTGGGAAGGCGATCAAACCACGCGGTGGCATGATGCGTAAGAGAATAGGGGAAAAGAGAGAGACGGAGGGCGTCATCGGAGACCCCATTTTGTTTCATATTTTGGGTGACGGTTAGAAACTTATCGAGATGTTTATTTGCATCGTCACCCGGTAATCTGTGAAATTGGCACGAATTTTGGACTTGTTGTATCATGTGGTGCTTAAGTCCAAAATCCGTAGCCTCAATATTTAGAGGGGCAATCGGGCCACCTCTACCATGCATCGTGGGTTGGCACAGCTCCTCCATCGTTCGGAGATCGGGAGCCGGCATGTGTTGGTTTACATCACCACCCACCGGAGGGTGTTGATCATTCATATCCATTTCCTCAACGTTAAGGAAATGGACATGGTGTGTGTGACGTATTACCCTTTTGGGATTTGATAACGGTGATATAAGACTCTCAAAAGAAGAGCGGGTGTGCATACACCAAAAGCAAAATTAAAAAGAAAATAAAAAGAAAAAGGAATTTTTTTTTTTTTTTTTTTTTTTTTTTTTTTTTTTTTTTTTTCACAAAACTTTTTATTTCTTTTGTTTTTCTTTTCTTAAAACGTAATGTTAATCGAAAACCGTTTCTTTCAAAACCACTCGCGACGGGACGGGAGAGAAGAATGGATCTCTCTTCAGCTAGCAATTTAATATCTTAGCTTCCGTATTTCCCGCTTATTCAGTTGTAGTAATTGAAATAGTCCGATAAACAACTAAATCACGTTTTCGTTATATTGTGAGACTTTTTTGGTTTACAACGCCCTTTCTTTCGATCGAGTCGAGGCTGCAACTTTTATTATTTTTTTGGTATTTTTTTAAACACTTTAGGAAAAGTGTTTTTGATTTTTCAATTTTTATAGAAATATATATACAAAGTAGAGGAAGGCTTAACAAAACACGATTTTCAAAAAGATATTCAAAAATTCACTTCGGCCTTCCCCGGCAGCGGCGCCAAAAATTGATTCATGTCAATTATAGTATATTTATATTCCGAGGAAATACTTGTGAAAGTAATTCCCGGGTCGTTCTCCCAACGAAGGATCGAATGGAAAATTCGAATTATCGGTTTGGGAATCGTGTAGTGTAAGTGAATTGTGAAAGAGTGATAGAGTGAAAATAGCAATCAAGGAATTCAATTATTCACAAACAATGATAAAGCATGCAAAGAGTATAAGCTAATTATGCACCGAAATGAAAAACGTAAAAACGGTAACGCAACCGTAAAATTTAAAACGTAACGTTTGACGAAAAATGATCCTACGAACTTGGAAATATTTTCTAAAATTTTAAAACTAATAAAAAGAATTTTAAGAAAAAGAAAATTATTTTTTTTTGAGTTTTTTATTTATTTTCTAGAATTAATTCTCTATTTTTGTAATTAAAAATAAGGAAAAATAGAAAAACAAATTGGAAAAATGAAAATTAAATTCTAAAAATTCTAAAATATTATAAAAGAAATTATAAAAATATTTTTGTATTTTTCAGAACCTTTTTTTGAATTTTTATTGATTTTTAGTAATTAAAAACTATTTAAAAATTGAAAATAATCAAAAGAAAATAAGAAAAATAGTAAACAGCCTTGGAAAAATCTGGAAAAATTCCAGAAAATCAAAAATGAGAAAAGAAACTCAGAATAAAAATTTGAAGTTAAAATCAGCTTATTAAGAGCTTATTTCTGAGTAAACTGCTTATCACAAGTGCTTATTTATAAGCACTTGTGATCTAAATTTAGTGAAACTTAAAACACAGACCACAAATGATGTAATAAGTTCAGTTGTAACAGAAGATGATCAAAGATAAGCTCAGATATGCACAGGAACTCATAAATGAAACTATAAGCTATGATATAAGCACTTGTGGCTATGCAGATTAAGCACTAGTATACTCAGAAGCTATCAAACCAATTACAAAGCTATAACAACTCAGTTAAAGCACAAATCACTAGTCTACTCACAATATAAAGCTTAAACTCAAGCTAGCAGGTTACAAGTCACAAACAGATTTCAATTACAAGCTAAGAACTACAAGGACCAAATAAGCTAATGAAATGAGCAACAAATTATAAGCTAATTTTCTTTCTGATTAATGTTCTCTAACTATCAAGATTTACAAATCAACTTTCCATTTATATTTCCAACTAACAACTAATCCTACAAATTATCACAAAGATCTGACCAATTTATGAGAACTAAAAACTTTTTGAATTTTTGTTATTTCTACCTAGTTGACTATTATGAATTTGAAATGATCCTAGATACTGAATTATGTTATATTAAGCTATAATACTACTGAATTAGGCTATCTTAATCTAATTTTGTTCCTACAAATCAAACTACTTATTCTATAAACTGATTATTGTGACAGAACGAGTATGATTAAGCTAACTTTTGACTTTTATTAAACTAAACTACCAATTTTATGTATTATAAAGACTTATACTAACCTATATGATCTATTAATGCAATAAATCCTTTACTACTAACTTTAAATCTTAGCAGAACTGCTACAACCAAACACCCCTTAATGATGATTAATACTAAGCAACTATTTGATTAACTCTACAATTTTCTAAAAACGTGTCCTAATTATCTTACACTAGTATCTCAGAAGCTACAACAACAATAAGCTACCACTAGAATCAATCAATTCTCACAATCTCAAATCCATAAGTCAACAGATGATCAACTTAATACTCAGGTTATGCGAATTAGCTACTCAGACCAAATCTTATTCAAATCTACAAGATAATTACCAACTCAGATCCACAACAAGATAGTAACACAGATATGAGATCAATCAAATCTACTAGAAGCAAGCTAGAATGACAGATGATCAACACTCAAATATACTACTCAGAATGACAAAATTATACTACAAGCTATCGAAACAGAACTCACTAAGCTATACTAAACAGATTTAAACTATCAAATGTATACTAATCAATGATCAAATAAGTACAAAACTCATATAAACTGCTACTAAAGAGATGAAACAGTTACTACTACTACACTATCAAACTAGTACTATGCTATAATTTGAAAATGAGACAAAAGTTATCACAACTCTCCCTCAGCTAGAACAGAGGGAGTTCACTGTTGCCTATCTCTTAGATAGGCTGATGTCATACTGTCTGAATCAACTATCTTACCACCTCAGCATCAATATGAGACACCATATTTTGAATTGAATGGAACAGTACTCTTAAAACACAAGCTTCTTGAGCTTGAATACACTAAGTATACACTGATTTTAACTAATTGAAGATCTAAAACTTATGTTGAAACTATTTTTTTTTATTTTTTTTTATTATTTTTTTTTATTATTTTCTGAATAGGAAATAATTGTGACTGAGATGAAAAGTAAGGTTGAATAAGCTAAGTTTGGAATCAATTAAGATGTTTAAGAAGACAAATTAAGCTGAAACTTAATTGATATTAAGCTAGATTTAAGCTATATGAAAAACAGAATAAGCAATAAAGTTGATGAATAAGCTGAATTTATAAGAAAAGAACTCAAATTTTATTAAAAGCTAATTATTACAAACACTAGTCTAGTTACAATTCTGCAGCATAACTCTACCTAAAAATCTACATACATCAAGCTTAAAATAGCACCTATTTATAGATGAGGTGAGAGGGTTGAGCTCACGGATTGCCATGTTGGCAATCCGTGTGGTGTGTTTGTTGAAGTCTCTTGAGCACCCTTGATCTCCTCCAATCATTGCTAGATCGATATCAACCCTTGGATCAAAAGTTGTAACACGTTCCGGCCAATAAAATGCAGCCACGTAGCCAATTTGTGCTTCCTTGGTACCCTTACACCTCTGAGCTTCTAGATATGCCTTTGAATTGACGTCCGTACCCTTAATTGCGATTAATTTTAGACGGAACAGTAACTAGGGTTCTAAGGTCTGGGTAACTTTTGATTTGGGGGAAAACTTTGGGCGCGGGTTATTAATTGTGCTTTGACCGAAATTTTTGACCATTGACCATATATAATCAGATTATTGACTGAGGTGGGCTTGGGTTGGATATAGGAAGTGGGCTTTGGATTTTGGAAATGGGTTTGTATAGAATAAGGCTTAGACCAAGCTTGTTTTATTATTCAGATTTAAGTATAAAGTTTACAAGGACCTTTTGTGTAAACTTCCAAATTCCAAGGGTAAATTCTGCCATTCTTTGAAAAATAAATCCAAGGGCTAATCTTGAAAAGTAATTAATCTTCAAGGTATATTCTGACAGTCTGAGCATAAAAGTGATCCAAACTTGAAAATTCTTTCCCGGCTTCGGCTCTTTAACCAACTTCTACTCTCGTGCTCGGTTTTTCCGGTTTTTGTGTGATTTTCGTCACTTTGTAAAATATCCGTACCTGCATATCACAAATACAAAAACACACGTTTTCTTGGCATTTGTTAGCTCAAATAGTCGTTTTGGGTTGATATTTGGTCAAATAATAGTGAGTGAATAAGCACTCACCACTCCACTTCGGATGGAGTGCTATAAGAAATTTCCTGACAAAGTTCTTACTACAAAAAGATTCGTCAAGTGCTTTAAGCGAAGTAATAATAGTATTAAATCTAGCAAAAGCATTATCAATAATTTCATCTTCGGAAATAACAAATTGCTCATATTGTTGAACAAGAAGATCAATTTTGTTATCTTTAACTTGTGAGTTTCCTTGATGAGTGACAATTAAAGATTGCCAAATATCTTTGGCGGTTTTACACAAAAAGACTCTTTCATATTCTTTCTTAGGCAAAGCATTGTAAAGCATCATTTTTGCTTCATTATTTTTACCTATTAATTTCTTTTGATCATCATCTTTGATGTTAGTAACTACGTTATCACCATCAATAATTATATACCACAAATCTATATCTTTAGATTTCACGTAAGTTTTAAAACGGTTTTTCCAATATATAAAACCGTTTGCTTCAAAGAGTGGTGGTCTTTGCATAGATTGTCCTTCTTTGTAATTTTCAAAATCCATGGATCGTTTCAAGTTTTAAAAACAATATATTTTAAAAGCTTTAGTAACGTAGCTCTTGATGCCAATTGTGGAAAACTAGAAGGGGGGTTGAATAGTTTACCGATTAAAATCTTTTTAACTTGTTAAGTTAGCTTTGAAACTTTCCGTTTGATCAAAGATATATGCACAAACACAATATATAACATGCAAGTAAATGAAAGAAACGATCAAACCACAACACGAGTATTTATCGTGGTTCGGCTACAAGGACTCTTTTTCCTTGCCCTACGTCCATGCCCCGAGTATCCAACTCGAGAGTTTCTTTCACTAGTCAACAAGCTCCTTTCACCGGCGGAGAAAACCTTACACGTCGCTTATACTTTTACCGACACAAAGCTAAATGTCGAGTTCTTTTACAAGGGCACAACCACTCCCGTTAGTTCTTTTACTAGGGTACACCAACTCCCAACACTCTTTGTATTTTGAGGACTAAAATACTAACCGATCACTACTGAAAATACACAATCAAATGAAGTGTAAACTACACAAGTCTACACAATGCTAAGCTAACAAGTCTTGCAACGTCGTGTTGAATACTTGTTACTTTTAGTAAGCTCGTGAATCTCTTTGCTACAAAAAGAAACTTCACATATGAAATGTTAAGAGGTTAGATGAAAGAATGAATGTGTGTGTAAAATGTAATGTCAAGTGATGAGCCAAAATTCAACTTGTGGCTCAATATTTATAGCCAAAACCTTCTGCAGGTCTGGCGGATCAGGCGGACACCTGAGGAGGGTTCCGCCCGTGTACCTCCAGGGTACCGCCGGGCTTGCAGTTGGTTTTGCAATAAATCTTGCAAACCAAACAAGGTCTTGTCTCATAACTCCTAGCAACCAAACAATGTCACATCTCATAATAACAAGTCAAATACAAAGCTTGCAAGCAACAACAAAGTTAGTCAGACACATTTCTTTCCATAAATGCATAATGACAAAACTTGCCATAAATGTGATGTGACAATTTCTAATTTAAGAAATAAACTTGTGTTGTGTTTTTTGAAATGTAAAATGTAGCAAAAGTCTAGTTTATGCAAGTCTTTAAAACTAAGATTATGTTTTACTTAGAAACAAAAGTTTACATTTGTCATTAACAAAACTTAGCGAAGATCGTAAAATATAAATAACGTTTTTAGGCGATATTTGTATTAACAGATCGATTTGGTGTTTGAAGACTTGGTTCGAGTCGTTTGAAACTTGTTCGATCGTTTGGAATTTGTCAGTTTGAAAATTTTGGATCTTCGTTTGTCGGGCTTTTGAAGTTTGCGGCCTGAATTTGATTGTCATTGGTGAAGATCTTTTGAGTCGATTTGTTTGTTCGGTTGGCCGTTTTGAATTTGTCGGCTAACATTTGATTGTTTGTTTTGGAAGTCATCGGCATTTGTTCTGGTTCGATTTTATTTCAGATAGCTTTTGGGAATCGATCGTTTGATTTGAAATTGGCTAGTATGTCTAGCTCTTTGGAACTTTGAATTTGATTTGAAGCAGTTGGAGGAGTTTAACTAGGGATCTCATTTACGGTGGTGAACGTGAATATTTTGTTATTTGCAACTCAGTTTTGGATTATGCTGCGGATCCTGATTCTAGAAGATCCTTATGTTTTCACCATCGGAAATTCGGTTGTAAATTGGAAAGCTACATTACAACCATTAGTTCCTTTGAGCAAGTTTCGTCACTGTTTTGGATTTGCTCAAAATTGGAGATATGGAGTTACTTAGGAGTTGAACTCAAGGTGGAGATTGTTAGATATTGTGACTTCACCTCCTAAGGGTATTTTGGTAATATTAGTAGTAAGGGTATTGTGGAAAACTAGAAGGGGGAGTTGAATAGTTTTACGTCTTTTTCATTTTATTTGTTTTGTAAAAGTTAGCTTCTAAAGATTAGACGAGAACTTTAAAACTCTTTAATGCAAAAATATAGATACTAGTTTATTTACGATTTTGTATAAAAACTACTTATGTATAATGTACAATTTCAAAACTCTTTAATGCAAACGTGTAGATACTAGTTTATTTACGATTTTGTATAAACACTACTTATGTATAATGTTGGGAAAGAATTTATAATTTCATATATCATATATATATATATGTGTATATATATATATATATATATATATATATATATATATATATATATATATATATATATATATATAAGTGTTTTAATATAAGTTTATGTACTTGGTTTGTTTTTGTAAGATTAATGTTATGAATGAATTTTAGTTTGATCTTTATGTAAAATCAATATATGCACGACACAAGCAATAATAATTATGTATGAAATGTTAATAAGTAAGTAATCAAAAAGTGAGAGATGGAAAGATCAAACCGAGAGACAAAAGATTTATAGTGGTTCGGCTACAAGGACACCTTCCTTGCCCTACTCCACTCCCCGAGTCACCTACTCGAGAGTTTTCTTCACTAGATCAAAAGCCTCTCTTATGGCGAAGAAAACCTTACACACCAAATTACACACCACAACTTTGTCACAACACAATCACAACTTCTACACAACTTCTTCACACCAAACTTCGTCACACCAATTCTTCCTCACACCTTTCTACTTCACTCCTAGCTTCTTTACAACTTACTACTTCGCTACTTCTTTTTCTTCACGCCACTTGTTTCTTCACACCTTCACTACTAAGTCCTAACCACTACTCCAAGATATATACTACTTCACAACTTCTAGGCTTCAAGGTCTTCTCAACTTCAAAGCTTCAACTTCTTTGTCTTCACAACTATCTCCACTTCAATATACTACCACCACTTATTTCTTCTATCACTAATCTTATCCGCCTCTACTTCTTCACTTCTATTACTACTTCACACCTTCAATAAATCTAGATCCTATATCTAAATCTATCTAACTTATGTATACACTATATTCACCAAAGAATGAATGATATACAAGATGAAATGATCAAGCAACTTAGATAGCAAGATGATACTAAGTTGTAATACTCATAGTTTTGATGAATAGAAGTATTCTTCTCTTTGCACATGAATGAATGAGGATTTGGATCACTTGGAAACAAAGGCTTATGAATTATATGATCAAAGGACTTTTAAGATTGAAATGGAGATTTGAATCAGAAAGTTTCTAGTGCAAAAAGGTGAGAAAAATTCCAGATTTGAGGTGGTATTTATAAGCAACAGAATCTGACAGAGGAGCGTGACCGGTCCCCTTAAATCAAAGTCGGCCCCCTTAAAATTAAGGGGACCGCCCAGCTGTAACGGCCAGATTTTTTGTTTTTTTAGTGGGGAAAGTTTATTTGGTGAAAAACTATCTGATTTTGGTTAAAAATTTGAAATCATATATTTAGTATGATTAAAGCATTTTTCTTTATTACCAAAAGTGTTTTTCAAAAATATATAATAAGTTTATATATTAAAATAAACTTTGTAATAATATTCCTTTGATCTTATAATCCATTAAATACTATGTTTATTCATACCTTAAGTGATTAGATGATGAAAGTGAATATTTACTACTAAATACTTGTTTACGTCATGATCTTTGGTTTGATGTGTTTTCGTTTTGTGATTATCAAAATATAGAGATATCGAAAGATATGAATAACGTTTTTAGTCATTTATTTATATCAACAGGTATTTTGGTCATTTTGTTAGTAGCTTAAGAAGTATCAGGATCTTTTATGTCGGTTTGTATGTCGGTTGTTTAGCTATATATATGATTGATAATAGAACTTTGTACACTAGACTCTCTTCATAATAAAATTATCAGTTTTTGGCACCCAATGTTCTGATCTTATTTTGCTCATGTTCTAAATTTGTGTTGCTGGTCTTTTGCCCCTATGATTATGTTCCCCTAATCCTAACAGTTTCTCATATGTAAAGAGTACTCGAGTTAATAAAATTACGAGAATTAATGAGCCCATTAATCTCCTCATAATGTTCCTCAATTATAGCAATAGTAGTTACAAGACCAATTGATTATGATCATTAAACTGCAGTTAAAGCTGCCTTTGAATATGTCAAAAACCTGTTATAAGGTAGTATTAAATCAGTTCGAGCAAGTCACAAACTCATCAACATACTTGCTAATTAATGTGTTTGCTCGCTCATGAGCTTGCTCTCTTAGTATACTCACTGATAAGCTTTCTCACTGAAGGGTTGAACCCTCTGATGAGACTACTCTCTGATGAGGTCATTTAGAGTCTACTCACTGAAGAGTATAACTCATCAGCTAGTTAATTTCTATAACACCATGCTATTTGGGTAAAAAAAATCCCGTACTTCCAAACTCATTTTCGAGTATGACCTGAACCGTCATTGCACTAAATTTCCAAGATACCTGCATTCTAGTTTCGAGGCTGATTTATATGGGCGTATGGATGCATTCATTCATAAACATGGGACATGCTTTCAAGCTTTCTATATTGAATATAACTTTCACTCTATGGATCGATGTCGTACTTGAACTCCATTTTGGAATAAAATAACTTGTATTAAGTGAATCCCAAAATTTGTATCAATGTATAATAAATTAAACTCTTGTGACTTCCGAACTATATTTAACTTCTATTATATTGACCTTCAAACATTAAGAGAGATGTTTCTTTCACCAATAAAACCTGAGCATACAATCATATATAAATAGAGTAACTGCTCCATATAAGTTATAAAACACAAAAACATGTCCGACTACATGACAACTTCGTTGAAGGTGGCTGTCATTGGAGCCGGTGTTGCCGGACTGGCCGCTGCTCGAGAACTGCAAAGAGAATCCCACCAAGTCGTTGTATTCGAAAAGTCACACCGACTTGGCGGAACATGGGTCTATGATCCACGAGTCGAGTCTGATCTATTAGGACTCGACCCAAATAGAGATATTGTTCAGGGATCACTTTACAAATCCATGCGAACAAATGTTCCACGTGTGCTCGTGAGCTTCACTGATTTCAAATTCGGTGAAAAGGTATACGATGATCCAAGAACGTATCCAGGGCATGTAGAAGTACTAATGTACTTGGAAGATTTTGCAAGAACTTATGAACTAACCAAGTTGATTCAGTTCAATACTGCTGTGACCCGAGTGGAAGTCGTTGGCTCGGGTAACAGCGAGTTTGAAGTTGAGTCGGAGGCTAATGGGGTTAGTTCGGTGGAGGTGTTTGATGCCGTCGTCGTTTGCAATGGTCACAATAGTCAACCTCGAATTGCAACTGATATTCCAGGTACAAAACAATATTTTTTTTTTTTTCACTGCGTATTTCTTGTTTATAAAATTAACCAGTGGCTCATCAATTAAAAAAGCTTGTCGGTAGAAATGTACATATCATACAGTAGAATGTACATGTTGCTTAGAGCATCGAGAGTAATAACTTGAGTTATTACATAACTCAGCGCCGCGTCAGTACCACACCACATAACATAAAAAACATCATGAAATAATAACACCCAATAACACAATTTTTTAAGACCCACTAAAAAAACACAAACCAGCCTAACACCAAATAACACCGGATGGGAAATGATTGTTGTAACTCAAGTTACAACGCAGGAGTAACGTAACATGACTGGAAATGATTCTAACTCAAGTTGCCAAATTGAAATCGTGTCACATAGGCAATAACGCCGGTGAAGCGTTATTACTCCCATGCTCTTAGTGTTTAAGAAAAACGCCAACAAGTTATTTAAATGATAAGTTATCTAGATATTAGTAAATTATACACGGTAATTTATTTATATTATTTATATTTAATTAGTATTGGCTCTCTAAATACCAAATTTGCGATTAAATTAGGGTTTGGTTATACCCACCCTCCTACCTTAACATGATAGGAATACTTCCCCTAATATTATGTATTTATTTTCTTTTGTTCATTTTTATAATTATATTTTTATTATAAAACTGTGAAATACAAAAATGATACAGAAAAAATAAAGTATTACAAGTCAAAAGTAGGAAAAATAAAATAAAATAAGGAACTTAAAACCATTAAAAATTGTATTGCCCTATTAAAATGAGTAAAACTGTAAAAAAAAAATGTTAAACATAAAATATAAAGTTTGACAAATAAAAAATAGAAAATGAAAAAAGATACCGAACAAAAAATCATCAAAAACTGTCTTGTCCTGTCAATAAAATGAGTATAAAGGATAGGAAGGATAAAGAGGGTAGCAATAATACAACAAAATAAATCATCGTTGCAGAAAAACTTTCTATTAAATCACCCAGTGATTAACTCTATATACTTTTTATACTGTCGGGTATTAGTCTCTCATATACCTAATTTTTAATGTAAAACATAAGGGAAAAAAAGGATAATTTTTTATTCCCACTAAAATTAAAAACTAGGTCTCATAGATATATAAATAAATAAATAAATAAATAAAATAAGTCACTTCTAAAACTAGACCTGGTCGACTTCAACGACTAGGCGATGTTTTTAAAAATTTGACATGTGTCCCCTATTAGATGATTAAAGTACATATTGCATAAGATTTGCGTAATCTAGTGTTGTATTTAGTTTCTTATGCAACTGACGGCTCAAAAGTTACGCGACTCCTCTAAAGTTGTGCGACTGACGGCTTACATTTTTATTAGATAATTTTATAATTTTTTTTCTCTTTTTTAATATTATGGGGCTCACATACCACTCACAACCACCCAACTGTCTAGTGTCGGGTGGTGGTGGTGTTGAGTGGGTGGGCGGTGGTGGTGGTGGTGGTAGTGGGTGGTGATGATAGGTAGGTTGTGGTGGTGTGTGTTGGTGGTGGTAGGTGGTGGGTCGGTTGTTGGGTCATCTGTTGTCGGTGGCTGGTGGGTGGTGTCGGGTGGTGGGGGTGGTGGTAGGTCGTCTGGTGTCGGGTGGCGGTGGTGGGTGGTACGTTGGCCTAATAATATTAAATAAAAAAAGTTAAAAAAAAAGTAATTAAAAAAAATAAAAAACTAATTAATAAAACAGTAAATCTTGAGGGACTAAGAAAAAGTGGGATTGTTTTTTCAAAAAAAAGTTATACCGCGAGCTTCACATACACCATTTTTCGTTTTTTTAATAGCACAAACGGTACAAAACTTTTTTTTTTTTTTTTTTGAAATGTGGGATTGTTTTTAAACTAGTAAATTGAACTTTTGTGTTGTGTCAATCTCGGTCGAAAACTCAACCGATAGGGTGTTTTTTTGATTGCCGACCGATATTCACCAAACGGCCCACAGTGGGCTCAATCGATGTTGATATCGGTCATCTAGCACTCGCTCGACCGAAAATTTCAGGGCCACTGTGCCCAACATAAGCCTATATGTCATCATTCTGTTGATGACAAGTTGACAACAGGGGGACTCGCTTCTTAACAAATAAATAACTTTTTGCCACGTCTATTTAGATACATAATTAGTCGCAATTTTAGGTCTCCCATCATTTTCCTTCCTTATTTATTTATTTATTTTTATTATTATTTTTTTTATAAATTGTGGCATATATTAAAAAAGAACTAGTAAGGCGCTAGAATTACAAAGGTGAGTTAAGCCAATCAGACCAAATAATACAATTTTTGCCTCTAAACTTTAACCAAGAAAAGGAAAAAAGAAAGATGTTATAAAAAATATCACATTTTCTCATAACTTGAGAATTGAAAACAAGATTATTCCTAAAACGCCAAAGCATCCAACATGTGGAAGCAAAAATGACATAAGCTCGGTCTTTCTCATCCTTTGAAGTTCTCCTTGAAATAAACCAAGAATTCTAGTCGTCACAGGATCTTAAAAGAGGGAACTTTAACTGACACCATCCTCGGATTAGCCTCCAAATATTAGAAGCTGAAACACAAGAGATGAAGACATGGGAGTTCAACTCAACAATTTCGTTGCAAACTGGACACGCAATCGAATCGATGTCCAAACCATGAGATGAAAGGTTAAGATGATGAGGAAGCGTATCTAAAAACATACACCACATAAAGATGTTAACCTTACGAGGAATAGACTTATACCACTTTGTGCATGGGAGAGAGTTAGGAAGCATGCAATCATCAATATGTTTCCAAACAATGCTCACTGAATAAGACCCATCCATAGAGAGGGAAGAGACAACAAAATCACTTTCAACATCGATGTTCAACAAGCTGATTTCAACCAGAAGCTTGTTGAGGTCAGCTTGTAATCTCCCTCCACTCACCGTCCTACGCCAATCCTACGACCAAGAGCCATTAACAATACGATCTCTAATTAGGCAATTTTGATTATTCTCTAGATGAAAAAATTGGTTAAAGCGAATACAAATAGGAGAGACTCCCAACCATGTATATTTCCAAAAGCGAATCAAAGAACCATTGCCTACCTGTAAACGAAGAGAATTCAAGAGAACATAACCACTTGAATGGGGATGATATATCGAACCAACAATACGAGCCCATAACCCATTAGTTTGACAACCTTTAAGCTCAATTCCCGCTTCATCACCATGAATCGATTTAAGAACTTTAACCCAAAGGGCGGACAGACTTTTTAGCAAATGCCATCTCCATTTGAGAAGCAATGAATTGTTGAAAGCTTTAAGACTACCCACACCTAAACCACCTTTATCGAGAGAAGCTAAAATGATAGACCATTTAATCCAAGAAAGCTTCCTTTTATCAACTATAGCGCCCCAAAAGAATGAAGCACGAAAACTTTCAAGAACCTTAATAAGCGCTTCAGGAGCTTTAAATATAGATAAGTAATAGATACCAAGGCTACCTAGCACCGGTTTGATGAGATTAAGACGACCACCTGACGATAACATGTTGGCTTTCCATCATGATAACCTAGCTTTAAAGCGGTCAATCAAGACATTCCAATTCGAAATTCGGTTCATGTTCGAACTTATAGGCAAACCAAGATAAGAAAAAGGAAGAGAGCTAGCCGAGCAACCTGTACCTGCCGCCATACGATCTATTTCAGTAGATGAAACTCCCACTTCATAAAGATTCGACTTAGATATTAATTTTGAGACCTGAAGCAAGGTAGAAAACATTGAGAATACGAATGATATTATCCATATCATTTGGTTCCATTCGGATAAAATTATGACATCATCTGCATAAAATAAGTGAGATAGCCGAATACCAGGAGAACCGATCTTAACACCTCGAAACATATTTGCCATCAACCCGTCCTAAGAGTAATGTGGAGGCCTTCCATAACGATAATAAATAGAAAAGGCGACAAAGGGTCTCCTTGCCTCGATCCTCTTTTTAAAGAGAACTCCGAAATGGGAATTCCATTGACGAGAATAGAAGCCCTAGAAGACACTAAACCCACCTTGATCCATCTACGCCAAGTAGTACTAAAACCTAACTTATCCATAACATGGTCTAGGAAACGCCAACTTACTGAATCAAAAGCTTTTTCAAAATCAACTTTAAACAATAACAACTTCTTCTTTCGCTTCTTATACCAGTCGATAACCTTACTAAGGATAAGAGGCCCATCAAGAATCTGTCGACCGGAAACAAAAGCAGATTGCTCATGACTGATGATCGAGTCAATGACCTTGGATAGCCTATTTGCTAAGATTTTCGCAACAATCTTGAATTGAAAACTGATAAGGGAAATAGGTCTAAAGTCTTTTATATAAAGAGGATTGGACACCTTTGGAATTAAAGTGAAGAAAGAGGAATTCGTACCTGGTGGGAACGAACCAGAAGTGAGAGGAATTCGTACCTGGTGGGAACGAACCAGAAGTGAAAAAACGAACCACAAAATTCTGAATATCAAGCTTCATAAGGTCCCAATATTTTTTTAACAAACATAAACGAAAACCCATCCGGGCCCGGTGCTTTTTGACTACCACAATCCCAAACCGCATTTTTAATTTCCTCCAAAGACACCATGGAATCTAAATAAAACCGATCCGAGTCACTTAGATGTTTTGTAGCCAGTATAGGAGGACAAGTAGCTAAGGAGTCGTGACATGAAAGCTTATCTTTATAAAAGTTGAGGAAAGCCAACTTTATGGCATTTGTATCAGATATCCAAACGCCCTCGTGTAAGATACCTTAGATCATTTGCGTGTTCCTTTCGGAGTTTATGATGCCATGAAAAAATTTGGAGTTTTCGTCTCCTTCCACATCCCATCTAACCGGGCCTTTTGGAGCAAGTCCATGGATTCAAGCTTTTCTAAATTATCTAGCTCGTGCCAAGTATTTACACGAAGTATTCTTTCTTCTTCACTTGCGTGACCCTAGTCTATCTTTTCATCTAAAATCCTCAATGAAGCCAAAACGGTTTTCTTTCTACTTACTTCGGTTTCTTTAGTGCGGAATAACCAAAGTTTGATATGAGATTTGAGGCCTTTAACTTTATCATGAAGAGACAAAATGGAACCTTCATCCGTTACCGAGAGACTATTCCAAGCCTCTTTGACAACATCATCAAAATCACTTCTATCAAACCATGAATGAAATTTTTTGAAAGGAATCGGACCAAAATCATTTTTCTTGCAATGCAAGAGAATAGGATTGTGATCCGACCACACTCTATCAAGAACAGTCACCTGCATATTTGAGTGCGCAAGGAGGACACTATCTGAGATCACGAACCGGTCTAATTTACTCAACTTGCATATCGAAATCATGACAAGAACAGTCATCTACATATTTGATCCGACCACCCATCATTTTCCATTTGCTTTTACACAATCTGAATATACGTCGCAAATGTTTTCATATAAACAAGTTGCATTTTTTGTGTATAATTATGTCTAGTCGCCTAAATGTTGTCGCCTACATTTACTGTAACTACCAAGTCGCCTCCAATTCTTCCAAGTCGGCCGAAGGTCGCCTAAGTTAAAAGTTCATTTTGAAAAATAATAATAATAATAATAAAATAATAAATTAAAATAAATAATAAATTACGCGGCGTTTATTTTGATAAACTAGTCATATAAATAGGTCTTATAAAAAATTTCCTCAAATGATAATGATATGTGATAACTTCTTAGAAACTAGATTAACTATGTCCAATTATACAAATATTATAAAAGGTATGTAACATGAAACAAATATTGGTGCAGGTATTGAGGCGTGGCCCCGAAAGCAAATCCATAGCCATAATTATCGTGTTCCTCAACCATTTCGAGATCAGGTTAGCGATATATTAATTAGGGTGATGATAAAAAAGATGAGTACATTCGTTTACCAATATATTTACGTTAACTAACTGAGACCACAAGGTGTTCAGTCATATAAGTGAGATAACACACGTTAAATATAACAGTTTAGTTATATTTATTGTACATAATGTATTTGATGAAGTTCTTAGCTTAGATTTTTATAGTAAACCTTAGTGTAGATGCATTAATTTTTGTACTACAATGCACCATTAATCATTTTATTCATGTAAGATTTAAAAAGTGGTATTTTTTTAATTGTTAATTCTGTACAATAATGTGCGCATTGTGTTTCATTGCGTTTTTAACCATTAATTTGATCAATATGAAATTCGAATTAGAAAATTTGTAAAACATGAAAGTTATAGATTTTAAGCCATTCATTACTCAGGTTTTTGAATTTTATAAAAATAGTTAATTATGCGTGAGATATCTCATTTTTAATATAGTTTTTTAGTCATTTTAGATAGTAATGTTGGTGCATCATAATTAAAAGTTAGTGCATCAGTGCTATAAAACTACGATATACCCTTTGCTATTTGATTAACACTTGATAGTGTAAATTTTGGTGCATAATAAGTGAAATATGTTAGTGCATCATGGTTAATATTTTGGTGCATTATGGTTATATAAAAGTACGATACATAAAATAATTTTTTTAAGTTAAGTTAAAAGATGAACAGGTCGTAGTTGTAATTGGAAGTGGACCAAGTGCGATAGACATATCAAAAGATATAGCAACGGTTGCTAAAGAAGTTCACACTTCGTCAAGAAAAGCAAATGTGAAAGTCTCCAAATCGGAGAAATTCAGCAATATGTGGCAACATTCCAAGGTAACGTAATGGTGCATTGAAATTTCAAGAATGTTAGCCTGATTATTTTAAATCTTTGACTATTTAGTTATATAAAGATTATAGCCTATGAAATTTGTAGTCGAAGGGTGATAGTCTAGGAGGTTTTGATATTTTGATTGTGTATTTGTGTTAGTGAAGATTATAGTTATTCTCGACAAAACATTTTTCCCTAACTTTAAGTCCATCCACATCGATTAGTCCGTACTCCCTAGTCGACTAGGACATTAATGCTTCAACTCAAGGCCAGTATGTAATTAAGTTTGGAGTTAATTACACAAATGGTCCTTGTGGTTTGTTGATTTTTACGGATCTTGTCCCTGTGCTTTTTTTTAGCGGGTTTGGTCCTTGTGCTTTCAGAAAGTTACGGATCCTGTCCCTATTTCGACCCAACTTCAAACGACCGTTAAAAGGGACCTCAATTGAATTAAATAGACTAACTTGAGGGCTAAACTTTTAGTTTGGGTTCAAAGTACAAACCACAAGGACGATTTATGTAATTTACAAAAAAAAAAAAAAAAAAAAAAAAAAAAAAAAAAAAAAAAAACTTTTAAATTTTTTTATACGAAATTTTTTTAATTTTATTAAAAAAAAAAAAAAAAAAAACAAAACTTAGAAATTTTTTTATACGAAAATTTTTTAGTTTTATTTAAAAAAAAAATAAGAAGTTTTTTTTTAATAATAAAATTAAAAATTTCCGTGGAAAAAAGTTAAGTTTTTTTTTTTTTTTTTTTTTTTTTTTTTTTAAATAAAACTAAAAAATTTTCGTATAAAAAAATTTCAAAGTTTTTTTTTAATAAATTTTTTTTAATAAAATTAAAAAAATTTCGTATAAAAAAATTTAAAAGTTTTTTTTTAATAAATTTTTTTAATAAAATTAAAAAATTTTCGTATAAAAAAATTTAAAAGTTTTTTTTTTATAAATTTTTTTAATAAAATTAAAAAATATTCGTATAAAAAAATTTAAAAGTTTTTTTTTATAATTTTTTTTTAATAAAATTAAAAAATTTTCGTATAAAAAAATTTAAAAGTTTTTTTTTTTTTAATAAATATTTTTAATAAAATTAAAAAATTTCGTATAAAAAAATTAAAAGATTTTTTTTTTTTTTTTTTTTTTTTTTTTTTTTTTTTTTGTAAATTACGTAAATCGTCCTTGTGGTTTGTACTTTGAGGTGGAAAACCCAAACTAAAAGTTTAGCCCTCAAGTTAGTCTATTTAATTCAATTGAGGTCATTTTTAACGGTCGTTTGAAGTTGGGTCGAAATAGGGACAGGATCCGTAACTTTCTGAAAGCACAGGGACCAAACCCGCTAAAAAAAAGCACAGGGACAAGATCCGTAAAAATCAATAAACCACAAGGACCATTTATGTAATTAACTCTTAAGTTTGGGAAAAATTTGCCCTTAAATTTCTTACCATCAAATTCAAATGCCTTATGGTTCTCTTCCGTAAATCTTTTGATTTATTTATTCATCGTCATATTTGGAACAGAGAAAACGTCATCTTGCTATCCTCTTGTGCATAGAAATCGATCTAACCATAAAGTCATACAACATTTCTCTCTAATTCATTTCAAACATTCGTTGAACTCAACCTACTTTAAGTGACATGTACACATATATACTTGTTTTTTTGTGATATGAAATCTAAAATTTCTAGACACATTTATCCAAATAGTAAGCTTTGTAATTTTTAACAGTGTTGGGCCAACTCAGTGCCCTATAGTCTCTAATTAGGGGTGCTCATGGTCCAAAAACCGGACCGGACTGACAAAAACCGAACCGGATCGAGACTGAATCCAGCAAACATCCTAGACCGAGACCGGACCGAATGTGGTCGGTCCGGTCTCGGTCAAAATAGGCTAAATGTTCGGTTTTTAAGCCGGACCGGACCGGACCGATCCGGACCGAGACCGAAATTATGAAAATCCCTAAACCGAGACTGGACCGAATGTGGTCTCAGTCCGGGCCGGTCCGGTCCGGTCGATTTTGTCGGTTGGTCCGGTCCATCCGGTCCATTTGCTCACCCTTATCTCTAACTATGATTTAAACATAAAATATCGTAAATGCAAAAAATGGTCTCTAAGCTAAGAAACTCAAGAAGTCATCTTCAGAGATGTTCTATAAAGATTTTCACTTACTGAAGTGACCTCGTAGTTAGAGTTTTAAATCTAAAAAAAAAAAAAAAAAAAAAAACCTCCGACTCCTTCTGCTTTCTTCAATATAAAATAAGCATTCAGAGAAATTAAATACTTAAAGAAATAGCTAAGTATCCAAATATATTTAGGCAAAAACTTATCTTGAGGAGATAAGTGCAAAAGCACTAATCATAAAAGATTCCAAGTAAGTACCAATGGGCTTGTGGTCCACTGGGCATGTCTTATTCAGTTAAGCGTGTCTAGTGGAGAGTAGTACCGGTTTGGGTAACCAAACCGGGAAGTCCTCCCTTGTGGACCACTGCCCTGTCGGTACGATTTCAAAGTCCTTCAATGAATGTTTCAACCCATCAGGGTTCGAATCTGGAGAAGGCAGAATTTACTTCAATTTAAGTGTCGTGCCTTCGGGCGGCTTAAGTTGAAGGTTTTCCCCCATCGGGTTTCAAATTGGACATGGATTTCCCTTAAAGAAAGTAACCGTTCAAAAAAAAAAAAGATTCCAAGTAAGTACATAGTTGATATAAAAGTGAGAACATTTGACAACACTGTTCCGAAAGGAGGATGAGACACGTTCAAAAAATAAAAGCATTTAATGTAAAGTACTTTTATCCATCAGTAACAAAGACTCGTCCTTTTACCGCTCTGATATCAATATCGAATCTAGTGTCATAATGTTTCAAGAAGTAAATGTTAACACCAATGGGCTTGTGGTCCATTGGGCATGTCTTATTCAGTTAAGCGTGCCTAGTGGAGAGTAGTACCGGTTTGGGTGACAAAACCGGGAAGTCCTCCCTTGTGGACCACTGCCCTATCGGTACGATTTCAAAGTCCTTCAATGAAGGTTTCAACCCACAAGGGTTCGAATCTGGAGAAGGTAGAGTTTACTTCAATTAAGTGTCGTGCCTTCGGGCGGCTTAAGTTGAAGGTTTTCCCCAATCGGGTTTTAAATTGGACATGAATTTCCCTTGAAAGAAAGTAACCGTTCAAAAAAAAAGTAAATGTTAACTCTTGCATTAAACACAAGTAACATTTACTTCTCATTGAACATATTTGTCATCCCATCAAGAAATCAAGTTCATACATAAATATTTACTTTAGTACTTGTTTGTGTAAGTGAGAACATCACCACACATTGTCATTCATTTAGGATTAGATTAGCTTGCCATATTCCGCACTAATACTTGTAATTTTTTATTCATTCAAATAATAATAATTATATGTTGAAAATTATACTTTTGTGTTACACTACAAAATATTTGTCATCGACACATAAAAGTTGTCACCAAAAGTCAAAAAAAATGTCAATAAAAGTAAAAAGAGTGTCACAAGTATAAAATAAAGTAAGTGTCGGTTTTCTCACACTTAAAGAATTGTATGTAGAAATCTAAGAAGGGTGGCAGTGGGGGCGGCATCACCCATCGGCATGGTGATGCCGGCGGTGAACACCGCCGCCACCCCACCGGCATCCTCATCGGCAAGCTCTCAACGGTAAATATTGCCTCCGAAGCATTCTCGTTGCATGTGTAAAATTCGACCGTTGCATTTATTGAAAGAGACGTTGGAGCGTGCATTGGGCCAAAAAAAAAAGTTGGGAGGTATGTAAAAGGCATGGTTGCCACTAAAATGGGGTTGGGAGGTATGGAAAAAGTATGAATGAGGTGAAATGAGGTAGAATGATATTATTGGTGGATTTCGAAGGTATGGATGTTTTCGGAATCATGATTGCCAGTGTCCTAATAGGTAAAGGCCATTTATAATAACAAAAAAGTGTAAGTACATATTTTTTGCGTCTCGTGAGACACATTTTGTTTATAAAATGTTTTATTAAACTTTAAAATTTTAGCCTTTTGGTGACATTTTACAAGTTGTCATTAAAAAACGGTATGTTTCAGTGACATTTTTTATGTCATTAAAATCTATGTTACCAAATGTCTATTTATTGTAGTGTGTTGTTTGCTTTGACAAATTACTAGACATGATACTTATAACTTAGAACTCTTGTTTTGAACCTAAGTTACAACTAAACGCAAACAACATGTATATACTTATTGTTTAGTGACAATTTAACACTAGTTTGGATTAAAAAAACACGTTTGTTAGTTTATTGTTAATATTTGATTACTTGAATATGTGACAGATAAATTGTGTTCGTAATGATGGTACAGTAGCATTTCAAGATGGATTCTCTGTAGATGCAGATATCATAGTCCATTGCACCGGGTACGCCCAAGATTATACTATCTCAAAACTGTTAACTTATAATTTTTTCTTTTCATAAAATAACTAATATAAGAAATGTTCTTTCTAATCAAAAAAGGAGATTATTTAACTTGTGTTATAGTCGCATATACTTGTATTAAGTTAACTTGAATTCTCTTTTAGCCTCGTAAACAACTGTACGGATGAAAGTGCTTAAAAAGATAATACAGTATATTTTAAGAGAATAACTAATCTTTTCACTTACAAATATTTTCTTTTTTTTAGTACAATTTTTAAGTTAATATCATCATACTTAGTCATAAGGTACAACATGATAAACATCTTACCACGATGGTTTTAGCTAACATATGTGTGACCTATTTTAGGTACAAACCACATGTCCCATTTCTTAGAACCAATGGCATTGTAAGTGTTCAAGATAAACGTATTGGACCTCTGTACAAACATGTCTTCCCCCCACGACTTGCTCCACGACTCTCCTTTGTCGGAATACCTGAAAGGGTATGCTTATTAATCATTCATTCACATTTTAAGCATTTGAAGTTCATATCCGTGACAAAATTTCCCAAACATAGACCAATGCATTTATAGTCATGGAGTGTCAATCAAGATGGATAGCACAAGCATTGTCAAGAAAGGTTTCTTTGCCATCGGAAGAAGATATGTTGAGTGACGTTGAAAGATATTACGAAGAAATGAAAGAGAAAGGGATTCCGGAAGAGTTAACTCATCATGGACTTCAGGTTTTTTTTTTTTTTTTTTTTTTTTTTTTTTTTTTTTTTTTTCCTTTGCAGTCTTTAGAATAATTTATTCTAAACGTGTAAGATGTTGTCTTATTTATGATAGGCTGATTACATGGAATGGGTGTTTGCTCAAACTGGAATGGCCATGGAGCAGCACGTAAAAGACATGATTGAATACTTGGTCTACTGTGTAGTGACGGCGGGTACAGATGGGTACATGGAGGCATTCTCACAGAAATATGGGATATGATTATGAATGTTCTGCAATGAATTTATCAAAAAAGTTACGGAAAAGCATGTAATAAAATTTACTGGTGATTATTCTCACTTCCTCTATACAATGCAAATGATTTCACAAACAATTTTCTTCTTGTAGTGTTTACTCTTATGACTTAAACGAGTATATATAGTTTAGTGCGTACGTGGTATCTGAAATAAGACATATCAAACATGTCTCGTCGACTAATTAAGTGGTCATGGATTCGAATGTGTGTTTTTCTGTTATAAATAACCACATATGACCAATCTATTGATTTCTAATGACAGATAGATTGCATAGAATGGTTGTACGAGCAGTTTGAAGTGGTCGTGGAGAAGCATATAAAAGAGACGTATGAGTACCTTCATTATTGTTTCAAGGCTGATTTATATAGGTATACGGATGCATTTATGCAACATTATTTCAAGATTTTCCACATTAAATCATCAATTACTATACTATTTATAATGGAAAAACCAACTTTTCTTGAAAGTGAAAATCGAAAACTGAATCTATTTAAGGAAACAAACTAATACACGGTTGGAAATTTAATTACTAGTATATACCTATTAGCGGAAACTATTCGACCATTATAATCTCGGAAAGTATTCAATTATATAATGTACACGGCTGTAAACTTATGCCGCTATAAAATTTCATTGCTGTGCACGGGTACTCGTCTAGTATTTATCATATGAATTAGTAAAAATATGTGCTCAAAGCGACTTGATCAGATCGAACTTTCACTCCATGGATCGATGCAGTACTTAAACTCCATTTTGGAATAGAATCAATCTTTATTATTAAGTGAATCGTAATTAAATTTGTTTTAATGTATACTAAATTATGAAATAAGTGTGGGTTGAGGAAAGAGTAGGTGTCTATAGTCTAACATCTCTACAAGCACTGTCTTGATCGATAAATGATAAACAAAGAAAAGTTAAATGTTTGTGAGCTGTTTTGAATAAAAGTTTTTAAGCAGTCATTCATACAACACGTACCAATTAAGTATCTTGTTAAAAAAAATTAAAACCGGATATGGTAGGAAAAACTCGAGATTTGCCATAGAAGTTAATCTCTAAACATGGAGTATGTATCAAACCTTCCATAATGTTGTATTAATTAAGTTTGCAGATTGCCCCGAAAATTTAGTTTTAAAGTTCCTTGTTGAATTGAGTACCAAGGGTTAGCCGAGATGGCAGGTGTGCAAAAATATTGATCGAATATTATTTTTAATGCTAGACTAGAAAATCATTCAAGCATCATGCCTACCTTCCACTTGATGTTTCTTTACAAAAGTCATCATTCAAAAATAATTTAGTGCAATTTCCCTTACTTGCAAGGTTTGTGGAATACTATGAATTGTTGACCATAAAAACAAATAAATACATCATTTATAATTTTATATGCCCATTTCATACACCATCTCCAATTACAGCAACAACAACAAAAACAAACCATCCGACATAGCAAATTCCATAAAGGTGGCAGTCATCGGTGCTAGTGCCGTTGGACAAACCGTAGCTTGCGAGCTTTAAAGAGAATCCCACTAATGTTGTGCTATTCAAAATATCACATTAGCTAAGTGCAACATGGGTCTATCTCTATGATCCAAGGGTCGAGTTGGATCTTTTAGGACGCAACCCAAATAGAAATATTGCGCATGGATCTCTCTACAAATCCTTACAAACAAATCTTCCTCGTGAGCTAATGAGCTTTAGTGATTTCGAATTTGGAAAGAAAACATTCCACGGATGTTTCTTGGACACGAAGAAGTTTTAAAGTTTTTGGAAGATTTTGCGACTACTTTTGAGCTAACAAAGCTAATTCGGTTCAATACTGAAGTGATTCATCTAGAACTAGTTGAGTCAGGAATGACCTAGTTCATTGTTGCGTTGAAAACTGGCGGGTTGAATTCGGTCTGAGGTATTTGACGTGGTGGCATGGTCATTTGTAACGATCACAACACCGAACCTTGTAAGTAGACTAGCATTTAGTGTTAACATTGTTTGTATAGGGCCAAGTCCGTTTGATCATTTAGCATTATTTATACTCTACACAGACTCATTATTCAGTTAAGGGAAATTACACAAGTTTACATGGTATCAGAGCTAGTATCAGAGCTACAGGACAGGTTCACGTTTTGAATGTTCCTTCACGCATTAGTACGCCGATATTTTCACTAAGGGTCTTCCGTCTGCCCTGTTTGATGAATTTCAGACCAGTTTGAGTGCTCTGCGTCCTCCCGCTCCAACTGCGGGGGGCTGTTAGTGGACTAGTATTTAGTGTACTACTAATCCAAAACCCATCTATCCTCTTCTTCCCCATTGGTGAGTAGCTTAACACAGCAGCAAACAATAACATTAAGGTAAAGAAGTCATGAAACAAACATCAGACATAATTAAGGATGTTCAGTCAGTGGTTTTTAAGGAATCAGAGAGGTTAGAAGACACGTGTCCTAAAATAAAGGGTTATAATTTTAACAATGGTGTTAATCATTCAGAGCTTCTTAAGTCCATGGTTTCAACAGGTTTCCAAGCTTCTAATCTTGGTGATGCTATTAATATTGTGAATCAAATGGTAGCTACTTTAGTTTTATTGGATTTTTTTTAGTTAAATGGTTTCATATGAGAACTTTATTAGGTGGTATAAATGAATTTTGATGTATATGGATATGTTGGTTATTGTTTGTATTTTAATATATTTAGGAACTTAGTTATTAAATGGTAGAGAGGCGATCGTCGTACTTTTTAATAGATAAGAATCATAAGACAACTAGAGCATAACATATCAGTGCAAAATAGTAGATAAAGTGGGTCTAAAACATCCTAAATCAGTTGGCATACAAATGATGGAACTTTTCATCAGATAGATACCAAAATTTTAGCCAAATGCTTCTGTTGCTGTAATGAAATGAGCACAAATCGTTACTACTCTGACCAAAGCAACATGACAGCGATTTCCATATAACAGCAGGCCTTCTAACCTGATAAGTACTTCTAACTTTAAGACCAAGTAGCCTGAGTTGTAGTAATACACTTCATAACCGATTAGCTAATGCACTTTTTTTATGCACTCTTTTTACCCATTGTCCTGTTAGAGATTTAAGAAACCCCAATTGACCCATTTATGAGTAAATGAATGGGATTTGGATTACATCAGTTTTAACTTCTAGAAATAACTATTGTAGAGGTATTTAATTTGGTTGTAAGTTGCGTGTTTCAGAAGATCTTCCCCCTATTATAATCCTTCAGTTGACCAAGAAATACAGCTTTTTAAGTTAGGTGTTTGTTTGATGTATTGAGGGGTTTTATTTTTATCATTGAAGATAGATTGGAGGCTTTCTCATGAAAAAGTAGCAGAAGATTGCAGTGAGGAAGAAAAGAATCCAAAATACAGAAAGTCCGTCAAGTGCAAAATATTCCTTTGTTTCACTTCAAACCTCATTTCCTCTGGTGTCCGAGACATAATTCGGTGTCTAGTCCAACACCATAAAGTTAGTGAGTTTTATCCATTCAAATAGTTTTGAATAAAATATGCTGTATTTGATTGAAATTTTTGTATATTTAAATCCAGGCTGAAGTGATTGCTACGACAACTGGTGGGATTGAGGAAGATCTAATAAAATGCCTCTCAGACACATACAGAGGTGAATTTTTGCTAACTGGCGTTGAATTGCGTTCAAAAAGGACTAAATCGTATTGGTAACATGTTGGTGCCTAATGATAACTACTGTAAGTTTGAGGATTGGATTATCCCAATATTTGACCAAATGTTGGAATGTTGGAACACAGAATTACAAGTAGTTCATTAGATTAGATATTCCACCCCCGAGACTATAAAACTAAGAATGTTGTGGTATCACAACTTATGTTAGGAATGGGTAGTGAGATATCACACCCATATGCATGTCTTACTATAAATACCCTCACAAGTCTCACTTGTGAGGTGTTTTCATTAATAAAGAAATATCTGTCCACACCACTCTCTCTTCCTTTTCTCTACTTTCTCGCTCTAACGTCACCACCACCATGGGTGTGACCGGTTACTATTCCAGCCGTCCACCCGACACCACTATAACGTCAACCTAAACTAGATTTATATGGACCAACATGGAAGAACAAAAAACAAAGGTATTGTTATATTTGCACTCAGGGTGTTCTTGATTCTACAATTTTATAATTTATAAACTCTACAAAGATTCGGAATCCTTTCCAACATAATTGGCTACTAAGATTGAACTAACCATAGAAGAAGTTACAACCATACTTCTATTTGAATAGGGGTCTCTTATAGCTAGCCTAAATCTATGGGTAGTGGTTATTACTGATTTCTGTAGGAAACGATGCATAAACGGTGCTTATATGTTTAATGACTGACCAACTGTGAGAATGCATTTTGAACATCTTCTTTGAGCAAGTTGTGTAATAGCAATTTATTTGTCTATTTGTTTTGTGTTGAACAGAATGTATTATAGAAACCATCAAAAATGATAGCGCGTTTGCGGAAGGACATTAACTACGAGAGTTCATATCTATATTGGGCATATAAGGTAATCACATGTTCAGTTGTGTTTCAGGTTAATGTTAGCTATGTTACAAATCATTGTTCTTGACATTCATTTTCAACCTCCTTCTGTTCTGAATGTTAAACTAGCATCTAGAAATTTGAATTATTTTCCATGGTTTCAACAATGATTCATTTTGTATTTTAGTATTTAAAATACTTAATTAAATGTCTGTTTCGATGTAAGGCTCTTAATTTTTTATACAATTGTTGATTTTGCATCAAAAATTAAATGTCTGTTTCAATGTACACCTGAAAGTAGCTTGACATTCAAAGTTTAAACTAAGACAACTAGTAACTTTGTTAAACATTATTTTTGTCTGTGTTTTAGTTTATTCTCCTCTTTATCTTCTTGTGGGGAATTTTTAGGCCATGACTTACACTGTAACATGATAATTATTTACTGTAGAACGATATTCCCGTCTTCTGTCCTAGCTTGACATATGGATCTCTCGGGGACATGTTATTTTTCCATTCGTTTCGCAATCCAGGTCTTGTGGTCGACATAGTACAAGGTGAGCATATTCTATCATTTCAACTTTCTTGATCAAACAAACTACATTTTTAAGTGAAAACTTATATGTATGTAAATATGTAATTCCACAAAAGGACCATTTTAGATATCATTTAACTGAAACTGAATTTTAATGAAATGTGTAAAAACATCAGGAAGTACCAATGTTTTACTGTCATCCTCATGATTTTTCATTATACAGATATAAGTGTTGGAATGATGGATAAATATTAATATGTAAATGTCTAGTATCGAACCCGAGACCTCGGGATTGCACACAATACAAACGAGAATAAAAGCATAATAATTATATATTAAATGTTATGTATATATGTAATTATTTAAACACTTAATGGACTTAACGGTCGTTAGTTAGAAAATGTACGGACTATATATCGTTAGAATGACAAGGAAGGGACTAGAGTGTAGTTTAGACAACAAGAAGGATCCGGAACACCCCCTAGAGGGGCATGGCCGGTCGAACAAACAAGGGAGGGTTCCCTAACCCTAACTTGTTCCCTATGTTGTCTAATTAGTATAAATACAAAGGCATGGTTCATTCATTATCACCTTTTGTACACACACTCTATCCCTAAAGTTTTCTTCTCTTCTTCTTGTCCCATAACCGATCGTACAAACAACCCTAAGGGTTTTGTCGATCTTAGTTTTATAAAACCTAAGTGTTTACTTCTTGATCTTGCAATCACTTTTATTCGTTACTAGTTTGTGTGTACAAGAACGAGGTAACAACAGACTATTGTTGTTATCAAGAGATCGAATAACAAAACGGTAAGGGGTTATTCATTGATCTAATATAAACCCTAATTAATATAAGGGTTCATCCAAGAATTCAAGATTGAATACGGTACGTTCTTTATTTATGTTTTAGTTAACCTTTATATGTTATACTTGATCCTACGCTTCCACATATGTGACTACTTGATATAAGAATATATATATATATATGATTGTCATCGTTATTAAATTCTAACAGTGGTATCAGAGCCATGTATAATATGTAATTGCTTACTAAAACGTAATAAAAATTGGATCTTTAATTGTTTTAGATACATGTTTTGATCTAGGGTTTTTCCTTAAAATTTTGTTTATAAAATTTGAAACCCTAACCCTAATTTATGGGGGGGGGGGGGGGTTGATTTTCTACTTAAAACCCTAATTAGGGTTTATGGTTTAATTGATTAATTGTAATCACTAGAAACCCTAGGTCATTAACCGGTTAAGTGAACGTATCTTGTGACCTATGTGCTAATTGTTAGGTTTAATCCGTAACGAAACATGCATGTTAGTCATGGATCTTGTTGTTTTTTTTTTATTTATCACATGTTTTAGATAGATCTAAAATTGGGGAAGACTCCAATATATATTAAAATCAATTTATATGCTATGTGGTGTGTATATTAGCTTTGGCCTACGCAATTGATTCGTCAATGTATGTGACTCTCTTCCATTAAGAGGAGAAGGCCTTAGTTGATTACATGCATGATTATACATAGACTTGATTTTATTAGGAACTTCTCTAATAAGGATTGCATGTGGCTAATTGTTTCACTTTATTTATTATTGGTTGTTATGTTTTCTTTGATTACTTGTTTTATTGTTAATTGTTTGACATGATGTTAGCAATAAAAGGGTAATTTTTTCATAAAGAAAATAATACGGACTAATAATGGTGAAACCCTAAGTAATAAAGATTGAATCTTGGGAGTCTTATGTGCCAACAACGGTTCGCTTCGCACGGTAATTCGCTACAAGGCGAGACTAGCAAGATTCATACTTTGTTACATGTTTTGAGATTGAATCCATAAACTTTTGCTTGATTGATGTTTTGTACAACATGCTTTTAAAAGTAACTCTTTTAAGACAAATTCATAATCGTGATATGAAGGCTTAGAAAAGAGCCTTAGAGTCTGCCTTGGTTATCACAATCTTGAATACGTCTTAAACGATTTTTTTTTAAATCATTCTTGTGGAAAGTCATCTTAGGGTTTTTAAAACCTCAAGTAAAACTTTGTGTATTAATTTCACGAATTGGTAATAAAAAGTTTTTATGAAAACTTATGCTATAAAGATGAGTGCATGCATCTTTATACATATTTTGATTGACATATCAAAAATTGAATACCCTTAAAATTTAAGTTACATGCCATCTAACTATAAGAAACACTTGAAGTTATTATTTAGTAAACGTGAAACGCAGGCTAAATTTTAATGACAAGGTAAATTTCCGAGTGTGCGTGAAACCACACATAGAGAATTTGTAGTTTCTAAGTTAGACGACTTAATTAAGTTGATGCTTGAGACCTAGAACTTAAGGCATGAGATGGGATGAAACATGCTTACAAGGCAAATTGATGAATCAATTTGATGTAAATCCCATAAATGGTCTAGGAATTGGAAATCTTGTTTGCCAATTATTGTTCGACAGATTACCATCTTTTATACTTTCACCACTAGCAGATCAGTTGATGTGGTGGAATCTATGTAAAGTTGGATCCTAGATTTTCAAGAAAATATGTTGGTTATATGAATATATCCTTAGGTATTATATTTCCTTGGAAATATAAATTATCGAAAATACTAAAATTGAATTTTGTAAATTCTTTAAATGTATTAATGCAACATTAAAACCGTAAAAGTAAGTTATTCTTTTATCAAGTAAATTGATCTACACCCGTTTGGGTTTTTTTGTTAGAGTCAATTTTACTAAAAGAATAAATCTAGTCTTCTTTCCATTAGGAGAAGTGTGAGACTTAATCCTAATCCTTTTCATGAATGAGAAAGGTATAATAGGATGATTAGAATTGTCTAAATTCTAAATACATAACTCATAGCAAAATTTAATAGTAAGATTATTTGCACTTTATGAGTTATTAAATTAGAAGCTAGACTGATTACTGCAAAATGGTAAAAGACGAATTAGATTATTTTATCTAGTTATTTTGATTTGACCATTTAAAGATACTACATACAATTGTTGGAATGGTAGATCTCTTCAGGAAGAAATTGCATGCCCAATTTTTCAAGTAAATAGTTTGGAATGTGATGAATCACATTTATGTAGAAGAATACATTCTTTTAGTACCTAATTAATTGTTACGAATGGGTTTTCTCAAAGATGTAGGAAAGTGAATAGCACACTTTTTCCTTTCACTGGATTAATGCAACATTTATAATGTTGTCGAATTCAGTGGGAGTATTATGTGTGTATTATTGAATAAGGAATCATAGTAATGATCTCTAATTCAGTGGGAGTCACAAGGATTGTTATCTTGGTAATACTCTACTTTATCTTTGAACTTCTCAAGATAAATACTTTCCAAATATAGACACTAATATTTTCAAGGATAGTCATGTGCGTTTCCTTGATTGATTGAGTAAACTCTATATCTACTAGTTATGCTAATGACACAAATCATATTATTCACATTAACAAACGCGTGCGTGTTGTTTTATGTGGTACATGATGTTGTTCTATTCACAAGTGGGAGAAATCTACATTATGTGCAAGGTCACATAAGAATATGATTTAACGGATTCTCTTAACTGCAAAGTAAGAGACTATAGTTCTAATATGATTAATATAAATCTAATCTGAGAAACATTTGGTGTTGAAATTTAGTAAACGTGAGATGCAGACTAGATATTAACAACAAGGTGAATTTCCATGTATGCGTGAGACCAACATGGATAATTTACTGTTTCTGAATTAGACATCTATTAGAACATGTGTCAATAACAATACTACTTCAACTTTAACATTTATGTATTATTGGAATGACATAAATGCATGAAGTAATATAATACTACTTCAATAATTATGTATTATTAGAATGACATAAATAAACATGAAGTAGTGTGTTAACTTGAAAATATTATTGAAACCAAATGATGGTGTTCATGATTACTTTAATTATACATGTAGTTATAAACATGAAGTCTTTTAAGTATTACAAGACTTATAATAAAGTAAGACGTTAGCTTGTTATGATCTTTTAATTAAGACATATGCAAGAAGTCATTGAGTTGATCAATGATTAATAACGTATAGTGGGATTATAACAAATTTATGTTTTTATGAGACATAAACATGAAGTGACTTGGTCGAAAGTACTTATGTTATAAAGCATGCAATTGGTTTGGAAATACTATTATACCATTAAGTTGACTTAGTTGGTAAATAGGTTTACCAAAAGGATTATGGTTATCATATATATATATATATATATATATATATATATATATATATATATATATATATATATATATATATATATATATATATATATATATATATATTGTTAGATCTTCTTACAATATTAATTCTAATTGAAATACCACATTTTATGGTATGATTAGTTAGGGAAATCAAACTCTTGTTAGATTGTTTGATTAAAGATAACTATGACTTCTTTTCTTCCGAAAGTAATCAAGATTAGAAAATTGAGTATGGATTGAATATACTCAACTAGACTCCTAAAAGATTAATAAGACATTATGAAATGTGATGAATCACATTAAGTCTTAAATTGGAGTTCTGAATTTGTTAAGCTACTTATGGGTAGGTCGTTAACAAAAGAATTTCAGGAACTGTCAATGTGTATTTGTAATGTCCTAAAAGAGAACGTCGGATTGTTACTCTAATTGCTAAGTATTTTTATTCTATATAATACTAAATGCAAGTGGGAGTATTTTATCTTGATAAGATAGAATTACAAAATACATAATCTTCTAAAAACACACTAGTAAAAATCATGATGAGGCAAAACATGTAAATGATAAACCTCAAGATGATGGAATTATCATTCATAGATCCACTTGGATATCTCAGGTATTTAATTAATATGCTAAAGATTCTATGATGTAGTATTACCAAGAATAAGGAATTGGGTAAATTACTCATATTATGAATGTTGTAGATGTTGTTCATAAAGATATTCAAATTTAAAATTTGGTTTATCTTAATTCTTAATGGTTAGAGAATGAAGATGAGTTTATTCAAAGATAATGTAACCCTAGTGGTTTAAATCTTTGAGTAGAAATCATATGAACAAAATTGTACACATATCTTAATGCATGTCTTATGACAAGATTATTAATCATACTTAAGCAATTAACTATGATTGAATACTCTTTCTTAAGCACATTAAAGATACAAAGATTGTAATTGTCATGCTTATTTTCGTGTATATGAAACTTGACAATGAATATCAAAACTCTTTCTTGTATGATTACTTGAGCGAGGACGATAAGTAATCAAAAGGAGTTTATGAATTCAAATAAATCTTTGGAAGCGTACAAAGTGCAATAATTCATGAATGGATAAATGCATGCATCTAAGAGATTACTCTTAAGTTTAATTATTAAGTCCATGTTTTGATTTATAATTGAAATAAGATAATTTCTAAGTATTCCTGAAAGCTAGTGGGAGTATTATGTTTGATTTACTAAATCATATATATATTGAAGAGTAACATTCCATATAAGTAAAAGGTTAGACTTAATTTAGAATGAAACTTTACTTGAAAGATTTAGAAAATAAAACATACAACCTTGGAACTAAAGTTTATTATTAAATGAACAAGTGCGGTAACTAAATTCTAAATAGAATATGATACATTATTTTGGATGACTAAATGGATATACATAATTGTAAAGATCAAACTTGAATAAAATCTAAGTTTGACTGAAGGATTTTCGTGTGCATTATATTATTGTTGTATCATGCTTAAGTGCTTAATGATTTGACAATATTTGATATCCAATTAAAAGTTATTATATAACTTGTGTAATAGATATTCTAATGGAAAATGTTTGAAATTAGAATAATGATCCTCAACCTGGAAAAGCTCTTAAACATTACACAATAGATATTAAGTTTACGGAAATTTTAAAGAGCATATTGTGTTTTATATACAATGATGCTGGTTTAACTGAGATGACACTCAATAACAAGTCATGAAGGATTTCATGAGAACTAGTTGTGCTCAACTAAGAGCATAGTTGCATTAAACATTAAAGAATTAGAATACTTTAAACATTAAAAGGTTTGAAAGTTTAATTGTTATAAGTTGGTGATTGAGGATATCACACCATTTATGAAAAATTATGTGGCTATATCAAGATAGTTGGATATACACATACAAGAATTTTACTTATTGAATTCTTGAAAGAAGTATTCTCAAAATTCGGATAGATCATAGTTAGATGAAATAATGCCTTGTCAACAAGTATGATTGTCATTACTTGAGGCATAATTGTCAACAAGTCATTACTTGAGACAAAATTCATTAACTAGAATTATCATGCATTGATCTATTTAGTGTTTGGATAAAGGACATTAAGCAATTATTATTTATAATGAATTAAAGTACTTAGTACGTTTGTTTTCATTAATAATAAATTGTGTCCTATTGATGAGTGTTCAAACACTTATCATTTTTGGTCAAATCTGAACTGCAAAACATACAAAAACACTCAGAAATGCATCAAAATACTGAAAATATTTCAAAATTGTGTTTTATATGTTTTAGATGCAAAAAGAGTAAAAACAGATGAAAAACGTACAAAGTTTGCAAAATTGGCAGTTTCAGTCCCCCAAGTTTCAAAATTTGTCAAAATCAGTCCCTGAGCATATAATTTTAAATGAAAAGTCAACCCAAAGCTTTTGAAAGTCAAAATATTACAAAATTGATCTTTGGGTGAAAAGTTTGAAAAAATACAATTTCAGTCCCTCAGTTTTGAGAAATTACAATTTTGGTCCCTAGAGTTTTAAACTTTGGCAGGATTGGTCCCTGGTGGGATATTTTTGCATGAAAAATCATTTTTAGTCCTTGGAAATTCAAAAATGTTCAATATTAGTCCTTGGATAAAAGTTTTTCACAGATTGGCAAAAATGACCTCTAAACTTTCAAAAATGACAATTTTGGTCCCTGGTGTTTTAAAATGGAAAAATTCATAAATGGTCCTTGGGTTAATGAAGCTTGGCATAATTAGCTCTTATGAGTACTTTGGGGAATTTACACTTTCACCCCCTAAACTTTCACCAAATTGCATAATGGGTCCTTGTGATTTATTCTTAACCAAATGAACCCTTTTGTTATTTTTATCCAAACCAAAACAAACCCAAAACAAACAAACCTGATCCATGAACACCCCAGGCCCAACACACCCCTGGCCCAACTCCTTTCCCTGATAATATTAACCCGGTCAAAACAGGTCAACACCCTCACCCCCAGTCACTGTTCACCTTCTTCTTCCCCCTAAACCACGCTCCATTGTCTCCCCCCTTCTCTCCTATCTCCACAAAACCCTCACCAACACTCACCTTCCCCCATTAATTAACCAACCCACCCCCTCTTCATTTAATACCACACCTAATCCACTCACAACTGCCAACTCCAATTTTCCCGCCAAATGATGTTTGAACAGCCAAGATCAAATTGGCCAATCCAAGGGCCAAAAACAGATGTGGGAAAGCATGTGGGACATACTTTGGTGTATTTAAGTGAAGAAAAAGAATGAAGGAAGCAGTTAGTTAGTCTTAGCTTAGTGGTAGTGTAGTTTTAGTTTTTGTAATATCGTTTTGATAATCTTTTCAATTTTAGTGTAAGTTTAAGCTTCTGAGCTGTATTTCTATAATTTCCATTGTATTTAAAACAGTTTCTAATCAGTTAATCAAATTTCTAGTTACTTACTCAGTTTATTCATTTTTATTTAAATTCCTCAATTCCATTTAAGTTTGTGAAAAGTATTATTCAATGGTTGTTTAAGCTTATGCAAGCTTAGTTGTGAGTTCCTTTAAGTCAATTTTGCCTTAGGATCAGTTTTACTTTCAATCACCAAAAATAATCAAATATTATGAAAATACTGAAAAACAAAAAAAAGAAGGAAGAGGAAGAGTAGCAGTGAAGTGTGTATCTGGTTTAGAGCTCTTGGGAGCATTAGGAATATGGTATTGGATCCCTGTACATCTTGGTTCTTTGCTTTGAACAATTTGTAAGATTTCCCATTTTCTTTTGCATAATCTGTGAACTTATTCCATTGTGCTTATTTATTACTAATCTGTGCTTATTTAGCTTTATTAGTGTTTATTAGATAAAGTACAGCTCATATATTAAGCTTTGATTTCAGTTTGTTTAAGTTTCATTTATATCAAGGATTTAAGGGGGTGTTTGGAATTATCTGTTTTGCTAAGCATTTGTTGACTTTATTGACAAAAGTTGATTTAAACACCTTTCTCTGTGGTAAAATGACCTAGAACAACCATTGCCTAAGTAGTTGAAACCACAGAAAGTCAAAATCACCCATTACCATTTCCCACAGTTAACTGTTAAAGACTTGTGACCCCAAATCCTTTTAAATCCCTTCATAAGTAGGTAATTTAGCCTTATTTAGTTCTATTATATCTTAAGATAGCTTAACTAATCAGTAAATTAGCATCAAAGTTCAATAAAGTCAAAGTTTTAAGTTTTTCATAAAAGTCAAAATTGGAGTATTTCAGTTTTTACAAAACTTGCAAGATTTTATGTGAATTTTGTGCTTGGATTTAGGATGTGAAATTTCTTGTGTGTAAAGTCTACCACCTCAGCTTCAAGTTCCTAGCATCCTTATATTTTTGCAATTTTTCTCCTGGGCCCCACATTTGATCAAAGACACCTGCAGGGGAAGACAGTCCCCTGCTGCAGCAGATACCATCCCACACCACCACCTTTAGTGGTGGTTTCTGGCCACCACAGTGGTCCCATTGGCCAAACTTTGTTCCTTTCAACCCCCTGGCACTCTTAAGGTTTTGACCTTTAGTTTGACCTAGAGCCTTGTGGACCCCACCCGAATCATCCATTGAACCTTGTCCCATTTCTGTGTTGGCTTTGGCTTAACCAAGTGCTTATTTGTGACTTAATTGCTTATTCTGTGGCCCCTAATTGCTTATTCTTGCTTAAACATGTCCCTTTAACTCATTTGCACCAGAATTCACAATAGTGGGTCCCACTTAAGCTCATTTGAGCTTATTTGCTTATTTGGTCAACATAAGTCAACTATTTGGCTTATTGCTTCATAATCAGCTTATTTTCAAGTTACATAAAAGTTTTTTTTACAAAATTTGTTTGTTTTTAGGTATAAAATAGATTTGTAAAAGAAAAATCAAGAAAAAACAATTTAATTTTAAGTGATAGTTTCTATTTAATGTAATTTAAATTTAAATTTTCATTTTTAAATTTTTGATAAGCACTTAGCTTTTTTATAATTTTCTTAAATTCCTTTTATATTAAAGTAATTTTAGTAATTTTCTCAGATTTTTATTTTGTCATTTAGTATTTATTAGATTTAATCTTAATTTTATTAATAATTAATTAATAATTAAGTTTTAAATAGCAAAATTAGTTTTTATTATGTAAACCCTAGTTTTTATATTTTTCCTAGCTTTTATATAATATAATATAATTTTAGGAATTTTTCTAGAATTTTTACTATTCATTTTCTATTTTTTATAATTTAAATTAGTTTAATTAGGTAATTAATGTTTAATTAGTAATTAATTAATATAAAAATCACAAAAAGACAAAAAGACATATTTTTAATTTTAAAATTTGTTTTTAGTTATTTTATAATTTTAGAAATTTTATTTTCATTTTTTTAGTATTTAATTCATATTATATTGTATTTAAGTTATTTAAATATTAATAATAAGTATTAAATAGTATTTAATTAATATTAAATAATTAAATCATGTGAAAATTTATTTTCTTTTTCTAAAAATTTTATTTCATCCTTAGGTTTGTAAAAAAGTCATTTTCACCCCCTGTGGGTTTTCAGATTTCAGTTTTCACGTTTTATTTTGTACGTTTACGTTGTTTCAAATGTGAACGTACGCGTTTTTAGATTTCAAGTGATTTTAGGTATCTAACTTTCACGTAATCATCTTAATAGCTTATTTAAGCTATTTCCTTGTAGATTCCCTAGTTTAATCACTCACAAACCTTTTCCTGTCCAAATTCACCCGATCACAGATCCGTTTGATAACCATCACACCTCGTCGGGACATAACGACCCGGGGAAACACTACACTCCACGGAGTATTGGTTTAGACTGTTTGACTTATTAATCATTACTTGGTTGATATTTTCTGACTGTTTGAGGCCAATCACCTATATTTGCATGTTTAAATCTGTGAATAACTTATGTTATTCTAAATTGTCCATTGTCGATTAATGATATGGGAATATCATTAAACTAAGACAAATCTGAGTATTGGTCAGAATATACTTGAAAGTATATTGATGCGTTGACATACCAATTTCACATAATATTCAATGAATTGAATATAGGACTTATCCCAAGTACATGATTTTACTTTATGGATCTTGTCAGTAAGTAAATCATGAATTTGTTATCCTCATACTTGAGATACCAGATAAGTCATGGATGTTGTGCATTTCTGTGAAGCAATTTACCGCTTACCGTAATTGGGAGTTATAAGGATTGTTTTCAGAAGTGTTGCAAAGTTCATGGGTTAGTCTTGTAGTCAAGAAAGAATTTGTTCCTTCAAATTCGTTTTGAAGCTAAATACTGCTGGGCCCCTCGTAGGGTTGACAAGATGTATGCGTGCGCACGCCCAAAGTCTATCTGGAATACGTTCAGATGTTTTGGTAATCTTGCTCAATCATAAACAACGAGAAATAGAAATGTTAATTAAAGAATGACTAAGATCCATATCTTTAGTAACGTGGTATTAAAAACAAAAGGATAATAATAACGATGAATCGTTAAAGGTTTTCCAGGAAACCTAGCTCGAGTCGAACTAGGGGCATTGGAGTGTTGCAAGACGCCGACCAATGTCATTTTACTATTAATAGATATCCAAGTGGGAGCTGTTGGAATAATGGATAAATATTGATATGTAAATGTCTAGTATCGAACCCGAGACCTCGGGATTGCGCACAATACAAACGAGAATAAAAGCATAATAATTATATATTAAATGTTATGTATATATGTAATTATTTAAACACTTAATGGACTTAACGGTCGTTAGTTAGTAAATGTACGGACTATATATCGTTAGAATGACAAGGAAGGGACTAGAGTGTAGTTTAGACAACAAGAAGGATCCGGAACACCCCCTAGAGGGGCATGGCCGGTCGAACAAACAAGGGAGGGTTCCCTAACCCTAACTTGTTCCCTAAGTTGTCTAATTAGTATAAATAAAAAGGCATGGTTCATTCATTCTCACCTTTTGTACACATACTCTATCCCTAAAGTTTTCTTCTCTTCTTCTTGTCCCATAACCGATCGTACAAACAACCCTAAGGGTTTTGTCGATCTTAGTTTTATAAAAACTAAGTGTTTACTTCTTGATCTTGCAATCACTTTTATTCGTTACTAGTTTGTGTGTACAAGAACGAGGTAACAACACACTATTGTTGTTATCAAGAGATCGAATAACAAAACGGTAAGGGGTTATTCATTGATCTAATATAAACCCTAATTAATATAAGGGTTCATCCAAGAATTCAATATTGCATACGGTACGTTCTTTATTTATGTTTTAGTTAACCTTTATATGTTATACTTGATCCTACGCTTCCACATATGTGACTACTTGATATATATATATATATATATATATATATATATATATATATATATATATATATATATATATATATATATATATATATATATATATATATATATATATATATATATATATATATGATTGTCATGTTTATTAAATTCTAACAATAAGGGTGATCAATGGTGTGGTTATGCATGCAAATCCTAGGAAGACTGGAATGATAATTCAGGGAGGGGGGGGGGGGTTGCCAAAACATCACATCTGCAACGCAAATATGATGTGCAATGGTGTAGATTATGTTGTTTTCATCAACATAGCCCAAGAGTTTGTGGGTAGTGATTCAGATGCTTGTCCTGATGAAGTTGTCTCATAGGGGAAAATACGTGGTTCTGCTAAATTTGTCAAGCTCTTTTTTTGTCCTCTTCACCATTATCACCCATCCTTAAGTGTAATTTTTTTTTTTTGTTAAATGTAATGATAAGTATTCATGTTAATTGTTTCAATCTAGGTGCACTATGATGCAACAATCGCCTTCCCATTACTCGTTGCAGAAACATTTGCTGCAAAGAGGAAACCAGCTGAGCCAGTTCCTGATACATTGACCAAGTTTCACTTTTTAATAGTAGTCAAACTCAAATGTGGTATCATCAAGTCTATAGCAGTAATTGAACGAGTGGCGATAATGAAGTTCACCATATTGTGCTAGTGTACTACACCATTTTTTAAGAGGATAGATGCCAACAGACGCACCAGTGATTGAGTTACTTCTGGTTCACAGGAGAACTCAACAGTTAAATCACCGCAAAAATTTACCAACATTTGAAGGCATGCTGGCAGCAACATTTACAATAACGTCACATTCATAGATCTGGTAGCAGACATAATTAGAGTAGCAGTGAATCCAAGGATCAAAGTTAAGCTAAAAAGGCCTTAAAATGAAGCATATAGGCATACTTTTCCAAGCTCAAATCTGAGAACTTCATATAATTTTGTAATAAAAGATTTTTCCACAATGCAAAAAACCGATTGTGCTCCATCTGTCATAGAAAAAAAATGTCATAATGTCAACCAGAGGTAACAGGTAGGGGAAGGAAAAACCAACGGGTCGGAAATATGTCAAATAACATGACGTGTCAAATATATTACAGAAGTTTATTTTTCGAAAAAAATATCGTATATTTCTTTTCCAAATATTGTCCGTTTGATGTTTTGCAAGTAAAGCATAATCCGAATCAGCCCATTCACAAAGAAATGGATGAAAAGTTTCCATTTCCTCATTCTTCAACAAGAGAGGGAAGCATAGCTTAACAGTACTAGATTCTTCCACCATTGGAAAGCCATCAACCTGTCTGCAAGTAACAAATATACATTTATACTTTAGTGTTGGTGTTTTGCAGCAGAGTTTTGATTAGATTGGGTAGGAGGAAAAAAGGTACAAAACTGAATGTTTTAGTAGGAAAAGCATATGGCAACTGTTTAAGCTCATCATGGTTGAATTTCATAACAAGGTTAGAAGGTCTTGGAATTACAGCCTACAACACAAGTCGA
Source organism: Artemisia argyi (assembly GCA_030686995.1). Lineage (NCBI taxonomy): Eukaryota > Viridiplantae > Streptophyta > Magnoliopsida > Asterales > Asteraceae > Artemisia > Artemisia argyi. Next base: position 156,720,650 of record CM060677.1, on the reverse strand, counting down.
GAGTACATTATAATTAATCATATCTCCTAGCTTCCAAGTAGAATTTGGAAAAAGAAATGACATTCCACCTACCAAATATTTCAATATTAGTCATATCCGACATCAGAACCATCTCTTTTTAGCTGTGAAAAAAGAGATATGATTAGATCTTGTTGCAAGAGGTATTATTTCCAACTCATTTACCTATAAATGGGCTGATTCAGATTATTTTCTACAAATAACTGTTCATATGGGTAATTTCTAAAACTTAGAAAACTAGTACTTGTCAAATAATTTCAGAGAGACCAGAACTCCAAAAGCGTATACTCAAGGCCATCTCATGAATTTTGTATGCCATACTTTCAAGTACAACGAAAATGGTTGAGTTTGTTTTAAATCTACATTATATTAGTATATTTTTAAATATTGTTACAATCGCAATATAAAATTGTGCATTTCTTTTTCAATGTTTTAGACTATCGTATATATATATTTTGCTTTATCTAGAATATTAAAGAACTTACCTATAAAGCATGTAAAAAATATATGTGGAGCCTAAGTTATTAATCGCAGTTGAAATAGGAGGTCGCGTCTAATAAAAAGATAGGAGGCTATGTTCGGCATATAAGATTGTTGAGATCTTATGCTTATTTTTTCAAAAAATAAGCTACTTAAAAAATAATTTTTGTTTGTTAGACATAACTTATAAGAGATTATAAAAAAATAATCTTCCATAATCTCTTAAAACCAAAGGTTACTTCATGTAGCTTATAAAAATAATCTTTTTTTTATAACCTTCATCTCCAGTTTCAGCAACAGTTACTTTTACCAAACATACCCGGAGTAAGCCATAAAGTTCTCATAGTAATATTAGGAATGTATATATACTTCTTGTAAAATATAGATGTTGTTTTGTAGGATTTTAAATCATATATTAACAACTAGGGTTGTATTTATCAAATAGAAAAGTTTAAAAGGCTTAAACAAAACGTACACATTTAATAGGCCTAAAACTTGTAAATAAAATAGTTTTGTTATGGCCCCACAAACAAAGATAAAGGTGTTTAAACAGTCGGTTTTCGGCTAATCAAGTTATTCGATTTTTTGATAAGAAAAACTACAATAAAAAACCAAAGCAAAAATGAGCAAAATGGAACCAAACCACCCAAATTAACAATTGGTATATCGGTTTGAGGCCCGATAAACCAAATAGGAAAAAGTAGAGGTACAAATTATGATAGAGAACTACAAAAACTAATATGGATTAAACAACGAAATATAAAAGATACAATACATGTTATTTCAAATATTTGATAAACTAAACAAGAATTAACTTAGGTATATGCTCTAACCTTTCAAATTGAAACTTTAATACTGTGAAGAAATTACAAACGATTTAAAAAACATTCGAAAATGATTAAAGCATTCAGAGTTAAACATGCTTTGAAATTCTGATAGCAACATTGAACTAAACCCTAAACCTTAAATCCTAACCCCGTTCACATTTTTTCTTTTTCTTATCAATGAATAGATCTCTTTACTTGTATGACTTAGATGTCTCGTATTTCTCGAAAAAGTGATTCGATTGATGGGATTTGGTATGATACTTATGAGATCGATGATATCGATGAGATTGATATTCAAATATTTCTTCTTAGAGCGTATTGATTTGACCCCGGGACCACCACCCAATAGCATGTTGCCACATAGGGAATCTCCTAATTGTTTCAGAGCAACTAGAAAGCAATTCTTTAACCAAAAAGAATTCGGTTCAGATGTAGGATACCTATCCAGAAGTTTTCGAAACTCAATCATAGATGATGGAATCATCAAAGATTTGACCTTCTCGAACTCTGTCTGTAACTCACTAGAGGCCCCAAAAACAAAGAGAAGATGTGTACAAACGAGATATGCAACAACAAGAAGAAGGAAAAGGATTGCATAGAGGAACTCCCGAACATTTTTCAGATGTGTCGATATCAATGGTGACTCATTATTTCGATGACTCATTTCTTCGGATAGAAGAAGATTATGGAGATTTGGTTATACAGAAGAAACAAATCAATTATTCACCTAAGTTATGGACATCCTATACCAAAATTAGGATTTCATAAGCTCAATTGTTCACTTCATTAATAGTCATCCCATCCCAAAATTAGTATTTCATAAGCTTAGCACATGTTCAGTTAACCTGGTAGCCTCATTTTTTATTATTGTAAACCAAATCCAAACCAAAAACCTAATTTCATTTCTGTTAAATCCAATTACCCGCTCAAAATCCAAATAAACAAAACGAAAATAAAACATATAAATTTAGGTTGGTTGGTGTTTGGGGTCAAACCGTTTAATGAACAACCCTAGCTAAAAAGGTATTAGATCTTCATCCGCATTCAAGCGTAACCCATTGAAACACAATCAAAGCTCTGTTTTTTACATCTTTGGTAATAACTTCATGAGCACAAAGAAAGTGTATTTCTCCATCATAAACGCCATTTAGTACACTTAAATCATCCCAAACCTAGTTTTTTTTCTCGTTTCTATTATAACAAATTACATGTCGATTGAAAGTGTTTTACCATGCACGAACAGCGTGTACGAGAAACGCTCGTATCCGTGGCCTATTATTTACTTTCGCGTAATACGTCAGACCATCTGCGAGTTTACTGTACTCCGTACCATAAGGTTTTTTGCTTAATACCTCTTCCATGTCCAACTCAACCATGAATCTAACCTAACTCGAAAGATGATGATCGTTTGACGAACAATGTATGCTAAATTAGGGCTTAGTTTAATATGTGTTTGAGTATGTGAATTGAGAGAGATATTTTTGTTTTGCGTTGCATGGAAATGAATGAGTTGAGATGGGATGACAATTTATAGTGTGAGTGAGAGTAATAGAAGTTTAACCAATCATTGTTAGTTGTAACGGTTGCTAAACTAAGTCATTTTTGTTGTAGTAAATTTGCTATTTGGCGGAAACATTTTGAAATTTAAAGTCATTTGGTAAGTAGCACTATGATAAGTTGGGGTGTTTGGTTGGGGGATTTAGAGGGATGAGGAAAGAAATTACAATGAAATTGGTTGGTTATGTATACTTTGATCCTTTAATATTGGGTAATATCCAGCTGCTCATCAAATTCGGTAGTGTGTTTGGCAATACAAATTTGAGTCGAAACTGTATCTGAAGCATATATACCACGGAGTAAAGTGAAAGTTAGAGCTATAATTTTCATAGAGATGTTTGTCGAATTAGCTCTAACTAGCCTATTATTTTAAAATGACATAAAAATATATCAAATTGAATTCTCATATGTTCCAAGTTTTACATGTTCATCTGTTATGTCTTGAATTATATTTAAGTAATGAATGAGTTGAGATGGGATGAGAATTTGTAGTGTAAGTGAGAGTAACAGAATTCTAACAAATCATTGTTAGTTGTAACGGTTGCTAAACGACGATGTTTTTGTCTTAGTAAATTTGCTCTTTGGCGGAAACATTTTGAATTTTAAAGTCATTTGGTAAGTAGCACTATGATAAGTTAGGGTGTTTGGTTGGGGGATTTAGAGGGATGAGGAAAGAAATTATAATGAAATTGGTTAGTTATGTATAATCCGATCCTTTAATATCGGGTAATATCTCGTTACTCATCAAATTTGGTGGTGTGTTTGGCAATACTAATTTGAGTCGAAACTGTATCCGAAGCATATATACCATGGAGTAAAGTGAAAGTTAGTGCTCTAATTTTCATATAGATGTTTGTCGAATTAGCTCTAGCTGGCCTATTATTTTAAATGGCATAAAATATATATATAATTGATTTATCATATATTCCAAGTTTTACATGTTCATCTATTATGTCTTGAATGATATTTAAGTAATTTAACTAATTATTATTTTTAAAAGTTCATTTTCATTATGTAAATATTATAGGTTTTTAAAGTTGCTAGTATAAGTTTATGTGCAAAACATAGCTTATTTTACAAGCTAGTTTATCTTAAAAGTTCGAACTCTTATAAGTTATCATAAGCTTGTCCCCAAAGACATCCTTCTTTAGCAAAGTCGATTGAGTTGTAGTTTATAAGAATTGAAACTTGTAAGAACTGTAATTTGAAACTTTTATTTACAAATATGTTTAAGAAAATATTTTAGAATTAGAGTTATAATGTGAAATGATGTAAAAAAAATGTTTGAAAAAATTTCTGCCAACAATTTAGAATTATAATATATTGACAGGAAAAATGGGTGCATCACAGATTCACAGTTATAAAAATTGGTGCATCATAATTATAATGTTTTTTGTTAGGCTTTTTTTCTCTATAAAAAATTCCTACCATTTTCTCTAAAAACACACCATATTAAAAATATAATTATAAATTTGTTTTTATAAATCATTATATAACCTAAATGATTTAATATTTACTTCAAAAATTAATATTTGAATTATTACATAATTTAAATAATTTAATACTTGAAAAATTAGCAAATAGAAGTTTTACAGTTATAACAATATATAAAGTTTAAAATATAATCATCGTTTTCACATTATTCATTAAATAGAAATAAGGTTTTTGATAAATCTAGATATTTTATAAACTATATATCTCCATGCATGTACGAGGTTTTGACATTTATCTTATATAATGTGTTTTTTTAGCATAAATCACAATATATTTAAACTTTAGCTATTTTTGTCTAAAAAATGTATATTATATATTTATAATACTCCGTAATAAATAGGCTAAGAATGTTAATTTTTATCTAGCATGCTAAAGCTTATTTGGTGCCTACATAAGTTTCTTAAATAAGATTTATCTATAACATTATGTTTTATATTTATGCAGTTATTATACTCATGCACGCAACACACACATGTTTTTATATAAAGTTTTCTTTATGTATTAACATCGATTAATAATTTGTATAGATTTTTTTCGGACGAAGGATTTGACTTTGGTTAATTGGTATTATGTTGAAGTTGATGCTGTTTAAATTTAACTACTGATATCATATTTTAGACAATCCTTGTTTAATAGCACGTAATGAAATACTCCATCCATCCCACATTAACTGTAAACCCGTGAATGCGCGGGTTAACCTATAAAGAGAAAGAACATGAGTGGTTATTGAAGGCAATTAGTAAAACAATACTTTTGCGGGTCTTCTTACTTAATATATGAGGAGAAATAACATGAGTCGTTCATATATGTACAATCTCGTATATTATACTAACAAGAATTTTGGAACACACGCATTGTTGCAGGAACGTAGTATCAAAAGTTAAGGTTAATATGTGGAAGATGGCAGTGTTTTGTGCCTAAATAGATACATAATTACGAAGTTTAGAGTTATCTTTCGGTTACACAAATTACAAATTGCACAGATTGCACTATATTCTGTTTGTTTATACGTGTTAGTAGACCCTCCAATTCTCATATGTGCAAACAATCCTTTAAATTAACTTGCAAATTAGTTGTTGTCGACGACGCAACCGTCATAATCTTACTCTAAAGTTCTTATCAATTTTTGTGTAAAACAAAGCTTATTTTATAAGATGATTTGTTCTTATAAATTTTTGTGCAAAACAAAGCTTATTTTATAAGATGATTTATTTTAAAAGTTTGAACTCTTATAAGTTATCATAAGCTTGTTCCTAAAGGCATCCTTCTTTGGCAAAACTGCAAAACTGCAAAACTTAATTGAGTTGTAAAAATTTGTAAATTCATAACAAACACACCCTTCGGCATAAAACAAACTATCTGAAAGGCCATCTTTGTAAAGGTCATCTTTCAACAAATTTATTTGGTTATTGTCGTCTTCTTTATGTACAGTAATTCTCAACTTTGCTTAATGTAGTTTTTGCTTCCTGAAATAACGATCCAATACAATCACTAGTTTTTATTTATGTACCTTTTCTATAAATAGACGCACGGCATCAAACAAATCATTTTTGTTCAAATTAACTGTCACTTGTTAAAAGAATAAGTAAATACTAGAAAAGTTGTGTTTAAGGGAGCCTATCTTGTAATCAAGACACAGCTACCCGAACAAAGCATAAAAGGTAAACAAGAATATACGTATGCACTATGCAGGATAAGATAAATTTAAATAAAATGAATCTGAAATTTACTAATCCGGTAACTCGACATATTTTATCTATCGACTTAACCAGGTACGATTACAAGTCACACCCTCACATTACACATAGCCACTTCTAAAGTGCATAACCTTTTATTAAAAAGTTATTGCTAGATTCACCTCATTGCAAATTTGGCTTGCTAGAAGTAAAGCTATCTTTGACACTAGATATACTGAGATGCCTAAGCAAGAAATAATACTCCGTAAAATCTCATCATATGAGCCAAAAAACATCATGTAACAAAAACCTTCGATTACTGCTTCATAACCCTTCTAACAATAGTTGCCGGCTTTGGTTGAGCGAGAAAGGTTGCATCAGAAATGTGTAGTGATTCTTCAAAGGGAGCCGTCACAATGAATTGTGACTTGGAAAATAGTTCACTAATCATAGCTCTAAATCTCTCTTAAAAGATGTTGATGGTGATTCAGATTCAAACAACGTGTGAGCCTGCATAAAACAGGTGCATGGAGTGTTTTAATTTATCTTTTAAATATATATCATATCCATCAGATTTCAAGAACTTATGATGTGATTTTCATAAGATGCAAAAGAATTAAGTATCTTTGTGTCGAGAAGTCGAATTGTACAATCCTACTAAAGAGTAAATATTAACGTTAAGTATATTTTACTACTCATTCGTTAGAAACCGTTTCAAATTAATAAATGCACGTACAATGTCAAAACTGCCCTTGCATGGTTCGTGGCTCGATCAGTCTAGTGGCTTGCATTTTAAGAACGTGTTTTATTTGAACTCGTCCCTACACCATCACATGATATTCCCGTCTTCTGTCCCGGGTTGACAGATGGATCTCTTGGGTCTTAATTGTGGTCGACATAGTATCGGTACATTATTTCCATTCATTACACAATCTAGCTAGGTCTTGTGGTCGACATAGTATGGGTACATTTTGAATAATATTTCCATTCCTTACACAATCCAGGTCTTGGGTCGACATAGTACAACGTGAGCAAAATCTATCGTACCAAAAATTTCAGTATCCATATATTCTCCTTATTACCTTATCCACACCCAAAACACAAATGGGGGCACTTTCATACCCAAACCCAACTACCTAATCCTAGTCGTTTTTATGGGTATTACATTTTGGCACATGTTTTACGTTTCTTCTTTAATTAATGAGATTATGTGAATTTGTGATGTTGTCCCAATACTTCTTTTGTTCCCCTAAGGTTTTTACTATAAAGTATGCGTCTCGTATCTTGAAATCTTATCTTTGTCTATATGATTATTAGAGCACAAGGTGCAAAGGCAAGCATTTGCCTCCCCATTCGGGCCCCACTATGTCACATCACTAAAACACCTCAACTTCAACTAACTACAACAAACCCCCCTCACCAAACAACAAACCTCAACTTTCTCATTAGGGCCCCACCTCTTACACACTTATTTTTTTATTCATTTCTTTAAATAAATTAAATTAATTTCACAAATACTTAAAAATAAAAAAACATACTAATTTTATTTCATAAAATAAAAAGTTACAATACGGAAAACAAAATACGATACGAGGAAAAAAACACGCATACAATATGGAAAAAAACATACGATACTAATAGGAAAAGTAAAACATTTTATTCGTCATCTTCGCGGTCGAGATTTTGGTATTTCTGAGTTATTCGTGCTTGTCTCTTGCGAATTACTTCGGCTCTAACCGGGTCAGTAACCGTGTTTGGATCGAGCATTAGCATCTACATATCCTGCCACTCCAACAACGCAGCTTCTTTCTCGAACGCCTTTTCCTCCCTCTTCCTCCGCGCCTCGTAACAAGCCGTTTGAGCGTCTTTCGCTTGATTATACTTTTCGGATAATTGTCCCGAAAAAGTACTCGTTTGACTCCCCCCGGAACTCGCCGCACTCGACGTTTCCGTCGACTTTTGTTTCTTTCCGGGTCGCCTGCTGCTTCTTTCGGGACGAGGTCGTTTGTCCGGCCCGAATATATCCTCAAGACATGTAATGTCTAGAGGTTCTTCAGCATCCCATTTCGGGTAGCGTTTCAGGATATCCCAAACGTGAAGCAAAGTGAAACCCCTTTGTCCAAAACGTAGTGAGAAGTTCGTTTTGGCATTCTCGACATGATCATGCTCATTTTCACCACTGCGACGCTCTAAATGTTTATAAATAGCGTTGAATTTTTGGCAGTCGGCATTGATCCTTGTCCATTTACCGGATAGCATGTTTTTGGTTCGTGGGGCTTCAGTAGTCCGCTCGTTGAAAAGTGCATGAATTTCGTTCCAAAAGAATTCATTCTCTTTGTCATTTCCCAGATCCTCGTCTTGGGAAACTTCTATCCACGCTTCCGCAAGAATATTTTCTTCTTGTTTCGACCACAACTTTCGCGCACGCGTATTAGCAGCTTCTTCCAAGTCATCGGCATCGTCCGCGTCCAAATTTACGACGTTTTTTCCTCTTTGGGCTTTGGTTTTTTTTCCTCGGCCTTTGGCCGGTGATCTTGGCTTAGGTACTTTAAACGTACCTTGATTTGGTTGTGACGGTTGTATTGGTTGTGATTGAGGAAAAGTGGATGGTTGATTCGGGTTATAAAATTGTGGCGACAAATTGAATTGTTGTTGACTTGCGAATCCTTATTGAAAGGCTAATTGTTGGTTACGGTAAATGTCATTCGGATTTAATGGTTGGGAACCGTATGGCGGTGAAGGGTTTGGACTTTGAGACGAGGGACTAGAAGAGTTTGAGGCTCCCTCGTATGGACGTTGGTTTGACGTTAGGAGGTTCGTGAAATAACCTCCTTCGTTCGGGTTTTGAGACATTTTTTTGTTGATTAGGAGAAGAGGTATAGAAATATTTAGTTTAGATTGTTGAATGTAGTGAAGAGAATGGAAGAAGAAGGTTGTATTTATAGTTGTAAAAGAGGGTAGGAAAAAAAATAAATAAACAAACAAACACAACCGTTGGTGTATAAACGGTTATGTTTCCTTTTCTCACAAATAAAACAACCAAATCCAAACGTTAACTTGCAGCCTGTCAGAAACTTTGCTTCGCCGTGGCCACGAGAAGTTGGCCAACGGCGAGGCTTCTCCGGTGTGGCGGCGAGCAACGGCTCGCCGTTGTCCATGCCACATCGGACGGCGAAGCACCCTTCGTCGTTTGCACCTTGTGCTCTTATGAACTACGTTGTCGGATACATCATTTAAATATATATATCTAAGACATCAATCAAAAAACCTTATCACGTTTTATTAAAAAAACAAAGTAATACTAGTACTAACTTTTAAACATAAAACAGTTTACAGATAAGATAATTAATTAATTATCCATGTGATAAAATAATTGAACAAACAAAAAACAATATTTGTTGATCGACATGCACCTCTGGATAACAAGCGGGGCCATACCCATGCATGTGTGTTTTTATAAGTAGCTTGGTACTTGATAGAACACCACTGCACACAGCAAAAGCCATGAAAGAAACATCAGCTGAGGCGATTGCCAATGCTCGTTTGGCTATATTTAAGCAATCAGAAAGCTTAGAAGGAGCTTGTGCTAGCATCAAAGGTTATGATTTCAACAATGGCATTAACTATTCAAAGCTTCTTAAATCCCTTGTTTCTACTGGCTTCCAAGCTTCTAATCTTGGTGACGCAATTGATACAGTTAATCAAATGGTAACTACGTATTAACTCACTCTTACTAGATTCAAGTGCTTATTTATTTTTGTATTCTTTCTTATGAAAATATTATAGCTGAAAGGTTTCATATTAAGCTTTTATAAGCTGATAATGTGATGCATATTAGACTATTAGTAACATGTTAAATACTCCGTATTGTTTAGTTTTTCTTTCTAGCATATTTAGGGGTTTAATTAGATATTGGTTTTATTATTGTCACGATATCACACGTACCTTCGTAAATTTCATTATGGTCACGTTGCATGTTCGTGATTTTGTTTTCTTGTTCTAGATACTCTAAATGCATAACATATCATATGCAAACCGGTACATAATGCAGACCCAAACTAATATGAATTGGCAGAGTTTCAGTTTCCCCGCTAACACCATGAAACATGACTTTTCAGGCTATTAATTGACCACAGAAATCTTAAGCCAATTTCGAAAACAGGTTTTAATAAGCAATGCCAAACTCCCCCTCTGCATATGCAGAACTATATTTCACCTTTTTGTACGAAACAATATATACCTTACTCGATTTTGTTATCAATTTATGCAAAATGAAAGTAGTAGGGTTGCATGAGTTGATAAAGATGAATTTACGTGAAGCGATCTTGTATAATTTAAGATATTCTTGACACCCTTAGGTCTATAACGAGGTAATAGCTGGTAGAAGGGGCACCTTTGAGTACTTAGGGTATCTTGAAAGAATAATTCTACATCCACTCACAATTTACACAAAAAAACCCACTTGCTGACGTGTCAAGAATATGAGTGGGTTTTTTTGTGTAAATTATGAGTGGGTGTAGCACACCTCATCTTGAAACTCGTAAAGTTATGGTAAATTTTATATCTTTTTAAAATTTAAATTAATGTTATTATGGGGCAGAGATAGAAGATGTTTCCAGGCTGAGCCCATCTAACAAGACCAATTTGTGTGGTAATATAAGCCCATGGACCAGCCTGGACAATATAATTTTGGTGATTTGATGCCGTTAAAATTTTGACCTTAACATCATTGAGAGTTGAAGTCAATGTCAGGTCAATTTTTCACTCCATCAGTAGCTTCACTACCAAACAAGAATAACAAGACAACTCAATGTTACGTCAGTTTTTCACTAATTTCATTACCAAACATGAATAATAAGACTTCCAACTGCGAAATGAACATAAACTCCATTTTTAATTATATCACATTCTCACTTTTAGTTCAATTTTATTGTTTTACATTAGTTCATAAACATACGTACAATCAATTATTTTAAGTCCTATTTTTGCCAAAAATTTTTTATACCAAGTGTGATTAGGGTTGCTTGTTGCAACGACATGTAAAACTTAAATACTTATCCGGAACTAAGAAAAAAAAATGACTTCTATAAATTTTATTTTAAAAAGATAAATTATCAGCACACTTAATTACCTAGTTTTTCACATAATATCTCATGCATGTTTTAACCGAGACATAAATCCACAACTTCTTGTGAAATTGTTATCTTTGAGAGATCTAAACAAAATACTTCTTAAACTTTGTTATTGTTTCTTACCTTATTTTCTCTTCATAATTGCATAGGTTGTTTTTCTTTTCTATTTTTTTTAAAGTAACGGAAACTTATATCAATAAGAGAAATATAGATCCCAAGAAGGGGACCAAGCCTCCAAACTAAAAATCCAAAGCGATGACAAAGGAAATGAACCTGAAAACCAAATAAAAAAGCATAAAGCTCAAACGTGAGACACTCGCGTAATATAATGTGCCACAGACTTCAGATTGTTGATTCAACTCAAATTCTACCCACCGCGCGGTTGGGATCACCAACCTACGGTTAGTGTCAACCTACGTTTTAGGAGTCTCAACCTGTGGTTGGTGTGTACCTCAGCTTGGTAGTGAAATATATGTGCTAATTCTCAGCCTCAGGTTGGCGACGAAACTTATATGCTAATTCTCAACCTCATGTTGGCGACGAAACTTCTGTGCTAATTTGCGTACGCCTTCTTCTTTTCTTTAATAAGCTTTGTTTGTTGCGCGATTGTGACACCTTCTTTCTTCTAATCAACTTTTGATCATTCTTTTATGCTCGGGAACAATTATTACTTGAGCATTTATCTTTAAAGGTTTTTACTATGGACAGAATCTACCTTTGTGCACATACTCTTGATTTGTCAACTTTCCTTTGTCTTTTCGTTATTTCCCTTGATTTATTGTACCTGAACATGGATACATATTTTATATCTTTTAAGCGTAAATGTTCATAAATATAACCAAATAATATGAGCAAACATGTAAACAACGCAACTAAAATATATACAAAATGAACGTTGTCACCAGACAATCTCAAATAGTTATCTACTTATATCCAATCATGTTAAACTTTACTTTCCATGTAAACATCTAATTTTGCATGTAAATTTTATAATTTTGGGCTAAAAATTGTACTGATATTGCTAACGACAATTAATGCATGGGATCAAGTGCACCTAAAAAGACGACCTTGAGGACTATCCTTGCAAAACCCTAGAACGGAGGACCAAACGGTAAATGGAGTGAAGTTCAGGGACGAAATGTGTAATTTACCCCAAAACTTAATATGCACCTTTATTCAACTTTTCAAATGGAACTATTATCAACTGTTTGCCATTGATCAATCCAATCAACTTTTCATATTTCTTGTTCTGGTATTCAAATAGTTCATATTTTAAAATGCTAGTAGACAAATAAAGTTACAAAACCACTATAAATTAAAAGGTCCCAATGTCCCATACATACCCTACTAGTATTTTCACGAGATAAATATGCAGAATAGTATCTGTTAACTTTTTAAAGTTTTTATCTTTCATGATTTCAGCTTTTACTTTAAATATTTTTATTTATATTATATAATATTTGATGCAAAATATATGAATAAATTGAGTATTAAATATATTTTCATTGACATAATTTTCATCAAATAGTATATAACACAAATAAAAATATTTAAAATCAAATTAAAAAATAAGGACTTCAAAAATCAACAATAGACAATAATTATAGGATGAAGGGAGTAGTATTTTTCGTTCAAAAAAATAGTAGCAGTAGTGGCCAAAAAATATGTAAAACTTCATGCCATAGCTATGTATAAGCTATTAAAAAAGAGCATGTCTTACATCTAGTGGTTAAAACTCTTACTTCTAAAGACATAAGTAAAGGGTTCGATCCTTACCCCTAGCAAGGCCGAAGGTTATTTTCTATGATTGGCAAAACCGAAAGCAACCTCTCTACCTTAGGTAAGGATAAAGTTGTCTACATCTCAACCTCTCCTGTACACCGTAAAAGACAGTATTGAAAGTTACTTTAATTTAGTTAAAGTTAAATTCCCGTATGCACTATTAAAAGATATGCAATGTCTTGTACAATGGTGAGGCAGTGAATAAACTTAGTATTGGCATAATATTAGGAGAAAAAAATAAATATTTATTTCCGGTCTTATCGGATTGACCTGATAACGCGTTAGCATTAATTATCTAGCCTGAACCTGACACTAATAACACAATCGGGTTATCGGATTCAGGTCAAAAAATCCGACTAGATTTTTTAACCCTGTTTAACCCGACCTAATAAGCTTTATGGGGTTCGGGTCGGGTCAACTCGACCCTACTAGGTTATAACAACATAAAACATCTTTGTTTTGCATGAGCTGTTAGAGCTTATTCGTTTAATTTATTGAAACATATTATGTATTTGTTTATGATCAAAGGTGTTTATTTTTTGTCATACAGATTGTCATGAATTTAGTGATAGTGCAGAAATAGTTCAAGACATTGTAACCTCCAAATATTTACAAAAAAAATGATGTTTTAGTTACTATCCGAAGATGCTAACTTTATGCAAAGAAAATGTCTCCTGTAAATCGTGAGTGGGATCTCAAAGTTCTAACCAGTGCCTAACACTTGGATTAAACTCACGTAAAGACAATCCTAATCACCCTGTAAATACTATTCGATATGAAAACACTGTAACAAACATAATTTTGAATGTACGCCGAAGATTATTTGTCCCGACTCCCGACTTATTGGCTTATTAAACTTTTAAAAAGCTAATGAGTTCACGTTGATAAAGTTATAATCAAAACAATTTAATCTTAATACTAGCAAATAAATGCTGAAACTAACACAATGGTTGCTTTGTTTAGAAAAAAATTGTAAAAGAGTCATTGTGATATTGTAACCATTCTCTTAAAAATCGAGCTTCACTGATGACCGAGATATGACATGATTGAAGAGAGTTGAAGAAATCGAGAAAAAAGTCTTACGATGCTCCTCGTACAACTACTACCCCTTAATACCCACTTTATTATTATATTATTATTAGGAGGATATCTTTTCAAAACATTATAATTTTGCATATATATCCAAATCAAAACTCATAATTACATATATATATATATATATATATATATATATATATATATATATATATATATCATTCTAAAACTTTAAAATTGTCAAACATATCTAAATTATTATTTTAAACATATTTAATAAAAAAAATGTCTAATAATTATAATTGATATATAAAATGACGATTATACCCTTATTCTTATTATTATTTTTTTACAATTACAAAATATCCTTTAATTATTTTTTAAGAAAAGAAAGAGCAACCATGTTCGGCGACTCAATCATGTACGGTATCGACGAATCTTAAATAAGAATACAGCACGATCCATTGTTCCATCTAAATGTAAACTCCTATATATAGATTAAACGACATAATAAAATTCAAACCAATAAAAAGATATTTTGTAATTGAAAAAAAAAAAACTAATGACTTGAAAATGTATCTAACTTGTCATTTTTTTGTTCTGTGTAGCATTTTTTAATTTCTCTTCTGGTCAAAAAAAAAATTCTTTTATTTCTCTTAATAAAACACAACCATTTTGAAGTGTATATTTTATACTTATAATGAGCCACAAGGTACCAATACCATATCCGGGAAAAAATAAAAAAATAAAGATTGATTATGTTGCAAACAAAGACCAATAGTACAAGAAATAACTATAGACGTGTGAGGGGCATCCAAATAGTGTGTGGTACAGTTCTGCAAAGATGATGTTACGCTGAACCACCAAAGCAAAATATACACGTTTTATATACCCACAAGAAGGTGACTTATTCAAATAGGTAGGTACAAAAGTTGTTAGCTTGTTGCTATATTTAATGTCTAAATAAGTTTTGTCATGTGACTTATTTGAGTACAATGATCCAAGTTAGGAGGGTTGATTAGGATTTAGGAACGAATGACGCGGGGAGAATAAACATGTCATTCGTACTAAACAAAGTTTTAGCAAAGTGAGAATTTATAAGTTTATGCCCAATTTTAAATCAAATCTTTTATATAAAAAAATAAAACCCTTATTAGAATTTTTCATTTCAAAAAAATCAATTCATACTTTATTTAGTAATAATTGTATTTAAAAAAAAGATTATTTTCTTATTATATAAAATTTTATATTTATCATAACACAAGTATATGATAAATACAAAAAATATAGATACGATACAATTAACACAAGTAGAAGATAAATACAAAAAATATAGATAAGATACAATTAATAATAGGATTAAAATTTTTAAATAATTATCATTAATAATAAAAAACTATAATTAAACATCATAAATGAAACAAAACAAAGATTAAATTATTTGTTTTTAATAAATAAAAATATAAGATTCAAAAAATTTTTAAAAAACCCGCGCGTGCGCGGGAATTATAACTAGTGTATTACACACTATCTTCACTCAAGTGGCAATACATGTTGGAAAATTAACAAATATGTTTGTATCAGTTTTGAACTCAAAAAATCATAGATTTGCAGATTCGTTAACATATTATCGAGTTACATTATGAAATCTTCTTGGAGATATACTAACTGTCCAAATTAGAGCTGGTGAAAATGAGGTATGGAGTTTCAAAGAGAAGTGTTTGAAATGAGAAGTAAGAAGGGGCTAAGTTTGTCCCACATCGATGAGTGGGCAAACTTTTAACGTTATTAAAAGTAAGAATTTAGAGGGTTATTGTAGCTTCCTTTATAATATCATCTTGATGGGATTGTTAAAAGCTTCAAGGAAAATGTTGCAACTCTTTCTTGCTTAGCACCATCCCATCTCGGCCATATTATGGGACAATAATTTTTAAAATGGAGCATCTAAATCTTTTATATAATAAAACAAAATATTTTTCATTTAAAAAAAATCAATTCATACCTTATTTAGTAATAATTGTATTTAAAAAAAATATTATTTTCTTATTAGGTAACATTTTATATTTATCCATAACACAAGTAGAAGATAAATACAAAAAATATAGATAAGATACAATTAATAATAGGATTAAAAATTTAAAATAATTATCTTTAATAATAAAAAACTTTAATTAAACATCATAAATCAAACAAAACAAAGATTAAATTATTTGTTTTTAATAATTAAAAATATAAGATTCAAAAAAATTTTAAAAACCAGCGCGTGCGCGGGAATTATAACTAGTAAGTTTATAAAATCATTCGTGTGGTTTGGCCAAATTGCACGTCCAGTCTCTATTTTTTCTGAAAATGCACTCGACATTCTTGTGATAAATTACAAGTGCACTCTTAGTTCCTGGCTAAAATTAAATGATTAAATTACCATCACAATGACGAGAATGAAAAAAAGATAAAAAGAGTATTTTAATAATTTAACTTTAGTCATTGATCAAATGTATACTTGTAAGTTTTCACAAAAAACTACTCTCTCCATTCTAAAATTATTGTCCCCTGTTAACTTTTTCGGTCTTTACTTTTCAACTTTAACCTTAAGTATTTTTGTTTATTTTGATATAAAATATATGAACGTGTTGAGTTTTAAATGTATTTTCATTTGATATCATTTTTATCAAAAATTGTATAAAACAAACAAAAATATTTATAGTCAAAGTTAATAAAGAAAAACCGAAAAAATTAATAAGGAACAATAAATTTGAGACGGAGGAAGTATGTAATTTGGCCAAACATAGATTTACTTTTCTTTCCTTATCCATACAATCTCCATATGCACACTCAAAACACAAATGAGCCTTTCATACCCATACAGCCAACTGGCATACCCCAACTACCTAATCCTAATCGTTTTTGTGGGTACATTTTTTGGCAAAGTTCACATGTTATACGTTTTCCCTTTAATTATAACGAGTGTGAAAATGGTCGCTTGTTACGATGGGGTATATTGTTTGATAAAAACTTTTATGATATAATTACTTATAATCATTTAATTACTTTATTTTTGCATATAAAAAATATTGCATATGCCTATATAAGTAGAAATTTATGTGTTGTCAAATAACTAAATTATATAGTACAATTCATATTTTTGTAACTATTAACTAAACATAAGTATAGAAACAATTAAAGTTCATTGAAATAATTTACACTTTAAAAGTAAAACATATACATAAACTCTTCTTTAAAAAAAAATTGATTATTGTAATAGGTCTTATGTTTATATTATTTAAATATTTGTAATCATTTTGAGTATTTGCCTCGTTTTATTTGAAATTT
Source organism: Artemisia argyi (assembly GCA_030686995.1). NCBI lineage: Eukaryota > Viridiplantae > Streptophyta > Magnoliopsida > Asterales > Asteraceae > Artemisia > Artemisia argyi. Next base: position 156,703,319 of record CM060677.1, on the reverse strand, counting down.
AAAGATCTGTATATACAACAAAATTTTTAATTTTTGACCTATTACCAGAAAATAAGAAGTTGATTTTAAAAAAAAATAATCATTATTTTTTATAAAAGAGTAAGTAAGTAAAAAACATTGCAATATAAGGCTCATTTTATTTGAAATTTAAATACCTTTTATTGGTATATTTTTTATAAGAAAATTGTTAAATATTTTTTAGGTATTTGATAAATAAAGTTCGTTATATAAAAAAATGCAAAAGAAAAAGTTTGTGGTAGTTTTCGAAACTTGTTACATAGTCTATGGGTATGTTGAATAGTTTTTATTAAATTTATATGTTTACAGTTTAGGATAGTTTTTAAAATTGTTAGATAGTTTAAGGGTATGTTTTGAAACTTTTCTTTTTTCTTTTACAATTTTAAAAAATATATATAAACTTTAACTTCTTTTTTTTATAAAATCGTACGTAAGTCAAAAGTTTATTATTAGGCTCATTTTGTTCCCAATTTAAAAATTTATTCACTCGTGTGTGTGTGTATATATTAAAAGATTGATGTGTATTTGTAAGATATTTGATAAATAAAGTTTGTTACTTATATGAAAAAATTGTAAATTTAAAAATACCGGGCTATTCTTGTAAGTCGTCACATAGTTCAGGAGGTGTTTCACATTTTTTTTCTTTTTCCTTCTAAACGGTGCAAACCGTTTGCACCGCTAATTTATTATATATAAATTATTATTAACAAAAATTGTCGGATTCATCATTTAAAATATACATGTAAAAGATCAATAAAAAAACCTTTATCATGTTTTAAGTAAGAAAGAAAAGTGATAATGATACTAACTTTTCTAAAAAAAAAAAGTGAACAATAATTAAAAAAAAAAAAAAAAAAAAAAAAAAAAAAAAAAAAAAAAAAAAACATATTTGTTAACATGCACAGTCAAATATATAAAAAACGAGATGTGATTTGCACACTCTCATATTTGACTGGAACACTCCAAAACGTGCATTAAAAAGTTGTAATGTAAATAAAAACTGCTTTAACTGGTTGTACATTGAGTGTTACGATCAATGTTATAACTTACGAGTGTGCCAATCACTTTCCGCCATACGCCCATACTCATTCATGCATGTGTTTTTCTATAAGTAGCTTGGTACTTGATAGAACACCACACAGCAAAAGCCATGAAAGAAACATCAGCTGAGGCAATTGCCAATGCTCGTTTGGCTATATTTAAGCAATCAGAAAGCTTAGAAGGAACTTGTGCTAGCATCAAAGGTTATGATTTCAACAATGGTATTAACTATTCAGAGCTTCTTAAATCCCTTGTTTCTACTGGCTTCCAAGCTTCTAATCTTGGTGACGCAATTGATACCGTTAATCAAATGGTACTAACTACTACGTACTACTACGTAACTCACTCTTACTAGATTCAAGTGCTTTAGTTATTTTTCTTTTATTTTATAGCCGAAAGGTTTCATATTAAGCTTTATAAGCTGATATTGTGATGTATATTAGTAACATGTTAGATATTGTTTAGTTTTTCTTTCTAGCATATTTAGGGGCTTAATTAGATATTGGTTTTATCATACATACCTTCGTAAATACAGTGGCGGACCTAGAAGAAAATCTAATTTAAGGTGGTTCTTTAGTTGATGGACAAAATCGACAGGTCAAGAAATCAAACGGTCTATGCGTCGGGTTTTGTTATGCCATACGACGTTGTTTCAATGATTAAAATAGAGAATTTTTTCTATACCTGATTGAAAGTATTTATCTAGACCAAACTACAAAACTACAAACAGAACATGCTACAGTTGAATTTTTGAGCTAGACAAAAAAAAGTACCAACTTAAAACCACTCCAAAATTTGGTCTATCCAAACTTGAAGTAAACATTTTTTTCGATATTGCTATATCCAGAAAAATAAAATTCAGAAAAATAAAATTGCTATATCCAATAAAAAACTTTGATCAAGCCTCCCATCTTCTATATACCTTATCTTCTTTACTGGTTCTAGTTCTGCTGTATTACGATCCCGCCATATTCTTTCTCCTTCTCTATAATTAGATCCAAGCTTTTCAAGGTGGTTCCTTATGTATTTCCAAGGCGGTTCCTTACAAAAATGCTACATCGCTTATACTTGAAGAAAATTTCTAAGGTGGTTCCCTGGCACCACCTAGGTTCTACCTAGGTCCGCCTCTGCGTAAATTTCATTATGGTCACGCTGTACGTGATTTTGTTTTCTTGTTCTAGATACTCACCGGTACATAATGCAGACCCAAACTAATATGAATCGGCCGAGTTTCCCCTACTAACACCATGAAACATGACTTTTCAGGCTATTAATTGACCACAGAAATCTTAAGCCAATTTCGAAAACAGGTTTTAATAAGCAATGCCAAACTCCCCCTCTACATATGCAAAATTATATTTCAACCTTTTTGTACGAAACAATATACCTTACTCGATTTTGTACGTTATCAATTTATGCAAAATGAAAGTAGTAGGGTTGCATGAGTAAAGATGAATTTACGTGAAGCTTGGGTATCTTGAAACTCGTAAACTTGTGGTAAATTAAATTTTTTATAACTTATAAAAATTTAAATTAATGTTATTTATGGGGACAGAGATAGAAGATGTTTGCCGGCTGAGCCCATCTAGTAAAAGGTAGGGGTGGCAATTCGGGTTGGCGGGTTCGGGTTATCAGGTTGGCGGGTCAGAAAACCCCAACCCGAACCTGACCCATTTAAATCATCGGGTCAGCTATGTCAACCCTAACCTGTTTACGCGTAACCCGAACCTGACCCATTTAACCCGTATATATACTTATGTTGACAGGTTAAATAGGTTCCACGGGTTGAATATGTTAAACGGGTTTCAGACTGAACCATTTAATCCATTTTATATACAAAAGTTAGCACATTACACTAGTTAAATGGGTTAAGCGGGTTAGCGGGTCAACCCGTTTAACCTATTTAACCCGTATAATTAAGTATAAATAATTTTTAATTAAGAAAAAAAAAACTTAAACGGGTTGGCGGGTCGACCCGTTTATTTTATTCCCAACCCGAACCTAACCTATTTAATAAACGGGTTGGACATGTCGACCCAAACCTAACCCAAAATCTATTTAGCTCAACCCGAACCTGTTAATTTTCGTGTCGGTTTCAGGTCGGGTCAGAAATTGCCACCCCTAGTAAAAGGTGGTAAGCGGGTCGGGTTTGGGTCAATGGTCTAAATGGGTTTGTGTCTATAAGGGTTCAGGTCTTAATGGATTTTCTAGATAATGGGACTAAATGGGTTCGACTCTAGATGTGTTAGGTCGGGTTTAGATGGATTTTGGTCCGGCCAATAAGATATTTTAGTTTATTTTATTTTGAGTAAAAGATTAAAAAAAAAAAAAAAAAAAAAAAAAAAAAAAAAAAAAAAAAAAAAGTTCACCCATTAGACCAGCCTAGACTCGTTGGTTAATTATTACGGAGTATATAATTGCAGTTTATATCAAATACCGAATTAGACTCATCTATAATATTTAGGGAGACCCAACTAAACTAATCCACTACTAAATATTTACCCAACTAGACTTATATTTAACCAATAAATCTTAAATTACCTCCTTTATCATCTAACAAGGCCAATTTGTGTACTAATATAGAATTGAGATTATTTCAACTTAGAATGAACATGATAGGTCATGTTCCCTCGTATACGAAACTGTGGGGTCTATTGTGATATCCGGTCTTCTCTTTGTTCATGAAGGAACATGACCGGTCATATTTATCTAAACTTAAGAGAATCTCAATCCGCTAATATAAATCTCAATCCGCTAATATAAGCCTATGGACCAACCTTGACAATTCAATATTGGTGATTTGGTGCCTTTAAATTTTTGACCTTTTATTAAATGGTTAGGTGTTCATCTAAGTTGATTTCCTTCTAATTTTTATTTAGTTTACTAGTAAAACTAATGTCACAATAACTAACATCATTGAGTTGATATTAATGTCACGTCAGCGTTTCACCCCTCACAAATTTCACTACTAAATTTTATTTAGTTTACTAGTAAAACTAATAAGACCTCTAACTGCGAAAGGAACACAAACTCCATTTATAATTATGTCACAGTCTCACTTTTAGTTCAACAATATTATTTTTACATTAATTTATAAATATACGTACATGTTAAGTCCCATTTTTGCCACTTTTTATAACTAGTGTGATTAAGGTCGCGTGTAACAATGACATGTAAAATGTAAATACTTATCCAGAACTGGAAAAAAAAGTTAAAAGGGACTTGTATATTATTTTCAAAATGATATATTATCAACACACTTAAAGTATCCATTTTTTTGCATAATATCTAACACATGTTTTAACCGAGACATAAATCCACAACCTCTTGTGAAATTGTTATATTTGAGAGATCTAAACAGAATACTTCTTAAACTTTATTATTGTTTCTTACCTTATTTTCTCTACACAATTTCATAGATTGTTTTTCTTTTCTATTTCTTTTAAAAGCACCGAAAAATTATATTAATACTGGAGAAATATATATCCCACAAAGAAGGGGACCAAATACAAAGCCTCCAAACTAAAAATCCAAACCAAAAACAAAAGAAATGAACCAAAAAATCAAATAAAAAAGCATAAAGCTCAAACGTGAGACACTCGCGTAATATCACTTGCTACAAACTTCAGATTGCTGATCCATCTGCTCAGTCAAACCCAATATTTTACGGCAGTTTGAGATCCAAACGAGTGATAAAAATATTTGAGCCGTAATATAAGGGCACACATTTTTGAAAGGGAGGTAATTTGCACACTTTCACAATTGATTGGCACACTCAAATTATGAGTGTTTTGACATTTATACCCCCATATCATTTTTACTTATTTTCATCCTGTAAGAGTATAAATGTTAAAACACTCAGAATTTGAATGCGCCAATCAATTGTGAGAGTGTGTAAATCACATCCCTTTTTTAAATACTTTATAAAAATATTTGAGATGATCCCATGACACCTTTAATTCAACATTTCAAGTTTCAACATAAAAACAAAATGGGCTCTATGTATAAAAATATATAATGGGCCTTGTATCAAAATAAACCCAAAACCCATTCACCCTCTTCTTCCCCATTGGTGTGTAGCTTAACACAGCAGCAAACAGTAAACATTAAGGTAAATAAGCCATGAAACAAACACCAGATGTAATTGAGGATGTCCGGTCAGTTGTTTTTAAGGAATCAGAGAGTTTAGAAGACACGTGTCCTAAAATAAAGGGTTATGATTTTAACAATGGGGTTAATCATTCTGAGCTTCTTAAGTCCATGGTTTCAACTGGCTTCCAAGCTTCTAATCTTGGTGATGCTATTGACACTGTTAATCATATGGTAACTGCTTTAGTTTTAGTTGATATGAATTTTAATGTATAATGGTATGTATGTTGGGTATTGTTTAAGGTTTTAATATATTTAGGAACTTAGTTATTGAATTAATTATTGTGGTCATGCTGCACGCGATTATTCGTGTAGCGCATAACCCATATCAGTTGCTAAGTGGTAGATAAAGTGGGCCTGAAACATCCTAAATCATTTGGCATGCAAATGTTGCTGTAATGAAATGAGCACAAAAACCACTTTTAAGGTTGGTCATTACTACTCTGACCAAAGCAACATGACGGCGAATTCCATATAACGGCTGGCCGTCTAACCTGATAAGTACTTCTAAGTTTAAGACCAAGTAGACTGAGTTGTAGTAATACACTTCATAACCGATTAGCCACTGCATTCTTTTTACCCTGTTAGAGATTGAAGAAACCCCAATTGACCCATTCATGAGTAAATGAATGGGATTTGGATTATATCAGTTTGAACTTCTAGAAATAACTATTATAGAGGCATTTAATTTGGTTGTAAGCTGCGTGTTTCTGAAGATCTTTCCCCTATTATAGACCTTCAGTTGACCAAGAAATACAGCTTTTTTGAGTTTGGTGTTTGTTTGATGTATTGACGGGTTTTATTTTTATAATTGAAGCTAGATTGGAGGCTTTCTCATGACAAAGTAGCAGAAGATTGCAGTGAGGAAGAGAAGAATCCAACATACAGAGAGTCTGTCAAGTGCAAAATATTCCTTGGTTTCACTTCAAACCTCATTTCCTCTGGTGTCCGAGACATTATTCGGTATCTAGTCCAACATCATATGGTTAGTGAGTTTTATCCGTTCAAATAATTTTTTATAAAATATACTGTATTTGATTGACATTTTTGTATATTTAAATCCAGGTGGAAGTGATTGTGACGACAACTGGTGGGATTGAGGAAGATCTAATAAAATGCCTTGCAGACACATATAGAGGTGAATTTTCTCTACCAGGCGCTGCATTGCGTTCGAAAGGACTAAATCGTATTGGTAACTTGTTGGTGCCTAATGACAACTACTGTAAGTTTGAGGACTGGATTATCCCAATATTTGACCAAATGTTGGAAGAACAAAAAACAAAGGTATTGTTATACTTGCACTCAGGGTGTTCTTGATTTTGCAATTTTATAATTTATAAACTCTGCTACGATTTTGAATCCTTTGCGACATAATTGACGACTAAGATTTAACTAACCAAAGAAGAAGTTACAACCATACTTGTATTTGGATAGGGTCTCTCATAGCTAGCCTAAATCTATGGGTAGTGGTTGTTACTGATTTCTGTAGGAAACGATGCATAAATGTGCTTATAAGTTTAAGAACTGACCAACTGTGAGCGTACATTTTGAACATCCTCTTTGAGCAAGTTGTGTAATAGAAATTTATTTGTCTATTTGCTTTTTGTTGAACAGAATGTATTATGGACACCGTCAAAAGTGATAGCGCGTTTGGGGAAGGAAATTAACGACGAGAGTTCATATCTATATTGGGCATATAAGGTAATTACATGTTTGGTACTATTTCAAGTTAATGTTAATATGTTACAAATCATTGCACTCAACATTCATTTTCAGCCTCCTGTTCTGAATGTCAAACTAGTATCTAGAAGTTTAAATTGTTTTTCCATGGTTTCAACACTGATTCATTTTGTACTTTATTATTTAAGACACTTAATTTTTGATACAACTGTTGATTTTGCATCACAAATCAAATGTCTGTTTCAATGTACAGCTAAAAGTAGTTTGACATTCAAAGTTAAAAATAAGACAACTAATAACTCTGTTAAAACGTTATTTTTGTCTGTGTTTTAGTTTATTCTCCTCTTTTATCTTTTCGTGGGGGGTTTTAGGCCATAGCTTACACCATATCATGATAATATTTTACTGTAGAACGATATTCCCGTCTTCTGTCCCGGCTTGACAGATGGATCTCTCGGGGACATGCTATATTTCCATTCGTTTCGCAATCCAGGTCTTGTGGTCGACATAGTACAAGGTGAGCATATTCTATCATATCAACTTTCAAGGTAAAACAAACTACAGTTTCAAGTGACAACTTAGATGTATGCAAATCTGTAATTCCACAAGAGGACATTTTTAGATATCATTTAACTGAAACTGAATTTTACTTAAATGTGTAAAAAGTAAAAACATCAGGAAGTACCAATGTTTTACTGTCATCCTCATGATTTCATTATACAGATATAAGGGCGATCAACAGTGAGGCTGTGCATGCAAACCCTAGGAAGACTGGAATGATAATTCTAGGAGGGGGCTTGCCAAAACATCACATCTGCAATGCGAATATGATGCGTAATGGTGCAGATTATGCTGTTTTCATCAACACAGCCCAAGAATTTGATGGTAGTGATTCAGGTGCTCGTCCTGATGAAGCTGTCTCATGGGGGAAAATACGTGGTTCTGCTAAATCTGTCAAGGTTTCTTTTTTATCCTTTTCACCATTATCACTCATCCTTATTTTATTTTACTTTATTTTATTTTTGGTTAAAATGGCTGTAATGATAAGTATTCATGTTAATTGTTCCAATCCAGGTGCACTGTGATGCAACAATCGCCTTTCCATTACTCGTTGCAGAAACATTTGCTGCAAAGAGGGAAACCAGCTGAGCCAGTTCCTGATACGTCGACCAAGTTTCACTTTTTAAGAGTGGTCAAACTCAAATGTGGTATCATAAAGTCTATAGCAATAATTGCATGAGTGGCGATAATGTTCACCATATGTGTTGTATGCAGAACTGGTTAAATTATTATTGTGCTAATGTATTTGAACTTTTATGAATTTTGATTGTGTGACATATCAAAGTGGTTATTGTTTTGGCTAATCATCATCTTTAATAATGGTCAGAAAATGTAATGTATCATTGATTGAAAGTACCAGTTGCTCTTTTCCATAACTAGTCTTGGAGCCCTTTTGCACGCAAGGGATTTTGACATAAGTTAACTAATGATTATTAGTATGCATAAATTTAGTGGTTCATGTGGTCTGCAGTTCAAAAAACATGTTAAGAATTCGAATGGCAACTCATCATGAGATTGAGTTAAACGGCTTGTTGTTTCTATGATCATTACTCTTTGGTTTGGCCGTGTATATTTAAGCCCTTTTTGAGTGACTTGAATAGGTAAGACGTCTAAGATCCTCACAAGAGGTTTAGGGTTCTTCATATAACTGCCCAATAAAAAGGAAAGGATCGAAAACGGTCATAGAGATTCCTCTCTTAGGTTACGTACATGCGACTCAAAGACCCGCAATCCTGAGATATCCGAACAAAAAAAACTTTATCCGTTTACTTGAAAAATATCGCATTATAGAAGAAGTGATGACACTTATGTTTCTATATTACGTAGTAGTATGTAAATTTATTGTTAAAAAAAAAAAAAAAAAAAAAAAAAAAGTTTTCCTGTCATGACATAGTTACCGTACAAAAAAATCAATGGGCCCCAATATATCCATTACTAGTATAATATAATGGGCCCCAGTATACATACCTATTATTCATGGTCGTGTTTTTTTGATAGAAGAGCACAACAGTAAAGTTAAGGCAAAGAAGCCATGAAACGAAAATCAGATGTACTTGAGGCTGTTTTTAAGGAATCAGTGAGTTTAAAACGCAAGTGTACTGAGATAAAGGGTTATGATTTTAACAATGGTCCTGTTAATTGGGAAGAGCTTTTTAACTTTTTTGCTTCTACTGGATTCCAAGCTGCTAATCTTGCTGATGCTATTGATATTGTTAATCATATGGTAACTACTTTAGCTTCATATAAGAATTTTGTTAGTTGATATGTATTTTCATGCATAATGGTGTGTTGGATATTGTTTAAGGTTTAAGGTTTAAGGGGTATTTGTTTAACCTTATATAGCGGGCTTATGACTTAAGTCAGTTAAGTGTTTTTCGGCTTATGTTTCATAAGCTTGCGTTTTGTGGCTTATTTTGAAACTTTTCGTCTTATATAAGTTTATTATGACATGTTAAGCTTATATAAACAGGAAAGTTTCAATATAAGCCAAAAAAAAAAAAAAAAAAAAAAAAAAAAAAAAAAAAAGCCACAAAAAGTGAGCTTATGAAACACAAGCCAAAAACCACGTAAGTCATAAGCCCGCTATATAAGCTTATTGAACACCCCTTAAAGATGTTTAGGAACAAACTAAGTATTTAGCTTTAGTAACAATTTTAGACAAGTTGGGTAATATATATGAGGTATTTTAGATGGGTCCAAATAGGTATTCAATATATAACCTCCAACAATTGTGTAACAATTAACCAACGGGTCTAGCGGGTCAAAAAAATAAATTTGAACAACTCTTTATTTTTCACTCAAATTATTATTATTTTTGTGAAAACCCAATGGATCAACCCGGTCCGAAACCTGTTTGACCCGTACCCGTTTAGACCCATGCTCCTAGATGACCCATCCAGACCCATGACCCAACCTGACCCACTTTTTGCCACCTAGTAGTAATAACAGCCGTGTAACAGTACATGTTTCAACACTAGATACCTGAGACCCATTTTGCACAAAAACCTATTTTTGATTAAGCATTGTGATGGCAATTTCTGTATATAGGCAACCTTTGTAATTCGATAAGTACCAAGTACTTCTATGTTTATGACCAAGTAACTTGAGTTGTAGTAATGCACTTTGGAACCGAGTCCCATGTTTAAGCCCATTACTTATCAAGAAATCCAGACGATTGTTTCACATGTTTTTTGTATGATCACTGTAAAAGCACACTTAGGGGATTCCTTTTGCTGTGATTATGTGAGTAGAGTAAGATACTAATCTGGTTTTTTTATGAAACCTCTAACCGGTTTGCTAGATGCGCTTGAAATGCACACTGCGACACGAGATAGGCAGTGGCTGAACTAGGGGGTGTCCCACGGTGTCACGGGACCCCAATGAAATTTGGTTTCATGGTGCTAATCCTCGTAAAATGCCCCTATGTTTCTTCAAAACGCCCGTGCCAAAAATATTGTGTTTCTACTACTTGCTTACTTTTAGTCTATTAATAGGTGAAGAGTAAATTAATGATTCACTAAACGCAATCGCTTTAATGAAATCTCCCGTAGAGTTCAAAAAAAACTGTGCTCCGGGTCAGCTCTGATCCTGGTTCCGCCACTATTTAATATATAATATTTTGAGGGTTTTCATTTCATGATTGAAGCTAGATTGGAGGCTTTCACATGAAAAAGTAGCAGATGATTGCAGTGCGGAAGAGAAGAATCCAACATACAGAGAGTCTGTCAGTTGTAAAATCTTCCTTGGGTTCACCTCAAACATCATCTTGTCTGGTCTTCGAGACATTATTCGGTATCTGGCTCAACATCACATGGTATTTTATTTGCAACTTCATGCCTATGAACATAAGTAATCAGTTTATTTCATTTGAACATTTTTTGAAATACGATGTTTTTCATTAATTTATATAAATTCAGGTAGAAGTGATTGTGACTACAGCTGATGGGATTGGGGAAGATCTAATAAAATGTCTTGCAGACACATATAGATATAGAGGTGAAATTTCTCTACCCGGTGCGGCCTTGCGTTCAAAAGGACTAAATTGTGTTGGTAACTTGTTGGTGCCAGACAATAATTACTGTAAATTTAAGGATTGGATTAACCCAATACTTGACCAAATGTTGGAAGAACAAAAAACAAAGGTATTATTATACTTGCTTTCATGGTGTTGTCGATTCTGCATTTTTATTATCTTTGAACAAAAGACACAGGTATTAGTATATTTATTTTTATTTCTTTTGTGCTGGACAGAACTTAATATGGACACCGTCAAAAGTGATAGCGCGTTTGGGGAAGGAAATTAATGACGAGAGTTCATATGTATATTGGGCATATAAGGTAATAACCTGTTGAGTACTATTTAAAGTTTATGCTGCGAATCCTTGCACTCACGTGTTGACTACTGTTGTGTAACAAAGTTGCATTTTTAATTGTTTTCCATGGTTTCAACACTAATTCATATTGTATTAAATTGTTTATGGCACTTGAGTTTAATATAATTATTGATTTTGCATCACAAATCAAATATGTCTGTTTAAATCTACAACTGAGAAAGTAGCTTGTTTGACATTCAACTCTGTAAAACTTGATTTCCCATTGTCTGTGTATACTTATTGTTTAAAAACTTTTTTGTGGGGATTCTTTCGCCTTGGCTTACACCATAACATGATTATATTTGTTGTAGAACGATATTCCCGTCTTCTGTCCCGGCTTGACTGATGGATGTCTAGGAAAAGTGTTATATGATCATTCTATTCGCAATCCTGGTCTTGTAATCGATACATTACAAGGTGAACATCTTTCTCTTATTTTAACTTTCTTGGTCAAAAACTACATTTTCTAGTGATAATTTCACCATCATGATGATGATATAAAACAGATATAAGGGCGATCTACGGTGAGGCTGTACATGGAAACCCAAGGAAGACTGGAATGATAATATTAGGAGGGGACTTGCCAAAAAATCATATTTGCAACGTGAATATGATGCGTAATGGTACAGATTATGCTGTTTTTATCAACACAGCCCAAGAATTTGATGGTAGTGATTCAGGTGCTAGTCCTGATGAAGCCGTATCTTGGGGGAAAATACGTGGTTCTGGTAGTGATTCAGGTGCCTCTCCTGATGAAGCCCAATCTTGGCGGAAAATACATGGTTCTGCTAAATCTGTCAAGGTTTGCTTATCCTCTAACCTTATAAATGCATTTTTTGTTGAAATTGTGGTAATGTCAGTTATTTATGTTTATTGTTTCAATCCAGGTGCATTGTGATGCAACTATCGCGTTCCCATTACTCGTTGCCAAAACATTTGCTGCAAAGAGAGAGAAACCATCTGAGCCTGGATCAGATGTGATTGATATTGTTCGATCAGTTGTTTTTAAGGAATCAGAGAGTTTAGAAGACATGTGTGGTTCTAGGATAAAGGGTTATGATTTCAACAATGGGGTTAATTATTTAGAGCTTCTAAAATCCTTGATTTCAACTGGCTTCCAAGCTTCTAATCTTGGTGATGCTATTGATATTGTAAATCAAATGGTAACTAACTCACCCGCTCACTCATATTTTTATTTTACAAATGATATGACTTAAGTTGTTTTTTGGGGTGTCTGAAATATTTAGGAACCTATTAGCTCCTAGTTTTGATTACTTATAACCTCTGTTTATTGATTGACTACTTCTAGGCTTTTTTATGTAAGAAATATATTACAAGAATCGTAAAAAGCATATACAATATATTTTCAAAACTTAAAGTCATTGGGGTTCAAAACTAGTATACTTCTACTCTTTGCAGATATTTCAACATCCCAAGGTTCTACTTCATGTAGACATAATATGTTTGGTAAAGCAAGATAAACATGTATGAATAGTTGGAAGGATGAGGGAAAAATTTGCAACCTCTTTTAGGAGTAAAAACGTCAAGTTGAAAGAAGGCTAGTGAGCATAAATACTAGAGCTAGTGCTACACTTAAATCACAATTTACAATAAAAAGTTTTCATTAATATCACCATCAAGAATTACAAAATGCGTCGTGGTAGGTATTAGAAGGCTAGTGAGTTGGAAGACAATGAATTTATTTCGAAGACATGTCCATCATGAAGCGTAGAACCCAGTTTATTTTTGTTTTGAGAGATTGTTAAAGAATCCACCATGTCATAGAAATAGATTTTTACATTTTTGAAGTTCATGTGACTTGCATATTTTTCCTTTTCCTAAATGGCTGCCCGATAAGAATTCTTGACCTTTGACTGTTTTAAACGAGTGTAATTGACCTATTGTGCTAACGTTCATCCTCATTACATTTCTGAATGATATGTGAAATTATCAAATATGCTAATCTGGCAGAAAAAAAAAATCAAGTACAAAACGCGACATGTAGTCTACGAGTATAATTAGCACAATTTAATTCAAAGCATAAAATTTTATTGTTGTATATATTATTAAACCGAATCGTTCACCAGAAGTACCTATGAAAAAATTCTTGAACAAAATCACATACATTACACGACTGTAAGTGACAAAAAAGAAAGACAAATGTCATTAAGTTTAAACACGTCATTTTTCAGGATGATTAAATGGAACACCTGCAGTTATAACCAGCCCATCTAAATGCATAACCAAATACGACCCAAACTCTTCTTTGAGGAAACAAATAGTATATTGTATTTTGAATCACTTTGAGTTGGGTGTTTTTATGATATTTTGAGGGGGTCCATTTTATGATTGAAGCTAGATTGGAGACTTTCTCATGAACAAGTAACAGAAGATTGCAGTGAGGAAGAGATGAATGCTACATACAGAGAATCCGTGAAGTGCAAAATCTTCTTAGGGTTCACTTCAAACCTCATCTCCTCTGGTGTTCGAGACATTATTCGGTATCTAGTCCAGCATCATATGGTTAGTTAGTTTTATTCATTCAGATGATTTTAAATAATATATACTGTATTTGATTGATGTTTACTTATATGTTAATCCAGGTGGATGCGATTGTGACGACAACTGGTGGGATTGAGGAAGATTTAATGAAATGTCTTGCAGACACATATAGAGGTGACTTTTCTCTATCTGGTGCTGCCTTGCGTTCAGATGGACTAAATCGTATTGGTAACTTGTTGGTGCCAAACGATAGTTACTGCAAATTTGCGGATTGGATTAATCCAATACTTGACCAAATGTTGGAAGAACAAAAAACAAAGGTATTATTATACTTGCTTTCAGGGTGTTGTTGATTTTGCATTTTTATTATTTATGAACTCCAAAGAGATTTTGGCTACTTTCCAACATTATTGGCTACTGAGATTAATCTAACTAAAGAAGAAACTCCGATCATATGTTGTATATGCATGGTCTCGCATAGCTAGCCTAAAAACTGTTGGCAGCTGTAATTATTAATTTATGTAGGAAACAATGCATGAATGGTTTATTAAGTTAGATGGCGACCAACTACGAGAATGCATCTTGAACATCTTCTTTGAGCAAGTTGTGTGACAGAAATTTATTTCTCTATGGTTTGTGTTGAACAGAATGTACTATGGACACCATCAAAAGTGACAGCACGTTTGGGGAAGGAAATTAATAACGAGAGTTCATATCTATATTGGGCATATAAGGTAATCACGTTCAATATACTATATCAAGTTTATTTTACAAATCATTGCACTCTCATTTCTTTTCAGTCTCCATAGATTCTGAATGTCAAACTAGTTAGAAAAGTGAATTTTTGATTGTTCTTTTCATGGTCTCAGTGCTGACTTATTTTGGATTTTATTATTTATAACATGTACTCTGTAATTTAATTGTTGTTTTGCATCACAAATTCAATATGTCAGTTTCAGTTTACTATTAAAATAGCTTGTTTGACATTTAAATTCAAAATATATGGCAACAAGAACTCTGCAAAATGTTTATTTCAATTTTTTCAGTGTTTCTTGTTATCTTTTTCTGAAGGTGTTTTGGCCTTAGCTTATACCATAACATGATTATATTTGTTGTAGAACGATATTCCCGTCTTCTGTCCCGGATTGACAGATGGATCTCTTGGAGACATGTTATATATACATTCTTTTCGCGATCTCAGTCTTGTTGTTGACGTAGTACAAGGTGAGCGTATTCTCTCATTTCAAATTTCTTGGTCAAATAAATTACATTTTTGAATGACAACTTATATGTATGCAATCTGTAATTTCACAAGAGGACATTCTTTAGATATCATTCTTATCACAGAAACTTGATTTTACTGGAACGTATATAAACATCAGCAAGTGCATTTGTTGTTACTACTGATACTGTCACCATCTTGATCTTATTAAACAGATACAAGGGCGATCAACGGTGAGGCTGTACATGCAAACCCAAGGAAGACTGGAATGATAATATTAGGAGGGGGGTTGCCAAAACATCACATTTGCAACGCGAATATGATGCGTAATGGTGCAGATTATGCTGTTTATATCAACACAGCCCAAGAATTTGATGGTAGTGATTCAGGTGCTAGTCCTGATGAAGCCGTATCATGGGGGAAAATACGTGGTTCTGCTAAATCTGTCAAGGTTTGCTTATCCTCTAACCTTATAAACCCATCTCTAAATGCAATTTGTTGTTGAAATTGTTGTGGTGTTAAGTATTTATGTTAATTGTTTCAATCCAGGTGCACTGTGATGCAACTATCGCGTTCCCATTACTGGTTGCACGGACATTTGCTGAAAAGAGAGAGAAACCAGCTGAGCCCAGTTCCTGATACATTGGCCAAGTTTGACTTTTTTAGAGTGGTCAAATGTGGTATGATTAAGTCCATAGCAGTAATTGCTTTAATGAAGAGGATAAAGTTTACAATATCTGCTGTATGCAAAACTCGATAACTGTATCAACTATTTTGTCGATGTGTGAGCTTTTCACGAATTTTGATTGTGTAGCATATCACATTAGTCTAATGTTTTTGGCTAATCATCAATTTTATAAATGGTCAGACAATGTTATATCATTAATTAAAATACTGTTTACCCTTTTACTACAATGAATTGCTGGAAAGAATCCTATCACATTAGTGATTCTGTTCGGAATAGGACTATGGATGGAAAACGTCGAATCAGTTTTAGTGACTTTCTTATGAAATAAGAAATGAGTGTGCACATGTATTAGTCATGCTTTACGTTACAACATCGCGCTATAAATAATCAATCTGACACTCAAAAGCATCATTATATAGAAGCCGTGAAAGAAGCAGAGGTAACTGAGAAGGCGAGGTCAGTGATATTCCTGGAATCATAAAGTTTAGAAGGCACTTGTGCTAAAAACACCAAGATTTTGATTCAGTGATTGGATTGATTATTGGCAGCTACTTAAATCCCTAACTTCTGCTGGATTCTAAGCTTCTGATTTTGGCGATTCCGTTAAAACCGTTAATCAAATGGCAAGTCATAGGCTATTTCGCTCTCTGAAATCAAGGATATCAACTATTTTTATCTCAAAAGGCAACCAACATCTCAAACTTCAAATCATTAGTAGGTTGCAGTGCATTATACTCATCATCGTTCTAATGCTTTTTTTTTTTTTTTTTTTTTTTTTTTTTTTTTTTTTGATAGCGTCATAGTTCCAATGCTAATCATTCATGCTAGTTGTTTTAATCCAGTTCACTTAGATGCACTCACTGCATTCCCATTACTCGTTGCAGAAACATTTGCTGCAAAGAAAAACCAGCTGCTTGATTAAAATATATATTCAAGCAAAGCTAGAGTGATCAGGAGTCACTTAAGCTCATTTAACATGATCAAATGTGTGTATGATCAAGTCCATTGCGACAGATGTGTCAACGTATATGTTTGGGTTTTGGCGAGAATGAAATCTGTTGTATGCAAATGATGGAAATCATGTACCCCACATCAATGCATGTCATAAGATTCTTAAGATAAATAACAAGGACAAAACAAATAGACAATAACAAATCATTCATATTACAACCGCGCATAAAAGATAGGTCCTCTTCTATAGTTCTATTAGAAGTATAAACAAACAAATCCGACGTATAGACCAGCAACTGCTCAAGCAAAAAAACTCAAGAATGTTGTATTATGTGCACAAAATGATATATATCTATATAGTTACTTGTTATCCGTTCGCAGAGACTGTAAACGAGCAGCTAATGAGTCGTAATCAGGAAGCTTTGGATGAACATGACTTGCTTTCTTGACTAAACTTTCTCCGGACACTTTTTCAGATGCCATATCCTGTTTTTTTGCAGCCTCATTTTTACCTGATTCAACCGTACTTCTTGAAGGAATGTGCTCACGTCTTGAGATCATAGGCTCAGATGTGGTTGACTTTGTGCTACCAATTTCTGCTGTTTTTCTTAAAGGACTGACAGGTTGTTGTTTATCAGGTACTTGTTCTTCTTTATACTTCCTTGTATAGGACCGAGGCTCGACCGTACTTCTTGAAGGAATGTGCTCACTTCTTGAGATCATAGGCTCAGATGTGGTTGACTTTGTGCTACCAATTTCTGCTGTTTTTCTTAAAGGACTGACAGGTTGTTGTTTATCAGGTACTTGTTCTTCTTTATATTTCCTTGTATAGGACCGAGGCTCGACAGGAACTTCTTCCGAGTAAGTTGGAATTACTCTTTCGGGCGCGGAGTCCACACGACTCTTCAAATGAGGAACTGAAGGAGTCCCACGTGTCCTTCTAGAAAGCCCTGACCCCAAACGTGCCCTACTAGGCACTTGCTTTGCGACATCCTCATCAGAGTCAGATCCATCGTCATCAACAAATGCCACAGGAAGTGTAAATCGTGATCTGGTATTAGCTTGCTTACTTGCTTTCTCAGAAGAGTGTACCCGGAAATTGTCTCTGTGATCATCTGAATCAGAGTCAGAACTTGGTTTTTTATCTTCCATTTTGCTCACTCTTGAACCTAAAGAACTCCCAATAGATGTTTCGATTCCTGTAATAGAACTTTCCTCAGTTGACTTCTTGGACAAAGTGGAGGTGTCAGTTGTTGCACTTTTGGTATATGGAGGAAACCTAAGACCACCTTTGTTTCGAAGACCGCCTGTCAATGTCCCAAAGTTCAGGGAATCGTATCTATCTTCCAACGTATCATACGATTCTTGGTCTTCATTATGTTTCTTTAACTCATTTTCTTCAAGTAGACGACGTGTGGACTGTTGAGATTGTGGTTTTTTCTCATCATCTTCGGAGTCATATATGGATGATCCCCCTTCAACCAAATCATTCAATTCAATTCGAGTTTTTCTTGGCTGAGGTAATGGCTCAGGGTCAAACTTAACTATTTCACTTTCACTGTCAGAATCTGGACCATCAAAATGATCAAAACTCGCAGGCTCACGATCGTCGGCTTCTGTACGTTCAACAGATTTTACAGAATGGTCACCAAAGGAGACACTTTCCGTAAACAGATGTGATTTGGAACTCGTGTTCCTTCTAGGGCTCCAAATGTGAGAATTTTCTAGGGAATGAGTAGCCTCGACTTCATCATAATCAAATCCTGTATCAAACTTAGGACCATCATCATCAGATATGACCTCATCATCTCTTGGCGAATCAACATAGGAGCTTGTATTTGTGGTCTCCTTAAAAAGATTTCCTTGATTAACAACGGCAAATGGATTTCCAACAACACTCTTCTTACCAGCTTTATCATGAACAGGAACATCAAGTTCATCACCAGAATCGCTAGAATGAGAACGTGAAGAATGAATACTTGGTTGCTTTCTAGAAGCTTCATCAGCAAAATAATAACTATTTTCATATTCGGAATGTTCTTTCTGACTACTCCCTATCTCAGTTTTAAAATCTTCAAAATACTCATCTTCCATGTGGACATCGCTTACAAATTTCCCATCCTCAATTTTATCATCATTCGATTTGAAAGCAGTTGGTCTGCTGGAACTTGTATTACCATCATATCTTTCAGTAGCTCTATGTGAGGTATCATATTCATTTCGATCACCGTGCTGATTCACTATCTTAGGTCTTCTTTCATCCAATGAGCTTTCAGAAGCTTTTTGTGAAGTATGCTGACTTTGATGAACATGTTGACTAGTGATCTTAGGTTTTCTATCATCCGAGGATCTTTCATAAGAATCTTTATAACGTCCTTCACCAGTAGATCCTGAAGGAGTAGACACATGAGTTTCATCTCTAATATTAGACACATGTGATCCAGCTGGACGCTGTTTGGCAACCTTTTCTTCTTTCGAAAACTGAGCAGCAGCTCTGGCAGCCATAGCAGCTCGTTCTGCAGACTCAGCAGCAGCATGTGCCGCAGAGGTAGCATCCTTAAACTCCATGTTCCAGCTCTCCCTCTTCTCCATCATCTCAGAAGTAGTTCCTGATTAGCGCAAAAAACAAATTAATCACTAACATAGCAACAAGTTAAGAACGAAGATTAGTATAATGAATAATAACTATACCTGATGAACTAATATCACCATGAGTAGCAGATGAAGTTTCAACGTCGTTATCACCATATGAAGGTTGACTACCTTGTGTGAATCTTTTGTTTTGCTCAGAGTAGTTAATAGGTGCATTCCGCTTTTCTTCATGGCTAGGCACAGCATTCACATATGAAGGTTGAACCTTTGGAGGCTCAGTAGTTTCCATGCTCGCCTTCTCAAAATTAGATGGCCCGTTCTGCTCAAATTATACAAGTCAGAAAACAATAATACAAACAATAAAGAAGAAAAGGGAATAAACATAACCAAAAAGTCAATCTTACCAATAAGTCGTTTGGAGGCTTCGACTCTGTCATTTCAAACGAAGTTGCATCCCAATCAATGTTGTGCTCTTTTGCCACAGCACTTAAAACTTTAACTTTTGTCTGCACGTCAGGAGCTACTGCAGACAACTTCTCAACTAACTGAAAACAGAACATTGCACAAGACATGTTAAATACCATTATCAAGATGAGAGACTTAATGAGTAGTCATTAGCCAACTTACCATACGACTGACACCACAATCAGGGCGCAGCTCAACAGCCGCAGACACAAACTCTTTCCCATATTTTGCTTTAAACTGTTTTTGAATATTTGCGAGTTCTGGTATGTCGGAACATCTAGGAGCTGCAAATATGACACTCGTAATTGCTTCCTTCAGGTCAATAGGACAAGTTCTACAGAAAAATATTAATCGATTATCACCATGAACAAATTTGCTTTCACAACAAAGTATACAAAGAAGGGATTATGCAAATATTGTTCTAAACAAAAAAAATTAGCTTACTTTTGAGTTTCGATAATGGGCAAACGAGCTACAATAAGTTCACAATAAATCTCAATCAAATCATACGCTGCTACCATCTTCTCTTCCCTAATCACATGTTCAACCTGATACAATATCAAACACAATAAATAAAATTCACACAAAACCACACCACACATAATCACAGCAGCGTGTACATAAAAAATAGCAACATACATTAATAACTAGTCCTTTTAGTGATTATAGTTTTACCAACTTACATAATTTGATCACCAGACGACCTGTTCTTGTTTATTTGGCCGATTTTCCATAAGGCGGTCACTAAACGGGCGTTTGCTTAAGCTTATTTTTGGGCTCATGAGCTTATCTCTTTTCAGCTTATATTTCATAAGCCCATTTTTCTGGCTTATTTTCAAACTTTACCGGTATAAGCTTATTATAATATAACAACCTTAAAATAAGCCGGAAAACTGGGCTTACGAAATATAAGTCGAAACCGCATAAGCCCATAGCCCAAAAATAAGCTTAAACAGACTCACTCCCCCTAAAATACTTCACAAGTAAACTTCTATTATGCAAAAATAACATACTACAGGAAGAGTATAACTATCAAACCGGACAATGAATCAGGCGCTAATTAACTACTTTTTTCGCGAAAACATTACATTGATTTCACCAGAAGCTAATTACATTAAAAAAAAAAAAAAAAAAAAAAAAAAAAAAAAAAAAAAAAAACACTATCAATGAAAAAAAAAAACAAAAAAACAAAAAAGAACGTACTCGAATACGAGCAGTACGATCCTGGCCAGTCTGAAGAAGCTGAGCCAAATCACGATTCATTTGATTAATCTGAACACCTTTTTTATTCCTCATTAACTTTATCCTTGACGTTGCCAGCTTTAATGATGTCTTACTGTTTAATCAAACAATCAATTCACCGTCACCATACATACTAACAAAAAATAATAATAATCATAATTTAAAGTAGTAGTGTACCATTTAGAAGACTTGAAGCTTTTGTGAAGCATTGTGAATGATCCAATATTATTATTAGGGTTTGTTTGTTTATTAATTAATATAAATGAATGGGTTTTTAAAGAGGGTTCGTTACTTCGTTGATTGAATTTTATGAAGAATTTAATGGTTTTCGAAGATGGGAAATTGAACCGAAAAGATAGATGATAGATCAACTCCTTCCAGGAAAGGGACCTCTTACGTGTCCATTAAGTCCAACTATATTATTTTTTATTTCTTTTTATTTGCGTGTGATTGATGCGTGTGTACTTTTACCAACAGTAAACATTTTTCTTCCGCATTTATTAATTTTGACTTTTCTTACGAGTATTTGATAGAAACAAATTTTGATTTTGATTTAAGTATCAAACAACCAAAGCCAACCCGGTTTTGCCATATCAACTTTATCTATCCGATAATCAGATACGACCAAGTTATCACAGTCAATGACTGACGTCTTTTTTCTTTTTTTACATCAAATGAACATAGTTTTTGTGTGCAAATATCGGTCATAAATTCGACCGATTGTGTCTTTGGTTTCCTTCTACCGATGTTCCACAAAGGCCTAGACCGATTTCAAAGTCGGTCACTAATGGAGCTCGACCAATTTTTTACATTCCACTGCGTCTAGCCTAATATTTTGTTGGAAAGAACACATTTGGTATTTTTTATTTTTTATTTTTATTTATTTATTATTATTATTATTATTATTATTATTATTATTATTATTATTATTATTATTATTTACGGAAAACACACGTGGTATTAATAACAATCTCACATGACGAACTCATATTTTGTGAACTAGTTGCTCTTAACTTTTTGGATAGAAAAAATATACTCGATAAATTTCATTTAAATTGGTCATAATTTGATAGAGATGATTTTTTTTGTCTAGTTTTTTTGTTTGATCCTAGGTTCTTTTGAACGTTGTGTTCGATGTATCTCTTGTAGAGTATGATGCAATGTTTCTAGGTGATGGTATTTTGTTTTTGTTTTTCCGACTTCCCAACCTTTTTTAATTGTTTTGATTTTTTTAGGCGCCTCTTTGAACTTTTTAGGTGTCTTTATAATAATATTCTTCACTTTCTGAAAAAATGAAATAATAATTTGATCATCAAAGTCAAAAGGAACAATAGGGTTTCAAATTTTATTGTTTTAGTTTGAAATGGAGTTTCTTTCTATAGATCTTATTTTAGACCTTAAACATTGAATTTGGAATCTTGCTTGACCTTTGTGCTAAGCTTCGTGCTAGCCAAAATTTGAATAGTATCAATTTTCTTCAAATCGGATGATTTTTCAACTTTTGCTATAACTCATACTTTTTAAGACATTATATGTATATTAACAATCCTTATAATATATCAATGCCACTTATTCGGTCTACTACTCTACATGGTTTTGCTCAAATTTGCGCTGAAAATTTACAATCTTAGATACTATGCTTAGTATGAAGGAATGCATTAGATTTTGATTAGATTACACCTTCTATACCTTTGGATGAAGGTAGTACAGCATCCTTTATTTTGTAAAATTGGCATTTCAAAATCACCGCTTCTTTTAGGATGGAGGTCGCGTCTTTCTGATATATGATCATTTTACATGTCTGTTACTTTAAATTTTAAGAAACCATCTTTATAACCAAACACTTTCACTTACAGAAAATAGCTATGCTTGTACCAACAAGCGACTAACGCTTAATTCTATTGAAGACTCGTGACAAATATATGCCAAAAAGACTAGATATCTGCAGAGGTTTTTAAAACCACAACCTCTGGTTGTAAAAGTTCAATTGTATAGTTAAAACTCGTGTCGAATCCTCCACATGTCATTTCAATCCCAAATTTTGACAAATTTAATTAGTTTCAAAAATATAGAAAAAAATCAGAAAATTCACCCAACCCAACTTACAGTTAAGTTCAATCAGATTTAATGAATCATAATAAACCACAACCTCTGGTGCTGTACTTGATTTCAAAATTCAATTTCTAGGTAACTGTTACAAAAAAGAATGATGTCGAAAGGCAGCATTAGATCATGATCAGCTGTATAAGAATTTCATGTCATAACTTCCACAAGCAGTAGGTTAACCAATTAGAGTTCAAGCTTAGAGTCTCCAAACTGGCTAAATAAAATGGCCATGTCCATACCCTGTTGCATTGTAGGCACTGCAGTGTCGTAGGGGCAGTCGCTAGAAAACCCGGGTTTGCCAGATTTATGAACTTTCTTTATGCAGCGCTTGAACTTCTCGTGGCATTTCACATCAGTCATTCCTAGACAATGCAAATTACGTAAGTCAAATATAGTGTAAACATAAAAGTGTTTGCCGAACGTGATTGCTCATTAGCAGAAGTATTAAGAGATACAAAGAGAGTTATGGTAGAAAACAATGACCTTGATCACATATATGGCGCCCAAAAAAAGAACATATAACTTAAACAAAGGGTATGAAATCACATGCAACTCAGAAGTCAGAACACATATATCGCACTCAAGAAAACAGTTCTAGCACAGACCAAGTTGCGTACAGAGTAAACTGTAATGTATTCAGTTCTACAAAGGCTGTATGCTTAAGGTTTTGACTTGGTAGTTCGCTACCAATGACTGCCTTTAATTCTTAATGTGTACCTTATAAATGGTATGATAACGGAATAAACTTAAAGGATGCAAATTCACAACTGTATTTTTCAAACAAAATAATAATAAAAGTATACTATCTTCTATACTGCAGTTTACAAGGTTTGAGGTGGTTTCCCAAAGAAAAACTACATCTGATACCCAAGATGCTGACTTTAATACTGTTATTAGAGGTTTTTCTGGTAGCTTGTCAAAATGAACTTCTATAGTTTGTATGATGAAAGATGAATTCCATATCTGTCTACCACTAAATGGATGATATTTGGTTTATCACTAAACGGGATGGTATTATTACATCTGTCAAGTCGTAAATCCCATGATAAATCCTGCTATGTATCAAATTGTGATTTCGTCCGAATTACTAACTGATCGCACCTTGTTAGTCGGTTCCTCATGGCTAACATCAGCAAGATCTATTTACAACTCTAGTTTTCTAACCACTTAGCTTGAGTGATCAACTTTATGCCTTAAATTAAGCGTAACAGTTGCATAGTAGTCTATCATAATGTAAATAATGGAGTACTGCATCTCAAGTGCTTGTAAGCAAAACAATAGGCAAAGTCATTCTTAAAATGTCCAATTAAAGTAAATTAAAGCAATCATATCAAACTTCCCCAGTTACAGTTCCCTTTTAGTTAGAAGCTAAAACCGAGCTTCACAAACTCGACAAGCTAAACTTTGTCAAATCCTCAATTAAGCTTTGCTTAAACTCACTAATCACTACACTATGTCCGTTTGAGTCAACCAGCTATACTATACAATCAAACAATGCGCAAGCTTCCAATTTATGTTCCATCGAAATTATCCTATCTATGTCACTAAAGGCCATTAGAACATGTGCTCATTGACTAAGGCTAGGTACTTGGGAAAGGGTCATTCGGCACCCAAAATGGCCGATTTAAACGTACACAAAACACACATTATAATGACCCAAACTTGAACTAAAACAAACCTTTGTTCCCAACACATTTATCATGAATCTGACAACAAGCATCGAGATCATCACATGGCTTTTCGCCTGGACATCCACTCCATCCAACTCCACAATACTTCCCATACCTTATCCCAATTGCTACATCACACCAAAAAAATAAAAATAAAATAACTAAAACCAATAAATCAAAATAAAAAAAAAAAAAAAAAAAAAAAAAAAAAAAAAAAAAAAAAAAACACAAGAAGAACATTACAGTTAGACTAAGGGTGTGTTTGGTGCAGAGCACTAGCGGTGAGCGTTGTAATCTTTAATGCTCGTTTGGCAAGCAACAAGTAGCTTTATCTATTTTTTCGGAATGCTCATTTTCCAACGCTCCATTTAGGAACTGTTTACACATTATGATAACAGCTACGTTACCAAACGTTTTTATTAAAAAATAAATAAATAAATAAATAAATAAATGTTACTGCTCACTACTTCTCACTACTACTCAGGGACGGAACCAGGACCAAATATGACGGGTGCACAATTTTTTTGGAACCGTAATATAGAAACACATTTAGTTGGACCGGGTGCATTTAAAACGCATTTAGGAAAAATTGATGTTTTTATCAAAAATTAACATCCATAGAGGTCTCGAGCACCCGTGGGAATCCCTGGTTCCGTCCCTCCTACTTTTACCAAACACACCCTAAGTGATCTTCTCTGTAACCAATATAAACATTTTAATGGCATTATGCATTTGTAAACCATATGAAGTGCTTCACAAAAAATAATACTCCATCCGTCCCAAAATATAAGTCCAATTTGACTTTTTAAATCGAATTTTGACTTTAAATATTTTTGTTTGTATTATATAACGTTTGATGAAAATTGTACCAAATGAAAACACATTTAAAACACAATCTATTTATATATTTTGCATCAAATATTATATAATACAAATAAAAATATTCACAGTTAAACTTCAATTTAAAAAGTCAAAATGGACTTATATTTAGTGACGGAGAGAGTAATAATACTATTTCTAAAATAAATAATAATAATAATAATAACACCGAGAGATGTGTGGGCGATTTTGGCGACGGGGAGGATCCCCTTGATCCTTCATCATCTTCGTCCCTCCCCCCACCTTTGATTCAACCCTGTGCTGGATCGTATCATCTCCTTGGTCGTGGCTGTTTGTGTTTCCTTGTTTGGGTCGTTGTGTCGTGGTTGGTGGTGAGTTGCATATTTCCGTTTGGAGGCCCCCACTTGTTTCCTCCATTTTCTTTGTTCTCTATCTCTCCCCTGTATTGGGTTAGTGTTAGAACTTGGTTGTGGGGTTGCTTGTGGAGTTTACAGGGTTTGAGTTTTGCCTTGAGGGACCACACTGTTTGGTTGCGTTTGGTACCAGGACCGTTGCGTTTAGTTTGGTTTGTCCTCGTTGCGTTTTTCTGGTACCAGGACCATTGCGATTAGTTTGGTGATTGCGTTTAGTTTGGTGTTTGCGATTAGTTTGGTGGATTTCCTGGGGACTAGTTTTTGTTGCAGTTTGAGTGGTGGACCCCACTTTGAGCAGGTTTTGTTTTTTTAAAAAAGGGACATTGCTTTTTCGTTTAGGGGTTGGGCCGAAGTTCCTTTGGGCCTTGTAGTGGTTTTATTGTTTTGGGCCTTTGATGTGGTTTTATTGTGTTAAGTGTTTTGCCATTTCATAGACGGGCTCTTAGAGTGTTGATTTCTTTGTTATGACTATCACGCGTTTTCATTGTCCGTTTGCGGGTTTAAGCGGTTGTCAAAATGGTGGTGGAAATGGACTCACCAAAACCTCGTTGATCGCTCACCTACGTGATCGTCATTTCAATGAGGACGCTTTACCTACCACTAAACATGTTCTGGCTACTAGCCTTGCCATTTTTGAATCGGCTGAGGTCACTTTGAAGCGTATGGGTATTTGGTTGTGCGGTGTGTGCTTTAAGACACATTCCCTTCGTTCCAAATGCCGCCATGGATCTGATTGTGTGTTACCCCCTGACTGTGGCAATGGTGTTGTTAAGTTCGTGTTGTTTGATCTCGCCAAGCCACCGTTTCCTTCCTCTGTTCAGCATGCCCTGGATACGGGTTCGACCTCGGAGGAGCAGTTTGGTTTTGATTTACACTTGCTCGACACCTTGCTTTCTAAAGGGTTGCATACTGTCAAATCCATCCCTCCAAAGTGTCGTTTGGGATTTGCTCGCGTACTGAAAGGAGCTCTGGATAAGGTGATCTGCACACCTGAGGATATTTCTTGTTGGGTCCGTCTTTTAGTCATGCTTCTTTGTCTTCTGAAAACCTTTCGTCCGAGGAGTAACATGGAGTGTAGGTCAGCCTTTAAACGCCAACGCCAGGAAGAATATATCGCTAATGCCATTAGCTCCTGGGTTACGCCTGGTGGTGGGTTACAGCTTGTTAAAGAGGTTTTAGCGGAGCCCTCCCCTGCATGGTCTAATATTGATGATAACAACTTAGACGTGGGGGAGCGTAATGTCAAACAATGTAAGAGGAAGGTCTGTGATGGCCATTATACTGCAGCTGTCAGGGTTCTTTCTTCTTCAGGTGTTGCTCCTTATAATGATATCACCCTTGAGGACCTTAAGGCTAAGCACCCCTTCAAGTCTGCCCCCTCTTTGCCGAATATACCGATTGATCAGCATAGCCTCATTGCACCTGCTGCTGTGGTCCTTGATATGATCAAGAGTTTCCCCCGTGGCACCTCTTGTGGTCGAGACGGATTGCGCGCCCAACACCTTTTGGATTGCTTTAGTGGTGCGGCTGTGGCCATTTCAGACGAGTTAATCGATTCTATCACCCAGGTGGTTAATCTTTTTCTTGGTGGTAAATGTCCCAGGGTGTTGGGTGAGTTCATTGCTAGTGCTCCTCTCACACCGCTGATCAAACCCGGAGGTGGCACCCGCCCCATTGCTGTGGGGACTGTTTGGCGACGTTTAGTTTCCAAGGTTGGTGCTTCCATGATCGGCCACTCCTTAGACAGCTATTTGAATGATCTCCAATTTGGTGTTGGGGTTCCGGGAGGAGGAGAGGCTATTCTTCATGCAGTGAACAGGTTTATTGAAGATCGCGGTTGCGAGGAAGGCCTTTCGATGCTGCTGGTGGATTTCAAAAACGCTTTCAACTTGGTTGACCGGGAGGTTATGCTACAAGAGGTTCGCCTGCGTTGCCCTGTCATTTCTCGCTGGGTTGAATTTTGCTACTCCAGCCCAGCTAGATTATATTATGGTGAGCACACTTTATGGTCGCACCAAGGAGTGCAACAAGGTGACCCACTTGGGCCGCTTCTCTTTGCACTAGTGCTACACCCATTGGCTTGCAAGATCAGAGATTCTTTTAGTCTCCCCCTTCAAGCGTGGTACTTGGACGATGGCACGATCATTGGTGATACTCTTACAGTTGGAAAGGTTTTGGAGCTTATTATGATAGATGGACCCCATTACGGGTTGCATCTCAATGTTGATAAAACCGAGGTTTTTTGGCCAAGGGAGGATCCTAGAAGCAGGCTTGCAGGCGTTTTCCCCCCTAATATTGCCCGGCCTTTACACGGTGTTAAATTGTTGGGGGGACCTGCCAGTGTAGACCTTGCGTTTAGCAGTGAACTTGTTATGAAGCGGGTTGCTAAAACCATTGAGCTTATGGATGCTGTTGCTAAGCTTAATGACCCTCAATGTGAGTTGCTACTCCTTCGAGCATGTGCTGGAATCTCCAAGTTGTATTTTTCTATGCGCACGTGCCCCCCTCAAGTCTTCGAGAGGGCTCAGGTTGCCTTTGATGCGGCACTTCGTTCCTCTCTCGAGCGTATTGTCACTGCTTCTGGGCCTGGGTTTGGTGATTGGCAATGGAGACTAGCCACGCTACCTTTTGAATTCGGGGGACTTGGTGTATACGCTGCAGGTGATGTATTGAACTATGCTTTCCTTGCATCCAGGCTCCAATCTACTTGCTTACAGACAAGGCTTCTCCGACATTCTGGCATCGTTACTCCTGGCTCTTCCTTCGATGAGGCCTTGCACGCTTTTAATGCGAAGATGGAAACTGACCTTTTCGGCAGCTCATGTGAGATCGCTGCCCCCAAACTTATGAAGAAACTGGCAGACGTATATTTCACACGTGTTGCCAAAACGGCCGAATCCACCTTTTGCTTATCTACCAGACAAATGGCTTTATGGAGGTCGCAAAATGAGGACCACACTTCAGACTGGCTAAGGGTTATCCCGATTTCTGGGTTGGGACAGACCATGAATGCCAGAACTTACCGTTGTGTGTTGTGCTATCGGATCGGTATCCCCCTATTTTCTACTCAAATGCCATGCTCAGCCTGTTCCAGGGTATTTGCGGGGGACACTTATGGGGATCACGCGGTCTCGTGTGCTGGTATCATTGGGATTAAGCATCGTCATAATATAGTACGTGATACCCTTATTAATATATGTTCTCGGGCGGGGATCTCGGCCCGTAAAGAGGTTGACATTGGGCTGTGCGGAGACA
This sequence comes from Artemisia argyi, assembly GCA_030686995.1. Taxonomy (NCBI): domain Eukaryota; kingdom Viridiplantae; phylum Streptophyta; class Magnoliopsida; order Asterales; family Asteraceae; genus Artemisia; species Artemisia argyi. The sequence goes on along the minus strand of CM060677.1, from coordinate 156,674,052 downwards.
GGGACAGTGCCTTACGCCCAGCAGATGTGTTACTCTATTCTTGGGATGATGGACGGGACACATGTGTGGATTTGACAGGGGCTTCTCCCTTGACACAGACCAACATGGCTGTTTTTGTTCCCGGGCGTGCGGTTGTTGAAGCTGCGCAACGCAAACGGGCCAAGTACGAGACCAGGTGTGCAGATCGTGGATATGGGTTTCTCCCCTTCTCATTCTCTTCCTTGGGAGAGCTTGAGAAGGGTGCGGTGACATTACTAAAACGCATCCGTAGATTCTCGTTGACTCAGGATATTGGAGCACGTGCCGCTGATCATATTTTTAGTAGAATTAGCTTTGCCATAGCTAGAGGAGTGGGGGCCCAGCTTGTCTCTCGGCTCCCCACTAATTTCTTGTAAATCCTATGGTTTTCTAATGAAGTGATGTTTTTATAATAATAATAATAATAATAATAATAATAATAATAATAATAATAATAAATAAAAAATAAAAAATAAAAAATAAATAAAAAAAATTATAAAATGAATAAAGAAAAAACAGAAGAAGATTACAATTACAGTTCTCTGCCACACATTTCTTGCTACATCCAACCTGTAAATAAATTCATTTAAATTACTCATCAATAAACTATTATATTATATAAATTTAAAAAAATGTATAAAAAATATATACAAGTCAAAGAGGTTGATAAACTACCTCAGATGCAGATGAATGCAAAGATGAGATTGAGAACACACTGAATAAACATATGAATGTGATTCTCATTGTGGGTGTCTGTGTTGGTTATTATAGATATACGGGATTTGTATGTATAGGTTTAAAAAAAAGTCAAGTCGTTGGAGTCGGTTGGTATAGTTGTTTACTGGTTAAGTTTTCTTCTTCTTCCAGGTTTATTGGTTTTAATGATGACGTGTTTCCAGGCCTCTCATTGGTTGGTTTTATGTTTGGTTTTATATAGTGCTATGGCCAATGGTCATTTTTTAAACAAATGTGTCCAAAAAATATGATAAAATGGAATATTTAAAAAGTTATTTTGTATAATAATTGAAATAAAAAACTAGTCCATGTGCCAATATTGTTTTATCAATACTGTTCAATTTATAAATAAATAAATTATAATATATTCTAAAATCTATTGTAATGCGGGGTCCACAGCATGGCCATTAGGAAAGTATTAGCAGCCTAATTCACGTTTCTATTGGTTTGTTGGGACAAAAGGCAAAACACTATTGGCTGGAAGGGTTAATTACCACACTTGTTACAGTACCTTAGTAATAGTGCAAGTGCCTTAGTAACAGTACACACACAGCAATGTTTAGACACTGTCGGAGACTGTTTCTACAGTCCTTTTATAAAACATACAAAAAAAAATGCAGATACATAACCTCGCCTCTCCCACAAATTCTAGAACCCTCGATCATCTTCTCCCGCATCTCATTCTTTTCTCCATCTCTGCTCTCTCTGTTTCTTCCACATATTGACAAACCTACAAACCACAAGATCCATTGAAAACATAAACCCTAAATTTAATTTACTAAAGCCAATCCCTTAAACAAATCTTATCTTTACACAAAATCACAGTAACAATGTCAAAAAAATACATCTCCCACTCGGTTTTAATAAGCTGATTAAAAAATTTAGGCATAACAATGGAGAATCGATTTTGTGTGTTGTGTGCTTCAGGAGTACAAGAGGAGGGAAAGAACGCCATCTGGAAAACTGGCCTAATAGGTATTCTCCAACTTATTTATTAATTTGATATTTTCTTAATTTCGAATATTAATTAAATTGAAATTTGGGTAACGAGATTGGGGTTTAATTAAGTTGGAATTTGATGCATTTGGGTTTGGTTGTGTTTAATTTTGTAGCTCAATCTCAATCCACCGGCTCAAACAAAGGTTGGATTAAAGGTTCAAATCAATGGTATGTTGTTAATTTTGTGTCTAATTTATAACTTCTTTTAATTTTCATTTTCGATAACATTTTGTATAAACATTTGTTTTATTGCTATTTTGATGAATTTCCATTTCTTAAATTCCTTCGAATTCACATGACATTGAATTTAAACACAACAGCCAAAGGAATGGCGAAGAACTCTTTTGTAACAGGAAATATGAAAAGTGAGATGCGAACACAGCCTTTTGATGTTTTGTTAACAAGTAAAACTATTTTTGCCATTTCATAATTTCATTATAAATGGCTAACATGCTGTTCACGATTGTCTTCAAATATTGATGCTACTTTTTTCACGGTTCTTTTTGTTGTGCAGGTTTGACAAAAAATCAGTAGTAGAGACACTAAGATGTAAAAGGCTGTTGTTTGTGGGGGCTAACAACATAAACAAAAGAACAGGAAAAGCAAGGTCGCAAGCATCAGCAAAGGCAATAGAAAATTCTCGCCGTTGCGCTGAAGCTGACGCCAAATTGGAAAGAAAGCAAAAGAGAGACCCTGAGATGGAAGCATCTCGGCAGGCATTGTTGAAGGTATTGAAAGCCTCATTTGTCATGATATTGGTACATAGAAATAGGAAAATAGATTATGACAATAACGTGTTTTATATCTAGGCCTTATTAAGGATTATGTCGTGATTGGCTTACGTGCTTTGCTAATCAAGGTAAATGCATAGGTCAAGGGTTAAACAAAATTACATGCCTTTTGGTTATCTAATTATTTAACGGGACCAAATAATGAAAGTATGAAAATCATGATTATGCTAGATGTAGAAAAAACGGAATAACAAAGGATATGAGTTAGTTACGGTTTATGTATCAAAGTTATGAACATGTGGGGTAATATTGGTTGGAAAAGCCAATATGCATGAATGGGGAATGTGAATTACTAGAGTTAATCAAAACTATGGGTAAGGTGTATATTGCGTCTTTTAGGTAAAAAAAAAACAATAAGTTACTCCTTATACAATCAAAATAGTACAAAAAATTCATAACAGAACTGCTGGAAAGCCAGATGATCTGGAAACATATACAGGTGTATCTTCATCAGGCCCATTAGCTATTGTAGTTTCTGGAATACGCTCCGCTGCACTGTGAGCAGATGGTGGTAAGATTCATATTCTAATTTACCGCTTTGCTATGTTAATTTGGGTTGTTGATCGGATATGTGTTATGTTATTATGACCTGTTCATAATGGAATAAAAGTTGTGTCAAAAGTTCAAAACATATCACATCTAATAATGTTCTGTTTGATTGTGTAGGGACCTCCAAAACGCAGCCCGGATGAAATGTGAGGCTTAAAAAAGGCGGCTTTTTTATGAATTGCACTTTAAGCCTCAATCGAACTGTGAGGCTTAGAAAACATTTAATTATGAAACACGGATAAGCAAATAATCCAAAAAAAAATCATGTATCTGCTGCAAGCTTAGTAAGTTTGGCCCGACACGATGCAAATAATCTCAACCAAAGGTTACATATATATTTATTTTTTCACATTGAATGTTTTCTAATATAAATCATATATATGTAACTGGGATTTACTTTTATGAAATGCAAAAACCACACCTCACCTCAAAGTAGTGAGTGTGGGATTTACTTTTATGAAATGCAAAAACCACACCTCAATGTACAGTCGTATATTCAGAAGATATGTCTTCGTTCTTCGTTCTCACAAAGTTCATTGTTTTTACGTATATGTGTATCTTCTGAATATACGTATATGGATATAGAATTACACACACGCACCACCTTCAGTGTTGAATTTCAGTGTTTTTACAATATGTTTATTCTTTGTTGTTGTTGTACATGCTTTTAACACCAAGCAAATGCTAGAATGCGTTGAAAAGCTCAAACAAGGAAACTCAATACAACTTCCTATCTATGACTTCATAAACCATCGCAGAGGTTCCAAATCCTGACACCAGGTTCTCACTTCTAAACATTGTATTTGAATAGTACAGAAGCCAATTTTGTAGAATTTTTTTCCCCTGGCCAGATAAGTATCTATAGTTCATGACTGATGAATATGGTCGTTAAGCAGTAAGATGAATACTCCTTAATAATGTGTAAGACGTAATGGAGATTTGCATGCTCTTTTTACTCATAACACCCACATATATATGTTTTATGAACCATCCGCATTCATGCACGGTAATTTGTGTTTAGTATCTACATATCGTTGATTGTGTACCAATATTTATGGACTCACCCATCTTGATATTCGTGCAGAACATAAAATTGTTTTCGGAGTTGCTGGCCACAACTATCCTCAATAAAGTGAAGGTTGGTTTCTATGTTTTCTCGATATCTTCTTTGCCTAGAGGTTTTCAAATATTTAACATATATATGTGTGGTGTTTAGCGCTGTATGCATCCTTTGTATTTACAAAAATTCTGATCAGTGATATGTGCATGCCACTTAATTTATATCGGGGAGCAAAATATAACGAGATTGTCAATATCCGTTTAGGAGATGTATTAATGAGACGTGTTTAGGTTTTGGAAGTTGATGGAGAGAGGGTTGTTGTCCAGGATATAACTATATGGCATTTCGCATTTAAATTTTAGAGATTTACCAACATTTAATATCAGATGAATAATTTGTTTGATTGCTATAACAACCATTTATCAATGAGTGGAGATGTTGCTCTAAAAAATTTAAAAAGATGTTACCATGAAACCGACACTTTACATGTGAGACAATGCGATCATACATTTGAACCGCTTAAGTTAAGCCTTTTTTTAAATTGTACTTTTGTTTTTTTTTCTATTCAGAAATGACAGCATAAGTCAATAAGAGTCTAAAGAGTTTGCAGATTTAATCTCTTAACCTCCAAAAACATCACAATAAACTCCTAAATGCTTTTATGGGCGCACTCACTATGGACGTTGGACAAGCACGTAACGCACTAAAGCATTTCAAAGAAGATTTATCGAGCAGAGCTTCACGCTGAGATAGACAAGCTGTAAGTCATTGCTTGCTAATTATAGGACTGTTTGGATATGCTTTTTAACTGACTATTGTGACTTTAAGTGTCACTTATCCTGTTTGGTGGATTGCGGGAAACAAATATACTTAGGCAACAGTTATGAGTAATGATAACCGTCTGACAAAGGGATTTTTCAGTAATGTGTATAACCCATGTTAATTGATCAACTACAATGGTCATTATTATGATCATCCAAATATTTAAATGTGTTTTATGTTTTTGACTGTTTTTTCATGCCTGTAGAGATAGTATATGCTTTTGAATGTTCGATACTTTTTAAAGATATAACAAGTAGGGTTGGATCAGTTGGAAAACTCCTTGCCTCTTAACCTAGAGGTCAAGGGTTCGATCCTCACTCCCTACAAAAGGCCGGAGGTCCTTTTCTACTTTAAGTAGAACCGGAAGCAACCTCTCTACCTTAGGTAGGGGTATGGTTGTCTACGTCTCAACCTCCCCCATACACCGTGGAAGACGGTATTGGGACCCATAACCCGTGGAAGACGGTATTGGGAGTTACTTTACTTTACTTTACTTTTTGATACTTTTTAAAGATATATAAAGACAAAGAATGACAAAATGTCTGGTCAAAATAAGTTCAGTTCATTACAAGTAGGGCAAAAGGGTTCCCAATTATATGTTGTCTAATTTTACTAATACTTAATGTAAACAAAATAATTTGTTAAAATTATCAATTTAGTATGCCAAACACGTGAATAGCGTTGCAAAATTCAAATGATTTTGCCTGTTGGAATTGAGAGTAATCTTCTCATTGGATTTTCAGGTGAAATGCGCCGAAGTGTTTAAGTAATCTTCTCACCGGTTTAAGCTACTCAGCGATCAAGGCACACTATGTAATAAATTGTAGTTGGTTCCATTTATGGGTTGTCAATGGTACTGAAAAAAAAATAATAATGTTATCTTAGCATTCCAGAAAGATGCCTATAACCTCCGCTCAAATGGTCTCTTATGATGTTTCTATTGGTATTATTCTTATTATTTAGCCTGAAATGATTCGAAACTCAAAGTATATGACAGAAAACACTCCCGCAGCAACGCGCGGGCTACCACGCTAGTGACTACTAAATTTTAACCACTAGAACTTTTAAAATATGAAAATAAACCTGGCATCTTATTTTTTTGACAATAATTTTTCTAATTTAGTTGCATATACAAGTTACACGATTAGAATTTTGAGACTTTATTTAGAAACTCTTGAATTCTTATGGCTAGTCATCCTCTTGGGATAGAACTTTTGTGTATTAGAGACTATATAGGCATTTTGGTCGTTAGGCGTGTTTCGGTTGAGTTTAATATTTGGGTCGATTTCATGTTTACTCGACTTAAACATCATAATGTCATCTTTGCTCGACATATGTGATGCGTGGTTTTGCCACCTTGCAAAAGGTTTTACCTCTTGAGGGATCTCGAGAAACTTGCAATCCCCACCAGGCAGTGTACCTGACCGATGTAGTATAGTGTAGTGGCAAGTACCGGGGGATTGATCGTTCTACTTAGGGAATAGTGTTCGTTAGGATCAAAACTTAATTAAACTAGGTCTAGAGGTGAGGGATGATTCTTTTTGTATTTTTATATTTTATGGAAAGCAAGTAAAAATCTCGGGTATTGGAAGAGTGGGCAGAATTAATTGCTACTCAACTAACCTAAATAACTACAAATGCAATGAAAATAAAATGACAAGAAAATAAAATATGAGAAAAACCTTATATGAGATAAACGTGTTTACTTAGATTTCACTACTCCCTTGCTATCTTCCATTAATTGACTAGTTTGTTACAATTGCGTGGATGACGGGTTATATTCCTTAATACCATTCATGGGGCCGGGTACGATCTTCCCCAACTCTATAAGCTTCTACCTCTTCCTATGTCGAGCCGACAACTAGCTCCTAACATGGCATCCTTAGTAGTCACTTATGCATTAAATACAACCATTAAAATCATAGTACACATCCGATTCATGTTTCTTAAAACGTTCAAGCAAGTTACCAATTGGAGATTAGCCAGTTTTCTTACGCCTAACATCGAAATCATTCATCCAACAACAATTAATAACAAACGATCAACCAATAATCAATAGCTAGGTTTCATTACATCTAAGCAAACACAAACAAACCTAGCCTAGCATGTTAATGTAAAGACAAGCATAAGATAGAATCAAACAACACATAGATATATTGAATGATTATTGGAAGACTTATCTTTAATTAAACATGGATGAAAGAAGGGTTTGAAACCCTTATACGAAGGTTAAAATTCGTCCTAGGGTTTATGGTGAAGTTCCTCCAAAAGTTCTCTTCTTAATGAATGAAAATTAGAAAACTATATATATAGATTACAATCTGACGGCGTCACATTATACATGTGACGCCGTCAACTCGCCACCAATGCTTTCCTCGGATCGCCTAGATCCAGATCTGACGCCGTCACTTAATAAAATTCTCTTGGCAGTCACCCTTTAATTACACATGACGGCCTAGGCGTCACAAAGGGTGACGCCGTCACTATTTAAGTCCAAAAATCTTTCTGGCGCGTCTCGTGTAAACTTCATATCCATCTCTTTGACAACACATGAAGCCGTCACCTTTAGAGCGTGACGCCGTCAGGTACTGTTTCCAGCTTGATTTTGGAGACTTTGTCGTTTTCTTCACTTTTCGCTCCAAAAACGTCCAAAATGCTTCATTTTCCAGATTTCTTCTCCAAAGTACCTAAAATGACAAAAGGAACGATTTGAAGCAATATTTGATCAAATAATCATGACTTAGGGCGTACCCCCTAAAAGCGTAACACTTTTCGCCTCATCAAATACCCTTGCACTTGAGATTTGCTTGTCTTCAAGCAAATGCGCTTTTATTCTAATCAAAATACAAGGTAGGGGTCATTTAACACTAATATAAAAGTAATTACAACAAATGATCGTTCCACTTCAACCAAAACAAGCACGGAAATTATACACTAGCACCTCACAAATAGTGTTTGGATACTCGCATCTCTCGGGTGTAATAAAAGTATATATCACAAATGAAAATAGAAAATATCTCTCACTACCTGTCATAGCATGTAGATTACCATAGGCTTGGGAAATGATCAAACCTCCACCACTTGGCGTAAGCACCTAGGATAAACTATTAAAGAGGTCTTTTAAAGGGTTGTAACGTGAGGTGTAGGGATATGATAAACACGGTTTTGCTGGATAAAGGCAATCTTTACTGGTGGCGAGTTAATCATCTTGGTCAATTACATGTATAATGTGGCGTTGCTAAGCCAAGACTCGACTTGACTTAAGCTAATCATGAACTAACAAAACATAAAATAAACATAAAAGGAAACGGGATGGTAGTCCGTATGTTTTTTTTTTTTTTTTTTTTTTTTTTTTTTTTTTTTTTTTTTTTTTTTTTGCATACATTCTTGCCATACCATCCAAAATAATACATCATAGGGAATTTGCATTCCCCTTACACTTGAACTTTTACATACTTTACAATTAACTATTCTAATGACTCGAATTAAGATAATCAAAACACTTGGAGTACTTTTTAAGATATTAACGCACATATGGGGGTAATAATTGACGTCTTCCCCATTACTCCATAACAATAGTACTTTACCCATGAGTTCCAATCATCCCAAAACAATATGTACAAGATATGACTCGACTTAGCAACCATGTAATCAATTAGACAATTAACTAAGGGTTTAAACATGTAACAATAATGCACTAAAGATGAGTGCATACAAGGAAGGCTACGGCTATTTGGGTGTACATTTGGGGGTGGATTGTAAACAAATTCTTCTTTTAAGTAAAATGCTTAAAGTTAGAAACGAAAAAGATAGGCTCAAAGGGTTGTACTAGGAGTATCGTGTACTAAAAATGAGTACATCGCAAAGTTGTGGGAAAATTATGATACGGGTTCAACACAAGGGATATCCTAATGCCTCTTATCATGTAGTAAATCCTACTACACGAATGTAGTCTCACTAGCGGTCTCGGGATGCATCACTATCACAAGTTCTAGAATCTAAGTACTACCGGTACACTCATAAGTATCTTTTCCTAACAAATCTAGGGGCGAACCTCATATATTTGGGGTGGAAATTTTTTTTGAGTGGTATGGTTCTTGTGCTAGTCATACAACTCCTATCCATGAGACGATTATTAAGACTAAAGCTTCACTCCTATATGTTTTAAAAAATTTAAATTTGGCGCTAAAATTACCCTAACAAGTGTTTCTCTTAGTTTTATTACACACCTACTATTAAACAAACAAAAATCAAGTGTAATTGCATTCTCTAAGGTATCATCATTTACCCTCCCCTTACACTTAGGCTAAACATTGTCCCCAATGTTCAATAAAAAGGATGTAAAAGTAACGAAGGTAAAAGTATGAAACAAATACTCCCCTGATTCGTTCGGTGTGGATAATGCGTTAACATGGTTAGATCCTCCTCCAAGAAAATGAACATTGAAAGCTTTCCTCCAGAAATATAAATCATCTTCTTGTCCAATATAACCTGTTAAACCTGAGAGAACAATCATGGCAAACATCGCGTAAAATCGGCGGCAAACTCTATACATAATAAATCATAGAAAGCAATTAAAGATATAATGCTTATGGAATGAATATTTGCATATTTCCTGGAGTTTATAAAACTAAAGATTTAACAAAAACTTTACAATTTCGGCAGAAAAACAAAACTTGCAAAATTTTCCAGAATTTTACACATGACACCGTCAGGTTATAATCCTGACGCCATCAGAAGTGACCTGCAGAAATTTTATGTTAAGTTTCCAAAAAATTTCTGGAAAAACTTACGCCTTAATTCCTGGAAATCCTGCAAAATATCATTATGACTCGATACAAGCATTTGACTCAAACAAATACTAATATGCATATTCGTTTAATATTGTTGTGATTCATGTTCAATCTCGTTCTTAGAAACAAATTTATATTTCCCTTACACTTATCTTTTGCAAAATACCTTTATATGTAATCAAGACGAAGTTAAAAACAAAATAAAGCATTTTCACAATTTACTTTGAAACATGAGCCACAAACAATAAAAATAAAACATGGATACGGAAACAAATAAAATCAATCAAACAAACAAACAAATAAAGCTTGGGTTGCCTCCCAAGAAGCGCTTTTCTTTATTTACAAGTCTTGTAGCTAGACTCAAAGTCATGGGCAATTACGTGAGCTCGTCATTGATCACGGGCTCTAGGTCATCCTCTAAATCTCTATCGGAATCACTTTCATAGTGCAGGTATTTTGGGTCTTCAAATTCAAAAATATCTTCCCGATATTTGGAACTAAGCTTACTAACACCCTTAAAGAACCCACATGACAAGTCAAAGGTGTTTTTACATCCTCTCCGAACATCATCATCACATAAAACAAGTTGGGAACCTAGCTTATCAAGCCCGTCACAGTCTATTCCTTCGAACTCTTTCATCTTATATGGTGTTTGGTATGAGACCCTAATCCCATCGGTGAAAGTTATGATCTCGTTCCGGTCGTCAACCATTAAGTTAGTGATTTCACAAAAGGGTGCCCCGAAAACAACTTGGGATAACCTAGGGCCGATATAATCTTCAATATTGTCCACGATCGTAAAGTCCATTGCGAATGTCATATTTCCTACAAACACTTACACTTCATGATCTCTGCCGACAACATTCTCTCCTTTATAAATTAACCCCCGTCAACAAATATTGTTGTAATGAAACAAGGACATAACGTTCTTGGGTAAACACATGTCAATGTAAACATTATAAAAATGCTTGTGACCGATCATACAAGGGATTTTGAAGTTATTCGAATCACGTCGCTTTATCTTTCCTGACCTTATACCTTGTAATCCCCTTGTATTATAATCCAATGATGGTTGGTATTCATACACTTCCTCACTACCCTTCCAAAAAATCACTTTCCTGACACCATTGGTAAATAGTGCACTACCATCGCTCTCATCTAGGGTCACTCCTGTTTCTTTCACGAATGGTTTTCCGAGGATGAGGTTATTTATCATTGGGCTAATGAATGAGTCCATGTCATCTATCACGGTTAGATCAATGTCATAGATGAATCCTCCAATCATAATTGGTAACCTTTTGACTATCCTGACGTAATTGAATCCTTTACACGTAACCTGTTTAGGGAAGGCTTCGTTGTAAAGGGAGAGAGAAATTGCATTCATTGGGAAGTCAGGATCCACATAGGCATCAAGTATAAGCTTTTTCCTAGTGGTGCAAGAAATCTTAAAAACATTGGAGTTGCCTTCCTCTATCCTATTTCTAAATCCAATAGCGAGCCCTACTGTGCCTTTCTCGAGCTCCTCCATAATAGAGTTATCCAAAACTCCCAGATTTTCCTTAGGCCCCTCTGATTCTTCTTTAAAGTCCTTCCTCTCGCTCGACCCCAGTGTGATGGAGTCCTCGGGTAAGTCTACAGGGCTCTTAGTCACATCATGGTCCTTTTTGGGGGCTCTACTTTCTACATCATGGTCCCCATTCCTAGTTGGTTGTTGGCTCTTATTGGGTTTAATAGCAGCTATTGTGGTGATGGTGTTCACGAAGTGGATCAGTCTTGAGGAGTCAAAAGGGTCCCTAGTTTCTTTCCCCTTTGGTGATATATGTTTAAAGAGTTTACTAGGGTTCTCTATTTTTACTTGTGAGGGCGGCTGATTGATGATAGTGATGGACTTGACCTCTTTAGCTTGAGCCAATTTACTAGCAATGCGCTCATTGATAGCAATCAACAGGTTACCAACCTTGTTATCCATATCGGCTTGCTGTTGTCTGAATTGATTCTCGAGTGTGGAAAGCCGTGTTTCTTCATAGCTTTGCTCGGGTGTGTTTTGAGGTGGATAATGCTCAGACCAGGTGAGTGGGGGAGAGTCATTGAAGGATACGCTCCGAGTCTGGTACCCTCTGAAATTTGGCTTATCCTTCCACGCTTTATAGGCCTCAATGAAATTCCGAGGTCCACGATTAGTGGTGGGCCACCTATCCTCCGCTTTGTCAGTACGTGAGGATGCGAATTCCTTAAAAGCTCGTTTAGGGAGTTCCAAGCAATTATGAGTTTCGTGAGGGCCGTTACACAGTTTGCATGAAGAAGTGATTTTGTTCACTTGGCTTGAAGGTTTAGGAGCTTCGTAGGATTTCATGAGAAACTTGACTTGGTCTTCAAGTTCCATGATCCTACGGTCGGGAGTGCTTGAATTGTTCGAAGGAAAAGATATTGCCTTGACCCTTTTTGTTCAAATCACGGGGGTCATTCCAACTTTCGTTGTCATAGAGAGCAAGATCTTCTATGAGTTCCCATGATTCTTCCACACTTCGATTACGTGGCTTGCCACCGGCCGCTTGGTCAATGGTTTGCCTTGTGGAGAGATTGATATGGTCATATAAGATTTAGACTTGGATCAAAAGATCTATGCCATGATGAGGGTCTTTTTGGAGTAAGTCCTTGAAACGAGTCCATGCATCGTAAAGAGTTTCACCTTGACGTTGTTGGAACATCAAGATGTCATTTCTTATCTTGGTGGTTGATAACGCTCAAATTGTACATGTTTTTAGGAGCGTTATTGTGGATTTTGTGCATGATATTTGGTTATAATTATATGCTTTTGTTGCTTAATCGTATAAAAGTGTGTATGCTAGTTCATTTGTAGCCAAGTACAGGAAAATGAAGGAAAAGACGTAAAAATGATCAATAAACGAAGATTTATTCATGTACAAAGAATTCCCAACTCATTCAAGTCTCTTGGAGTATATTAAAGAAGATAAAATCATGAAGTTGTCACTCCAAAGAGTCAAGAATAAAGTACAAGAAGGGAAAAAAGGAAAGAAATGAAGAAAAGAAGCTAAAACGAAGAAATAATGGAAGACTCGTTGTTCTCGACACACCTTCACCATTTTGGCCATAAGTTGAGCATATGGACTCCGTTTGACCCCTCGTTTGCGGCCACGAAAAAGCTAAGAGAAAGATCTACAACTTTGAAGTTTACCATTTTCTGCCAAAATGTATCCATCCGGACAGATGGATGCAAATGTCTCATCCATCCGTTCGGATGCAACCCGTATCCGATCGGATGGACCAAGCTGACCTCCCCAAGTCATTTTTAATGCTCAATTAAGGTGTCATTAAGCCCTAAGTCCGATCATATGTCCCTAATAACTCCATTTACTGGCATTTTATGACACTTAGTGCCCAAGTTTCATGCTTAGAGGCTAAGGGTTGATTTCTACTATAAATAAGACAACTTAGCCTTGGTTTTCATTGTGAAATTCTAGCCTCCACACTTAAGGACGAATTTTCACCACCTTATCTCACCCAAAAGACTACAAACCTCTGCCAAATTCGTGTGGTGTGCTCGAGGGCTTTTGAAGGCGTTTGGGTATTATTTTCCGGATTGGTAGAAAGCGTGTAGTTGATTGGAGGCTTGAAGGTTGCTATAAATCTTTCACCTTTGCCTATTGTAATTCATACTTTGGGTAAACTCTTGTTACTTTTATATTTCATGATGTTTATGATTACTTTGATTGTTGAACACTTATGTTTGGTTGAACACAATATGGTTTTGTTTTGATTACTTGTTTGGATACTATGAAAACTTGTGATAAAAGGATGTTTGGATACAATTAGTGTTTGTTTGGTTTATGATGAAAGACATCATATTTGGTTAAATCGGAACTTGTCTTGTTTATTATTTTGATTAATCATTGTTGAGTCTAGGTCGAAAGGATTCTCAATAGTGGTTGATTTCAATTCATTAGTCGACGAATGTTTTGGTCTTGTACTTTGTGATGATTGTATAAGGAACTTAATAAACATAACAAGTAAAGGTTTAATTTAGATTATAGGTCGAAAGGCATCTTTTGAACATGTGTTCTAATCATTTTTCAAGTAAATGGAACTTCACGATTAATAACATCAAAGTCTATAGTTCGAAAGGATTCTTTGTTGTTACTTTAGGCATAAGGCTCCTGACATGACCATTTGATTGAGGCTTATGCATATTTGATTTATAAAACACTAAATTATTATTGGTTCTATAGGCCGTAAGGATTACCTTTGATAATAAGTTTTCCAAACTAAGCATCCTAATATCCATGTAATCATTTGTCCAAACATTTATGTTCTTTGTGTGCTTGTTCTCATATTACTTTTCTTGTGGTTTGATCCGTGACAATCATAACCACTAACTTGTTACTTGCTTAAACAAATAAACGACACTTGAGTGCAACCAAGTCTCTTGGGACGACCTTGACTTACCTCCTATACTACAATTGACTAGGGTATACTTGCCCGAATGTGTTCCTAGTTAACCGGTAATTCTTGTTTATAATTATAAAATAATATACTAAACCTAGAAAAAATATAAAAAGTTAGATAAGCCCACTAATAAGCTGAATTAGGGAAATAAGCACTTTAAATAAGCACTTAGAATAAGCACTTATGCACCAAATCACACCAAAAGCTTAGGGAAGGTTCAACTAACTTAAATATGCACAACTAAACAATAAAAACAAAAATAAGCCCACAGAATAAGCTAGAAAAGCAATAAGCAGTTTTAAATAAGCATTTAGAATAAGCAGTTGATAAGCAGATTGCACAAAAAGCTCAGGTATAGTGTAATATACTAAAAAAAACTCAACTCAACTGAAAAAAACTCAGATAAGCCCTGGCCGCAAGCCAAAACGAGTTTTAAATAAGCATTTAGAATAAGCAGTTTTAAATAAGCATTTAGAAAGAAACAAGGCTAAATGACATACTTTGCAGGCCTGTGGGACCCACAAGGATGGTTGGAAGCCCAAACAAAAAGTGGATCCAATTAGCTGAGCTTATTGGCTTTTCAAAAAGCTAAAGCTCAACCTCTGGGACCCACTATTGAAGTCAAGGGGGGCTTGGAACTTTGGCTTTTCAAGCTGAGCACTCAGCTTATATGTGAAATGGACCAAATACAAGGGACTTGCAGCCCTACCTAATAAGCTCTAAACCTAAAGATAAGCCATGGGCCTTTAAGACCAACTTATTGGCTTTCTAAAAAGCTAATAAGCATGGGGTGGGGTCCACTAATGAAGTCAGAAAAAGCTATGGAAAATGGGCAAAAAACTGATGCAGTGGGGAGTGCTTAGGCCTGCAGGCCACTTTGAGCAATCAAATAAGCTATAAGAAAAAAATCACAAAAATAAACTGATAGTGGGACTCTAAAGTCTAGGTGGGACACTACAACATGTGAAAAGCACAAGTCCTGAATCTCAACAAAAAAAATCAAAACAATTCCCACAAAAAGTGAATTTTCTGCACAAAGGCAAAATTTGACTTTTTATGTAAACTTGAAACTTTGACTATTTTGAGTTTTGATCTTAACCTAATGACTGAGATTGAGATATTAAGTAACAATGAAGCTAAATTAACCTACCCTAATTACTTATGAATGGAAATGAGGGATAACCACCCCTGAACCTTAACAGTTAACAGGTTAAGGGGATCAAATGGTGATTTTTGACTTTTGTTAAAAGGAACCTGAATTTTATGGCTTGACTAATCTAAATAAACCTAATGTAACATGTCTTAACTAAAAAAACAACAAAAACTCCTCAGAGTACTTTGAAACAGCTTTTGCCAAACACCCCTTTAAATGTGCTAATTCTTGATTTTTGAAGCAAATGGATGAATTGAGCTATGAAACTGAATTATAACAATCTAATATGATACAATGAGATGAAATAAGCATAGAAACATTGGTTCAAACAACAAACACCTAAAATTCTATATTAAGCTATTTTGTCAGTTAAACTAGGGATTTAAGCTCAAATGGAGATTAATGAACTAAGACTTGATTTTAGGCTATAATATTACTAATCTACACCTAATAAGCACAAAGCAACATGAAGAAGCATAGAATAAGCAGTTATACAGTAATAAGCAAAAAATTAGATTTTGCTTACAATTGCACCCAAGCTGCAAACCAATGAATCAGAACAAGATAACACTCCTATAAGCTTACCACTAAGCTACTAAATCCATGGCCTTCCAATTTCCACCATGCTCCTTGCATTAATCTTCCTCAACACTAATTTTTGAATTATTTGCAATTTATTTGGAATTTTTACTAATTTTTGTAAATATGAGCTAAACTGATTGACACACCATAGAAACTTAAGAAAGCTTTTAAATGAACATAAATGAGCTTAAAGAAACACTTATAACAACTTTTAACAATATTAAGTGAAATTGTCAATTTCATTCAAAATTGCCAAAACTGAAATTTGTAAAGATCACTTGAAATTAAGGTGAAATATGATTCATGTTACACTAGAAAGATTGATTACAACTTTATTTACCTAAAGATTACAACTGAAAAAGTGATTACTCTAAAAACGACACTACTCCTAATCTAATTAACTAATACTTGTATACTTCTGTTCCTTCCTCCTTTTATAGATACTCTTTATCATTCCTGGACCTCTGTGCACAAATCCCACTTGAAATCTTGGCCATTGGTGCTCTGAAACTCATCTTGGCCGTTTAAGTTGATTTTGGCGCCAAAATCTATATTGGTTGCTTGTAAAGATTTCAGTGTAATTAATGGTGTTTGTATTGTTGTAGAGGTGGAGGGGGACACAATGGAATGTACAGGTGAGCTATGGGTAGTGGTGTAAGATTTGGCAGGGTGTAGGGTGGTGACAGGTTGTAGGTTTGACATGTGTTGTCTCGTAAGGGAAACCTATGAGGTGGGTTTGGTTGAGAGGGTGACAGAGGAAGGGTGAGGTGGTGAAGGTGTAAGGTGGAGGTGGAGAGGAGGGAGAGTAGCAAGGGTGAAGCAGGATGAATTGGGAGGTAGGGGATGAGTTGGTCAAAGGGGGTCAAAGTCCAGGTTTTATTATTAGGGGATTGGGCTTTTGGTGTCTTGGGCCTAGGATAAGTAATAGAACAGGGTTGTGTTTATGTTTGGATTCTGGATTTTGGTTTAGTTTACAAAAGAGTCCATTTGGTTTTTGTAATTTTATCATAAGGACTTTTTATGTAAATTCTGAAAATTGAAAGACTGAAAATGTAAGTTTTCCAAAGTTATCCAAGGGGTGTATTATGTCACCTGTGAATAGTACAAGGGCAATAAAGGTAAATTTCCATGTTTGAACAACCAAGGACTATTTTTGCCATTTTTAAAACTGGGGGGGCCTAACTTGCCAATTGTGCAAACTTTGCTCGTTTTTCATCTGTTTTCAATCCTTTTGCACCTGAAACATATAAAAACACTTTCCAAGAATATTTGTAGTATTATGTGACATATCTTAGTGTTTTTAACTGTTTTCACAGTTCAGATGGGTATAAAATGATGAGTATTTAGACACTCATCAGTGAGTTTTAGGATTTTACGTGTTTTTGTAGTTAGTTTATTTTTGCAGATTTAATAAGCTCTTGGAGATTGGATTATTGGTGACATTATAGTTGGTGTGTTGATGTTTTGTGGAAGAGAAATCGATTGATCTCACAAGCTTATGCTAGCATTTGCTTAGTACCTTATCATATGGAGTTCGATCTCGAATTCTTGGCCCGGGAAATTTTGTTTCTCTTGGACTATCTATTTATTTATTTTCCCTACTTTACATGCTTTGAAGTTTATTTTTACATTAAAGATAATGCTTAACTTAAGTGTGGGGGGAAAGTAAATAGTGGAAAACGAAACTAATTTTTAATTTTCATATTTTTGGATCAACCAATTTAAAATTATGAATACTTGTTTGCCCTTATTATCTAGTTGTTTTCACGCTTTTAGGATAATATATTAGAATAACTGGATAATTCCACTGGTGAAATCGGTAATTTTGAAAAATTTGAGATGTGTCCTGATTAATATTGCAATCCATTATGGGATCGATAACATTTGCTTGCACCTATTATAGCCCTTTCCACTAAATTATGAGGATTTGAGCCTATTTCTTATATAGCATACATCTTTTATGCTTGGATATTTTGCTATGAGTGTGCCGATGATTTTATTTATTCTAGAACTTGTACTTGTAAATCATTACCAGACCGCAGTAAGATCGCATTCGTGTAATATAAGTGTATTCGTGTGATAAAGAGGCAACCTTAAGAATAAAACCAAATGGCCATCCGTTTACAAAATAATTTTTGCTAACCACATCGGTTAGTTATCCTCTTATTTGCAACTCATTTGTTAGCGTTTATTTTTAGCGCTAGATACCCTTAGTTACACCCTCTGAGCCATCCTTTTCATTTTTGTTACATCCAGAAAAATACAAAAGTATTTTACATTTTAAACCTTAGCCTTACCCTTGTCAAAGTCTAAACGGTGGGTTGCTAGTTGCTTGGTATGATGGATTGTTTTTTATGATTATTAGTTAGCCACGCTTCACCATTCGTGTGTGTGCCATTCCGACAAAGACGAAGGAGACGTCTTTCATATTTTGTATTTTTGTGGTGTATGCTTATACGAAGTGTGGGGGAGATGTGATATATGAAGGAGAAATGTTGTAAAAAAAAAAAAAAAAAAAAAAAAAAAAAAAAAGTGAAAAAAAAGAGAAAGAAAAAGAAAAGAAAATAAGTCATTGCAACTATAAGGTGGCAATTATATCTAATGTACTATATTTATGAAGATAAAGGAAGAGGAAGAATGTTTGAAATATTGATTAGCCAATGAGCTAAAACGTGATATATATGTCTTTGGTGATCGATATTTGAAGAAAAGAATATTAACTATAATCATTTACGGGTTCATGGTTTGTTCGGTAACTAGCAACAATGGGACTTTGACTTGACTTTATTTTTCTTTTAAAACCAATTTCATAAATATTTCCATGCCTTATCCCTACCCTTACCAAATTACTTTATTCATCCGGATATTGTAATGGCTTTGTGAGAATATCAAGTGCATGAATATTGTAGTGACCATCCGAGTTTTTAAGGAATCGAATAACGCGTCAGTGATATGAGGATTACTACCTTAGTGACCATCCGTTGTTCGAGTAAATCAAGAATTCGCGCCAGCGATCTATTGTATTCTTGTATAAGATGTTTGAACATAAGCCTGGTACAAACCCTTAAGCCTGCATTACAACCCGAATAAAAGACCTCTTTAGATGTTTACACTTGTTACTTACGCCACGTTGGTGGAGTTTTGTTTCTTGTACAAGCCTAAGGTAATAAACGGATCATGACTGAGCAATGAGTGTGATTTCTTTTATATATACTCCACTACCTAAATAAATGAGTGATTGAGTGAATTATACTTCGTTACTTTTTCGTGAGGTGTTTAGAAATGTTAATCAAGCGAGAAAATCTATGGGTATTGTCAAACATCTTGAATATTCACCACTAAACCTGAAAATGATGAATCTTATCTTGTACTTGTACTTGTACTTGGTATATTTGCATCACATTTTTCTAATCATTCTTGTACACCATGTGGATTTATTTTCTTAATTCTAGATTTGCTTGAGGGCAAGCAAAGTTCAAGTGTGGGGGATTTGCTAACGCATTGTACATGTTTTTAGGAGCGTTATTGTGGATTTTGTGCATGATATTTGGTTATGATTATATGCTTTTGTTGTTTAATCGTATAAAAGCGTGTATGCTAGTTCATTTGTAGCCAAGTACAGGAAAATGAAGTAAAAGACGTAAAAATGATCAGTAAACGAAGATTTATTCATGCACAAAGAATTCCTAACTCATTCAAGTCTCTTGGAGTATATTCGAGAAGATAAAATCCTGAAGTTGTCATTCCAAAGAGTTAAGAATAAAGTACAAGAAGGGAAACAAGGAAAGAAATGAAGAAATGAAGCTAAAACGAAGAAATAATGGAAGACTCATTGTTCCTGACACACCTTCACCATTTTGGCCATAAGTTGAGCATACGGACTCCGTTTGACCCCCCCCCCCCCCCCCCCCCCCGCGGTTCGCGGCCAAGGAAAGCTAAGAGAAATATCTACAACTTTGAAGTTTACCATTTTCTGCCAAAATGTATCCATCCAGACGGATGGATGCAAATGTCTCATCCATCCGTTCGGATGCAACCCGTATCCGATCGGATGGACCAAGCTGACCTCCCCAAGTTATTTTTAATGCTAAATTAAGGTGTCATTAAGCCCCAAGTCCGATCATATGTACCTAATAACTCCATTTACTGGCATTTTATGACACTTAGTGCCCAAGTTTCATGCTTGGAGGCTAAGGGTTGATTTCTACTATAAATAAGACAACTGAGCCTTGGTTTTCATTGTGAAATTCTAGCCTCCACCCTTAAGGACGAGTTTTCACCACCTTATCTCACCCAAAAGACTACAAACCTCTGCCAAATTCGTGTGGTGTGCTCGAGGGCTGTTGAAGGCATTTGGGTATTATTTTCCGGATTGGTAGAAAGCGTGTAGTTGATTGGAGGCTTGAAGGTTGCTATAAGTCTTTCACCTTTGCCTATTGTAATTTATACTTTAGGTAAACTCTTGTTACTTTTATATTTCATGATGTTTATGATTACCTTAATTGTTGAACGCTTATGTTTGGTTGAATACAATATGGTTTTGTTTCGATTACTTGTTTGGATACTATGAAAACTTGTGATAAAAGGATGTTTGGATACAATTAGTGTTTGTTTGGTTTATGATGAAAGACATCATATTTGGTTAAATTGGAACTTGTCTTGTTTATTGTTTTGATTAATCATTGTTGAGTCTAGGTCGGAAGGATTCTCAATAGGGGTTTATTTCAATTCATTAGTCGACGAATGTTTTGGTCTTGTACTTTGTGACGATTGTATAAGGAACTTAATAAACATAACAAGTAAAGGTTTAATTTAGATTATAGATCGAAATGCGTCTTTTGAATATGTGTTCTAATCATTTTTCAAGTAAATGAAACTTCACGATTAATAACATCAAAGTCTATAGTTCGAAAGGATTCTTTGTTGTTAATTTAGGCATAAGGCTCATGACATGACCATTTGATTGAGGCTTATGCATAATTGATTTATAAAACACTAAATTATTATTGGTTCTATAGGCCGTAAGGATTACCTTTGATAATATGTTTTCCAAACTAAGCATCCTAATATTCATGTAATCATTTGTCCAAACATGTATGTTCTTTGTGTGCTTGTTCTCATATTACTTTTCTTGTGGTTTGATCCGTGACAATCATAACCACTAACTTGTTACTTGCTTAAACAAACAAACGATACTTGAGTGCAACCAAGTCTCTTGGGACGACCTTGACTTACCACCCCTATACTACAATTGACTAGGGTATACTTGCCCAAATGTGTTCCTAGTTAACCGGTAATTCTTGTTTATAAATTTAAAGCTTCGATGGAGCGCATCAGTGGCTCTCCCCGGTGGGAAAAATTGAGCAAGGAAACGAGTAGTGAGATCATCTCAAGAGGTGATGGATCCCGCGGGTAAACGCTCAAGCCATTGACTAGCTTGGTCACGTAAAGAGAATTGGAAGAGACGCAATCGGGTCGTCTCTCGAGTTTCAACATCAAGGTCTATGGAGTCTACGATTTTGAGGAAATCCTTGAGATGTTGATTAGGATCTTCAGAATGAAGTCCATGGAATGCACATCCGCTTTGCACCAACCAGATGGTGTCGGATCGCAAGGGGGATACATTGGCTCCTTGAGTGAGCTCAATGGTGTTTCGATAGCCTTGGTGGCTAGGACGGGAGTACTCTCCTAAAGTGCGGGGTCTAGGAGGTTGGTTTGGTTGTGGTGGGTCTTGTTGTGGTGGGTTGATGGGATTAAAGATATTACCACCTTCTATGATGGCGGATGGTAATGGTTACGAACAAGGGAACGAAGAAATAAGATAGACTAAAAAAGCCCTATAAAAATAAAATAAAAATCTTACTAGAAAGGAATCTAGCAAGTAGACCTAATAAAAAGAAATTTCAACCTAAGCAATGACTATTCCCCGGCAGCAGCGCCAAAAACTTGATGCATGTTTTTGCAACCTTGCAAAAGGTTTTACCTCTTGAGGGATCTCGAGAAGCTTGCAATCCGTGGAAAACTAGAAGGGGGGGTTGAATAGTTTTATGTCTTTTTTATTTTATTTGTTTTATAAAAGTTTGCTTCTAAACAATAGACGTAAATTTCAAAACTCTTTGATGCAAAAATATACATACTAGTTTATTCACGTTTTTCATATAAACACTACTTATATATAATGTTGAGTGAAAATTTATAATTTCATATATCACATATAAACATATATATGCATATGTGATTTAATATGAGTTTATGTACTTGGTTTGTTTGTATAAAATTAATGTTGTGAATGAAGCTTAGTTTGATCTATATGTGAAACCAATATATGCACAACACAAGTAATTATAACTATGTATGAAATGCTAACAAGTAAATAAACAAAGAGTGAGAGATGGAAAGATCAAACCGAGAGACAAAGGATTTATAGTGGTTCGGCTACAAGGACACCTTCCTTGCCCTACTTCACTCCCCGAGCACCGAACTCGAGAGTTTTCTTCACTAGATCAATAACCTCCCTTATGGCGGAGAAAACCTTACACACCAAAACTTCGTCACAACTTAATCACAACTTCTTCACACCAATCTACTTCACACCAATTCTTCTTCACACCTTTCTACTTCACACCTATCTAATTCACACCAATCTTCTTCACACATTTCTACTTCCTAACTCTTCTTCTTCTTCACGCCACTTGTTTCTTTACACCTTCACAACTTAGTTCTATCCACCACTTCAAGATTTATACTTCTTCACAACTTCTAGGCTTCAAGGTCTTCTCAATTTCAAGGCTTCAACTTCTTTGTCTTCACAACTAATCTCTACTTCAATATGCTACCACTTCTTATTTCTTCTACCACTAATCCTATGCACTTCTACTTCTTCACTTCTAGTACCACTTCACACCTTCAATAAATCTATATCCTATATCTAAATCTAGCTAACCAATGTATACACTTTATTCACCAAAGAATGAATGATATACAAGATGAAATGATCAAACAACTTAGATAGTAAGATGATACTAAGTTGTAATACTTCTAGTCTTGATAGATAGAAGTATTCTTCTCTTTGCACTTGAGTGAATGAAGCATTGGATCACTTGGAAACAAAGACTTATGAATTATATGATCAAAGGATTTTTAAGATGGAAATGGAAGTTTGAATCAGAAAGTTTTTAGTGCAAAAAGGTGAAGAAAATCTGTAAAATGAACCAGTATTTATAGGGACAAAAGTTACTGTACAGGAGCATGCCGGTCCCTTTAATTCATGGCCGGTCCCCTTAATTTTAAGGGGACCGCCCCTTATAATTAAGGGGGCCGCCCAGCTGTAACGGCCAGAAACTTTGTCATTTAGTGGGGAAAGTTTATTTGGTGAAAAACTAACTGATTTTTGTTAAAAATTTGAATTCATATATTTAGTATGGTTAAAACATTTTTCTTTATTACCAAAAGTGTTTTTCAAAAATATATAATATGTTTATATAATTTAAATAAACTTTGTAATAATTAATTAAATACCCCTTTGATCTTATAATGCATTAGGCACTTTGTTTATTCATACCTTAAGTGATTAGATGGTAGAAGTGATTATTTACTACTAAATACTTGTTTGCGTCATGATCTTTGGTTTGATGGGTTTTCGTTTTGTGATTATCAAAACATAGAGATATCGAAAGATATGAATAACGTTTTTAGTCATTCATTTATATCAACAATCTCCCCCTTTTTGATGATTACAAAACCTAAACTCATTAAATCCGAAAATTAATTTTTAGACAAGTATTTAGTGAGTTTATATTCACTTCTCCCCCTTTTTATAGAATCAAAAAGGTTTAAGCCGATAAGATTAAAGCTCCCCCTGGATGTATGCTCCCCCTCGTTTGAGGGCACCAAGGGTTCGAGCTATGGAATTCTTGCAAGAAAAATATTAGAAGCATGGCAAAAGAGAATTTGAAACACATATAAAAGCATTCATTAATTCAAAATGATTATGTCAACCACATAATCATTGTTACATAAGCCATAACGATAGAATTCTAAACTAAGTAGAATATCCTATTGTGCCAACAAAGAGTGTCATCAAACTTTCTTGCATCCCAAAATAGTTGAGGTGTTTTATTTGAAAAATAAGAAACATAAGCATATAAAATGCTTGGGTGAGAATGGTGAATGGGAATCATGTTGGTGGCTTAATGGAGGTAAACTTTTGGTTGCATGGATGTTGGTGAATTTGGAGATGTAGAGCTTGGAGGTGGTGGATTTGAAGTTGGGTTTGTTGGTTGAGGGTTTTGATGTTGTTCAAGTGATGGTGTTTGTTGAGATCTAGTAAGAAGATACTCAATCCAAGTAAAGTGCACATTCAATGCAATGGTTTGTTGTTGGAGGAAGATGCAACAAGGGCAATTGTTAACATGCTTCTCAATTTGGTTAATGTTGTGTGGTGATGATGGTGAGCTTGATTGAGGTGGATCCAAATTGCGTTGAGCAAGATGTAATGCTAAAAGAGCACTAAGCTCATGAGCCTCTTTTAGCTCCTCAACGAACTTCAAGTGTTTGGAGGAAGGTGATGGTGGAGGAGCATGATAGTTGTCTTGGGTGAAGGTTTGAACATGCAACATAGGAATGGCATGTGAGGTTGTAGGATGTGGTGGTGGTACTCTTGGTGGTGGAGACATGATTGAGCTTGGGTAATCATGAAAACATGATATGGGTGTAAGAGGTTCTTCATGAGTGGATGGTGTTTTTGTTGAATGAGCAACATGTGAAGTATTGATTGAGAGATTGGGATTGTTGTTTTGGGATTGAGCATGCTCATCATATGAAGAAGCATTAACGAGGGCATGAGTGGATGATAGGTTGTGAGATGAGTCATTAGTGTGGGTTTGAGGTTTAGTTGTTGGTTGACTTGGAACAACATCACTTGAGTTATGACAAGAATCAAGTTTCCTCCTCCAAACGGGTTTGACGGAGATCCTTGCGGTTCTTGAAATCTTGGGTTTTTGGTTGTTGGGAGATGACATGTTTGGATGTGATGGCATTAATGATGGGAAGAAGGTA
The DNA here is from genome assembly GCA_030686995.1 of Artemisia argyi. Classification (NCBI taxonomy): domain Eukaryota; kingdom Viridiplantae; phylum Streptophyta; class Magnoliopsida; order Asterales; family Asteraceae; genus Artemisia; species Artemisia argyi. Next base: position 156,649,029 of record CM060677.1, on the reverse strand, counting down.
TTTATAGTGTATGAGAAATGTGGTTTAGGAAGGTAAATTTTGAGGGATAGTATGGGACAAAATATGTTTGTGAATTTTGGAAAGTATAGGGTGAAATGGGTCAAAAAGTGATAAAGAAAACAGTAACCTCGACCATCAGATGACCGGTCCCCTTAATTAGGGGCCGGTCCCAGTAATCATTAAGGGGGCGCCTTATATAATTAAGGTGGCCGCCCATCTGGTGAATTCCAGAAAGCCAGAATTGGGTTTTTGGCAGAAAATTTTCAAAAAGGTTGTGTTTTTGGGTTTGGATTCAAGTAAGTTCAACTCTTTGAGGCAATATAGGGTATACTATTCATAAATGTAGAGAATGTAATAAGAATGAATAAAGTAGACAAGTAATTTCTAATATACATGCAATCTACTTATTGGCCAATTAAGTTAAGCAACTAAGGAAGCAATAAAACATACTAGTCAAATATGCAACTATATGAAAATGATAATATGTAGGCTAGTACAAACATGTTGATGAGTGCTTACAAGTAACAAATGGGAAGATATGATTGTATGGACTTCAAGACTTGTTACAAACAAGATCCATATGGGCAAACCATGATTCTCATGAAATGATTTGATTAAATTGTGAATGTCATTTCCATATAAGTGTATGACACATATGAGATAATCAAATATATTTTTAATAAAACGTTTTTAGTTTTATTCAACAATGCTTTGAAATGGATTCAAGTGTGTAAAAAATAGATTGAGTTTTGCTTCAAAACATGTTGACAAATTGGATAAGAAAAATTTTCAATCTTGATTTTGATTAAAATAAAGTTATGCTAGCTTGCAGTTAAATATGTTATTTGAAGAAAGATAAGATAGATATTTGAAAGAAAACATGATGTTTTAAACATGATGTTTTATTTTTCAAAGCGAGAGGTTTGAACGATGAGATAGATAATTTTTCAAAGCGAGAGGTTTTAAACATGATGTTTTATTTTTGATAACAAGAAATCACAAATGAAGGATTTGAAATAGAAACTTATCATATTCAAGAAAATCAGTTGAGCCCATTGTCACATATAATCATCTTTAGTTGCAATTAAAGACATGGATGGGTGAAGGTAAATTCTAATGATCTAAATGCAATATGATAGGGATAAAGTAAATCATCTATAAATACAAGATTAACACATGTATATATGTATATACTAAACTTATCATAGTATTGAATGCTAACAAGTCTTAATTATAGCACATCTATTAATGCAACTAGAATAGTCATTTAGTCCAAATAGTAAGTATTCTACTATTGATCATAGATGATTTTCAATATAAATGATGAATAAGAAGAATGGTAATAGACTTAAAATCAAGAGGGTTAGCTAGCCTAATTTCATGTATACATATATTAGTATTAATGATCTATGAACATGGCAACCTATAAATTTAATCATATTAATATACTAATTAGAGCATACTATAGTATAATGTGATATTGACAAGTTTTTGAAAAGAAAACTTAACTCAGGTCCAGCTTATCCTTAAGAGTGAGCATGTAAGAAGACATCTTTAAGGTTATCCCGAAGCATGTCGAAGTAGCAAGGTACCGTTTCAACGCAATAAAATTCAAGGAGGCTTGATCCGAAATACATAATTGATCACAACAATTATCATAAGTCGTGTAGATCAAGAATAATTGCGCTTGAATCCTTCATCATGAGGTAGTAACAAACACACTATAAAACCAATACTCCAAAAGTGAAGAGCACAACGCCGAAACAGTAAATGGCCGCAACAACGTCATAAGCAAATCGTGTGAATCAGAGTAATAGGAACCAATAGTCATCAAATGTAAGAGAGTAAAGTGAGCGATCCAAGAATTAATAGTCTCTTCATTCGTTAACTACCTTATTTGTGGTTGTACAATCTTCACATGCTATATGTTGATCAATTCCATCGTCCATGTCGCCCCATGTTTTATTTGTAGTTTCGCTTAGATCTTGAAACATGTAATCCTTGCCATCAATACTTGTATTTACATTAGTTTGAACATCTTCGCATGCCATATTTTCATTATCTTCTTCGTCCTTGTTGCACCATGATTTATTTACACTCTTTCTTCGGATTTGGGTCATGCATTATTCGTTATTGGTACCTTCAATGATCACATTTGAACTAGTAGTACATGTGTTTATTTCAACTAAATATTTATCTGTCAAATTTTCTAGAGTGACTAATTCTTGTGCAACATCAAGTTTATCATCTTTGGTTTTACATTTCTCTTGGTGAAACTTTAAAAGACATTTTCAAATATCATTTGCCGTTTTACAAAAGAATACTCTTTCATATTCAACTCATGGTAGAGTTTTGAAAATAAGTAATTTAGCTTTAGTATTTTTATCCATCTTTGTTTGAAGATTATTATATTGGTTTTCAAAATCCATTTTGGTTGGTTGAAGATCACCAATTGAAATGATATGCCAAAGATCAAGATCTATTGATTTCACATAATTTTCAAACATATTTTTCCATTCAAGAAAATGATCATTTTCAAATAATGGTAGTTTTTGCGTAAATTTCCCTTCTAGATATTTTTCAAATTCCATAGATCGTTACAAGTTTTAAAATACAATATATTTTAAAAATCTTGCTAGATGTGGCTCTGATACCAATTGTGGAAAACTAGAAGGGGGGGTTGAATAGTTTTACGTCTTTTTCGTTTTATTTGTTTTATAAAAGTTTGCTTCTAAAGAATAGACGTAAATTTCAAAACTCTTTGATGCAAAAATATAGATACTAGTTTATTCACGTTTTTCGTATAAACACTACTTATATATAATGTTGAGTGAAAATTTATAATTTCATATATCACATATAAACATATATATGCATATGTGATTTAATATGAGTTTATGTACTTGGTTTGTTTGTATAAAATTAATGTTGTGAATGAAGCTTAGTTTGATCTATATGTGAAACCAATATATGCACAACACAAGTAATTATAACTATGTATGAAATGCTAACAAGTAAATAAACAAAGAGTGAGAGATGGAAAGATCAAACCGAGAGACAAAGAATTTATAGTGGTTCGGCTACAAGGACACCTTCCTTGCCCTACTCCACTCCCCGAGCACCGAACTCGAGAGTTTTCTTCACTAGATCAATAACCTCCCTTATGGCGGAGAAAACCTTACACACCAAAACTTCGTCACAACTTCTTCACACCAATCTACTTCACACCAATTCTTCTTCACACCTTTCTACTTCACACCTATCTAATTCGCACCAATCTTCTTCACACCTTTCTACTTCCTAACTCTTCTTCTTCGCGCCACTTGTTTCTTTACACCTTCACAACTTAGTTCTATCCACCACTTCAAGATATATACTTCTTCACAACTTCTAGGCTTCAAGGTCTTCTCAATTTCAAGGCTTCAACTTCTTTGTCTTCACAACTAATCTCTACTTTAATATACTACCACTTCTTATTTCTTCTACCACTAATCCTATGCACCTCTACTTCTTCACTTCTAGTACCACTTCACACCTTCAATAAATCTATATCCTATATCTAAATCTAGCTAACCAATGTATACACTTTATTCACCAAAGAATGAATGATATACAAGATGAAATGATCAAACAACTTAGATAGTAAGATGATACTAAGTTGTAATACTTCTAGTCTTGATAGATAGAAGTATTCTTCTCTTTGCACTTGAGTGAATGAAGCATTGGATCACTTGGAAACAAAGACTTATGAATTTTATGATCAAAGGATTTTTAAGATGGAAATGGAAGTTTGAATCAGAAAGTTTTTAGTGCAAAAAGGTGAGGAAAATCTGTAAAATGAACCAGTATTTATGGGGACAAAAGTTACTATACAGGAGCGTGCCGGTCCCTTTAATTCATGGCCGGTCCCCTTAATTTTAAGGGGACCGCCCCTTATAATTAAGGGGCTGCCCAGCTGTAACGGCCAGAAACTTTGTCATTTAGTGGGGAAAGTTTATTTGGTGAAAAACTAACTGATTTTGGTTAAAAATTTGAATTCATATATTTAGTATGATTAAAACATTTTTCTTTATTACCAAAAGTGTTTTTCAAAAATATATAATATGTTTATATAATTTAAATAAACTTTGTAATAATTAATTAAATACCCCTTTGATCTTATAATGCATTAGGCACTTTGTTTATTCATACCTTAAGTGATTAGATGGTAGAAGTGATTATTTACTACTAAATACTTGTTTACGTCATGATCTTTGGTTTGATGGGTTTTCGTTTTGTGATTATCAAAACATAGAGATATCGAAAGATATGAATAACGTTTTTAGTCATTTATTTATATCAACACAATCCCCACCAGGCAGTGTACCTGACCGATGTAGTATAGTGTAGTGGCAAGTACCAGGGGATTGATCGTTCTACTTGGGGAATAGTGTTCGTTAGGATCAAAACTTAATTAAACTAGGTCTAGAGGTGAGGAAGGATTCTTTTTGTATTTTTATATTTTATGGAAAGCAAGTAAAAATCTCGGGTATTGGAAGAGTGGGCGGAATTAGTTGCTAGTCAACTAACCCAAATAACTACAAATGCAATGAAAATAAAATAACAAGAAAATAAAATGTGAGAAAAACCTTATATGAGAGAAACATGTTTACTTAAATTTCACTACTCCCTAGCTATCTTTCATTAATTGACTAGTTTGTTACAATTGCGTGGATGATGGGTTATATTCCTTAACACCATTTGTGGGGCCGTGTACGATCTTCCCCAACTCTATAAGCTTCTACCTCTTCCTATGTCGAGCCGACAACTAGCTCCTAACATGGCATCCTTAGTAGTCACTTATGCATTAAATACAACCATTAAAATCATAGTACACATCCGATTCATGTTTCTTAAGACGTTCAAGCAAGTTACCAATTGGAGATTAGCCAGTTTTCTTAAGCCTAACATCGAAATCATTCATCCAACAATAATTAAAAACAAACAATCAACCAATAATCAATAGCTAGGTTTAATTACATCTAAGTAAACACAAACAAACCTAGCCTAGCATGTTAATGTAAAGACAAACATAAGATAGAATCAAACAACACATAGATATATTAAATGATTATTGGAAGACTTATCTTTAATTAAACATGGATGAAAGAAAGGTTTGAAACCCTTACAAGAAGGTTAAAATTCGTCCTAGGGTTTATGATGAAGTTCCTCCAAAAGTTCTCTCCTTAATGAATGAAAATTAGAAAATTATATATAGAGATTACAATCTGATGGCGTCACGTTATACTTGTGACGCCGTCAACTCGCCGCCAATGCTTTCCTCGGATTGCCTAGATCCAGATCTGAGGCCGTCACTTAATAAACTTCTCTTGGCCATCACCCTTTAAATTGCACGTGACGGCCTAGGCGTCACAAAGGGTGACGTTGTCACTCTTTAAGTCCAAAAATCTTTCTAGCGCGTCTCGTGTAAACTTCATATCCATCTCTTTGCCAACACATGACGCCGTCACCTTTAGAGCGTGACGCCATCAGGTACTGTTTCTAGCTTGATTTTGGAGACTTTGTCGTTTTCTTTACTTTTCGCTCCAAAAATGTCCAAAATGTTTCCTTTTCCAGATTTCTTCTCCAAAGTACCTAAATTAACAAAAGGAACGATTTGAGGCAATATTTGATCAAATAATCACGACTTAGGGCTTAAATGACCCCCTAAAAGCGTAGCACTTTTCGCCTCATCAATATGCATTAACTACATTATACATCATGAATTCAAAACTTCTATTTTAAGTATATATGACATTTAGATATTTCGATTACCTATATATAAAATTGTCCATTAATATTTAACGATACCTATTTAGGTTGCTTCTTAAACAGTTTTAACATATGAGCATTGATTAACGTGCCTATATAACTAATTGTATGACTGTGTTAGGATCTTGTTAGTGACACTATAAGAACCAAAATTTTCACAAATCAATAAACTACTATCACGTCAATTTAGGCAAAAGAATGAGTCACATCTTTTTGTTTCCCAATCATTTTATTTAACATATAATTATTCTTGATGAGTATAGCCAATTTATCAGATGATCTTGAGATATATTATCTCACATTTAGGTGATGAGTGAATATTGATTCTTGTGAATCAATTCATTTGTCAGGGTGCGCTTTGTACATAGTTTTTAGACAAAAATACAACATTGGTCCCTAAACTTTTCAGAAAGCATCGCGATGGACGCTAAGTTTGAAAAATCGTCGCCGTGCGTCCAAAACTTGTATTTTTGAGGCCGATTGCGTCCTTTGACCTGTAATTCTAAGGTCAACGTCCGTTTTGAGTTATATCATCAAGGGTATATGATGAGTGCTCAAACACTCATCATTTTTGGTCAAACTGAACTGCAAAAACATACAAAAACACTCAGAAATGCATTAAAATACTGAAAATATTCCAAAATTGTGTTTTATATGTTTTAGATGCAAAATGAGTAAAAACAGGTGCAAAACAAGCAAAGTTTACAAAATTGGCAGTTTCAGTCCCTGAAGTTTCACAAATTGGCAAAACTAGTCCCTGAAGGTTTAAAATAAATGAAAAGTCAACATTAGTCCATGGGAAATCAAACTTGTTCACTTTTAGTCCCTGGATGAAAGTTTTCTAAAAATTGGCAACTTTTACCCCTTAAGTTTCAAAAATGGCAAAATTAGTCCTCGGGTTTTAATAATTGGAATTTATTACATTTAACCCTTGTACTATTCATGATTAGCAATTTAAGTCCTTTTGATAACTTATGGGAAATTATAGTTTCAACCCCTCAAATATCCAAAATTACAAAAGTGGTCCTTGGGCTTAAATCTTGTACAAACCAAACGGATCCCTTTTTATTTTACTAAACCCAAAACCTTATAAACCTAAACCCCTTGGCCCATTACCCTTTGCAGCCCAACACCAATAAAACCCACCACCATTTAATATTAAAACCCCGGTCAACGCAACCTTTGACTTCACCCTTCCCTCCCAAACCACTCACTGCTCCCACACCATCTCTGCAATACCACCAATCAAGCTCACCTGCTCACCCACCATTCACCCACTCTTCCCACTACAAACACTAACTCTAAATTGCATTAAATGCATACTACCCTGCTCCAAGTTACCCAAGCAGTCAATATTGGCATTTCCCGCCAAAACGAAATAAAGGGCTCAGATCAAAAGTACTCATCCAATGGCCCAGAAAGAAGGTGGGAAAGACAGAGAAACACTCCCTGGCCTATTTAAGTGAAGAAAAATGAAGAAGAGAGGGTAATTAAAGTAGTAGTAGTTTAGAAAATTAGTCTTAATGTCGTTTTATAAATTTTACCTCCCCAGTGTAATCCCTAGCTTAAAAATGTTGTAATAATTGTTTTTAGTGTATTTTAAACTTATTTCAAGCATTAAGTTAAGTATTCTCAGTTGAATTTAGTTTTTGCCATTTTCACTCAAAATCTAAATCTCACCTTTACTTGTTAAATGTTGTTAATTGTTGTTATATAAGCTCGTATTAGCTCTTTACTAAGTTTCTAATAGTTTAGTATCATTAAAAACAAGTTGGAGAATGCAAGAAACAAGAAGGAGAATGCAAGAAGCAGGATGGAAGATGGATGGCTTTTGGTTTTAGTGTCTCAGGGGGACTTTAGGAATAGTTTTGGTACTTGGTTCATTAGTCTGTGCTCAGGATCCATGTTGTAAGCTTAAATTCCCATTTTTGCTTATCACTGTGCTAGTGCCCGTTCTTTGCTGATTTATGCTTCTTTTTGCTTAACATGTTTATTTAAATCAGTGTATTGTTAAATATTAAGTGTTAGTGCATCATAATCATTTGTGCTTCAAATTCTTGGTTTAACTGTCCATTTAGTTTTGTATAAGATACTAGGTGATTGTGGTTTTAGCTTATGTTTCTGTACTTATTTAAGGTTCCTTAATCATGATTAGTTATTAGAAACTAGTTGCATAGTCTAAATCAACCTTTTGTAGTGTAAATCATAAAACAGTTCAAGTTAAAGGGGTGTTTGGTTGATGCTATCTTTCTGTGTTCTTGTTGTTCATTATGGTAAAACTTGGTTCAAACAAGTCACTTATGCTCATATAAGCTCAGGTTGACCACCAATTTGGTCACTTTCTCAGAAAAAGTCAAAATCACCTCTAATCCCATATTAGCAGTTAACTGTTGAGAGATTTGGTTCCATTTTCATCAATTTAGCTAACAAGTTGTTTATTTAGCTTAATTTCATATCTCATTAGCCTAATATTACATAATCAGTGAGTAGGTTTGATTTAAAGATCACCTTAGTCAAACTGAGCTTGAATATCAAAAAGTCAAAATTGTGTTTGAGCAGAAAACTCAAATCTAGTGGGAATTGTTTAGATTTTTATACTTAGATTCAGACCTTGTGCTTTTAACATGTTGTAGTTTACCAGCTTGACTTTAGAAATCAGCTACCAGCTTAATTTTATGATTTTTCCTTAATGCTTAATTTGGTGCTCAAAGTGGCCTGCAGGGCAAGCATATGCCCTGCACCATGAACCCAGTCCAAAACCCCCGTTGTCATTGGGCAATTCCAGGTTTATTAGTGGACCCCACAAGGAGCTTATTGGCATTTTGAAAATCTAATAAGCCCTTCTTGTAGTACTAGTGCTTATTTTCCAATTCCAAGCTTGTTAGTTAGGGCTGCACATAGCTTTTAAGTTGTCCCATTTCCTGACCATGCTGAGTTACTCAGTATACCAGCTCAACTTCAAGGGTTCCTCAAATGCTTATTACTGGGACCCACCAGATGAACCTTCGCTTTTTAGAAAAGGCCATAAGCTAAACTTTCCATATTAGCTTTTTGTTTGGGCTTCCAAACTCTTCTGTGGGCCCCACAAGCCTGCAAAAGTGTCCCATTTGGACTATTTGGCATTCAATTTTTGCCTAAGTGCTTATTGCACATTCTAGCTTGTAAGCTGTGCTTATTTCCTTGATTATTGCTCATTTCAAGTTCCCTCAGCTGCATTATAGCTTAGTTTAGCCTTGGTGTGTGTTGTGTAGCTTTTTAAAAGCTTATTCAAGATCACATAAGTCCTAATAAGCTTTTAAGTCATCTGCCAATCCATTTAGCTTCCAAAAGTGCTTATTTTTAAGTTCTGATAATTGTGTTTCATTAAAGTTAGTTTAATCTCAGTATTAAATAGTTTTACCAAAAGAAAATCAATAAAAACCAATTTAAAAATAAGTAATAGTTTCTATTTAATTTAATTTATATTTTTAATTTTCCTTTTTAGATTTTTATTAAGTAACTTGCATTTTTATATTTTTCTTAAATTCCTTGTATCTTAAAGTATTTTCAGTAATTTTTCTAAATTTTTATTTTGTCATTTATTATTAACTAGATTTAATATTATTTTTATTAATTATTAATTAATAATTTAGTATTAAATAGCATAATTAGTTTTTAATAAGTAATACCTAGTTTTTATATTTTTTCTAGCTTTTATATGTTATAAAATAATTTTAGGAATTTTCTTATAATTGTTTCTGTTCATTTTCTATTTTTTATAATTTAATTAGTTTAATTAGTAATTAATTAATATTTAGTTTAATAATTAGTAAAATAGTTTAAAAATATATAAAACAAACCTTTTATAATTTTTTATTATTCCTGTGATGGTTAATTAGTTTTATTAATTTTTTCCTAATTATCTAAGTCACTTTAGTATTTTTAGTAATTTTAATTAGTTTAATTAGGTAATTAATATTAAATTAGTAATTAATTAATATAAAATCCACAAAAAGACAAAAAGACATATTTTTAATTTTAAAATTAGTTTTTAGTTATTTTATAATTTTAGAAATTTAATTTTCATTTTTCTAGTATTAAAATAATATTATATTGTATTTAAGTTATTTAAATTTTAATAATTAGTATTAAATAGTATTTAGTTAATATTAAATAATTAAATGGTGTAAAAATTAATTTTCTTTTTCTAAAAATTTTTCTTTCATCCTTAGGTTTGTAAAAAATTCATTTTCACCCCCTAAGGGTTTTCAGATTTCAGTTTTCACTTTTTATTTTGTACGTTTACGTTATTTTAAATGTAAACGTACGCGTTTTTAGATTTTAAACGTTTTTAATTGTCTAACTTTCACGTAACCATCCATATAGCTTTCCTAAGCTATTTCTTCTTATATTCCTTAGCTTAATGAATCACAAACCCTTTCCTGTCCAAATTCACCCGATCACAAACCCGTTTGAATACAATCCACACCTCAGATTTTAAACGTTTTTAATTGTCTAACTTTCACGTAACCATCCATATAGCTTTCCTAAGCTATTTCTTCTTATATTCCTTAGCTTAATGAATCACAAACCCTTTCCTGTCCAAATTCACCCGATCACAAACCCGTTTGAATACAATCCACACCTCGTCGGGACATAACGACCCGGGGAAACACTATATTCCACGGAGATTGACTCTAGGCAGTTTGACCTTGTTGACCATTCACCTGGTCAATTAGGTTGACCGTTTGGAGCCAATCAAATTTTGGCACCGTTGCCGGGGAGGTTGTGTGCGTATTCAAACGTATTTGAAGATTAGTGAATCTGGATATACGTTCTTTGTATATTATCCATCCTTGTTCATATTTTTTCATAAAAACCCAAAAATATTTTTCCTTACCCTCTATCCATTTGATTCTACCCTCTTATACCCCTCTCATGTATAATTCTTATGGCGTCTCTCGGCTACACGTGTTTTCACTGTAAAAGCCCGATTGAGAATGGCTATCGTTGTCTCCGGTGTATTTGTGAGAAGTGTGGGAATAATTGTAGTCATAGATTTTGTATTGTGTGCAATTTGTTCATAAATCCAAATTCTCCGAATGATTCACCAAATCTTTCTAACGATCCTCCTCACACATCTTCATTTAAACAACTTTATTGCGTTAGTTGTGGAGATCCGTTAGGAGATGGTTCACTTTGTGAACGGTGCAAATGCAAGGATTGTGGATTTAGCCATGAACTTTGTGCATGTTATGTTTTGAGAACTGAACCTACATTCACCTCTGATTACGATCAGAACTTTTGTGAATATTCTCAAAACGATTACAACCACATTCCTCATAACCCATACGCGCAAGAACCATATCATTCAAATTTCAATGATGCTTCGTATCAAAATACACCAAGTTTTTCCTGTGAGTATTGTGGAGGTCCACATGACAGTTCTAATTGTCAAACTGGGAACTAGCTTGTCTATGAGCAAGTTCCGTGTAACGATTACGAATTTGGTTTTAACCAATATCCACATAACTCACAGGATCAGTCACAACAGTTCAACTGTTGTACATACTGTGGAGGTTTACATCTCGGCTCTGATTGCCAAAATATGTGCACACCTATCTTTGAGCCCAAACCTTATGACAATTATGACACACGTCATTTTGATAAACCTCCACAGCCTTACACTCTTTCTCATGATTTCATCCAAGACATAAAAGAAATACAAGTGTTATTAAACACTTGTCATGAGGAGCTTCTTGGTCATGAACAACATGAGAAATCCATGGAAGAATTGTTAGCGGAAGAACAGGCTGCTAAAATAGATTCCCAAGATGCAATTGAAAAATCTATTAGGGAATCAATTGAAAAAGAAAAAGCAGCCAGATCTATCTCTCAATTCCGTTTCATTCCTGATGACAGTGATGATGATGATACCCTTGATATCCTTGAATTTTATAAAGAATCATCAAATTCATCAGATGAGATACCATCAGTTGAGATTCTATCTCAATCTACTGTTATCACACCCGAGATTCCCACTCACTCTCTGATCATGGGGGATGAGCATCTTAGCACTGTTCCTGAAAAGGAATCGGACGAATTCATAAAGTCTAGTACTGAGAACCTTGTCCCAATCCCAGGAGAGTCACAGGGAACTTTTGATCATATGTGCGATATCCCTCATCCTCTATTCTTCCCAACTGATCATGTTGAGATGTTCTCCGATTCTACTGATGACGATTCGTTATCTTGTGGAGACATCGTTTTTATGGAAGAATTACCTTCTGAGCTAGTTAGCTTAGAAGAAGAGAATGATGGGATTGACACTGGAATCAAGGATGAAGCACTTCGTGCAACATTATTGAATGTCAATCTCCTCATTTCTAAAATCGAGGCTTTCAAAGAGAAACCTATTTCATCTCCTATCCCCATTAAGGATAGTGACATTTTCTCCGATGATCCTATTCCAGAGTTTGAAGCCTTTACTTTTGATCATATGGGAGAGAAGATTAGTGGCAGTACCACTTCTCATTCTCAAATTTCTCTCCCCGAATATGATTCATTCACCTTCGAGGAGTTCTCCAATGAACTCACTCATATCATATCTCCACCGGAGTATGATAACTTTTACTTTGATCTAGACAAAGTTGATCTTTGTGTTCCGGAGGGAAATATTCTCAACCTTGAGAATTTGCTTGATATCAAAATCCAATCCCTCCCACCCATATGTCTAGACCAAATGAGCTTAAATGATGAGATTCATGATATACCAATTATGGATTCTCTTTCTGATAATGATGACTTTATCTTGATTGTCATCAAGATCTTTCTTCCATTCTTCACCTACCGGGTGACTTCTCCTGTTCTTCACTCCTTCGGGAATGAAGACATTATCTTTGACCCCGGCATCACCGCTTATAGTTTATACTATTTAAAGCCTGGGTCTGTATATCTCATCGGTGTGGAACTTTCACGTGCTTCAAATGTTTGTCCAAACATCTTGAATAAAAGTCTGATGGAGATTGTCTCTTCCACATCATGCTTCTCCAAGAACAAATGTATTCGGGGTCGAGTCAAGCTAGCGACTCGGTAAACAAAAACAGTAGCATGCATATAGGGTTTTCACCCTAAGTGTGGGGGAGTTACCCCTGCTGTGGTTACCAATAAAGTGAAAAAAATTGTGTTTCCACATTTAGCTTGTAATGTTGCCCTTTCACGTTCAAAGAGTCGGCATAATAGCCGGGACTTTGAATATTGAGGACAATATTCAATTCTAAGTGTGGTGGTGGGGGGGGGGGGGGGGTATTCTAGCGAATTTGATCACATTTTACTTTCTAGTACCTCCGTTTTTGACAAAAATTTTAAATTTTTTTTCACTTGAGCTTCAAAATTTTTTGTGGTTATCAGTCCACCATGTCTAAATGACAAAAGGATTGGCTAATCCAGGAGCAAACAACTCTTGGTAAAGATAACTCAAATCCGTTGACGGCTTGCAATTTGCCCAAAATTGTATGGTATCTCAACTCGCCATATCCTAAAAAGTGAAAGAGTTGGCTAGCCCGCAAGATTATGGCTTGTGGTAAAGGCAGTGGAAAACCATAATTGGTAATCAGCTCACCAAGATGTTGACTATGTCTATCAAGAGTTGGTTAGTCCAGAAGCAAACGGCTTTTGGTAAAGACAAATCAAATCCGTTTACAGCTGGTGGTTTGCTCAAAATCACATGGTTATCAGTGTACCATGGTTCTTACTTGAACTGAAATATTTGGCTACTCCAGAAGTAATGGATTTTGGTAAAGAGATTCAAATCCATTAAGTTTTCTCAAAAAGATTGCTAGGGACTAGCAATAGTTTAGTGTGGGGGATTGATGAGTGCTCAAACACTCATCATTTTTTGTCAAACTGAACTGCAAAAACATACAAAAACACTCAGAAATGCATCAAAATACTAAAAATATTCCAAAATTGCGTTTTATATGTTTCAAATGCAAAATGAGTAAAAACAGGTGCAAAACAAGCAAAGTTTACAAAATTGGCAGTTTCAGTCCCTGAAGTTTCACAAATTGGCAAAACTAGTCCCTGAAGGTTTAAAATGAATGAAAAGTCAACATTAGTCCATGGGAAATCAAACTTGTTCACTTTTAGTCCCTGGATGAAAGTTTTCTAAAAATTGGCAACTTTTACCCCTCAAGTTTCAAAAATGGCAAAATTAGTCCTCGGGTTTTAATAATTGGAATTTATCACATTTAACCCTTGTACTATTCATGATTGGCAATTTAAGTCCTTTTGATAACTCATGGGAAATTATAGTTTCAACCCCTCAAATATCCAAAATTACAAAAGTGGTCCTTGGGCTTAAATCTTGTACAAACCAAACGGATCCCTTTTTATTTTACTAAACCCAAAACCTTATAAACCTAAACCCCTTGGCCCATTACCCTTTGCAGCCCAACACCAATAAAACCCACCACCGTTTAATATTAAAATCCCGGTCAACGCACCCTTTGACTTCACCCTTCCCTCCCAAACCACTCACTGCTCCCACACCATCTCTGCAATACCACCAATCAAGCTCACCTGCTCACCCACCATTCACCCACTCTTCCTACTACAAACACTAAACTCTAAATTGCATTAAATGCATACTACCCTGCTCCAAGTTACCCAAGCAGTCAATATTGGCATTTCCCACCAAAACGAAATAAAGGGCTCAGATCAAAAGTACTCCTCCAATGGCCCAGAAAGAAGGTGGGAAAGACAGAGAAACACTCCCTGGCCTATTTAAGTGAAGAAAAATGAAGAGGAGAGGGTAATTAGAGTAGTAGTAGTTTAGAAAATTAGTCTTAATGTCGTTTTTATAAATTTTACCTCCCCAGTGTAATCCCTAGCTTAAAAATGTTGTAATAATTGTTTTTAGTGTATTTTAAACTTATTTCAAGCATTAAGTTAAGTATTCTCAGTTGAATTTAGTTTTTGCCTTTTTCACTCAAAATCTCAATCTCACCTTTACTTGTTAAATGTTGTTAATTGCTGTTATATAAGCTCGTATTAGCTCTTTACTAAGTTTCTAATAGTTTAGTATCATTAAAAACAAGTCCTAGTTCATTATTCTAAAAATCACCAAAAATAAAAAAATATAGTAAAAATAAAAAAAATAAATCAAGAAACAAGAAGGAGAATGCAAGAAGCAGGATGGAAGATGGATGGCTTTTGGTTTTAGTGTCTCAGGGGGACTTTAGGAAAGGTTTTGGTACTTGGTTCATTGGTCTGTGCTCAGGATCCATGTTGTAAGCTTAAATTCCCATTTTTGCTTATCACTGTGCTAGTGCCTGTTCTTTGCTGATTTATGCTTCTTTTTGCTTAACATGTTTATTTAAATCAGTGTATTGTTAAATATTAAGTGTTAGTGCATCATAATCATTTGTGCTTCAAATTCTTGGTTTAACTGTCCAATTAGTTTAGTATAAGATACTAGGTGATTGTGGTTTTAGATTATGTTTCTATACTTATTTAAGGTTCCTTAATCATGATTAGTTATTAGAAACTAGTTGCATAGTCTAAATCAACCTTTGGTAGTGTAAATCATAAAACAGTTCAAGTTAAAGGGGTGTTTGGTTGATGCTATCTTTCTGTGTTCTTGTTGTTCATTATGGTAAAACTTGGTTCAAACAAGTCACTTATGCTCATATAAGCTCAGGTTGACCACCAATTTGGTCACTTTCTCAGAAAAAGTCAAAATCACCTCTAATCCCATATTAGCAGTTAACTGTTGAGAGATTTGGTTCCATTTTCATCAATTTAGCTCACAAGTTGTTTATTTAGCTTAATTTCATATCTCATTAGCCTAATATTACATAATCAGTGAGTAGGTTTGATTTAAAGATCACCTTATTCAAACTGAGCTTGAATATCAAAAAGTCAAAATTGTGTTTGAGCAGAAAACTCAAATCTAGTGGGAATTGTTTAGATTTTTATACTTAGATTCAGACCTTGTGCTTTTAACATGTTGTAGTTTACCAGCTTGACTTTAGAAATCAGCTACCAACTTAATTTTATGATTTTTCCTTAATGCTTAATTTGGTGCTCAAAGTGGCCTGCAGGGCAAGCATATGCCCTGCACCATGAACCCAGTCCAAAACCCCCATTGTCATTGGGCAATTCCTGGTTTATTAGTGGACCCCACAAGGAGCATATTGGCTTTTTGAAAAGATAATAAGCCCTTCTTGTAGTACTAGTGCTTATTTTCCAATTCCAAGCTTGTTAGGTAGGGCTGCACATAGCTTTTAAGTTGTCCCATTTCCTAACCATGCTGAGTTACTCAGTATACCAGCCCAACTTCAAGGGTTCCTCAAATGCTTATTAGTGGGACCCACCAGCTGAACCTTGGCTTTTTAGAAAGGCCATAAGCTGAACTTTCCATATTAGCTTTTTGTTTGGGCTTTCAAACTCTTCTGTGGGCCCCACAAGCCTGCAAAAGTGTCCCATTTGGACTGTTTGGCACTCAGTTTTTGCCCAAGTGTTTATTGCACATTCTAGCTTATAAGCTGTGCTTATTTCCTTGATTATTGCTCATTTCAAGTTCCCTCAACTGCATTATAGCTTATTTTAGCCTTGGTGTGTGCTGTGTAGCTTTTTAAAAGCTTATTCAAGATCACATAAGTCCTAATAAGCTTTTAAGTCATCTGCCAATCCATTTAGCTTCCAAAAGTGCTTATTTTTAAGTTCTGATAATTGTGTCTTCATTAAAGTTAGCTTAATCTCAGTATTAAATATTTTTACAAAAAAAAATCAAGAAAAACCAATTTAAAAATAAGTGATAGTTTCTATTTAATTTAATTTATATTTTTAATTTTCCTTTTTAGATTTTTATTAAGTAACTTGCATTTTTATATTTTTCTTAAATTCCTTGTATCTTAAAGTATTTTCAGCAATTTTTCCAAATTTTTATTTTGTCATTTAGTATTAATTAGATTTAATATTAGTTTTATTAATTATTAATTATTAATTAAATATTAAATAGCATAATTAGTTTTTATTAAGTAATACATGGTTTTTATATTTTTCCTAGCTTTTATATGTTATAAAATAATTTTTGGAATTTTCTTATAATTGTTACTGTTCATTTTCTATTTTTTAGAATTTAATTAGATTAATTAGTAATTAATTAATATTTAGTTTAATAATTAGTAAAATAGTTTAAAAATATATAAAACAAACTTTTTATAATTTTTTAGGATTCCTGTGATGGTTAGTTAGTTTTATAAAAATTTTCCTAATTATCTAAGTCACTTTAGTATTTTTAATAATTTTAATTAATTTAATTAGGTAATTAATATTAAATTAGTAATTAATTAATATAGAATCCACAAAAAGACAAAAATACATTTTTTTAATTTTAAAATTAGTTTTTAACTATTTTATAATTTTAGAAATTTAATTTTCATTTTTCTAGTATTAAAATAATATTATATTGTATTTAAGTTATTTAAATTTTAATAATTAGTATTAAATAGTATTTAATTAATATTAAATAATTAAATAGTATAAAAATTAATTTTATTTTTCTAAAAATTTTTCTTTCATCCTTAGGTTTGTAAAAAAGTCATTTTCACCCCCTAAGGGTATTCAGATTTCAGTTTTCACTTTTTATTTTGTACGTTTACGTTATTTTAAATGTAAACGTACGCGTTTTTAGATTTTAAACGTTTTTAATTATCTAACTTTCACGTGACCATCCATATAGCTTTCCTAAGTTATTTCTTCTTATATTCTTTAGCTTAATGAATCACAAACCCTTTCCTGTCCAAATTCACCCGATACAAACCCGTTTGAATACAATCCACACCTCGTCGGGACATAACGACCCGGGGAAACACTATATTCCACGGAGATTGACTCTAGGCAGTTTGACCTTGTTGACCATTCACCTGGTCAATTAGGTTGACCGTTTGGAGCCAATCAGTATAATAGACCAAATACATTTTCCACTATATGTTAGTTAAATCTAACCCAAACACCTTAAGAACAAACACCCTGGTAGAAATTATGGTTTGGTTGGATTTGAGGTTGTAAAGATAATTGAAATGAAGATCTATAAAATAAAGATAAACATAGAAGAGTGTCTCATTTGTAAATTCATTGTTACAAAACAAGTGCAATCACGCTTCAATGCGGACTCTACTGTTGGTTAATATAATTTCACTTTGTTCTGCTTCTAAATTATGCTCATTCCTACAAAAAGAATCGTATGTGTCTGGATTTGAAGGAAGTGCTGATAGGTGGAGATTTTTAGTGAATAATATCCTTGTCATCTATGCTTTATGTACATGGCAACAACTTGTTTTGTCTATTGACTCTGTTCTAGTATTTGCATCTTTGGAAAGCTATCGTTCGAGTTGTTTTGTCTGTTCTATTATTGGCATCGTCTCTGGAAAAACTATCTTTTGACCTCCAACGGACGAATACTTAAAAGAAAAAGTCAGCTGCAAAGAAGACTGGCGCTAGCGCCTCTTAATCTTTTTTTACAAGCAAATACACCATATTTCAAAGCTAGCTGAATGAATTTTGGTTCATGTTGACTGGCTCATATTTATGCAGCCACAATATAACGTGGCTAAGAATGCCTTGGCTGTCAAGAGTGCTAAGAACTTCATACTTGGATATAAGATCTAATGAACTGTAAATCCCTTGTGTACTTGTTTTATCATTCCTTGGTTCTATTTTGAGTTTTCGCCAAACGAAACATGAAGTTGCATGTGTTATTCAAATTTCAATAAGCTCTAGCGTCATAGTTTAACATCTATTTGCCCAGTAATTAGTTGTGCGATGTAACACAAAACCATGTTTATTAAATAAGTTGTATAACAACATTGAAATATACAAATACAAAAACAAACAACAAATCAACACGAAATAAGTTGACCTCAATTCTATTTCACTCTTTTCAACTTCTTCAAGTTCGTTCTTTTGTTTCTTGATTCATCAACAACGCTACTTCTCGAACCATTTTCCAAACTTTGCAAAGGATGATACTTGACTTTGGATAACAGTTCCTTTGCTGCTTCAAGCCTACTGTTCTCATCTTTCTGAGCTTTAAAAAACCCATAAATTTGTTGCTTACAAAGCTTAATCTCCATCTCTAAGGCATTAATTCTGAAGTCAATTGGCACACTACAATGCTCAACAATCTACTTTTGCCTACTACGAACTATATCTGGCTGCCACACCTTTAACGTTGTTGAAGCTACTCTTATGTTTTGTTAATTCTTTAATTCAGCAATTTCTGATTTGATCTTCTTGTCTTCCTCTACTATTCGAGCTTCTATTTCATGTATCTTTCTTATGTGTTCGTGGATTTGAGACTCTATTCTAAGCACCGCTCGTTGTTCTGCCAATCACTTCTTGACTTTATCCTTCTCAAATTTGATATGGTAGAGTGATTTGGAAGACTGGTTGTTGGTGGAGGATGAAGGGTGTGTTGGAAAGTCAGAAGACAATAACTTTGACCACATGACTTTTTCTTTGGAAAGACGATTAAGGCGTCTGCTAGTCATGGCAAGACAACAAAGTCCTTTGTAGGTCAAACATGAATTTTCGACTCCTAGTTCCAAAATCCACCTCCATAACTCATCTGGTAAAGACATCTCTGAACACTCTAGACGATAAAAACGTTAATTTAAAGCACATGAATATGACGAATACCGTAAAACAAAGGTGTATGGAGAGTTTGTTCTTCCTTCATATGAACAGCGTGTAGCTTAAGCATACAACGTATTTACTAGCGTCAACCTAAATCCCAACCAAACCATAATTTCTACCAGGGTGTTTGTTTTTAAGGTGTTTAGGTTAGATTTATCTAACATATAGTGAAAACTGTGTTTGGTCTATTATACCTTTGATGATATAACTCAAAACGGACGTTGACCTTAGAATTACAGGTCAAAGGACACAATCGGCCTAAAAAACACAAGTTTTGGATGCACGGTGACGATTTTTCAAACTTAGGGTCCATGACGATGTTTTTCTGGAATGTTTAGGGACCAACTGTGTATTTTTGTCTAGTTTTTAGGAGGTTTGGGTTGAGTGACAACCAAAATCAATTGCTTGGTTGGTATATTTTTGGACTCGTAGGATCTTAGCCCTTCCAAATTGGTAGGTTTTAAGTATTTAATCATTAAGGGTGCGTTTTTTTTGTGTGTTTCACTATCAAATATGAAATCTTTCACAAATGAAATTGTTTGGCTTATTATTGGTTTTGAAGTTGGGTAACAAAAATGTCAGAAAACCATAGATCCAATTCGCTGCAAATGGGTGGATTTCTCTCATATCTAATGATTATTATTATTATTATTATTATTATTATTATTATTATTATTACTTCGTCTTTTTCTTTCTTTTTCTATTTTCACTTTAACTTTTTATTTGTTTTTCTTTTATTATTATTATTATTATTATTATTATTATTATTATTATTATCATTATTATTATTACTTCGTCTTTTTCTTTCTTTTTCTATCTTCACTTTAACTTTTTATTTGTTTTTCTTTTAACATTTATTTCTTTTTTTAATATTTTAATTTTATATTTTCTCTCTTATACTTTTTTTTCTTCTAAAACCTATACCAAATTCAAAACCAAATTTAAATTCAAAACTATTAAGAAACCAAACAGACCCTAAATATATTTTTTTTCTCAATTTTCTTTTATCCACATGTCTAATCTATTTTCTTTTTTTTATTTATCATTTTCATTTCTTACTTTTTACATTATTTTTTATTTCAATTATCATATAAATAAAATTGCTTTTAAAATAATTATTACTTTTCTCTCTTCATTTTCTTTCAAACCAAATCCAAATTCAATTTAAAACCCTTTTACAAACCAAACACACCCTTAGTTATGTTATTGTTGAGTTGATATATGTATTTGATAAGTATAACTTGATTATCATTTGTAATAACTTTTATAAACCTAGCTCCAACAGTAAAAAAAATTGAAAGATAAGCTTGTGGGGTTTTATCCAAGATGGAGTTTAACGGATCAACCCCTGGGAATGATCAACCTGTTTGTTTAATTTTTTCATTAAGTCATGTTAATTAACAGATGACTTAATGCAGACAACTTCAGTTTTATTACTTAATATTTTCAGTCATCTTTCTCTATTAAGTCACAAACAAACAGTTTTCATATGACTTAATTAATTCAGTTTTTTTCATATTAAATCAATTAAGTCGAAATTAAACACCCACTTAGGCTTTTCCGATAACACAAGCACGCTGATACACTGCTCGCAGTCTCGGGCTCAGTCTTCACCAACTCGCTCCTGAATTTTTACGACAACGTTATAAACTGGCCCTGCCCATTCCCTTTACTTTAAAAAGAGTAAATCCAACTTCAGTTCATTTTTGGTGCTCAAATGGTATTTGAGGATCTACATCATGACTATGGTATACCAGACCATCTCATTTTATCAACGGGTCAATATTTAGATGTATCTTATTTGACCCAAGATTTTGATAAAAACTTTTGAATTATTAACGGTGTTTTGATGCAAATTCAATTGTCGAAGGCTTCTGGTTCAAGATCTATAGATCAAACAACATACTTGTTCCACATTGTGAATTTACTTACACGAACATATATTCTTCTATGCAAAAAGAAAGAAAAAAAGCAAACCATAACATCTACAAGTATATGAAATGTCTTAAGATTATTTATGCAACCAGCTTATAACTTAGTTTTTCCTATGCCTCATAACTTTTTAATTCAAAAAATGTAGCATTCTAGAGGTTTGGCAAACAAAATCACTGGTAAAAGTTTTCTTTTTCGGTTTTTCACGTTACCAATATGGTTGCAAACTCAGACATCGTAACCAGTGATTGTGAAACCCCTGCCAGCAATCTCAGCAGCCAAAAACCAAAGAAAGCATTCGAGCCCAAACAAAGCAGCAACCCCAACGCGTTCAATGGGCATCTCTGTCCTGAAGTTCTTCAATGAATGCTTCACGAACTCCAGTTCCCTCCAGAATGACTCGGTACGATTAGGAATACTGAAAAAAATATATACAGAAGTGTTAGAGAAGCAACATTTCACATGGAATGATGGTAAAACTTGTTTATAGAAATTCTCCTTACTTTCTAATTTACGAGTAATGCCTTAATCTAATCAGATAACCGAGCTTGTGCCACATTAGTTTACATTCATATATAATTCAATTCTCATAGAGCGTTGGATGATCACATATCTCTAGTGACTGCCTAAATCTATCTAATGTTAAGATCAATGAAAACCTCTTTTAGAGACAAGTCAGCATTAAGCAACTAATCCAAGTCTTCCTCAATCTTAAATGCAGCTTTCTGGCATTCTGATTGAGAAAATCAATAACGTAACAGAAAATACACACTAGATAGAGGTGCTTATCGCTCATGTTATCATGGGTATAGCTATGCCAATGAACCTCCCTACGAATAAATCATCATTTTAACCAACTTTAACGCAAAATAAACCTACACCGCGTAATCACAAAGGGGTAGAATATTTTTTCAACAATACATCTATTCAGAAAGAGGAAAATGCACTAGCAATAGCATACACCAGATAGCACAACATTAGAGTTTTCAAATATCGTCAAAACTGAATACGATGTAGCATCAAATTGGACCTTTCGCTTCTTAGAAGTAACTTGCTCTACTAGCATGCTATTTCACAGATGGTGTTTCATCGATACACAAAAACACACCCATCATTGCAGTTAATCACATAAAAGAATGCAAAAAAGTTATAAGAAATTAAACCTGGCAAGACGAGTGTAGAACAACTGCTTGGACAACTCTCTACATTTCTCGGCAGTGGCAGGCTCTTGGATATATTTTTGGTTCTTTGCCATCATCCCCGTGTAGCTTTCGGTTGCCTGTTTGGACAGCAACTTTGAAGTTTGACATGCCTTTGATTGAAGTAACTTTGAAGTTTGACATGCCTTTGATTGAGCCTGCCTTAATTTCGATGCCATCATATTCATATTCATATCTGCGATTAACACAAACTGACTCGTGCCGTTAAAAAAAAACACAAACTGTCTCATCTTACAATATTGTCACAAAACATTAAAACACACGTCACACGGGCCGGGCGGACCTAAGACTCTAAGTCATAAGGTGCATAATTTATTTCTTTCTGAGTATAATGGAATAAAGATGAACTAAAATGTATGATTTCATTAAAACTAGTAAACATATTAAGAAGAGATCTATTTTTTTAGATATTAGTGGACTAACTAAACAAGACATGTATTTGTGTGACACGAAATTCGGGACCAGGTTCATTTCGTAGAAATGAGGATTTTTAACAAAAATTTACACTAGGCAACAAACATCCGCCGAGTTCCCGTGAATCCAAGAACCCCCTAGGTCCGCCCTGAAAACACAATATATAACATAAACACGTAGACGCAAAAGTCTTCATGGGTGTTTGACATTGCATTATGCATATTAATTATTACCCGATTATTGCGTTTTCACGAGCAGCAAATATTCATTTTTATTGTTTGCCTATAGCAAATAACTAAGAAACATACACAGTTCACATATCAAAAAAATTACATTAACAATGCAGATCTGCAAACATAACCCAAAAAAAAATGTGCCTAAGAATGTATTTACCTGCTTGATTGTGTGTGACTCGTATGGTTAGAAAAATAGCATAGCAGAAATTTTATTAAAGAAACTTTTTTTGTATTTATAGTTAGTGTCGTGTCTTTAGGGACAAGCTAGGGTCACGATATTTTAGCTACAGTGTATTTTGGATGAGTATATTTTTCACGATCTTTATCAATAACATTTTATATTTCAGTTTATCGTGATGGGTTGGCTGTTTAGGAAATGAATAAATCTGGGCCAGCCACCTACTAACACAAATATTGGGCTAACAAATCTGGGCCGAGATTATACAACCAGATAATATCAAAAAATGTACAACTATCAAAAAGAATTTAACAAGTTAGGAATTAGGAAATATAAGCGGCCGTTTAGTTGGTGAAAAATTTCCAATAAAATTTTCATATGAAAAGAGAAAATTTGAAAATCCGTTTAATTAAACTTTTTGTTACGCCCATGGTTAGGATATGTGTCATAGTTTATTATGTTTAGGATAAGTGTTTGAGTCGTATTAGGATAAGTCTTCGTGTTAGGATAAGTCTTCGTATTTGTGTAAGATTATCTCATAACTACTATTTAATGTTTTATAATGAATAAAAGTCATTAAGCTTTGTCAAATAAAAATATATCTTGTCTTCTTCATCTTTAATTCTTAAGGAGCTCGCGCCCGCTTGAAGTGGTGCCTATCCCAATACAACCCCTAACCGGGTCGTATCAATTGGTGCTTTCATTGAGAGCTCTCGTTGGGAGGGTTTCTGATTAGGGTTCCAATTAAAAAAAAAAAAAAAAAAAAAAAAAAAAAAAAAAGTTACTGTTCATCGACTACTATTACTGTTCACGAAGCACTTTTCAAGGAGTACTATTCATCAAAAAATATTTTCTTTGAGTGTTCATGGCATTAGATGGCAGCGATCAGGACGCGAAATACACACTCTCTAAGTTCTTGCAAATGGGTACGGTGGCCGAATATGAGAGTGAGTTTGTGGTACTTGCAAATCGAGTTACAGGGATATCTGAATCTTTACTTACATCATTTTATATCTCCGGACTTAAACTTACGTTACAAATAGAACTATTGCGGGCAAGGCCTACAACTTTAGGAGAAGCCTTTTCCTTAGCCCCTATAGTCAAGGCTCGTTTTGATTGAATTGAAGAGAAGGAAAAAGAGCAAATAATTGAAAAGAATTCAGATAGCATTCCATTATTAAAAAGTGAATTTGCTTCACCTATGATTAAAGGGTCCTTAGATGTTCATGAAGATATTGGTGTTGACGTGGTTAGAAGCGTGATAGACGGTGTTTTTGATATTGGTGAGAGTTTGGTTGTTATTCTAAAGTGGGTACAAACCCGCACATCAAAGACATTGCTATTATTGATAACTTTTGAAAACATGGATCTTGCAATGGGAATGGAGGCTAAAATTCAAAGAAGAACATGGGATCCTGGAATCAAGATTTATTTTAGACAACACCTTGAGGGCAATGTGGTTTTTGAAGGAGTGGGGAGTGTTACGCCCATGGTTAGGATATGTGTCATAGTTTATTATGTTTAGGATAAGTGTTTGAGTCGTATTAGGATAAGTCTTCGTGTTAGGATAAGTCTTCGTATTTGTGTGAGATTATCTCATAACTACTATTTAATGTTTTACAATGAATGAAAGTCATTAAGCTTTGTCAAATAAAAATATATCTTGTCTTCTTCATCTTTAATTCTTAAGGAGCTCGCGCCCGCTTGAAGTGGTGCCCTATCCCAATACAACCCCTAACCGGGTCGTATCACTTTTTTTCAACAATTTTCAAAAAATTGTGAAATTCTCATTCTCAAAATTTTAACTAGGAAATTAGAAATGGTTTGAAAAACCCATTCTACTCTTTTAACTTTTTTAATTCTCTAGGAAATTAGAAATGGAAAAACAGAAAAAAATTTCACCAACTAAACGGCCTCTAAGTTTTGAGTTTTCTGGAGAACTTTTTAGAAAAGAATCTATGTGAGAGTTTAGGTTCTACTTTGTTGGTTAATTACAGTCTGAGTGTTCCCAGATTAGAGTTAAGATAATCAATAAGGTACCGGATATTCACTTGAAATCGTGATATCACTTTCCAATAGAAACTATTCGACCCTATGCCTGGGTTACACAAATATCTCTATGGGATAAGACCAAGTGATGTTCTTGTTTTAGGCACAAATCAAGAACAGAATCGTATTTAAGTGTTTAGGGTTTGTATTATATTGTATATCCATGCAGATGGTACAGGTTTTGACTTTTTTTTTTTTTTTTTTTTTTTTTTTTTTTTTTTTTTTTTTTTACAAGTTTGCTGTCCAAAGTGTTGGGTCAAAGCACCAGTCATAAGTCCTTTTTTTTTTGTCCAAAATGATTCAAGTCCAAACTAATACAAAAGTGCACAACCACAACAAAGTCCAAACTGCAAACACAAACTAACACAACAAGTCCAAACTGCAAACACAAACAAACACCACACAAACACAAACTAACACAACTGCAGGCTTGGATAATGGTTAAATTCGTCATTGCCAAAGTCCTATTTTTTTGTCAAAGCACTAGTCCTAAGTCCTTTTTTTTTTTTTTTTTTTTTTTTTTTTTGTCCAAAATGATTCAAATCCAAACTAACACAAAAGTGCACAACCATAACAAAGTCCAAACTGCAAACACAAACAAACATCACACAAAGACAACACCTTATAGGCTCAGATTTTTTGAAGGCTCGGATGTGAAGGTTGTGAAAGTGATAAAAATATCACTCCGCCATACCATTCGGTTTTAAAAACCATTCGTCATCGCCTCGGCTCAGATTCATTTTTGTAAACCAATCATCATTGCCTAAACCCTACAAAATTTACTAGCCAAATAGTAAGGATTCCCACAAACTGCATGATTCTCACATGCCAAACTTGCATGATTCTCACATGCCAAACTGCAGAACCACCACCACCAACCACAGAACCACAAGTTACTAAAGTTCTCACATGCCAAACTGCAGGATTCTCAACCTCAAGGTACATCACAAGCCAAATAGTAAGGATTCCCACAAACTGCAAGATTCTCAAGGTACATCACAAGCCAAATAGTAAGGATTCCCAGGATTTAATCCTGGACTATAAACATAGGCACCATCACAAGTTACTAACCACAACAAACACAACCATTACAGCAAACATAGGCACCAATTCTGAGCTACACAAGTCTCACAAAAGAAGCAGAGTATAACCATTACAGCAAACACTAAAATCAGCAAACACTATGCCACATAACCACCAACCAAAGAAACAAATAATCATCACAAGGTAACCAATTTTGAGCTACACAAGTCTCACAAAAGAAGCAGAGTATCACAAAAATTGTACCTTCAAGGTACACTATCCCATTTAGGGAGGGTTTGGTTAAATTATAGGGGAGGGTCCGGTCAACATTGGCAACAATATTGTAACAAGGGTTGGGGCAGAGTAGCACAAAAAAGGCAACAACATTGTAACAAGGCTGTCGAAATGTCTAGTTCACCATTTTACACACAAGAGGTACTAATAAGCTTTACGCCTTTTCAATATTACATCAAGATATTACAATGTTGTTGCCTTTTTTGTGCTACTCTGCCCCAACAGAACCAGCACTATTATCACCACAGCTGTCTCACACACAAATCACATAAGAACCAGCACTATAAATCTAGATATGATAAAGGCCAATGTTGACCGGACCCTCCCCTACTTTTTACTCAACTAAGCACCACAGAACCACCACCACAGATGCAGCCACAGAACCACCACCACAGAACCACCACCAAATATTTTTGAAAAACCCCCAAATATTTTTGAAACCCTAATTTTTTAATTAAAATTAATATCTATCACAGAACCAACAAATCACATAAGAACAGACAATTAACCACCACAGAACCACCACCAAATATTTTTGAAAAACCCCCAAATATTTTTGAAACGCTAATTTTTAAATTAAAATCTATCACAGAACCAGCAAATCACCAATTAATAACAGACAATTAACCATCACAGAACCACAGAACCACCCTAAAAAATCTATATCTGATAAATTAACATATATATCTTTCAATTAATACACTTTATATGAAGTAAATCAACACAGATTGAAAAACCCCCAAATATTTTTGAAACCCTAATTTTTTAATTAAAATTAAGATCTATCACAGAACCACCCTAAAAATCTAGATCTGATAAATTAACATATATATCTTTCAATTGATACACTTTATATGAAGTAAATCAACACATATTGAAAAACCCCCAAATATTTTTGAAACCCTAATTTTTTAATTAAAATTAAGATCTATAACAGACAATTAAGCACCACACAACCACCACCACAGAACCCCCCCCCCCCCCCCCACCACCCAAGAGAACCAGCCACCACAAAACCCTAAATTTTAAAAAATTAGGGTTTCTTAAAAAAAAAATCTAGATCTGATAAATTAACATCTATATCTTTCAATTAACACACTTTTTATTAAGTAAATCAACACAGATTGAAAAAACCCCCAAATATTTTGAAACCCTAATTTTTTATTAAGAATTAAGATCTATCAAATAACTTTTATTAAGTAAATCACATAAGAATTAAGATCTATCACAGAATTAAGAGTTAGATTACCACAGAAATACTTGTACGAAACCCTAATTAACCCCCTAATCAAGGAGAAACCCCCAACACAGATCACCAACAACATCACCACACACTCACAAACTTTCTCACAAATCACCAACATAATCACATATTAGTGATTTTAGATCTAAAAACGTTTTTAGATCTAAAACTAGAGAGAGGAAAAAAAGAGAGCAATTAAAGAGAGAGAGAGAGAGAGAGTTTTGAGTGTGTGGTGTATGTGAGACAGAGTAGTGATAATAGTACTGTGGGTGTGAGACAGCTGTCCACCCCACGTACTAGTTTTAATATATATATATATATATATATATATATATATATATATATATATATATATATATATATATATATATATATATATATATATATATATATATATTAATTTGTAAAAGTTGTATAATATGTAAAAAAAAAGTTATTTGTTAAAAAAAAATTATTGTAAAAAAAGTTATTTGTAAAAAAAAATATTGCTTATATAAAAAAAAAAGTATTGTAAAAAGAAAGTATTGTTTATAAAAAAAAGTATTGTAAAAAAAAGTATTGTTTATATAAAAAAAAAGGTATTGTAAAAAAAATGTATTGTTTATAAAAAAAAGTATTGTAAAAAAAATATTGTTTATAAAAAAAGTATTGTTTATAAAAAAAAGTATTGTTTATAAAAAAAAAGTATTGTTTATAAAAAAAAGTATTGTAAAAAAAAGTATTGTTTATAAAAAAAAGTACTGTAAAAAAAAGTATTGTTTATAAAAAAAAGTATTGTAAAAAAAAGTATTGCTTATAAAAAAAAAGTATTGTGAATTCGTAATGTTTTTTCAGGGGTTCGGTTCTCACGAGCAATTAACGGATTGGGTGCAAAACATAGCTCGGGAACTCGGTTTTGTGATTGTTAAAAGAAGAACTAAATCAGAATACGGTATTATAAACGATGATGAGTCATTATCATCCTATGTTAGAGTCGCTGCATGGTGTGCCATATGCAATGCGCTTAAATGATGATGAGTTCGAGTTGGTTAAAGAATTGACAAAGTATACCGTACAACCACGTAAAATACTCTCGACAATACAGGGTCGTAATCCGGATAACGTGTCTAGCGTTAGAACTATATATAACGCACAAAGAACTCATTCAAACGAAGTTCGCCGCAGAAGATTGTAACCATCAGTTGCGATCAATTTTTGGATTGCCGTGCTTTTGTCAAATGATGGGGTATCGAATTCATGGTAAGTATATTAAAGTCAATTTTAATGAATGCTTTCACGGAATGTTTTCACGAAATGGTTTTATATAAGTCACTTTTGATAAATGCAGGTGTGCCCATTCCATTGGAAAGCATTGATATATTTTGGAGAACCCTGTCTGTACCGTGGCCCGTTGTCAGTAATCTTGTGCTTGATGATGATGATGATGATGATGATGATACAAGAGAGTTTGAAAATGATGTGCGACAATTCAAGAGTGTTTTTGGCAAAGTGACGTCGTTTGTCAAGAAGAATATGTTGCACAAATTAAGAGGGATATACCAACCTGAATCTGTGGACACATGTCAACCTGTTGTTCAGGAAAATACCCGTGGACGTCCGAGCGCAAAGGACAAAAAGTCCAAGGCTACTAAAGTTCCGGACTTGAATGAAGTACCAATCGTAGATCACCGAAGAAGTACAAATGCAAGATCTACGAAAGTCCCGAACTTGCCGCAAGAGCCTCCAAGACATAGTTCGTACACGGGTGATAGTCTACGCCACAGATTATATGTTGGAGATACTGTGAGCAATGGTTTTATTGAGGTAATTCCACGGAGTTACCGTCCATACGTAATAAGTATACGTAATGTTGGGGGTGATGGGAATTGCGGGTTTCGGTGCGTTGCTCACATTATTTTTCAAAACGAACATATGTGGGCTGAAGCCAGATATAGGTTATTGCAAGAGTTAGATTACCATAGGAATACTTACATAGATATGTGGGGGGAACAAGACTTTGGCTTTCTTTGGGATACAATAGACTGGTTCAACGGAGGTGCACCTGACGGTCACTGGATGGTGATGCCAATGACGGGTCACTTCAATGATAAACCGACCGATTGTATTTATATCCGAGCGTGGTTGGAACACATGTTTTCCGCTTTTTTCTGGGTCAAACAACACACAAGGAATCGACCCCCTTGTGATTGCTCGTGTGGGGGAGAGATCATGTGCTCACTACATTTTACCGACGCTAGACCCAAATTTTCCACTTCCGCGTAACCACCCACAATGGAGGTTTCACCGAGAGCCAATTGCAGAAGAATGGATAACTTTATATCAACATCGACTATTGCCGTAAATATTATACAGACAAAACATTGTAAATGATTATTGATTTATGTTGTAAATAATTATACCGACAAAAACATTGTAAACAATTATTGATTTATGTTGTGAATAATTTTACAGACAAAACATTGTAAATGATTATTGATTTATGTTATAAATAACTGTTTGTATTATATAGTAATGATTAAATTAGTAAATAACATTATTGATTGATTATGCAAATTCTTTTATCAGGTGGGCCCAAGAAATCCTTTCTGGTGTCGATGTAATAGAGGATTTATTGTAGAACGGAAATCCTGGCAAGATGGTAGTCGTGGGCGACTGTTTTATGCATGTCCTCTTTCAGTGGTAAATAATCATACGTTTGCTTAGTTATGTAAATAATTTGTTTGTTAAAAATACATTTCTTATTATTTTCTTAACATGTAACAGCCAGGTACAAAAGACTATGGGTGTCGATACTTCAAGTGGAAAGATGAATTTGAAGCAGAGCACTTTAATCAAGCTTCTTCTTCAACGCATTGCTCAAACTGCGTTGCTACAAAAAATGAGAACAAGTTGTTGAAGGCAAGAATAAAGGCGCTGAAAATGGAGTTAGAAATGGCAAGGAATCCTGAGGACCACGCTTGTCAGTCAAGTGCTCGGCTCCATGATCTTTTAACCGAAATGAATAATCTTCATATGTCGTAGATATTGTTGTTTTTAAATAATATGTTAACGTTGACGTTTAATTTTATAATAATAGTTGTTGTTTTTAAATAATTTAAGTTTAGGTGTAAACACTGATCTTGTAGTAGTTTATAAATGCAAATGAGTCAACGTCATCTTTTTTTATAACGTCATATTTTTTTATAATGTAATTTAGGCAATTATTAATTAAGTATACACAAGACAAAAACATTACAAACATTAGTTTATAAATGCAAATGAGTCAATGTCATCTTTTTTTATAACGTAATATAGGCAATTATTAACATTACAAAAAAATATACACAACAAATAATATTACAATATAACACCTAAACATTACAAACTTAAA
Organism: Artemisia argyi; assembly: GCA_030686995.1. Lineage (NCBI taxonomy): Eukaryota > Viridiplantae > Streptophyta > Magnoliopsida > Asterales > Asteraceae > Artemisia > Artemisia argyi. The sequence goes on along the minus strand of CM060677.1, from coordinate 156,617,579 downwards.
TAAATAAATAAATAAATAAAAACACTACTATTACACTACAAGACAAAAAAAAAATTGTACCTTCAAGGTACACCCTCCCCATTTAGGGAGGGTTTGGTTAAATAATAGAGGAGGGTCCGGTCAACATGGGCCATGTTTAACGGGAGTGGGTTTTCTGATACGTTAAAGGTTTATTGAGATTAGTGCAACATTATGTAGTTTTGAAATAATCCATATCAGTAGATACTTAGTTATGGTTAAGAAATATTATCTTAAGGGCAGTGGCAGTGGAGCGGCATGGGGTTTCGGTATGGTCCAAACCGAGTGGCAACACCATCGCAAGGTTCTCGGCATGGACGAATCATCATGGTTCTCGGTATGTAACACTGAAGAATCATGGAAGAAGGCATTAAAAATTCGAACGTTGGGGGCATTTAATATTCGACCGTTTGGTGAGGCGTGGTTGAATCATGATTGCCACTAAAAAGTATGGTGAGGTATTGTTGAATCATGGAATGAGGTGGCATAGAATTATTGGTTAGTGATGAATCATGAAGAGATATCGAATCATGACTGTCACCCCTAAAAGAATGTATATGTTGTAAATAAAATTTATCAAATGACAACATTAAATTTATACCAATTGAATATGTTACTTCCTAAAAAGTTTGTCATCCTAATTCCTAAAGAAATAAAGAACTATCTTTTTCACCAAACATATATTTTTTTTAATTCATTTGTTGCGATTTTTTCTGAAAAACTTGCAAGTTTCATTAGCAAGCTGGTAAAACTTGCGATTTATTTTAAAATCCGCAAACAACTCGTAAGACCTTACTAGTGTCATGAGCGTAAGGGTTTTTGTGATAAAAAAAATGAGCTTTATGATGAGGTATGTTTGTAAAGTTGTATTTTTGTCATTTTTCTTTTTGTTTTTATTCACCTAAACTAATGTCTCAGTGGCATCAGTTTAACGGGTCCATAATATAACTCTTTCCCAATGCGAAAGATAACTCATGATTAAAAATACATCACATTTTGTATACAACCAGGAAGCAGCATGTAGCTTTAGATAAGACGTGATTAAATTATGAGCATTATTAATTTAAAAAAGCTAGAAATAAATAGTAGCTAGCTGATAATTGGGACGTCGGCCAGCTATAATAATTTTGACCATAAATAACAAATCGCTTTTTGGCCATCTCCATCAATCACTGCGTAACATTTTTTATGTGTCACCGCCAATCATATACTACCCATCTTGATCTTTTTTCTTTATAGGACAGAGCGGATGGCAACTAGCTAACTTCTTCCTGTCATTCGTACAAATCAAATTGAAGATATTGCATTAGAAAGGGCTACAAAGTCACTTCCAAAGTTCCAAAGGTTGAAACAGAGGCCATCCCAATTCGATACCGGTCTTCTTGCGCTTCTTCGAGTTAATGACTTTTATTATTTATATTTATACTCTTTCATTTATGTAAAACGTTTTCCGTATACTAATAAATCTTGTAAATTATTACAAGATCAATGTGAAACAAAGCGTAGAAAGTACTACGTAAACAACAATTGTTTCGACACATGTGTTAGTATCGTAGTAATAACTGGTTATCACGGGTTTTTAAAAAAATTTTGAATCATATATTTTTATTTATTAAAAAACAAATAATTTAATTTTTGTTTTGTATGATTTATGATGTTTAATTATAGTTTTTTATTATTAAAGATAATTATTTAAAAATTTTAATCCTATTATTAATTGTATCTTATCTATATTTTTTGTATTTATCTTCTACTTGTGTTAATTGTATCTTATCTATATTTTTTGTATTTATCTTCTACTTGTGTTATGGATAAATATAAAATGTTACCTAATAAGAAAATATATTTTTTTAAATACAATTATTAATAAATAAGGTATGATCAATTGATTTTTTGAAATGAAAAATTCTCAATAAGGATTTTGTTTTATTATATAAAAGATTGTCATATATGGTTATTGGTAGAAAAATACAGTGTTGCAAAAAGGTTTTACAAGACCGATTTGTAACACCCCGTAATTTACCGAGTCATTTATTAATGTCAAATACCGAGTAATCAATTTGAGAGCTTAATTAACCCCTTTTTACGAATTAATTTTTTTTTATTATTTATTTAAACATGACATCCACGAGTTATACTCGTCAACAACTATGTGACGTATCTCATTCCTCAATCTGAACAGGCTCACACGCGTACCGACACCGTATTAGTAATGGCTTAATTTCTATAACTATTTTTCGGAGTCAATAACTTTGCCTATATATATATATTTTTTTATAAAAACGTTTCCAGAAATATATTTCTCGCATTTACGAAACCAAGGTGCCACCGTTTACATTTTTATCTCAAACGGAACACGAAGTACACAACGAGGAACCAAAAATTAATCCCTCCCCACTCCAAAATCAGTTTGCCGCCCATTTCAATCCATACCTTATCCAACTTTCACGTGATTACATTAAGGCATGCAAATGAAAATGACTTGTGCACTAAAGTGGGTTCTTACTCAAAATAAGCATACACTCTTTGTACTAACTAGAAAATATGGTCAAAACTTGCCCATTCTTTCTTTTATAACTGTTCGAAGATTCCACCCGTATGGTCACATGCCTTGGTCAGTTTCACATGCATACATAAATTCTGGAACTTGATAGCAACGTTTACTCATTTTGCTCATTCACAAGCTACATTACTCAAAAGCAAAAGTTCAAAACACTCCTTGTCTCTCTTAACTTTGCCGCCACCCCTCTTCTAATTGTGGATAGTTAGACCATTTAGAACCTTGTTCCTTACTACTTTGGTGATTAACCCACTTCCTATGCTCACATGTGATACTCATTCAAACCTCAAGTCACTTTTGAACTCCTTGGAACCAACATCATACGTCAAACACACATACTCATTTTCTTTATTTATTTATTTATTTATTTATTTTTTCAAACATCACGTGTTGGCCTCTAAGTATTGGCATTTGACAAAGACTTTGATTTGTAGCTTCAAATGGTAAGCACACTTTTATCAAACTCACCAAAAGGCAAGTCAAAACCCATCTTCTTTGCTCCTTTATTGCCAGCCGTGAAGACCACAAGCAAACCTTCATTTCATTTGTAAAATTGTCATGCAAAATTTGTTGGCAAAGCGTTCTTGAACTAGCTTGATAAAATATTTTGGAGTTCACTTGGGAAGCTTGCGTTACCAATTTGTTCTTGATCTTTCTTCTCTATTACTCGACAAGCACTAAGACCGACTCACTGTAAGGGCTCAACTCCATCTTTACCCTATGTTTTTGTTTTTCCTAAACTACCACTATGGTACACTTAGTGTTACATGTCAAAAAAATTTGAAAAACTAAACTAATGAGCTTTCCTAAAATATATACACCTTCGACATACAAACATATGCACACGACTTGTGGTGTTTGAGAGAACTTGTGTGGTATTTTTTTTTTAAACTCGCTTAATACACTAGTGCCTATTGGCTTACACTATCGAACCACATATTTTCGAGTCGAGTTCATTGACGTTTTGGATACAAACTAACTAGAAAGTGAACGTAAATGAAACGTAAAACAAACGTTTTGGCTCTCGTGAACTTGCACATATACTCGACTAATATTGCTTATTGTGACATTGCATAGCTTATTCGCGCTTAATCGTTTTCTATAAAACCACCAAGAACTTAACATGAAATGCTTACTGAAATGTTGCAAAAACTATTTTGAAAAACACAAAAGCAAACCATCTACGTAAACACTACACTGTGTAAAATGAAGGAAATATAAAACACAGTTAAGTTATTAGTTAATACTACTATATATTAAGATCTTGCAAAAAGTAAATCAAAGCACTTGTAGCCCATTTGTTGTGATTCTTGCTTCTGAACCCACAGACCCGGGTTCGAACCTTGTAGCTGTCACTATTTTGTTATTATTTTTATAGAGTACGTACTTTACTATAATTTTCGTTGGAGAATCTCGTTATAATAATCAAAGTATATACTTTTAAGCTTTATACCTCATTTTATTAGATTTTATATAACTAACACATATATTTTGTTAATTACGATATAATTGACTTATTTGAAGGTATTTTGTAACGCATGACAAATTTTGGAAAAACTAATATTTACGGAGGTCATGACCAAATTTTGTCAAATTTTTATACTTAGCCTATTTCCACAAACTCGATCAAACTTCGAAACTGAAAAATAAAATGTTATTTATAGAAAATATATTATAGACTTTTCTAACTTGCCATCTACCAATTTCGTAAAATTACTAATGTATCACATATATGTGTACCTACTGTGTCGCGTAAACACTTAAATACCTAACGCACTTCCAAGAGTCAATACTTACAAATAGTTTCTATCATTTTTCAAAACCAATATATTATACACAACTCAAGTCAACATTTAAAAACTTATTTTTGAACTTTAAGCATTGCCACACAAGCAACATCAAACACAACTACTTGAGACACTTCAAATTATTTAAACACTCTTGAGCCATGAGTATATAAAACTGTAAACTGAGAATTGCCATTATAACTTAGGTCGTGTGTCGGTGCCGCTCACTATCACTATTTGACTTTACTCTATTCAGACTGCTATTGCTAAGGTGAGTCATAGCCCCTCTTTTATCTATTTTGAACTCTTTGGGGGAGATACATGCTCGTTTATCTTAAACACTTTACTCGTTTATCTTAAATATTTTACTCGATTTATGAAACACTCTATTTGTTTATTGCAACGTATTAAATGCTACGAATCTGAACACAAGTGTTTCTGTATGCTATCCTGATTGATATTGCCTAAGTTACCGCTGTTGCCAAAAGTCCCTCATCTCATGACCCATTAATCACTTGCGAGTGAACGCGAATATAGTGAATAGATCTATTGGCAGTTGACGCCCCATTTGAAGTTAGCCTGGAATGATAACCGAATGCACTATATTTGAATATCATAGGAATCTGGCAACCTCCTAGTATCTGAGGGCATTATTTTTCCCATAAGATTTTTATATATCTCTTATGGCTGCAGTACAATGTTAAGATTTGCGTGTCATGAGGCTTAGTGCAATATCCTATACTACAATGCTATTGTTTCACTACTACTTGACTTGTGTTCAGATGTTTTGTACCAATACTATGGAAATCAAGCAAACTATGGGCGTATAACAACGTAGCCCACGATTCATGTTGTTGCAATTATCAAACAAATTCGAAACTCTTTCAATCAGCTGTTTTACTTATAAACTCTATGAACTCACCAACCTTTGTGTTGACACTTTTTAGCATGTATTTCAAGTTTCCTGAGGTGATAACTAACTCTTGGAGGCTCTTGGCGAATGGCATGGCATGGTCATAGATGACTCTGATAATCATTTGGGACCGTTTAAATACTCTTATGGGCCTATATTTCCGCACTATTTTTGAAAGATGTAAACAAAGTACTTTTGACAATGAAATTTCTTCTAATCGATTGAGGTAAAAACCATTCTTTATACTTTGTGTTATGATATCAATCGCGTAGCACCCCAGTAACATATGCTTCCGCTGGACCCGATTTTGGGGGTGTTACACGATTAATCGCCGCTTAGACGCTACAGGGCCACAAACCTTCTTGATTTATATATCTGGGTCAAACAAATAGGTCAACTGTGTTCAACACCGATCAATGGTGGTCAAACTTGCCGTAAACCTGCAAATCTTGCCGGAAGTATCCAAAACTCATCGTAAACTTATTTTGATCACTTATAGTAACTATTTAAATCTATTACTAGTTGTCTTTTTAGAAAAATTTTGCCGAAAATACGTAAAACTCGCTGAAAATACGCAAAACTTGTCGGAAGTACTAAAATTTGCCATAAATGCTAATCCGATTAATCATTGATAAATCCTGCCTAGACTGATTAAAAGCTAAAAAGTGATCGATCGCCTCACTACCGATTCACGATTTTTGCAACATTGGAATAATATATATCGTTTGAATGGTTTTTATAACAATTTTCGATCTAGAATGTGAACCCTTACGAGATACTATTATTGAAACGATATAATTCGGAGATACATATTTTATATAATAAAGCAAAACTCATATTGGGAATTTTTCATTTCAAAAAAATGTATTTATACATTATTTAGTAATAATTTATTTAAAAAAAATATTTTCTTATTAGGTAATATTTTATATTTATCCATAACACAAGTATAAGATAAATATAAAAAAATATAGATAAGACACAATTAACAATAGGATTAAAATTTTTAAATAATTATCTTTAATAATAAAAAACTATAATTAAAAATCATAAATCAAACAAAACAAAAATTAAATTATTTGTTTTTTAATAAATACAAATATATGATTCAAAAAAATAAAATAAAAAATAACCCGCGCGTACGCGGGCATTATAACTAGTTATTTTTGAAATAATTTGACTAAAGTAAACAAATATAACCAAACCAATAAAGTCGTTCGTTCCAATACCTAAAGCATATTGGCCATAAACAAAAAATGCAAGTACGTGATGTCAAGGTTTATACGTGTTTGGAAGCTAGAAAATAATATCCAATGCTTAGTTTAATCAATAGCTTTAAGTGTTTGATAATAATCAAGATGTTGACTAGCTCGTTAAAATAGTTGTCAATGGGTGTGAGCCAGCTAATAACGTTTTAAACTCATACAAAATTTTTGAGTGTGTTTTTGTCTTTTTCTTGCGATAGAATTTTCTTACGTCAATTCTTTTGGAGAATATATGACAATGACAATTATAGAATTTAGAGATCTTAACACAAGCCTATATATGTACAAATTAATACGGAGTATAACTTTACGTGAACAAAATTGACAAGTACGCATAAGTAGTAGTACACTGTAACATGTGCCATCTTTCATCAATAAAAAGGCTTAAAACGTTTGTGGGTTGCGCCAAATTTAATGTTAATTATCATTTAACAACACACATAGCACTAAAAAAGATTGAGATCGAAAACAATATCGTAAAACTCCCGATTGATTTAGGTACTGGCAATTCATGTAATGTTGTTCACGGTAGCGGACTGAGTTGACATGCTCATATATCTCAACTCTAATCTGCATGTCTCATTAATTTAATTGTAGAAAAGTTCAAACGACCCTGTACACGCTCATTATGCGGGTTGGTACATGTCAACCGGTTTATGACTTAAACTAGGATGAAAAGCTACTCAATAAAATTATATGGAGTGTCAAAACATTACTTATGTACTTTGGCATAAGTCTAAATCACCGTGAAATGCGAAATTTCGATGCTTGCTAATGGGGTTTTCCTCCTAGGCGAAGCGGAAAAATGAGTGGGGTTTATTCCTCTAATGCGAAAGTTCGAGGAATGTAAACTGCCCGCTTGGATGTCATTGCACGACTCCACTACAACAAAACATCAGTTTAGTCACATTTTTAGCGACGCTTTTAGCGACTTATTTTGGCTCAGCGACACATTTAGTTACGCGACACTAAAAGTCGCTACGAGGAAGTCGCTAAATTTTGTGACATCTAAGACAAGTCGCTACAAATAGAGACAACTATAGCGACTTCCTTTCATAAGTCGCTATTTAAAATAACGTCACATCTCTTTGTGTCCCTAACTAAGTCGCTATTTGTGCCACCTATCGCTATTTGGGTTACTACATGTGTCACAATTGGTCCACCTTGACACTGTTTATGTCACTATCAATGTCACATTTGGTGTAATATGACACTGTTTAAGTCGCTATTTTTGTCTATTTATAGCGACATTTCAGTTTTGAATCGCTATTTATGTCGCTATTTTTAGCAACAACATTATTATACGTTGCCGTCTAAGACGTTGCATTTCGGTAACGTTCACTAAACCATAATTACAATAATACATATGAAGATCCAAGATATTAGCATATATATATAAAAAATGTCGATACATGAGGTTTTGCTAAGCATTCCATTCCAACATAAAATCTCAACTAATGTGACTAAGAACTCCATCAACAAATTTTGAACTAGTTATCATCTAGTTACAACTTATTCAAGTACTAAAAAAAAACAACGCTATCAAACCTTCTTACCACCAATTGCTTTCAGAATTTGATGAGTGGCTTTTGACACTTCTTGAGAGACGACCTTCCCGACTTCTTGAGCAACCACTTTAGTAACCTCCTCATAGACAATCTTTTTTAGGTTCTGCTCGTACGATGCTTGGGCTTCCAGAACCTGAGCTAGCTTCCTGGACTGATCTTCCTGTGCATTCCTTAAGGTGTCAAACTCATCTCTCATTAATCCCTGCTCCAATTCTTGGTGGTTCAACCTGTCTTCAAAACGATCAAGGTCCTCATGTGAATTATTGACCGAAGGCTCATCATCAGTATCACGTTGAAACAAATACTTATCAACCCCTGATCCAGATCCATAATAACTTCCATTCTTGGAGCCAACATGACCAATCCATCTTTTGTGTGTATTAGAAATATTTCCAGATGTAATGTCAAGAGAGTCATCTTCACCATGGTTTTCTATATATTGCTCCTGTATTAAAGACAATCGTTTAGAAATGAGTCTAATGTGGTACTTATAAAGAATCAGACTGTATATAGTATCTGATGTAGAAACTTCAAACAGTTGCAGGTTGTCAAAAAGTCAAAGAGCTGATATTATACAAACTTCAAACAGCAAAGACGTATACAGTTAATTGTCTAATTCTAACTATTGATACAAGAAAAGTATGCATAATACATAGAGCAGATGTCAACTATCTACCGTTTACCCGGTTTGGGTTTTTGTGGAGGTGGACTCAAACCCCGTTGGCCAAAAGGTCAGAAACCATGGCTACCCAAAATAAAACCCATTAAAGATATCTCTGATATGCAACGAATTTTTATGATAAACCAAATGTATATCTATGTCACGGAACATACTTTGGATAAGAACCAAAAAAGGATAAACGTCACAGAGAAAGTGTGAAAAAGATTCATTTTACTGGCAACGTGCTAAAAAAGTTCACTAAGCCTATTCAATTGCAGAAGCCTGACAGGCATGTGAATACAACAATATCACACAAGTTTTTAGCTACTAGTACTAGCAACAGAACAAAAATTGATTGCTATGGAAAAGGCTAAGAAACCAATGTATCTTGCAACAATGGCCATTAGAAAGGTATTATAAAGTATAAAGTGTAGCAATATAATTTATCTGTAAGCATGTGCCAATCACACAATGGCCCTTTTTATTTAATGCCAAAACACTGCTATTAGCCAGTCTACTACACCAGGAGCCTTTAATGTCTCTAAAATGTTCTTAATCTATAGATGAAGTCATCAGATACCAATTAACAAGTCTAAGGATATGAAGACAACTTCAATTGGGGTAATGTTATTAAAGACTTTCTAAGGATATTAAGACAAGTTCAATTGGGGTACTGTCAAATCACAGGATCAATCATACATACCAGTGACTATAAAACCCCAAAAATTTCCATGACACCTATATATTGGCATATACAGATGGAAAAAAGAAAAACTAAAACGCACTAGTCGCTGTCCCTAAAGATGATAATTCCGTTACATTTCATATCACGTATACTTTAATTGAACTTTGCAATACAATGATGATTCTTCCTTTTGACATACTCACGTTCATAAGTTACACATGTTCCTTTATCACATAAACGGAACACATTTAACCAAAAGTGTTCCAAAAACTACATAAATCAGTAAATCACTAGCTATTAAATTTGTATCAGGTTCAACGGCATCCTATATTTCTAAAGGCTTATACATTTCCATCTTCTGTTTTAGTCATTGTACTTTTTTGGTAAACCTGGGTCATTGTCTACTAATTCTTAAAAACAACGTATTTCCTAAACGAAAAATAATCCGAATACAAAACTCAGCATTTAAAAAATTTGTTGATAGTGGTGGCTACTACTAGTTGATAGCAGGGCCGGAATGGGCATGTCCATAAAAGAAGGCATTGTTGCACAATAGCGTACCTAGCGCTGCTAAATGCTATCTTACATGAGGCTATGATTCAGTGATTTAAGTGATGGTCTTCATACCATGTTAATAATCAAGGAATAGGCTATGATTCAGCGTACCTAGCGCTGCTAAATGCTATCTTACATGAGGCTATCTTACAAAACAGAGTCACACAATTCCATCATCACCTCGTCTATCTCTATAAGTAAACTGTTCCTACAAGTTTATAACAGAGCTTTTGAGTAACCTACATACTGGTTTACAAAAAAAAAAATGATTATAATTCTATAATTTTATGTTAGTTGCAATTCGTTGATAGTAGCAGCATGATGAATAATACCATACTGAATTACTGTATGATGTTTGGAGATTATTCAGATCACGTTAAAACCTTCAAAAGTAAAACGACTAGAACCATATTAACTTACCCAAGTTTCCCTTGCTTCATTGTTTACAAACATTTTGTTCTTCCCCTTATGGGTTCGTTTGAAGATTTCAGCAGCAGTTGGTTCTCGTTTTAACTCCTCTGCCTACACAAGATAGAACATAAAACTTTTATTTACATGTACAACAATGAACAGATAAATAAACAAATGATATACTAGATTGTTATACCAGTTGCATGCCGTGATCCACATTTGAGGCTGAACCACCAGTATGTAAACGTTTGTTAGCTTCGCGAACCTTTTTTCCTTTATTCGACTTTGCAATAAATGCTGGGAGTCTTCATCTTCTACAAAGTGTTTGCCACGCATGCTCATGCATAAACTTAGGTTTCTTTGTGGGAGGTTTCTTCCTTGCCTTGGACATAAAGTTTCGAAAACTCCTTGACCCCACAATATTGAACACACTTTTAACATCACCTTCAATTCTTGCATCCCATTTGTACTTGATCTGTATGTTCAAGAAATAATATCATTTTTAAGCATTTCCATAGACTCATGAAAACCACAATTTAATTTCAAAACTGTAATATTTCAAAATTCATGAAGGATACAACACTGCTGTGATTTTTCTGGTGGGTTTGCAATCATAAAAAGCTGAGAATATTCATGAAGGATACAAGCAACAAACAACCTGACCAGGCAACTATCAAGCAAAAAATAAGCAGTCTAATAACCTCAATAGTGCAAAACAAGTTCAGATATAGAAAATATGGACTACAAGCTACACAGAAAACCAAATTTCAAGCAATAAACTCAAGAGAGCAGCTAGTACAGAGCTTGTGAACTTAGGAAATTAGGCAGTTTTCACCTGTGCATGGCATATTTTGATAAAACAAGTCCAACAAAGCTTATGGTAATTATGCAACTGTTCAACCTAAATCTCAAATTACTAGTTGATGAGTTTAACAGCGACACTGGTCTTCAAGATGCAAAATTCACCTATTTGAATCTATATGATTTAAGCATTGAAGTCATTAAACAACCTTCAGCTTTTGGTAATAATCATCATATACTCATTATCCAATCTATTTCAAACCTCGTTTCATTATGAAAAAGTTGCAAACCCAATAGTGCAAAACAAGTTCAGATATAGAAAATATGGACTACAAGCTACACAGAAAACCAAATTTCAAGCAATAAACTCAAGAGAGCAGCTAGTACAGAGCTTGTGAACTTAGGTAATTAGGCAGTTTTCACCTGTGCATGGCATATTTTGATAAAACAGGTCCAACAAAGCTTATGAAAAACGTTTGAACTAAAACTTTTCAAGTCAACCAACTCAACCTATACCACAAAGAACCCGTTTTCACCCATTACCCAATCTGTTTGACTTGCCCAATTTCCCACTTCTACGTGTCACATAGAGACCAGTTCCAAAAAAGACTGTCATCTTACATTGGACTTTTATAATAACTAGGACAAAAGATAAACAATAAGTGTTGTCAGTACCTTGAATGCGTCGTACCAGATGTTCCTTTCAGCTCGCGGAACACTTAACCATGTGTCCCAACAACCTGTGAACCGTGCTTTCCAAATTTTGGTTATGCTCCTGGTCACGCTATGGGAGGGAATAAAACTACAAAGAAAGAAAGATTAACTGGAAGTTATATGCATGGATGTATACACGTATATATATATATATATATATATATATATAAATATATATATATATATATATATATATATATATATATATATATATATATATATATATATATATATATATATATATATATATATATATATATATGGACTGAACTTATATTTGAAACTTACGCTTTTCCTCGAACTCGTAGGTTTACACGTCTATCTTCCAAAGCAGGTTGCTCATCATTATCTCCCATATTAGTGTCATGTTCCTCATCAGCAGCCATTTAGATGCACCAAGAAAAGCTAAAATTTTTTGTTAGTGTTAATTTACACATGCGACTTTTAAAGTGATGGCAATAAAACTGGAACAACAGTATTTAACAGTAAATTGACATGTTATAAACATTAAAATGTCACTTTGAAAAAAACAACATAAGGTAATTTTCAAAAATCCTCATCATCCATGTCACTAAAGCCATCATCTGTTTCACTATCCTCATTATTCCTTTCCTCGTCGTCTTCAACCACATCTTCCTCTTCGCTTGGTTCATCTTCCAATTGGTGTACTTTAGAATGGGTCAACTCTTGTACTTCCACCTCTTCCATATCACCCCCTGATCATGTAATAGTTCAACTTCATCCTGCTCGGTCACGATGAAAGGTACTGAACTACTATCTTTCTGATAAGCTAAGTCTATTGACTGAGGCGGAGCAACAATGGTACTTCTTGCTTTGGTTTGACACACTGCCCACCAATCAACCCTATCTCTTCGTAGACTAGGGTATCGGATATAGTACACTTGTTTTGCCTGATGTGCCATAATAAATGGGTCATAACTCAGTAACTTCTTCCTGTAGTTGATATCTACAAGCCCAAATTCATTATGCACTTTCCAACCCCGATTTTTAACCGGGTCAAACCACTCACACTTGAAAAGAACAACTTTATTCACTTGGGAGAAACATGTGTAATCTAGTTCGATTACATCTATCAAGCGACCATAATAATCTCCTTCTTCACCAACAACACAAGCATCTGTATTTGTACTACTCCGACCAGAACTATGATGCACTGTATGAAAATTGAACCCATTCACATAATACATCTCCCATGTACGTACATCTCGACTTGGACCATTAGCTATATTTTTAATTTTATCATTGACCTGATTTTCTATATTGAGTGCCTGTAAGTTTAGAGAGAGAGAGAGAGAGAGAGAGAGAGAGAGAGAGAGGTTACATATCATAGTAAGGAATTCAGATGAAGAGGCAAAAGGTGAACAGGAAATCAAAATTATATTCTTACATATTTTCTTAGCCACTGTCCAAACCTCTTATGTTTAGCATCCATGAGTTGATCATTCCTTATGTTTGGTAATCTTTCTCTCAACTCTGCTTCAAATATCCTAGTAACGTGTGTGTTATAATATTAGAATTTATATGCTAAATTATTAACTTTAACTAAATGGAATTCTAAAAGATGAACTTACTTGAAAAATGGTTGGATTTCCTCACAATTTTGAAGTACATAAAGGACCGCGACATCATACTCTTCATCCTTTAAGTAACGACGTTTGCAATTTCCCGAAGGCCTTCCCGGGTGCTTAAAGATTGATAAGCTATTCCGTATATCATTTACGTTGCCCCCATCATCATTTCGACCAACTCTCTTTGAGTTGGTTTGAACATGTGGCTCAAAATAGTGCGAGCAGAAATTTGAGATCTCTTCCATAATGTAAGCTTCAACAATTGAACTCTCGACGCGAGCCTTGTTTTTCACTTTCTTCTTTAGGTGATACAAATATCTTTCAAATGGATACATCCATCGGTATTGTACAGGACCACCGACTCTTGCTTCATACGACAAGTGAACTAGCAAATGCTCCATGTGGTCAAAAAATCCCGGGGGGAGTATCTTCTCGAACCACACATCATTGAATCACAATTCAGAACTACCTAAACTAGACAACCTACTTTCATATCAAATCATATTAGATTAACTAAAATAACAACCTCCTACGTCTCTAGCATATACACATCTTCGATACATCAAATCAAAAATTGAACTGTATATGCATCAAATCATAACATATTTAACAGCATATAAACCTGTTTCTGAGCTGAATAAACACTGAACTTGTCCTCTCAACTATGATCTCGGTTCAATTACAACTCATAAGTCATAACTAAGTAACACATCTCAAACAAATCATAAAATATACCATACCTTTAATTACTGACTACACTTCATAATAAACAATACGCAGAATCGCCTAGCTTTAAAGCAAATTAAGTCTTCTATTGATCGAATCACATTTCAATACAGCATCCACTACACCATTCAAAAAAGCCTAGCGTATACATCAGATTATAACAGATAAACTAAATTAACAGAACATAGTCCTGTTATCAAGCTAAATAAAAACCAAACTCGTCCTCTAGATTCAAATATAAACCTCTTTACGATCTACCATTCCTCTAATTATCAACTAAATTTCATAATAAACAATAATCAACTACATGTAACTAGCAGATACATCCCAAACAATAATATACCAAACCTCTAATTATCAACTACATTTCATAATAAACAATACGCTGAAACGATCAAATCACAATTCAATACATACAGAAACTAATTACTTACATATCAAATTAAAGCGAATTAACCTCCTAACTTTAGCATTATTACTTCTTTTATACATCATATCACAACTCAAAGCAAAATTAACATCACATAACCTAATCTAGAACACATCACATCATAACAGAATATGACAAAACCTCTTATCAATCTAAATAAACACCGATCTCAGTTCAATCACAGCTTATATATAACACATGCATCTCAAACAATTAAACCGCATAATAATCTAAGTTTTAAGCACATTTCTGTACACTAAAATCACAATTCAATCACACAGCTGAAAATAACCTAAACTACACAAATCAAAACCTCTATTTCGATAAGCAAATAACTCGTCCTAACTTTTGCATTATTACTCGACTATTCAAAATAAGCTAAACTACGCCTTGGATATCTTCAATCAGAATCTCGAATACATATTGTTTGATTAAAATAGATGAAGTATGTATACCTGAGAACGTGAGCTGAATTATGTAACACCGGAAACAATGGCGGACGGAAGTAACACAGAAATTAATGGCGGACGGAGGTAACACCGAAATTAATGGCGGACGGAGGTAACACCGGTGTCAAATGGCGGACGGAATTCAGACATGATACTGTATAAAACAGTGATGTATTTGGGGGAAATGAGTATAAGTGTGATTCAGATCTTTTGTAGATCTATGGATCTATGAATTAGACTAAGGCTAGCCCATTAACTTATTTAATATATATGGATCAATTGTATAGGCCCATTAAGTTAATACAAAAGTAAACATATGTCAATGGAGCTACATAAAATTACTTTTTATCTAAATTTACATTTGCTGTAAAGTTAGAGAGTTATAAGCTATTTAGAACTTGTAAATTAGCCACTAAGTTAGCCACTTTGTTGGACGTCACAAATATAGCAACTTTGATAGTAACTTAATTTAGAGTGGTCGCAAAATTTGCGACATCCATGATGTCATATTTTTAGGTGTCGCTCTATTAGAGACGTAGTTAGCAACTTGTTTCAAGATGTCGCAATTGTAGCGACATTGCTAGCGGCGTGCTTTTAAGACATCGCATATTAGCGACATGTCTAGCGTCTTATTTTGAGACACTAACTTATTTGCGACTCAAGTAGTAACGTTGGCGACATGTACGTCACTATACTTGTTGCTATTAATGACACAATTTTGCAACATTATTTCTCATGTCACTAATAATGACGCTAAAAGGCCTTTTTCCAGTAGTGCTCGAATTACTAACTACTAGCTAGCCGTTCTAAACTATCGTAATGCGCAAAAGGCTCAAACCAAACTATCGACCCGACCACGACCAAGAACTTGTAAATTATTTTGTTAAACTTATTATTATGTGAGTGCATGTACACATTCACGCGTCCATGCGTGTGCCTTGAACACACACACGCAAATATGTAAACAAATCATAATGTCAACCTTGCAATAAATCATTTTACTAATCATATAGTAGCTCGAAGTACGCGTTTGACATTGAACTTATTTTATGTTATGTTTCATCCTCAAACAACATTAGTAGTTTATCTTAATATCTTATCTTCACACACATAAAAATATAATAATTAGTATTACTTTATTAACCAGTAATTGAATATCTAATTTGAACGTTAACAAATGGAACAACTTGCATATACCAGTCAATTTCAAACTAAAATATTTATAAGAACTATTCCTTTAGATCCATAGAAGACTCTCTCAAAAATATGAAAAAGGTTACTTTTGTATTTATAATTCCCTTGATAAAGAAGTTATACTTTTTATAACATTGTCAATGTATAAATTTGTAACCAACAAACGCAAATTCAACTATATGCATCCTCAATTTGTGGATTGAGATTGACCTTTTCTATGCTGGTATTTTACTTTTACTAATCCTATGGTGGTATTCCTTAGGTGTGGCTAGTGGGTCAGTAAGAACCCAAACGGCCGACAGGGAATCCTGGTGGTTCAGTGAGAAGGTGTAAACCAAAGTTGCGGTGAAACAAACTAGCTTTAGAGAGCTTCTTTTGTGCAGCGAGGGCCATCAAGCGGATAGGGTCTTTGCAGAAGAAAGGAATAAACTAGATAAAAGAGAAGCGAAGAAGGTAGTAGCACAGGCGAAGGACAACGTGTATAAAGATTTATATAAGAAATTGTTGGATTCCAAAAAGGGGCAAACAACATCTACAGAATTGTTAAAGCCTGAGAGAGAAGAAGAATGGATTTAGGAAACGTAAAATATATCAAGGATGAAGGAGGGCGAAGTACGAAGAAAAAATTTGGAAAAGATGAGGAGAGTATTTCTCCATTCTTTTCAACGAGAGGAGTCCCAAAGGAAGTGGGGAAGGAAAGAACCTAGCCATCATGTGCAATTTGATTGCTACTACTCGAGGATCAGCCAAGGAGAAGTGAAGGTTGCACTACACAAGATGGGAAGAAACAAAGCAGGAGGTCCGGACCAAATACCCATAAAAGCTTGGAGGTGCCTATGAGATAAGGGGGTAAAGTGGTTAACTTGCCTCTTCAACAAGATCTTCTCAAGCACAAAGATGCCTGATGAATGAAGACTCTGTTATGACCAAGAAACACCTTCAGGAGGTCGGGGATGCTCGAAATAAAGAGTAAACATGGTATATTATTGCTTCAAGAAAGGGGAAGGTGTGTGTGTTTTCTAGAGAGAGAAAGAAGGAAACCACACACACCTTGAAATACAATGAGACATCCAACCTTCCTAGTTGAGACTAGGAGGGGTATTTATACTAGAATACAAGCCTAACTTAGCACTATTGTCTAAACTAGTCCTTGTACATAGAAGGAGATGCTATTCCCGAATATAACATTACTTTTAAGGCTAACAATCTCTCCCCAAAGTGATGTTATATGGGAATAGCTTACAACGTTCCCTACAAGTAAAATTGAATACAAAACATAAGCGCAGCAGCTCTGAGAGTGGTCTTCAAACTTCATTCCTTCATTCAGCTTCCTGAATCTTCTCAGCTGCCATCTTTTTACTTGCAGAAGAACAATGTGAGCAAATCTAATTAGGGATTAAATCTGGCTTGACACTCTCCCCTAATTAGTGCTCTCCCCCAAACTGAAAACCTTTCTGATGAATGCCCTGAAACTGAAGAAGTCTTTTGATACTTAAATGCAAACCGTCTTTAGTCTTCAAACACGCAGCGGAAAATGTAGAACAGACTGTAGACTCGACCTTCTTCAAGATTGTCCATTCGGGGGAACTGAATATCAACATCTTCATCTCACCAAATGCATTCCAGTTATCTTGCGTAAAGCAAATCAGTCCATAACGTACACATGAAATGATAACACCAAAGTAACAAGTTGAAACACCGATCATCTTGAATTTGTTGCCCGAAATTGGTGAAGGTGGATAAGGTAGAAGTACGTAGAAAAAGTTGAGAGGATAAGGATATAGAATCAACCAATCTCCGACACAAATCATTTCATAAATCATTAAGCCCGATCACGTGAACTTGTTGTGCATCCTCGATGTACACATTTCTCTCCCCTGATGATTGCGATCTCATCGGAATCAGCATAACATTGTGTACATGAAGTATTAACGGAAAGCACTTTATCATAAATCACATAAGCCCGTGAGAAGATGTCGATAAACCCAATCTACTAACAATACCATTTGAAATTGTCTTACTCTTTATCAACCTCTGAATGAACAACGGCTCTCTGTAGTAACCCCATATGAAGATAACCCGATATGAAGAACTTGAGAATGAAGTAAAATCCCCCAGACTTGTGACTTAAGCTTGTACTATCCTGCGACTAAGAACGGTGTACCATATACCCCTAAATAAGTGTAATAAGCACAATCCATCTTGATATATCCTCAACTACGTGAGACACTGAGTACTACAACGTAACTCCTTAAAGTGATAGCTATTTTGTGAGTATAGAGAGAAAGAATCACAAAAGTAACTAGATATCTAAGTCTTCGTCACCAATAATATATGCCCAAACAAGTCATCTTCACAGAAGTGAAGAAAGAAAGAAGATGAAATAAGTACACGCGCCCGTAAAACGTTACTTCAAACCCGAATAAATGATAACGAATTATCCCCATATTCACAAATATCCGATACTAGCCGTTATTATTTGATTGTGATTCTTGATCAGGATCGTTTAAGCAAAACGTGGTGTGTTTTTTATGAAGCTTGAAATTCTATTTCGGGTGATTCGTAGTGATTTCGGATTTTCCCTCCAAAAATAGATTTGGAAAATTTTCTCGCCCATAATTTGGAAATCACTAAGAAATACAATACAAAGGTTACCTGAAAAATTTGAGTATTAAAAATTTTTACGCCAAATTTTGTCGAAAATATTTGAATTTTGGCCAAAAAATTTGAATTTCGGGCCAAAATTTTCAACGTTATACCAAACTTTGAATCTCGCGTAAAAATTGAACGTTTAGTCTCCTCTCAAAAATAAATTTTACTCAAATTGAATTTTTTTTTACTAACTCGATAAACCCTTCAAACTCAGTAACCTTTCAAACTCGGTATCCTGAATATCTAACTTGATAACCTTGCAAACTCGATAACCATTCAAACTCGGTAAGGTTGTCAAACTCGGTAATGCCTCTAACTCGATAACCATTTCAAACTCGGTAAGATCTTTTGTAACTCGATAACCTCAGAAAAATATGGCAGAGTTTCATTTAGGTAAGCTCAAATGATATCCTTACTCGATAAACGATAAGGTATGTTAGCTAAGTCGCTAACTGGCTAACTCGCCAAGCAAGAACACTTAACTCGATAAGTTGAAGCTAACTCGCCAAAAAAAAATCAACCCTAACTCGCCAGAAATGCCTAACTCGCTGAAAGATTGTTCTAACTCGATAGAAACCGATGAGTGTGTAAATACTCATCATTTTATACCATTCTGAACTGCCAAAACATCTCAAAACACTCAATAATGAATCAAAATAGTGAAAATATCCCAGGAAAGTGTTTTACATGTTTCAAATGCAAAAATATCAAAAACAGATGAAAAACGCACAAAGTTTGCATAATTGGCAGTTTCAGTCCCCCAACTTTCAAAAGTTGTCAAATCTAGTCCCTAGTTGTTCTAAAAACTTGAAAAAGTCACCAAAGGTCCTTATAAATCAAAAAGTTACACAAATAGTCCTTTGGTGCAAAAGTTTCACAAAATGTCAAGTTTAGTCCCTGAACTTTGAAAATTGTCAAAAATGGTCCCTAGGATATGAAAAACTTTGAGAAAAACAAATTTTGTCCTTGCACTAACCTTTTATGACAGGATTGGTCCTTGGTGAAAATTACATAAATAGTCCCTGAAGTTTGAAAGTTTGACGGTTTCAGTCCCTGGTGTAAATAAATTGGAAAAATCATCAAAGGACCTTATACTATTCATGGATTGGCAAAATACACCCTTGGGAACACTTTGAAAAAATGCCAAAACTCACCCCTCAACTTTCGTAAAATTACAAAAAAGGTCCTTGTGTAATCCATTAACCAAACCGGATCCATACACTAATAATACTACTGCATAAACCCAAGTCCAATCCAAAAACCCCCTAAGACCGCCCAATACCTGTTCTTGGGCCCAAAGCTAAACCAGCCCACCCAACACACCCTTAATATTATTAGTCGGGTCAACCTTTTGACCCCCTCGGTCAAACAGTCAAATAACCATCACCTCCCACCTTTCCCTCTCCATAAGCAACCTCCCCCACATCCACCACTTGACTACCTCCCATTTCCACCAATCACAAACCAGAACCCCCCACAATTAATGCTACCACCCCCTACACCTACCTAAGCCACCCACAATAAATGCTACCCCCTCCCCTGCACGCAATCAGAAACCAATTTGCAAAAAGAGCTTTCCCGCCAAAACACGTGGAGGCTTGAGAGTGGACCAAAGAAGCCAGAGAGAGGTGGGAAATGATGAGGAGGATGCTGGGAACCCTAATATGTGGCTATAAAAGGAGAAAGATGCAAGATGAAAGACTTGTCTAGTTTTTTAGTGTATTAGTAGTCGTATAAGTTTATTTATCAATTGTAGTTTAGCAAGAAGCTTTTAAGCATTTGTCTAAGTCAATTCAGTGTATCTTTAATCTTTTCAAATCAATATAATTAAGTTTCCTTAATCCTTGTGTTTATGTATTTCTTCCTTTTATATCAAAATTTTCATTATCAATCTGTTAGTGTGTATGGTGGTATCATGGACTGAGTTAGCTTCATTTAAGTTCCAATAAGCTTTTTAAAGCTTTTAGAGACTCTTAAATCCAGTTATCCTTAGAAAAACTAAAAAACTAAAAAAGTCAATATAAGTCAACTGTTGTGTTTGTTTTGAGTTTTCAGGTACTGAGAAGGATTGGTGACCAAGATTGGAGCTAAAGTTGGCCTATCTAAAGATAGGCTTCATTAGGAAAACCTCTTGTTCATGCTAGAGGTGTTTAGTAAGCTTTTGCTCATTTACATTTTTATCTTGAAAGCTTAGTTTCTAATTCCTTGCTTGTATATGAGATTCTGTGTTTGCATTGTGTTATTTTGATTGTTATTTGAGTAGTTTTTAGCTTTATAATCATTACTTGTTTGTTAGAATAGTTAGCTACTTATAACTTAGTATTTAATTGTTAAATTAGCTTAAGGGTTAAACTTGTATGATTGTAAGTGGTAATCTGTTTTCTAAGTACTTAAACCAGTTCACCTAAGTCATAATTAGTAATTGGGATCAAGTTTAAACATCCTGGTAATCATCTGCCTTGAAAAACTCAAAACAGTTCACATCAAGGGGTGTTTGGATTTGCTAAAGTGGTGGTGTTGTTGTTGATCTCAGAAGGGAACCATAGCTCAAACAACTTGCCTTAGGTTTCATTGGGTAGTTTAGACTTTAAAATCAAGCTTTATTTCACAAAAAAGTCAAAGTCTTACAAATTTACCCTTCACAGTTAACTGTGAAGGTTTTGGGTGTCTAAATCCATCTCATTAGTTACATAAGTTGTTAGTATAGAGTAAACCAGTTTAAATATAGCTTATAACTTAGTTTTTAATAAGTAAAAGCCATTATAAATCCAAATAAGTCAAATCTTGTGTGTTGTTCTTAAAGTCAAAACTGCACTTTTCAGATTTTTGCTAAAATTACAAGAATTTTTGTGAATTATGTGTTTGGATTGAGGGACTGAAATTCATTGTAGTTAAACTTTACCACCTGAACTTCATTTTCCCAAGGTTTCCTTAATTTTGTGAATTTTCCTTTTGGACTAAAACACCCTTGGAAGTGGACTGCAGGGCAAGCCATTGCCCTGTGCACTTAGACCATTCTCACTCAGCCCACTTTGGTGGTTGTTGTAGCCCAACCCAGTAGGCCCCAGAGGTCCATATTGGTTTTTACCAACCCCCTCCTACCAGGGAGTGAGTATTGACTCTTGGTTTGACCTAGGATCTAGTGGACCCCACCTGGAATCCACTCCAAAGTCTGTCCCTAGTGTGTGTTGTAGTTCAGTTTGCTCAAAGTGCTTATTTGCTCTCATACTGCTTATTTATGATAATTGCTAGTTGTTTCTGGCTTATTTGAGTCAGTTGAGCTTGTTTGTACCCATTTTCACCATTGTGGACCCCACCTACACCCATTTGAGCTTATTTGTCCACACAGTCAACATAAGTCAACTGATAAGACAAAGGGGGTGCTACTGCTTATTTATAAGCTATTTACAAAAGTGTTTTCACAAAAGATTTCTATTTTTAGTAGTAAAGTTAGTTTGTAAAAGAAAATCCAAGAAAAACCAAGTTTAAATTAAGTGATAGTTTCTATTTAATTCTATTTAATTTTAATTTTCATTTTTAGATTTTTATTAAGTACTTAGTATTTTTGTATTTTTATTAATTACCTTATATAGTAAAGTATTTTTAGTAAATTTTTCAGATTTTTATTCTGCCATTTAGTATTTATTAGATTTAATTTTAGTTTTCTTAATTATTAATTAATATTAAGTATTAAATAGCATATTTAGTTTTTATTAAGAAAAACCTATATTTTATATTTTTCCTAGCTTTAATATAGTATAATAGACTTTTATAAAATATATTTTGAATTTCTACTGTTCATTTTCCATTTTTCTTATTTTAATTATTTAAATTAGACTTAAGTTAATTAAAAGGTAATTAATTAGTGGAATAGTCGTAAATATAATTTTTAGAGGTTTTTATAATTTTTTAGGATTCCTGTGATGGTTAAGTAATTTTATAAATTTTCTCATAATTTTCTAAGTTAGTTTAGTATTAATAGTAATTTAAATTAGTTTAATTAAGTTAAATAGTTTTTAATTAATAAAAAAACTCACAAAAAGACAAAAATATTTATTTTTATTTTTTATACTTTCTTCAAGTTCTAATTAAGGTTTAGAAAATATTTTTGCTAATTTTTAGGTTAATTTATATCATTTGTCATTTTTAGTTAATTTAAATTAGGTTTTAATTTAGATTTTAAATAGTTTTATTAATTAAATAATATTTAAATAATATTTTAATCATTTTCATAATTTCATTTTCATTTTCAATTTTATTTTAATTTTAAGTTTCCAAAGTTTCAAAAGCACCCCCTATAGTTTGTTAAATACCAAATCTCACTTTCTGTCTGTTACGTGATCCTGATTGTGAATACGTGCATATATCTGAGTATCTGATTTTTGTGAATATTATATCTGTGTACCAATACCAAAATAACAGTAGCAAAATCAATTCCATATCATCTGGGCTACTGTACTCAGTCCCACTCACTCATAAACGATTTCAAACGACACCATTTCAATCTCGCTGGGACATAACGACCCGGGGACACGCTATACTATCACCGGAGAATTGGAACGAGGCTGTCTTTGACTTATTGACCTTGGTCAATAATATCTGACTGTTTCGGGACCAATCAAAATTTGGCGCCGCTGCCGGGGAGGTTGTTGCGTGTTTTACAAAATCGTTTTAAGTTTAGTGGTTTTCAAAACCCTCCCTGAACAAATTTCACACAAATTTGTAAAAAGTTTTTGTAAAAATATAATCATATCAGAAAAGTTCATTAACACTTTTCCTGAAGTGTTAACAACACCAAAAAAAAAATTAAAAACAACAAAACAAACTGTGAAGTTAAATTACTTCGTTTTCTTTAAGATTACAACCTGAAACAGTTGGTTTAAGGTAAGTTCTGACATTAAATTGCGAACTGAAGAGGAAACCTATTTACTTCCTCCCGCCAGCCTGCGAGTAATCTTAAAAGAACGATTTCGGTTAACGAATCAGTTCCAAAAATATTTTCCAAGTTTTCTGCACACACACCCATAAGCCTAAAGCAGTTTTTCAAATTAATAAATACAAACCCATAATAAGTTCCCAAACTTAAGATTAAAACTTCCCTTTATATCCCTGTGAGTGGTGTACCTTTTTCAAAGAAGCCATTCACTTTTGATTTCTGGTTTAAGTTCACTGTGGTTTTGCCTCGATCTTGTTTTGAAAAATTGTTTTTAGTGCATGCGCACTCGGTCACAAACAAAACGTAAAAATCAGAAAAACGTACCCGAGCTACGTTCTGATACACAAGAACCAAAAACCGAAATGGCCGCTGGGCCACCACCACCACTATTACCACCCCCTGACCCTCCCGTGGGTGTGCTAGCTCCCGATCTCCGAACGATGGAGGAGCTGTGCCAGCCTACCATGCAAGGGCGGGGTGGGCCTATTGCACCACTCACTATTGGGGATACGGACTTTGGCCTCAAGCATCACATGATCCAACAAGTCCAGAATTCGTGTCAATTTCACGGATTACCGGGTGACGATGCTAACAAGCATCTTGACAAATATCTTACGGTCACCCAAAGCATGAAACAGCATGGTGTCACCGATGATGCCCTCCGGCTATACCTCTTCCCCTATTCTCTCACCCATCATGCCACTGCATGGTTTGACCGACTCCCAAAGAATTCTATTCGTACCTTTGATGAAATGGTAACCAAGTTTTTAGCAAAATATTTTCCACCATCTATGGTTACCAAGTTACGAAATGATATCAACAACTTCCGGCAACGTCCCGATGAGTCTTTTTTTGAGGCTTGGGAGCGTTATAAGCTAGCTATTGATCGGTGCCCTAACCACAATATGTTACAAGTTACCATCATAGATACCTTCTATAATGGTCTGACATTGAGGCACCGAGATATTCTCAATGCTGCTGCTGGTGGGACCTTTATGAAAAGGCGTCCCGAGGAGTGCTATGACTTGATTGAGAACATGACTGCCCACCATAACTTTTGGGATTCCTCTGCGGAGAGGGATGCATCATGTAATTCAGTTACTCCTTCATCATCATCTCCTGAAATAATTGCTCTTACCAAAAAAATGGATGATATCTCTACGGCTGTGTTGAGAATGAACCAAACGATGCAACATCAGGTTCAAAATCAACAAGTGAAAGCCGTGGCCCAAAGTTGTGAAACTTGTGGGGGCCCACATCTGTATTCCGAGTGTCCAACTACTGCTGATTTTTCTCAAGAGAACGTTTATGCTGCTAACGGTTCCTACAACACGGGGGGTAATTCTTACCAACCGCAAGGGGACCGTAATCTCCTAAGCTATCGTTCCAACAATTTTCTCGGACCTCCCGGTTTTAACCAAAATCAAAACCGTAACTCGAATCAGAATTTTAACCAAGGTCAAAGCTCAAATTTCCAAAACCCGAACCAAAATCAAGGCCAGTTTAATCAAAACAATTTTCAAAATGGCAATCAAAACCAAGGTTTTCAAGGAAATTTTCAAAGAAACCAGAATCAAGGGAATTACAATCAGGGTAATTTCAATCAGAGAAACAATTTTCAGGGTAACAACAATCAAAATCAAGGGAATTTTCAAAACAACCGTGTTCAAAATCCCCCTGTTCAAAATCAAAACGTTGTTCCACCCTCGTCTTCCTCCGATAAAGTGCTAAAACAATTCATGAAAGCACAAGAGGAAACGAATCGGTTATTGATCGGAAAGATCTCTGAACTTCAAAAGTCTTTAAATGATCGACCATCGGGCTCGGGTACACTACCAAGCAACACGATCGCTAACCCGAGGGGCGATGTCAAAGCGATCACTACCCGAAGCGGGGTATCATACAATGGACCCTCGATTCCTTCTACCTCTTCTTCTCCTCCTATTAAGGTAGTGGAACGTGAGCCTGAGGTTACTACGGACACGGTACTTCCTACTAATAACGGAGGTATCAACAACGTCCACCCTCAAGTTGTCTCGGTCCCGGCTCGTAAGCCGAAAGTTGTATTTGATCCTCCTGTGAGTCCTGATGAAATCCCAAAGAATGATCCTAAGCCTTCAATTCCATATCCTTCACGTATGAATGATCAAAAGAACCGCGAAAGAGCTAATCATCAGATGGAAAAATTTTATCAAATTTTCCAAGAGTTGCATTTCAATATTAGCTTCGCGGACGCTCTTCTTCTCATGCCTAAGTTTGCTTCGACAATCAAAAATCTGATAAGCAACAAAGAAAAACTCTGTGAGATGGCAAAAACTTCTCTTAATGAGCATTGCTCAGCAGTGCTCTTGAAAAAGCTTCCCGAAAATCTTGGAGATCCCGGGAAATTTCTCATTCCATGTATTTTCCCTGGGATGGTTGAATGCTTTGCCTTGGCCGATCTTGGCACAAGCATTAACCTGATGCCTTACTCAGTCTGGAAAAGACTTTCTCTACCTACTCTCACTCCGACCTGCATGACACTCGAGCTTGCAGACCGTACTATATCCCGTCCTCTCGGCATTGCCGAAGATATCTTCGTGAAAGTAGGAAAGTTCCATTTTCTGGCAGATTTTGTGATTGTTGATTTCGATGCTGACCCTAGAGTTCCTCTCATTCTCGGGTGGGGATTCTTAAGAACGGGTCGTGCTTTAATCGATGTATTCGAAGAAGAAATCACTCTACGTGTTGGTGGCGAAGCCATCACATTCAATCTTGATCAGACTTCAAGATACTCCTCCAACTATGACGCTGAAACAGTTAACAAAATTGACATCATCGATGTTGCGTCTGAGGAGTATTCTCAAGAAGTCCTTGGTTTCTTAGCAAGTGTCGGTACTACTCCTTCTACTAATCCTATCATTTCCGACTCTTCCCCTTCCCTCACTCCGTTTGAGGGAAGTGACTTCCTTCTGGAAGAGGTCGAGGTTTTTCTTGCTCAAGATAGCTCAATCCCAAGTGGGGTTGATGAAAACTATCTTGACCCGGAGGGGGACATTCTTCTCCTTGAAAGATTGTTAAATGACGATCCTTCACCCTCTCTGTCTCCACAAATACTTCATAAAGCGGAAGTCAAAAATGTTGAAATAACTGAATACTTTCCCGAGGTTGAGCTCAAGGACTTGCCTCCTCATCTAGAATATGCATTTCTGGAGGGTGATAATAAATTACCCGTCATTATTGCTAAAGACTTGAAAGATGAGGAAAAGGCTGCACTCCTAAAGGTTCTTAAGTCAAACAAGCAAGCAATTGCTTGGAAACTCTCTGACATTAAGGGCATAAGCCCGAACTTTTGTACTCATAAAATATTAATGGAGGATGACTTTAAGCCAGCAGTGCAACATCAGAGAAGGGTAAATCCCAAAATCCACGAAGTTATCAAACAAGAAGTTCTTAAACTTCTTGATGCGGGATTGATTTACCCTATATCTGACAGTCCTTGGGTTAGCCCAATTCATTGTGTTCCTAAAAAGGGTAGCATTACCGTTGTCACCAACGAGGATAACGAGTTGATTCCAACTCGTTTGGTCACGGGTTGGCGAGTATGTATTGACTATCGAAAGTTGAATGAAGCCACCCGTAAAGACCATTTTCCTCTCCCTTTTATGGACCAGATGCTTGAAAGACTTGCGGGGAATGAATACTACTGCTTCCTCGATGGTTTTTCGGGTTACTTCCAAATCCCCATTGATCCCCAGGATCAAGAGAAGACTACCTTCACATGCCCCTACGGAACTTTTGCTTACAGACGTATGCCTTTCGGCTTATGTAATGCACCAGGCACGTTCCAGAGGTGCATGATGTCTATATTTTCCGACATGATCGGGAAAACTATAGAGGTATTCATGGATGACTTTTCAGTCATCGGGGATTCATTCCAGACTTGCCTCTCCCACTTGGAACAAATGCTTAAACGTTGTAAAGAAACGAATTTGAGTCTCAATTGGGCGAAGAGCCACTTTATGGTCAAGGAGGGCATTGTCCTCGGCCATAAAATTTCAAAAAACGGGATTGAGGTTGACAGAGCCAAAATTGATGTCATCGCTAAGTTACCTCATCCCAACACCGTAAAAGGTGTTAGGAGCTTTTTGGGGCATGCCGGCTTCTACCGTAGGTTTATCCAAGATTTTTCTAAGATTGCCCGGCCTATGACCCAACTCCTCGAGAAGGATGATCCTTTCATCTTCTCTCCTGAGTGCATCGAAGCTTTTGAAACATTAAAGAAAAAGCTTACTGAGGCACCGATTCTTGTTGCCCCCGATTGGGACCTACCTTTTGAGCTTATGTGCGATGCTAGTGATTTTGCCATAGGTGCGGTCTTGGGGCAACGTAAAGCAAAATACTTTCAGCCTATACACTACGCAAGCAAAACTATGACTGAGGCTCAAGGTCATTACACCACCACTGAAAAAGAACTCCTAGCTGTGGTATATGCCTTTGAGAAATTTTGGTCATACCTAATCTTGACTAAATGCGTAGTGTACACGGATCACTCGGCTTTGAAATACCTATTTGCAAAACAAGATGCAAAGCCGAGGCTTCTCCGTTGGGTTCTCCTCCTCCAAGAATTTGATATCATTATCCGTGATAAAAAAGGAGCCGAGAACCTTGCTGCTGATCATCTCTCACGATTAGAGAACCCTCATCAGGATGTGTCCGAGAAACAGGAAATAAATGAAACATTTCCTCTCGAGACACTCAATGCGGTTGCTTTTCGTGGTGACTCTACTACCCCATGGTTTGCCGACTTTGCAAATTACTATGCGGGTAACTTCATCGTGAAGGGGTTGACGTTCCAACATAAGAGAAAACTCTTCAAAGACGTTAAACATTACTTCTGGGACGACCCCTATCTCTTCAAAGTCTGTGCCGATCAAGTCATCAGGCGATGTGTATACGGACAGGAAGCCGTTGATATTCTCAAGGCTTGCCATGCTGGACCCACCGGGGGCCACCATAGTCCTAACTACACCGCCAAAAAGGTGTTTGATTCCGGTTTCTATTGGCCCACGATCTATAAGGATGCCCACGAGTTAGTCAAAGCTTGTGATGCTTGTCAGCGTCACGGGAATATTTCACAAAAGAACGAAATGCCACAAAATGCCATTCAAGTTTGTGAAATCTTTGACGTCTGGGGCATTGACTTTATGGGGCCATTCCCATCTTCTCGTGGAAACAAATACATACTCGTGGCTGTTGACTACTTGTCAAAATGGGTTGAGGCTAAGGCCTTACCCACTAACGATGCCCGAGTTGTTGTGAAATTCTTGAAATCCCTCTTTGCTCGTTTTGGAACTCCACGTGCCATCATTAGTGATCGCGGTACTCACTTTTGCAAAAGTCATGCTTAAGTACGGTGTTACTCATCGTCTTTCTACCGCGTATCACCCACAAACAAGTGGGCAGGTGGAGGTTTCCAACCGTGGTATAAAACGGATTCTTGAGAGGACAGTAGGTGAAAACCGTGCTTCCTGGTCGGATAAACTAGATGATGCACTCTGGGCCTTCTGTACAGCTTACAAAACACCCATCGGGTGTACTCCGTACAAGCTTGTATACGGGAAGGCGTGTCATTTACTGATCAAGCTCGAGCACAAAGCCTACTGGGCCTTGAAACATGCTAACTACGACCTTCATAAAGCGGGTGATCACCGTAAGGTTCAAATCAATGAATTAAATGAACTTCGTGATCAAGCCTACGAGAACTCTTTGATCTACAAAGAAAAGACAAAGAAGATTCACGACTCTAAAATTAAGATCCGCGTTTTCAACGTCGGTGACAGAGTCCTTCTTTTCAACTCAAGGTTAAAGATCTTCTCGGGGAAATTAAAAACCCGATGGACTGGACCATTCACTATTGCTAAAGTATATCCATACGGGACGGTTGAGTTATCTCAACCCGAAGGTCCCAACTTCAAAGTGAATGGTCATCGATTAAAACATTATTTTGGAGAGGACATACCACCCATGGTTGTCCCGGATCTCCAAACTTTCCCTATGGACCAATGAATTCGGGGATCGAGTCAAGCTAGGGACTCGATGAACAAAAATTAGCAACATATACGGGTTTTTTCATCCGTATTTCTGACTTCTTTCTACTTTCTACCACCCTAGTGTGGGGGAGTGGCCGTCCCCCACCTTTTGAAAAGTAAATATGTATATAAAGTTAAAAAAAAAAAAAAAAAAAAAAAATGATGATGAAAAATGAAAAAAAAAATGTGTGATTGTATGTACAGATAAATAAAGTGAAAAATAAAATCGATATTTCCACAGTTAGATTCGAATATTAGCTTTTTCCGTTCAGAGATTCGGCATAATAGCCGGGACTTTGAATATTGAGGACAATATTCAGCTCTAGTGTGGGGGGGGGGGGGGGGAATTCTTACGAATTTTATCACAAAACTTTCTAAGTACCCCCATTTTAGGCCTAAATTTTTCAAAAATTTTTCACTTTATTTCAAAATTTTTGTGGTAATCAGTCCGCCAAAGTCTAAATGACAAATGGATTGGCTAGTCCAGGAGCAAACGGCTCTTGGTAAAGACATCTCAAAACCGTTGACGGCTTGCAATTTGCCCAAAACTGTATGGTTCCTCAACTCCCCATATCCCATAAAGCGAATGAGTTGGCTAGCCCACAAGATTATGGCTTGTGGTAAAGGCCGTGGAAAATCCATAATTGGTAATCAGCTCACCAAGATGTTGACTAGGTCCATCAAGAGTTGGCTAGTCCAGAAGCAAACGACTTTTGGTAAAGACTAAACAAATCCGTTGACAGCTGGTGGTTTGCTCAAAATCACACGATTATCAGGTGTACCACAGTTCTTACACCTGGCTACTCCAGAAGTGATGGCTTTTGGTAAGGCGATTCTCAGATCCATCAAGTTTTTCTCAAAAGATTGCTAGGGACTAGCAATGTTTTAGTGTGGGGGATTGATGAGTGTGTAAATACTCATCATTTTATACCATTCTGAACTGCCAAAACATCTCAAAACACTCAATAATAAATCAAAATAGTGAAAATATCCCAGGAAAGTGTTTTACATGTTTCAAATGCAAAAATATCAAAAACAGATGAAAAACGCACAAAGTTTGCATAATTGGCAGTTTCAGTCCCCCAACTTTCAAAAGTTGTCAAATCTAGTCCCTAGTTGTTCTAAAAACTTGAAAAAGTCACCAAAGGTCCTTATAAATCAAAAAGTTACACAAATAGTCCTTTGGTGCAAAAGTTTCACAAAATGTCAAGTTTAGTCCCTGAACTTTGAAAATTGTCAAAAATGGTCCATGGGATATGAAAAACTTTGAGAAAAACAAATTTTGTCCTTGCACTGACCTTTTATGACAGGATTGGTCCTTGGTGGAAAGTTTGGTGAAAATTACACAAATAGTCCCTGAAGTTTGAAAGTTTGACGGTTTCAGTCCCTGGTGAAAATAAATTGGAAAAATCATCAAAGGACCTTATACTATTCATGGATTGGCAAAATACACCCTTGGGAACACTTTGAAAAAATGCCAAAACTCACCCCTCAACTTTCGTAAAATTACAAAAAAGGTCCTTGTGTAATCCATTAACCAAACCGGATCCATACACTAATAATACTACTCCATAAACCCAAGTCCAATCCAAAAACCCCCTAAGCCCACCCAATACCTGTTCTTGGGCCCAAAGCTAAACCAGCCCACCCAACACACCCTTAATATTATTAGCCGGGTCAACCTTTTGACCCCCTCGGTCAAACAGTCAAACAACCATCACCTCCCACCTTTCCCTCTCCATAAGCAACCTCCCCTACATCCACCACTTGACTACCTCCCATTTCCACCAATCACAAACCAGAACCCCCCACAATTAATGCCACCACCCCTACACCTACCTAAGCCACCCACAATAAATGCTACCCCCTCCCCTGCACGCAATCAGAAACCAATTTGCAAAAAGAGCTTTCCCGCCAAAACACGTGGAGGCTTGAGAGTGGACCAAAGAAGCCAGAGAGAGGTGGGAAATGATGAGGAGGATGCTGGGAACCCTAATATGTGGCTATAAAAGGAGAAAGATGCAAGATGACAGACTTGTCTAGTTTTTTAGTGTATTAGTAGTCGTATAAGTTTATTTATCAATTGTAGTTTAGCAAGAAGCTTTTAAGCATTTCTCTAAGTCAATTCAGTGTATCTTTAATCTTTTCAAATCAATATAATTAAGTTTCCTTAATCCTTGTGTTTATGTATTTCTTCCTTTTATATCAAAATTTTCATTATCAATCTGTTAGTGTGTATGGTGGTATCATGGACTGAGTTAGCTTCATTTAAGTTCCAATAAGCTTTTTAAAGCTTTTAGAGACTCTTAAATCCAGTTATCCTAGAAAAAACTAAAAAACTAAAAAAGTCAATATAAGTCAACTGTTGTGTTTGTTTTGAGTTTTCAGGTACTGAGAAGGATTGGTGAGCAAGATTGGAGCTAAAGTTGGCCTATCTAAAGATAGGCTTCATTAGGAAAACCTCTTGTTCATGCTAGAGGTGTTTAGTAAGCTTTTGCTCATTTACATTTTTATCTTGAAAGCTTAGTTTCTAATTCCTTGCTTGTATCTGAGATTCTGTGTTTGCATTGTGTTTTTTTTATTGTTATTTGAGTAGTTTTTAGCTTTATAATCATTACTTGTTCGTTAGAATAGTTAGCTACTTATAACTTAGTATTTAATTGTCAAATTAGCTTAAGGGTTAAACTTGTATGATTGTAAGTGGTAATCTGTTTTCTAAGTACTTAAACCAGTTCACCTAAGTCATAATTAGTAATTGGGATCAAGTTTAAACATCCTGGTAATCATCTGCCTTGAAAAACTCAAAATAGTTCACATCAAGGGGTGTTTGGATTTGCTAAAGTGGTGGTGTTGTTGTTGATCTCAGAAGGGAACCATAGCTCAAACAGCTTGCCTTAGGTTTCATTGGGTAGTTTAGACTTTAAAATCAAGCTTTATTTCACAAAAAAGTCAAAGTCTTACAAATTTACCATTCACAGTTAACTGTGAAGGTTTTGGGTGTCTAAATCCATCTCATTAGTTATATAAGTTGTTAGTATAGAGTAAACTAGTTTAAATATAGCTTATAACTTAGTTTTTAATCAGTAAAAGCCATTAGAAATCCAAATAAGTCAAATCTTGTGTGTTGTTCTTAAAGTCAAAACTGCACTTTTCAGATTTTTGCTAAAATTACAAGAATTTTTGTGAATTATGTGTTTGGATTGAGGGACTGAAATTCATTGTAGTTAAACTTTACCACCTGAACTTCATTTTCCCAAGGTTTCCTTAATTTTGTGAATTTTCCTTTTGGACTAAAACACCCTTGGAAGTGGACTGCAGGGCAAGCCATTGCCCTGTGCACTCAGACCATTCTCACTCAGCCCACTTTGGTGGTTGTTGTAGCCCAACCCAGTAGGCCCCAGAGGTCCATATTGGTTTTTCCCAACCCCCCTCCTACCAGGGAGTGAGTATTGACTCTTGGTTTGACCTAGGATCTAGTGGACCCCACCTGGAATCCACTCCAAAGTCTGTCCCTAGTCTGTGTTGTAGTTCAGTTTGCTCAAAGTGCTTATTTGCTCTCATACTGCTTATTTGTGATAATTGCTAGTTGTTTCTGGATTATTTGAGTCAGTTGAGCTTGTTTGTACCCATTTTCACCATTGTGGACCCCACCTACACCCATTTGAGCTTATTTGTCCACACAGTCAACATAAGTCAACTGATAAGACAAAGGGGGTGCTACTGCTTATTTATAAGCTATTTACAAAAGTGTTTTCACAAAAGATTTCTATTTTCAGTAGTAAAGTTAGTTTGTTAAAGAAAATCCAAGAAAAACCAAGTTTAAATTAAGTGATAGTTTCTATTTGATTCTATTAAATTTTAATTTTCATTTTTAGATTTTTATTAAGTACTGAGTATTTTTGTATTTTTATTAATTACCTTATATAGTAAAGTATTTTTAGTAAATTTTTCAGATTTTTATTCTGCCATTTAGTATTTATTAGATTTAATTTTAGTTTTCTTAATTATTAATTAATATTAAGTATTAAATAGCATATTTAGTTTTTATAAAGCAAAACCTAGATTTTATATTTTTCCTAGCTTTAATATAGTATAATAGACTTTTAGAAAATATATTTTGAATTTCTACTGTTCATTTTCCATTTTTCTTATTTTAATTATTTAAATTAGACTTAAGTTAATTAAAAGGTAATTAATTAGTGGAATAGTCTTAAATATAATTTTTAGAGGTTTTTATAATTTTTTAGGATTCCTGTGATGGTTAAGTAATTTTATAAATTTTCTCATAATTTTCTAAGTTAGTTTAGTATTAATAGTAATTTAAATTAATTTAATTAGTTTAATTAAGTTAAATAGTTTTTAATTAATAAAAAACTCACAAAAAGACAAAAATATTTATTTTTATTTTTTATACTTTCTTCAAGTTCTAATTAAGGTTTATAAAATATTTTTGCTAATTTTTAGGTTAATTTATATCATTTGTCCTTTTTAGTTAATTTAAATTAGGTTTTAATTTAGATTTTAAATAGTTTTGTTAATTAAATAATATTTTAATCATTTTCATAATTTCATTTTCATTTTCAATTTTATTTTAATTTTTAGTTTTAAAAGTTTCAAAAGCACCCCCTGTAGTTTGTTAAATACCAAATCTCACTTTCTGTCTGTTACGTGATCCTGATTGTGAATACGTGCATATATCTGAGTATCTGATTTTTGTAAATATTATATCTGTGTACCAATACCAAAATAACAGTAGCAAAATCAATTCTATATCATCTGGGCTACTGTACTCAGTTCCACTCACTCATAAACGATTTCAAACGACACCATTTCAATCTCGCTGGGACATAACGACCCGGGGACACACTATACTATCACCGGAGAATTGGAACGAGGCTGTCTTTGACTTATTGACCTAGGTCAATAATATCTGACTGTTTCGGGACCAATCAGAAACCAACTTCCTAACTCGATAAAATCTTCCTAACTCGATAAAAATCCAGTCCTAACTCGACAGAATAACCCTAACTCGATAATCTAGGGCTTGGAACTCGCTGAATACGTAAAAACAGCCCAAAACACGAGATTTTTCATCCAAAAACACGATTTTTCACCACAAAACACCACGATTCGCCCCCGGTTAGCTCTGATGCCAATTGTGATGACCAAGAAACACCTTCAGGAGGTCGGTGATGCTCGAAATAAAGAGTAAACATGGTATATTATTAGCTTCAAGAAAGGGGAAGGTGTGTGTGTTTTCTAGAGAGAGAAAGAAAGAAACCACACACACCTTGAAATACAATGAGACATCCAACCTTCCTAGTTGAGACTAGGAGGGGTATTTATATTAGAATACAAGCCTAACTTAGCACTATTGTCTAAACTAGTCCTTGTACATAGAAGGAGATGCTATTCCCGAATATAACATTACTTTTAAGGCTAACAGACTCAGTGAAATCATTCCCATTTATAAGAACAAGGTTGAGAAAGGAGACGAGGGTGTCATAGAACGAATTTGGTTTTATGCCAGGAAGGTCCTCAATCGAGGCTAGTCACATTTTCAGAAGTATCAAGGAGAAGTATAGAGAAAGACAACGAGACTTGCATATGGCCTTCTTAGACGTAGAGAAGGCCTATGATAGTGTTCCATGTGAGTTAATTTGGAGTACTCTAATAGATAAAGGAACACCAAAGAGATACTTAAGAGTCATTTGGGATATGTACGAGGGGGCGAAGACCCGAGTACGAACCACAGTGAGAATAGTTTTTCCTTGTGAAATTAGGAATTCACCAAGGTTTAACCATCAGCCCATACCTCTTAGCCTTGAATCTTGATGAGTTACTACGAGGAATACAATAAAGCATCCCTTGATGCATGATATTCCAAGACAATATTGTGTTGGTTGTAGAATCAGGGGATGGGTTAAACAACATACTCAAGTACTTGAGGCAGGCGCTTAAAGACAATGGCCTTCGGTTAAGCAGAGAGAAGACAGAATACCTGAGATGTGATTTTGGCAGGAACGAGTTCGTCCAAAATGAAGATATGGATATTCGTATAAGCGACCAAATCTTTCAACTTAAGGAGTCTTTTAGATATTTGGGCTTGGTGATATACAAATTATGGAGGATAGACGATGATATAACCCACCGTATAAGAGATGGTTGGGTGAAATTGAGTGCGGCGTCAGAAGTACTATGTGATAAGAACGTCCCTTGTAGGCTAAAGGGAAAATTTTATATGGTGGCAATTAGACCAACTATATTATACATGTCAAATTGCTGGCCAAACACAAAAGCTCAAACAACCAGGGTGGAAGTGGCGGAACTAAGAATGCTAATGTGGACTTGTGGTAAAATCATGTTTGACATGATTCCGAATGGAAAATGAAGTAGAGCTTATAATCTCCAAGATGAATGAAGGAAGGTTGAGGTGGTTTGGCAAGTCAGGAGGATGTACAATCAACGCCAGTAAGGAGGGTCGAAGCTCTCATAATAGAATGCGTGGAGAGATAGGATTAGGATTTATGGGTAGTTCGGGTTAGGGTGAGCACGTGTAACACCCCCAAAATTTGGTACATCGGAAGACTTAAGGGTGCTACTCGAATTGGTATATATCACAAGTATAGGAAACAAGATAAGGTGAATAAAACATTTAAATCCGAATATTAACTTTACATTTGCTTCATGATTCAAAAATAAGCCCAAAAGATAATAAAGATAGGTCCCCAAAGTTTCATCAGAGTTATAGTCGATCCTCAAGTCATGCCTCTTACTAAGCCTTCAAATGAGTAGCTTCAACTCACTGGTACAAAAAGTTGTATTGGTCACGCCAAAAATGTGTGACGATATGCATATAGTCACGCACGTTTTTTTCGTCATGTGTGACAAAAGGTCTCGCCACCGTAGGTGGGATATGGTCACATTGTTGAGTTCGTGGCCTTTTCCATTGAAAAAGAGTGACCAAAACCCCGAATATGTGTGACAAATTAGGCACAAGTTTTGTTGGATTAGTCATTATCAGTGACCGTAAACACCTTATAGTCACACGAATGTTTTTTGAGAGTGACTATTGTTCGTCCTTTGGCCACATAAATATATAATATATGTGACATTTGAGATGATATATTCAAGTAAATGTGTATTTTGTGTGACTATTGATAATCCAATGGCCACATGAATATAGAATAAATGTGACGTTTGTGATGATTTAGTCACACAATGGGTGTTATTTTTTTGGAGTTAGTCACATACAATTTAACACAAAGTGCCCAAAAGTGTGAATAAGTGTGACCATATGCTGTTTAAAGTGAAGAAATGTGTATTTTGTGTGACTATTGATCATCCAATGGCCACATGAAGTTTATGTTTGCGTGTCCTTTTGTAATATTTAGTCACACAAATCATGTTTGTTTTGGGTATTTAGTCACATACCATTAAGCAAACAGTGGCCAAAAGTGTGAATAAGTGTGACCATATGCTGTTTAAAGTGAAAAAATGTGTATTTTGTGTGACTATTAATCATCCAATGGCCACATGAAGTTTATGTTTGCGTGGCCTTTTGTAATATTTAGTCACACAAAGCATGTTTGTTTTGGGTATTTAGTCACATACAATTAAGCAAACAGTGGCCAAAAACGTTAATAAGTGTGACCATAAGCTGTTTAAAATGAAGAAATGTGTATTTTGTGTGACTATTGATCATCCAATGGCCACATGAAGTTTATGTTTGCGTGGCCTTTTGTAATATTCAGTCACACAAACCATGTTTTTTTTTTGGTATTTAGTCACATACAATTAAGCAAACAGTGGCCAAAATCGTTAATAAGTGTGACCATAAGCTGTTTAAAATGAAGAAATGTGTATTTTGTGTGACTATTGATAATCTAATGGCCACATGAATTTTATGTTTGTGTGGCCTTTTGTAATATTTAGTCAAACAACGCATGTTTTTTTGGGGTATTTAGTCACATACAATTAAGCAAACAGTGGCCAAAAGTGTTAATAAGTGTGACCATATGCTGTTTAAAATGCAGACACATGTGTTCTGTGTGCCTAATGTTAATCCAATGGTCACATGAATTGTTAATTCGTGTGGCATTTGGTAATATTTAGTCACACATCGAATTAAAGAAAAGAGTGACCAATGATGTTAGTATTGCTAGTGATGAGTGCGTAAATACTCATCATTTTTATCTTTTCTGAGCTGCTAAAACATCTAAAAATACTCAAATATGCATCAAAATAGTGAAAATATCCCAGGAATGTGTTTTATATGTTTCAGATGCAAAATAATCAAAAACAGATGAAAAACGTACAAAGTTTGCATAATTGCCAGTTTCAGTCCCTCATCTTTCAAAAGTTGTCAAATCTAGTCCCTGGCTATTCTAAAAACTTGAAAAAGTCACCAAAGGTCCTTTTAAATCAAAAAGTTACATAATTAGTCCTTTGGTGCAAAGTTTCACAAAATTACAAGTTTAGTCCCTAAACTTTGAAAATTGTCAAAAATGGTCCCTGGGATATTAAAACTTTGAGAAAAAAAATTTTGTCCTTGTACTTCTCATATATGGCAGGATTGGTCCTTGATTGCAAAGTTTGGTGAAATTACATAACAGGTCCCTGAAGTTTGGAAAGTTGACAGAAATAGTCCCTGGAAATTTAAAAGTGGAAAAATCATCTAAGGTCCATATACTATTCATCATTTGGCAAGAAATACCCTTGTGAAATACTTTGGAATAATGCCAAACCAATCCCTAACTTTCGGCAAATTACAAAAATGGTCCTTGTGATAATATAAACCAAACCGGACCCTTAACTAATCCCAATACCAAACCAAATCCAATCCATACCCCAAACCAAAGCCCACCCTTTTTCTGGCCCAACTCCCACCAGCCCAACACCCCTTTAATATAATACGAGGGTCAACATTGACCCTTGGTCAAACTGGTCAAACAAACCACCTTTCCTCTTCCCTCTCACCCAAAACCACCCCCAGAAACCACCCTGGTTTTACCCCACCACACCAACTTGCCTGTCATATCTCCACCGCCCAACCCACCTTCACCTACTATCAACTCCATAATAAATGCTCCCCCACCCCTCCACGCAAAACAGAAGCAAATTGCAAATGTATCTTTTGGTGCCAAAAACACGTAGTAGGTGATTAGAGCTTCTCAGTGATCCAATGGCTGAAATTAATGATGGGAAATGATCAGAGGGATGCAAGTATCCTAATGGTGGCCTATAAATAGAAGAGAAGTCCAAGAAGAAAGAGTGTTAGCTTAATTTTAATAATTTTTTAGGTCGTATAAGTTATTTTCAATCTTTCTTTGTGTAATTTAGCTCTAAATTAGTGTAATCTCTGTTTTCAGTGTAACTTCAAGGTTTTCCATTAATAAAAAGCAAGTTTCAAGTTATATATCAGTTTGTGCCATTTTCAATTTATTTCAAGTTTTTATTAAAGCTGTATTGTTGTTGTTAGTTGAATCCATGGACTCTTAAGCTCATATAGGCTCCAAGAAAGCTTAATAAAGCTTTTAGAAACCCTTAAAAGCAGTTTAGTTAAAAAAAATTCAAAATCACAAAAAAGTCAAAGAAAGTCAACAATTGCAGGTTTTTGAAGATGAATACCGGAGCAGGGTAAATCTTGGATGACCCTGGGTTAGTGGTCTTGTGGAAGGCCTATAGGATTGATTTTGAGGTCCTTGGTTCTTGGTTTAAGCTGGAATGCACATTGTAAGGCCTTAAAAACTCATTTCTCTAATCTTACTGTAGCATTGCTTATTTAGTTGTTTTAATAGCTTTTCTGTGTTTATCTAGTGCTAATTAGTGATAATCTTACATTAAATTAGTACCTTATTAATTGATATTCAATTATTCATAGTTGCTTTGATTTTTTAATTTGGCAGTTTAATTAGTAGTATTTGTAAACTTGTTCATTTGTTGTTATTTTCTGTGTCCAAGTGCTCAAATAGCTTTAATATATCATATTAAGTAATCTTGGATAAGTTTCATGGGTCTTAACATCCATTTGCTTTTGTTTCAGAAATCCAAATTTTGGAGGAATTTTTGTGATTTTTGTGTTTACTTTGAGACCTTGTCCTTTTCAGAAGTTAAAGTCTATCACTTAGTCTTCAAAACCCATAGTCAGCTTATTTTTTAGATTTTTCTATAAGCTTGTGGAGAAGCTTATTCCAACCTGCAGGGCAAGTGCATGCCCTGTGCACAGGTTTTGACCAATTTTCCCAATAGCTTTGTGACTTACCCAGTGGGACCCACCTTCTGCTTATTGGCTTTTTGGGAAAAAAAAATTCGGAAAAAAATTTTTTGGAAAAATTTTTTTTCGAAAAAAAATTTTCGATTTTTTTTTTGAAAATTTTCGAATTTTTTTTTAAAATTTTTCAAAATTTTTTAAGAAATTTTCAAAAAGTTGATTAACTAATATTACCCATTAGATTAAAGTTAAAGGAGGATAAAATGAGTGACTAGGATTGCTTCTCGCGTTCTCATAAAATTTAGGCTTCTCATTTGAACGCTTCACTATATATATATATATATATATATATATATATATATATATATATATATATATATATATATATATATATATATATATATATATATATATATATATATATATATATATATATAAATGTACATATAAATAAAGTGAAAAATAAAAATCAAAACGATATTTCTACAGTTAGCTTCGAATATTAGCTATTTCCGTTCAGAGAATCGGCATAATAGCCGGGACTTTGAATATTGAGGACAATATTCAATTCTAGTGTGGGGGGGGGGGGGGGGGGGGAATTCTTGCGAATTTTATCCCAAAATACTTTCTAAGTTCCCCCATTTTGGCCTAAATTTTTCAAAAATTTTTCACTTTATTTCAAAATTTTTGTGGTCATCAATCCGCCATGTCTAAATGACAAAAGGATTGGCTAATCCAGGAGCAAACGACTCTTGGTAAAGATATCTCAAATCCGTTGATGGCTTGCAATTTGCTCAAATTTGTATGGTAAATCAACTCGCCATATCCCAAAAAGTGAATGAGTTGGCTAGCCCGCAAGATTATGGCTTGTGGTAAAGGCCGTGGAAAAACCATTATTGGTAATCAGCTCACCAAGATGTTGACTTAGTCCATCAAGAGTTGGCTAGTCCA
The DNA here is from genome assembly GCA_030686995.1 of Artemisia argyi. Taxonomy (NCBI): domain Eukaryota; kingdom Viridiplantae; phylum Streptophyta; class Magnoliopsida; order Asterales; family Asteraceae; genus Artemisia; species Artemisia argyi. The sequence goes on along the minus strand of CM060677.1, from coordinate 156,576,430 downwards.
GAAGCAAACGGCTTTTGGTAAAGACTAATCAAATCCGTTGACAGCTGGTGATTTGCTCAAAATCACATGGTTATCAGGTGGACCATAGTTCTTACTTGAATCGATACATCTGGCTACTCCAGAAGTGATGACTTTTGGTAAAGAGTTCCAAATCCATTAAAGTTTTTCTCAAAAGATTGCTAGGGACTAGCAATGTTTTAGTGTGGGGGATTGATGAGTGTGTAAATACTCATCATTTTTACCTTTTCTGAGCTGCCAAAACATCTAAAAACACTCAAATATGCATCAAAATAGTGAAAATCTCCCAGGAATGTGTTTTATATGTTTCAGATGCAAAATAATCAAAAACAGATGAAAAACGTACAAAGTTTGCAAGATTGGCAGTTTCAGTCCCTTATCTTTCAAAAGTTGTCAAATCTAGTCCCTGGCTATTCTAAAAACTTGAAAAAGTCACCAAAGGTCCTTTTAAATCAAAAAGTTACATAATTAGTCCTTTGGTGCAAAGTTTCACAAAATTACAAGTTAAGTCCCTGAACTTTGAAAATTGTCAAAAATGGTCCCTGGGATATTAAAACTTTGAGAAAAACAAATTTTGTCCTTGTACTTCGCATATATTGCAGGATTGGTCCTTGGTTGCAAAGTTTGGTGAAATTACATAACAGGTCCCTGAAGTTTGGAAAGTTGACAGAAATAGTCCCTGGAAATTTAAAAGTGGAAAAATCATCTAAGGTCCATATACTATTCATCATTTGGCAAGAAATACCCTTGTGAAATACTTTGGAATAATGCCAAACCAATCCCCAACTTTCGGCAAATTACAAAAATGGTCCTTGTGATAATATAAACCAAACCGGACCCTTAACTAATCCCAATACCAAACCAAATCGAATCCATACCCCAATCCAAAGCCCACCCTTTTTCTGGCCCAACTCCCACCAGCCCAACACCCCTTTAATATAATACCAGGGTCAACATTAACCCTTGGTCAAACCGGTTAAACAAACCACCTTTCCTCTTCCCTCTCACCCAAAACCACCCCCAGAAACCACCCTGGTTTTACCCCACCATCACCAACTTGCCTGTCATATCTCCACCGCCCAACCCACCTTCACCTACTATCACCTCCACAATAAATGCTCCCCCACCCCTCCACGCAAAACAGAAGCAAATTGCAAATGTCTTTTTTGGCGCCAAAAACACGTGGCAGGTGATTAGAGCTTCTCAGTTATCCAATGGCTGAAATTAATGATGGGAAATGATCAGAGGGATGCAAGTACCCTAATGGTGGCCTATAAATAGAAGAGAAGTCCAAGAAGAAAGAGTGTTAGCTTAATTTTAATAATTTTAGGTTGTATAAGTTATTTTCAAACTTTCCTTCTGTAATTTAGCTCTAAATTAGTGTAATCTCTGTTTTCAGTGTAACTTCAAGGTTTTCCATTAATAAAAAGCAAGTTTCAAGTTATATATCAGTTTGTGCCATTTTCAATTTATTTCAAGTTTTTATTAAAGCTGTATTGTTGTTGTTAGTTGAATCCATGGACTCTTAAGCTCATATAGGCTCCAAGAAAGCTTAATAAAGCTTTTAGAAACCCTTAAAAGCAGTTTAGTTAAAAAAAATTCAAAATCACAAAAAAGTCAAAGAAAGTCAACAATTGCAGGTTTTTGAAGATGAATACCAGAGCAGGGTAAATCTTGGATGACCCTGGGTTAGTGGTCTTGTGGAAGGCCTATAGGATTGATTTTGAGGTCCTTGGTTCTTGGTTTAAGCTGGAATGCACATTGTAAGGCCTTAAAAACTCATTTCTCTAATCTTACTGTAGCATTGCTTATTTAGTTGTTTTAATAGCTTTTCTGTGTTTATCTAGTGCTAATTAGTGATAATCTTACATTAAATTAGTACCTTATTAATTGATATTCAATTATTCATAGTTGCTTTGATTTTTTAATTTGGCAGTTTAATTAGTAGTATTTGTAAACTTGTTCATTTGTTGTTATTTTCTGTGTCCAAGTGCTCAAATAGGTTTAATATATCATATTAAGTAATCTTGGATAAGTTTCATTGGTCTTAACATCCATTTGCTTTTGTTTCAGAAATCCAAATTTTGGAGGAATTTTTGTGATTTTTGTGTTTACTTTGAGACCTTGTCCTTTTCAGAAGTTAAAGTCTATCACATAGTCTTCAAAAGCCCATATTCAGCTTATTTTTTAGATTTTTCTATAAGCTTGTGGAGTAGCTTATTTCAACCTGCAGGGCAAGTGCATGCCCTGTGCACAGGTTTTGACCAATTTTTCCAATAGCTTTGTGACTTACCCAGTGGGACCCACCATCTGCTTATTGGCTTTTTGGAAAGCCTAGTAACTCCTTTTGACAAGTCAGGGCTTGTTTCACCATTGTGAGCTTATTTGATAGGGCTGCAAGCCCCATCAAGTTTGGCCATTTTCTGAGTATACACTGATCACTCAGTGTGTGGCCCAACTTTCTTTGCCCCACCCAGAGCTCATTAATAAGCTATAAGCCCTGCTTATTGGCTTATTTTGAAGCCTTCCAGTCCACCTTCATAGTTCAACTTTCAATTTGGACCCCTGAGATCTTTTGTGGACCCCACAGAGGTCCAAAGGTCCTTGATTTGGCCTGTTTGGACTGAGTAGTTGCAATAAGTGCTTATTTGAGGATTTTAGCTTTTCTAGAGTGCTTCTTTGTTCTATTTGTCTTATTTCAAGTTCATGATCATCTGTGCATGCTTATTTTGTCATTTGAATAGCTTCTTCATAATTGCTTAAGTCCTAATAAGCTATTTAGTCACTGTTTGGACATAAGGGGGTGCATACAGCTTATTTTTAAGCTAAAACAAAAGTTTTTTTTGTAAAAGTTTCTTATTTTCAACTTATTTGTATCTGTCAAAAAGAAAAACCACAAAAAAACCAAACTTAAAATTAGTGATAGCTTCTATTTAATAGATTCTATCTTTTTCATTTTTCTTTTTAGCTTATTAATAAGCACTTCACCATTTTTATAATTTTCTTAATTACCTATCACCTTTAAGTATTTTTAATAATTTTCTTAGATTTTTCTGTATCAGTTTACTAATTATTAGAATTAAAAATAGTTTAATTAATTAATTAGGTAATATTAGTAATTAAATAGTTTTCTTAAATTTTAATTAACAACAGTAGGTTTTTATATTTTTCCTATGTTTTATAAATTAGTTAAGACTTTTAGAAAATAGATTTTTAAATTATACTATTCATTTTCCAGTTTTCTTATTTAATTTAGTTATATTAGATTTAAATTAATTAATAAGTAAATAATTAGTAAAATAGTCTAAACAAAATTTTTAGAAACTTTTTATAATTTTTTAGGATTCTTGTGATGGATAAGTAGTTTTATAAATTTTTCCATAATTTTCTAAGTCATTTAGGTATTATTAGTAATTTAAAATAGTTTAAATAGTTTAATTAATATAGTTAGTTTTTAATTAATAGAAAACTCATAAAAAGACAAAAATATTTCTTTTTAATTTTTATACTTTCTTCAAGTTCTTTTTAAGGATTAGAAAATACTTTTGCAAGTTTTTAGTTTAATTTGTAATATTTATCATTTTTAGTTAATTTTAAATTAGATTTAAATTACATTTTTAGTTTTAATTAAGTTTTAAAAAGTTTCACTTGCACCCCCTGTAGTTTGTAATTGTTCAAATCCCACTTTTTCTGTCTGTAATCTGAATCCCAAGTTGTGAATTTGTGAATATATCTGTCTATCTGTTATTGTTTATATCATTGTCCAAATACCAAATATCAGTAGCATAATCAATTCCCAATCATCTTGGCTACTGTCCTCAGTGCCACTCATTCTCAAAAACGTTTTCCAAAGCACCATTGCAATCTCGCTGGGACATAACGACCCAGGGACACACTATACTATCCACGGAGAATTGGAACTGAGCTGTATTTGACTTATTGACCTTGGTCAATAATATCTGACCGTTTGGAACCAATCAGCTAGTACTAAGTTACTACCGCTGGATCAGAGTTACTACTGCTGGATTAGAGAAATGAAACTGCTAGTATATAAATAAAACAGAATTAAAAACAAAAAGCAATTTCAAATTCCATACAATTCGAATGTATATACATGAACAAATTATATATAGAATTTTAATGTCGCATATAATGAAATTGTCAACTACTATAAGTTAAAACCTTTTGAATCTTCCCCGGATCGCTAGCTTGCTTTTGCACTTCTGCACTAGAGACATAACTTCTGCGCTTCGGTTGTAGTTTTGGTCCAGGAATCGGTTCACTAACTTTTGGTTTCGTAGTTGGTGGTGTAACCTGTAGTAAACAAAAGACGCTTGTATCAAACATTGAATTTAATATGGAGAATTATATATATATATATATATATATATATATATATATATATATATATATATATATATATATATATATATATATAGGTTGAAAAAACACATGTATGTACCTCCTCATGATCAGCAAGAATAACTTGATCCTTTGGCCATGCAAAGAAACAATTCAAGCCTTCCCTAACTATTTTTAACCCAAGATTCCCTATGTCCGGTATGCATGCTGCATCCACTAACGATTTATCAATTGAGACTTTGTAGCAATCATTCGGGAGTGGTTTGTTATGTATCATTTGTTTTCCTGGAATGTTGTGTATGCGACCCAAAGCAACAATATTTGATTTCTGTATATGCCACAGTTTGCAATTGATTGTCTAAAAAAAAAGAATTTTTGCATACGTATATATCAGTAATTATTTAAACAAAATTAAGAATAACAAGAAGAAACATGTTGAAATACATACTTGTGCTTGTGTTGTTGGAGAAACATTATCCTGCGATAGGGAAGCTGGAGACCCGTTTCATCGTGACTTACCCGTTTTCTTAGGTACGACATTTGTAACAGGTTCCTATACGTATATATAAAACACGGTACATTATTTTAAAAATAAAATAACAAGAAACATGTTGCATGAAATACTTACTTTTGGTAGTTCTTTTGTTGGAGATGCATCTCCTTGCGATTGGGAAACTGCAAACCCATTTTGTCGTGTCTTTGGTGTTTTCTTAACAATGTTAACACGTTCCTATATGTATATTTAAAACACGGTACATTAGTCATGTAGGTAAAATTAAAAAATCAAAGGGTGATAATGTTTTACTCCTTACCATTGTTTCCATTACCGGTTCCAAAGTTTCAATCCCAGCTGTAGGCTTCTTCTGAATTATCACATCTTTATCACGTGCACGTACACCAACACTGGACTAAGTCCTGTCGACCACCTGATGATCATTAGTGCTGATATCTATATTATCAATAGACATGGGAGTCGTCACCTGTAATATAATTAAATTATATTAAGAAATACATTGGTGTTAGCATTAGAAAATGAAATTGTTAACAACATAAAAAATGGCTTACATCTGAGTCTAATGGAAATTGAGATGGCATATCCAACTTAATCCCTTTTGAACTCAAAATACTCAGCATTTTAGAAACCATTCCTTTTGTATCTGCCATCTCAGCGGACAATTGCTTGACATGGTCATCTTTTTGTGACATCTCGGTGGACAGTTTCTTGAGCATTAGATCTTTTTTTTACGCTCGCTTCTCTCATTATCAAGTTGAGTTTGAAGTAACTCAATTCTTTCATCAGTTTCTTTTCTGGTTCGAGGAAGATTAAAATACCTCTTATATGTAACAGCCAAGGTTCCTTCCTTGATCTTTTCATCAGCTTCTCTCTGCAAAAAAATATGGGAATTGTTGGTATTAAAAGTTAGTACTGCTAGTATACAAGTTAGTACGGCTAGTACAAAGTTAATGCTGCTGGTATATAAGCATAATAATAGAATTTGCAGTCAAATTTACAAGTTTATCTGCCACCGAACTAATCTCAGCCTCTGGAGATTCTCCGTTTTTGTTTTGCCTTCCTTTGACCCACAATAAACCACGCGGCGGTTCAACATCTGCTTTAATTTCTTTTTTTCGATTTAATGGACATCAAGTGCATACACATATATGTAAAGTTAAACCAAGATAATCGATCCTGATCAATTAGTAAAACAAACAGTATGTATAACCTTACCATTTTCTCTTTAACATAAACATATCTACCTCGTCCCATTTTATGCTGATAAATATTTTTGGAACGCGACAGTTTAGCTTTATCTGATTTCTCCTAAAAAACACAAAATCATAAGGCATTTAGATATGTGGTAATGCTGCAAACTAAAAATTATAAAATGACATATAAACTAAATAAAGATGACTAATTAAAACCTTGAATTCATTGGTGGTCGTGTAGGTTACAAACTCAACCCATTGTTCTTGTGTCACAATTGTACTATACTTTTCCGGCCTTTCATTCATTTTCTCAGGTGTATCTAGGTTGGGCAATATGTATTTTTCCCTGAGTTTCATTCTGAAATTCCTTAGCAGTTGACCAAGACGATTCATTACCACCTTTTTGAATGTCACGTCAACATCAAAATATCGCTGCAAAGATTAACACAATGTTTTTAATTAGTTGTAGATAATTGATAAATTAAACTTATATACTGGGTTAAAAATTAGTATATATGTACCGTGATTTTATCCCATAATTTTTGTCTTGATTCTTTATCCACCTTCTTCCAGGATAGAACCTTCAAACCTATCTGCTCACGAACCACATCTCCTAAAAAACTCGCAAACAGTGCTCTGTTTAACCCTGTAACCCTATTCAACGCATCGATGGTTACCTTGTGCTTTACTTGACCAGGATGGCCAAATTGAAGGTGAAACTTAGCTAGCCTGGTTATGCCCCTATTAGATATTTTTTTATTTAATTGGTTGTCGTCAGTTTCTTCATCAGATGAAGCATATGTTTCGTCCGCATACTGTATTGTGTTAACATCAGCTTCATTATCTGGAAGCAAAATATCAGTATCAATGTCTTCAACCATATCCATGTCGACTCTTGAGCAACAATGTGTACAAGAAAATGATTCTGCCTTGGAGAGTAATGGTGATTAAAGATTTGATTTTTGTGTTTTGGTTGCAGTGTTTAGTTTAATTATGAGACAAAACAGAGTATTTTCATGAATATTGGCTCTTATTTATGTTAAATGCCAAATAATTAGGTGATTTAAAAATTTTGGATCAAAATTTTGGCTCCAATTTCTTGTAAATTATTTTCAAAAAATTTCGCTAATGAACACAAAATACTTTTCTTTTCTCCAAGATCATGAGTACTATTGAGTCAGGCTGCTTTTTCGATCAGAAAACCGAGGAGAGTAATTAAAAGTTAAAACAATAATCATAGATGATGATAAATACTAAGTATTAATAATGTTGTTGTTTTACCCTATAAGTCTTTCTTTTACAACTTTCACCTTAAGTTTTCTATCCTGTGTTATATAATCTATACTACATTATAAAGCATTTGAGACTTACTACAAAAGGAAGTCTTAAAATTTTAAGACCAAAAACATTACTATTAAAGGAAAAGTAGAAAATTAATGTAACATATGAAAATTTAAGTCTAATTTAAACCATATGTAAACCCCCCCCCCCCCCCCCCCCCCCTTCAATAACGATACATTTTAATGAAAGTGTTTATAAGAAAAACTCACTATTAACCATCAATTTAATGCTAATATTTGAAAAATAAAAGTGTTAACCATTTACATTATTAATAATTTAGACGTTCTATTTTTGAAAAACATATTTCTAATACGTTATACTATTTGGGGCATGCTAGATAAGGAAATTTAAAATGAAAAATATTTGCTCGCCACAAAAATAGACATCGGGTACCCGCCGCCACATTGCGCGGGTACCCTTCTATACTTTTAAATGGATGGATTGTGTTTTAATATAAATGTATTTTCATCAAATGTTATACAACACAAATACAAATATCTAAGGTCAAAGTTATAAAAGAAAGACTTAAAAAGTTTCTAACAAATCGGTTATAATTTTATTCGGGTCATAACACATGCATAAAAAACGTGTAAAAACAAACAGAAATGGGTAAAAACGTATGGAAACGGATGAAAAGGGACTAAACGTGTAAATCGTGTCGTTGGATTAGTTCGGTCTCATTAAATCGGTTATAATTTATTCGGGTCATAACACATGCATAAAAAACGTGTAAAAACAAACAGAAATGGGTAAAAACGTATGGAAATGGATGAAAAGGGACTAAATGTGTAAATCGTGTCGTTAGATTAGTTCGGTCTCGTTAAATCGGTTATAATTTGATTCAGGTCATAACACATGCATAAAAAACATATAAAACAAACAGAAATGGGTAAAAACGTATGCAAACGGATGAAAATGGACTAAATGTGTAAATCGTGTTGTTGGATTAGTTTGGTCTCATTAAATCGGTTATAATTTTATTCGGGTCATAACACATGCATAAAAAACGTGTAAAAACAAACAAAAATGGGTAAAAACGTATGGAAACGGATGAAAAAGGACTAAACGTGTAAATCGTGTTGTTGGATTAGTTCGGTCTCATTAAATCGGTTATAATTTTATTCGGGTCATAACACATGCATAAAAAACGTGTAAAAACAAACAGAAATGGATAAAAACGTATGGAAACGGATGAAAAGGGACTAAACGTGTAAATCGTGTTGTTGGATTAGTTCGGTCTCATTAAATCGGTTATAATTTTATTCGGGTCATTGATGAGGCGAAAAATGATCCGTTTTTAGGGGGTCATTTAAGCCCGAAATTGAATTTATTTGATCAAATATTGCCCTAAATCGTTCCTTTTCTGATTTTAGGTACTTTGGGAGTGAAATCTGGAAAAAGAAGCAATTCGGACGTTTTTTGAGCATAAAAGTGAAGAAAACGCCAAAGACTTAATTTTCCATGCTGAGTACAGTGTTTGACGGCATCAAGAAGACATTCCTGATGGCGTCAAGAGTGAAAACCATGATGACCCAGTACAAACATGAAGGCGTCACAAGTAGAGCGTCAAGAGTTAAATGTGTGACGGCCTGCAAAAGAGGACTACATGACGGCGTCAGATGTAGATCTAGGCAGTCCGAGGATTTATTTGGCGGCGAGATGACGACGTCACACCTTTGTTCTTGACGCCGACACCTCCTAATATCTATATATAGTTTTATAATTTTCATTCATTAAAAAGGAACTAGTGTGGAGAAACCCTAGGGCCGAACCTTGTACGAATTTTACAGCTTTTCAAGGGTTTTCAACCCTTGAAACCTTACATGTGCTATTGAGATAAGTATTCTCTTAATTCAATCAATATGTCTATGTGTTGGTTGTCTATATCTTGTGCTTGTCTTGATTTCAACATGCTAGGCTAGATCTATCTTGTGTTTGCTTAGATCTAATGAAACCTGGATGTTGAGTATGTGTTGATTACTTGTTTATGGTTGTATTGGATGAATGATTTCAATGTTAGGCTTAAGAAAACTGGCAGATCTCCGTTGTGTAACATGCTTGAACGTCTTAGGAAACATGAACCGATGTGTACTAGGTTTTATTGGTTGTATTTAATGCATGAGTAAATTCTAATGATCCCATGTTAGGAGCTTCTTGTAGGCTCGACATAGGAGTGAAGTAGGCACTCATAGGATTGGGGAAGTAAGTATGCCACCCCATGAATGGTATTAAGGAATACAATCTATCATCCATGCAACTATAACAAGTAATTAACGTGTAAAAGATATCTAGGGAGTAGTGAAATCTAAGTAAACACATTTTTCCCACATATTGCTCACAACCTTAGTTTAAATAGTTTATTTTCATTTTTAGTATTTTATTTTGATTGCATCTTAGTATTGGGTTAGTTGACTAGCAACTAATTCCGCCCCAAATCCTTCAAACCCGAGATTTTTAATTGCTTTTCTAAAAAATATAAAAATACAAAAAGAATCATCCCTCATCTCTAGATCTAGTATTTAGGTTTTCTAATCCTAGCGACACTATTCCTAGCTGAACGATCAATCACCCGGTACTTGTCATTATACTATACTACATCGATCAGGTACACTGCCTGGTGGGGGTTGTAAGCTTCTCAAGATCCCTTGAGAGGTAAAGCTTGGTGCAACCCTACGCACATCAAGTTTTTGGCGCCGCAGCCCGAGGAATAGTTATTGTCTAGGTTAGAATCTCTTTTTATTAGGTCTACTTGCTAGATTCCTTTCTAGTAAGATTTTATTTTTATTTTTAGGTTTTCTTTAGTCTATCTTATTTCTTTGTGTTTTTGTTCGTAACTTTTCACCACCCGACATCATGGACGATGGGAACATCTTTGAACCCGTCATCCCACCACAACAAAACCCACCACTAGAACCTCTTAGGCCCCGAACCTTAGGAGAGTATTCCCGACCGAGCCACCAAGGCTATCGAAACACCATTGAGCTCACTGGAGCCAATGTGACCCCCTTGCGATCCGACACCATCCGGTTGGTGCAAAGCGGATGTGCATTCCATGGACTTTGTTCCGAAGATCCAAATCAACATCTCAAGGACTTCCTTAAAATCGTAGATTCCATAGACCTAGGTGTTGCAACTAGAGAGACAACCCGATTACGCCTATTCCAATTCTCTCTACGTGATCAAGCTAGTCAATGGCTTGAGCATTTACCCGCGGGATCCATCACCACATGGGATGATCTCACCACTCGTTTCCTTGCTCAATTTTTCCCACCGGGAGAACTACCAAGCTTAGAAATGACATCTTGATGTTCCAACAACGTCAAAAGGAATCTCTTTATGAAGCATGGACTCGTTTCAAGGACTTACTCCAAAAATTCCCTCATCATGGCATAGATCTTTGGCTCAAAGTCCAAATCTTTTATAACCATATCGATCTCTCCACGAGGCGAGCCATTGACCAACCGGCCGGTGGTAAGCTACGTGATCTAAGTGCGGAACAATCATGGGAACTCATAGAAGATCTTGCTCTCTATGACAACGAAAGTTGGAATGATCCCCGTGATTTGAACAAAACGGTCAAGGCAATATCTTTGCCTTCGAATAACTCTAGCACTCCCGACCATAGGATCATGGAACTTGAGGACCAAGTCAAGTTTCTCATGAAATCTTACAAAGCTCCTAAGCCTTCAAGCCAAGTGAACAAAATCACTTCTTCATGCGAATTATGTAGTGGTCCCCATGACTCTCGTGATTGTGTGGAACTCCCCGGAACAGCTTTGCGGACTACGCATCCTCACGTACCGACGAAGCGGGAGATAAGTGGTACACTTTTAAACCCGAGCCAAACCCTTACGGTGATTCCTACAACCCCTCTTGGAAAAATCACCCAAACCTTAGGTGGAAACAAAATCAAGCCAATTCTTCCAAACCGCCTAATCGTTACCAACCAAACGGTCCACCCTCCAATCGTAATTTCAACAACAATCCTTCTAACAACTATGGTAGTACCAACAATCTTGAAGGATTGATGTCTAAGTTCATGGCATCTCAAGAAGCTCGCATATCTAAGTTTGAAGCCTATTTCAAACAAAAGCAAAGCGAGATGACCACCAAAATTGACGCATTGTTGAAAGTTCTCAATGACCGAGAAATGGGAGCACTCCCAAGCGACACGGTCAAGAATCCGAAACTAAACGTTAATTCCATATCATCAGTTTCGTCACCCACTTCGTGTCCACAATACTACTCGGTTAAATCAACAAGCACGTGTTTCAAACAAAACCAAATTCTTCAAAAGGACCAATCAAATAAAACACCCGATATAAGACCGGTCAAAAGTATAGTTGAAACACCTCCTACGCAAGACCTTGACGATGAATTCAAGGAACTTCACCTTGAACGCCCCGTCATTGATGTCTTAGCCCGTGCTCCTTACTATAGTGCCCTCCTAGAAAAATATGAGAAGTTTAAACTAGGTAAAAATGGGACCGCCTTCGTTCAAAACAAGTTGCCTAAAAAGCTTGATGATCCGGGTATATTTGTTTTGCCTTGTAAGATAGGAAAATCCGAAGCTTTCGACATACTAGCCGATTTAGGGTCAAGCCTCAACTTGATTCCCTTACCCCTATTCACCACTCTTAAGCTAGGAAAGTTAGAGGAAACGGAGGTATTGATAGGTCTAGCGGATGGAAGTATTGCCCACCCGGTTGGAATGATTAAGGATGTAGTTGTTCACGTAGGGAAGTTAACTCTCTTAGTGGATTTTCACGTCCTAGACATGGTTAGTGACACTACATGCCCATTGCTGGTAGGAAGAGGATTTTTAGCAACCGCTAGTGCCATGATAGATTGCAAGGAGTCTAAGATAGCGGTAGGTGAGGGCGACACTTGGTCGGTATACGATGTTAAGAAGCATAGTTATGATTGTGATGATGAACCGACACCACATTGGGTAGAAATTAATAGTAGACCGTCTAGATATGGACCTTGGATTGAAAGGAACTTTATAGGACCTCAACGCCCATTCTATCTAGAAAAGGATTTCATTGAAAAGACACATTCGGTGGAACAACTCATAGCTTGAGATGAAGAGCTAGATCCTTTTGAGGACCCCTTAGTCTTTAGGAAGATGATTGAGTTCTTGAGCGTAATGCCTATTAATATAGAGATGAATAAGTGGAAAAGAGAGGGAGACAAGTGTAAATGGAGGTGGGACAAGCCACCTTAAGAAGGTGACGGATCATGGCATATGAAGATGACTTTGTATGATCTGGATGGAGAAAAGTTTGAAAGGTCATGCCGTACTAAGAAAACCGATAGGAAGTTGAAACCTAAGTTTGATCCCAAAGATGTCCTCATTGAGGAACTCACCCGTATCACGTAGTAATCCATGACCTTGAGTCTAGCTACAAGACTCGTAAATAAAGAAAAGCGCTTCTTGGGAGGCAACCCATGCTTTGTGTAATTTTTGTTTTGTTTGTTTGTTATTTGCTTCCGTATGCGTGCTTTATTTTTATTGTTGGTAGATCATGTTTCTAAACTAAATAGTGGAAATACTTTACTTTGTTGTTTGGCTTAGTCTTAACTTCACCCAAAGGTATTTTTGTAAAAGATAAGTGTAAGGGGAAACCCCAAATATGTTTTTAAGAAACAAATCGATCATGATTCTCCACAATATTTAGTGAACATGTATATTCGTACTTGTTAGAGTCAAATGCTTGTATCGAGTCATAATGAAGTTTTGCAGGATTTTCCAGGAAGTAGGACCAAGTTTTTCTAAAAATTTTCCGGAAACTTAACACAAGAATTTCTGCAGGTCACTTCTGACGGCGTCATGAGTTTACTCTTGACGGCGTCACGGGTAAAAATCTGGAAATTTTACCGGTTTTGTTTTTCTAACGGAGTCTTAAAGTTTTTGTTAAATTATTAAGTTTTATAATCTCTAGGAAATCTGCAAACTTCATTCCACAAGCATTATATCTTACTTTGTTTTCTAGGATTTAGTAACTTATGTAGATTGCCGCCGATTTTATGCGAGGTTGCCGTGTCTGTTTTCTCAGGTTTTACAGGTTATGTATGACAAGAAGATGATTATTATTCTGGAAGGGAAGCTTTGATTGTTCATTTTCTTGGAGGAAGATCTAACCTGGCCACCTTATTATCCATACCGAGCAAATCAGGGGAATATTTGATTTCATTCGTCTTACTTATTTCACTTTTACATTCTTTACTTGAACATTGGGGACAATGTTCATCCTAAGTGTAAGGGGAGGGTAAAATGATGATACCTTACAGATACACTTTCGCTTGAGTTTGTTTGTTTGATGGTAGATGTGTAATAAAACTATGAGAAATACTTGTTAGTGTAATTTTAGCGCCAAATTTAAAATTTTTTACAACATTTAGGAGTGAAACTTTAGCCATAGCAAGCGTCTCATGGATAGGAGATTGTATGACTAGCACAAAACCGTACTATTCAGAATATTTTCCACCCAAATATGTGAGGTTCACCTTTAGATTTGATAGGAAAAGCATTTACTATTAGTGCTTATGAGTGTACCGGTAGCATTTAGATTCTAGAACTTGCGTTAGTGATGCATCCCAAGACCACGCTAGTGAGACTATATTCGTGTATTAGGATTTACTACATGATAAGAGGCATTAGGATCACCCTTGTGTTAAACCCGTATCATAATTACTTGACCATTTAAGTCATATTACTTGGCTAGTTAAGTCAACTAATTTTTCCCACACCCTTAGCGTTGTACTCATTTTTAGTACACGAAACCCCTAGTACACCCCTCCGAGGCTATCTTTTCGTTTCTAACTTTAAGCATTTTACTTGAAGGAAGAATTTGTTATACCCCACTTAAATGTACACTCAAATCGCGTTAGCCTTCCGTGTATGCACTCATCTTTAGTGCATTATTGTTATTTGTTAAACCCTAAGTTAACTATCTAATTGATTACATGGTTGCTAAGTCGAGTCATATCCTTGTACATATTGTTTTGGGACGATTGGGACTCATGGGTAAAGTACTTATTTTATAGAGTAATGGGGAAGAACATCATATATTACCCCCATATGTACGTTGATCTTAAAAGTACTCCAAGTGTTTTGATTATCTTAATTCGAGTCGTTAGATTAGTTTATTGTAAAGTATGTAAAAATTCAAGTGTAAGGGGAATGTTCATTCCCTATGATGTATTATTTTGGATGGTAGGGTAAGAGTGTATGCAAAAAAAAAAAAAAAAAAAAAAAAAAAAAAAATATATATATATATATATATATATATATATATATATATATATATATATATATATATATATATAAAAAGAAAAAAAAAAGAGAAAAAACATATGGACTACCATCCCTTTTTATTCTATGTTCATTTTATGTTTTTGTTATTTTTCATTTATTATCTTAAGTCGAGTCTAGTCTTGGCTTAGCAACGCCATATTGTACATGTAATTAACCAAGATTGTTAACTCGCCACCAGTAAAGACTGCCTATATCCAACAAAACCGTGTATTTCATATCCCTACACCTAACGTTACAACCCTTTAAAAGACCTCTTTGATAGTTTATCCTAGGTGCTTACGCCATGTGGTGGAGGTTTGATCCTTTCCCAAGCCTATGGTAATCTATTTTGCTATGACAGGTAGTGAGAGATATCTTCCGTTTCCATATTGTAATTTACACTTTATTACACCCGAGAGATGTGAGTATCTAAACACTATTCGTGAGGTGCTAGTGTATGACCTCCGTGCTTGTCTTTGGTCTTTAGTGGAACGATTATTTGTTGTAATCACTTTTATATTAGTGTTAAATGACCCCTAACTTGTATTTTGATTAGAATAAAAGCGCATTTGCTTGAGGACAAGCAAATCTCAAGTGTAAGGGTATATGATGAGGCGAAAAATGATCCGTTTTTAGGGGGTCATTTAAGCCCGGAATTGAATTTATTTGATCAAATATTGCCCTAAATCGTTCCTTTTGTGATTTTAGGTACTGTGGGAGTGAAATCTGGAAAAGGAAGCAATTCGGACGTTTTTGGAGCATAAAAGTAAAGAAAACGCTAAAGACTTAATTTTCCATGCTGAGTACAGTGTTTGACGGCATCAAGAAGACATTCCAGACGACGTCAAGAGTAAAAACCATGACGACCCAGTACAAACATGAAGGCGTCACAAGTAGAGCGTCAAGAGTTAAATGTGTGACGGCCTGCAAAAGAGGACTACATGACGGCGTCAGATGTAGATCTAGGCAGTCCGACGATTTATTTGGCGGCGAGATGATGGCGTCACACCTTGGTTCTTGACGCCGTCACCTGCTTATATCTATATATAGTTTTCTAATTTTCATTCATTAAAAAGGAACTAGTGTGGAGAAACCCTAGGGCCGAACCTTGTGCGAATTTTACAGCTTTTCAAGGGTTTTCAACCCTTGAAACCTTACATGTGCTATTGAGATAAGTATTCTCATAATTCAATCAATATATCTATGTGTTGGTTGTCTATATCTTGTGCTTGTCTTGATTTCAACATGCTAGGCTAGATCTATCTTGTGTTTGCTTAGATCTAATGAAACCTAGATGTTGATTATGATTTGATTACTTGTTTATGGTTGTATTGGATGAATGATTTCAATGTTAGGCTTAAGAAAACTGGCAGATCTCCATTGTGTAACATGCTTGAACGTCTTAAGAAACATGAACCGATGTGTACTAGGTTTTATTGGTTGTATTTAATGCATGAGTAAATTCTAATGATCCCATGTTAGGAGCTTCTTGCAGGCTCGACATAGGAGTGAAGTAGGCACTCATAGGATTGGGGAAGTAAGTACGCCACCCCATGAATGGTATTAAGGAATACAGTCCGTCATCCACGCAACTATAACAAGTAATTAACGTATAAAAGATATCTAGGGAGTAGTGAAATCTAAGTAAACACATTTTTCCCACATATTGCTCACAACCTTACTTTAAATAGTTTATTTTCATTTTTAGTATTTTATTTTGATTGCATCTTAGTATTGGGTTAGTTGACTAGCAACTAATTCCGCCCCAAATCCTTCAAACCCGAGATTTTTAATTGCTTTTCTAAAAAATATAAAAATACAAAAAGAATCATCTCTCATCTCTAGATCTAGTATTTAGGTTTTTTAATCCTAGCGACACTATTCCTAGCTGAACGATCAATCCCCCGGTACTTGTCATTATACTATACTACATCGATCAGGTACACTGCCTGGTGGGGGTTGTAAGCTTCTCAAGATCCCTTGAGAGGTAAAGCTTGGTGCAACCCTACGCACATCAGTCATAACACATGCATAAAAAACGTGGAAAAACAAACAGAAAAAGGTAAAAACGTATGGAAACGGATGAAAAGGGATTAAACGTGTAAATCGTGTTGTTGGATTAGTTCGGTCTCATTAAATCGCTTATACAAATTTTATTCGGGTCATAACACATGCCTAAAAACGTGTAAAAACAAACAGAAATGGGTAAAAACGTATGGAAACGGATGAAAAGAGACTAAACGTGTAAATCGTGTTGTTGGATTAGTTCGGTCTCATTAAATCGGTTATACTAAATTTTTTTGGATCATAACACATACATAAAAAACGTGTAAAAACAAACAGAAATGGGTAAAAACGTATGGAAACGGATGAAAAGGGACTAAACGTGTAAATCGTGTTGTTGGATTAGTTTAGTCTCATTAAGGCGGTTATAATTTTATTCGGGTCATAACATATGCATAAAAAACGTGTAAAAACAAACAGAAATGGGTAAAAACGTATGGAAACGGATGAAAAGGGACTAAACGTGTAAATCGTGTCGTTGGATTAGTTCGGTCTCGTTAAATCGGTTATAATTTTATTCGGGTCATGACACATGTATAAAAAACGTGTAAAAACAAGAAATGGGAAAAAACGTATGGAAACGGATGAAAAGGGACTAAACGTGTAAATCGTGTTGTTGGATTAGTTCGGTCTCATTAAATCGGTTATAATTTTATTCGGGTCATAACACATGCATAAAAAACGTGTAAAAACAAACAGAAATGGGTAAAAACGTATGGAAACGGATGAAAAGGGACTAAACGTGTAAATCGTGTCGTTGGATTAGTTCGGTCTCATTAAATCGGTTATAACTTTATTCGGGTCATAACACATGTATAAAAAACGTGTAAAAATAAACAGAAATGGATAAAACCGTATAGAAACGGATGAAAAGGGACTAAACGTGTGAATCGTGTTGTTGGATTAGTTCGGTCTCATTAAATCAGTTATAATTTTATTCGGGTCATAACACATGCATAAAAAACGTGTAAAAACAAACAAAAATAGGTAAAAACGTATGGAAATGGATGAAAATGGACTAAACGTGTAAATCGTGTTGTTGGATTAGTTCAGTCTCATTAAATCGGTTATAATTTTATTCGGGTCATATCACATGCATAAAAAACGTGTAAAAACAAACAGAAATAGGTAAAAACGTATGGAAACAGATGAAAAGGGAATAAATGTGTAAATCGTGTTGTTGGATTAGTTAGGTCTCATTAAATCGGTTATAATTTTATTCGGGTCATAACACATGCATAAAAAACGTGTAAAAACAAACAGAAATGGGTAAAAACGTATGGAAACGGATGAAAATGGACTAAACGTGTAAATCGTGCTGTTGGATTAGTTCGGTCTCATTAAATCGGTTATAATTTTATTCGGGCCTAAACGTGTAAATCGTGTTGTTTGATTAGTTCGGTCTCATTAAATCGGTTATAATTTTATTCGGGTTATAACACATGTATAAAAAATGTGTAAAAACAAACAGAAATGGGTAAAAACGTATGGAAACGGATGAAAAGGTACTAAACGTGTAAATCGTGTTGTTGGATTAGTTCGGTCTCATTAAATCGGTTATACTAATTTTATTCGGGTCATAACACATGCATAAAAAACATGTAAAAATAAACAGAAATGGGTAAAAACGTATGGAAACGGATGAAAAGGGACTAAACATGTAAATCGTGTTGTTGGATTAGTTCGGTCTTGATGAGGCGAAAAATGAACCACTTTTAGGGGGTCATTTAAGCCCGGAATTGAATTTATTTGATCAAATATTGCCCTAAATCGTTTCTTTTGTGATTTTAGGTACTTTGGGAGTGAAATCTGGAAAAGGAAGCAATTCGGACGTTTTTGAAGCATAAAAGTGAAGAAAACGCCAAAGTCTTAATTTTCCTTGCTGGGAACAGTAGGTGACGGCGTCAAGAGCAACATCCTGACGGCGTCAAGAGTAATTTGCATGACGGTCCAGAACAAACGTGAAGGCGTCACAGGTAGAGCGTCAAGAGTAAAAGACGTGACGGCCTGGAAGACCATAACACATGACGGCGTCAGATGAAGATTAAGGCAGTCCGAGAAGTATTTTGGCGGCGAGATGACGGCGTCACCTTTTTGGTCTTGACGCCGTCAGCCTCAATTTCCTATATATAGTTTTCTAATTTTCATTCATAAAAAAGAGAGAAGTTTTGGAGAAACCCTATGTAACACCCCCTAATTTGAAATGCGGTAGCGGAATAGAAATTAGGGTGTTGCCGTGAGGATCGAAGTCATAATGATAGAAAACGACTCGAAGAGACGTTTTAAAACATAATTTCATTTATAAATATTTGAAATACAATAGGTCCTTATCGGAGTATTATAAAAACTTGATGTTTTGAACGAAATCAAACATCATTTATTTTACATCATATTTGAAATAGAGTAAACATATTTTGAAGATTTTTGCCGCCCGTTCCATGCTTGCTTCCCCTGTTAAATACTTGAGATACATGCTTAAAAGTCAACAAAATTGTTGAGTGAAATCATATAGTTTGAATTTAATAATCATTTTGATACACAAGCAAGATTGTATTGGAAAATACAATCAGTTTGAAAACATTGATATTGCAGTTCATATATTGCACTAAGTCTCATGACATGCAAACGTTAACAAATACCGTAAACGGCGGGTGTTTATCAAATCAATGATAAATTTGCCCTCGTGTAATAGGTGATTTGCAAGTTCCTATTTTTACTCAAATATAATTATCACGATTAATACGACTAACCACATGCATAATGGCATTCCGTCAAGTATTAATGGGACAGGCTGTCAAACCTTAAATAGATCTATTCATTATATTCGCGTTCACCGCAGTGATTAATGGCTCATGAATAAGGGTCTTTTGGCAATAGCTAACTTAGGCATATATCAGTCAGGAAAGCATACAGAAAAATATTTGCGATCTATTTATAACATGTATCCCCCTCACGGAGTTTTGAAAATAATTAAATGTGAGGCTATGACTCACCTTGATTGATACTGAAAACGAAGAAAATAAAGTCGGACGAATTTTATGAAAACGGCTTCAAAACACAACCTGATAAATAAATTTATCTAAGAACTTGACTAAAAACTATTCGGTAATTATGAAGAAAATAACGAATATTAGATATTCGTTATGACGAGAAATGATGTGCATTGAAAATATTGTGATATGCATGATATGACAAAATATGATTTTCAAAATTATCCATCGAAGTTTTTCCTTTTTGATCGTAATTAAAATTTTAACCTTTTAATAAGTTAATAATATATATATAAATAAAATTAAAATTTAAACATGATATGAAATAAATTGACAAAAATAGAAAATAAATAAGAATGATAAATAAGTTACGTTTAGTCTTTGTCTCCTTCTCCAATTTTACCATTTTTACACTAACGATACTTGCGTTACACCGTTAGTCCTTTTTATATATATTTCAACTATAGTCCTCTACTTTGTCCAATAATCAATACTAACCTTCTAATATAAATTTTTATCACATTTTAACCTTAGATTTCTGTTTTTACAGGTTTAGTCCTTGATTTTCAATATTTACACATTTAGTCCCTCTAGGTGTCGTCGCGTTACATTTTTAGTCCAATTTTTACAAAAATGATTATGGAACTTTCTAAAAATTTTCCGAAGCTTATTTATTAAGTAACAAGTTTATTTTAACTGCTTATTTATTCAAAAGCTCATTTTTATAGCTTATGGGCCTGGATCGATTTAACTTAAGGCCCGTTAAGATTTTTGGAGGCGAGGGCATAGAAAAAGTTTTGGGCTTGGCTTTGGACCATTTTTATGATTCTAAAAATATTTCTTATTGGCCCAGTGGGCTTACGGATTTTAGTTTCTTAATGGGCTTGAGTTTAGCCCACTCGACAAACATAAGAATTTTTATATGAATTTTGGTTTTGAAATCCGGTTTATGTACTTTCAAAAGGGATCGTTTAAGATGTCAAAACGTGATTATTTTTACAAGTTGATTATATGAAATTGTTAATTTGCTAGGTGGTCTATGGCGTCGTGAAAAAATATAGTACTATTGTTAAACAAAATTTCAAGTTATAGACTCGTTTTGTGACATGGTTGAACCGGTTTTATAACTTGAAAACTTGCAAAATTTTACTAAGTGTTTTTATTATATTTCAATCGATGGATGCAATTTAAAATAGATACGTGATATGCTTGAAACGTTACAACTAGAGTGAATGGTGGGTGCTACGTGATTCCTAGGCCTTCCAAGATAGAGGCTAATCACGTTTCGTGTACTAAGAACAAATATATACGTGTGATTCATGTGCAAAGTGTATACGTTCGAAATAAATTAAACAAAGTGCATGAACAATTATTAACGTGTAAAATGGATTAAAAACGAGTGCAAGAAACTTACAAACACTTTTAAGGTGATTAAGAGTCGAGATAGATAGAAAAGGAACACAAGAAATCACGTCTAAGCTATATAACCCAAACGTTATATATATATATATATATATATATATATATATATATATATATATATATATATATATATATATATATATATATATATATATATATATATATTCAACCCGATTGTCTTTCTTGCTTCCAATACAATACTATACGACTTGTAAGCTTTGTAAGAATGAAATGGAGGTCGAATTATTGCAGTGAAAAAGGATTGGAAGTGAATGAGAGTAGTATGCATGCAAGGACGTACTTATATATACTAATATATAACGTTTTAGTAGAAAAGTTCAAGGTAACTTCTTCGTACTATTGCATGTCAGTACTAGGCTCATAGAGGAACATATTTTAATGGTTTAGGGTGGTTTGTGAGTGCATAAAATGAGGAGGGTGTTGGGTGATTCATGCTATATGTCGACCATGCAATTTCCCTTATATACGATTTACAAAATCATACACAACTTATTTATACATGATCATCTTTAACATTTGAGCTTAGAATCATCTTAGGAATAATATTAGGAACGTTTAGAAACAAACTAGATTCAAAACGGTTAAGTTTTGAATATAGTCTAAATCGATTTGGGTTTGCTAATGTCGAATGCTTTGTCTCTTAAAAACGTATCAATACTCAACGTAGGAACGTGAGACTTGACACACTAATTGTTGGCTAGTAGGTTAACGAGATGAGAAAATAAAATGTATAGGTCGTGTGCAAGATTTGGGAATAAACGATGCGATTTGGAGGGTGTTTAGTTATGTCGATCGGATGAAAACTAATTAGATTTGGAAGTTGGGCCTTTATTTGGTGGGCTTATGAATAGTGAAAGTGGAGTGGGCCGAAGTTAATTAAGGGTCCGGTTGTGTTAATTTAGTGATTAGGAAATCTTAATTATATTTAATAAATATAATTAGGATTAGGATTTAGGTTTAGGATTAAATGCAAAGTTTAAGTTTCGTGTAACGTGTCGAGGATTAATTCCGTCGTTTCGTGAATTATATTATTTTGTGAAAATCGCCAAAATAATATAATAAGAAAAATTTCAAATTTTTCCGAGAAAAATGGGAATTAGAAATGATAACGAATGATTATATATTTATTAATGATTTAATTACAAGAAATTTTTACAAGGTTCTACAGTACCCACTTGTCATTCTGAATTTCGTCCCGAAATTCGATTTTAAGAAATCTAACAAGTGTGTTCTATGAAAATAAGTGCGGATATTTCTCACGGAATCTATCTTCTCTTTCCCATGTGTAAGTCGGTCCTCGCTTAGAGTCCCATCTTACTTTCACAATGGGGATACGATTCTGATTGAGTTGTTTAATCTCTCTATCCATTATTTCCACAGGCCCTTCTGTGAACACTAGTTTGTCGTCCAATCTAATCTCTTTTAGTGGAATGACGAGAGTTTCGTCTGACAAACATTTCTTGAGTTGGGATACGTGAAACGTATGGTGTACCGATGCGTGGGAATCGCAACAGGCTTTACCTCTCGAGGGATCTCTAGAAGCTTACAACCCCCACCAGGCAGTGTACCTGATCGTTGTAGTATAGTATAGTGACAAGTACCGGGGGATTGATCGTTCAGCTTAGGAATAGTGTCGCTAGGATAAGAAAGCCTAAATACTAGTTCTAAAGGTGAGGGATGATTATTTTTTGTGTTTTTATATTTTTTTTAAAGCAATTAAAATCTCGGGGTTTGAAGGATTTGGGCGGAATTAGTTGCTATTCAACTAACCCAATACTAAGATGCAATCAAAATAAAATACTAAAAATGAAAATAAACTAATTAAACTAAGGTTGTGAGCAGTAATTGGAGAAAATGTGTTTACTTAGATTTCACTACTCCCTAGACATCTTTTACACGTTAATTACTTGTTATAATTGCATGGATGACGGATCGTATTCCTTAATACCATTCATGGGGTGGCACACATAACTCCCCAATTCTATGAGCTCTTATCTCCTCCTACACCACGCCCAGCACAACTATAGGGATTGTAAACAATGGCTCATGCATTAAATACAACCAATAAAGACCTAGTGCGCCTCGGTTCATGTTTCTTAAGACGTTCAAGCATGTTACCAAGTGGAGATCTGCCAGTTTTCTTAAGCCTAACATATAAATCACTCATCCAAGACAAAAATAAACAAGTAATCAACACATAATTAACATCTAGGTTTCATTAGATCTAAGCAAACACAAGATAGATCTAGCCTAGCATAATGGAATTGAGACAAGAACAAGATATAGACAACCAACAAATAGACATATTGATTGAATTAGAAGAACACTTATCTCAATTACAATGCAAGGTATCAAGGGTTTGGAACCCTTGAAAAACCTGTAAAAGTTGCACCAAAATCGTACTTAGGGTTTCTCCAAAACTTCTCTCTTTTATGTGTGAAAATTAGAAAACTATATATAGAAAAATAGGTTTGACGGCGTCAAGAATAAACTTATGACGCCGTCACCTCGCCGCCAAAACTCTCCTCGGACTGCCTAGATCTACTTCTGACGCCGTCAAGACTTATACACTTCCAGGCCGTCATGACTCTTTTACTCTTGACGCCCTTCCTACGTGACGCCGTCAAATATGTTCTGGGTCGTCATGGAAATTCATGAAATTTGCTCTTGACGCCGTCACCTACTGTTCCCAGCATGGAAAATTAAGACTTTGGCGTTTTCTTCACTTTTATGCTCCAAAAACGTCCGAATTGCTTCCTTTTCCAGATTTCTCTCCAAAGGACCTAAAATCACAAAAGGAACGATTTAGGGAAATATTTGATCAAATAAATTCGGATTCGGGCTTAAATGACCCCCTAAAAACGGATCATTTTTCGCCTCATCATATACCCTTACACTTGAGATTTGCTTGTCCTCAAGCAAACGCGCTTTTATTCTAGTCAAAATACAAGTTAGGGGTCATTTAACACTAACATAAAAGTAATTACAACAAATAATCGTTCCACTAAAGACCAATAAACAAGCACGGAGGTCATACACTAGCACCTCACAAATAGTGTTTAGATACTCACATCTCTCGGGTGTAATAAAGTGTAAATTACAATATGAAAACGGAAGATATCTCTCACTACCTGTCATAGCAAAATAGATTACCATAGGCTTGGGAAAGGATCAAACCTCCACCACATGGCGTAAGCACCTAGGATAAACTATCAAAGAGGTCTTTTAAAGGGTTGTAACGTTAGGTGTAGGGATATGAAATACACGGTTTTGTTGGATAAAGGAAGTTTTACTGGTGGCGAATTAACAATCTTGGTCAATTACATGTACAATGTTGCGTTGCTAAGCCAAGACTAGACTCGACTTAAGCTAATAAATGAAAAATAACAAAAACATAAAATAAACATAGAATGAAACGGGATGGTAGTCCGTATGTTTTTTCTCTTTTCTTTTTTCTATTTTTTTTTCTTTTTCTTGTTTTTTCGATTTTTTTTTTTTTTTTTTTTTTTTTTTTTTTTTTTTTTTTTTGTTTTTTTGTTTTTTTGCATACACTCTTATGACTCGAATCTTTACATACTTTACATTTACCTAATCTAATGACTCGAATTAAGAAAATCAAAACACTTGGAGCACTTTTAAGATTATCGTACATATGGGGTAATAAATGATGTTCTTCCCCATTACTCCATAAAATAAGTACTTACCCATGAGTCCCAATCGTCCCAAAACAATATGTATAAGGATATGACTCGACTTAGCAACCATGTAATCAATTAGAAAGTTAACTTAGGGTTTAACAAATAATAATAATGCACTAAAAATGAGCGCATACACGGAAGGCTAAGGCGATTTGGTTGTACATTTAAGTGGGGTGTAACAAATTCTTCCTTTAAGTAAGATGCTTAAAGTTAGAAACGAAAAGATAGGCTCGGAGGGGTGTACTAGGGGTTTCGTGTACTAAAGATGAGTACAACGCTAAGGGTGTGTGAAAAATTAGTTGACTTAACTAGCCAAGTAATATGACTTAAATGGTCAAGTAATTATGATACGGGTTTAACACAAGGGTGATCCTAATGTCTCTTATCATGTAGTAAATCCTACTACACGAATGTAGTCTCACTAGCGGTCTCGGGATGCATTACTAACGCAAGTTCTAGAATCTAAATGCTACCGGTACATTCATAAGCACTAATAGTAAATGTTTTTCCTATCAAATCTAAAGGCGAACCTCACATATTTGGGTGGAAAATTTTTCTGAATATACGGTTATGTGCTAGTCATACAATCTCCTATCCATGAGACGCTTGCTATGGCTAAAGTTTCACTCCTAAATGTTGTAAAAAATTTTAAATTTGGCGCTAAAATTGCACTAACAAGTATTTCTCATAGTTTTATTACACATCTACCATCAAACAAAACAAACTCGAGCGAAAGTGCATATGTAAGGTATCATCTTTTTACCCTCCCCTTACACTTAAGATGAACATTGTCCCCAATGTTCAAGTAAAGAATGTAAAAGTGAAAAAGTAAAGAGAATGAAATCAAATACTCCCCTGATTCGCTCGGTATGGATAATAGGGTGGCTAGGTTAAATCTTCCTCCAAGAAAATGAACTATCAAAGCTTCCCTTCCAGAATATAAATCATCTTCTTGTCATACATAACCTGTAAAACCTGACAAAATAGACAAGACAACCTCGCGTAAAATCGGCGGCATTCTATATAAGTTACTAAACCCTAGAAAACAAAATAAAATATAATGCTTGTGGAATGAAGTTTGCAGATCTCCTGGAGATTATAAAACTTAATAATTCACAAAAACCGTAAGACTCCGTTAGAAAAACAAAACCGGTAAAATGTCCAGATTTTAACTCCTGACGCCGTCAAGAGTAAACCCCTGACGCCATCAGAATTGACCTGTAGAAATCCTTATGTTAAGTTTCCGGAAAATTTCTGGAAAAACTTGGTCCTACTTCCTGGAAAATCCTGCAAAACTTCATTATGACTCAATACAAGCATTTGACTCTAACAAATACGAATACACATGTTCATTTAATATTGTGGAGAATCATGATCGGTTTGTTTCTTAAAAACATATTTGGGGTTTCCCCTTACACTTATCTTTTGCAAAAATACTTTTAGGTGGAGTTAAGACTAGGCCAAAACAACAAAGTAAAGTATTTCTACTATTTAGTTTAGAAACATGATCAACCAACAATAAAAATTAAGCATGCATACGGAAGCAAATAACAAACAAACAAATAAAATCACACAAAACATGGGTTGCCTCCCAAGAAGCGCTTTTCTTTATTTACGAGTCTTGTAGCTAGACTCAAGGTCATGGGTTACTACGTGACCTCATTATTGGTTCCACTCTCTGATTGGAGATATTCCTTGTAGAAACCAATCACTTTTTTCTCAACCGCCCCCATAATCATTTGGGCAAATTCTTTATCGACTTTATACCTTGGTCCAAGAGCCAAACAATCTTTGTAATAAAGACTCCTCTTTTCCCATACATAATCCATGCCCTTTTTCTTATCCTCCTCATTGGTATCCTCAAAAGCACCAACGTTGTCCTTATCAAAACGAGATATAAATCGAAATTCTTTCATCCTGTTAGGCATCCTATAAGTGATACTATCGGTGTTACTTGCAAATCGAATCGTTCCCTCTATCTCATCATATTCCAACTTAGACTCCTCAACAAATGGTTTGCCAAACACAACATTAGCCAATCGACAATCAATAACATTAGCAAGATCCTCCACAATCATAAAGTTGGTGATAAAAGTGAAATTACCAACAAAGACATGTAAACCTTTAACTCTCCCGACAAAGTTACAAACTCCACTGGGGTATTTGGGATCCCTCCTAGGTTCAAGTCTTGTTTTCACTATATCATTATAAACAGTTGAAGACATAATGTTGATTGGAGATTTAAAGTCAATGTAAGCATTGCTAATGTGCCTATATCCAATCATACATGGTATCTTAGCATTCTTAGGATCGCCTCTCTTGATCTTGGGTTCAATTATGGTGAAAGGAGATCGCGGGTTATCAATAAGATTATTATAATATGCAATCTCCTCCTTAGTGGGGTATAGATTAAAATAGTCATTAAGCTTCGGATCTATTTCCCCCTCTTCAAGTCCCTTAATAACATTCACAAAGTCATTAGGCCCTAGGTCCTCATTTGAATACAAGGCGGTCGCTAGGTCTCTAAATGCATGTTCGAGCTCAACCTTGATCAAACTGTTAAGCTCTCTAAGTTCCCTAATCTCACTCTCAATTTGTTCACGTAATAAAGCCACTTCTCTAGGGGAAAGGGGTGGATTCGCGTTTTCCATAATGGCCAACGGAATAGTCAATGAATTTGATTTACTAACAAAGGCACAAAGAAAATAGATAGACTAAAGAAAACCTAAAAATAAAAATAAAATCTTACTAGAAAGGAATCTAGCAAGTAGACCTAATAAAAAGAAATTCTAACCTAGACAATAACTATTCCCCGGGCTGCGGCGCCAAAAACTTGATGCGTGGGAATCGCAACAGGCTTTACCTCTTGAGGGATCTCGAGAAGCTTACAACCCCCACCAGGCAGTGTACCTGATCGTTGTAGTATAGTATAGTGACAAGTACCGGGGGATTGATCGTTCAGCTTAGGAATAGTGTCGCTAGGATTAGAAAGCCTAAATACTAGTTCTAAAGGTGAGGGATGATTATTTTTTGTGTTTTTATATATTTTTTTAAAGCAATTAAAATCTCGGGGTTTGAAGGATTTGGGCGGAATTAGTTGCTATTCAACTAACCCAATACTAAGATGCAATCAAAATAAAATACTAAAAATGAAAATAAACTAATTAAACTAAGGTTGTGAGCAGTAATTGGAGAAAATGTGTTTACTTAGATTTCACTACTCCCTAGACATCTTTTACACGTTAATTACTTGTTATAATTGCATGGATGACGGATCGTATTCCTTAATACCATTCATGGGGTGGCACACATAACTCCCCAATTCTATGAGCTCTTATCTCCTCCTACACCATGCCCAGCACAACTATAGGGATTGTAAACAGTGGCTCATGCATTAAATACAACCAATAAAGACCTAGTGCGACTCGGTTCATGTTTCTTAAGACGTTCAAGCATGTTACCAAGTGGAGATCTGCCAGTTTTCTTAAGCCTAACATATAAATCACTCATCCAAGACAAAAATAAACAAGTAATCAACACATAATTAACATCTAGGTTTCATTAGATCTAAGCAAACACAAGATAGATCTAGCCTAGCATAATGGAATTGAGACAAGAACAAGATATAGACAACCAACACATAGACATATTGATTGAATTAAAAGAACACTTATCTCAATTACAATGCAAGGTATCAAGGGTTTGGAACCCTTGAAAAACCTGTAAAAGTTGCACCAAAATCGTACTTAGGGTTTCTCCAAAACTTCTCTCTTTTATATGTGAAAATTAGAAAACTATATATAGAAATAGGGCTGTAAACGAACCGGACGAACACGAATGGAGCCCTGTTTATGTTCGTTCATTTAATTTTAACTGGACAAATAAACGGACACGGACGCTTAAACGGACGAATTTTCTTGTTCATGTTCGTTTATTAAGAAAATGAATTGTTCATGTTCGTTCATTAAGACACTAAACGAACATAAACGATCGAACATAAATGAAAATAAACAAACAAACATAAACTTTATTGAATTCTTCACAATATATTGTTTTATAAGTGTTGCTTTATTTAAACAAACTAATTTTTAAAACTATAAAATTAAAATATATGATATATGAACATAAATAGATAATAAACATAAACGAACTTTAACGAACGCATAATCGGACATTCACGAACATAAATGAACGAACGAGACTTTTGTTCATGTTCGTTCATTTAACTAAACGAACGTAAAATATTGTTCATGTTCGTTCATTTAATAAACGAACGAACATAAACGAACTTTTTACCGAACGGTTCATGAAATGTTCACTGAACGTTCATTTCGTTTACAGCCCTATATAGAAAAATAGGTTTGACGGCGTCAAGAATAAACTTGTGACGCCGTTACCTCGCCGCCAAAACTCTCCTCGGACTGCCTAGATCTACTTCTGACGCCGTCAAGACTTATACACTTCCAGGCCGTCATGACTCTTTTACTCTTGACGCCCTTCCTACGTGACGCCGTCAAATCTGTTCTGGGTCGTCATGGAAATTCATAAAATTTGCTCTTGACGCCGTCAAGGTTTTGCTCTTGACGCCGTCACCTACTGTTCCCAGCATGAAAAATTAAGACTTTGGCGTTTTCTTCACTTTTATGCTCCAAAAACGTCCGAATTGCTTCCTTTTCCAGATTTCTCTCCCAAAGTACCTAAAATCACAAAAGGAACGATTTAGGGCAATATTTGATCAAATAAATTCGGATTCGGGCTTAAATGACCCCCTAAAAACGGATCATTTTTCGCCTCATCATGTACCCTACTGAGTTCATCCGGAAGTTCTAACTTATAGGCAACTGAACCAATTCTCTCTAGAATTTTGAAAGGTCCAATATACCTCAGATTTAACTTTCCATGTTTTCCAAAGCGAATCATTCCTTTCCATGGCAAAACCTTCAACATGACTTTGTCTCCTACTTGAAATTCCATAGGCTTTCTCCTGACATCAGCATAACTTTTCTGTCTGTCACGAGCAGCTTGCAAGCGTTGCTTGATTTGGAATATCTTCTCAGTAGTATCATGTATTAGCTCTGGTCCGGTAAGTTGCATATCACCAACTTCTGTCCAACAGATTGGTGATCTGCACTTTCTTCCGTACAGTGCCTCAAAAGGTGCAGCCTTTATGCTGGCATGGAAGCTATTATTGTACGAGAATTCAACTAATGGCAAGTGTCTATCCCAACCTTTTCTGAAATCAATCACACATGCTCGGAGCATGTCTTCCAAGGTTTGGATTGTTCTCTCACTTTGTCCATCGGTTTGCGGATGATAAGCGGTGCTCATATCTAACCTAGTACCAAGAGATTCCTGTAGCGATTCCCAAAATCTTGATGTGAATCGGCTATCTCTATCAGAAATAATAGATATTGGTACCCCATGTCTAATCACAATTTCCTTAAAATACAACTGAGCGAGTGTTTCCATCTCGTCAGTTTCTTTGATTGGTAGGAAATGTGCAGACTTGGTTAATCGATCGATGATAACCCAGATTGTGTCTAATCCAGTCGAAGTCTTTGGTAATTTGGTAATAAAATCCATTGTGATTCTTTCCCATTTCCAGACCGGAATTTCTGGTTGCACGAGTAATCCTGATGGTTTCTGAGTCTCTGCTTTTACTCTAGAGCAGGTCAAACATTTACCAACGTACTCGGCGATATCAGCTTTCATATTTGGCCACCAATAATTCTTCTTAATATCTTGGTACATTTTATTGGAACCGGGATGAATAGAATATTTGGATTTATGAGATTCATGCATGATAAGGTCTCGAATACCTCCGAAGAGAGGAATCCAATATCTTTCCTTAAAATATAACATTCCATCATTGCTTCTCACAAATTCTTTTTCATTATTTGGCATTCTGTCAACCTGATCTTCCAGGTTTGACCTTCCGTCAATTTTCTCATATTGCCGGTTTTCTTCTTGTAGAGCTTCCGTTTAAGCTTTGAGGATTTGAGCTGGAAGTGACGAATGAATTGTCATTCCTAGAGATCGAACTCTAAGAGGTTTAATTCTATCTTTTCTACTCAACGCATCGGCTACTACATTCGCTTTACCGGGATGGTAACGGATTTCACAGTCGTAGTCATTGAGTAATTCTAACCATCTTCTTTGCCTCATGTTTAGCTCCTTCTGATCTAGGATATGCTGTAGACTCTTGTGATCGGTGAAAACCGTACACTTTGTACCATATAGGTAATGTCTCCATATCTTAAGAGCAAAAACTACTGCTCCTAATTCTAGATCATGAGTGGTGTAGTTTTCTCCATTCTTCTTTAGCTATCGTGAAGCATAGGCTATAACTTTGTCTCTTTGCATTAGTACCGCACCTAAACCACGATGAGATGCGTCACAATACACTACAAAGTCCTCATTGCCTTCCGGTAATGCTAATATTGGTGCTTCACAAAGCTTCTGTTTCAGCAGCTGAAATGCTGACTCTTGCTTCTCTTCCCAGTTATACTTCTTGTTCTTCTGGGTTAGTTCCGTAAATGGTTTTGCAATCTTTGAAAAACCTTCTATGAATCTCCGGTAATAACCAGCGAGACCTAAGAATTGACAAATCTCGGTTGGGGAGGTGGGTGACGTCCAACCTTTAATTGCTTCTATCTTCGCGGGATCTACATGGATACCTTTGTTGTTGATGATATGGCCTAAAAATTGAACGGCAGAAATCCAAAAATCACATTTGGAAAACTTGGCGTACAACTTTTCTTTCTTAAGTAACTCCAAAATAGTCCTTAAGTGTTCGGCATGCTCTTCTTTATTGCGCGAATAGATTAAAATATCATCAATGAACACAATAACGAATTTATCCAAGTATGGTTTGCATACTCGGTTCATTAAATCCATGAATACAGCTGGTGCATTGGTAAGACCAAATGGCATCACCTGAAATTCATAATGTCCGTATCGTGTTCGAAAAGCTGTCTTAGGAATGTCCTCTTCCCTAACTCTTAATTGATGATATCCTGATCTCAGATCGATTTTTGAGTAAACACTTGATCCTTGTAATTGGTCAAATAGATCGTCGATCCTTGGCAATGGATATCGATTCTTCACCGTGAGTTTGTTCAACTCTCTGTAATCGATACACATTCGGAACGTTCCATCTTTCTTTTTGACAAATAGGATTGGTGCTCCCCAAGGGGATGAACTCGGTTGAATGAAACCTTTATCTGATAGTTCTTTTAACTGTTCAGATAATTCTTTCATTTCGGAGGGTGCTAATCGATATGGTGCTTTTGCAACTGGTGCTGCTCCAGGCACTAAATCGATTCGGAATTCTACTTGACGAGTTGGTGGGATTCCAGGTAAGTCTTCGGGAAATACATCAGAAAATTCTCTTACAACTGGCACTTCATCAAGTTGTTTCTTCTTTTCTTTTGTTTCTCCTCCCGTTACTTGGATTTGAAATACATGGCATCCTTTGCTTATGTATTTCATCGTCTTGGCGTACGAAATGATATTGAAAGAAGTTTTATGTTTATCACCTTGGATGATTAAGGTTTCACCGTCGAATGGAATTTGAATGACTTTCTCGTCACAAATTATTCTGGCACGGTGTTTAGATAACCAATCCATTCCAATGATGACATCAAAACTTCCCAATTGGATGGGCATAAGATTGATAGGGAAAGGTTTATTTAGAAGGGTTAAGGTGCAGTTTTCGATTAGGGTATTGGTACTTAAAATATTTCCATCTGCTAATTCTATTTCATAGATAGTATCTAATTCTACAGGAGTAATATTTAGAATTGCGGCAAATGAAGTAGACACAAAACTTTTATCTGCTCCTGAATCAGATAATATCTTAGCATCTTGTTGATTTAATAGGAATGTACCAGTAACAACATCTGAATTCTGCGTTGTGTTCCCATCACCAAGTACATACGCTCTTCCTCTGGCAACATTATTGGTAAATTTCGGACATTGAGGTCTGTAATGTCCAACTTCTCCACAACCATGGCACTTTACTGCTATCGGTTGTGTGTTGGCTCCAGTCGCTCGACAGTCCCTTGTCATATGACCAATTCTTTTACAGTTGCCACAAACAGCCCTACATGCTCCAGTATGATGCATGTTGCACTTGTTACATGGGGGTAGAGTTCCAGAATAACCTTTACTTTCTGCAGGCACTGCTGCATAAGCTCGGGTAGCTTCTTGTCGACGATTTTGTTGCTGATGATGATTACTACGGTTCTGCTGTTGATCTCTGTTGCGGTTTCGGCTTTAATTGTTGTTGTTGCTGTAGCTACGGTTACCACTGTAACTGTTGTTATAGCTGCGGTTGTTGCTATTGTTACTCCCATGGTTGTCAGCACTTCTCTTATGCTCATTGATCACAAAAGTAGAACCTCTTTTGATCACCCGGGTTAACAATCTCTGTGCAAGCTCCATAGCTTCTTCTATTGTCTTTGGATTCGATGAGGTAACATCTCCTTCAATGGATGGTGGCAGTCCCTCCACGTATTTCTCCAATGCTTGTTCAACATCGGGTACTATAGTTGGACACAACACCGACAACTCCAGAAACTTTCTATCGTATGTCTTCAAGTCATTGTACCTTACAACTAGCTGATGAAATTCATCCTCCAGTTTTCGAATCTCTGTTTTTGGACAATACTTCTTCAACATTTTATTCTTCAACTCATTCCACGAAAGTCTGAAAGCTTCATCTGGACCCATAGCATTCGCAGTAGTGTTCCACCACGATAATGCCTCTCCTTGAAGAGTTCCTGTAGCAAAGGTAACTTTGCTATTCTCAGGACAACCACTTCTCTTGAAGACTGTCTCAGTATGCTCAAACCAATGTGCCATTTCAGTCACTCCTTCAATTCCTTTGAAGTTTGTTGGCTTGCAAGTCATGAAATCCTTGTAAGTACAATTACGTGGAGTAATTGTATTAGCTTCACGATTTGCACCATTGGTATTATTCAAACGATCCGCTTCACGAGCTGCGGATATTCCCTCAGCAATCATTCTCTGGACCTCAGTGGGGGTCATGATCACTTCCGGGTTAGAGTTTTCGCTACTTGCATGCTCCATTTTTCTATTAATAATACAAAAATATAGCATTTAGAATTTTAAACAACAAGTTGTTTAAAGGTTCTTGTGAAGTAGGGAACTAAATATTTATGAGTCTTAATAATAATTGGGCATCATATGTAGTTTTTATTTCGATACAATAGTCATAATCATTCCGATATGTTAGATGCAATTATAATACACATGAACAACCATAAGCATAAGTTAACATTTGTATATAGTAATATCAAAACCAACAGCATAACATTAATAACTTAATCAGTTGAGTTGTTATAACAAAACGATACAAGCTTATTAAATGCCACATGCGGCAGGCTTGAATGCCTTATTACTAGTACAAATACTAACTGCCTCTAATGATTAGGTATGTCCACATGCCCTCCCATCTCTAAGATCTGAGTTCGGAGCTCTTGCATCTCGGTATGATGTTGCATCTTCATATTTCCTACGATGTTTTCCAATGTATCTGCTCTTCGGTGTGCAAGCTGGGCATCCCAAGTACGGTTCTGTCCCTCTCTTCGCAACGATATCGCGAAAGAATGTGTCTCAGAGATATCCAAATGTATCTGAGCTAACCCCTGCTGCAACTCTATCCTATTGGCTATAAGGTTATGTAAGGTGTTGTGGGTAGTATCTGAATGATCGAAAGATGAATAATCAATCATCTAAAGAAGTGAGTCTATCTGATCTTCGTGATGCTCCAATCGCGTCACTACTACAGAAGGTGAAAGGGTAGAGGGAATTTCCATCCTAGCACTTTCGCCAGTTTCATCAATATGAGCTGGGGGAGTAAAACCAGGTGGATAGGGTAATGATGGTGATGCGTGGGAATCGCAACAGGCTTTACCTCTCGAGGGATCTCGAGAAGCTTACAACCCCCACCAGGCAGTGTACCTGATCGTTGTAGTATAGTATAGTGACAAGTACCGGGGGATTGATCGTTCAGCTTAGGAATAGTGTCGCTAGGATTAGAAAGCCTAAATACTAGTTCTAAAGGTGAGGGATGATTATTTTTGTGTTTTTATATTTTTTAGAAAGCAAGTAAAAATCTCAGGTTTTGGAAGAGTGGGCGGAATTAGTTGCTATTCAACTAACCCAATACTAAGATGCAATCAAAATAAAATACTAGAAATGAAAGTAAACTAATTTATACTAAAGTTGTGAGCAATAATTGGAAAAAATGTGTTTACTTAGATTTCACTACTCCCTAGATATCTTTTACACGTTAATTACTTGTTAAAATTGCATGGATGACGGATCGTATTCCTTAATACCATTCATGGGGTGGCACACATAACTCCCCAATTCTATGAGCTCTTATCTCCTCCTACACCATGCCCAGCACAACTATAGGGATTGTAAACAGTGGCTCATGCATTAAATACAACCAATAAAGACCTAGTGCGCCTCGGTTCATGTTTCTTAAGACGTTCAAGCATGTTACCATTTGGAGATCTGCCATTTTTCTTAACCCTAACATATAAATCATTCATCCAAGACAAGAATAAACAAGTAATCAACACATAATCAATATCTAGGTTTCATTAGATCTAAGCAAACACAAGATAGATCTAGCCTAGCATGATAAAATTAAGACAAGAACATGATATAGACAACCAACACATAGACATATTGATTGAATTAGAAGAACACTTATCTTGATTAATCATGCAAGGTATCAAGGGGTTGGAACCCTTGAAAAACCTGTAAAGTTACACCAAAATCGTACTTAGGGTTTCTCCCAAAACTTCTCTCTTTAATGTGTGAAAAATTAGAAAACTATATATAGGAAAAGGGGTCTGACGGCGTCAAGACCAAATAGGTGACGCCGTCACCTCGCCGCCAAAACAATCCTCGGACTGCCTAGATCTACATTTGACGCCGTCAAGAACATTGCATTTCCAGGCCGTCACGACTTTAACTCTTGACGCCCTACCTTCATGACGCCGTCAAAACTCTTCTGGGTCGTCATGGACTTTTACTCTTGACGCCGTCAGGAAACTCCTCTTGACGCCGTCATGCACTGTTCCCAGCATGGAAAATTAAGACTTTGGCGTTTTCTTCACTTTTATGCTCCAAAAACGTCCGAATTGCTTCCTTTTCCAGATTTCTCTCCCAAAGTACCTAAAATCACAAAAAGGAACGATTTAGGGCAATATTTGATCAAATAAATTCGGATTCGGGCTTAAATGACCCCCTAAAAACGGATCATTTTTTGCCTCATCATATACCCTTACACTTGAGATTTGCTTGTCCTCAAGCAAATGCGCTTTTATTCTACTCAAAAGACAAGTTAGGGGTCATTTAACACTAATATAAAAGTAATTACAACAAATAATCGTTCCACTAAAGACCAATAGACAAGCACGGAGGTCATATACAAGCACCTCACAAATAGTGTTTAGATACTCACATCTCTCGGGTGTAATAAAGTGTAAATTACAATATGGAAATGGAAGATATCTCTCACTACCTGTCATAGCAAAATAGATTACCATAGGCTTGGGAAAGGATCAAACCTCCACCACATGGCATAAGCACCTAGGATAAACTATCAAAGAGGTCTTTTAAAGGGTTGTAACGTTAGGTGTAGGGATATGAAATACACGATTTTGTTGGATAAAGGAAGTTTTACTGGTGGCGAGCTAACAATCTTGGTTAATTACATGTACAATATGGCGTTGCTAAGCCAAGACTAGACTCGACTTAAGCTAATAAATGAAAAATAACAAAAACATAAAATAAACAAAGAATAAAACGGGATGCTAGTCCGTATGTTTTTTCTCTTTTTCCTTTTTCTATATATATATTTTTTTTCATACACTCTTACCCTACCATCCAAAATAATACATCATAGGGGATTGAGCATTCCCCTTACACTTGAATCTTTACATACTTTACAATAAACTAAACTAATGACTCGAATTAAGAAAATCAAAACACTTGGAGCACTTTTAAGATTAACGTACATATGGGGGTAATAAATGATGTTCTTCCCAATTACTCCATAAAATAAGTACTTACCCATGAGTCCCAATCGTCCCAAAACAATATGTACAAGGATATGACTCGACTTAGCAACCATGTAATCAATTAGAAAGTTAACTTAGGGTTTAACAAATAACAATAATGCACTAAAAATGAGTGCATACACGGAAGGCTAAGGCGATTTGGTTGTACATTTAAGTGGGGTGTAACAAATTCTTCCTTTAAGTAAAATGCTTAAAGTTAGAAATGAAAAGATAGGCTCGGAGGGGTGTACTAGGGGTTTCGTGTACTAAAAATGAGTACAACGCTAAGGGTGTGGGAAAAATTAGTTGACTTAACTAGCCAAGTAATATGACTTAAATGGTCAAGTAATTATGATACGGGTTTAACACAAGGGTGATCCTAATGCCTCTTATCATGTAGTAAATCCTACCACACGAATGTAGTCTCACTAGCGGTCTCGGGATGCATCACTAACGCAAGTTCTAGAATCTAAATGCTACCGGTACACTCATAAGCACTAATAATGAATGCTTTTCCTATCAAATCTAAAGACAAACCTCACATATTTGGGTGGAAAATTTTTTTGAATATACGGTTATGTGCTAGTCATACAATCTCCTATCCATGAGACGCTTGCTATGGCTAAAGTTTCACTCCTAAATGTTGTAAAAAATTTTAAATTTGGCGCTAAAATTGCACTAACAAGTATTTCTCATAGTTTTATTACACATCTACCATCAAACAAAACAAACTCAAGCGAAAGTGCATATGTAAGGTATCATCTTTTTACCCTCCCCTTACACTTAAGATGAATATTGTCCCCAATGTTCAAGTAAAGAATGTAAAAGTGAAAAAGTAAAGAGAATGAAATCAAATACTCCCCTGATTCGCTCGGTATGGATAATAGGATGGCCAGGTTAAATCTTCTTCCAAGGAAATGAACAATCACAGCTTCCCTTCCAGAATATAAATCATCTTCTTGTCATACATAACCTGTAAAACCTGACAAAATAGACAAGACAACCTCGCGTAAAATCGGCGGCATCGTATATTAGTTTCTAAATCCTAGAAAACAAGATAAGATATAATGCTTGTGGAATGAAGTTTGCAGATCTCCTGGAGATTATAAAACTTAATAATTCACAAAAACCATAAGACTCCGTTAGAAAAACAAAACCGGTAAAATTTCCAGATTTTAACTCCTGACGCCGTCAACAGTAAATCCCTGACGCCGTCAGAATTGACCTACAGAAATCCGTATGTTAAGTTTCCGGAAAATTCTGGAAAAACTTGGTCCTACTTCCTGGAAAATCCTGCAAAACTTCATTATGACTCAATACAAGCATTTGACTCTAACAAATACGAATATACATGCTCATTTAATATTGTGGAGAATCATGATCGGTTTGTTTCTTAAAAACATATTTGGGGTTTCCCCTTACACTTATCTTTTGCAAAAAATACTTTTAGGTGGAGTTAAGACTAGGCCAAAACAACAAAGTAAAGTATTTCCACATTTTAGTTTAGAAACATGATCTACCAACAATAAAAATTAAACATGCATACGGAAGCAAATAACAATCAAACAAATAAAATCACACAAAACATGGGTTACCTCCCAAGAAGCGCTTTTCTTTATTTACGAGTCTTGTAGCTAGACTCAAGGTCATGGGTTACTACGTGACTTCATCATTGGTTCCATTCTCTAGGTCGTCTTCTAAACCAGTTTTGTATTCCGGACCTAGTTGTAAGCATTCTTTATAGAAACCAAGCATCCTATTCTTTACATATTCTGCTCCTCTACGTCTATCCTCCTCATTCCTATAATAAGCCGCTTGCTTGTGTTCTTTTTCGAAATTAGAGAGAAGGCGGTATTGTTCAATCTTGTAGGGCATTTGATAGGCAGCCTCATTGTTCTCTTCCTTAAATTTAACTATCCCTAAAGTCGGATCATAACTCATCCTAGTGGCTTCAACAAATGGTTTTCCGAATACTATTTGGCTTAGGCAAGCATCTATCACCGGACGAATGTCTTCCACTATCATAAAATCGATTTCATAGGTGAGATTCCCTATAATCACATGTAATCCCTTCACTCTTCCTGCAAAATTACTTATCAGATTCTTACCGGGCATCATCCTAAAATTAAGTTGCTTCTTCATCACCCAATTGTAATAAGTCCTAGTCATGATGTTCACGGGGGATCTAAGGTCGATGTAAGCTTTCCATATATGCATGTGCCCGATATTGCATGGGATGTTAATGTTAGAGGGGTCTCCCTTTTTGATAAGGGGTGTGCCGAAGATATATGGTCTCTCGGGACTATCGAATAGATCCTTATGGTACTCCCGTTCTTCTTCGGTGGGCAACTTATCAAAGTATTTTTCTATAGGCTCTACCTCCTCTAACTCCTCTTTCTTGTTAACCTTAACC
The DNA here is from genome assembly GCA_030686995.1 of Artemisia argyi. Classification (NCBI taxonomy): domain Eukaryota; kingdom Viridiplantae; phylum Streptophyta; class Magnoliopsida; order Asterales; family Asteraceae; genus Artemisia; species Artemisia argyi. Next base: position 156,536,990 of record CM060677.1, on the reverse strand, counting down.
TCCCTATTCTCATCCTTAACCTCGGCTTCTATTCTAACTTCATCCTGGTCACTCATCTCTATCTCCTTATCTATTGGTTTAATGGTGACAACATTGACAAAGTGGACATGTTTGGATGATGAGGGATCCTTAATTTGGACACCACTATTGGTGTCCCTAGTGTCCTTCCTAGGTGTGATTAACGCTTGGTTGTTGAGGGCTTTCAACAAGTTGTCAATCTTGTTGGTCATCTCCGTCTGTTGTTGGTTGAATTCGGTTTCAAACCTAGCTATGCGGGCTTCTTGAGATGCCATGAACTTTGACATCAATCCGTCAAGATCGTTGGTACTACCATAGTTGTTAGAAGGATTGTTGTTGAAAGTACGGTTGGATGGTGGACCGTTTGGTTGGTAACGATTAGGTGGATTGGAAGAATTGGGTTGATTTTGCTTCCACCTAAGGTTTGGGTGATTTTTCCAAAAGGGGTTGTATGAATCACCATAAGTGTTTGGCTCGGGATTGAAAGTGTACCACTTATCTCCCGCTTCGTCGGTACGCGTGGATTCGTAGTCCGCAAAAGCTATTCCGGGGAGTTCCACACAATCACGAGTGTCATGGGGACCACTACATAATTCGCATGAAGAAGTGATTTTGTTCACTTGGCTTGAAGACTTCGTACTTAGGGTTTCTCCCAAAACTTCTCTCTTTAATGTGTGAAAAATTAGAAAACTATATATAGGAAAAGGGGTCTAACGGCGCAAGACCAAATAGGTGACGCCGTCACCTCGCCTCCAAAACAATCCTCGGACTGCCTAGATCTACATTTGACGCCTTCAAGAACATTGCATTTCCAGGCCGTCACGACTTTAACTCTTGACGCCCTACCTTCATGACGCCGTCAAAACTCTTCTGGGTCGTCATGGACTTTTACTCTTGACGCCGTCAGGAAACTCCTCTTGACGCCGTCATGCACTGTTCCCAGCATGGAAAATTAAGACTTTGGCGTTTTCTTCACTTTTATGCTCCTAAAACGTCCGAATTGCTTCCTTTTCCAGATTTCACTCCCAAAGTACCTAAAATCACAAAAGGAACGATTTAGGGCAATATTTGATCAAATAAATTCGGATTCGGGCTTAAATGACCCCCTAAAAACGGATCATTTTTCGCCTCATCAGATGGTGAAAGTGGAGAAATAGAATCAGAAATACGAAGGCGGCTGGATGTAGGTATATCTTCCTCAGGGATGGGTTCTCTTTGGTGAAAAATATATGGGTAAGTTTGGCTAAAAAGATTGAGTAGGTGATCAGGTGCATATGAATCAAAATCGTGACGTGGTAATGGTGTCGATAAAACAAAAGTATCGGGATTCTCAGGCGTTGTAGCAATTTCGTCTTGCTCGAAGGGTTCTGTTTCTTGGGAAACAGCGTCAGGTACAAAAGTAGAACGATAAATAGGCGAAGTAACGGACGCGACGGAAATATCAGAGTCGGAGTCGAACATACTCATATTGACACAATACTGTAATAATTCATAAATAGCGCAGAATAAGAATTTATTATCATAAAATTTTAACATATCATAATCAAAATATCATAGCTTAATGATTAACTTACGGAGTGTTGTAGCAAGCAGGTACGGCGGGCAAAAATTCATATGATGAAAATTTAATTTATTTGAAAGTGTGGTTATAGTTCAATGTTTGAAAACATTTGGTTCTCTATAACTATGTCTATGATACCAATCTGTAACACCCCCTAATTTGAAATGCGGCAGCGGAATAGAAATTAGGGTGTTACGGTGAGGATCGAAGTCATAATGATAGAAAACGACTCGAAGAGACGTTTTAAAACATAATTTCATTTATAAATATTTGAAATACAATAGGTCCTTATCAGAGTATTATAAAAACTTGATGTTTTGAACGAAATCAAACATCATTTATTTTACATCATATTTGAAATAGAGTAAACATATTTTGAAGATTTTTGCCGCCCGTTCCATGCTTGCTTTCCCTGTTAAATACCTGAGATAAATGCTTAAAAGTCAACAAAATTGTTGAGTGAAATCATAGAGTTTGAATTTAATAATCATTTTGATACACAAGCAAGATTGTATTAGAAAATACAATCAGTTTGAAAACATTGATATTGCAGTTCATATATTGCACTAAGTCTCATGACACGCAAACGTTAACAAATACCGTAAACGGCGGGTGTTTATCAAATCAATGATAAATTTGCCCTCGTGTAATAGGTGATTTACCAGTTCCTATTTTTACTCAAATATAATTATCACGATTAATACGACTAACCACATGCATAATGGCATTCCGTCAAGTATTAATGGGACAGGCTGTCAAACCTTAAATAGATCTATTCATTATATTCGCGTTCACCGCAGTGATTAATGGCTCATGAATAAGGGTCTTTTGGCAATAGCTAACTTAGGCATATATCAGTCAGGAAAGCATACAGAAAAATACTTGCGATCTATTTATAACATGTATCCCCCTCACGGAGTTTTGAAAATAATTAAATGTGAGGCTATGACTCACCTTGATTGATACTGAAAACGAAGAAAATAAAGTCGGACGAATTTTATGAAAACGGCTTCGAAACACAACCTGATAAATAAATTTATCTAAGAACTTGACCAAAAACTATTCGGTAATTATGAAGAAAATAACGAATATTAGATATTCGTTATGACGAGAAATGATGTGCATTGAAAATATTGTGATATGCATGATATGACAAAATATGATTTTTAAAATTATCCATCGAAGTTTTTCCTTTTTGATCGTAATTAAAATTTTAACCTTTTAAATATCGATATATATATTATTAACGTTAAGTTATTAATATATATATATATATATATATATATATATATATATATATATATATATATATATAAATAAAATTAAAATTTAAACATGATATGAAATAAATTGACAAAAATAGAAAATAAATAAGAATGATAAATAAGTTATGTTTAGTCTTTGTCTCCTTCTCCAATTTTACCATTTTTACACTAACGATACTTGCGTTACACCGTTAGTCCTTTTTATATATATTTCAACTATAGTCCTCTACTTTGTCCAATAATCAATACTAACCTTCTAATATAAATTTTTATCACATTTTAACCTTAGATTTCTGTTTTTACAGGTTTAGTGTTTGATTTTCAATATTTACACATTCAGTCCCTCTAGGTGTCGTCGCGTTACATTTTTAGTCCAATTTTTACAAAAATGATTATGGAACTTTCTAAAAAAATTTCCGAAGCTTATTTATTAAGTAACAAGTTTATTTTAACTGCTTATTTATTCAAAAGCTCATTTTTATAGCTTATGGGCCTGGATCGATTTAACTTAAGGCCCGTTAAGATTTTTAGAGGCGAGGGCATAGAAAAAGTTTTGGGCTTGGCTTTGGACCATTTTTATGATTCTAAAAACATTTCTTATTGGCCCAGTGGGCTTACGGATTTTAGTTTCTTAATGGGCTTGAGTTTAGCCCACTCGACAAACATAAGAATTTTTATATGAATTTTGGTTTTGAAATCCGGTTTATGTACTTTCAAAAGGGATCGTTTAAGATGTCAAAACGCGATTATTTTTACAAGTTGATTATATGAAATTGTTAATTTGCTAGGTGGTCTATGGCGTCGTGAAAAAATATAGTACTATTGTTAAACGAAATTTCAAGTTATAGACTCGTTTTGTGACATGGTTGAACCGGTTTTATAACTTGAAAACTTGCAAAATTTTACTAAGTGTTTTTATTATATTTCAATCAATGGATGCAATTTAAAATAGATACGTGATATGCTTGAAACGTTACAACTAGAGTGAATGGTGGGTGCTACGTGATTCCTAGGCCTTCCAAGATAGAGACTAATCACGTTTCGTGTACTAAGAACAAATATATACATGTGATTCATGTGCAAAATGTATACGTTCGAAATAAATTAAACAAAGTGCATGAACAATTATTAACGTGTAAAATGGATTAAAAACGAGTGCAAGAAACTTACAAACACTTTTAAGGTGATTAAGAGTCGAGATAGATAGAAAAGGAACACAAGAAATCACGTCTAAGCTATATAACCCAAACGTTATATATATATATATATATATATATATATATATATATATATATATATATATATATATATATATATATATATATATATATATATATATATATATATATATATATATATATTCAACCCGATTGTCTTTCTTGCTTCCAATACAATACTATATGACTTGTAAGCTTTGTAAGAATGAAATGGAGGTCGAATTATTGCAGTGAAAAAGGATTGGAAGTGAATGAGAGTAGTATGCATGCAAGGACGTACTTATATATACTAATATATAACGTTTTAGTAGAAAAGTTCAAGGTAACTTCTTCGTACTATTGCATGTCAGTACTAGGCTCATAGAGGAACATATTTTAATGGTTTAGGGTGGTTTGTGAGTGCATAAAATGAGGAGGGTGTTGGGTGATTCATGCTATATGTCGACCATGCAATTTCCCTTATATACGATTTACAAAATCATACACAACTTATTTATACATGATCATCTTTAACATTTGAGCTTAGAATCATCTTAGGAATAATATTAGGAACGTTTAGAAACAAACTAGATTCAAAACGGTTAAGTTTTGAATATAGTTTAAATTGATTTGGGTTTGCTAATGTCGAATGCTTTGTCTCTTAAAAACGTATCAATACTCAACGTAGGAACGTGAGACTTGATGCACTAATTGTTGGCTAGTAGGTTAACGAGATGAGAAAATAAAATGTATAGGTCGTGTGCAAGATTTGGGAATAAACGATGCGATTTGGAGGGTGTTTAGTTATGTCGATCGGATGAAAACTAATTAGATTTGGAAGTTGGGCCTTTATTTGGTGGGCTTATGAATAGTGAAAGTGGAGTGGGCCGAAGTTAATTAAGGGTCCGGTTGTGTTAATTTAGTGATTAGGAAATCTTAATTATATTTAATAAATATAATTAGGATTAGGATTTAGGTTTAGGATTAAATGCAAAGTTTAAGTTTCGTGTAACGTGTCGAGGATTAATTCCGTCATTTCGTGAATTATATTATTTTGTGAAAATCGCCAAAATAATATAATAAGAAAAATTTCAAATTTTTCCGAGAAAAATGGGAATTAGAAATGATAACGAAAGATTATATATTTATTAATGATTTAATTACAAGAAATTTTTATAGGGTTCTACACCCTAGGGCCGAACCTAGTACGAATTTTACAGGTTTTTCAAGGGTTTTCAGCCCTTGAACCCTTTCATGTGTAATTGAGATAAGTATTCTTTTAATTCAATCAATATGTCTATGTGTTGGTTGTCTATATCTTGTTCTTGTCTTAATTCCATCATGCTAGGCTAGATCTATCTTGTGTTTGCTTAGATCTAATGAAACCTAGATGTTAATTATGTGTTGATTACTTGTTTATGGTTGTATTGGATGAATGATTTTGATGTTAGGCTTAAGAAAACTGGCAGATCTCCAAATGGTAACATGCTTGAACGTCTTAGGAAACATGAACTGACGTGCACTAGGTTTTATTGGTTGTATTTAATGCATGAGTAAATTCTAATGATCCCATGTTAGGAGCTTCTTAGCCGGCTCGACATAGGAGTGAAGTAGGCACTCATAGGATTGGGGAATTAAGTGCGCCACCCCATGAATGGTATTAAGGAATACAATCCGTCATCCACGCAACTATAACAAGTAATTAACATGTAAAAGATGTCTAGGGAGTAGTGAAATCTAAGTAAACACAATTTCTCCACTTATTGCTCACAACCTTAGTTAATTTAGTTTATTTTCATTTCTAGTATTTTATTTTGATTGCATCTTTAGTATTGGGTTAGTTGACTAGCAACTAATTCCGCCCAAATCCTTGAAACCCGAGATTTTTACTTGTTTTTCATAAAACTATAATAATACAAAAATAATCATCTCTCATCTCTAGAACTAGTATTTAGGTTTTCTAATCCAAGTGACACTATTCCTAGCTGAACGATTAATCCCCCGGTACTTGTCACTATACTATACTACAACGATCAGGTACACTGCCTGGTGGGGGTTGTAAGCTTCTCAAGATCCCTTGAGAGGTAAAGCCTGGTGCGATTCCCACGTATCAAGTTTTTGGCGCCGCAGCCTGGGGAATAGTTATTGTCTAGGTTAGAATCTCTTTTTATTAGGTCTACTTGCTAGATTCATTTCTAGTAAGATTTTATTTTTATTTTTAGGTTTCTTTAGTTTATCTTATTTCTTTGTGTTTTTGTTCGTAACTCTTCACCACCCGACATCATGGACGATGGGAACATCTTTGAACCCGTCATCCCACCACAACAAAACCCACCACTAGAACCTCTTAGGCCCCGAACCTTAGGAGAGTATTCCCGACCTAGCCACCAAGGCTACCGAAACACCATTGAGCTCACCGGAGCCAATGTAACCCCCTTGCGATCCGACACCATCCGGTTGGTGCAAAGCGGATGTGCATTCCATGGACTTCGTTCCGAAGATCCAAACCAACATCTTAAGGACTTCCTAAAAATCGTAGACTCCATAGACCTAGATGTTGAAACTAGAGAGACAACCCGATTACGCCTATTCCAATTCTCTCTACGGGATCAAGCTAGTCAATGGCTTGAGCGTTTACCCGCGGGATCCATCACCACATGGGATGACCTCACCACTCGTTTCCTTGCTTAATTTTTCCCACCGGGAAGAACTACTAAGCTTAGAAATGACATCTTGATGTTCCAACAACGTCAAAATGAATCTCTTTATGAAGCATGGACTCGTTTCAAGGACTTACTCCAAAAAGTCCCTCATCATGGCATAGATCTTTGGCTCCAAGTCCAAATCTTTTATGACCATATCGATCTCTCCACGAGGCGAGCCATTGACCAATCGGCCGGTGGTAAGCTACGTGATCTAAGTGCGGAACAATCATGGGAACTCATAGAAGATCTTGATCTCTATGACAACGAAAGTTGGAATGATCCCCGCGATTTGAATAAAATGGTCAAGGCAATATCTTTGCCTTCGAACAACTCTAGCACTCCCGACCGTAGGATCATGGAACTTGAGGACCAAGTCAAGTTTCTCATGAAATCCTACGAAGCTCCTAAACCTTCAAGCCAAGTATGCAGAATCGCTTCTACATGTAAATTATGTAATGGCCCTCACGAGACTCATAACTGTATGGAGCTTCCAAAACGTGCTTATAACAAATTCACATCGTCACACGTGGGTCGAGGTCCTCGAACTTCTGGCGAGGCCTATGAGGCATGGAAGGATAAACCTAATTTCAGAGGGTACCAAACGCGGAGCGTATCCTTCAATGACTCCTCACCACTCACTTGGTCCGAGCATTTTCCATCACGAGGCGTTCCTAGGCAAAGCTGTGAAGATGCTCTAAAAAAATTCATTCTATCTCAAGAATTACATCTCTCTACGCTCGAGGCTAAATTTAGACAACAACAGGCTGATATGAATAACAAGATTTGTAATCTGTTAATTGCTATCAAAGAGCATGTTGTTAATAAACCTATTCACGTTGATGAGGTTAAGTCTGTTACCATCATGAGTCCACCAACCTCCCCTGTGAAAATAAAAAGTCCTAGTAAGCTATTCAAACATCTATCGCCAAAAGGAAAAGAACCTGTCAACCCCCTAGGACCAATCCATTCCGTAAACACCATCACCACGATGTCTGCCTCTACACCTAACCTAAACCAACAACAAACTAAAAAAATTGGTCATACAGCTGAAGATGAGACCTCAAGGGCGGACCACAGTTTGGCCAGAGGCCCTACCAACTCATCCGAGCGGTGCGCCGCGCAAGAATCTAGCAAATCGGATGAAGGAAAAGAGAGATCGGAAGAGCAGAAATCCAGCCATTTTGGGTAAATCTATTCTAGAGGAGCCCGAGAGAAAAATGGAGGATATTACCAGTGGAAGTGGCGATAGGACTAAGGAAAGCAACCCTAAAGTTTTTAAGATCTCCTGCACCATTAAGGAAAAGCTCTTAACCGATAGTCATATAGATCCTAGTTCCCCAGACAACATAATACCCCTTTCCCTATACCAATAAGCCTTCCCAGAACGCATAGTGTGCGAGAGAGTCGATAATGCAAGGGTAATAAGAAATCTATCAATTATGATTGGAGAACTTGTTTACAATATTGCCCTCACCGTGGTCGATAATGTAGGCCCTCTCACCAAACGAACATTAACCAACCTTGTTCTTGGGAAACCATTTATCAATGAATCGGGAGTAATCCTTGATGAGAAGGATGGAAGTGCATTATTCACCAATGGTGTTAAGAAGGTAATTTTTCGTAGGGGTAATGAGGAGGTATACGAGTATCGTCCTTCCCTTGAGGGGAATCTATATGGATCAGGGGACGGAGAATCGGGGAAGATAAGGAGGTGTAATCCAAATAATCTCAAAATTCCCTGCATGATCGGTCATAAGTACTTCGATAACGTCTACATTAACATATTCATGCCTAAGAATTTTATGTCCCTATTCCATTATAACGATATCTGCAGATGGGGAATGATTTATAAGGGAGAGAAAGTGGTAGGCAAAGATCATGAAATCCAGGTGTTCGTAGGTAATATGGCATTCACTATGGAATTCACGATTGTGGACAACATCGAAGATTATGTCGACCCTAGGTTATCACAAGTCGTTTTTGGGGCACCCTTTTGTGAAATCACTAATTTGATAGTTGATGACCGGAACGGCATCATGACCTTCGCTGATGAAATTAGGAGGGTTTCATACCAAACGCCGTACAAGAGAAAAGACCTTAGGGAAATCGATTATGACGGGCTTGATAAGATAAGTTCCCAACTTATTTTGTGTGATGAAGATGTTCGGAGAGGGTGTAAGAACACTTCTGATTTATCATGTGGATTCTTTAAGGATGTTAGTAAGCTTGGTTCTAAGTATCAAAAAGATGTCTTCGAGTTCGAAGACCCGAAGTACTTACACTATGAAAGCGATACTAGTTTAGAAGACGACCTAGAGAGTGAAACCAATGATGAGGTCACGTAGTAACCCATAACCTTGAGTCTAGCTACAAGACTCGTAAATAAAGAAAAGCGCTTCTTGGGAGGCAACCCAAGTTTTGTGTGATTTTTATTTTGTTTGTTTGTTTGTTATTTGCTTCCGTATGCATGCTTTATTTTTATTGTTGGTAGATCATGTTTCTCAATTAAATAGTGGAAATACTTTATTTTGTTGTTTTGGCCTAGTCTTAACTCCACCTAAAAGTATTTTTGCAAAAGATAAGTGTAAGGGGAAACCCCAAATATGTTTTTAAGAAACAAACTGATCATGATTCTCCACAATATTAAATGAACATGTATATTCGTATTTGTTAGAGTCAAATGCTTGTATTGAGTCATAATGAAGTTTTGCAGGATTTTCCAGGAAGTAGAACCAAGTTTTTCCAGAAATTTTCCGGAAACTTAACATAAGAATTTCTGCAGGTCACTTCTGACGGCGTCACGAGATTACTCTTGATGGCGTCACGTGTAAAAATCTGGAAATTTTACCGGTTTTGTTTTCCTAACGGAGTCTTAAAGTTTTTGTGAATTACTAAGTTTTATAATCTCCAGGAAATCTGCAAACTTCATTCCACAAGCATTATATCTTATTTTGTTTTCTAGGATTTAGTAACATATATAGATTGCCGCCGATTTTACGCGAGGTTGCCTTGTTTGTTTTCTCAGATTTACAGGTTATGTACGACAAGAAGATGATTTATATTCTGGAAGGGAAGCTTTGATTGTTCGTTTTCTTGGAGGAAGATTTAACCTGGCCACCTTATTATCCATACCGAGCGAATCAGGGGAGTATTTGATTTCATTCTTTTTACTTTTTCGCTTTAACATTCTTTACTTGAACATTGGGGACAATGTTCATCTTAAGTGTAAGGGGAGGGTAAAATGATGATACCTTACATGTACACCTTCGCTTGAGTTTGTTTTGTTTGATAGTAGATGTGTAATAAAACTATGAGAAATATTTGTTAGTGCAATTTTAGCACCAAATTTAAAATTTTTTACAACATTTAGGAGTGAAACTTTAGCCATAGCAAGCGTCTCATGGATAGGAGATTGTATGACTAGCACATAACCGTATATTCAGAAAAAAATTCCACCTAAATTTGTGAGGTTCGCCTTTAGATTTGATAGGAAAAGCATTCACTATTAGTGCTTATGAGTGTACCGGTAGCATTTAGATTCTAGAACTTGCGTTAGTGATGCATCCCGAGACCGCTAGTGAGACTACATTCGTGTAGTAGGATTTACTACATGATAAGAGGCATTAGGATCACTCTTGTGTTAAACCCGTTTCAAAATTACTTGACCATTTAAGTCATATTACTTGGCTAGTTAAGTCAACTAATTTTTCCCACACCTTAGCGTTGTACTCATTTTCAGTACATGAAACCCCTAGTACACCCCTCCGAGCCTATCTTTTCGTTTCTAACTTTAAGCATTTTGCTTAAAGGAAGAATTTGTTACACCCCACATAAATGTACACCCAAATCGCCTTAGCCTTCCGTGTATGCGCTCATCTTTAGTGCATTATTGTTATTTGTTAAACCCTAAGTTAACTATCTAATTAATTACATGGTTGCTAAATCGAGTCATATCCTTGTACATATTGTTTTGGGACGATTGGGACTCATGGGTAAAGTACTTATTTATGGAGTAATGGGGAAGAACATCATATATAACCCCCATATGTACGTTAATCTTAAAAGTACTCCAAGTGATTTGATTTTCTTAATTCGAGTCATTAGTTTAGTTTATTGTAAAGTATGTAAAGATTCAAGTGTAAGGGAAATGTTCATTCCCTATGCTGTATTATTTTGGATGGTAGGGTAAGAGTGTATGCAAAAATAAATAAATAAATAAATAAAAAATAAAAAATCAAGAAAAAGAGAAAGAAAATAGAAAAAGAAAAGAGGAAAACATACGGACTACCATCCCGTTTCATTCTATGTTTATTTTATGTTTTTGTTATTTTTCATTTATTAGCTAAAGTCGAGTCTAGTCTTGGCTTAGCAATGCCATATTGTACATGTAATTAACCAAGATTGTTAACTCGCCACCAGTAAAAACTTCCTTTATCCAACAAAACCGTGTATTTCATATCCCTACACCTAACGTTACAACCCTTTAAAAGACCTCTTTGATAGTTTATCCTAGGTGCTTACGCCATGTGGTGGAGGTTTGATCCTTTCCCAAGCCTATGGTAATCTATTTTGCTATGACAGGTAGTGAGAGATATTTTCTGTTTCCATATTGTAATTTATACTTTATTACACCCGAGAGATGTGAGTATCTAAACACTATTTGTGAGGTGCTAGTGTATGACTTCCGTGCTTGTCTATTGGTCTTTAGTGGAACGATTATTTGTTGTAATTACTTTTATATTAGTGTTAAATGACCCCTAACTGTATTTTGACTAGAATAAAAGCGCATTTGCTTGAGGACAAGCAAATCTCAAGTGTAAGGGTATATGATGAGGCGAAAAATGAACCACTTTTAGGGGGTCATTTAAGCCCGGAATTGAATTTATTTGATCAAATATTGCCCTAAATCGTTTCCTTTGTGATTTTAGGTACTTTGGGAGTGAAATCTGGAAAAGGAAGCAATTCGGACGTTTTTGAAGCATAAAAGTGAAGAAAACACCAAAGTCTTAATTTTCCTTGCTGGGAACAGTAGGTGACGGCGTCAAGAGCAACATCCTGACAGCGTCAAGAGTAATTTGCATGACGGTCCAGTACAAACGTGAAGGCGTCACAGGTAGAGCGTCAAGAGTAAAAGACGTGACGGCCTGGAAGACCATAACACATGACGGCGTCAGATGAAGATTAAGGCAGTCCAAGAAGTATTTTGGCGGCGAGATGACGGCGTCACCTTTTTGGTCTTGACGCCGTCAGCCTCAATTTCCTATATATAGTTTTCTAATTTTCATTCATAAAAAAGAGAGAAGTTTTGGAGAAACCCTAGGGCCGAACCTAGTACGAATTTTACAGGTTTTTCAAGGGTTTTCAGCCCTTGAACCCTTTCATGTGTAATTGAGATAAGTATTCTTTTAATTCAATCAATATGTCTATGTGTTGGTTGTCTATATCTTGTTCTTGTCTTAATTCCATCATGCTAGGCTAGATCTATCTTGTGTTTGCTTAGATCTAATGAAACCTAGATGTTAATTATGTGTTGATTACTTGTTTATGGTTGTATTGGATGAATGATTTCGATGTTAGGCTTAAGAAAACTGGCAGATCTCCAAATGGTAACATGCTTGAACGTCTTAGGAAACATGAACTGACGTGCACTAGGTTTTATTTACTGTATTTAATGCATGAGTAAATTCTAATGATCCCATGTTAGGAGCTTCTTAGCCGGCTCGACATAGGAGTGAAGTAGGCACTCATAGGATTGGGGAATTAAGTGCGCCACCCCATGAATGGTATTAAGGAATACAATCCGTCATCCACGCAACTATAACAAGTAATTAACGCGTAAAAGATGTCTAGGGAGTAGTGAAATCCAAGTAAACACAATTTCTCCACTTATTGCTCACAACCTTAGTTAATTTAGTTTATTTTCATTTCTAGTATTTTATTTTGATTGCATCTTTAGTATTGGGTTAGTTGACTAGCAACTAATTCCGCCCAAATCCTTAAAACCCGAGATTTTTACTTGTTTTTCATAAAATTATAAAAATACAAAAAAAAAATCATCTCTCATCTCTAGAACTAGTATTTAGGTTTTCTAATCTTAGCGACACTATTCCTAGCTGAACGATCAATCCCCCGGTACTTGTCACTATACTATACTACAACGATCAGGTACACTGCCTGGTGGGGGTTGTAAGCTTCTCAAGATCCCTTGAGAGGTAAAGCCTGGTGCGATTCCCACGTATCAGGTCTCATTAAATCGGTTATACTAATTTTATTCGAGTCATAACACATGCATAAAAAACGTGTAAAAACAAACAGAAATGGGTAAAAACGTATGGAAACGGATGAAAAGGGACTAAACGTGTAAATCGTGTTGTTAGATTAGTTCGGTCTCATTAAATCGGTTATAATTTTATTCGGGTCATATCATATGCATAAAAAACGTGTAAAAACAAACAGAAATGGGTAAAAACGTATGGAAACGGATGAAAAGGAACTAAACATGTAAATCATGTCGTTGGATTAGTTCGGTCTCATTAAATCGGTTATAATTTTATTCGGGTCATAAAACATGCATAAAAAACGTGTAAAAACAAACAGAAATGGGTAAAAACGTATGGAAACGGAAGAAAAGGGACTAAACGTGTAAATCATGTTGTTGGATTAGTTCGGTCTTATTAAATCGGTTAAAATTTTATTCGGGTGTACCACAACCAGCCACCACCACCAGCAGTAACCACCACCACCATTAGCCACTACCACCACCACCACACCACCACCACCACTACCAGCCGCCACCACCAACATTAGCCACTACTACCACCAGCCACCACCACCACCATTAGCCATAGAGCTGGCAATTTCTGACACGGACCTGTTAACACGACACGACACGACCTGTTCTTAACAGGTTTCGTGTCACCCCTTAACAGGTTTCGTGTCTTAACAGGTCCGGACCTGTTAAGACACGAATAATATTAACAGGTTTCGTGTCTTAACAGGTCCGGACCTGTTAAGACACGTTAAGACACGTTAATATATATATGTTCTAAAAAACCCTAACTTTCCATAGCACTCGCCACTCAGCCACTCACTCATCTCATCTCAGGATTCTCAGCCTCCATTCCTCCCTCATCTCAGCCTGGATAATTACCTACAAATCACATAAGTACTCACCATGAACAACAGCTGCTCAACATTAAATTGTACTAGTAATTCCATTATTCAACTCAAAACTCAAGATCCCAATATCAATCAAATTATTTAAATCTTTTGCAGATCATCAGATATGAAAGATTGAATTGATTAAGAAATGAGAGGACTTGGTGGTGCATCTCCTAGTCCACTTGAAGCTAGGCATCGCTTATCTGTACCCAAGTACCCCATCTCTTACTCTTTACCTTCTTTTTTTTATATAATTTGAAATGTGTACAGTAGGTGTTTGTTAAAATACCTGTGAGAAAATGAAGTTGATTTAGTGTCGAATTCGAATCGGGTTTTATAGAGTTTGGTAAATTTGATTATAGGGTATTTTTCTAAGTTGTTATTTGAGTTTATGGTATGAATTTCTATGACAGAAATACTACTAGCATATTACTATTAGCGTATTTATGTTAACCTTATTTTTGTGTGACTTATGAGCTTATTGACTCTGGCTTATATTTCATAACTGTGCTTTTTTTGTGTGACTTATGAGCTTATTAGTATGGTTTAAAGATAGGAAATAAGATCATAGGCTGAAAACTAAGCTAGAAAAAATGGGCTTATGAAATATATTTGATTTTGTGGTCTTTTTCTTAGTTGAAATTTGACTTTTATCTTATCAATTCTTAAGACAAGAATACTAGCATATTATTAATATCTGGATCAAAATGACTATTAGCGTATTGGCTTATATTCGGTAAGATCATTTTTTTAGCGTGTGAGCTTATTATGACTAAAACATAGAAAGTAGGCTGACTACTAAAACTGGTAAACAATAGTACAATACAGAAGTTGGTATCAAATTTGTTGTGTCGGCTTTACAGTTTAGGAACGATAAGTGGTTCATTTTTGTTCCGGATGTCCCACATTACCAGATATTGTGTACATAACTAGAAAAGGATGTCACATACTCTTTCTCATTTAGATTTTACAAGTATTTGATTAAGTTTGCAAGTGATTTGGACTGATAGTTCATTGACTTTATTGAAACATTGAGGAATTTGCCATGTGTAAGCTATGAGTAGTTAGCTGGGTCATTAGTTGGCTGATAGTTGGTATAATAATTTACTTATATGGTATATGTGTTTATGGACTTTTAAAATTAAGTCGAGTCTTTTCTCCACGTCCTATGAACTTCTATTACAAAATTGCAAAGTAGTTTGTCCATCATTTAGACAATCAATTTCAACAAGTATAAAGGAAACTTCATTGGTCTGCTGCAATTTCTTTCTGTGGTCTGCTGCAATTCCAAGTTAGTTTTCTCTTGAAGTTGCTAATCAGCCCTTGTTCCATTTAGGTTGTTAAGTTGATGTTCATGAGATAGTTTCATTTCTTAAGGGTTTGATATAGATTCATGCAGCCAATCAGCCCTTGTTCCATTTAGCTTAATACATGCGTTGTGGTATATTGTTGGATTACAAAACAATTATACTTATGACTGCGCTTTTATTTAACAGGACAATTAGCAGCCAATCAGCCATGGTGCACCGGTAATATGCTCGAGGACATGGGTTTCGCATACGGGTGAAGAGTGAAGACATTATAATTGTTTACTTTTGTTTCGTTATGTATTAGTTATAAGGATTTATTAAGGACTTTTTGTTTCGTTATGTATTAGTTAAAAATATTATTAGGAACTCTCGTTAAATTGTGAACTCGTTTTGTTTCGTTATGTATTTTTGTTAACAGGTCCCTTAACAGGTTCCTTATCGTGTAACATGTTAATTTTCGTGTCGTGTTCGTGTTTGAGAAAACTGACACGAATTTTTATCGTGTCGTGTTCGTGTTCAGGTCATTCGTGTTCGTGTCTTATCGTGTCGTGTCAGACACGATATGCCAGCTCTAATTAGCCACTACCATCAGCCACCACCACCACCACCACTACCACTAGCCACCACCACTACCACCACCACTACCACCACCACCACCACCACCACCACAACCACTAACCACCACCACCACAACCACCAACCACCACTACCACCACCAGCCAAAACCAACCACCACCACCACCATAACCAGCCACCACCATTAGCCACTACCACTACCAGCCACCACCACCACCACCACTACCACACCACCCGCCGCCACTACCACAACCAGCTACCACCACCACCACCACTACCACACCACCACTACCACTACCACCACCACCACCACCACCACCACCACACCACCACCACTACTACCACCACCACTACCACACCACCACCACCACTACCAGCCGCCACCACCAACATTATCCACTACCACCACCAGCCACCACCACCACCATTAGCCACTACCATCAGCCACCACCACCACTACCACCAGCCACCACCACCACCACTACCACAACCACTAACCACCACCACCACAACCACCAACCACCACTACCACCACCAGCCAAAACCAACCACCACCATAACCAGCCACCACCATCACCAGCAACCACCACCACCATTAGCCACTACCACTACCAGCCACCACCACCACCACCACTACCACACCACCCGTCACCACCACCACAACCAGCTACCACCACCACCACTACCACACCACCACCACCACTACCACTACCAGCCACCACCACCAACATTAGTTACTACCACCACCAGCCACCACCACCAACATTAGCCACTACCACCACCAGCCACCACCTCCATAAGCCACTACCACCACCAGCCACCACCACCACTACCACCACCACAACCACCACCACCACCACCAGCTAAAACTTGCCACCACCACCACCACCACCGCCATCTTTTTTTTAGTCATCTTTATCATAAGTATTAAATGTAGTGATCATTTAAAATATAGTTATTCATATATCAGAATCTTTTTAACATGTTATATATATTTTGAATTTGATGTTGTATCAAATAAAGCACAAATTACCTTTAGTTACTAGAGTGTCATAATTTGGACTAAATTATACATTAATTAAGACTTACATATTAAAAACTTAAATAGTGATTTGATTGATATGCATGAGAACATGAACAGACTGCATGGGAAGACTCAATACTTTGAATTAGTACTCTGTAATTACCTTTTGCAATGATTTAGTTTACACAGCCACATATATTAGATTGAAGTGTAGATTATTAATTAATTACTGTATCTATAAGTTTTGATGCGTGCTCAATTATAGTATATATTTTTTTTCCAAAGAAATACTTAGGAAAGTATTTCCCGGGTCGTTCTCCCAACGAAGGTTCGAATGGAATTTCGAATAATCGAATTGGATAAAATCAAAAGGATTTAGGTTTAGGATTAAATGCAAAGTTTAAGTTTCGTGTAACGTGTCGAGGATTAATTACGTCATTTCGTGAATTATATTATTTTGTGAAAATCGCCAAAATAATATAATAAGAAAAATTTCAAATTTTTCCGAGAAAAATGGGAATTAGAAATGATAACGAAAGATTATATATTTATTAATGATTTAATTACAAGAAATTTTTATAGGGTTCTACACCCTAGGGCCGAACCTAGTACGAATTTTACAGGTTTTTCAAGGGTTTTCAGCCCTTGAACCCTTTCATGTGTAATTGAGATAAGTATTCTTTTAATTCAATCAATATGTCTATGTGTTGGTTGTCTATATCTTGTTCTTGTCTTAATTCCATCATGCTAGGCTAGATCTATCTTGTGTTTGCTTAGATCTAATGAAACCTAGATGTTAATTATGTGTTGATTACTTGTTTATGGTTGCATTGGATGAATGATTTTGATGTTAGGCTTAAGAAAACTGGCAGATCTCCAAATGGTAACATGCTTGAACGTCTTAGGAAACATGAACTGACGTGCACTAGGTTTTATTGGTTGTATTTAATGCATGAGTAAATTCTAATGATCCCATGTTAGGAGCTTCTTAGCCGGCTCGACATAGGAGTGAAGTAGGCACTCATAGGATTGGGGAATTAAGTGCGCCACCCCATGAATGGTATTAAGGAATACAATCCGTCATTCACGCAACTATAACAAGTAATTAACATGTAAAAGATGTCTAGGGAGTAGTGAAATCTAAGTAAACACAATTTCTCCACTTATTGCTCACAACCTTAGTTAATTTAGTTTATTTTCATTTCTAGTATTTTATTTTGATTGCATTTTTAGTATTGGGTTAGTTGACTAGCAACTAATTCCGCCCAAATCCTTAAAACCCGAGATTTTTACTTGTTTTTCATAAAACTATAAAAATACAAAAATAATCATCTCTCATCTCTAGAACGAGTATTTAGGTTTTCTAATCCTAGTGACACTATTCCTAGCTGAACGATTAATCCCCCGGTACTTGTCACTATACTATACTACAACGATCAGGTACACTGCCTGGTGGGGGTTGTAAGCTTCTCAAGATCCCTTGAGAGGTAAAGCCTGGTGTGATTCCCACGTATCAAGTTTTTGGCGCCGCAGCCTGGGGAATAGTTATTGTCTAGGTTAGAATCTCTTTTTATTAGGTCTACTTGCTAGATTCATTTCTAGTAAGATTTTATTTTTATTTTTAGGTTTCTTTAGTTTATCTTATTTCTTTGTGTTTTTGTTCGTAACTCTTCACCACCCGACATCATGGACGATGGGAACATCTTTGAACCCGTCATCCCACCACAACAAAACCCACCACTAGAACCTCTTAGGCCCCGAACCTTAGGAGAGTATTCCCGACCTAGCCACCAAGGCTACCGAAACACCATTGAGCTCACCGGAGCCAATGTAACCCCCTTGCGATCCGACACCATCCGGTTGGTGCAAAGCGGATGTGCATTCCATGGACTTCGTTCCGAAGATCCAAACCAACATCTTAAGGACTTCCTAAAAATCGTAGACTCCATAGACCTAGATGTTGAAACTAGAGAGACAACCCGATTACGCCTATTCCAATTCTCTCTACGGGATCAAGCTAGTCAATGGCTTGAGCGTTTACCCGCGGGATCCATCACCACATGGGATGACCTCACCACTCGTTTCCTTGCTTAATTTTTCCCACCGGGAAGAACTACTAAGCTTAGAAATGACATCTTGATGTTCCAACAACGTCAAAATGAATCTCTTTATGAAGCATGGACTCGTTTCAAGGACTTACTCCAAAAAGTCCCTCATCATGGCATAGATCTTTGGCTCCAAGTTCAAATCTTTTATGACCATATCGATCTCTCCACGAGGCGAGCCATTGACCAATCGGCCGGTGGTAAGCTACGTGATCTAAGTGCGGAACAATCATGGGAACTCATAGAAGATCTTGATCTCTATGACAACGAAAGTTGGAATGATCCCCGTGATTTGAATAAAACGGTCAAGGCAATATCTTTGCCTTCGAACAACTCTAGCACTCCCGACCGTAGGATCATGGAACTTGAGGACCAAGTCAAGTTTCTCATGAAATCCTACGAAGCTCCTAAACCTTCAAGCCAAGTATGCAGAATCGCTTCTACATGTAAATTATGTAATGGCCCTCACGAGACTCATAACTGCATGGAGCTTCCAAAACGTGCTTATAACGAATTCACATTGTCACACGTGGGTCGAGGTCCTCGAACTTCTGGCGAGGCCTATGAGGCATGGAAGGATAAACCTAATTTCAGAGGGTACCAAACGCGGAGCGTATCCTTCAATGACTCCTCACCACTCACTTGGTCCGAGCATTTTCCATCACGAGGCGTTCCTAGGCAAAGCTGTGAAGATGCTCTAAAAAAATTCATTCTATCTCAAGAATTACATCTCTCTACGCTCGAGGCTAAATTTAGACAACAACAGGCTGATATGAATAACAAGATTTGTAATCTGTTAATTGCTATCAAAGAGCATGTTGTTAATAAACCTATTCACGTTGATGAGGTTAAGTCTGTTACCATCATGAGTCCACCAACCTCCCCTGTGAAAATAAAAAGTCCTAGTAAGCTATTCAAACATCTATCGCCAAAAGGAAAAGAACCTGTCAACCCCCTAGGACCAATCCATTCCGTAAACACCATCACCACGATGTCTGCCTCTACACCTAACCTAAACCAACAACAAACTAAAAAAATTGGTCATACAGCTGAAGATGAGACCTCAAGGGCGGACCACAGTTTGGCCAGAGGCCCTACCAACTCATCCGAGCGGTGCGCCGCGCAAGAATCTAGCAAATCGGATGAAGGAAAAGAGAGATCGGAAGAGCAGAAATCCAGCCATTTTGGATAAATCTATTCTAGAGGAGCCCGAGAGAAAAATGGAGGATATTACCAGTGGGAGTGGCGATAGGACTAAGGAAAGCAACCCTAAAGTTTTTAAGATCTCTTGCACCATTAAGGAAAAGCTCTTAACCGATAGTCATATAGATCCTAGTTCCTCAGACAACATAATACCCCTTTCCCTATACCAAGAAGCCTTCCCAGAACGCATAGTGTGCGAGAGAGTCGATAATGCAAGGGTAATAAGAAATCTATCAATTATGATTGGAGAACTTGTTTACAATATTGCCCTCACCGTGGTCGATAATGTAGGCCCTCTCACCAAACGAACATTAACCAACCTTGTTCTTGGGAAACCATTTATCAATGAATCGGGAGTAATCCTTGATGAGAAGGATGGAAGTGCATTATTCACCAATGGTGTTAAGAAGGTAATTTTTCGTAGGGGTAATGAGGAGGTATACGAGTATCGTCCTTCCCTTGAGGGGAATCTATATGGATCAGGGGACGGAGAATCGGGGAAGATAAGGAGGCGTAATCCAAATAATCTCAAAATTCCCTGCATGATCGGTCATAAGTACTTCGATAACGTCTACATTAACATATTCATGCCTAAGAATTTTATGTCCCTATTCCATTATAACAATATCTGCAGATGGGGAATGATTTATAAGGGAGAGAAAGTGGTAGGCAAAGATCATGAAATCCAGGTGTTCGTAGGTAATATGGCATTCACTATGGAATTCACGATTGTGGACAACATCGAAGATTATGTCGACCCTAGGTTATCACAAGTAGTTTTTGGGGCACCCTTTTGTGAAATCACTAATTCGATAGTTGATGACCGGAACGGCATCATGACCTTCGCTGATGAAATTAGGAGGGTTTCATACCAAACGCCGTACAAGAGAAAAGACCTTAGGGAAATCGATTGTGACGGGCTTGATAAGATAATTTCCCAACTTATTTTGTGTGATGAAGATGTTCGGAGAGGGTGTAAGAACACTTCTGATTTATCATGTGGATTCTTTAAGGATGTTAGTAAGCTTGGTTCTAAGTATCGAAAAGATGTCTTCGAGTTCGAAGACCCGAAGTACTTACACTATGAAAGCGATACTAGTTTAGAAGACGACCTAGAGAGTGAAACCAATGATGAGGTCACGTAGTAACCCATAACCTTGAGTCTAGCTACAAGACTCGTAAATAAAGAAAAGCGCTTCTTGGGAGGCAACCCATGTTTTGTGTGATTTTTATTTTGTTTGTTTGTTTGTTATTTGCTTCCGTATGCATGCTTTATTTTTATTGTTGGTAGATCATGTTTCTCAATTAAATAGTGGAAATACTTTACTTTGTTGTTTTGGCCAAGTCTTAACTCCACCTAAAAGTATTTTTGCAAAAGATAAGTGTAAGGGGAAACCCCAAATATGTTTTTAAGAAACAAACTGATCATGATTCTCCACAATATTAAATGAACATGTATATTCGTATTTGTTAGAGTCAAATGCTTGTATTGAGTCATAATGAAGTTTTGCAGGATTTTCCAGGAAGTAGAACCAAGTTTTTCCAGAAATTTTCCGGAAACTTAACATAAGAATTTCTGCAGGTCACTTCTGACGGCGTCACGAGATTACTCTTGATGGCGTCACGTGTAAAAATCTGGAAATTTTACCGGTTTTGTTTTTCTAACGGAGTCTTAAAGTTTTTGTGAATTACTAAGTTTTATAATCTCCAGGAAATCTGCAAACTTCATTCCACAAGCATTATATCTTATTTTGTTTTCTAGGATTTAGTAACATATATAGATTGCCGCCGATTTTACGCGAGGTTGCCTTGTTTGTTTTCTCAGATTTACAGGTTATGTATGACAAGAAGATGATTTATATTCTGGAAGGGAAGCTTTGATTGTTCGTTTTCTTGGAGGAAGATTTAACCTGGCCACCTTATTATCCATACCGAGCGAATCAGGGGAGTATTTGATTTCATTCTTTTTACTTTTTCGCTTTAACATTCTTTACTTGAACATTGGGGACAATGTTCATCTTAAGTGTAAGGGGAGGGTAAAATGATGATACCTTACATGTACACCTTCGCTTGAGTTTGTTTTGTTTGATAGTAGATGTGTAATAAAACTATGAGAAATATTTGTTAGTGCAATTTTAGCACCAAATTTAAATTTTTTTACAACATTTAGGAGTGAAACTTTAGCCATAGCAAGCGTCTCATGGATAGGAGATTGTATGACTAGCACATAACCGTATATTCAGAAAAAATTTCCACCTAAATATGTGAGGTTCGCCTTTAGATTTGATAGGAAAAGCATTCACTATTAGTGCTTATGAGTGTACCGGTAGCATTTAGATTCTAGAACTTGCGTTAGTGATGCATCCCAAGACCGCTAGTGAGACTACATTCGTGTAGTAGGATTTACTACATGATAAGAGGCATTAGGATTACCCTTGTGTTAAACCCGTTTCAAAATTACTTGACCATTTAAGTCATATTACTTGGCTAGTTAAGTCAACTAATTTTTCCCACACCTTAGCGTTGTACTCATTTTCAGTACACGAAACCCCTAGTACACCCCTCCAAGCCTATCTTTTCGTTTCTAACTTTAAGCATTTTGCTTAAAGGAAGAATTTGTTACACCCCACTTAAATGTACACCCAAATCGCCTTAGCCTTCCGTGTATGCGCTCATCTTTAGTGCTTTATTGTTATTTGTTAAACCCTAAGTTAACTATCTAATTAATTACATGGTTGCTAAATCGAGTCATATCCTTGTACATATTGTTTTGGGACGATTGGGACTCATGGGTAAAGTACTTATTTATGGAGTAATGGGGAAGAACATCATATATTACCCCCATATGTACGTTAATCTTAAAAGTACTCCAAGTGATTTGATTTTCTTAATTCGGGTCATTAGTTTAGTTTATTGTAAAGTATGTAAAGATTCAAGTGTAAGGGAAATGTTCATTCCCTATGCTGTATTATTTTGGATGGTAGGGTAAGAGTGTATGCAAAAAAAAAATAAAAAATAAAAAATAAAAAATAAAAAATAAAAAATCAAGAAAAAGAGAAAGAAAATAGAAAAAGAAAAGAGAAAAAACATACGGACTACCATCCCGTTTCATTCTATGTTTATTTTATGTTTTTGTTATTTTTCATTTATTAGCTAAAGTCGAGTCTAGTCTTGGCTTAGCAATGCCATATTGTACATGTAATTAACCAAGATTGTTAACTCGCCACCAGTAAAAACTTCATTTATCCAACAAAACCGTGTATTTCATATCCCTACACCTAACGTTACAACCCTTTAAAAGACCTCTTTGATAGTTTATCCTAGGTGCTTACGCCATGTGGTGGAGGTTTGATCCTTTCCCAAGCCTATGGTAATCTATTTTGCTATGACAGGTAGTGAGGGATATTTTCTGTTTCCATATTGTAATTTATACTTTATTACTGGGAACAGTAGGTGACGGCGTCAAGAGCAACATCCTGACAGCGTCAAGAGTAATTTGCATGACGGTCCAGTACAAACGTGAAGGCGTCACAGGTAGAGCGTCAAGAGTAAAAGACGTGACGGCCTGGAAGACCATAACACATGACGGCGTCAGATGAAGATTAAGGCAGTCCAAGAAGTATTTTGGCGGCGAGATGACGGCGTCACCTTTTTGGTCTTGACGCCGTCAGCCTCAATTTCCTATATATAGTTTTCTAATTTTCATTCATAAAAAAGAGAGAAGTTTTGGAGAAACCCTAGGGCCGAACCTAGTACGAATTTTACAGGTTTTTCAAGGGTTTTCAGCCCTTGAACCCTTTCATGTGTAATTGAGATAAGTATTCTTTTAATTCAATCAATATGTCTATGTGTTGGTTGTCTATATCTTGTTCTTGTCTTAATTCCATCATGCTAGGCTAGATCTATCTTGTGTTTGCTTAGATCTAATGAAACCTAGATGTTAATTATGTGTTGATTACTTGTTTATGGTTGTATTGGATGAATGATTTCGATGTTAGGCTTAAGAAAACTGGCAGATCTCCAAATGGTAACATGCTTGAACGTCTTAGGAAACATGAACTGACGTGCACTAGGTTTTATTTGTTGTATTTAATGCATGAGTAAATTCTAATGATCCCATGTTAGGAGCTTCTTAGCCGGCTCGACATAGGAGTGAAGTAGGCACTCATAGGATTGGGGAATTAAGTGCGCCACCCCATGAATGGTATTAAGAAATACAATCCGTCATCCACGCAACTATAACAAGTAATTAACGTGTAAAAGATGTCTAGGGAGTAGTGAAATCCAAGTAAACACAATTTCTCCACTTATTGCTCACAACCTTAGTTAATTTAGTTTATTTTCATTTCTAGTATTTTATTTTGATTGCATCTTTAGTATTGGGTTAGTTGACTAGCAACTAATTCCGCCCAAATCCTTAAAACCCGAGATTTTTACTTGTTTTTCATAAAATTATAAAAATACAAAAAAAAATCATCTCTCATCTCTAGAACTAGTATTTAGGTTTTCTAATCCTAGCGACACTATTCCTAGCTGAACGATCAATCCCCCGGTACTTGTCACTATACTATACTACAACGATCAGGTACACTGCCTGGTGGGGGTTGTAAGCTTCTCAAGATCCCTTGAGAGGTAAAGCCTGGTGCGATTCCCACGTATCAGGTCTCATTAAATCGGTTATACTAATTTTATTCGAGTCATAACACATGCATAAAAAACGTGTAAAAACAAACAGAAATGGGTAAAAACGTATGGAAACGGATGAAAAGGGACTAAACGTGTAAATCGTGTTGTTAGATTAGTTCGGTCTCATTAAATCGGTTATAATTTTATTCGGGTCATATCACATGCATAAAAAACGTGTAAAAACAAACAGAAATGGGTAAAAACGTATGGAAACGGATGAAAAGGAACTAAACATGTAAATCATGTCGTTGGATTAGTTCGGTCTCATTAAATCGATTATAATTTTAGTCGGGTCATAAAACATGCATAAAAAACGTGTAAAAACAAACAGAAATGGGTAAAAACGTATGGAAACGGAAGAAAAGGGACTAAACGTGTAAATCATGTTGTTGGATTAGTTCGGTCTTATTAAATCGGTTAAAATTTTATTCGGGTGTACCACAACCAGCCACCACCACCAGCAGTAACCACCACCACCATTAGCCACTACCACCACCACCACCACCACACCACCACCACCACTACCACCACCACTACCACACCACCACCACCACTACCAGCCGCCACCACCAACATTAGCCACTACTACCACCAGCCACCACCACCACCATTAGCCATAGAGCTGGCAATTTCTGACACGGACCTGTTAACACGACACGACACGACCTGTTCTTAACAGGTTTCGTGTCACCCCTTAACAGGTTTCGTGTCTTAACAGGTCCGGACCTGTTAAGACACGAATAATATTAACAGGTTTCGTGTCTTAACAGGTCCGGACCTGTTAAGACACGTTAAGACACGTTAATATATATATGTTCTAAAAAACCCTAACTTTCCATAGCACTCGCCACTCAGCCACTCACTCATCTCATCTTAGGATTCTCAGCCTCCATTCCTCCCTCATCTCAGCCTGGATAATTACCAACAAATCACATAAGTACTCACCATGAACAACAGCTGCTCAACATTAAATTGTACTAGTAATTCCATTATTCAACTCAAAACTCAAGATCCCAATATCAATCAAATTATTTAAATCTTTTGCAGATCATCAGATATGAAAGATTGAATTGATTAAGAAATGAGAGGACCTGGTGGTGCATCTCCTAGTCCACTTGAAGCTAGGCATCGCTTATCTGTACCCAAGTACCCCATCTCTTACTCTTTACCTTCTTTTTTTATATAATTTGAAATGTGTACAGTAGGTGTTTGTTAAAATACCTGTGAGAAAATGAAGTTGATTTAGTGTCGAATTCGAATCGGGTTTTATAGAGTTTGGTAAATTTGATTATAGGGTATTTTTCTAAGTTGTTATTTGAGTTTATGGTATGAATTTCTATGACAGAAATACTACTAGCATATTACTATTAGCGTATTTATGTTAACCTTATTTTTGTGTGACTTATGAGCTTATTGACTCTGGCTTATATTTCATAACTGTGCTTTTTTTGTGTGACTTATGAGCTTATTAGTATGGTTTAAAGATAGGAAATAAGATCATAGGCTGAAAACTAAGCTAGAAAAAATGGGCTTATGAAATATATTTGATTCTGTGGTCTTTTTCTTAGTTGAAATTTGACTTTTATCTTATCAATTCTTAAGACAAGAATACTAGCATATTATTAATATCTGGATCAAAATGACTATTAGCGTATTGGCTTATATTCGGTAAGATCATTTTTTTAGCGTGTGAGCTTATTATGACTAAAACATAGAAAGTAGGCTGACTACTAAAACTGGTAAACAATAGTACAATACAGAAGTTGGTATCAAATTTGTTGTGTCGGCTTTACAGTTTAGGAACGATAAGTGGTTCATTTTTGTTCCGGATGTCCCACATTACCAGATATTGTGTACATAACTAGAAAAGGATGTCACATACTCTTTCTCATTTAGATTTTACAAGTATTTGATTAAGTTTGCAAGTGATTTGGACTGATAGTTCATTGACTTTATTGAAACATTGAGGAATTTGCCATGTGTAAGCTATGAGTAGTTAGCTGGGTCATTAGTTGGCTGATAGTTGGTATAATAATTTACTTATATGGTATATGTGTTTATGGACTTTTAAAATTAAGTCGAGTCTTTTCTCCACGTCCTATGAACTTCTATTACAAAATTGCAAAGTAGTTTGTCCATCATTTAGACAATCAATTTCAACAAGTATAAAGGAAACTTCATTGGTCTACTGCAATTTCTTTCTGTGGTCTGCTGCAATTCCAAGTTAGTTTTCTCTTGAAGTTGCTAATCAGCCCTTGTTCCATTTAGGTTGTTAAGTTGATGTTCATGAGATAGTTTCATTTCTTAAGGGTTTGATATAGATTCAAGCAGCCAATCAGCCCTTGTTCCATTTAGCTTAATACATGCGCTGTGGTATATTGTTGGATTACAAAACAATTATACTAATGACTGCGCTTTTATTTAACAGGACAATTAGCAGCCAATCAGCCATGGTGCACCGGTAATATGCTCGAGGACATGGGTTTCGCATACGGGTGAAGAGTGAAGACATTATAATTGTTTACTGTTGTTTCGTTATGTATTAGTTATAAGGATTTATTAAGGACTTTTTGTTTCGTTATGTATTAGTTAAAAATATTATTAGGAACTCTCGTTAAATTGTGAACTCGTTTTGTTTCGTTATGTATTTTTGTTAACAGGTCCCTTAACAGGTTCCTTATCGTGTAACATGTTAATTTTCGTGTCGTGTTCGTGTTTGAGAAAACTGACACGAATTTTTATCGTGTCGTGTTCGTGTTCAGGTCATTCGTGTTCGTGTCTTATCGTGTTCGTGTCTTATCGTGTCGTGTCAGACATGATATGCCAGCTCTAATTAGCCACTACCATCAGCCACCACCACTACCACTAGCCACCACCACTACCACCACCACTACCACCACCACCACCACCACCACAACCACTAACCACCACCACCACAACCACCAACCACCACTACCACCACCAGCCAAAACCAGCCACCACCACCACCACCATAACCAGCCACCACCATTAGCCACTACCACTACCAGCCACCACCACCACCACCACTACCACACCACCCGCCGCCACTACCACAACCAGCTACCACCACCACCACTACTACCACTACCACCACCACCACCACCACCACCACACCACCACCACTACTACCACCACCACTACCACACCACCACCACCACTACCAGCCGCCACCACCAACATTATCCACTACCACCACCAGCCACCACCACCACCATTAGCCACTACCATCAGCCACCACCACCACTACCACCAGCCACCACCACCACCACCACCACAACCACTAACCACCACCACCACAACCACCAACCACCACTACCACCACCAGCCAAAACCAACCACCACCATAACCAGCCACCACCATCACCAGCAACCACCACCACCATTAGCCACTACCACTACCAGCCACCATCACCACCACCACTACCACACCACCCATCACCACCACCACAACCAGCTACCACCACCACCACCACTACCACACACCACCACCACTACCACTACCAGCCACCACCACCAACATTAGTTACTACCACCACCAGCCACCACCACCAACATTAGCCACTACCACCACCAGCCACCACCTCCATAAGCCACTACCACCACCAGCCACCACCACCACTACCACCACCACCACCACCACCAGCTAAAACTTGCCACCACCACCACCACCACCACCACCGCCATCTTTTTTTTAGTCATCTTTATCATAAGTATTAAATGTAGTGATCATTTAAAATATAGTTATTCATATATTAGAATCTTTTTAACATGTTATATATATTTTGAATTTGATGTTGTATCAAATAAAGCACAAATTACCTTTAGTTACTAGAGTGTCATAATTTGGACTAAATTATACATTAATTAACACTTACATATTAAAAACTTAAATAGTGATTTGATTGATATGCATGAGAACATGAACAGACTGCATGGGAAGACTCAATACTTTGAATTAGTACTCTGTAATTACTTTTTGCAATGATTTAGTTTACACAGCCACATATATTAGATTGAAGTGTAGATTATTAATTAATTACTGTATCTATAAGTTTTGATGCGTGCTCAATTATAGTATATATTTTTTTTCCAAAGAAATACTTAGGAAAGTATTTCCCGGGTCGTTCTCCCAACGAAGGTTCGAATCGAATTTCGAATAATCGAATTGGATAAAATCAAAAGGAAATTAAGAAAAATACTAAAAATTCTTGGAAAAATCTGGAAAAATTCCAGAAAATCAAAAATAATAAAAAGAACTCAGAGAAAAATTTTGGAACTAAAATCAGTTGAAAAAGTGCTTATTAGAGACAAACTGCTTATCACAAGTGCTTATTTTTAAGCACTTGTGAACCAAACTTGGATGAAACTTTACACACAGATGATATATGCTCAAATGAACTCAGAAAACTTAAATAATAATCAAAGATAGCACACAGATTCAAGAAAAGCTCAATAAGCAGTATGAATAAGCAAATGATTAAGCAAAGTGACAAACAGAATATGCCTGAAGTAGCAGACCATAAACAGCACTAAAATAACCTCCAATAATCTCAGGAAACTCAAATGAGAACAAGTTATAAGCTCCAATACAACAAGCAGACCTATTGCACAATTTAGTTACTATTACTAAAAGCTGAACAAGTAGGCTTTCAATAAGTTGCCAAATGAGCACTAGGATGCTAAGAAATGGGGGCAAATACTCAATTGGACTACTGAATATCTAAATCAACAACATGCCTGATCAGAGACAATTATATACTACTCCAAATTAACTCAAGTTCAGCAGCCTATGGAACTATTAAGCTGATGACAGTTGACTTTCTTTTAATGCTAATTTATTTTGACCATTTCTAATTTTAATCCACCTAATCTACTATTACTAAATGTAATATGCTACTAATAAACTGAATTAAGCTATTTTGACTGATTATGTAACTACAACTAGAGTTCCACTAACTGTCTAACTCTACACTATTATTTAAGCTAAATTTTATAACTAATTTTGATTATTTCAAATTTATACTACTGTTTTAAGTATTAAACTATCTAATTCTACACTAGTGTGACTTAAGTGAGTCCATTAGACAGTAACCAAACCACTGCAACATATAACAAAAGGTTAATCCAAACACCCCTGCAACTGTCAAATTATACTACTCCTACTAATTCTAGTTCTCAAACCTTACTTCTAATGCCTAAGTTCAGTCAACAATCACTAATATAAACTAATTCCAACACTTAATAACCATTATAAACAACCTCAAATCAGATCCACAGTTTATAAAAAAAATGAACAATATGAGCACAACATCAACAAGTCAAGTATACAAAGTATAAAACAAACTCAAGTCTAACTAATTCTACTTAAGTACCATCAAAATAAAGCAATGAAACAGTAAACTACAAAGTAACTCAAACTAAACCATTACTTTAGGAAATACAGACTTAAACTTGATAATTGAGAATAGAACTTACAAAAACTTTTCCCCTCAGCTTTAAAAGAGGGGATTCACTATGCAAGCTTGTCTTTTAGACAGGCTGAGACCTTCCTTTTCTGTCTCAATCTATCTCATTGATACCACAACTACCACTTATTAACCTCCTTGGAATATACTTGACTGATTTTTTATCACTGATGAGATTCACTGAAACTGATATAAAAAAAGCTTAAAAAGCTAGTGTATACAGCTAATAAGCTGATGCAGTTTTTTCATAACAATAAACACTGATTTGAAAAACATTTTTTATTTTTTTTATTATTTTTTTGATTTTTATTTATTTATTTATATTCCCTTATAAATATAATGATTGAGTAAAATTTAACTATGAATTGAAAAAGCTTTTGAAAGCTTATGAAAACAGATTTTAAACCTTAAGTAACTAATAAGCTACACTAATTTTGGAATAACAATAAAACAGTAAAGTGAATTGAATGAACAAAATGAGAATTTTATTAAAAGTAAAACTGAATTACAAAGTAAAACTAATAAAATGAGTACAAAATTTGACAGAGTAATCCTACACTAAAACTAACTACACATTATAAGCTCAAATAAGCACTACATATAGATGAGGAGAGGAGTGAGGGGGTCACAATGCCATGCTGGCGATCCACACCACCTTGTGCTTCTTCTCATTATCTCACAGCCATAAGATCATTTTGTGTTACTTCAATCAATCTACAACCCTTGGATCAGAAAATGAGGCATGACAAGACCAATCACACACTGCCATCTGTCTTAGTATACGCACACTCTCTGACTTGTCAGCACACTTCTAGAAGTAGAATCCAAGGAAGAGTTTGTGAGGTGTCATACCCAATCATTGCTTGCCAAATGTCCTTGTAGCCTCAAATAGTCTCTCTGACATGTGCTCTGACACGTGATTGATCTTCTAGAACAACTAATTATTAGTATTACATGGTTGATTGAGATGGCTTTGAACCAATTGAACTGAATGGTTAGCTATGGTTCATAAGGTTTTTGGGATTTCTGGTATTGAGGGAATTTGGGGGGAAAATGTGCGTGTTTTATTTTTATTAGTTATTTGACCAGGCTTTTTGACCATTGACCATTTGACTTGGGCTTTGGAAATATGATTTGAATGGGCTTTTGGCTTTTGGATCATATAATGGATTGCAAACTTTGGACCAAATATTGTGTTTTATTTTTAGATTTGTAATATTAGAATCCAAGGACCAATTTTGTAAATTGCCAACATTTCAAGGACTGAAATGCCATTCTTGCAAAGTAACTTCCAAAAGATTAATTCTGCCAAACTTGAATTCATGAAGGACTTGTGTTGACTTTTGGATCACAGCTTTGACTTTTTTGACCATCTCCCACTCTCGTGCCCGTATTTTCGATTTTTGCTTGATTTTATGTCTTTTTGTGATTAATCCATACCTGCATGTTCACAACATAAAAACACATATTTCTTTGGCATTTGTTAGCACATTTAGTCAATTTGGGTCGGTGTTTGGCTATAAAATGGTATGTGAATTAACACATACCAAGTTTCATCCCTAGCCACATAAATCATCATCAAAAAACACAATTTGTGGAGGTCCCCCTTTTTATTTACGACCGAGACATCCCATGTTTGAGACCCGAAACGGAAGCTTTTTATTAGGGAAACCCCCGGAGTCGAAGCTTGGCATTTTTGCACAATCATAAGCACTTTAATAATACTTGGTCCTTAGTCCTTTATTTCTTTTACAATCAACGGTTTATGAGCCGCCAAGATGTAAGAGCTTTATTATGACCTTGGATTTATATCCGCTGTTTTTTATAGCTTTGGATTCCTTTGCCTTTTTATTTGGCTTTGGACTATTATTATTGATATTCATAATCATATGCCAAACCCCGAGTCCTACGGTCTTTACTAAGATCACAACATCGGCTGCGAACCAGCAAGATGCAATAGTCTATTTCACCGTAACACTGGCAGTACCTCTATGTGTACCAAACACCCATATGCAGAGATTTTGTTGGGAACGAGAAAAAACTAAGTTTTGCCCAAACCGTATATACTTAATTAATCCTAGAGATCTATTTTTATTGGTGTGCAAGCTTGTGGGAACAAGGAGGCCACAAGTACCTTTCATGGGCTCTAAAGAGATCCAACTACTCCATGTTTAGCACGAAACTTCTAAATAAACTCTATCATTCCTCGATCTCTAAAAATTTAAAATCCCAAGTAATGAGATCCGCGGATGCTTAGCCATAATCTTTTGATTATTTTGGTTAAGGGAGATGAGCCAGGGCTCAACACGCCCGGTCAAGTCGGAACGTTTATTTCTACTCTCGCCGGTAGGAAAATCAAAACAAGGTGTCAAATCTTATTATTATATCATATATCATTTTTTTAACAATAAAAAGGTGACAAAAATTTTAAATTTGGTGGAAAAACAGAGTTGCAAGAGTGCACGACATTTGTGAAAAATGCAAGGTCATCGAATCAAAGATTCACCCTCCCCCAGACTAGAATGAAACATGGTCCTCAATGTTTTTCAGGTTAAGGTAATCCTAACAAAATTCTAGGCCATTTATTAATTATGCCAAAGAAAACGTTAGTCGATAAGATTCACGGATATAGGATTTCCAATAGCACCGATGAATGCGGAGAGAAGATAACGAGCACGAGAGTCATCATAAATCGCGGACAATCCTAAACAAACATCACAAACAACCACGGAACACAAGAGTAGAAGAGGCACCCCCTCCTCACGTTATTTGTTAGAAAATAGAAAATAAGAAGATGAAATTGGATAAGCATGGGTTGCCACCCATGAAGCGCTTTGTTTTTGATTTCCGAGTCACGTAGTTTGACTCGATCCCCGAATTAATTCGTCCTTGGGGAAAAATCCGTGGAAAAATAATCTCACTCGGGCTTTCATTCAAAATATTTGGAAAAACATATGAAGTAGTTAAAAGTTCCACCCCAAAGAGATAACCGATGGTATTTTAATAGTGAAAACTTTTAAAAACGATACCAGGGTCAAAAACAACATCCTCACTCCCCACGGAATGAAGGATAAGAGAAATCACACCAAATGTTACAAACAGCATAAAGATCACGATAACAATCTTGAAAAACTCATCATTATCAAAAGAAAACTTCATAATTGTGGAATTATGAATTTTATCATTCAAGCTCATGTTAAAAACATTCCCGGGTGGGAGGGATGGGATAAAATTTTCATTAAAACTCTCATTTTTAAGAATACCACCCGGATCATGATCAACTTCAAGATCAAAACTGAAACTTTCATATTCAGGATTAGAAAACTTTTCAAATTCACATTCAAATTCATCAAAACAAAATGACTCATACTTCGGAAGAGAGATAAAAGCATGAGAAGTGGTACTGCCACGACTTGTCTCTTCCGAGTGATCGATATCAAAATGAAAAGCTTCATAAGTCGTATCAGAAAAATCAGGACGATAAGTGGGATTGCCACTTATCACCTCAGTCGTATCAAAAGAAAAAATCTCAAAGTCGGGTGAGAATTCCTCGAGCTCGAGCTCCAGAGGATCGTCAATTATAAGCTCAATCTTTTTCTTAACTTTATCCAGAGGGATTGGCGGTTCATCGTTCAGCAAATTGTCAAGAAAAATAGTATCTCCCTCCGAATAAAAAAAAAAGTTCATCAATCTCAGAAATCGAAATCGTTTCAATAGCAAGAAATTTATCGACCTCTTCCCAAAAAGAATCATATTCCTTAGTCGGAGGAAATGATGGGGAAGAGTCGGAGACGAAAGTTTTCACAAAATCATCAAAGGAATAATCACAAACATCAACGCTTTTGACAGAGTACTTCTTTGATTTCGAAGCATCGGCTTTAAAAATCATTATGTCATCATCATGTTGTAAAGTTAGAGTATCCTCAAAATGATCTACTAGGGCTTTTGCGGTTCATAAAAACGGTCGCCCTAGTATTAGAGGAACTCTCGGATCAGCCTCAAAATTGACAACAACAAAATCTACCGGAAAAGTACACGAATTCACACGAACAAAAACGTCTTCAGCAATTCCAACTGGATGAGTTATCGATCGATTAGCAGGCTCTAAAGTCATTCTCGTCGGTTTAAGCTCCCCCATTCCAAGTTGTTCATAGATCGATAATGGCATGAGGTTAATACTCGCACCTGAATCGGCCAGGGCGTTACAAACTTCTTGATCTTTCAACGAACAAGGAATGAGAAACTTTCCCAAGTCACCAAGCTTTTTGGGAAGCTTCTTGAGAAGAATCGCGGAACATTGAGCATTTATCGGCGTTTCAGCTAATTCAAGCAATTTCTCTTTATTACTAATGAGGTTTTTGAACGTTGAAGCAAATTTTGGCATGTACACGAGAGCATCCATAAAACTTATATCAAAATGCAATTTTTGAAAAATATCGAGAAATTTTTCCATTTGTTTTTTAGACTTTGCGCGGAGCTCTTCATCATTAAATCGTGACGGATATGGCAATTTTCACTTGTATTTCACATTGTTTTCAAAAACGACTTTTTCTTTATCTTTTGACTTTTGGACAACCGGAGGTTGGACGTTTTCGGAACCTCCATTATTCGGTCTCATAGTCCACTACCTTATGCGGAGATGAAGAAGAAGAGGTAGTAGGAGCTGTGGGTCCATCATATTTAGCACCACTGCGAGTCGTGATCGCCTTTACTTCGCCCCTCGGGTTTGCGATCGTGTTGCTTGGCAAAGAAGTAGTACCCGAACCCGAGGGTCGATCATTTAAACGTTTGTTAATATCACTGATTTGATTAGCAAACAACCGTGTTGACTCTTCATATTTTGCCATAAAAGATTGTTGATTTTGAATCAATTGCTTAAACAAATCATCCGTGGGCGACGGATTTTGAATAACACCTTGATTTTGATTATTATTGAAATTCTGCCCACGGTTTTGGAAATTACCATGATTTTGATTTCCATGATTAGCGTTCTAAAAATTCCCAGGGTTTCCATAGTTTCCTTGGTTTTGAAAATTCCCTTGAGGCGGGCCTTGATTGTAATTACCTTGTAAACCCCGGTTTTGATTAAACCCTTGATTATGATTTTGAAAACCATTATTAGCTCGACTCTGATTTTGATTTCCTTCATTATTACGATTTACAACATTATGATTCTGGTTGACTTGATTGACTTGGTTTGGTTGTTCGAGAACGGGTGGTCCAAGATAATGAGTAGAACGGTAGCTGAGGAGATTACGGTCTCCTTGAGGTTGTGGGTAACCGTTGTTACCCGTGTTTGCAGCATACGCGTTCTCTCGAGAAAAGGCACCGGTGGCCGGACATTCATAATACAAATGTGGACCACCACAAGTCTCACAACCATGAGTAACCACATTGACTTGATGGTTTGATTTCTCAATTGAAATTGCATCAACTTTCTTTGATAAAGCCAATAGCATACTCATCATTTCATCATTATTTTTACCATTATTCGACACTTGAGGTTTATTCCTAGACATTCTCACACGAGCCTTATTCTCAATTATCATGAAAGCATCATTCGTGTTCCTAGCCAACAAGTTCCCACCCGCAGCAGAGTTGAGTGAGTCTTGGTCAACATGACATAACCCATTATAGAAAGTGTCAATCTGCTGAAGGTCGGTGAACCCATGGTTAGGATATTTTTCCTTCAAATCTTTGAATCGATCCCAAGCTTCACTAAATGATTCATCAAAAGCTTGTTGGAACCGAAAGATTTGGGATCGTAGGTTAGAAGTTTTAAAAGGAGGATAGAAATAGTTCACAAACTTGGAAGCAAGATCATTCCAAGTGTGAATCAAATTAGGTGGTTCCTTTTCCAGCCAAGTCCGGGCTGCCCCTTTTAAGGAGAAAGGAAATAACTTCAATTTCACCACATCGTGAGGAACTTGGTTCATTCTTATGGTCTCAGCGATGTCGGTGAAATTTTTGATGTGAGCATAGGGGTCTTCGTGATCAAACCCGTGAAAGGATATACCCGTGATCAAATTGAGTAATCCGTGATTTATCTCAAAGTTGGCATTGATGTCCGGAATCACAATAGCTCTCCTCATACCATTGAATGGTGATTGGAGTTGTTCTTCCATTGGGCGTGGATCAAATGTCGGTTGTTGTCCCATCGGCGGGGGTCCGTTGTGTTGTTCGTTTTGGTTCATCTCCTCGTCGTCAAGGAAATGAACCCGACTAGTATGTCGTAAAACCCGCTCGGGGTTAGAGAACGGAGACGTAAGACTCTCAAAAAAAGAACGGGTGTGCATACACCACAAGCAAATTCAAAAAGAAAAAGAAAAGAGAAAAGAAAATCTTTTTATTTTTATTTATTTTTATCTCAAAAACTTTTTATTTCTTTTGTTTTTCTTTTTATAAAACGTAACGTTAATTGAAAACCGTTTCTTTCAAAACCACTCGCGACGGGACGGGAGAGAAGAATGGATCTCTCTTTAGCTAGCAATTTAATGTCTTAGCTTCCGTATTTCCCGCTTAGTCGGTTGTAGTAATTGAAATAATCCGATAAACAACTAATTTACGTTTTAGTTATATTATAAGGCTTATTTGGTTTACAACGCCCTCCCTTCCACGGCAGAGTCGAGGCTGTAACTTTATTATTTTTTTGGTATTTTTGTAAACACTTTAGTAAAAGTGTTTTGAATTTTTGAATTTTTATATTTTTATAGTAATATATACAAAATAGAGGAAGGCTTAACAAAACACGATTTTTCAAAACAATTATTCAAAAACTCACTTAGACCTTCCCCGGCAGCGGCGCCAAAATTGATGCATGCTCAATTATAGTATATATTTATTTTCCAAAGAAATACTTAGGAAAGTATTTCCCGGGTCGTTCTCCCAACGAAGGTTCGAATTGAATTTCGAATAATCGAATTGGAAATCGTGTAGTGAAAAGTGAATAGTGAGAAGTGATTGTGAAATTCAAATTATGAAAAGATATAGTGAATAATGCAAAAGGTACAAGCTATATATGCACAAAAGCCTAAAACGTAGAAACAGAAATGCAACCGCGATTTAAACGTAACGTACGAAATAAAACGCGACTTTTATTCTAAAAACGATCCTAAAAATGTAAAACAATTTTCTAAAATTCTTAAACTATTAAAAAGAATTTTTAGAAAAAGAAAAATATTTTTTTGACTTTTTATTAATTTTCTATGATTTATTTTCTATTTATTGAATTAAAAAGTAATTAAAAATAAAAGAAAATGTGAAAAATAATGGGAAAATATAAAATCTAATCTGAAAAATCTAAAATATTATAAAAGAATTTCTAAAAATATTTTTGTATTTTTCACAGTTTTTTCTGAATTTTTATGGATTTTTGCTATTTAAAAACTATTTAAAAATTGATAAAATCAAAAGGAAATTAAGAAAAATACTAAAAATGCTTGGAAAAATATGGAAAAATTCCAGAAAATCAAAAATAATAAAAAGAACTTAGAGAGAAATTTTGGAACTAAAATCAGCTGAAAAAGTGCTTATTGGAGACAAACTGCTTATCACAAGTGCTTATTTTTAAGCACTTGTGAACCAAACTTGGATGAAACTTTAAACACAGATGATATATGCTCAAATGAACTCAGAAAACTCAAATAATAATCAAAGATAGCACACAAATTCAAGAAAAGCTCAATAAGCAAATGATTAAGCAAAGTGACAAACAGAATAAGCCAGAAGTAGCAGACCATAAACAGCACTAAAATAACCTCCAATAATCTCAGGAAACTCAAATGAGAACAAGTTATAAGCTCCAATACAACAAGCAAACCTATTGCACAATTCAGTTACTATTACTAAAAGCTGAACAAGTAGGCTTTCAATAAGCTGCCAAATGAGCACTAGGATGCCAAGAAATGGGGGCAAATACTCAATTGCACTACTGAATATCTAAATCAACCACATGCCTGATCAGAGACAATTATATACTACTCCAAATTAACTCAAGTTCAGCAGCCTATGGAACTATTAAGCTGATGACAGTTAACTTTCTTTTAATGCTAATTTATTTTGACTATTTCTAATTTTAATCCACCTAATCTACTATTACTAAATGTAATATGCTACTAATAAACTGAATTAAGCTTTTTTGACTGATTATGTAATTACAACTAGAGTTCCACTAACTGTCTAACTCTACACTATTATTTAAGCTAAATTTTATAAC
Organism: Artemisia argyi; assembly: GCA_030686995.1. Taxonomy (NCBI): domain Eukaryota; kingdom Viridiplantae; phylum Streptophyta; class Magnoliopsida; order Asterales; family Asteraceae; genus Artemisia; species Artemisia argyi. Next base: position 156,498,479 of record CM060677.1, on the reverse strand, counting down.
TAATTTTGATTATTTCAAATTTATACTACTATTTTAAGTATTAAACTATCTAATTCTACACTAGTGTGACTTAAGTGAGCCCATTAGACAGTAACCAAACCACTGCAACATATAACAAAAGGTAAATCCAAACACCCCTGCAACTGTCAAATTATACTACTCCTACTAATTCTAGTTCTCAAACCTTACTTCTAATGCCTAAGTTCAGTCAACAAACACTAATATAAACCAATTCCAACACTTAATAACCACTATAAACAACCTCAAATCAGATCCACAGTTTGTAAAAAAATGAACAATATGAGCACAACATCAACAAGTCAAGTATACAAAGTATAAAACAAACTCAAGTCTAACTAATTCTACTTAAGTAGCATCAAAATAAAGCAATGAAACAGTAAACTACAAAGTAACTCAAACTAAACCATTACTTTAGGAAATACAGACTTAAACTTGATAATTGAGAATAGAACTTACAAAAACTTTTCCCCTCAGCTTGAAAAGAGGGGATTCACTATGCAAGCCTGTCTTTTAGACAGGCTGAGACCTTCCTTTTCTATCTCAATCTATCTCATTGATACCACAACTACCACTTATTAACCTCCTTGGAATATACTTGACTGATTTTTTATCACTGATGAGATTCACTGAAACTGATATACAAAAAGCTTAAAAAGCTAGTGTATACAGCTAATAAGCTGATGCAGCTTATTCATAACAATAAACACTGATTTGAAAAACATTTTTTTTATTATTTTTCTGATTTTTATTTATTTATTTATATTCCCTTATAAATCTAATGATTGAGTAAAATTTAACTATGAATTGAAAAAGCTTTTGAAAGCTTATGAAAACAGATTTTAAACCTTAAGTAACTAATAAGCTACACTAATTTTGGAATAACAATAAAACAGTAAAGTGAATTGAATGAACAAAATGAGAATTTTATTAAAAGTAAAACTGAATTACAAAGTAAAACTAATAAAATGAGTACAAAATTTGACAGAGTAATCCTACACTAAAACTAACTACACATTATAAGCTAAAATAAGCACTATATATAGATGATGAGAGGAGTGAGGGGGTCACAATGCCATGCTGGTGATCCACACCACCTTGTGCTTCTTCTCATTATCTCACAGCCATAAGATCATTTTGTATTACTTCAATCAATCTACAACCCTTGGATCAGAAAATGAGGCGTGGCAAGACCAATCACACACTGCCATCTGTCTTAGTATACGCACACTCTCTGACTTGTCAGCACACTTCTAGAAGTAGAATCCAAGGAAGAGTTTGTGAGGTGTCATACCCAATCATTGCTTGCCAAATGTCCTTGTAGCCTCAAATAGTCTCTCTGACATGTGCTCTGACACGTGATTGATCTTCTAGAACAACTAATTATTAGTATTACATGGTTGATTGAGATGGCTTTGAACCAATTGAACTGAATGGTTAGCTAGGGTTCATAAGGTTTTTGGGATTTCTGGTATTGAGGGAATTTGGGGAAAAAAGGTGCGTGTTTTATTTTTATTAGTTATTTGACCAGGCTTTTTGACCATTGACCATTTGACTTGGGCTTTGGAAATATGATTTGAATGGGCTTTTGGCTTTTGGATCATATAATGGATTGCAAACTTTGGACCAAATATTGTGTTTTATTTTCAAATTTGTAATATTAGAATCCAAGGACCAATTTTGTAAATTGCCAACATTTCAAGGACTGAAAATGCCATTCTTGTAAAGTAACTTCCAAGGATTAATTCTGCCAAACTTGAATTCATGAAGGACTTGTGTTGACTTTTGGATCACAGCTTTGACTTTTTTGACCATCTCCCACTCTCGTGCCCGTATTTTCGATTTTTGCTTGATTTTATGTCTTTTTGTGATTAATCCATACTTGCATGTTCACAACATAAAAACACATATTTCTTTGGCATTTGTTAGCACATTCAGTCAATTTGGGTCGGTGTTTGGCTATAAAATGGTATGTGAATTAACACATACCAAGTTTCATCCCTAGCCACATAAATCATCATCAAAAAACACAATTTCTTACTTAACCTTTATCAAATCATCATTTAAAAACATGTATGGATCTCCTAATCTCGATGAACTGAAAGATTTGTGTGGGTCTGATAAACTTCACAAATGTTTCAAGTTCCTCTTCAGTCAAGAAATTCGTCTAAATGAAGTAATGATCCAGTGTTTGGGTGAGAAGCGTGATGAGCTACGGATAAGTGTTGATAAGCGCACCGAGAGAATGGCTAAGGTTTTAGATCTTAACTTTGATGAAGAAGAAGCTGGTGCTGATGGTTATGAGTCCCTTGAGGAGGTTCAAGTGATGGAGCGCCGTTTGCTGGAGTCCCTTTCGGCCATTTTGGTTGACCTTCGTGCTCTGGTATCCAAGAAGGAGGAAGCCATTACCGATATGGATTATTATGATAAGAGCTCCAGTTGAATGGTTGTTTAAGTAGGGTCTTTTTGGTTGGGTTTGGTGGTTCCTTAGCTTGTTATGTTTTTGGTTGTTGTTTTGAAGGAACAGCTGGTACATGTAATCACCCTCCTTAATCTTTAATAGTAATAAATATGATTTAGGTTTTTAAGTATGTCATAATCTTGTGTTTTTATTTTAAGAGCTTGATTGTTTTATCATCATTACAGGCATCCATATAAGAGCTTGATTGTTTTATCAAAATGAAATCAAGCAATAAATAATCAAAATAAACGCTCTATATAAGAGCTAGCTTGATTGTTTTATCATCATTACAGGCATCCATTTGGGTGTTTATCAAGTCATTCATGTATTAGTTTTTTAATTGTATGCTAATAAGATTTTTAAGTTGATTAGGTTACGATTTTTTGTGTGGTTCGGATGGATTATTAAGGGTTGCTTGATTCTTATTGTCTGTTATAGATGTTATAGAGTGTTTGGGATGGATTATTAAGGGTTCGGATGGATTATTAAGGGTTGCTTGAAATTGATGTATGGATATGTTTGCAAGTTAATTAGATTATTTGTGTTTAAGTAGCTTGTTTAGTTAGTATTCAGGTCAATCATGTTCCATTGTGGCTAGTCTTCGTTGGCAACTAATGTATTTATAGATCTGTCAAGAATTATAATCATTCATCCCTGGCAAATGCTCGTCCCAATGGATCATGATTGGCCAGATGATGTTGTGAAGGTTCAAGCCAGTCTGCATATAAAACTTTCACCCCACTTTTGGGAGAAACTGATGCTACTAGTAATGTTGAAGAAATGGCTAAGGTGGTACAACAAGACCAAGTTTCTACTGCTGTAGAGGTTTGGATTGTATGTTATTCTTTGTATCTGATCTTGGGAATGCCCATATCAGCAATTGTTAATGTTGTAAAAAAAACTTTTGGTAAGTAATATAATTCACCTTTTGTGAGATTACAACTGCTGTAGAGATTTGGATTGTATATTCTTCTTTGTATCTGATCTTGGGAATGCCCATATCAGTTTCTACACTTTTTTTCCTTCCTGAAATAGTGAATTTTATTAATTAAGGAACCAGCAACTTACAAAGATTATACAAGCAGTCAAATTGAACACACTCATTTGACTGATACAATATAACAGATACATTCTACACAATCATTCACGAATCACGAAACTAGCTGATTCAATATCCACCATTCTTCTAGACTTAGCAACTACATGCTAACATCTAGGCAACCATGGAGAAATATCCCTTATTGGCTACATTTCCACTAAACAAACACCCTTCCTAATTCCATCCTAGTCAGTTTCTATAGTTTAGTTGTTTAGATTTTGTAACAAAATGAAAAAATAGTCTATAAGAGGAATATAAAAATAGTCTATAAGAGGAATATAAAATACCTGTGGCTCCCTTTTTTGGTATGTCCTCCCCAAAATTTTTGAAAAGCCCTCTATATTTTTTTCACCAAATTTCGAATTCTCCCTCCACCCACGTTTCTCACATTTCTCACCAATCACCACGCACAGCCACCAATCACCAATCACCAATATATCACCAATCACCAGTCACATCACAGCCACCATTCACCAGTCACCATCCATCATATCACTTGTCGGTCCGGCCATCAACAACGGAGGGAGGTTCATTTAGATATAAATTAGGTACCTTTTTGAATTAGAAATTCATTATGTTGGTTTCTTGTTTCTTTGGTAATGTTAACTTATCGTGTTTTTGGTTGAATCGTTTAATTAACCAACAGCACAATAAAGATAACATGTTGTAATTTACACATTTTTCTTAATACACGTTTTCATATTTGACATTTGAAGCTTAATTAGATTAATGCCCAATACATTCTTTCCATTGTGTTGTTGCAATTCTTATTGTAAACCTATCTTATTAATTAGCTAGACACTTGTGACTTGACATTGGAACTTCATCAATCTAAATCTTCATATATGCTTATATTGGTTTAACTTGTAACTTGTAGGATATATACGTTATCATTTGACCTCAACAATAATAGCATGGACAAGTCTTGGATGACAACTTGTAGGACCAACAAAGAATATATTGATAGAGTAGCAGCGTTAATTAAGTATGCACTACACAACTTTCAGAAGATGAAGAACATCGACCCACGAGTTAATATACGATAGCTTAAGATGCCATGTCCGTGTACCACATGTTTAAACAAAATAGAGCAAACAGTGGATGACGTGGAGTACCATTTATTCTACTACGGGATTAATCTTAGATACAGAAAATGGGATAAACATGGAGAAAAGGATGAGCAAGCAACAACAACCCAAATACCTGATAATGCAGAAACAGAGTTTGTTGATGACACAGATTTCGACATGGAGTCACATTCAGAAATTCCAACAGATGGCCCAGCAACAGTAGAAATGGTTAATGCTACGAAAGAAAATTTTGATGAGGATGACCTTGCCAAGTTTCAAAATCTACTATTAGACGCGGAGAAGCCACTTTATAAAGGATGTCCTAACTTCACAAAGCTATCCGCAATAGTTAAACTACTCAACTTGAAGGGTAAGTATGGAGCTTCTGATAAGTTATTTACTGAATTACTAGGATTGATAAAAAAAAATGCTACCTATTGGTAACGAAATGGTTGAAAAAACTTATCAGGCCAAAAAACTAATGAGAATGATGGGATCAGGATACGAAAAGATACATGTATGTAGCAACAACTGCATTCTTTACTGGAAGACTAACAAGGAGTTGACTGTTTGTCCAACTTGTGGGATATCAAGATGGAAGGTGGATAATAAGACACGTAAAGTGTATGAAAACATTCCGGCAAAGGTCATGTGGTACTTTCCAATTATACCAAGACTGCAACGACTCTTTAAGTTAGAGAGTATTTCGGGTAACAGATGGTGTTTTACGTCACCCTGCAGATTCACAGGCATGGCGTACCATAGATGAAAAATTCCCCCACTTTGCTCAAGATCCGAGAAATCTACGGCTAGGAATATCGGCTGATGGGGTTGACGTCAACTCAGGAACTAGGCATCACAGTTTATGGCCAGTTTTATCTGTCATATAGAACCTTCCTCCATGGTTGTGTATGAAAATAAATTTTATCATGCTTTCGGTATTGATATCGGGATACCCGGGAAATGATATTGATGTATTTTTAGAACCGTTGGTTAATGATCTGCATACCTTATTCGAGGATGGGGTTGATACATATGATACTTGTACAAAAGAAATGTTTAAACTGTGTGCCGCTTTGTTATGAACGATAAATGATTACCCTACACTTGGTACATTATGTGGCTGCCCATACAGTGGATTCAAAGGTTGTGTTGTATGTAGGAAAGATACACACTGTGTTAGACTTTCCGCCTCATCCAAGCAAAGTTATGTTGGACACAGACGATATCTACCATACAACCATGTGTTCAGAAAGCAAAAGGCGGCGTTTAATGGAAAATACGATTTTCAGCTTGCTCCAACTCCATTGACTGGGGAACAAATATACAACGAGGTACAACTAATTGAAAATAAGTGGGGAAAAGGAAAACGAACAAACAATAACACCTCGAATAACCAAGAAGATATGAGAGGCAGTGGTGGGAAGATTACAACGCAGAAAAGGAAAAGAACAGAAGCAGAGGGTAGTGCAAGCCAAGTAAATGAACCATATTGGAAAAAATTCAACATTTGGTATCGAAAGCTAAGGTATTAGAGACATAATGTTGTTCCACATTGTATTGACTTCATGCATGTAGAAAAGAATGTTGCTGAGAGTCTAGTTGGAACTTTGCTGAATGTTCCTGGAAAGACAAAAGATGGAATGAATGCTCGATTGGATCTGGAAGAGTTGGGGATAAAAAAAGAGTTGTTTGCTAGGAAAGAAGCAGACAAAACAACACTACCTCCAGCAGGTTACACATTAACGAATGCTGAAAAAGACATCTTTTGTGAAACGTTAAGCAACATCAGGGTACCACAAGGCTATTGTTCAAATTTCTCTAGTTTGGTCAGCCAAAATGATAAGAAGCTCATTGGCCTTAAATCGCATGACTATCACATGCTAATGCAAGAGTTTTTGCCCATTGCTATACGTTCAATCATGCACCCACCCACACGATTTGCTATTATCAGGTTTTGTTTTTTCTTTAAAGCTATATGTAGGAAAGAAATCATCTTGCATGAACTAGATAAGATGCAACAAGAACTTGTTGTGACACTGTGCCTTCTCGAGAAGTTCTTTCCTCCCTCATTTTTTGATATTATGATCCACTTGACAGTGCACCTGACTAGGGAGGTAAAATTATGTTGTCCCGTATGCTTTCGGTGGATGTATTCCTTCGAAAGATGTATGAAGGTTATTAAAGGACATGTGCGAAACAGAAATAGACCAGAGGGATGCGTTGCTGAGGAGACTATCGCGGAAGAAACAATAGAGTTTTTTAGCGAGTATCATAAAACCATGAAAACCATTGGTATGCCACCTAATAAACATGTAACCAATGAAATGAGGATGGAAAGCCATTGACGGCTGGCAAACAAATGTACTTACCAGAGATGTCTTTCAGAAATCACATTTGTATGTAATACAGAATACAGATGAAATTGTGTCGTATATCGAGTAAGTATTACTAACACATGTCTATTTCGTTGCTTAAAATGTTGTATCAAATATAATAATCAAATACATTGTTTTGTTTCAGCCGACACAAGCGATTTTTGAAAACAAAATACCCGGGTAGAAAAATGGCATTGCTGGAGAATGAGCACACTAAATCTTTTGCTAAGTGGTTACACGAAGAGGTAATTACTCGTATGTTGTTTATACTACTTGTTTGTTTGTTGATAAATATAAGTGAGTTGTTCCTGCAATTTAAAGGTAATATATACTTGTAATGAAATTCAGGTTGAAAGAGAGTTAGCGATATTCAAAGATAGTGTATCAGAAACTGTGAGGTGGATATCATTTGGACCACACGCCAACGTAGTGAAATACGAGTCATATAACATCAATGGGTATACATTTCGTACGAAAAGTAATGATGGCATAGTTTACCAGAACAGTGGGGTTAGTGTTGAGGCAGCAGATCTTCACATATCCAATGAAGTTGCAACCACAAGAAAAGCATTTTATTATGGGATTTTACAAGAGTTATGGGTACTAGATTACCGTTTCAGGCAAATTCCTCTTTTCAAATGTGATTGGGTTAATTCAAAACATGGTGGGGTCAAACGCGATACTCTTGGTTACACATTGGTAGACCTGAATAATTTTGGCCACAAGAATGATCCGTTCATATTAGCCTCACAAGCACGACAAGTGTTTTATGTGAAAGACCAGGCAGATAAAAAATTGTCTATTGTCTTTAAAACACCTACCAAGAATTACAAAGATACGTATGACGATGTCGATAAGGAATTTAGTACAGTCATTCACGAGGAAAATGATAACATATTGCCGCGAATAAATCCACAAGCAAAAGATGCCTACTATCGAACCGACTGCGAAGGTATTGTTATACGAAAATCAAAGTGAAGCACGTGTCATTCTCAAGCTGTAACACTCTGTTTAGGGATTTATTTTTGTCTGCAGAACCTATTTAAGCTTTTGTTTTGCTGCAAATACTCTTTTAAAGGATTTATGTTGTTGTTGTTGTTGTTGTTGTGTTAATTGTTTAGTTCGTACTTGCGAATACTCTTTTAAAGGATTTCAGATTATACAAAACTATAACTTCTGGCAGCATAAACTGTGTACTAGCAGTATTAACTATGTACTAGCAGTAGTAAACACCCTGCATATTTTTGTTACAGTTGTCTTGTATATGCAGTTTTCATGTATGTGGTTATGCCTTTATATAGTGCAGAGTTGAAAAAAGAAACAGTGTTTGGTATGAAAGATTCTCAATTTCAGGCACAATTTGTTGAAAAAACAGTGGTTGAAAAACTAGTCAATATGCAGTCAAGACTAATAGACTGAACTCAATTAAGTGAATATCAAATTACATAAGTTATCAGAAATGTGTGACCATATTTATCGAATTGTGACTATGCTTAAGTAATGTGTGACAAAATATGACTATGATTTAGTCACACAAAAGCTCAATGTGACTAATATCAAGGTTAATGATAACTCATGACTTCACACTTTGCTATAAATAATAGTCACATGAATATTTCCCAATGTGACTATTTTGAATGTATTGGTCACATAAAATACCCTTATAATGTGGCCATAAACATCATTTAGATACACATTTGTGATATGGTGTGACTATTGTAAAGCCTATAGTCACATGATCGTGCTTCAATTAAGTGTGACTATACACATTAGGATTTGGCAAGCAAACACACACTAAACTTTAGACACACTTATTAACTTACGTGACCATATGTATCGAATTTTCGTTACACTTAATCATGTTTCTATGGTTTAGTATGACCATATATGACATTTGGTCACACTCGTCAACTGTGTGACATATATTTGTCACTATTAAATGCATATCGTGACTAACGCTTCAAACTTACTTTTCCGTTGTCACACATTTCAATTGCTATGTGGCTAAATATTCAGCAAAGAATAGCAGTCACGTTTAAATAATGTGTGACAAACTTGACTATATAATTTAGCCACATACACAATTACCTCATGTGACCATATATCTATTTTGGTCACACTTTTAAATTGTGTGACATATATTTGTCACATATGTATATCTATAGTGTGACTAATGTTTCGAGCTCATTTGTATATGTCACACGTCTCGAATTAAAAGTGACTAAATAATCCAAAAAAAAATTTCCAGTTACCTCTAGTCACATAAATATTCAAATGTGTGACAATAGAATTCCAAAATGGTCACACAAGTCGGATCAAGTGTGGCTGTTCATTTTATTCTGGTACATTTAGTCACGTAAAAATGTTACAGTGTGACATTTCAAAATCGACCATGCGTGACCAATAGAACTTTTTGTACTAGTGACTATCCACAGTCATCAAGTTTCCTGAGAATACATGCTAAAAGTCAGCTTGCGCTGTTGAGTTCATGGGTTTAAATCACAAGTTTTATAGTGGATCAGATAGAGTTTTTGCTATATGAGACTAGGGTAGATATTACCATACGTTCCAATCAACAATCCAATCATAACCATTTCAACATCAGATCGAGAGATTAGGAAATCTCATATCAAGAGATTAGGAAATCTCAGTGGGGACCCCAATGCAACCCCAGTCAGGTTCCAAGGCAGCCCTGAGTGCGTCAGATAGATATCTATTCTTAACTAGGCACCACGTTATAGCAAATGATTGCTACCCTAGTCTAAGTCAACCTCTATGTTCTATCTTACCCTATGTTCATCTACACATAAGCAATAAAAATATAGTTGCAGGTCCAGAAAAATAGTTGCATGTTTTCTTACCCTAAGTTTAATTAAACAGTTATAAGAGTAAAAACGGGGCTATAAACTCACATTCTCATCAGACAAACACATAAAGCTTTCAATAGTCAAATTAGTTATTCCCATCAATCAATCAAATACTTAATCAACATTTCACAAATTCAATGTAACCAATCAATAAGTTTAGTTAAAACGAGCATGTATTCTCCCCCAAGATAGTTATGAAAACAGTTTAAAAGTAAGGGGTCATGAACTCACCTTAATTCCAGCAAAGCACAATCACAAGATATATCAGAAGCAGATTAACACAACAATTCAAACAGGAGTAAAGCAAGACAGCAGCTAATGGGTTTCAGCAACTACGGACTTGGCACGACCTAATCATATAAACTTGTTCTCAGAATCAATTTCAAGTCAATACTTTTATCCCCGAGTTTATTCCCCTTTCTGTTTTCCAAAATCATCTTATGAAAATCATTTCTTAGTGTTTGGTATCATCGTGTAGGGGTGTGTGTATGTTAAAGACATAGTCTCGACTCGAGGGAACTCACTCCAAGGATATAATCCAGATATATCAACTCATATAGCCAAGTAAATGAAACAGTAACTAGTATGGATCTATGTCTATGCTAAGGTCAAATGATATGACCTTAAGATTCGATAAGTTCTCGTACGAAGGGTCAATTACTCATCAAATTCGTCACTTGATAAGTTTGACCATTCTTCCATTCACTTATTAATCCAAGTTATATCATAAACTATATAAGTCATAAGGATGTGTTTCTCATCAATAACGTCATCCGATACACATGTCAGGCTCTTATTGGGCTAGTCGGTCCAATGAGTCTGATAACTGTATTGATGGGTCTTATTAATGTTAAATAGATCCGTAACTCAATAGTTATTAGGTGAATTAAAGACTATCCTACGTAGTATTTCCTAGTGTTGCGCACACTCGAAACATTTAATAACTTGTGTTTAATGAACTCTTATTGGTAAAAACATTTAAGCTTTATCTATTAATAATTCCTTTTTGTCGGAAAACGTTTCTCGTTTTTATATAATAAGGTTTCCGTCAACTATTAATTCACTTTTATTAATCAATTAATATTTGTTAACGCTATTATTTATTAGTTAACTTGTTACAATTTTTATCTCGTATACATATATATGTTTTTGCAAACATATATACACATATTCATGCACATATAAGTATAAGTTTTTGCACCGTTTTATTTAGTCTCACTAGTTATTATTTGTCTCGAGTTCACGGATCTGAGTCATCACTCTCGAACTATAATAATCAATAACGTCTAATAGTCTTATTATAATCCACAATCATGTTATGGCATTGTCGAAATCAACTATTGACTAAAAAGTCCAAGTGACCTCGACGTTGCACAAAGCTCACATGTATATCAATATAACGTCATAATAATAAGATCCGTCTCGACATCAAGTCAAGTCTGAAGTCCACAAATCAAAACTCCAACATCACGAGGCCGTCTACGGCTTTCGACTAATCCTAAACCCCGTTATTCTAAATCGTCACACAATCGATTCCCTTTACCAACAATGTCACAAACTACTCATTCCCATCATCTAAATATACATTCAACCAAATCAATCCCAAGTCCAAACAAGGTCAACCATTCTTCGCCACAACAAATATAAGTCACAACCTCATGTTTTCGGTCCAAAAATAACAATGACAAAAAGAAGAACAAAATAACCATAACGGTAACAATATTACTCAATTAACGATAACAATAACTAGAGCGATAACGCAAGGCGGCTACAAGGACCATTGCCGGGACCCAAGGGTCTCGACTTCACCTCTACTCGACTCAAAAGCCAGGGCCATGAGCCCTTTTGGGTCTCTTGTGGTTCGACCAAACAAACAGACACCCTCCAAAGTGGGTCAAATTCAATCTAAACACTACCATAACCTCAAGAGTACATCAACAATCAACAATGAGTAGGGGTTCAATCAAGCCAAGCTTTTATCAAGCAACTCAAGCTTGAGCTTGAGCTTGACTCGATCGAGTCGTTCTTTTATCGAGCTTGATGAGGCGAAAAATGAACCACTTTTAGGGAGTCATTTAAGCCCGGAATTGAATTTATTTGATCAAATATTGCCCTAAATCGTTCCTTTTGTGATTTTAGGTACTTTGGGAGAGAAATCTGGAAAAGGAAGCAATTCGGACATTTTTGGAGCATAAAAGTGAAGAAAACGCCAAAGTCTTAATTTTCCTTGCTGGGAACAGTAGGTGACGACGTCAAGAGTAAATTGCATGACGGCCCAGTGCAAACATGAAGGCGTCACAAGTAGAGCGTCAAGAGTAAAACACGTGACGGCCTGGAAGACCGTAACACATGACGGCGTCAGATGTAGATTTAGGCAGTCTGAGTATTATTTTGGCGGCGAGATGACGGCGTCACCTATTTGGTCTTGACGCCGTCAGCCTCAATTTCCTATATATAATTTTCTAGTTTTCATTCATTAAAAAAGAAGAAGTTTGGAGAAACCCTAAGGCCGAACCTATTACAAATTTTACAGGTTTTCAAGGGTTTTCAACCCTTGAACCCTTTCATGTGTAATTGAGATAAGTGTTCTTCTAATTCAATCAATATGTCTATGTGTTACTTGTCTATATCTTGTTCTTGTCTTGATTCCACCATGCTAGGCTAGATCTATCTTGTGTTTGCTTAGATCTAATGAAACCTAGATGTTAATTATGTGTTGATTACTTGTTTATGGTTGTATTGGATGAATGATTTCGATGTTAGGCTTAAGAAAACTGGCAGATCTCCAAATGGTAACATGCTTGAACGTCTTAGGAAACATGAACTGACGTGCACTAGGTTTTATTGGTTGTATTTAATGCATGAGTAAATTCTAATGATCCCATGTTAGGAGCTTCTTAGCCGGCTCGACATAGGAGTGAAGTAGGCACTCATAGGATTGGGGAGTTAAGTGCGCCACCTCATGAATGGTATTAAGGAATACAATCCATCATCCACGCAACTATAACAAGTAATTAACGTGTAAAAGATATCTAGGGAGTAGTGAAATCTAAGTAAACACAATTTCTCCATTTATTGCTCACAACCTTAGTTTAATTTAGTTTTATTTTCATTTCTAGTATTTTATTTTGATTTCATCTTTAGTATTGGGTTAGTTGACTAGTAACTAATTCCGCCCAAATCCTTCAAACCCGAGATATTTACCTGCTTTCTAAAAAATATAAAAATACAAAAATAATCATCCCTCATCTCTAGAACTAGTATTTAGGTTTTCTAATCCTAGCGACACTATTCCTAGCTGAACGATCAATCCCCCGGTACTTGTCACTATACTATACTACAACGATCAGGTACACTGCCTGGTGGGGGTTGTAAGCTTCTCAAAATCCCTTGAGAGGTAAAGCCTGGTGCAATTCCCACGCATCAAGTTTTTGGCGCCGTTGCCGGGGAATAGTTATTGTCTAGGTTAGAATTTCTTTTTATTAGGTCTACTTGCTAGATTCCTTTCTAGTAAGATTTTATTTTTATTTTTAGGTTTTCTTTAGTCTATCTTTTTCTTTGTGCCTTTGTTAGTAAATTAAATTCATTGACTATTCCGTTGACCATTATGGAAAACGCGAATCCACCCCTTTCCCCTAGAGAAGTGGCTGTGTTACGTGAACAAATTGAGAGTGAGATTAGGGAACTTAGGGAGCTTAATAGGTTGATTAAGGTTGAGCTCGAACATGCATTTAGTGACCTAGCGACCGCCTTGTATTCAAATGAGGACCTAGGGCCTAATGATTTTGTGAATGTTGTTGAGGAACTAGAGGATGGGGAAATAGATCCGAAGCTTAATGATTACTTTAATCTATACCCCAATAAGGAGGAGATTGCATATTATAATAATCTTATTGATAACCCGCGATCTCCTTTTACTATAATTGAACCTAAGATAAAGAGAGGCGATCCTAAGAATGCTAAAATACCATGTATGATTGGGTACAGACACGTTGAAAATGCTTACATTGACTTTAAATCCCCAATTAACATTATGTCCTCAAATGTTTATAATGATATAGTGAAAACAAGACTTGAACCTAGAAGAGATCCCAAATACTCCGGTGGAGTTTGTAACTTTGTCGGGAGAGTTAAAGGTCTACATGTCTTTGTTGGGAATTTCACTTTTGTCACCGACTTTATGATTGTGGAAGATCTTGCTAATGTTATTGATTGTCGATTGTCCAATGTTGTGTTTGGCAAACCGTTTGTTGAGGAGTCAAAGTTAGAATATGATGAGATAGAAGGGACAATCAAATTTGCAAGTAACACCGATAGGATCACTTATAGGATGCCTAATAGAATGAAAGAATTTCGCTTTATATCCAGATTTGATAAGGATAACGTTGGTGCTTTTGAGGACATCAATGAAGAGGATAAGAAAAAGGGCATGGATTATGTATGGGAAAAGAGGAGTCTTTTCTACAAAGATTGCTTGGCTTTAGGACCAAGGTATAAAGTCGATAAGGAATTTGCCCAAAGAATTATGGGAGCGATTGAGAAAAAGGTGATTGGTTTCTACAAAGAATATTTAAAATCAGAGAGTGAAACCAATGATGAGGTCACGTAGTAACCCATGACCTTGAGTCTAGCTACAAGACTCGTAAATAAAGAAAAGCGCTTCTTGGGAGGCAACCCATGCTTTGTGTGATTTTATTTTGTTTGTTTGTTTGTTATTTGCTTCTGTATGCATGTTTTATTTTTATTGTTGGTAGATCATGTTTCTAAACTAAATAGTGGAAATACTTTACTTTGTTGTTTTGGCCTAGTCTTAACTCCACCTAAAAGTATTTTTGCAAAAGATAAGTGTAAGGGGAAACCCCAAATATGTTTTTAAGAAACAAACTGATCATGATTCTCCACAATATTAAATGGACATGTATATTCGTATTTGTTAGAGTCAAATGCTTGTATTGAGTCATAATGAAGTTTTGCAGGATTTTCCAGGAAGTAGGACTAAGTTTTTCCAGAAATTTTCCGGAAACTTAACACAAGAATTTCTGCAGATCACTTCTGACGGCGTCACGTGTAAAAACCTGGAAATTTTACCAGTTTTGTTTTTCTAACGGAGTTTTAAAGTTTTTGTTGAATTATTAAGTTTTATAATCTCCAGGAAATCTGCAAACTTCATTCCACAAGCATTATATCTTATCTTGTTTTATAGGATTTAGTAACTTATATAGATTGTCACCGATTTTATGCGAGGTTGCCTTGTTTATTTTCTCAGGATTTACAGGTTATGTATGACAAGAAGATGATTTATATTCTAGAAGGAAAGCTTTGATTGTTCATTTTCTTGGAGGAAGATTTAACCTGGCCACCTAATTATCCATACCGAGCGAATCAGGGGAGTATTTGATTTCATTCGTTTCACTTATTTCACTTTTACATTCTTTACTTGAACATTGGGGACAATGTTCATCTTAAGTGTAAGGGGAGGGTAAAATGATGATACCTTACAAATACACTTTCGCTTGAGTTTGTTTGTTTAATAGTAGATGTGTAATAAAACTATGAGAAATACTTGTTAGTGCAATTTTAGCGCCAAATTTAAATTTTTTTACAACATTTAGGAGTGAAACTTTAGCCATAGCAAGCGTCTCATGGATAGGAGATTGTATGACTAGCACATAACCGTATATTCAGAAAAATTTTCCACCCAAATATGTGAGGTTCGCCTTTAGATTTGATAGGAAAAGCATTTATTATTAGTGCTTATGAGTGTACCGGTAGCATTTAGATTCTAGAACTTGCGTTAGTGATGCATCCCGAGACCGCTAGTGAGACTACATTCGTGTAGTAGGATTTACTACATGATAAGAGGCATTAGGATCACCCTTGTGTTAAACCCGTATTATAATTACTTGACCATTTAAGTCATATTACTTGGCTAGTTAAGTCAACTAATTTTTTCCACACCCTTAACGTTGTACTCATTTTTAGTACACGAAACCCCTAGTACACCCCTCCGAGCCTACCTTTTCGTTTCTAACTTTAAGCATCTTACTTAAAGGAAGAATTTGTTACACCCCACTTAAATGTACACCCAAATCGCCTTAGCCTTCCGTGTATGCACTCATTTTTAGTGCATTATTGTTATTTGATAAACCCTAAGTTAACTTTCTAATTGATTACATGGTTGCTAAGTCGAGTCATATCCTTGTACATATTGTTTTGGGACGATTGGGACTCATGGGTAAAGTACTTATTTTATGGAGTAATGGGGAAGAACATCATTTATTACCCCCATATGTGCGTTAATCTTAAAAGTGCTCCAAGTGTTTTGATTTTCTTAATTCGAGTCATTTGATTAGTTTATTGTAAAGTATGTAAAGATTCAAGTGTAAGAGAAATGTTCATTCCCTATGATGTATTATTTTGGATGGTAGGGTAAGAGTGTATGCAAAAAAAAAAAATGTTCATTCTATGTTCATTTTATGTTTTTGTTATTTTTCATTTATTAGCTTAAGTCGAGTCTAGTCTTGGCTTAGCAACGCCACATTGTACATGTAATTAACCAAGATTGTTAACTCGCCACCAGTAAAGACTGCCTATATCCAACAAAACCGTGTATTTCATATCCCTACACCTAACATTACAACCCTTTAAAAGACCTCTTTGATAGTTTATCCTAGGTGCTTACGCCATGTGGTGGAGGTTTGATCCTTTCCCAAGCCTACGGTAATCTATTTTGCTATGACAGGTAGTGAGAGATATCTTCCGTTTCCATATTGTAATTTATACTTTATTACACCCGAGAGATGTGAGTATCTAAACACTATTTGTGAGGTGCTAGTATATGACCTCCGTGCTTGTCTTTGGTCTTTAGTGGAACGATTATTTGTTGTAATTACTTTTATATTAGTGTTAAATGACCCCTAACTTGTATTTTGATTAGAATAAAAGCGCATTTGCTTGAGGACAAGCAAATCTCAAGTGTAAGGGTATATGATGAGGCGAAAAATGAACCACTTTTAGAGGGTCATTTAAGCCCGGAATTGAATTTATTTGATCAAATATTGCCCTAAATCGTTCCTTTTGTGATTTTAGGTACTTTGGGAGAGAAATCTGGAAAATGAAGCAATTCGGACGTTTTTGGAGCATAAAAGTGAAGAAAACGCCAAAGTCTTAATTTTCCTTGCTGGGAACAGTAGGTGACGGCGTCAAGAGCAACACCCTGACGGCGTCAAGAATAAATTGCATGACGGCCCAGTGCAAACATGAAGGCATCACAAGTAGAGCGTCAAGAGTAAAACACGTGACGGCTTGGAAGACCCTAACACATAACGGCGTCAGATGTAGATCTAGGCAGTCCGAGTATTATTTTGGCGGCGAGATGACGGCGTCACCTATTTGGTCTTGACGCCGTCAGCCTCAATTTTGTATATATAGTTTTCTAATTTTCATTCATTAAAAAAGAAGAAGTTTGGAGAAACCCTAAGGCCGAACCTATTACGAATTTTACAGGTTTTTCAAGGGTTTTCAGCCCTTGAATCCTTTCATGTGTAATTGAGATAAGTGTTCTTCTAAGTCAATCAATATGTCTATGTGTTACTTGTCTATATCTTGTTCTTGTCTTGATTCCACCATGCTAGGCTAGATCTATCTTGTGTTTGCTTAGATCTAATGAAACCTAGATGTTAATTATGTGTTGATTACTTGTTTATGGTTGTATTGGATGAATGATTTCGATGTTAGGCTTAAGAAAACTGGCAGATCTCCAAATGGTAACATGCTTGAACGTCTTAGGAAACATGAACTGACGTGCACTAGGTTTTATTGGTTGTATTTAATGCATGAGTAAATTCTAATGATCCCATGTTAGGAGCTTCTTAGCCGGCTCGACATAGGAGTGAAGTAGGCACTCATAGGATTGGGGATTTAAGTGCGCCACCCCATAAATGGTATTAAGGAATACAATCCGTCATCCACGCAACTATAACAAGTAATTAACGTGTAAAAGATATCTAGGGAGTAGTGAAATCTAAGTAAACACAATTTCTCCATTTATTGCTCACAACCTTAGTTTAATTTAGTTTTATTTTCATTTCTAGTATTTTATTTTGATTGCATCTTTAGTATTGGGTTAGTTGACTAGCAACTAATTCCGCCCAAATCCTTCAAACCCGAGATATTTACCTGCTTTCTAAAAAATATAAAAATACAAAAATAATCATCCCTCATCTCTAGAACTAGTATTTAGGTTTCCTAATCCTAGCGACACTATTCCTAGCTGAACGATCAATCCCCCGGTACTTGTCACTATACTATACTACAACGATCAGGTACACTGTCTGGTGGGGGTTGTAAGCTTCTCAAAATCCCTTGAGAGGTAAAGCCTGGTGCAATTCCCACGCATCAGAGCTCAAGCCCGAGCTCGAGCCTAATAAACAAGCTCGAAACACATAACGAGCCGAGCTCAAGCTTTTAATAGCTCGAGCTCGAGCTTTTATCGAGCTTTTCAAGCTTTCAAGAATATATATATATATATATATATATATATATATATATATATATATATATATATATATATATATATATATATATATATATATATATATATATATATATAAACAACTTAAAACTAACATGAATATTAGTATAATAATTAAATACTTGTAGGAGGACTATTTAAACCTTAATCCTCTCGAATGTTTTGTAAAAATTCTTTCCTCTCAAGTTCATGGCGTATTTTTTTGAATTTATTGAAGAGTTTCACTATCAAATTTAATGTTTATATGTAAATTTAAGCTTTTCGAGCCTTACACGAGCCGAGCTCAAGCCTGGATGACTAAAGCTTTTCAAGCTATCAAGCCAAGCTCAAGCCTACCTTATACATTTCAAGCCAAGCTCAAGCCCTATCAAGCTCGAGCTCGGCTTGACTCAATTACACCCCTAACCATGAGTATCAAACTAGTCCAAAAATCAACCAAACACACCCAATACGTGGTCAAACCCCATGAATTTGGTCAAACCCGTACACAATCACAACCCAAATGATACCAAACTTGTTTGTTTCATGTTTTTATTAGCCAAGAATCATTAAAACATAAAAGCCCATCAAGTTTGAACCCAAAATCACAAGTTCTTACAAGTTTGACTCGGAGTTATGTCAAACCCACAAGAAAACCCATTTTCTTACCTTTTCTTCTTAGATCTACAAGATTAGAACAACAAGGATGATGTTAGATGTGGATTAAGTGGCATACTGTATACAAAAGTGGTGATGGAGGTCATTTAGTGATGAAAGAATTACACTAGGATGATGAGGAGATGATGGTGAGTGTTAGATGATAAAAAAATGGAGGTGATGGTGTTTGGAGGTGTGGCCAGGTTAGTGATGAAAAGTGAGGTAGGGTTAGGGTTGGAGTGTTTTTATTAGTGTTTAGTTTGAGTAATTTGCATTTAGGTCCTTGTGTTGTTAGTTATTTAGCCTCAAGGGGTCGGTGTAGGGACTAGTGGTGAAATTGTTGTAATTTCTCCCGATTTTACTTGTTTATACTCGTGAAAAATATTAGATGTCACCGATAATGTTTTAAAACCTCTCCGTTAGTTTTTGAAATGTTTTCCCGTAAGGTTTGATAATAAATACGTTTATTAAATAAAACGTAACTGTTTCTTGTTTATTTTTGTTTTATTAGGATTTCTAGTGCCAAAATCGCGTAGTGCCTAAATAAATGTACATCAACCGAGTATTATTCTAAAATATTCAGAAGGTAGTCTCAAGTTAAGTAACGATTTACTTTTAGTTATTACTCGGTATTTTTAAATATAGTTCCCGAATTTACCAATTGTCACAGCACGGTTCCGGAACCGCATAGAATCGACCCGGAACCGAGAGAACCGAGAACCGCAAAATGCATATTTTAGGAACCGAAAACCGGACCAAAAAGTATGTTTCGGTTCCGGTTCGGTTCTTGGGTTCGGTTCGGATATTTCGGTTCTACCCGATTGGAACTGAAATTTTCTAAAAAAACACTTAAAAATTCACAACTGTAGTTTGGAGGCTATTCTTCATTGACAAATTAAATTTTAACTCAATATTTGGATCATAAGCTACTATTAAAACTTAAATATACCTAGATAGAAAGATAACTGCGTACATACTGTGTGTAAACTTTCATAATATATATAACGATATGCATTTGTGACACTAACAAATGCAGTAATAATTATAACAAACTCAAGTAATATAAGTAATTTAACTAAACTGATGTTAATGTGTCCAAACGAAAAGGATGACGCAAACAGGAGAACCATCCATAATATAGTTGCTGCACACAGAGGTAACTACAAGTATGTATAAAGTATCATTAATAGTATCACTAATAACCAACTCATTTTTTATAGCAACATAAAGACAACGAGAAACACACGATTTTGAAAATATAGTATATAAAAACAAAATCTAATTGATACACACTAAGAAAAATAAAACTTGTTTGTAATGAGTAATGATATGGTATGTGCATTGTTTCATAAAAACTAAGAAATTATATAGATGCATAGACTTTGGGCGGTTCCTAGGTTCCGGAACCGATATCCGCGATTCCGGACTGAATCGAACTGAGAACCAAAATTTGCATTATTGAAGAACCGCACGGTTCTAAAATTCGGTTCGGGTTGGGTCAGTTCTGGTTCAGTTCTCGATGTCGGTTTGGTTCTCGGTCCATTTACTCACCCCTAGTTCAGGCTATGTTATTAGAGGGTATGAGGTTGTTATTGCGTCTAGCATTTTTAGGTATTTCCTAGTAGCCTTGCATATTGCGTTTTAGATATAGAGCCCCATAGTTTGTCCCCTTTATGCTTATTAGGTGTTTAATAGCCTCTCATGTTCCTTTTGCTTTTCCCTTAGCAATAGGCCCCCACAGCGCTACCTACTTAGATCTTCTATTTAGGTTCTGGTTTTAGTTGCCATTAGCCCCTTCTCTTTGCTTGCATTTCTCTAAGTGCCCTTGCCCTTTTGCATTTTTACTTTTATGCTTCTTTGTTTTTGCTCACGTCCCCGTCCTTTTTTTAATCTATTTTCGGTTGATGGTATTCTATTATATGATTGCACTTTATCTATTCTATTTGCAGTGTTCTCTTGCAACGCGTGCTTTTATATGTTTATGCCTTTTTTCCCTCTCTTTTGATGGTATTTTGCCTATTTGCATTGTATTCTTTCTGTTCATCTTATGTATTTTAGACTCCTTATCCTTGTTACTATACACTTGTACACATGTACATATATTTGAGTACTCTCACCCGCACACGTACACTTTCTGGATGTCTTTCTGGAAGCAGTCTCCTTACTTTCGGGTTTATTTTGAGGTAGAGGTGAGATCTTTCTACATTCCTATACTCCACTCTAGCAAACTTGGTGATAACATCAAATAGTCTTGATATTTTAGTGTCAATTTTCTCCTAATATACTCATCATTTGTATCATTTTACTTGAATATATACTCTTATTCATTTATATTTTGTTTTCAGGTAAATAATGAGCATAGGAACGAAGAGACATGAATTTGGAAGGATTTTAATGAAAATACACAAAAGTATGCTGACCCGGCGAAGGTTACGGCATAAATCCATACTCTACTTACGTCGTAACTAGGATTTATATTAGAGTACCAAAGTCAACGCTAATCAAGGTTACGACGTAACTCCTAAACAAGTTACGCCGTATATATTCTAAGGACTTAGAAGAATTTCGGTGTCTAATGAAGTTACGACGTAACCATTTTCATGGTTACGGCGTAAAGTGGTGTACAAGGGTTCTACAAACGTAACTCACTTTTATGTTACGGCGTAGTTCCATCACTGAGGATAAGATCGCCATAGATCCAAAGGTTATGACGTAACCAACACTAGTGGTTACGCCGTAACATAGTCGAGAGTCGAGACTATAAATACATTCCCTAATTCCACATTTTAAAATATCTTCTCAATATACAACAATCAGAGGACGACTTAGGGTTTCAAGGAGGACGATTTCCAGCATCATACAAGTCATTTCCAAGAGAGAATTCACGCTATACACATCATAAGTTTTAGTATTTCATATTGTATTTGTGTATTTAATTCCATATCTTCATTCATTATGTCAAACATTGAATTTCCTGCATGTTTTAATATGAGAGGCTAAACACCTTTGGTGTTAGCCTAGTTATGAAATTGTTATTGTTATGATGTAGTTTTCTCATTTTCATATCGTTTTATATGTATACTTTCTTTGCTTATTTTGAGATGCCCTTGTCTTGTTAGTATGGAGGTTTGGGTAGTATCTAGGAAGCTAGGAGAATTGACCATAGGACCCTAGTGAATCAGGTTGCGAGTAGTATCACTATCTTGCGTGCGAATTATACACGAGCACCTTCCAAACTAAAATGCTTAAAAAGTTAGGGGAAAGCTAAAATCTGACCAGCTGGGTTTCGTTAAATAAGTCTTAGATCGTAGCGGAACTTAATGACTCTTCCATAGGGTAAACCCACGAACTCTCGTCATCTTTATTCGTTACGGAATAGGACGCTATGGAAAAAAGGCTAGACGAATTGACCATAGGAGTCTAGTGACTTAAAACCTCATGTTTGGAGAAATAGAAAATAATAATTAAAACCGTAGTCATGACATAACAAGATTGGGTATGTTGTTATTCTATGGTGGTATTTTTCTTTTACTAATTCTAGCTATGGTGGTATTATTGAGATCATTTTGACTTTTTTTATTTATTTAAGGACTTTTTTTTTCATAAACATATTTTAATTATGGTTAGTTTATTACTAATGAATTCACAGGGAGCCGCCACGTAGGTGGTAATCATTGGTGGTTTTTCATGCCAAACATTTTGAAATTGAGATTTGGAGGCATCAAAACCGTGGCTAATTTTATAATTAAATTTGTGTTGTAATATTTTCTTGGTTATCGTTACAATACCGGTATATATGATATTGAAAGGTAACAATACTGTAAACAATTAAACATGATATAAAATGTTTTGTAAAACGTATATTTTTTTTAGACGGCCGAATATTTGCAACTTGGTCATGTACATATATAGGACTTGTTATCAAAACCACACGTACTGGTATCATGAATAAACTTTTGGTTTAAAGTCAAATCGTACGCTTACTCTCCAACTACCTCATTTGTTACGAGTATATAATAACAAAGCTATGTCATGTTTCCTTCTTTTATTGCACCAATTTGGTACTACTACTTTTATAATCCATAGTATGTGTAAAGATATGTGTAAAGATATACATGAAAAGCCTATTAATAATGTTACACATGTTTGTTTAATTAATTTCATTTCTAACATTTGGCCATGGCTACTTTATGAGTTATGATCACTTATGATTAGATAAAATATTAAATAAATTCTTGTTAAAAGCTTAAAAGTTTTAAATATATAAGGTGGTAGGAAAGTTTGATTGGCCAATGCAAATGGTCAACTGGCAAGAATTTGTGTTCAAAATACGTGTTAAAGAGTAGGTGTTTGATGTAGC
Source organism: Artemisia argyi (assembly GCA_030686995.1). Lineage (NCBI taxonomy): Eukaryota > Viridiplantae > Streptophyta > Magnoliopsida > Asterales > Asteraceae > Artemisia > Artemisia argyi. The sequence continues at coordinate 156,475,057 of CM060677.1, read as the reverse complement.
AAACATGTGTTTGGTAGGGTTTCTAATTTTTAGATTATTAATTTGGAAAGATAAGAGTAAATCATAGGAACCCCACTACGCAATCAAACCAAATCATCAATCTAAAAACGATAGGATAACAATCCCGATATGATTCTTTACGTGCTAAACAAATTAAACATGATGAATTTTCCTTTCGTTGTTTGATCAAAAGAGTTGTACTAATTACCAACCTCATGTAAATGTCCAAAAATGAATGTCAAATATAGTAATGCACGATGGTTAAACAAAAAAGTAATGATAACATAAGATAATTAACCTTCATATTGAAATTGTAATAATCTTACAAGAACAACTTCAATTTACTAAGTTGAAATCAAACAAAGGATTCTATAAACTCAAAACTTCTTGGAGATTATTAAAATCTCAAAGAATATTTGAGCAAAAACATATCTAAAATCCCATGCATGATTTACATATTGTTGGGGGAGCAAAAACCCTACTTTTGTAAAGGGTCTGCCACCTAAAAAATGAATACCAAAAAGGTAAAGAATTTGTGTGTCATGAATCACAACATCGACAAATCTTGTCTATATATTTTGCTTCCTTGTTTTGATGAAGTCTTGGATTCTTGAAAGTGCAATTTCAAGTGTTTCTTCACTCATATTTGCAAAGCACACGCGAAACCACCCTGGTTCGGAGCAATGGCAAGATGATCCAGGCGATATGTTTAGTTTTACGTCATACATAATCTTCTTCCATATGGCTAGTTCACTCTCGACTGTTGGTTTCTCCAAGTAAGGACTCAAGTTCATCCAACAAAAAAGACCGGCATTACCTTTTAAGCACTCGATGCCTGCCTTTTTAAGCCCGTTGATGATCATTTCATATCGTTTCTTCAATCTTTCGCGGTTGATCTTGATGTACTTTTGTGTGAAGTCTTTGTCTGACAACATAGATGCCAACAAAAACTGTGTTTGTGATGAAATCAAGGTGAAGCTAGACATTCTTCGTGCGGTTGTCACAACTTGATCGTTGTAGGAGTACACTGTTCCTACTCGGAACCCTGGGAGACCAAGGTCTTTTGATAAACTGTAAACAATGTGACATCTTTCTGAGTCTTTGTAGTTTCTTGATTCAAGTACTTCTGCGATGCTAACAAATTCATCTGCGTAGAATGCTGAACCTGAGTAGATTTCGTCGGATACAAGGTGAATGTTCTTCTCGGTACAGAAGTCTAGGACCTCTTCTAAGACCTTACGTTGAATGGTTGCGCCCAATGGGTTCGAAGGGTTTGTGATGAGTACACCTCTCACTGTTGTGTTCATTGATCGTGCATGATCGTATGCTGCTTCTAAGGCTTCCGGAGTTATTTGAAAGTTGTTTGAGCTGTCACAGTGGATTGGGACAATTTGTACACCAGTTCTCCATCTTAAATCTCTATCAAATCTGAAATATTTAAGGAAAAAAAGTTAGAAAGATTGCACAATTTGTAAAAAAGTCTTAGAAGATTTACTTAAGTGTCAAAAAAAGTCTAAAACTTTTTGTAGGAAAAGGTAACCTACCCTGGATAATAAGGAGTTGGGACCAACAATGCATCGCCGGGATTCGCCAAAATGAAGGTTAGAAGCTCGTTAGCTGCGGTTGCACCAGCTGTCAAGACGACTCTACCGGGGTTGAATTTAGCTTTTCCTCCCCTCACTTGTTCCATGAAACTTGCCATTGCCTAAACAAAAGAAGAAAAAAGGTTAGATTTTCTTGATCACTCTATACCACACATATATAATCATTTTTTGTACATTTTGTTAAAAAGTTATTACCTTTCTAAAAGATTGAAGCCCATGATAATCTTGAAACAAAGCATTCTCTCTAAAGCCAGAAACTTTTTGGCCCCAGTTTGATGCTTCAAGATTCTTTTCCAAATATTCTTCTAGCAAATCAAAAGATACTTGATTTTCAGCTAGTCCCATTTGAATGACTCCTGAAGGGTTATTTATCTCATGGTATGGATTCTCATCATATGCCTTCCATCCTGCAAAATATGGAGAGTCTTCACCATGTGTTTCTGAAGTTGCTATCTTTGATAGTTCAACACTTGGTTTTACAATTTCTATAGGCATGATTACAATATTTTGTTGCAAGTAAAATAGCTTTCTTGAATTCAAGTTGTACTGAAAGTTTTGTGTTCTAAGAAACTTTTAGAGAGAGAGATGAAGAAAGAAAGAATGTGAATAAGAAAGTGTTTGATGAAAACATTGTCAAACTCTCCCCTATATATAGGAACTGCTTGAATTCGTAGTGAGCAAAACACTTATAAAATTATTGTGGGGCTCACTTGCAACATGTCAATATAAATTATCTTAGAAATACATTGGCAAATGAATCAATGATTAATTGTTTAGAATAAGGTGGCAAGATCAAAACCAACCAACTAAAAATCTAAATTTCATTACCAATAACATTGCATGAAAAAGTTCAATCATCACAATATCATGTTTTTCTACGTGTTGTAAAGTATGTGGAATGAAAAGATTTGGTTTTTTTGATCCGCAACTAAATCAATACAACAAATTTGTTATTTTTACGCGTTTTTTTCTTCACAGTTTATAAATATGTTTATAAACTTTGAACTTTTTTTTTTAAGATATTCACATTTAAGAGTGAATAAATGTTTTAAAATTCTCACACTTAAAAGTGTGAAGAATTATTTCAAAATCAAGTGTGAAGAATCATTTAAAACCACACAGTTAAAAGTGTGAAAAATATTCATAAAGCTTCACGCATAAAAAATATGAAAATATTTGCTACATCAAATTAGTTCACATGCATACTAGTATGAACTTTTTTATTCTTCACATTTTAAAGTGTGAGTATGTTACTATTTAGTATTAGTGAATGTGGAAATAAAACTTTAAAAGAAATAAATAAGATTTTTTTTTTTTTTTTTAACAATCTTATAACATTTATATTAAAAATTTATGTCAGATGTCTTAAGTAGGACTTGAACCTACAACCATTGGTTAGAGAGCTTCTCACACAACATGTGATACCATTGACACACAATAAGTCATTAATGTCTTAGATTCTTAAAGTCATTATTAATTAAATAATGTGCCGTTATCATAAAGTTACATTTAGTTAGGTCATTTTGCATTTGGCTTTCAAAATAAGTCGTGTACACAAAATTTATTTGACTTTACAGTCAATGTTACTAATCTGTTCCCATGAAAACCAAAATCACAATTAAATTTGGCAAGCTTTACGGATTTGCAACACATCTAAAACTAGTCTTCTAACTAGAAAATATATACATACATGCGTATATATAATAAAATACAAAAAAAATGTTATTAGTTATTTATTATCTATTAATGTTACTTCTTATTTAAATTTTGACATGGACGCGCTGTCTCTTGACTTGTTAGAGAGGCTAATTAAACCCGTAATTTGTTATTTAGAAGTTGTTGGGTCGATGTAGAGACATTTTAGTTTCTAAGCAAACACTTTTGACTTCTCGGTATAGTAATTAGTCTATTCTTGAAATGATAAGACTAGTAGCAAGGCTGTCAAGATCGCGATCCCGCGCAGGATCATTTTTGTCTTTGCAAGATTGAGATCGTAGGATCGGATCTCTATCCTACGATCCTATCAATTTGTCATATTTTGTAAACAAATGATATACGAGTCAAACTGTTTTACATTTCTACTAAACGTCAAAGATAAATTCATATAATATCCTTTTGAAAATGACAAAGTTCAAATTTCAAACATCAAAGTAATAGTAAAATACGAAAAAGTCAAGTTTCAATCATTACATTAAAGATTTAGTGGAATAATATTACATAACATAGGTCCTAAATATCTAAAAACTTATGAGCCATCAACATGATTTCAAGAAAACAAACGTTTCATAAGTGACATTTTAAAACATACCTTTTGATTAGTTTAATCACAGTGAAGTAAAGTAAATGAAACTATTGAACACTTTTAGACTATAATCTATTTAGAAAAGTAGAAAACTATAATCTATTTAGAAAATGAAACAATAGTGGTTTACTCATTAGACATTAGTAAAACACGCGTTTGTTTTTTTGGCCTAAGCAAGTGGGATGGATTTAAAAAAAATGAACTCGGATCGCGTGTCGATCTTACGTGCGATCCTACGACCTTACTTACGATCCTACCTCAGATGCGATCCTACCACGATCCTACACGATTTTGACTGGTGTCGTGTAAACTCGCAAGTTTGACAGCCTTGACTAGAAGTATAAAAGTGTCAACATAAAAAAAGTGTCACTAAAAAGTTTATTTGCTTCTCTCACACTTAAAAATGTGTATTTATTTATTTATTTATTTATTATTATTTTTTTTGCCTTTTGTGACATATTTTGTTTATAAAAATTGTTATTAAATCTTAAAATTTTAGGCTTGTCGGGATTGATTTCCTACTTCCAGCTGAATGAGGTCCACACAATCGTCAACCCTACTGGAAGTGTTTTCTAGATCCAATTAAGGCTGCTCATCGGGTGAAAATCAGACCGGACCGAGAAAAATCGGACCGAACCGAGACCAAATCCAGCAAAAAACCTAGACCGAGACCGGACCGAATGTGGTCGGTCCGGTCCGGTCTCGGTCCAAATAGGCTAAATGTTAGGTTTTTAAGCCGGACCGAACCGGATCGAGACCGAAATTATGAAAAACCCTAGACCAAGACCGGACCGAATGTCGTCGGTTCGGTCTCGGTCTCGGTCCGGTCCGGTCGGTTTTGTTGGTCGGTCTGGTCCATCCGGTCCATTTGCTCACCCCGAGATCCAATCTCCTGGTCTTTCGTTCGCTATTCGAATGTTTGGACCAGTAGAAATGTACGGAAGGTGCTCATACTTTTTAAAAAATACAACTAAAAAATTAGATTTAATTGTGTCATTAGAACTTCTGTCACTAAATGTCTATTTTATTACAGTGATACTCCCTCTATTCCAAATTAGTTAATACTCCTTTTCATTTCGGGTTGTTCCAAAATTATTATCTCTTTACAAACATAGTTGTGAATGTATATTATCAAGTTTACAATATTGCACTTAATGATGTTAATTATTGCAAACTTCAATCGAGCTTTAAATAATTGCATAAGGGTAAAACTGAAGCTGAGCATCGGGTCGAAACCGACCTGAACCGAATCGAAAACTAATTTTGTGGAAGACATGAACCGAGAACCGAACCGAAGTGACATAGTTTGGTTCGGTTTTGTGTCGGTCCGTTCAGTTCGGCTCGGTTTATATAGTTTAGGCGTGTTTTCTCAGTTTTGGCTTGAACCGAATCGAAGTGAGCCGAATCAAAGCTGAAAATTATAAAGATATAGAACCGAATATGTTCTGTTCGGTTTGATTTTCTATTTGTTTTTCTTAAACTGTATTTTTTTGTTTAGAGACAATTATTATATAACGGAGAGAGTATATGGTTTTAAGATCTTCTGTGTCTAATCTCAACAACTTAATCCATGTTAGTTGGGTTTAAATCTTAATAATCCTCATGTCTTGAAAAATGCGTTAAATAAATTTAGGGTTTTGCTAATTATAAATTTAATATTCTACTAATGTTAATTTAGTGATCACTATCTCAAAAAATCTAATTGAAAGCAATCAAAAATTCATATTAGCTACATTATTGCAGTCTACATATTACTGAAATAAAATCAATCTTTGACTATAATTTGTTTGTGATTCTAACTAAACTTCTTGAAAAGAAACTAAAGCTAAATATGCATGCAATTCTTTAATTAGAAAATATTTCGCATGCCTCACGAGTCTATTATTTAAATAGTTTTACGTTAATCAAGCTCCTAATCCGCATTACCGACGCTAATATGAATTGTTGCTGCAAGCGTGGCAATTTAATAATTGTTTTCTCAAATTTTTATTTGTATCTTAATTTTGCCGTAGCTGGTTTTGTATTATAAAAACAGTGGACTTTCTCTTTGAAGATTAGTTTAATATTAGAAGTTAAGTTAATTAGTCTGGTTAACCCACTTAAAGTATGATTACGTGTGGAACATTAAGACATTATTTGTTTTCTTTTTTGTTACTTAAACAAATAATAAGACACAACTTGATACAATATGATAATAATTCCCAAGAGACTTTTGAGTTTTTCAAAACAGTTTGTATGTTTTGCAAATTCAGGCAACGATTGTTTATATTAGTAGTATTTTTCATGATTTAATTAAGTATATATTAGACTAACAAGCTAGTACTAACAAATTTGAGACAACTTGATACTTTTATGATAATAAATCCCAAGTTACTTTTGAATGTAGTTTTTAATTACTAGCAAAAGATTTTTCAAGGGGACAAAGAACATTTGATTTCATAAAAAAGTTAGACAACATTTCTAGCATCAGGGCTTTTAACCAAAAGTATATTTGTGTTGTAAAAAAATCAAACATTAGGAAGACAAATACAATAGTAAACAGCTAATTGTGTTGTCCTAAATTTGCAGTCAAAGGACAATGTTGGATTCTCTCAATAATGTTTCATGTACATTTTCTTAGGATCTCCAACAAAAAGACACTTAAAATCCCCTTAATTAGTATCAACTAGACTTAGGGTTGTTGGTAATGAACTAATGATGCTTTCATAGTTTCATGTGCTTGCCATGTAGGTGTGTTTAGATGCTTTTGTTTCTTTTATGTTGTTTTCATCTTTATATGTGTAAATGAATAGCAATAGAATAAAAACTTGCTCATCTCATATAGATTTGGTAAATAGATAAGAAAAAACTTAAAGTTACATGAATATATATTTCAACTATAAGCAAGTGTTTTTTGGGAAATACAAACAGGTTTTTCCTGTGCTTTTTGTATTGATTATGTTAGAGCTAGTAGTCAAGTCTAGTTAGGATTAGTCATATAGTCGATCTGGGTTATGTGTTTAGTTTCCTTGTGTAAGTTACTTGCCTTTTGCGCAGTTTTGTTTAAAGAGTTGGTGTTTGTGTCGGTTTGGTATTAGACGACTAGGTTGATCTCCTCTTGTGATGCACAAATCATCCATCTCATTGTTTTTTACTAGTATATATAGTAATCATTTGGCTAGATTTTGTGCGTATATTATGTCCTCCCGTGTTGTTCACCATATTGTTTAAAGGTTGTACTTGTGCTCAACATACAAACCTACAATCTAGTGTTTTCGTTTAACTTACTTTTGTTGTTGTCGTAATTGTTCAACAGATTATACTGCAATTTCAAGAACCATACTTAAATCAGGAGCGGAGCCAGGATTCGACGTAAAGGGGTGTTGCTCTAGTAAAAATTAAGAAAATAAAATTTGTGTTTGATTAATATAAAAGAAATTTTGGCTGGTTAGGGCCTTAGGGGGTGCTAAGCACCCATAGCCACCCTATTAGCTGCGCCCATGCTTAAAAGAATATTCTATTAAAGTTTTAACTAAACTAGCAGGTTACCCGCGCGTTGCAGCGGCGGGTACCATGTAATTTTAATATTTAGCAAAAATTTATTTTAATTCTATATTTTACGATACATAAATATACGGATGACGACAATTTTAATTTTGAATCATTTTATATAATAACAATATTTTTCATATAAAAACTATAGATTATCCACGTGATATTGTGACAATACTGAGTCGGTAGTTGTTATATTGTAAAGGTATGAGGTTAAATTAGTTGACAATAACCCGTAGTCACAAGTTATCATTAAATAATAACACCATAAAAAATTTTAAAAATCACTTACATTATAGTTATATTTATCCCACATAGAAGGATGATATAAGTAAAAGACTACTTATAAAGAAAGAAAAAAATTTACATATTCAAAAAGTCATGTGGGTTATTTAATTAGTATAATTATTATTATATAAATATATATAATAATTATAAAATATATACTTAGCACTTAGCACTTTGCATACTTTACTTTGAAAAAATCGTTCGATTTTTATAAAACAAAGTTTTTAGTTTTTATGTTAAGTTTTATCAAAACAATTCTAAAAGGTGTATAAGAGGCACTCTTGCGATTTAATAATATTTTTTTGAATATTGTAAATTAGTATGCATTTTAAAACTCTATTTATTTAATAATATCGTTTTCGGACGATTTTTGTGGGCAGACCGAACCGGTGGTGACTCTGGTTCCCGGTTGAACCCGTTGGTCCGGTCCGTATTTTAAAACCATATGTACCATTAACTTGTTTTTACATATAAATTGTATGAAACTTTGTGTGTTTTATCATATTGTACAATATGCATAATAACAAGTATTCTTCATATTATGGGTGTTTTAAAAATAACATTTATTAGGTAATTATTGTTGTAGACGTTTTTTTTCCTTATGTTAAATTACTTTGTATTTTCTTTTTATATTTTTTAAAAAAACTTGTCTACAAAAAGTGCTTTAAAGAGTTGCAACAAATGCTATTATAGATGTACTTATTAAAATTTGCCATTATAAGTAAGTGTTGAATCTTAATTTTTTAAGCCTTCCATTTTAAGAATGACCCAAATGCTTTATAATGTAGTATAGATAGTTAGGAGTAGTTTTTTTGCGACAAATCTTTGTTGTGATTCTTTTAGTAATTGATTTTTGGCAAACACTTCATATATCATCACCAAAATTATATCCTGGTAATAACTATTGGAACACACTACATATCTTCTTTGCAAGATTGGATGTTTTATTGAGTAATTTCGTCAAGAAAAATCAACCAAAAACAATGCTTTAACAACTAAGAAGGATAAAAAATATCCTATCTAACAAATAAAAAAGAAAAGAATCTTGTGGGAAAGATATAGGGTATGCTCCAATAGAGCATCTAAAGGGGTAGTTAAAATATGGGAGGTGATTTGCACACTCTCAAAAATGATTGGCATACTTAAAATGTGAGTGTGTTGACATTTATACCCTTACACGATAAGAATAAGTCCAAACAATGTGAGGGTATAAATGTCAATACACTCAAAATTTGAGTGTGCCAATCATTTTTAGAAGTGTGCAAATCACTCCCCTTAAAATATTGGTTATGTCATAAGATTTCTTAGTTTAACAACTAGATCAATTTCCTCTTATCTTCATATGTCCATATCTCTTACCAAATCCTCAAGAACAGCAGCCAGCCTGTTTCAGTGTTTCTACACTTAATTCTAATACAAACCATATCAATAAATTACTAGTACAACATATGAACCGCGTATGAAGATTTCAATACATCTAACTACAGTACATGTTGTTGATTAATAATCTGTTTTTCTGTTTTTATAATTTGTGATCTACAATTCTCCACATACATATTAATAGTTTCTAAATAAAAAACATAGGTCTCTTTTGTTAGAATTATTATACCATGACAATCATATATAATTACTGAAAAAAAAAAAAAAAAAAAAAAAAAAAAAAACATATGCGGAAGCAAAGATCAAATATAACATATAATTATTAACAAAAACATAAATAGGAACGTACTGTATGCAATCTTGAATTCTTGAAGAACCCTAATTAGGGTTTATATGAATTAGGGATCTATTGATTAACCCCTTACCGTTTTGTTAATCGATCCAAGATATAAACAATAATGTGTTTATATCACGTTCTTATACACACGTACTAAATCAAATTAAAGTAATGCTAATTTTAATATACACAAAACAATATTTTGTTTTAAAACCAAAACCATTCAACTGAATGAAGCAAACCACCAACAATTGGGATACAGTAGTCGAACACATAAGTCAACAAAAAAGTGAAACATTAAATGCACACTATACATGTACATGCATAATATGCATGTATACCAACTTTCTGTGAACCTGCTTGTCGAGTTACAAAGAAAGAAAAACAAAGATGTGTTGTTTAAGTTTTTGGATTTAATGTGTGTACGAGTACTCGAAAAAATAAACCATTAACTTTGCTTTTATAGGATACAAAACTTAGGGAACAAGTTAGAGCTTGGGTTGGGTTTCCCCACCCCTTGGCCAGTCATACATCAAACCCACAAGGGTTTTAGAATTTTCTTGTTCTCTATTTTTATCCATGGTTCTTATCTTTGTACGTTAGTCAATTTGCATTAATTACTAACATTCTTTATTTATTTTGTGTAATTAATAATTAAATATAACTTTTTATATTAAATTATTAAACTTTAATTCTCATACGTAAAATGTGCAATCCCGCGGTCTCGAGTTCGATTCTAGACATATACGTATTAATATTTATCCACAACTCTAACAGCTCCCACTTGGATATCTATTAATAGTATAATGACATTGGTTAGCGTCTAGCAACACGCCAATGCCCCTAGATCAACTCGAGGAAGGTCTCCTGAAAAAACCTTTAATGATTCATCATTATTATTATTATCCTTTTGTGTCTCATACCACATTAATAAAGATATGGATCTCAATTATTCTTTAAAACAATTTTGTTTCTCGTTGTTTATGATTGAACAAGATTACCAAAATATCTTAACGTATTCCAGATAGACTTTGGACTTTGGGCGTGCGCACGCAAACATCTTGTCAACCCTACGAGGGGCCCAGCAGTATTAAACTTCAAAACAAATTTGAATGAACAAATTCTTTCTTGACTACAAGAATAACCCATGGACTTTGCAACACTTCTGAAAACAACCCTTATAACTCCCTGTTACGGTGAGCGGTAGATTGCTTCACAAAAATATACTACATCCATGACACTTATCTGGTATCTCAAGTCTGAGGATAACAAATTCATGATTTACTTACTGACAAGATCCATAAAGTAAAATCATGTAGTTGGGATAAGTCCTATATTCAATTCATTGAATATCATGTGAAATTGATATGTTTAACACATCAATATACTTTCAAGTATATTTTAACCAATACTCAGATTTATCTTAGTTTAATGATACTCCCATATCATTAATTGACAACGGACCGTTTAGAATAATATAAGTTATTCACATATTTAAACATGCAAATATATGACACAATTTATGATTAATGAAAACAAACATACAAAGTATTTTAATTCATTATGAATAGTAAATTGCTTAATATCCCTTATCCAACTACTAAATAGATCAATACATGATAATTCTAGTTAACGAATTTGTCTCAAGTAATGACTTGTTGACAATTATGCCTCAAGTAATGACAATCATACTTGTTGACAAAGCATTTATTTCAACTAACTATGATCTATCCGAATTTTGAGAATACTTATTTCAAGAATTCAATTAGTGAAATTCTTGTATATGTGCAATCAATCATCATGATATTTCTATATAATATTTCATAAATGGTGTGACATCCTCAATCACCAATTTATGACAATCAAACTTTCAAATATTTTTAAGTTTATAGTATTCTAATTATTTAATGTATAATGCAACTATGCTCTTAGTTGAGCACAACTAGTTCACATGGCTATTAACAAAGATAAAATCCTACCATGACTAGTATTGAGTGTCATCTCAATTAAACTAGCATCATTGTATAAAGACTACAATATGCTCTTTAAAATTCCATAAACATGATATCCATTGTGTAATTTTGATGCCTACCAATCTTTCAAGATTTAATGTCGGTTATAATAATTACGCAACAATTTGTCATATTTTTTATACTTAGAATTTAGGAGCAATTCCAGGTTGAGGATCATTATTCTAAATCCAAACATATTCCATCAGAATATCCATTACACAAGCTATCAAATATCTTTCAATTAGATTTATTTACTACACATGTTTATTAAATAATAAACTTTAGTTCCAACGTTGTATGTTTTAGTTTCTAAATCTTTCAAATAAAGTTTCATTCCAAACTAAGTCTAACATTTTACTTATATGGAATGTTACTCTATAACATATATGATTTAGTAAATAAAACATAATACTCCCGCTAGCTTTTAGGAATACTTAGAAATTATCTTATTTCAATTATAAATCAAAATATGGATTTAATAATTAAATATAAGAGTAATCTCCTAGATGCATGCACTTATCCATTCATGGATTATTGCGCTTTGTATACTTCCAAAGATTTATTTTAATTCATAAACTCCTTTTGATTACTTATCTTCCTCGCTCAAGTAATCATTCAAGAAAGAGTTTTTGATATTCATTATCAAATTTCATATTCATATAAATATGGCAATTACCATCTTTGTATCTTTAATGTTCTTAGGAAAGAGTATTCAATCATAGTTAATTACTTAAGTATGATTAATAATCTTGTCATAAGATATGCATTAAGATATGTATACAATTTTGCCCATATGATTTCTACACAAAGATTTAAACCACTAGGGTTACATAATCTTTGAATAAACTCATCTTCATTTTCTAACAATTAAGAATTAAGATAAACCAAATTTTTAAATTTGAATATCTTTATGAACAACATCTATAACATTCATAATATGAGTAATTTACCCAATTCATTATTTCGGTAATACTTCATCATATAATTCCCAACATATTAATCAAATATCTGAGATATCCAAGTGGATCTATGAATGATAATTTAATCATCTTGAGGTTTATCATTTACATGATAAGTCTCATCATGATTTTCACTAGTATATTTTTAGAAGATTATGTATCTTGTAATTTTATCTTTTCAAGATAAAAACTCCCACTTGCTTTTAGTAATATATAGACTATCTATAGATACTTAAGAATTAGAGCAACAATCCAATTTTCTCTTTTAGGACATTAAAAATACATATTGACAGTTCCTCATATTCTTTTGTTAATGACCTACACTTAAGTAGCTTCACAAATTTAGAACTTTAATTTTAAGACTTAATGTGATTCATCACATTTCATAATTCAATAGTGTCTTATTAATCTTCTAGGAATCTAATGGAGTATATTCAATCCATACTCAATTTCTAACCTTGATAACTTTTGGAAGAAAATAAGATATAGTTATCTTGAACCAAACACTACAACAAGAGTTTGATTTCCTAACTGAACATACTATAATCTAGTATTTCATTAGAACTCATATTGTAAGACAATCTAACAATATGTAAGATAACCATATATCTTTTGGTATACCTGTTTACCAACTAAGTCAACTTAATGGTATAATAGTATTTTCAAACCAATTGCATGCTTTATAACACAAGTACTTTTGACCAAGTCACTTCATGTTTATATCTCATAAAAAACATAAACTTGTTATAATTCCACTACACGTTATTAATCATTGATCAACTCAATGACTTCTTGTATATGTCTTAATTAAAAGACCATAACAAGCTAACGTCTTACTTTATTATAAGTCTTGTAATACTTAAAAGACTTCATATTTATAACTATACAATAAAGTATAAACATGTATAATTAAAGTAATCATGAACACCATCATTTGGTTTCAATAATATTTTCAAGTTAACACACTACTTTATTTATTTATGTCATTCTAAGAATACATAATTATTGAAGTAGTATTATATTACTTCATGCATTTATGTCATTCTAATAATACATAAATATTAAAGTTGAAGTAGTATTGTTATTGACACATGTTCTAATAGATGTCTAATTTAGAAACAGTAAATTATCCATGTTAGTCTCACGCATACATGGAAATTCACCTTGTTGCTAATATTTAGCTTGCGTCTCACGTTTACTAAATTTCAACACCAAGTGTTTTTTAGATTAGATGTATATTAATCATATTAGAACTATAGTCTCTTACTTTGCAGTTAAGAGAATCTATTAAATCATATTCTTATGTGTTGTACCTTGCACACAATGTGGATTTCTCCCACTTGTGCATGGAACAACATCATGTACCACATAAACAACACGCACGCGTTTGTTAATGTGAACAATGTGATTTGTGTCGTTAGCATAACTAGTAGATATAGAGTTTACTCAATCAATCAAGGAAACGCACATGACTATCCTTGAAAATATTAGTGTCTATATTTAGAAAGTAATCATCTTGAGACATTCAAAAGATAATCTGAGTTACAATTAAGACAATAAGTCTTATAACTCCCACTGAATTAGAGAACATTACAATAATCCCTTATTCAGCCATAAGAACACAATACTCCCACTGAATTTGATAATATTGTAAATGTTTCATTAATCAGTGAAGGAAATAGTGTACTATTTACTTTCCTACATCTTTTAAGAAAACCCATTCCAACAATTATATATAGGTTTTAAAAGAATGCATTCTACTACGTAAATGTGATTCATGTAAAATATCGCAAAAATCCATATAATTAAAAACGTTTAATTATATATTCATCTCTGTCATTATTTTAATCACCATTTTTACGGGGAAATTTAAAATTTTCTTATTATATTAAAATGGTCACGATTACGATATTGCAAAATTCACCAAACGACAAAACAAGTTCTCGACACGTTTAACAAAATATTAAAAACTCACTAATCCTAATTATAAACTAATTACAATCCAAACGGGCCCTTGATTTTCCTAAGCCCAATCGGCCCAAAACTATAACCCATTTTCTCTTCTATGTTTATATATAAGTCGACTAGACACCCTCCAAAATGACCCTCGTTTTCTCGATTTCTACACACGACTCATATATATTTTTTCACCATCTCGTTCACCACCTAGCCAACTATTAGTGTGTCAAGTGCCATGTTCATAGGACGACATTTGATACGTTTTTAAGGGGCAAAGTGATTGACGAAAATCCAAATCAATCAATTCATATATAACTCAAAACTTAACCGTTTTGTTTCCCGTTTGTTCCTACGTGTTCCTAATAACATTTCTAATATGTTTTCATGTTTAAATGTCATCTAAGATCAGCTAAAATCAAGTTGTACAAGATTACACAAATCGTGTATGGAAATAAAAGGGTGGTCGACATCCTTGTGATTCACCAAGACACCTCCCTTATTTCATGCACTCTCAAACTCATATTATATGTTATAATATCATCCTATAAGTATAGAGTTACTGACATGCATAGTACTTGTGGTTTCTTTGAAATATTTACACTTACGTGTAATAAAATGAGACCATATATACTACATATGCATGCATCCGTTTCTCACAATTATCATACACTTTCAAATCTTTCTTTCTTCCTAAAAACCATTCCTTGGAGGCCAGAAGTTGATTTCATTCACGTTTGGACGCAAGAAAGGGTTATCGGGTTTGAATTATACGTATATTGTTTGGGTTATAAGTCGAACGTGATTTTCCTTGTGTTCCATTCATCCACTCTCGACTCTCTACCACCTAAGAGGTGTTGTAAGTTGTTTCAAGCTCATCTCCATTCATTTCACACGTTAAATATAGTTCATGCACCTTGATTTTATTTATTCGATCGTATATCACTTTATATATATTTATACATACATATTGTCATATAGAACACCAAACGTGGCTAGCATCTATCTTGGAAGGCCTAGGAATCACGTAGCACACGTATTTCACGTTAGTTTCACGTCACATGCATATTACGAACTCATTTTGAACCATGCTTAATCGGATGAAAATTATATAAACACTTAGAAAATATTCCAAGTCTTTAACATATATAAACACGATCCATGTAGCTCAAGAAACGAACGTATGTATAAAAATCTAACTTAACGAGCACCATATATTTTTATACGACTCAATAGACCACCTAGCTAACTATCATTTTCATTTATATAACTTGTAAAAATACCCACGTTTCGATGCTCAAACTTACACAATTTGATCGACAACTACAAGGTTTTCAAAATTCCATTTCTATTTTAAAAACTTAATATTATCGTTTGGGCTTATTCAAATCCCAACAAGAGATAACAATCCATAAGCCCACTGGGTCCATATGAAACATTTTTAGAATCATAAAAATAGCTCAAGTCCAGGCCTAAAACTGTTTTCCTGCCCTCGCCTCTAAATTTATTAATAGGCTTTTGTTTTGGCTCGTTAGAAGCCCATAAGCTAAAAAAATAAGCTCTTGGCCTGATAAGCTGTTAAATTAAGCTTTTTTATTACTAAAATAAGCTTCAGAAATTTTTATAAAATTTTTCTTATAATTTTTGTAAACTTGGACTAAAAATGTAACGCGACGACACCTAGAAGGACTAAAACTGTAAATATTGAAAAGTGAGGACTAAATCTGTAAAAATGGAAATATAAGGGTAAAAATTGATAATAATTAATATTCTAAGCCTAGGTTTGACTATTGGACAATTAGAGGACTATAATTGAAAATTATATATAAAAAGGACTAACGATGTAACGCAAACGTCGTTAGGGTAAAAATAGTAAAATTGGAAAAGAACAAGGACTAAACATATTCTATTTAACTTTCTTGTTTATTTTCTATTTTTGTAAATTTATTTCATATGCATTTAAACTTTCATTCTTATTTATATAATTTATTTAACGTAACGCTAATAATATATATACCGATATTTCAAAAATTAATATTATTACTTATGGTTAAAACGGTAAAACTTCGATTGATAATTTAACTAAAGTATTTTGTCATATCATGCATAGCATAATAATTACACTGCACATCATCTTTTCGTCATAAAGAATAATTATTATTCGTTATTCGTTTACCAAATAGTATTTGGTTAAATTCTCATATAAATTTATTTATCAGGTACCGTATCAAAGACATTTTCATAATCATTCCCAAAATCTCATCCTACTTTACTTTTCATCATTCCCGTATCAATCAAGGTGAGTCATAGCCCCATTTCCAATACTTGTTTTTAACTCATTGGGGGAGATACATGCTTACATATACTTTAATAATTTTATAAGTATATGAATAAATTACATGATTCAAATCAATTTCCTTATTAATAATTACCTGATGAAGTTTATGATTATTGTGGCATGTGATATATATATGTTACTGGCGAATTACTTAATTGAATTACTGATACTCTTATGATAATGTTTCCAATTTGATTATTGTGGTATGTGATATATATATATGTTACTGGCGAATTACTTAATTGAAATACTGATACTCTGATGATAATGTTTCTGATGACGTATAGTCTATATTTGGGCCACGAGCCCAAATGATAAACATCACTAAGGCTCAATACCACCATGAGTGGGCTATTATAACTTGGGCCGCATTGATAATGGGATTGGGCTCACGTAGACCCAAGCCCAACCAAACTACCCGGGTATAGATAAGGATCTCCTAATTACGGAATAGATATCCTTAACCCGAATAAGCACAACGCGTGCAAAAAGTAAGGAGCAAGAAACCTATGAGGATTCTGCACCTATATAAGAAATGACATAATTCTCATTAAAGGTACGATTCACATACCCTAAACTCTTTGCGAGAACCCTAAAACCGATTGCTTACTCTCACGCCGGAGGATAATCGTGGGAGACAATCCCACGATAAGCCTAATGGTGTTTGTTTATTTTCTTAGTGCGCAGGTTTCAAGCATTAAGAAGCGAATTGGTACGAGAGCAAGAGCCCAAACTAGGAACGCCCAACTTTTGTATCAACAAGTGGCGCCATCCGTGGGACCAACACTAAGAACTAAGGAACTAGAATGACGAAGAATAAAAATTCAAGCCAGCGGACTCCGCAGTTGGAAAAAACGCCCCCCCCAAAGGAAGAATCAACAAGATTCGACCCCCAGGCAGACCTCTGGGACAACCAGTGCGCCTGGTCACCAAGAAACGGGACCAACCCAACCTCTCCCAGCGGTGGAATTGCCTGTAAGGACTACCCACGTCACCACCGCAGTCCCAAGCGTTGAAGAACTCCAGCGCACCCTCTTCAATACTCCTCATCAAACGGCACCTACGGTGGACAACACTGTGCCGCCATGCGCACCTAACAGAGATAGGGTGCCCAATAAGGAGGCAGATATTATTGCAGCGAATGAGGACGCACCTGACCTAACGCTGAGTAATTTTGTATCACAAAATTACGAAACTCTAATTGCCCTCATGCAAGAAGAAGCGAGGAGAAGGTCGAGTACGAGCCTGCAAGCCCGGCTCAACTTTGGTCCTGAACGCGAAGCATCACCACCGCTCCACCTACGAGGAAGGCGCGAAAACAATGAAAGATGTACCACTATCCATGATAGGCTGGGTACGACATCTGACTCACAATATTCAGAGGAATATGAAAACGGCGAGAGGCGCACTAATGTTCATTCCAGACTTGGTAGTCGAGGGATACACGACAGATTAGGACCTCAACATTCACCAAGCGAAGGTTCCTCCAGGTCTGGGAGCAAAAGAATTCAAGACAGATTAGGGAGGAGAATATCCCCAAGTGAAAGCCCCTCAAGCTCTTCCTTTGAAGGAAGACGGCGCAAGCGCCGCAAAAGAGATTACTCCTCCTCCAACGACTCCTCGGACAACGAGGATAAGGAAACAGGACACTGGAAGTCAAAAGGAAGACGTCATGAAGAAGAAGACGAAGACATATCTCTTCCATGGCGTCGCCATAAAGTTGATGCATTCACACGACGCATCAGCGACTACTCCGATCGCAAGAGGAGGCGCATGCCTACTAATGTCAAAACATATGATGGGACAGGTGATCCGGATGATCACCTAAAAATTTTCGAATCGGCTGCTACTATCGAAAATTGGCCACAACCTGTGTGGTGCCATATGTTTAATTCCACATTAGTAGGGAATGCGCGCACGTGGTTTAGCAAACTCCCACGACGGAGCATCGATGGGTTTGAAGAATTACGGAAAGCATTCCGTTTAAACTTCACCCAAAGAAAGAAGTGCGCTAAAAACCCTGTCGAACTAGCCAGAGTAAAGCAGCGCCAAGGGGAATCAACCAGTGTTTATATGGAACGCTTTAAAGATGAGTGCATACATGTCAAAGCGTGTCCCGAAGTCCTAAAAATTTCAGGGTTCATGAATGGGATTAACAACCCAGAACTCATTCGGAAGCTAAACGACAAGGTTCCCCAAACCTTCGATGAGCTAATGAAGCGCACAAGATCATTCATACAAGGAGAAGCAACCGCTGCGGACAGCAAAAAAGGCTACTCAAATTATAGGCAACAAGAACAGCCTAGGAGACAATCCAATGATTAGAATAACAACCGCAGCAAGAATTATCGCAGTGGACGAGATAATGACAAGTATACCCCTCTCACAAAAACTCCGAGGGAAATATTTGTAACAGAAGGAGCAAACTTCCCAAAGCCTCCGCCAATGCGTACCGCAGAGGACAAACGCATAGGGAATGGATACTGCGAATATCATGGCCAAAAAGACCATACAACCAACGAGTGCGTCTAGCTACGACAGCTAATTGAAAAATTAGTAAGGGAAGGTAGAATGGATCACCTCGTAAAAAACATCTAAGAAGGGAAGGACAAACAAAGGAATGGGGGCAAAAAAGAACCTCCCAAAGATAAAGCGGACATCATCTACATGATACAGTCATGGCAACGCAAGACAAAACAAAAAGTCAGTTAAAAATTCTCTCCAAAAAAAGAGATATCCTTCCCTACTCTAGCTGCGGACAACGCAGTAGTAGAGCCACTAACTATTGAAATACATACGGGGGGACACGATATCCGCCGCATGTATATCGATGGGGGGGGGGCATCCGCAGACATCCTATATGATCATTGTTTCAGAAGGCTACGACCTGAGATACAAAGTCAATTGATACCAGCCACAACTTCACTGACTGGATTCACAGGAGAAAAGATTTGGCCTATGGGACAATTGCGCTTGCTCGTAGTTGTGGGCGATGAACAACACTCAACAGCAACATGGATAAATTTCATGGTTATTAAGTCCCCTCACCATACAATGGCATCATTGGGAGACCTGGAATATCATCCATGCGCGCTATACCATCCACAGCACATGGGATGCTCAAACTTCCGGTGGAAGGAGGAGTTGTCACCCTCTACAACACCATAGTACCACCCAAAGAATGCAACGCAGTAACCAGTAAGGTGGAGAATATTCCAGAACAGCGCGCAGAAAAATTTCTAAACTTAAAGGTCGCTATTCATCCCGATTACCCAGATCAACAAGTATTGATTTGAGGATCTTTATCTGACAAAGGTAAAGCAGCTGTATGCGCACTCTTGCAAAAGAACTTGAATATCTTTGCATGGGAACCAAAGCACATGACCGGAGTGCCACGCTCTATCACGGAGCACAAGCTACAAATCCGACAAGGATATCCCCCAATACGACAAAAGAAGCGCGGCCAAGCCCTAGATCCCGCAAAAGCCATTCTGGAAGAAGTACACAAACTTGTAGACGCAGGCATTATGCGTGAAGTATACTATCACGACTGGCTCTCTAATCTAGTGATAGTAAAAAAGAGTGATGGCAGTTGGAGGATGTGCGTAGACTTCACAGACCTTAACAAAGCATGCCCACAAGACTGCTATCCACTGCCAGAGATAGACTGGAAGGTAGAATCCCTGTGCGGATATCCTTTTAAGTGTTTCCTAGACGCATACAAAGGGTACCATCAAATCCAGATGGCAGTGGAGGATGAAGAAAAAACAGCTTTCCACACCAGTCAAGGGGTCTATTGCTACACGAAAATGCCCTTTAGCCTAAAAAACGCAAGCGCAACATACCAGCGATTGGTGGACATGGCTTTCAAGAAACAAGTAGGTCGAAACTTGGAAGTCTACGTTGACGACCTTGTCATCAAGAGCCACACAGAGGATGAATTGGTGCGCGACATCGAGGAAACGTTCAAAACGTTGGGAAGAATAAACATGAAGTTAAATCCCAAGAAGTGCACCTTTGGCACGACAAAAGGCATGTTCCTCAGACACTTAATAGAACCTGATGGAATCAAACCTTGCCCAGAAAAAACAAAAGCTGTTATCGATCTTCCCTCGCCGCGCACACTCAATGAAGTCCAGTCATTAAACGGAAAGCTAGCTGAGCTAAACCGTTTCTTATCTAAGTCAGCAGACAAATCACTCCCTCTCTTTAAAACACTCACGAAGTGCACCAAAAAGAGAGACTTTCGTTGGACTAAGGAAGCAGAAGAAGCTTTCCAACAGCTAAAACAGCATCTGGCATCACTCCCCAAACTTGTCGCACCGCGACCAGGGGAAGAGCTAATCATGTACTTATCTGCAACCCATGGAGTAGTTAGCGCAGTACTATTGACAGATAGAAACTCCGTCCAGACACCCATATACTTTGTAAGCAAGGCATTGAAGAAGACAGAGACTAACTACAGCGCCATGGAAAAGCTGGTCTTAGCTCTAGTATTCGCAGCTAAAAGACTGCGCAGATACTTTCAAGCGCACCCAATAGCTGTAATCATAGACCAACCAATCAAACAAGTTATCTCTAAACCTGATGCATCAGGACGGCTACAAAAGTGGAGTGTGTTGTTAAGCGAGTATAACATCTCGTATAGACCGCGCACTGCAATCAAGGGGCAGATATTAGCTGACTTCATTGTTGAAAAGCCAGATACTGATAGTCCACCTTCAACAAGCAAAACGGACCTACAGGAACCTTGGATTCTATTCACAGATGGATCCTCATGCGTGGATGGATCAGGCGCAGGCCTTATCCTTACTAATCCAGAAGGAATAGAGTTCACGTACGCGCTGCGTTTCGAATTCACAGCCACAAACAATGAGGCAGAATACGAAGCCTTACTCGCTGGACTGCGTATTGCAATTCAAATGGGTGTACGCAACCTGGAGGCAAACGTGGATTCCAGGCTGGTAGCTAACCATGTGCTAGGTGAGTATGAAGCCAAGGATGAACACATGATCCAATACTTGGAAAAGACCAAGTCCTTAATTCAGAACTTTGATATGCTCACAATCAAACAAGTACCTAGAGGGGATAACAGAAAAGCTGATGCGCTTAGCAAGATTGCATCTACAAGCTTTGCGCACTTATCAAAACAGGTATTGGTAGAAACTCTCAAAAACAAATCAATTTTGGAAATGGAGGTATCCACGGTGATAGAAGAACAAGATCCCACGTGGATGACACCTATCATTGAATTCATTAGCAAAGGAATCTTACCACAAGATCATAAGGACGCTCGACTAGTGCGGCGCACAGTGCAGCGATTTGAACTACGAGATAACATCCTATATCAACGTTCTTTCTTGCAACCTTGGCTCCGATGTGTTGGACCTCTTCAAGCAGACTATGTACTCCGAGAAATTCACGCTGGATCATGTAGCATGCACTCAGGACCACTGTCCGTTGTAGCGCGCGCTCTACGGTCAGGATACTATTGGCCTACTATGCACCGCGACGCGCGAGATATGATAAAAAAATGCAGCAATTTCCAAGTACACAGACTAATTCCGCGCCAACCACAACAAGAGCTAACCCCTATCACCTCACCATGGCCATTCTATAAATGGGGCATTGACATTGCAGGCCCTTTCCCAGTTGCAGCGGGAGGGCTAAAGTTCCTCATCGTAGCCATAGACTACTTTACAAAGTGGATTGAAGCAAAGGCAGTGGTGAGTATTACGGGCAATCAGGTAAAACGCTTCGTATGGGACAACATTGTGTGTCGCTTTGGGCTACCAGGTGAAATCATATCAGATAATGGGAAATAATTCTGTGACAACCCATTCAAAGATTGGTGCGCGCAATTAAACATCACACAACACTTTGCTTCAGTAAAACACCTACAAACCAATGGTTTAGTTGAGCGCGCGAACCGCAGCTTAGGCAAAGGGATAAAAGCACGCCTCGACAGACACAAAGGAAAGTGGGTGGACAAGTTGTCACATGTCTTATGGGCGCACCGCACCACAATCAAAACCAGTACCGGCGATACACCATTTTCTCTTGTTTGTGGGACAGAAGCCGTTATTCCAGCTGAAATAGGGATGCCAACTATCCGAACAGCAGAGGTTAATGGCATAACAAATGACGATGAGCGGCGCATTGGCTTGGACTTGCTAGATGAAAGGCGTGAACGAGCAGCTATACGCGAAGCAAAAGCAAAAGCAAAAATGAAGAAGTATTATGACTCAAAAGTCAAACATACTTCCTTCAGGCCAGGAGATTTCGTATACCGCGCTAACGACGCGAGCCACGCAGAAGACACAGGCAAGCTTCAACCTAAATGGGAAGGACCTTACGAGGTCACTGATGCACTAGGCAATGGTGCATACAGGTTGCGCAATATGGAAGGTCACGACCTGGCGCACACTTGGAATATTTGCAACCTCAAAAGATGTTATCTTTAGGAAAGGCTACGGCCCACAAACAGACAACTTTGCACTTTAGTATGTGCCCAATAATTGTTTGTTTTTTCTTTTCTTTGTTAGGAATTGCCTTTTACTTTTTCAAAAACTTGCAAGTATCAATAAAACGTTATGGTTTCTAGCTAACTCCATATCACATTTCACTTTATTGTGTACATTCTTATATGTGTCAATATTGTTATATTATATTTTTTGCCTACATGGCGTGCATGCACTAATTAAGACCCACGATGGCATAAAGGATGAGTAAACCTACTAATTAACTCGTTGAGTAAGAGGGTTGCAAACCCATCAACATTGGATCACGCATCCCTTCTAGGCGCCTTACCTTCAAGACGTTGAAGTAAGTCTTCCTTGTGCATCCCACGAAGGATGCACAAATGTCACGTACAAGCTTAGCAAAAAACGAGCCAAGACTCTTGGTCACAAAATAAAACTTTGCAAACATAATGCAAGTTTATACTTATAATTTATCTTAAGTCGCGTACTTAATTTAAACATAACTCCAAACAAGAGTATCTCATTGAATCTTTTTACATAAAAATACAACAGTCATAACACGCAAAAGATATATTTTGTTATTTATACAATAAATATACAAGTTACAAAAAAGCCTATATGCTATGACGATGCTCAGGACTATCTTCTGGAGCAACGGAGCTTCCTGCCTCTTGAAGCTTCCTTAAGAGCAATGCATCCTTAGGCGATACGGTTGCTACACTAACAGGAATCCCATCTGACCTGGGAACATGCGCAGCGCCCACACCGCATAAGACGGCCTTGCCCTTAATGCCCTTTTTCTTGGCAGCTCTCTCTGCGTGCAGCTCCAGCACCTCCTTAAGAGGAATCTCCTTCTCAAGAGCAAACGGATTCAACATATGGCGTGGCTGTGCAAAAACAGGAACCTGCAGCTGCGACTCGTCAGGCTTGAGGAAGTAGTTTGCCTGCGCTTCTGCATCTTCCAAGATATGGCGCCCCAGGGTCAACCCCTCCATAATTACCTTTAAGGGGTTATCCTGGTCGCGCTCCAGCTGCGCAATATGAGGAAGCTCAAGCAGCTTCATTCCCTCCATCGCCTTCATCAGCTCATCATACGCGTTGGCATTGTAAGCAGGTACCTCAGCGAGCTCCACCTTCAGCAATTTAGCCTCATGAAGCTCCTCCATGGCTTGCACCCTCCCACGCTCCACGGCGCACTACACCACCTTTCCAAAGGTCTCCAACACCTCTGGAGACTCTAAGGTGCCCATAGCAGCCAAGCGCAGTCCATGACTGATCAACCACCTACATCAACAGGAACAACTTTCATTAGAAGAGACAAACCAAAAAATATAATAAGGCAACATTGCAGGAAAATATGTAAGGACGTACCTGCGCTCAGCTATGGTAGACATCAGGTGAGGGTATAATTCTTCATCATAGTTTATGCTCAGGCCACGCAGCTTCTCCTCCTGCACCTGAATAATCTTCTCCATGCGCAACTTGAACTCATTGATGTTCGCAAAATGCTCGTCCTTCTTCTCCTCAAGATACCTTACCGCCTAGGTAAGGTTGGCCCTAAACTGATGAAGGTCCCCGCGCACTTGCTGCAGCTTAGCCATCGCGGTTAACTTCTCGTTAGTGACCTTGTCTGCGTGTGCCTTGAAGGACCCCACCTCCGCTTGCGCTTCAGCCAGCTACGCACGGAGAAGAGCTATCTCCTCATCTTTCTGGGCAAGAGTGCTACTCTCCCCAACGTATCGCGTCTTCAACTGAGCAACTAGCTCAGTTTGACGCTCAACAGTAGCAGCCAACTCCACCAACACCTGCTGCACAGATACGTCCTCACCCACCTTCACTCCCTCCTCCTTGTTTTCATTCTGAGGAGGGACTATAGTCTCCACAAATGCCGCATCATCCTTCGCAGCATGGTCACTACAATGAATAAGGAAGAAAGTTGGCGCATATTACGACAAGTAATAATAAATATAAAGCATGAGGAAGATCACTTACAGAAACGGAGAGGCCTTTGCAGCCTCCTTATCCACACCAGAAGCGGATGTGTCCTCCTCTACGGATGACTCTACATCCGCGATCATATGGCGCCTCCT
Organism: Artemisia argyi; assembly: GCA_030686995.1. NCBI lineage: Eukaryota > Viridiplantae > Streptophyta > Magnoliopsida > Asterales > Asteraceae > Artemisia > Artemisia argyi. The sequence continues at coordinate 156,449,778 of CM060677.1, read as the reverse complement.
CTTGGAAGTACCACTGCGACCAACCTCTCCTTTGCGCTTTAGATTCTGCGCTACCACTTCAGGCTTCAGTACCTCTATGCTATCAGAAGATTCAGCTTGCACTTCCTCTACATGTGCAGGCTCCACAGTCGGAGCCACGCTCTGTACTGACGTCACAAGAAGAGGGGGCGAATCTTCATGACCAACTGGCCCCAATACAGTCAGATGCCCAGCAGTCGCCTCCAAGAGTGGTTGCTCGTTCTCCCTCAGAGGGCGCACACCAACGGTCACCTGCTTCGGCTTCTCCAGCTTCACCACGGCGAACAAATCCATCTCTGCGCAACACAGGAACAAATAACAAAATAGAGATTAGTTATTAAAAGTGTGCATACAGAAAAACTTACATTATTGGAAGCGAACAATTAAAAGGGATGAACACCCACCCCGGCCTTCCTCATCAATGAAGGTTGGCACCTCGTCAGCACCATGGAAGTAGTTGTGACTCAACCCCATATGCACCAAAAACTCCTCAGGATAAGGGTTAATGGGGATGCGGTTGGCATCGATAGTCTGTGCATCCGCCAAGCTATACGAACCGGGTGCGGGGCGCCCATCCCTCGGCAATGTTTCTTGAGTATAAAACTCAAATGGTGAAGGAAACATCACATCATCCACCCAGAAAAAATACTCCCTCCAATGCCTCAGGGAATCTACCTTCTCGGTATAGCACTGAAGGCTCCCTGCGCGCTTCGCGAAGGATACCCATCCGTGCGACCACGTTGTATGGTAAAACGCACGGAATAGGTCAACAGTTGGTTCTATCGCCAAGTAAACGACAGTTTACTTCAAAATTTGATATCTTCGCCGCACCTATACAGTGCAGCTGAGAGACATGAAGGCGATAGAAATTGAGCACGTTACTCAAAAATATGGATATTGGTACACGATAGTTAGCGTACTCAAAGAAGCGCGTGTATAACCCTATCTTCCCTTCGGGGAAATCGGCAATACACGCATCGACGTCTGGAGCCTCTGGATGCACATCCAGAGGAATGAAGTAATCAGATGAGAACTGATGCACGTCATCCTCATCCATCGCAGAGCGAAACTCCTCTAATTGAGCAACCATTTTTACAGTATCACAAGATCTACTAGGATGCGCACACGGAATTACCTAATAAAACAGTTGATTTCTTTAAAAACGCTTTGAAGAAATGAGAAATGGTCCAATGTGTGTTTTTACTGTGTGTTTTTGGTAAAAGGGAGGCGGTGACTCTTATATGGGTCCTCAAAAACCCTAGATGAAGCCTACGTGAATCCCACTCATAAAACGTGTGGCTAGAATACGAAACGGTACATGCACTTTTTCCCGTTTTCCAAGGAACACGTGGACACATCCCCCGTTTTTCGAGGCACTTTTTTGAAATATCTTGGATTAAATACATGTTTCTTAATATTGGGCGGCAAATTTCTAAATTTGTCCCGTCACGCTTACCGCTGTTCTCACTAGTCTAGCATCTGTGGCTACAAGCCGCGCACACTAGACTGGGAGGACATGATGACGTATAGTCTATATTTGGGCTACGAGCCCAAATAATAAACATCACTAAGGCCCAATACCACCATGAGTGGGCTATTATAACTTGGGCCGCATTGATAATGGGATTGGGCTCACGTAGACCCAAGCCCAACCAAACTACCCGGGTATAGATAAGGATCTCCTAATTACGGAATAGATATCCTTAACCCGGATAAGCACCACGCGTGTGAAAAGTAAGGAGCAAGAAATCTATGAGGATTCTGCACCTATATAAGGAATGACATAATTCTCATTAAAGGTACGATTCACATACCCTAAACTCTTTACGAGAACCCTAAAACCGATTACTTACTCTCACGCCGGAGGATAATCATGGGAGACAATCCCACGATAAGCCTAACGGTGTTTGTTTATTTTCTTAGTGAACAGGTTTCAAGCATTAAGAAGCGAATTGGTACGAGAGCAAGAGCCCAAAATAGGAACGCCCAACTTTTGTATCAACAGTTTCCAATTTGATTATTGTGGTATGTGATATATATATGTTACTGGCGAATTACTTAATTGAAATACTGATACTCTGATGATAATGTTTCCAATTTGATTATTGTGGTATGTGATATATATATATATATATATATATATATATATATATATGTTACTGGCGAAATACTTAACTGAATTATTGATACTCAGATGACAATGTTTACAAATTGATTACTGTTGCATGATACTTGACTATATGATATTATCTTGAATGATTCTGTGGAAAACTAGAAGGGGGTTGAATAGTTTAACGCTTTTTTCATTTTGATATCCTTTAAAAACTTTACGTTTGCTTAAAGATATAAACACAACATTATATGTTTGATTCTTTGAAAAGCTTTTCACGTGAATAACAATTCTAACTTTACTTGTTTCATACTTTGAAAAGCTTTGCTTGTGATGATCCTAACTTTGCTTGTTTAGTTCTTTGAAAAGCTTTACTTTTGTTTGAAGATATAAACACAACTTTACTTGTTTAATTCTTTGAAAGGCTTTATATGTGACTAGCAATTCTAACTAAAAGACAACATGTAATAAGCAAGGATAAAGAAAGAAACGATCAAACCACAACACGATTGTTTATCGTGGTTCGACTACAAGGACTCTTTTTCCTTGCCCTACATCCACGCCCCGAGTTTCCAACTCGAGAGTTATAAGCACTAATCAACAAGCTCCTTTCACCGGCGGAGAAAACCTTTACAATGTCGCTTACACTTTTACCGACACTAAGCTAGATGTCGAGTTCTTTTACACGGGTACAACCACTCCCATCGTTGCTTACACTTTTACCGACACTAAGCTAGATGTCGAGTTCTTTACCAAGGGTACAACCACTCCCGTTAGTTCTTTTACAAGGGTACAACAACTCCCGACACACTACGTATTTTGAGGCCTAAAATACTAACCAATCACTTCTACATACATGACACAAATGAAGTATAAACTACCAAAGCTTATACATGACCAAGCTACCAAGACTTGCAACTTTAGAGTTGAAGCTTGTAACTTCTTGAATGATCTTGTGAAGTCCCTTGCTACATAAGAGAATCACACAAATCAAAATGTTACTGAGTTAGTTGAGAGAGTATGTGAAAATATGTCCTAAAGGGGTAACCCAAAACTAACAAATGGTTTGGTATTTAATTCAATGTTGCGAAAATCGTGAATCGGTCCTGAGGCGGTCGAGGGCCGAGTTGCGTTTTTTAGCCGATTAATCGGCCCAAAACCTTGTAATCGCCGATTAATCGGCCGACTTCCTTGTAAATGTCTCGAAGTTCCAGGGCCTTGTAGCTTGGAATCGGCGATTACAAGGCCTTGTAGGCCTTTTTTTGCAACATTGGTATTTATAGCAAACCATTCTGCAGGTTTGGCGGATCAGGCGGAACCCTCAGATGGGTTCCGCCCGTGTACCCCCAGGGTTCCGTCAGGGCTGCAGTTGGTTTTGCAATAAATCTTCCAAACCAAACAAGGTCACATCTCATTATACCTAGTCAAACACAAGACTTGCAAGCAAACATATGGTTAGTCAAACACTCTTTCTTACCATAAATGTATATTGACAAAGCTTGCCCTAAATGTGATGTGACATTACTATTTTAAGAAATAAATATGATGTGATAAGACACTTTCTAATTTAAGAAACAAAAACAATGTTTTGTTTAAAAGGAAATGTAAACCTTAGTTAAACAAGACTTAAACACTTAAAGTGATGATTTACTTATAGCTAAAGTTCATACTTTGTCATTAACAAAACTTAGCAAAGATCGTAAAATATAAATAATGTTTTTAGGAGATATTTGTATTAACAATCTCCCCCTTTTTGTTGATGACAAAACATAAACTTTATTTTTAAGTAAGTCACTAGTTTTAGTGTTAAGTCTTATAAAGTTATTATAAAAACTTGTTTTTGCAAATATGAGGTGATATAAGCACAAGTTTATATAAATTCTCCCCCTTTTTGTCGAAACAAAAAGAAGAGTGGCGAAGCAGAAGTAAGCACTTGCTCCCCCTTGGACGATACTCCCCCTAAATGGAGTGCCAAGAGAGGAGACATGGATTTTGAACCTACAAGAAAAAGTTTAGTTGTCACACAAGACAAGTTATGAAAGCATTTCATGTGTAAAACACAACTAAGAGTTGCGGAGCGGAATAATGTCATACTCATGCTCCCCCTTGAATATTTCTCCCCTAAATGGAGTATCAAGGAAGGAAAACATGGATAATGATCCTACACAAAAAAAAATGTTAGTTTCTAATACACAAGATATATGTATGCTAGCATGGCGAGGAATAGTTCACTCATCATACCCAAATGGTAAACAAACAATGCAAACCTTGTAGTAGAATGAAATTCATTTCATGTAAAATTTTGACTCTTAAAAAGTCAAAGACAAGAAATTTTGATGACACCATCCTACTTCTAAAAATTAAGAAAAACTAAAAATAAACTAAGATCATGAAAAGCTACAAGGAAATCATCATTTTCCTTAATGAGAAACATTTTCCAAAAACAAGGCGAAGTTTGTTTAAGGATGAAAATGTGTGTTGGAGGTTGTAGCGGGCTTTATTTTGAAGGTTGAAAGGATGACACGGTTTTGGTTTGTTGGTTTAAATGGGAAACTTTTTCCAAAAGAAACGGTTTTGTTTCATTTTGGAGACTCTAAGGTTGAGGTGTGTAAGACAAGGATTGTAGAAGATCCAAAATGTGGTTTAGTATAAACCTCATTTCTTCGGATAGCTCACGAATTTCCCCTCGACACCCTTCACTAATATGAGCGGTTCTTTCGCAATGTCCGCAACCATGGCAGGGAAAGTTTGGCGGAAGAGAGGTTTGATTTGTTGGTGGTGGATGGTTTGAACTTGAAGGAGCAAAGGTGGATGGTTGAGTGGTGTTTTTGCTTCCTTCATTTGTTGAATGTAGTGTTGTTTGTAAAACCATAATATGGTTGATTTGAGAGTCAACCATACGTTTGAAGGCATGAAGGTGGTTTAAATGAGTGTCAATCTCATTATGAAGGTTTGGAGGTTTTTCCCATATGGATGCTTCTATTTTCTTATAAGAAGAAAGTAGAGATTCAAATTGTTGGGAAGGTTCTTGTGGTGATGGTTGTTGTTGTTGTGGTGGTTGTTGTGGTTGTTGATTTTGAACAAAATGGCGAAAGCTTGGTTCGCCGGAAGGATTGCCATGAAGGTCTTTGTAAATTGGGTGAAACACAAATGATTGTGAGTGGGTATGGCCTTGATCATTTGGAAAAATGGATGGTCTAGCATAACGGTAAGCCAACCGTTCTATCATTGAGGGTTGATGGGGTTCATCATCTAGTTGCTCACTAGATTGTTGTTGGGTTTCCATTTGAGCAATGGTGTCAAAGAGTGATAAGGATTGTGGACTTGATGATTTGGGTGATAGGTCTTCTAATGTTTCCAAATAAGGTAGTGGTGATGTTGGAGGTGTATGGAAAAGTTCCATTGGTGAAATTGTAGGTGATTGAGGTGATGAAATTTTAGTTGGTTGAGCTTGTTGAGAAGGTGATGTTGAATCACATGAAGGTCTAGTAGGTGAAGGAATGGTGGCTTTGTTTGTGTAGCAATGTGTTGGAGAGGGTGTTGGAGTATTAAGATTAAGCAAATCTTGAAAGGTGATTACATTGGTATTACGATGTGTTGGGGATGGTGTTGAGGTAGTGAGATTAAGGAAATCTTGGATAGGTGAAGAAATGTTAAGAGAAGCATCGCTTGAAGAAGATGAGCTTGACTTGACGGTTTTGTTGAAGCAACAAGGTTTAACACTAATCCTAGTGGTTTTTAAGAAGGATTTTGATGACTCGGATGATGTGTTGGATTTAGTCATTTCAAAGGTGTGGTTTTGATGTTTTGAGAGAAGAAGTTTTAATGGTGATGGTGTGATTTGAATGGTTGCAAAACTTTCAAATTTATAGGGTGGAGGAGATGTTGAAATGGGTGTTTGGATTTGATGTTCTACCACTCAAAGATTGAGGTTTCAAATGATTTACAAAGTTTTCATGAACATGTCAAATCATTGCATGTCAATCCAATAGAATAAGGTGGAATGAAAGACCAACATATGCACTCAATGCTTTGTGATCATGGGATGTGATTTGGTTGAAAATGTTTCAATGGTTTGAAGGATCCTTTAAAAGGGTTCCTTGGGTTGGTTATGTTTGAATTTGAATTTTTGGAGGGAAGTGGCTTCCTAATTGTTTTAGGGAGTGAGAGTTGTTCTAATATGGTTATTGGAATTAATGGAAGATGTTTCTCACTTAGGATAATGGTTTTGACACCTTACAAGTTTTCGACTCAAGAAAAATGACAAATTTTCTGCAGGTGTCTGGCGGAACCCTCGAGGTACACAGGCGGAACCCATTTGAGGGTACCGTCTGGTCCGTTGGGCCAATTCTGGGTTTCCCAGAAAATACACTGGCGGAACCCAATTTTGGGTACCGTCAGATCCGCCAGGGCTGAAAAATTAGGCAGTCCGCGATTTTGACCCGCGAGACGATTTTCAAAATTTTCGAAAACTCCTAAACTCAAAAAGATAAGGCATTTCTGGTTAGGCAATGCAAAAATTAGACACGTAAACATACATATCATAGGACTTTGACCTTGAGGTCGAGGATTTCACTATACTTAGTAAAAATTGCCATAAGCATAAAAACTTAACAAACACGTCAATCATTGTCATTATGGATAAAAGCTCATACAAACATAATCCAACAAACATACTGAAACATGAAAGTGAAAAATAATACAAATTTGAACGTTCCTTTGGTTTGCTTGAACTCTTCGGATGCATTGTCAATGACGGGAAGTGCTTGAAGGTATTCTAAAGGAGGTAACTTAGAGTTAGGAAGTTTATCATCCTCGCTCATGTTGGATGATGATGGTGTAGGTGAGCGAGTATGTTTGCCCTTACCCTTGAAAACTCGTTTATCACTTAGAGGAACGAAAATGTAAGGAACGAGAGAATAGTCAAGGCGCATTCCATTTTCGTTAGGAGAAATGGGTGAGATTGCTCTAAAGAGGCGAGTAAGAAGCATTCCATACGGAAGAGCGGTTGTTCCAACTAAGGATATGTCGGCCATTCTTTTGGCTAGGTAGTAGGCTAAGTTGAATGGTTGACCGGTGGAAATGCTATAGAGCATGTAGCAAAGACATGTGTTGATATGATCTCTATTTCCTATGGTACTTATGACGTTAGCTCTAAGAATTTCTTCCCACTTCTTAAATTGTGGTTTAAGCTCATTGAGCTCCATACCAAAAGGATCCTTATCCACAATATTCCCCGAACGATTCTTTCGTGTGGTAGAGGTTCTAACAAAGAGATGTTCCTTAATTGTTTCATTACTAACTAGAGGGTTGTCGTATGGATAAAAACGCTCAATAGAATCAAGACTTGAAATGGGCCACTTATCCGTGTAGAGGCAAGTTCCCTCATTTGGGACACCAAGAATGATAGCTAAGTCTTTTAAATCTATGTCATGTGGTATTTGGTTGGTTGTGAAGTTTAATGATATCTTACCAACAACACTTGTGGAAAGGTTTACGGTTGCCTAGAATTCTAAGATGAACCTAGGACAAATTGGCTCATCTATATCAAAGAGACAATCAAAGTTGATTGCAGCAAAGTTTTGGCGAATGGATGTTCCTTCTAGAAAGGATGGATCAATGGTTATACCTTCGTGAACATAGCGTTTTTCTAGTGCCTTAAAGGTCTCTACTTGAACATTGTTGAGACCTTTAGTCATATGGTGTTTGGGCATGTACCTAAGGGTTTCCTTGTGATCGGATCTATTTGCGTGAGGCATGTTGATTCCTAGAAAACACAAAATTATATGTTAATGACTTTTAACAATGTGGATGTTCTAATATATTCCTATATGCAAACAATGTGGAGACTTGGTTATCTTGACTCATTTTGATTCTCAAATTGTTTTGTCTTGCAAGTTTTGTTATAAAAATAAAAGATAACCAACACTATCCTAATTGAATGTGTCTTCGATTGAATGTACCCGAAAATACATATTAGTTATGTATCCCCTTTAGCATTCAAGAGATAGTATGCAAGTGATGTTTTAATGATGTTTTTCATTTGTTTTAACAATGTGGTTATGAATCATGTTCTAGTCTTGGATTGCGAATTTTTGAAAGACAATGCACTTGGTGTGTTTGGCAAATCTAAGTAACAACAAAAGAGATACAATTCTTTAACTAATGGAAGACATGATTGGCTAGCCACCAAGTTTTTCATGAATCAAGAAGTTTTATGCATAAACCCTAAGATTCTAGTTAATGAATGTAAATAAGAATGTTATACTTGAATCAAAAATGCAATTGTGATTGGAACACTTACAAAGTTAGTTGGATTTGAAGAGATTGGATTGAAAGCCCTAAATTTCGTGTGGTTATGTGTTTTTGAGAGGGTGATGGCTGTTTGAAAGTGAATGATTAAGTTAAGAGGGTGTTTGGTTTTGAAATTAAGAAAAAAACATTTTGTGGCTTTGGCGGACCAGGCAGAACCAAAAATAGGGTTCCGCCCGTATGGTCTGAGGGTACCGTGGGAGCTGCAGGGAAAATTCAAAAGGAATTGTCTTGATTTTTGTGGTTTTATCCTAATGTTCAAAACTAAGGTTCTAGGTCTTATGAGTCTTTGACTAAGCCTAGGGATGATGAATGCTTCTCATTCAAGAGGTTTTGTGAAAACGTTGATAGAATGGTTAACGTTGTAGATTTTCTTAGTTAAGATGTTCCTCAATGAATGTTTCTATCAAGACGTTGATGATGGATCACAATATGTCAATTAAGAACATAATGGATTGAATTGTCGCTGAAGACGATGCTTCCTTTGTTGAAGAGATAACAATGTTGATAAAAGAATTCTGTTGTTGATGCGTATATGCTTGTTCAAGCGGAGCTTGTTGATGTGCTTCTCCATTCAAAACTAATTTGAGAACCTTACGTGTTTTGGAGAATCATTGGGTAAGTAAGTATAAAAGTGCAAGTACCACTTGTGCTTTTCTTATCAACTTATTACCGCCATAATTCCATTTGGCATACACTATGGTTACTATTCCCGTTCTTTTGGGTTACCATAATCTTAGTTGTGTAGTACCTTACGATGTATCCAAACAAGTTTAACTAAAGAGTTGTTTAAGGCTCTTCTTTAAAACGAGCACATAGACAAACACTAAACATAATGTTGGATCTAATTGTTATGAGAACAAGTAGTCTTCCGAACATTTCTCTACGTTTAGTTTTACCTACGGATTTACTAATCTCATTCTTGATAAGTCATCAATAACTTAACCATTGAGAACAAGAGAGTAACTAGGAATGTCTTTAAGTTAAAATCCCTTGCTTTTGTAGCTTGCTTTTATTATCAAAACGACTTTCAAATATTGACACTTATAATCACATGATTTACTTCGAAACATCTATTTCGTTTCCTTAGTTGTTTTACTCTAAATTCCAAAAACTGTTTTTGTTGAATTTGTTTAGACACAACTATGATCTATAAATCAAGTTTTATAACTTATGTCAATTTTGCTTGATTCAATATTTGACTTAAGGTGAGAAGATGTTATTTTGTACTTTTATTCTTAATATTTTACACAACATTCTTGTCTTGTCATCATTGGACTTTCGACTAAGTCATCATCTACCAAAGATGATATCTTAGAAGCAGGAGATTACTCGGTAAATGTTATATTCAACGACTCCTCGACTCTTTGGGTTTTCTTGCTTAAGACACTATGAACTCTACTTGTTTTGAAAAAGTTCAAGAGGTACAACATCATAAGACTAAGTGTCACATTTGATGTGTAAATCCTAGATGTTGAAAACTCATTTTCTTCCACACATTCTAATGTATGCCAATGTGATTTATTTCACCTTGTGTGTTTTATGTGAGATTATCATAAAGGAGTGATCGAAGAAAAACACAATTTAAGACTCAAAGTATGGTGTTTGAGAATGTTGTTTAACAAAGGTTTGTTTTGCAAGCATCACAAAAGTGTTAGACATTTTAACACTTAGGAAATTCTTAGTTAGCTTACTTGTAAGCAAGAGTTGAGTGAGACTCACTCAAGAGTTTCTCGTGTTTATCTCTTGATGGTTAAAGAACCAAAGTACCTTATATCTCCTACGAGTACTAATGACAAAATTCCTTGTTGCATATAATCTAATCTTAGTTATTACTAATAGCAAGTAAACACTTTTAGAGTATTACTAATAACACATATTCCAACACATAATGCTAGAAACAAGATACAATCAAAGTCAAGTTGAAGTAATTCGTACCTTTCAAATTGCATAGAGATGCTATCAAGAGGATAAACACAACGCGTAAAATCTTGGTTTGACAACAAGCTTTGAAACTCAATGTCTCACATATCCCAGAAGGTTAGACAATCATATAAAAGCATAGATCATGATAATCTTAATTCTTTTATCATGAGTTTCTATTAGAGATTGAATTATCTCTAAATCTCTCTTCTAGGTTTGACAAGTTTTATTTGCTTTGTTTTATTAGTTAATGGTGCTTTTGAGTTAAATCCTAATCCGGTTTTATCTTTAAACAACATTTGACTCCTCAATAATCTTTCAAGAGATTTTGAGCTTTCATCAAATTTAACTAATATTTTTCCTTTCTCATATTGCTTTTTAATCTCATGTTTGTAATCTAGACATAATTAACATTCTAGATCAATTTCAACATTACACACAATTCAAAACATTTTATCTTCTAACAAGATTTCCTTTTCAAAGATATTCTTAAAAGATTTTGAAGACTCATTGTTAAAGATAGTTTTCAGGTCCATGTTGCATAAACGTTTAGACTCATTTTCTAGTTTAGAAAACTCTAGGATAAATTTGTCAAAGCAAAAGTGTTTGGTTATAAAATGTACCTTGCTTGATGTTTTATCTAGTTGAGAATCACAAACCGGGTGGTTGGCTTCTTCTTCATCCGTGTTATTCCATGAATCGTAAGCAAGACCACAAAGAGCTCGACATGAATAATCATCTTCACTTACACCTTCATTTAAAACATTTAAACTAGTAGTACATGTATTTATCACAACTAAATGTCTATCTTTTAATATTTCTAAGATTTCTAATTCATATGTGAGATCAAATTGATCATCTTTGACTTGACATATTTCTTGATGAACGTTTAACATAATTTTCCAAAAATTATTAGCCGTTTGACAAAAATACATTCTTTCATATTTGGTACTAAAGCTTTATAAATCATTGTTTTAGCTTTAGTATTTTTATCAAGTTTAAGATAGTTATCTTGGTTTTCAAAAACTTGTTTTCTTTGGTTTGAAATCACCAATAGAAATAATATGCCAAAGGTTTTGATCAATTGATTTCACATAGTTTTCAAAATTACTTTTCCATTCAAGTAAGTTTTCTTTTTCAAATAGCGGTGGGTTTTGAATAGGTTGCCCTTCTTTGAGATTTTCAAAATCCATGGATCGATCCAAGTTTTAAAATACATTCTATTTTAAAGATTTTGAGTAACGTAGCTCCTGATACCAATTGTGGAAAACTAGAAGGGGGGTTGAATAGTTTACCGCTTTTTATATCCTTTTTCATTTTGATATCCTTTAAAAACTTTACGTTTGCTTAAAGATATAAACACAACATTATATGTTTGATTCTTTGAAAAGCTTTTCACGTGAATAACAATTCTAACTTTACTTGTTTCATACTTTGAAAAGCTTTGCTTGTGATGATCCTAACTTTGCTTGTTTAGTTCTTTAAAAAGCTTTACTTTTGTTTGAAGATATAAACACAACTTTACTTGTTTAATTCTTTGAAAAGCTTTATATGTGACTAGCAATTCTACCTAAAAGACAACATGTAATAAGCAAGGATAAAGAAAGAAACGATCAAACCACAACACGATTGTTTATCGTGGTTCGACTACAAGGACTCTTTTTCCTTGCCCTACATCCACGCCCCGAGTTTCCAACTCGAGAGTTATAAGCACTAATCAACAAGCTCCTTTCACCGGCGGAGAAAACCTTTACAACGTCGCTTACACTTTTACCGACACTAAGCTAGATGTCGAGTTCTTTTACACGGGTACAACCACTCCCATCGTCGCTTACACTTTTACCGACACTAAGCTAGATGTCGAGTTCTTTACCAAGGGTACAACCACTCCCGTTAGTTCTTTTACAAGGGTACAACAACTCCCGACACACTACGTATTTTGAGGCCTAAAATACTAACCAATCACTTCTACATACATGACACAAATGAAGTATAAACTACCAAAGCTTATACATGACCAAGCTACCAAGACTTGCAACTTTAGAGTTGAAGCTTGTAACTTCTTGAATGATCTTGTGAAGTCCCTTGCTACATAAGAGAATCACACAAATCAAAATGTTACTGAGTTAGTTGAGAGAGTATGTGAAAATATGTCCTAAAGGGGTAACCCAAAACTAACAAATGGTTTGGTATTTATAGCAAACCATTCTGCAGGTTTGGCGGATCAGGCGGAACCCTCAGATGGGTTCCGCCCGTGTACCCCCAGGGTTCCGTCAGGGCTGCAGTTGGTTTTGCAATAAATCTTCCAAACCAAACAAGGTCACATCTCATTATACCTAGTCAAACACAAGACTTGCAAGCAAACATATGGTTAGTCAAACACTCTTTTTTACCATAAATGTATATTGACAAAGCTTGCCCTAAATGTGATGTGACATTACTATTTTAAGAAATAAATGTGATGTGACAAGACACTTTCTAATTTAAGAAATAAAAACAATGTTTTGTTTAAAAGGAAATGTAAATCTTAGTTAAACAAGACTTAAACACTTAAAGTGATGATTTACTTATAGCTAAAGTTCATACTTTGTCATTAACAAAACTTAGCAAAGATCGTAAAATATAAATAACGTTTTTAGGCGATATTTGTATTAACATATTCCATTATTACATTGATATTGCCTAAGTTACCTTATCGCCATAAAGTCCCTTAATCATGAGCCATTAATCACTGTTATGTGAGCGCGAATATAGTGAACAGCTTCGAAACCTGTTAAGGATTGACCTCCTGTCCCACTAATACTTGACGGAATGCCATATGCATATGGTTAGTCGTATTAGTCGTGATACACTATATTTGAGTAAAAATAGTAATTGGCAAATCACCTATTATAAGAGGGCAAAATTTATCATTGACTTGATAAAACACCTCCTTTGTTAACGTTTTGCGTGTCATGAGGCTTGGTGCAATATCAATAAGGAAATGTATGTTTTCAACATATATTTAGATACAGCTATATAGGAATTTGACCAGACTTGAATTGTATATGTTATTAAATTAGCATCATGAGTTTCCAGCTCATGTTAGGATTATTGATCCCTTATTTGAATTTGATTGAATATTTATATGATTTATCTGTGATTATAGTTAACATTACTCAATACTTGTTCCATTACTGTTTGTACTTATTATTACCAAATATTCCTGAAATATATCAAAATAAATGGTTTTCCATAAAACTCTTTGAACTCACCAACCTTTGTGTTGACCCTTTTAAGCATGTGTATCTCAGGTAATTTAACGGAGCAGGACAAGACACGGAGCGGGTATTTATTACTCTGATAAATTAAAATGGTGTAAAAAAATCAAATATGTCATTCTTTCAAGCCTTCATATCTTTTAATAAGATTTTAATTCAAATGGTTCATCTTTTATCAAAAATATTATTTGAATGACAAATAACTTTCAAAACGCTTCTTTTAAGCCATTTTATGAGATTATAACTTCGATCCTCCCCGTAACACCCAAATTACTTTTCCGCTGCGACAAACTTAAAGTTGGGGGTGTTACATATTGGCATCAGAGATAGAGTTATAGAGAATTAAATTTTTTCAAACATTAAGCTATAACTACACTTTCAAAATAAATGATTTTACACCATACCATTTTATGCCCTCCGTGTCTGCAGACTGCCGTGCTCAATACCTTATCTGTTGAGATTATCTTACATGTTTAGAAATTACTCTTACACAATAATTATTTCAATTGTACTGTTATATTTTTAACATACAAAATACTCATAAAATATTATTCTCGGTTACTATTGTAGCATGTCTTCAGGAACTCCCGTGAATATCAAAACTACTCTCCATAATACTAATACTTCATCTATCAATCAAAATTCTCCGAATACTGAAGATCCTTACGTACAAATATCACAACCCCAATCTGATATAGAACTCACTCAGAGATCACCTCCATCGTCACCTATTCATTCACCTCTACGTCAAAAACTCAGGAGAGCTACCAAATCATATGAAGATTTGATTGGTGGCCAGGCAACATTCGAAGTTGGACAAAGTTCAAGCCCAAGGATGCCGTGGAAGAATGTTGAGCCAAATTCTCCGTTACCTTATACTTCAGATTCCTCAATACCAGATTTTCCAAATAATTTATCCTCACCTAACTCACCCGACTACAATATAAGCACTCCTGATACAATATGGAATCTTATTTATCGACAAGCCAACATATTGGATGCTCACACTGAACAGCTAAAAGGGTTACGACCAACTCAATTTGAATGGTACGACCGTAACCTTGACGCATTGTTCAAAAAGGCGGATGCTGAGAGACGAACAATGTGTGAGTTAGGAATAAAGATTAATGAGATAAAGGACAACACCAACCAGGAGCTTGGAAGTTTGGACTCCAGGGTCCGTTGTGCAAGAAGAGAACACGGTCGTACACATGGAAGAATTGAAGATATTGAAAGAACCCTATGGATGACCAGAGATGCAGCCAGAAACCAGGGTCGAAAGATTGCCGCATTAGAGACTATGTTGGCAAATCAGATGAACATGTGTCAAGAACGTTTCTCAAACATGGAAGCTGCACAACTTGAACTTGAGAAAGAAGTTAGATATTTACGTCAGAGGCGTAACTAATCTTAAGTTTACAAGTATCCTTATTGTACCTACTAAACCAAATAGTTTTGGTTAGTATTTCATGTAATGTTCAATAAATCTGAAACTTTAGAACTTGTAATCAAATCATAATATATAATAACATCCTTTCTGTTATATCTCTATGTTATGAATCAATCTTTTCTTTCATATCAATCATGCATGTAATGAATCCTCATATCTCCATGCAAAAAAAAAAATCACATCATTTGTTATTTTCTTTGATAACCAAATAATTCTACTCAGATCAATGAAGTATTAATAAAAGATCTTGTATCGTTTATCTTGCAAAAACAATCAGTCAAGTTATTAATATTATATTTGCATCTGAAATGTTATTCAAATCTACCGTAAGATTTCTTTCAATCGTTAGAATTTCTTAAAAATACCATAATTAACCTAAAATCTTAAGAATTGTCTAAAAATCAATTCTTGAAAAGGAATTTAAAGAATGAAGAAAAGATTATTGAGCTTCAATTTTAGTAGACAAGTAGGTTTGTTCCTTAGTAATCCCATATCAAGAGTTGATCATTTATATATGATACAACACAGACATATCTTGAAATTAGATTACAGCAGGGAGTCAATTCAGTCTATCATCAATGTTGAGTTTCATTAATGTTTACAGAAAATAGACAACATGAACAATGCATATCAATCATCATCAGAAATCACCATGACTCCAGGAGCTATCCAGAAATTGGTAAAAGACATAGTGTCGGTGGTATTAGAGGGGACTACCGTAGTTTATCCGAGAAGAGAGACGGGTATACTTGGTAAGCACCACCCTGCAAGTTTCATGAAGTATAGGCCACCTCACTTAAAGATTCAAGAAGGAATGATCAACCCTACCATCAACCATCATCAAGGAATTAGGCACGGGGTTATACCAAATGGAAATAATCAAAAGAGGAAACTCCCCGAAATAGGAACCATCAACCCCATCTACTGCAACATCATCAATGCTCAAGACCGTTATCGTAAACATCTAGAAGATCGTATGAACTATCAACGTCAGCTGGAACACAATCAGAAAGCTAATAGAAATTGCCTCGTCACACCTGTTACTGGAAGTGGTTATCGTAGAAGTCTACCCTGGTGTCAAAAATGCAACCAGCATCACACCGGAATCTACAGGGTTAAATGCACGAAATGTCAGAAAATAGGTCACCAGGCAATTAGCTGCAGGACTAAGGACAGGAAAGGACAACCAACAACAGTAGTATGCCACGGATGTGGTGGAAAAGGGCATCACATGAGCCGATGTCCAACCTACAATGTTAATTGGAAAGCCAAGACTTTTACAAGAAAATGAAAAATCTTTAAAGACCTTGATAGTATCGAGGGAATGGCAACTAGATTTAAACAGACGAATAAATTCCTGTTGTAGATAAATAAAATCTAGTTTAAGAATTTCCTAAGTTGTATATCTTTCCTGTATTTCACTTTAAGTTACGATGGATGTAACTTAAGTATAACAACAATCTTTCTACTGTATCGAAAAATCTACCTTGTAATATTTCCATAATAATGATAATCTAAGTTAATTTCAATTTCTGTCCCACTTATCAAATGAAAATATACTATATTTACTCCATAAATTTCTGATTTATATTATGAACCCTAAAATTTTCTACTTTATTTTAAAAGGAATTACGTGTTATATTATAAAAATAACACGTTGAACACCATCTAAAACAATTTATAGAAATATATGATTGAATCAAACATCACATCATTTGGTCCTCAATTATACATAGCCTGATCAACTATGTTTAATTTAGAAAGAATTATGTTATGAAGGGAACAGTGATATTTTCAAATTTTTAAATAACAATCTTCATTCAAAAGCAAAAAAAAAATAGAGCTAAAATAAACTGTTCATAAACAATACATTAAACAAACCACAATAAATACCTATCTTATCTCATCACCATTATGATAAGAAATAAACAAAAGTACAAGCAAGAAAACACAAATAATTCACAAAGACTGATAAGAAAACTCCAATAGCAAAAAATTTATTAAAATCCATAAAAATTAATACATAAACAAATAATTAGCATCGGAAGTGCTACCGTTACAATTACTACAATATAAACCATGAAATCTTCAATAGGTTGGTCCGCTATGGCAACAAAGACTCCCACCAACAAAACAATAGCTAGAGCTACCACAGAATGAATCACCCTAATTATGCTGAAAAATAAATATAAACAAAACATTAAAAACAATAATGAGACAAATTCCTAAACATAAAAACAAAACTAGTTTTATTCCTTATTCGTTACAAGTACATAGAAACACAATAAGAACTTAATTTAAAACAACCCTAGCTCAAGATTTTTACCCCTAGATCTTGTCTACGGTAATGGCTAGGATAGTGAGGGGTACGACAAACATCAAGATCGCGACCAAGAATCCAAAGTCTTCATCCGGAACATACGCTAAGTAGATAGCGGCAAGGACGACATACATAATCCCTAAGATGGTTATGAGGTGCGGCATTTTGAGATGGAAAATGAGAGGAAAATGGTTGATGGAAGAAGTGGAAATTGGAAGTGGTATATATAGGATAGAATATAGCCGTTGGGTACTATTCCCGACCGTTGGACACTATGCACTAGCCGTTATTTCACTATTCATGACCACTATTTTCAATATTCACAACCCTTAAATACGTCAGTTAACTTGTCTTGTCTTGTACAGGTAAATCTAACTGAATCAAGTTTCCTTAATTTTAGGAATAAAAATCTCTCGACAACCTTCTGTTCAAAAATTCTTTACTCAAGTAATCACATTAAATTTGAATTTCGGGACGAAATTCAGAACGATATGTGGGTATTGTAAACTCTCGCAAAAATCCATATAATTAAAAACGTTTAATTATATATTCATCTCTGTCATTATTTTAATCACCATATCTACGGGGAAATTTAAAATTTTCTTATTATATTAAAATGGTCACGATTACGATATTGCAAAATTCACCAAACGACAAAACAAGTTCTCGACACGTTTAACAAAATATTAAAAACTCACTAATCCTAATTATAAACTAATTACAATCCAAGCGGGCCCTTGATTTTCCTATGCCCAATCGGCCCAAAACTATAACCCATTTTCTCTTCTATGTTTATATATAAGTCGACTAGACACCCTCCAAAACGACCCTCGTTTTCTCGATTTCTACACACGACTCATATATATTTTTGCACCATCTCGTTCACCACCTAGCCAACTATTAGTGTGTCAAGTGCCATGTTCATAGGACGACATTTGATACGTTTTTAAGGGGCAAAGTGATTGACGAAAATCCAAATCAATCAATTCATATATAACTCAAAACTTAACCGTTTTGTTTCCCGTTTGTTCCTACGTGTTCCTAATAACATTTCTAACATGTTTTCATGTTTAAATGTCATCTAAGATCAGCTAAAATCAAGTTGTACAAGATTACACAAATCGTGTATGGAAATAAAAGGGTGGTCGACATCCTTGTGATTCACCAAGACACCTCCCTTATTTCATGCACTCTCAAACTCATATTATATGTTATAATATCATCCTATAAGCATAGAGTTACTGACATGCATAGTACTTGTGGTTTCTTTGAAATATTTACACTTACGTGTAATAAAATGAGACCATATATACTACATATGCATGCATCCGTTTCTCACAATTATCATACACTTTCAAATCTTTCTTTCTTCCTAAAAACCATTCCTTGGAGGCCAGAAGTTGATTTCATTCACGTTTGGACGCAAGAAAGGGTTATCGGGTTTGAATTATACGTATATTGTTTGGGTTATAAGTCGAACGTGATTTTCCTTGTGTTCCATTCATCCACTCTCGACTCTCTACCACCTAAGAGGTGTTGTAAGTTGTTTCAAGCTCATCTCCATTCATTTCACACGTTAAATACAGTTCATGCACCTTGATTTTATTTATTCGATCGTATATCACTTTATATATATTTATACATACATATTGTCATATAGAACACCAAACGTGGCTAGCCTCTATCTTAGAAGGTCTAGGAATCACGTAGCACACGTATTTCACGTTAGTTTCACGTCACATGCATATTACGA
Source organism: Artemisia argyi (assembly GCA_030686995.1). Classification (NCBI taxonomy): domain Eukaryota; kingdom Viridiplantae; phylum Streptophyta; class Magnoliopsida; order Asterales; family Asteraceae; genus Artemisia; species Artemisia argyi. The sequence goes on along the minus strand of CM060677.1, from coordinate 156,430,632 downwards.
ACTCATTTTGAACCATGCTTAATTGGATGAAAATTATATAAACACTTAGAAAATATTTCAAGTCTTTAACATATATAAAAATGATCCATGTAGCTCAAGAAACGAACGTATGTATAAAAATCTAACTTAACGAGCACCATATATTTTTATACGACTCAATAGAACACCTAGCTAACTATCATTTTCATTTATATAACTTGTAAAAATACACACGTTTCGACGCTCAAACTTACACAATTTGATCGACAACTACAAGGTTTTCAAAATTCCATTTCTATTTTAAAAACTTAATATTATCGTTTGGGCTTATACAAAGCCCAACAAGAGATAACAATTCATAAGCCCACTGGGTCCATATGAAACATTTTTAGAATCATAAAAATAGCCCAAGTCCAGGCCCAAAACTGTTTTCATGCCCTCGCCACTAAATTTATTAATGGGCTTTTGTTTTGGCTCGTTAGAAGCCCATAAGCTAAAAAATAAGCTCTTGGCCCGATAAGCTGTTAAATTAAGCTTTTTATTACTAAAATAAGCTTCGGAAATTAATATAAAATTTTTCTTATAATTTTTGTAAACTTGGACTAAAAATGTAACGCGACGACACCTAGAAGGACTAAAACTGTAAAAATTGAAAAGTGAGGACTAAAACTGTAAAAACAGAAATATAAGGGTAAAAAATGATAATAATTAATATTCTAAGCCGAGGTTTGACTATTGGACAATTAGAGGACTATAATTGAAAATTATATATAAAAAAGACTAATGATACGCAAATGTCGTTAGGGTAAAAATAGTAAAATTGGAAAAGGACAAGGACTAAACATATTCTATTTAACATTCTTGTTTATTTTCTATTTTTGTAAATTTATTTCATATGCATTTAAACTTTCATTTTTACTGCAGAGGACACTTCACAAGTGTCTTGCCTTTTTGAGGGCTGGTTTTTTTTTTTATTATTCCCTAAAAGGCCACTAAAATCGCTGCATGCCTGCAGCGAGATACTTTCCTTACACGTGTCATGATCTCGTTGATTTAAAAAAAAACAAAAAAAACTTGTATTTTACATACACTTTGCAGCGAAATACAAATAAATAGGGTCCCACTTAACATCTCTCCACTTTTTGGACCCACGTTAATAATAAATAAATATATATATATATATATATATATATATATATATATATATATATATATATATATATAAATCGGTGCACACTTGCAGCGAAATACACAAATCACTTTTGTCCATTTCGTCTCCACATGGCCACGCGTCAAATATATATGTAATTCGGGGTTGAGTTGCACTGAATTACCCATGAACTGGACCCACACGTTCAATTAAAAAAAAAAGTAACATGCACCCTATACTTGGTATTTAATTATATTATATATGAGATACAAGTTATACTACCCGTGCACGCGCGTGTTTTTAAAATTTTTTTGAATCATATATTTTTATGTATTAAAAAACAAATAATTTAATCTTTGTTTTGTTTGATTTATGATTTTTAATTATAGTTTTTTATTATTAAAGATAATTATTTAAAAATTTTAATCCTGTTATTAATTGCATCTTATTTATATTTTTTGTATTTATCTTCTACTTGTATTAATTGTATCTTATCTATAGTTTTTGTATTTATCTTCTACTTGTGTTATGGATAAATAAAAAATGTTATCTAATAAGAAAATAATCTTTTTTTTTAAATACAATTATTACTGTATAAGGTATGAATTGATTTTTTTGAAATAAAAAATTACCAATAGAGGTTTTGTTTTAAATACAATTATTACTATATAAGGCGAATTACTTAATTGAAATACTGATACTCTGATGATAATGTTTTCAATTTGATTATTGTGGTATGTGATATATATATGTTACTGGTGAAATACTTAACTGAATTACTGATACTCAGATGATAATGTTTCCAAATTGATTACTGTGGTATGATACTTGACTATATGATATTATCTTGAATGATTCCATTATTACCTTGATATTGCCTAAGGTACCTTATCGCCATAAAGTCCCTTAATTATGAGCCATTAATCACTGTTATGTGAGCGCGAATATAGTGAACAGCTTCGAAACCTGTTAAGGATTGACCTCCTGTCCCACTAATACTTTACGGAATGCCATATGCATATGGTTAGTCGTATTAGTCGTGATACACTATATTTGAGTAAAAATAGGAATTGGCAAATCACCTATTATAAGAGGGCAAAATTTATCATTGGCTTGATAAAACACCTCTTTTGTTAACGTTTTGCGTGTCATGAGGCTTGGTGCAATATCCATAAGGAAATGTATGTTTTCAACATATATTTAGATACAGCTGTATAGGAATTTGACCAGACTTGAATTTTATATGTTATTAAATTAGCATCATGAGTTTCCAGCTCATGTTAGGATTATTGATCCCTTATTTGAATTTGATTGAATATTTATATGATTTATCTGTGATTATAGTTAACATTACTCAATACTTGTTCCATTACTGTTTGTATTTATTATTACTAAATATTCCTGAAATCTATCAAAATAAATGGTTTTCCATAAAACTCTATAAACTCACCAACCTTTGTGTTGACCCTTTTAAGCATGTGTATCTCAGATAATTTAACGGGGCAGGACAAGACACGGAGCGGACATTTATTACTCTGATAAATTAAAATGGTGTAAAAAAATCAAATATGTCATTCTTACAAGCCATCATACCAAGGCAGACTCTAAGGCTCTTTCCAAACCTTCTTACCACGACTATGAATTTTGTCTTAAAGGAGTTACTTTTAAAAGCATGTTGTACAAAACATCAATCAAGCAAATGTTTATGGATTCAATCTCAAAATATGTAACAAAGTATGAATCTTGCTAGTCTCGCCTTGAAGCGAATTACCGTGCGAAGCGAACCGTTGTTGGCACATAAGACACCGCAAGATTCAATCTTTATCACTTAAAGTTTCACCATTATTAGTCGATATTATTTTCTTTATAAAAATTAAGCTTTTATTGCTTACAAACGTGTCCAACAATTAAACAATAAAACAAGTAATAAAGACAAATCAAAACAACTAATAACATAACAATTATAAAGGTGAAACAATTAGCCACATGTAATCTTTAAAAAAAAAAACTTAACAAAATCAATTCTAGGTTTTTATATGCATATAATTAACTAGGGCCTTCACCTATTAATGGAAGTGAGCCACATACATTGACAAGTCAATTGCGTAGGCCAAAGCTAATCACATACCACATCTTAACTACTTATAATGTAGATTTAGTCAAAGGGGAAAAGTGGAAAACTGAATTTTCAGTCAATCCCTATTTTGCCCTTCTATACTACAAGGATGAGAGAAAATGAATTGTGTAATTAATGCTCTTATTAAAACACCTCATAACTTAAAATTATAATAATTTATTCATATGGTACAACCAATTAAAAGCATCTATATCAAATTAAAAATAATCAATTAAAACACCCCTTACTAAAAAAAGTACAATAAAATTTTCACAATATAAAATTTAAACAAGCTACAACACAATATAAAATATAAAATAATTAAACACACTAATTAATGTTTTATAGTTACCGGTGACAAGTGAATTGGTCGGAAAAAAAATGAGAGTAATTGCTTAAAAGTTGAATTGTGTGATTCGAAAGCTCATCTAATAATATCTGTTTTTATCTTTTGCCTATAAGAGACCATCAAATAAATGCAAGGGGGCAAAAAATGCCCCCAACTTTTAAAAAAGTGTCAAAAATCGCCCAAAAATTACAAATTGGGCAAGATTTGCCACCCCTAACTTTTATTATTTTTCATTTATAACCCATAAACTTTCTTTTATCACTAAACGATTTGTCGTTATAAAATCTCGTTGCTATGCACGGGTATTCGTCTAGTAGCACATAATTGATTTTAATAATTATGGGGTCTTCCCCAATATTAGATCTATCTAAACATGTGAAAAAGCTTAAAAATGAATAAACAATTAATAACCCATGATTAACATGCATGTTTCATCACGGATCAAAGTATAACAATTACCAATTAGGTCACATAGATACGTTCAATTAACTAGTTAATGACATAGGGTTTCTAATTAATTACAATTTAATTAATAAAACCACAAACCCTAATTAGGGTTCATGGAAAAAATCGAAACCCTCCCCCCCCCAAATTAGGGTTAGGGTTTCGAAAAAAAATTTAAAAAAAAAAACAAACCCTGGATCCAAAACATGTATCTAAAACTATTAAAGATACGATTTTTATTATGTTTTAGTAATCAATTACATGTTATACATGGCTCGTGATGCCACTGTTAGAATTATTATACCATGACAATCATATATAATTACTAATATAAAAAAAACATATGTGGAAGCAAGGATCAAGTATAACATATAATTATTAACAAAAACATAAATAGGAACGTACCGTATTCAATCTTAAATTCTTGAAGAACCCTAATTAAGGTTTATATGAATTAGGCGTCTATTGATTAACCCCTTACCGTTTAGTTAATCGATCTAAGATGTAAACAATAATGTGTTTATACCACGTTCTTGTACACGTACTAAATCAAATTAAAGTAATGCTAGTTTTAATATACACAAAACAATATTTTGTTTTAAAACCAAAACCATTCAAATGAATGAAGCAACTCACCAACAATTGTGATACAGTAGTCGAACACATAAGTCAACAAAAAAGTGAAACATTAAATGCACACTATACATGTACATGCATTATGCATAATATGCATGTATACCAACTTTCTTTGAAGCGAAAATTAATTCAAAGGACATTGCACAAGTGTCTTGCCTTTTTGAGGGCTGGTTTTTTTTTATTCTCTAAATGGTTACTAAAATCGCTGCATGCCTGCAGCGAGATACTTTCCTTACACGTGTCATGATCTCGTTGATTTAAAAAAAAAAACAAAAAAAACTTGTATTTCACATGCACTTTGCAGCAAAATACAAATAAATAGGGTCCCACTTAACATCTCTCCACTTTTTGGACCCACTTTAATAATAAAAAAAAAATATATATATATATATATATATATATATGTAAACCGGTGCACACTTGCAGCGAAATACACAAATCACTTTTGTCCATTTCGTCTCCACATGGCCACGCGTCAAATATATATGTAATTCGGGGTTGAGTTGCAGTGAATTACCCATGAACTGGACCCACACGTTCAATTAAAAAAAAAAAAGTAACATGCACCATATACTTGGTATTTAATTATATTATATATTAGTTATAATAATTGCGCACGCGCGTGTTTTTTAAAATTTTTTGAATCATATATTTTTATTTATTAAAAAACAAATAATTTAATCTTTGTTTTGTTTGATTTATGATTTTTTAATTATAGTTTTTTATTATTAAAGATAATTATTTAAAAATTTAATCCTATTATTAATTGCATTTTATCTATATTTTTTGTATTTATCTTCTACTTGTATTAATTGAATCTTATCTGTATATTTTGTATTTATCTTCTACCTGTGTTATGGATAAATAAAAAATGTTATCTAATAAGAAAATAATCTTTTTTTTAAATACAATTATTACTATATAAGGTATGAATTGATTTTTTTGAAATAAAAAATTACAATAGAGGTTTTGTTTTAAATACAATTATTACTATATAAGGCGAATTACTTAATTGAAATACTGATACTCTGATGATAATGTTTTCAATTTGATTATTATGGTATGTGATATATATATGTTACTGGTGAAATACTTAACTGAATTACTGATACTCAGATGATAATGTTTCCAAATTGATTACTGTGGTATGATACTTGACTATATGATATTATCTTGAATGATTCCATTATTACCTTGATATTGCCTAAGGTACCTTATCGCCATAAAGTCCCTTAATTATGAGCCATTAATCACTGTTATGTGAGCGCGAATATAGTGAACAGCTTCGAAACCTGTTAAGGATTGACCTCCTGTCCCACTAATACTTTACGGAATGCCATATGCATATGGTTAGTCGTATTAGTCGTGATACACTATATTTGAGTAAAAATAGGAATTGGCAAATCACCTATTATAAGAGGGCAAAATTTATCATTGACTTGATAAAACACCTCTTTTGTTAACGTTTTGCGTGTCATGAGGCTTGGTGCAATATCCATAAGGAAATGTATGTTTTCAACATATATTTAGACACAGCTGTATAGGAATTTGATCAGACTTTAATTTTATATGTTATTAAATTAGCATCTTGAGTTTCCAGCTCATGTTAGGATTATTGATCCCTTATTTGAATTTGATTGAATATTTATATGATTTATCTGTGATTATAGTTAACATTACTCAATACTTGTTCCATTACTGTTTGTATTTATTATTACTAAATATTCCTGAAATCTATCAAAATAAATAGTTTTCCATAAAACTCTATAAACTCACCAACCTTTGTGTTGACCCTTTTAAGCATGTGTATCTCAGATAATTTAACGGAGCAGGACAAGACACGGAGCGGACATTTATTACTCTGATAAATTAAAATGGTGTAAAAAAATCAAATATGTCATTCTTTCAAGCCTTCATATCTTTTAATAAGATTTTAATTCAAATGGTTCATCTTTTATCAAAAATATTATTTGAATGACAAATAACTATCAAAATGCTTCTTTTAAGCCGTTTTATGAGATTATAACTTCGAAGCTCCCCGTAACACCCAAATTACTTTTCCGCTGCGACAAACTTAAATTTGGGGGTGTTACAATTCATCACATTTCAAACTTTTAACTTGAAAAGAAAAAAAAAAAAAACTGGGCATGCAATTTCTTCCTTTATAGATCTACCATTCCAACAATTATATGTAGTATCTTTAAATGGTCAAATCAAAACAACTAGATAAAATAATCTAATTCGTCTTTTACCATTGTGCAGTAATCAGTCTAGCTTCTAATTTAACAACTCATAAAGTGCAAATAATCTTACTATTAAATTTTGCTATGAGTTATATATTTAGAATTTAGACAATTCTAATCATCCTATTATACCTTTCTCATTCATGAAAAGGAATATCATTAAGTCTCACACTTCTCTTATAGAAAGAAGACTTAGTTTATTCTTTTAGTAAATTTGACTCTAACCAAAAAACCCATATGGGTGTAGATCAATTTACTTGATAAAAGAATAACTTACGTTTATGGTTTTAATGTTGCATTAATACATTTAAAGAATTTACAAAGTTCAATTTTAGTATTTTCGATAATTTATATTTTCAAGAAAATATAATACCCAATGATATATCCATATAACCAACATATTTTCTTGGAAATCTAGGATCCAACTTTACATAGATTCCACCACATCAGTTGATCTGCTAGTGGTGAAAGTATAAAAGATGATAATCTGTCGTACTATAATTGGCAAACAATTTTTTAATTCCAAGATCATTATAGGATTTACATCAAATTGATTCATCAATTTGTCATGTAAGCATGCTTCATCCCATCTCATGCCTTAAGTTCTAGGTCTTACGCATCAACTTAATTAAGTCGTCTAACTTAGAAACTGCAAATTCTCCATGTGTGGTCTCACGCACACTCGGAAATTTACCTTGTCATTAAAATTTAGCCTGCGTCTCACGTTTACTAAATAATAACTTCAAGTGTTTCTTATAGTTAGATGGCATGTAACTTAAATTTTAGGTATTTTTGTTTGATGTGAAAATCAAATCATGTATAAAGATGCATGCACTCATCTTTATAGCATAAGTTTTAAAATTTTTTATTATCAATTCTTGAAATTAATACACAAAATTTTACTTGAGGTTTAAAAACCTTAAGATGACTTTCTACAAGAATGATTTTAAAAGAAATTCGTTTAAGACGTATTCGTAAGTGTGATAACCAAGGCAGACTCTAAGGCTCTTTCCAAACCTTCTTACCACGACTATGAATTTTGTCTTAAAGGAGTTACTTTTAAAAGCATGTTGTACAAAACATCAATCAAGCAAATGTTTATGGATTCAGTCTCAAAATATGTAACAAAGTATGAATCTTGCTAGTCTCGCCTTGAAGCGAATTACCGTGCGAAGCGAACCGTTGTTGGCACATAAGACACCGCAAGATTCAATCTTTATCACTTAAAGTTTCACCATTATTAGTCGATATTATTTTCTTTATAAAAATTACCCTTTTATTGCTTACAAACGTGTCCAACAATTAAACAATAAAACAAGTAATAAAGACAAATCAAAACAACTAATAACATAACAATTATAAAGGTGAAACAATTAGCCACATGTAATCTTTAAAAAAAAAAACTTAACAAAATCAATTCTAGGTTTTTATATGCATATAATTAACTAGGGCCTTCACCTATTAATGGAAGTGAGCCACATACATTGACAAGTCAATTGCGTAGGCCAAAGCTAATCACATACCACATCTTAACTACTTATAATGTAGATTTAGTCAAAGGGGAAAAGTGGAAAACTGAATTTTCAATCAATCCCTATTTTGCCCTTTTATACTACAAGGATGAGAGAAAATGAATTGTGTAATTAATGCTCTTATTAAAACACCCCATAACTTAAAATTACAATAATTTATTCATATAGTACAACCAATTAAAAGCATCTATATCAAATTAAAAATAATCAATTAAAACACCCCTTACTAAAAAAAGTACAATAAAATTTTCACAATATACAATTTAAACAAGCTACAACATAATATAAAATATAAAATAATTAAACACACTAATTAATGTTTTATAGTTACCGGTGACAAGTGAATTGGTCGAAAAAAAAATGAGAGTAATTGCTTGAAAGTTGAATTGTGTGATTCGAAAGCCCATCTAATAATATCTGTTTTTATCTTTTGTCTGTAAGAGTCTATCAAATAAATGCAAGGGGGCAAAAAATGCCCCTAACATTTAAAAAAAGTGTCAAAAATCGCTCAAAAATTACAAATTGGGCAAGATTTGCCACCCCTAACTTTTATTATTTTTCATTTATAACCCATAAACTTTCTTTTATCACTAAACGATCTGTCGTTATAAAATCTCGTTGCTATGCACGGGTATTCGTCTAGTAGCACATAATTGATTTTAATAATTATGGGGTCTTCCCCAATATTAGATCTATCTAAACATGTGAAAAAACTTAACAATTAATAAACAATTAATAACCCATGATTAACATGCATATTTCATCACGGATCATAGCATAACAATTACCAATTAGGTCACATAGATACGTTCAATTAACTAGTTAATGACCTAGGGTTTCTAATTAATTACAATTTAATTAATAAAACCACAAACCCTAATTAGGGTTCATGGAAAAAATCGAACCCCCCCCCCCCCCGCCAAATTAGGGTTAGGGTTTCGAAAAAAAATTAAAAAAAAAAACAAACCCTGGATCCAAAACATGTATCTAAAACTATTAAAGATACGATTTTTATTATGTTTTAGTAATCAATTACATGTTATACATGGCTCGTGATGCCACTGTTAGAATTATTATACCGTGACAATCATATATAATTACTAATATAAAAAAAAACATATGCGGAAGCAAGGATCAAGTATAACATATAATTATTAACAAAAATATAAATAGGAACGTACCGTATTCAATCTTAAATTCTTGAAGAACCCTAATTAAGGTTTATATGAATTTGAGGTCTATTGATTAACCCCTTACCGTTTTGTTTATCGATCTAAGATATAAACAATAATATGTTTACACCACGTTCTTGTACACACGTACTAAATCAAATTAATGCAATGCTAGTTTTAATATACACAAAACAATATTTTGTTTTAAAACCAAAACCATTCAAATGAATGAAGCAAATCACCAACAATTGTGATACAGTAGTCGAACACATAAGTCAACAAAAAAGTGAAACATTAAATGCACACTATACATGTACATGCATAATATGCATGTATACCAACTTTCTTTGAAGCGAAAATTAATTCAGAGGACACTGCACAAGTGTCTTGCCTTTTTAAGGGCTGGTTTTTTTTATTCTCTACTAAAATCGCTGCATGCCTGCAGCGAGATACTTTCCTTACACGTGTCATGATCTCGTTGATTTAAAAAAAAAACAAAAAAAACTTGTATTTCACATACACTTTGCAGCGAAATACAAATAAATAAGGTCTCACTTAACATCTCTCCACTTTTTGGACCCACTTTAATAATAAAAAAAATATATATATGTAAATCGGTGCACAGCGAAATACACAAATCACTTTTGTCCATTTCGTCTCCACATGGCCACGCGTCAAATACATATGTAATTCGGGGTTGAGTTGCAGTGAATTAGCCATGAACTGGACCCACACGTTCAATTAAAAAAAAAAGTAACATGCACCCTATACTTGGTATTTAATTATATTATATATTATATACTAGTTATAATTTCCGTGCATGCGCGTGTTTTTTAAAATTTTTTGAATCATATATTTTTATTTATTAAAAAATAAATAATTTAATATTTGTTTTATTTGATTTATGATTTTTAATTATAGTTTTTTATTATTAAAGATAATTATTTAAAAATTTTAATCCTATTATTAATTGCATCTTATCTATATTTTTTGTATTTATCTTCTACTTGTATTAATTGTATCTTATCTGTATTTTTTGTATTTATCTTTTATTTGTGTTATAGATAAATAAAAAATGTTATCTAATAAGAAAATAATCTTTTTTTTAAATACAATTATTATTATATAAGGTATGAATTGATTTTTTTGAAATAAAAAATTACTAATAGGGGTTTTGTTCTATTATATAAAAGATATAAGGATGTTAAAGATTTACGTGCATATATAAAATGTAGGAAAATGCTACATCCACTCACAAATTCCACACAAAACATTCACACGCTGAGGTGTCAACCACTGATTGGTGGGATGAGATATACTTCTCTCTCATCTCACCAATAAGTGGCTGGCACCTCAGCGTGTGGATGTTTTGTGTGAGATTTGTAAGTGGATGTAGCATCCCTCTAAAATGTATATCTGTATTCATTTGCAGCGAATTACCCATGAACTAAAAAACAAAAAAAAAAAGTATTTGCATTGTATTTCGCTACAAATGCTATGTGATTTACTTTTTTTTTTTAATTTTTTATTTTATAAATGACGAGAAGGTGACACGTATAAATTTTGGATTTCTGGTACACTTTGCAGCGAGATAAATGGCCTTATAGGCAAAAAAAAAAACCAGCCCTCAAAAAGGCAAGACAGTTGTGCAGTGTCCTCTGCACTAATTTTCGCTTCTGTAAACCTACTTGTCGACAGTTACAAAGAAAGAAAAACAAAGATGTGTTGTTTAAGTTTTTGGATTTAACGTGTGTACGAGTACTCGAAAAAATAAACCATTAACTTTGCTTTTATAGGATACAAAACTTAGGGAACAAGTTAGGGCTTGGGTTGGGTTTCCCCACCCCTTGGCCAGTCATACATCAAACCCACAAGGGTTCTAGAATTTTCTTGTTCTCTATTTTTATCCATGGTCCTTATCTTTGTACGTTAGTCAATTTGCATTAATTACTAACATTCTATATTTGTTTTGTGTAATTAATAATTAAATATAACTTTTTATATTAAATTATTAAACTTTAATTCTCATACGTAAAGTGTGCAATCTCGCGGTCTCGAGTTCGATTCTAGACGTATACGTATTAATATTTATCCACAACTCTAACATCTTTGTCTTTTGTAATAGAAATAAAGAGCGATAGAAGGGTGAATTAATGTGGAAATGTAGGGTGAATTAATGTAGAAAGAAAACGTATCCACCCTTTCAAAAACAAAGAAATTAAAGTTTTTAATTTAGGACGGAAAAAACATAGATTTATATACGTTTTCTACCTACATTAATTTAGGCAAGTAACGGCGTTTTTGAAAGGGTGAATACGTTTTCTTTCTACATTATACACTTTTGAAATATAAATATGAACATACATTTAATTTAGGACGGAGAAAACATAGATCAATTAATGTAGAAATGTAAAAGGGTGAATACGTTTTCTTTCAAAAACTTTAATTTCTTATACTCTTTCCGTCCTAAACTAAATGTTCATATTTATATTTCAAAAGTGTAAGAAAAGCGACCTCCTTACAATATTAAATAAAAAAATTTCGTTCTCAGCTACGTATAATCATTTTGATTGGTAGAAATTGTAAGTGGACATTAATTTTGAGAAAACTAAAGATATCAAAGTACACTTATATTTTGGGTCGTAAGGAATAACAAATAACCGATCAAATGTAATGCAATATAATAAGTAACAATAATATTTCTACAAGAATAATAATAGGAAGATTAAAAAAGAACATATCAACACAATGCAAATATAATCACAAGGCAATAAGTAAAAGAGAAATCAAACCGAATACGAAGATTTATAGAGGTTCGTCACGAAGCTCCTTTTCGCGTTACTCCACTCACGAGTTTCCTACTCGAGAGTTCATTCACTAATTCAACAAGCTCCTTTCTTGGTGGATAAAACATAACAACGACACTTACAAGTTTACTGATACAAAACTAAATATCGAGTTCTTTTGCGGGTACAGCCAAAACTTGTTATGTTTTATGGCCCAAACACAACAAACCTATTATTGATAGTGTAATGGGAGTTCTAGCCCAAATAGCTAGAGTCCATACACTAAAAAATGAGCCCACAATAAGCCCATAACCAACACGCTTTGCCCGAAAAGTAAGTTCTCGGTCCTGATGACAATCAAACAAATCCTGGATTATACCTCCAGGTAAAGGCTCGACTAGGATCTTATCTCAAAAGGTCGTTACAACAGACAATACGTGTCACTACCTTGTTGGGTTAGAAATAATGATGCGAACATCTTGATGATACGTGCATAGAATATTCCATGCACATGGGAGAGCCAAGAATATCATGCCACGTGTCATTTTTGTCTCCTCATTTAGATGTCCACAATGTAGACCATCCTTAGCCATTGGATTGCATTCATGGGTAGCACAAAATCCTAAATGCATCCCGATAAATAAAGGTCAATTCTCACGAAATTGACCAACTCATTCACTGTGAAGCTAATTCATCTTCACACACACTACACACACCTTGTAGTCGTCACTTGAGTGTTACCTCGATACTTGACTCCAATCATTGGGGTCCTTACCGAATGATGTGATGGGTTGTAATACACTAGTTTTACAACCCTCCTAGATAGAGTACCTAATCGTTGTAAAGTAGTATAGGTCGTTCTTTAGGGGAATAGTGAGGTAGGTTCTAAGTGTATGATTAAATAAGTCTAAGAGTGAAGAAAAGATTATTTTTGATCTTTTTGTGTTTCATATTGAAAGCAAGTAAAAATCTCGGGTTTTAACAGGGGTTTGTATATTAAACTACTAACTAAACTAAAATGAAATAAAATTAAATAACAAGAAAAGTTAAAAGGTGGTGAACTTCTTATATGTGGAAAAATGTATTTACTTAGAATCTCCTTATTTTCTTGCTACTTTTATCAAATGTCACTTGTCTAATGCATTGTGGATGGTTGGTCAGTCCCACGTCTATGAACTAGCATAAGTGAGCGACACCTATCTGAATGTCAATAACCCACTCAACAAATACTCCACGCAATAAATACCCTTCACAATTAATAACCTAAGACATAAGCATTAATTGGACACGTTTTAGTGGACGTTCAAGCTAAGATGCGGGATATAGCAAGTTTTCCAACTCATAACATATACACCATTGACAAGAGAGGATAAACAAGCAATCAATAACTAGGTTTCATACAATCTTAAGTAAATACTAATTAATCTAGCCAAACATGGTAATAAAGAAACAAGTAAATAAGCAAATCACACTATTAAGATTAAACATACTCGAATGCTTGAATAGACAACTTATCTAAATAATACACGAGGTCTTCAATAGCCAAAAAGGCTTAAGAAACTGCTAAAAACCGACTAAGGTTTGGTGGTAAAAGTTCCTCCAAAGTTACACACACAATAATGAAAACAAAGCATTTGTATTTATAGATTTTTAGTTGTCACATCATCACGTTATGATTGTGACAAAGTAAGCTCGCCACCCATTTGGGTATCGTTTTGTCCACCGCCATATTGTGACCGCGTCACAGGGAGGTGACAACATCACACATGTCGGTCACGTTGCTAGAGTTGTCGTTTTTATCTTTATTCTTCATCCAATTGAGCCCAAGACTTGTACTTTTCAAGCATTTGTTCTCTCAAGTACCTAAAACTCAAAAAGAAGCAAGTTAGGGAAATATATGATCAAATATGTATGAATATAATGGTTAAATGACCTCTAAAAACAGTATGAAATTACACGTCATCACATATCCCTACACTTGGGATTTGCTTGTAATCAAGCAAATGTGCTTTTATCCTAATCAATTCACGAGTTTTCCAAAAATTCACTTTTTGCAAGTTCCTATACCCTTAACACATTCAATCATAACACATATATGATAAAACATTTATATAACGCATGTTATTGTACAAGTTACTTACCCCGATCCAAAGCAAATTTATCAAGAACATCATCTCTTAAATATCTTCTCTTGGTTCCTAGTTAAAATAATCATGACCACAATTTACCACTTCAATTATATATCATAATAAAGCATGTCTAACCCACCCATAATCATAACCAAAACCCTCTTAATCATTTACATGATCATATTCCAAAATCACCAATTTACACTTAATTAATTAATTTACCTTAACCCATATTCATAAACACCTTAATTCTTAATTTAGATATACAATTACCCAAAACCCATAAATTTGGGTACATAAACCCGAACTCAAAAATCATCGATTAGGTAAAGATACTTGTAGAGGTGATTGATATTGTCACACCCCCAAAATCGGGTCAAGCGGAAGCTTACATACCGCTGGGGTGCAACTCAATTGGTATCACAACACAAGTGCAAAAAAAAATGGTTTTCACTTCAATCATTTAGAAATAAATAGTTTAACAAAAGTGTTGAATTTACATTGTTAAAAGTAGTGTGAAATTAGGCCCTTAAAATGGTTTAAAACGGTCCAAAAATGAATATCAGAGTCTTCTATGACCATGCCATGGCCTGCCAAAAGCCTCCAGTAGCGTGCCATTACTTAATACATGAAAATACATGCTAAAGTGTCAACACGATGTTGGTAAGTTCATAGAGTTTAGTGAAAAAGTATGTAATGTAAAACATTTGAATGAGGATTTCTCAGCAAAGGCATCGTAAATCCACTCAGTTCCAAGTCCCGCCCATACAAGACTTACAACCTGTGTGTTTACAACCCACTGCCAAATATATTTTGGTTTGTATAAACAAAAGTAACACGTGGACCAAGATTCAAAGATAAGTGTAGCAATATCGCTATATTAAGGTAAGAGTGATAATGTAGCCATGGCGATGTCGCCATATAAATGAATTTGACCATAAGTAAAACGCATAAATAGTTTATCGAAAAGTTTCATAGCACCAGTTTAGAAAAGAATATTGATTGCACTAAGTTCAAGGCACCGAAAAGGTTTTCTAGCTATATACATGAGGTTACGCTCCCATGTAATGTAGGTAATCACACATACCTATGAAATGTAGGTAATCAAACATACCTATGAAATGTAGGTAATCACACATACCTATGAAATGTAGGTAATCGAACATACCTATGAAATGTAGGTAATCACACATACCTATGAAATGTAGGTAATCAAACATATCTATGAAATGTAGGTAATCACACATACCTATGAAATGTAGCTACCGGTTCTTAACTAAGGCAATCTTAGGCAATCTGTAAATAGTTTAAATTTATGCACTCATGTCCATGAGTAAATAGCAAGTAGGTAACAAGTGAATAGTATTCTACTCGGATAATCAAACAAGTATTTAGATAAAGCTGAAAATATTTGAGTAATCAACCATGTAAAGTGATTAATACATTTAAGTAAAACGAGCATGTATTCTCCCCCAAAGAGTTTACAAAACAATTAAAAGAGTAGGGGCTATGACTCACCTGGTGCGATAGCTGCGATGACAAAAGTGGATACACTGAAATGAGGCACGATCTCTAACCGCAACCTAATATGAATGATAGGTTCTAAGGTAAGCAATGAAATGATGCTACACATGCAAATACGTATGTTATCGATACCACTCGTGAAATTTTAAAATGATGTTTATCGTCAAAAAATACATTTTTGACGTCTCATTACGTTAATAACCACTTTTCATGTAAATAGGTTGAAACAGTATTCCACGATCCTCGTTTGGTGTTTTATCGGTAAATATAATGTTTTCGTCGTAAAATGACACTTTTCATACCTTGAAAATATGACCAAAATAGCCTCGCAAAACTAGTCGCAAAATATTGTACGTTAAGTGTTAGTGGTGAAACTCGATATTTTTGAAAACCTATCTAAATGTCGTGTCATTTAACGTTTGGTCATACGTGTCTTGATTAGATAGAAAATTGGCTATCAATGTTATGTCTTGTAAAAACACTAGTTTTTATACTTAGAAAATATTTCTATTAGTGCTGTCAAAATATATATGATTTATCGGGATTCAAACGCGTATATCTTGGTCGTTATAAGCTCGTTTTCTACGTTCTTTATATCCACGGCTTCGTATTAATATATACTAACATATTTTCAGTAGGTCGGCTCCTATAGATCACATCTAACGCCTCGTTTTAGTCATAAAAAGTCGTGTAACAGCAAGTGATATTTTCAGAAAAATAGTTTTCGTCGTTCAACTTTGAAAAATCATAACTTTCTCATCGTAAGCTCGTTTTTGTTCATTCCAATGCCCACGGTTTCGTTTTTGAATGTATTTTCTAAAAATATAAGCCAAAAAGACTCCAGGTCTACTGATTTTACCACGTTTTACAAAAAGGGACTGAACCTTATATATAGTGTTTAAATCTTATTTCCTTGATTCTAAACTTGTTCAAGACTTAACCAAACTTCTTTCAATCAACTCCACAATTACTCAATCTTACCATACACCTTCTTAGGGTGTCATAGGTTCCTAGTCTTCACCAAAAATGGTGGATCTAATGATGATCACATTAAAATCCATAGATCTATGTTTATAAAGAAAATAAACAATAAGTGGTATGTTTAACATAAATATTTGCATGATTTGCTTAACCAAACTTCTTTCAATCAACTTCACAATTACTCAATCTTACCTTACACCTTCTTAGGGTGTCATGGGTTCCTAGTCTTCACCAAAAATGGTGGATCTAATGATGATCACATTAAAATCCATAGATCTATGTTTATAAAGAAAATAAACAATAAGTGGTATGTTTAACATAAATATTTGCATGATTTGCTACTAGAACATCAAAATAGGTTAAATAAAAGTATAAAAGAGTAGAAAATTTATTTGAAGCTTAATTGATGTTTTGATGATTTTTGGAGCAAAATGCTCAAGGACTTTGAGGTTTTTATTGCAAGATCTTAACTAATAACACAAATGGGACTAGAAAATAACTTGATCTTGAAATTTTTATGGATTTTTCTTGTTTCTTGATCTTTGGCCGAACCATATAGAGAGTGGGAAAGATGAGGGAATTTTTGTTATATTCTTTGGTTACATGTATGCATTTGCAAGTATTATGACTAGTTATGGAAATATTTTGGGACCACAAGTACCAACCATTAATGAAGTTGGTGTAATTTTTCAAAGGAGTAGGGGAGGGCATGTGGGAGTGAAGTGTGTAAGTAAGTAAAAGACTTTTGGTGTATTTTAGGAAAATATTATGTGGTTTAGGTGTTACCGGGTACCGGGTTTGGTAGAAATGAATTTTAACGGTACCAAATAAAATATGACAACGTTGTAAAAATTATGAAATTATATTCCTGATGAGAATCGGGTGTTAAAATAATTGTCGTGTTGAGATATCGTGATCCGACGAAATTATCAACGTATATTGGAAAATATAGTAACATGTCTCGAAACACCGGGTAAATTAATAATATAATTCTTATATTATTATAATGAGTATGAAAATATATTAGGATCGTTGACGGGAGTATCGGGTATATGTTAGTTGTGAAAAGTGAGTGGTAACGTTAATTAAATAATTAAACATACGTTACTGAAAAACACACAAACCCGTGCATGACCTAATATGCTGATGATGTTACTAATGATATGTAGACTACTCTAGTCTATATGAAGTGTCCTTACTGATGATGCGGGAATTCGCAGCTAAACCACACTGGTTACGTGAATTTGAAAACCCGTAAACTCGGTTTACGAGAAGATGCATGATGATCATGAATAGTGATTTCCCTCCGGGAATGAATAGTGTTTTGTGAATAGTGAAATTTTGAAACACTTCTCAGAATCTCAAACTGACTCCGAAAATGATGAATAGTGAAATGATGAATAGTAACGGATGAATAGTAACTTTTCGAGATGAATAATGAAATTTTGACGTTTGAAAAAGGACCTGAAATTACGAGTTGTGACAGTCTTCCCCACTAAAAGGAACTTCGTCCCAAAGTTCAGTTTGTGTTGGTCTCTGGAGTGTACTCGGTGAAAAGATGATGATATTTTAGTCGCATTCGGTCTTCCCGCTCCCAAGTGAACTCGGGATTTCTTCAGGAATTCAGGGGGCTTTCATGATAGTAATTCGACTTTGTTTTCATTTGCTTGACCTCTCGGTCCATGATTTCAGTTGGTTGTTCCACAAAAATGAAGTTTGTTATCTAGTTGGGTTCCCTCTATTGGAATGACGAGTGGATCATCTGACAAGCCATACTTGTGAATTGGAATGTGAAATTTATTGTGTAAGCTACTGAGCTCTAATGGGAGCTCAAGTCTGTAGGCCACTAGGCCCATACTGTTTGAAATATTGAATGGTCCAATGTATCTCGGGTTTATCTCTCCATGTTTGTGAATTGTGTCTCAATGGTGGTGTCCTTAGGATCGTGTGATATCTATTGTTGTAAGTGAATCCGATTTATAGCAAATGGCCAGCCCTACTACCTCCATAATCCATCACACCCGATTTGGGCATATCTCCCTATGTTTGAATCGTTCTCTAATTCTGACCATTGGTCTGAAGATGATAGGTGGTGTGGTTCCAAAGGAATCTTAATGAAATTTGCCAGAATGTTTGAGGGAATCGAATTCCTTTATTAGGAATAATTGGAATGAGTATCATGAATCTTGTGGAAAAATCTTACAAGGTTAAGTTCGTCAAAGGGTGTTATTGGAAAGAATAGATTAGGATAAAAGGTTTGATTCGCCGCATGAAGGTTATGAATCGAGTCTTTCTCCACCTACGATGTTTAGTTTCCATTACTAAGATTTTTCCCATGCACTATATCGTCGAATCACAAAACCCTAAATGTATAAATAATGTAATATGGTGATTGATTTTCAAAGTTTGTTTTGAGATTGGGTGTTTTGTTCATAAACTTTCCCCGAATAAATGAATTTACAACTTTAAGCAAATGGCTTCCTAAGTAACATTCTTCTTGATGTTTCAAAATTTAGTAGTTACGCTATATAGGATTGTTTTCAACATGAGGTGAATAGTATGGTTTGCCAAAGATTGATGTTTAAAACTTCTTAACATCCAATAGATTTGTAAAAGATTAACCAAAAGGAATTTGCTCATCAAAATAAGTGCCTCAGAAAAGTGTTTCTTACAAGATATATGATTCGTATAACTGTAGTTTGGAGAAAAAAATCATTTAAAAGTGAAAGTATTAAGAGGATAAAATAGCCAGGTAGGTATGTCTGCACAAATGCGTAGATGTCTAACATGTTTGAATAAAGTCTATTGGTGAGGTCATGTTCAATTGAATGTTCTATAGTCTTGGTAGAAGGTTGGATTTATCTCTATAGTGTTTCGTAGTGAGCATTCGCATCGAAACGAATCTTGTAATTTAGTCAAGCCAGTACTTTCTAGATGATAGAATTTTGGCGATCAGGCCAGTGATAGTGGTTCGAATTGTTTTGCGGTATCTTGAGATTTCAGTTGACTTTTGAATGGTCTTAATGTAACGAGGGATCCTCCTCATAAATGGTATGGAAAGTCTTTCCTAGGGAGGTCACTGATAATATCCACTTATCAATATTGGGAGTAGTGAGAGATGAGTGACATAGGAATCTATAGAGTGTCATCTAATTCCTTATATATGGGAATGGAGAAGGGAATGATGGTGATGGTGAGAATGTAGGGCGGCCTCCTGAGATTCGGAGGTCACAGACTGTGACAAATGTCACATAATGAGATTGTGATGAAAGAGAGTACTGTGATGTAAGTGTATCGTGCATAAACGTGAATGTTCATGAGATGTGATGATTAGTTGACGTGCTTCTAAGCGGCGGTTCACGAGATGATGAAAGGTGTGAATGTTCTTGCAACGTTTGAGTACGCACACATGAATGAAGCATTTGGAAATTTTGTAGAGAATTCAATCCAGACAAAATGTCATTATAACTATTCTCAGTATCGCAAAATTCATCTCTGAGTCGGACATAGGTTGTTAGCCTATATCCCACTATCCCGGGTCGAATGTAGATGACCAATCTACATTCCACCGAGGTTCCATGAATTTTGAAATACTCAGTTCAGTTATACTAATACTATGTCCTTCACATATGAAAAGACGTTCTGAAAGACTAAGGTAAGTGGCCAAACTCGAGGTCGAATGATGAAATTACGTAAGGAAAGGGCATAACGCGGTGACATATACGATACGTGAGCATGCTTATATGGGAGACAATTATAATAATCAACTAGAATAAGTGAGTATAAAATATCAGATAATGAGATACAAATCTCACCGCATATGTCAGCAACAAACCACAAATGAGGCATCAGCTTGGCAGGCAGGCATGTGGCGGTCATAGGTTTAAGTTTTTGTGAAAGTAGCTATAGTCTAGGTTTTAAAATCACCTAGTTCTCTATAGCCAAGGCTCTTATACCAATCTGTCACACCCCCAAAATCGGGTCCAGCGGAAGCTTACATGTCGTTGGGGTGAAACTCAATTGGTATCACAACACAAGTGCAAAAAAATGGTTTTCACTTAAATCATTTAGAAATAAATCGTTTAACAAAAGTGTTGAATTTACATTGTTAAAAGTAGTGTGGAATTAGGCCCTTAAAATGGTTTAAAACGGTCCCAAATTGAATATCAGAGTCTTCTATGACCATGCCATGCCCTGCCAAAAGCCTCTAGTAGCGTGCCATTACTTAATACCAGAAAATACATGCTAAAGAGTCAACACGAGGTTGGTGAGTTCGTAGAGTTTAGTGAAAAAGTATGTAATGTAAAAGATTTGAATGAGGATTTCCCTGCAAAGGCATCGTAAATCCACTCAGTTCCAAGTCCCACCCATACAAGACTTACAACCTGTGTGTTTACAACCCACTACCAAATATGTTTTGGTTTGTGTAAACAAAAGTAATACGTGGACCAAGAATCAAAGATAAGTGTAGCAATATCGCTATAT
This sequence comes from Artemisia argyi, assembly GCA_030686995.1. NCBI lineage: Eukaryota > Viridiplantae > Streptophyta > Magnoliopsida > Asterales > Asteraceae > Artemisia > Artemisia argyi. The sequence continues at coordinate 156,409,106 of CM060677.1, read as the reverse complement.
AAAGGTAAGAGTAATAATGTAGCCATGGCGATGTCGCCATATAAATGAATTTGACCATAAGCAAAACAAAAAAATAGTTATCGAACAAAGTTTCATAGCACCAGTTTAGAAAAGAGTATTGATTGCACTAAGTTCAAGGCACCGAAAAGGTTTTTTAGCTATATGCAGGAGGTTACGCTCCCATGTAATGTAGGTAATCACACATACCTATGAAATGTGGGTAATCACACATACCCATGAAATGTAGGTAATCAAACATACCTATGAAATGTAGGTAATCACACATACCTATGAAATGTAGGTAATCAAACATATCTATGAAATGTAGGTAATCACACATACCTATGAAATGTAGCTACCTGTTCTTAACTTAGGCAATCTGTAAATAGTTTAAATTTATGCACTCATGTCCATGAGTAAATAGCAAGTAGGTAACAAGTGAATAGTATTGTACTCGGATAGTATTTAGATAAAGCTGAAAATATTTGAGTAATCAACCATGTAAAGCGAGTAATGTGTTTTAGTAAAACGAGCATATATTCTCCCCCAAAGAGTTTACAAAAAAATTAAAAGAGTAGGGGCTATGACTCACCTGGTGCGATAGCTACGATGATCACGTCTAACGCCTCGTTTTAGTCATAAAAAGTCGTGTAACAGCAAGTGATATTTTCAGAAAAATAGTTTTTGTTGTTCAACTTTGAAAAATCATAACTTTCTCATTGTAAGCTCGTTTTTGTTCATTCCAATGCCCACGGTTTCATTTTTGAATGTTTTTTCTAAAAATATAAGCCAAAAAGACTCCAGGTCTACTGATTTTACCATGTTTTACAAAAAGGGACTGAACCTTATATATAGTGTTTAAATCTTATTTCCTTGATTCTAAACTTGTTCAAGACTTAACCAAACTTCTTTCAATCAACTCCACAATTACTGAATCCTACCATACACCTTCTTAGGGTGTCATGGGTTCCTAGTCTTCACCAAAAATGGTGGATCTAATGATGATCACATTAAAATCCATAGATCTATGTTTATAAAGGAAATAAACAATAAGTGGTATGTTTAACATAAATATTTGCATGATTTGCTAGTAGAACATCAAAATAGGTTAAATGAAAGTATAAAAGAGTAGAAAATTTATTTGAAGCTTAATTGATGTTTTGATGATTTTTGGAGCAAAATGCTTAAGGACTTTGAGGTTTTTATTGCAAGATCTTAACTAATAACACAAATGGGACTAGAAAATAACTTGATCTTGAAATTTTTATGGATTTTTCTTGTTTCTTGATCTTTGGCCGAACCATATAGAGAGTAGGAAAGATGAGAGAATTTTTGTTATATTATTTGGTTACATGTATGCATTTGCATGTATTATGACTAGTTATGGAAATATTTTAGTTCCACAAGTACCAACCATTAATGAAGTTGGTGTAATTTTTCAAAGGAGTAGGGGAGGGCATGTGGGAGTGAAGTGTGTAAGTAAGTAAAAGACTTTTGGTGTATTTTAGGAAAATATTATGTGGTTTAGGTGTTACCGGGTACCGGGTTTGCTAGAAATGAATTTTAACGGTACAAAATAAAATATGACGATGTTGTAAAAATTATGAAATTACATTCCTGATGAGAATCGGGTGTTAAAATAATTGTCGTGTTGAGATATCGTGATCCGACGAAATTAACAATATATAATGGAAAATATAGTAACATGTTTCGAAACACCGGGTAAATTAATAATATAATTCTTATATTATTATAATGAGTATGAAAATATATTAGGATCGTTGACGGGAGTATCGGGTATATGTTAGTTGTGAAAACTGAGTGGTAACGTTAATTAAATAATTAAACATACGTTACTGAAAAACACACAAATCCGTGCATGACCTAATATGCTGATGATGTTACTGATGAAATGTAGACTACTCTAGTATATATGATGTTTCCTTACTGATGATGCGGGAATTCGCAGCTAAACCACACTGGTTACGCGAATTTAAAAACCCGTAAACTCGGTTTACGAGAAGATCCATGATGATCATGAATAGTGATTTCCCTCCGGGAATGAATAGTATTTTGTGAATAATGAAATTTTGAAACACTTCTCAGAATCTCAAGCTGACTCCAAAAATGATGAATAGTAACTTTTTGAGATGAATAATGAAATTTCGATGTTTGAAAAAGGACATAAAATTACGAGTTGTGACAGATATGGACTTATTACATGAATTGGCACACTAATTCCCTTAAATTGCTTGCTTGAAAACTTGTTGTTCTTTCCCTCCTCTTTGGTTCCTACGTCCCACACTCACAAAACACATCTCTGGAATGTGCTAGAAATCAACGGATAATTAACTTATCTAAGATTCTGGTATTAGTTTGGTTGGTTGGCAATATTAGTCCCTAAAGTCTCATTCTATAAGATTTAAGCCACATAATATTTTCTAGACCATTTACACATATTTGACTTACATATAACTTATGTTTTACTATTTAGCTTGACTTCCAACTTATTATAATTTGACTAACCAATCATATTTGGTCTTTCAATACATTACAATCTTATTCAAACTATTGTAATAACATTTTAGTAATTAAATACCTAACCACCAGTTTTGGGGTGTTACACTTGAACAGTCCCATGGACTGCCATTTGTTCTGACCCACTCTAGCAGGGCGAGCAGTAGTTTGGTTAAAAAAATATAGAAAGCCACAACATAACTGGATTGGAAGATCTCAAGGAAAAGTTCGTCAATAATTTTTAGCTAAGAAGAGAATACACTAGCGACTATGTCCACTTGCAGTTCATAAAACAAATCCAAGATGAAGCTTTAATCGACTTTGCTAAAGGGTCTAACGATGAATTAAGCAAAATCCTAGGAGTCAAGGATGATAAAAAAAATATCGACATTTATTGGCAACATGGTCAAGGGGAACTTCTACAACAAACTGACTCGTAAGACCCTAAAGACATGGCAAGAGCTATTGGATCGTTCCAGGGAGTTCACAAAGACGAGCAAGAAGAATGTAGCAAGAGTCGACGAAAAAGACAATACAAACTATGGGAGACTTTCATTAAATGTTACACTGAGAGATTCCTCAATCCTCAAAGTTTCCTTATTAAGAACTATGTATGTTTTGCTTGTTTGGGAATATCTTAAGAAAACACCTTTGTAAGGCTTTGGTCGAACTTGGCGAGGTGCTCCTTGGTGTGAAGTATGAAACACTTACAACCACAGACCCCAAAGTATTTTAAGGACGGATTCTTAACTATAAGGATTTTGTAGGGTGTTTTGTTAATGATTATCATAGTGAGAACCCTATTAAATCACCATGTATCAATTCAAGTATGAAAAATTCTCTAGTATACTTTTGAATGGTTGTTTGTGATTTTTGTTAATACGCAAGTATTACATTTTTTCGTGTTCAAATAAAAAACATAATTAAATCATCTTTAGACATTTCAAGCATTATTTTATAGTGCACGTGAGCATGCCTTAATGAGGAACATTATAACAAGTCATAAATACAAAACTAGGATTATTAGGAACTTTGTTCGAACTTAACACAAACATTCCATTGCTATAATAACTGAATTCTACAAATACACGAGACTTCGATAAGATATACTTATCAGATTCGTACACTTGTTTGTATCCACACTTATTTAATACATGACTAGAAATTAAACTCTTACAAATTTTTGGTACATGCAATACATTAAACAAAGTAATAGATTTTTCATAACTAAATTCAAATACCACACTTCCTTTTCCATGAACAGGAGCGAAATGATCATCATTCGGGTAAAGGACAGATCCGTCTTCCATAGGTTGATATGTCTTAAACCAGCAACGATCTTTACAACATGAGTTGTGCCATTAGAATCAATCCACCACGCAATATCATTAACTTCTTTTCGTTATGGAACTTTCTTGCGCTCTTGGAGATTCCTCTATGCTCAAGTGACTACCAAGTTGAACCAAAGGCAAATTGTCTTTACCATGTTTCAAACTGTGTTTAAAATCCTTCAAGAAAGGAGGCAACTTGTCTATCACACCTGAAACATATATTAATTCATCCATTTTCATATTGTGTCGTGTAAATTTTCCAAAATTCTAAGGAGTTCGTTATATTGTTCCTTGACGTGCCTTGAGTCGACTGTCTTGTAAATGTTGATATTACTTACAAGAAACTTCTTACTAAAAGCATCCACTTCCATGTACTTGGATTCAAGAGAATCACATAATTACTTTGCAGATTCCACGTTCTAGTAGATGTCAAATAGGGGATCATACATACAGTTTAGTATGTGTCCTCCGCAGATGTAATCGTCGTTCTCCTACTTAGACCTGCGTCTAATTGCTTCAATCGTATCATCCTCCAACAGTTCCAACATAAGGGTAGCAGAAGATACACAACCTCCAGTGTTATAAAAAAGAAGTACATCTTCTTTTGCCACCGTCAGAAATCGTTACTTTTAAACTTCTCGAATTTGCCAAACTTAGCAGGCATCTGTTTCGCCAAATCTCCAAGCATGAGTATCAGATAAATGCCTTTATATATATATATATATATATATATATATATATATATATATATATATATATATATATAGGGGGACTTTCTTACGAGAACCATTTTATCTGCGAGAACTGAGAGAACCAGCAAAAACATGCATGCACGCCTTTTAAAATAAAATAAAAATACATGCAAATCATCAATAATCGTAAGCATCCACCTATGTTCTTCAATATCATTATGAACTCATCATCTTTTTTCACAAAAACCTTACCCACGGCCGCAATATTGTCGTTGCACGTCATATAAGAACATACATGCACACCTTCAAAGAAAAATTTTGTATTTTCAATTTCTTATCAAATTATTTAGAACAACTATGTTTTTTTTAAAACATGTGTGTTGTTTTTAAAACATATGTGCAAAAATACAATTATTGAAGGCGTGCATGTATGTTTTTGGTGGTTCTCCCAGTTCTCGCAGTTAAAATGGTTCTTGTTTGAAAGTTACACTATATATATATATATATATAGAAATTGGAGTTATGGTGTGTTGATAATCTTAGATATTTGCCTGATTCGGGTATAATCCACTTTCAAAATAGAGTATTACAACCGTTAAAACATAGGTTACACGAAGTCTCTATTAGATAAGACAATAAAAACACTTTGGAAAATTGAGGCACATAAGACAGAGCAAAAAAATAAATAAGAAATAAATAAAATAAAAAAATTGATTGTTTTCGTACGAATGTAAATTAAAAAACGGTTACAGGCGGTTGGATCCCAACAGTCATGACTACTGGCCATTATTTATGTTGGTTGGAATATTGGTATTAATTTGGAGCACCAAATATAGGGGTGTTGCCCCTTAACCTTGCCTCAACGTTTCTATCACAGTGTAAATAAATATATAAGCTCAAATGAGTGTGTGCACTCATCACTTCTCTTACTCGTATCCGGGCTTAACATGAAATCAAATTAGTTTATAGTAAACCACAATTAAATCACCAAAATCTAGAATGACTCGTATAGCATGATAAATTCTGTTTGAACATTGAGAACATTTCTAGGATGTTAAATTATTTGACATTTTGACAACTATGTAAAGATATAAAACTAAATGTCATCGATCAGATCAGGATACTGATGACATGAGATAATTTTCAACATGTTATTGCGACAATTAGAGAGGAAAAATGGAATTGTGAATTTGATAAAATGAATTCATTACTAGAATGATACAAGATACAAGTATTTATACACATATTGGAGTTGACTTTCTACTTTGACTTATTCTAACTAACTTTTACATTTACAAGTTCCCACACATTTTTATAACACTGAGTCTACTTCTTTGTTGCTTAGGCTTGAGCTTGAACTTTGAAGTTGTCACACTGTTGATCTTTAGTGATGAGCCATTACCCCCCCCCCCCCCTCATAAGTTGGCAATGTATAGGGATCACATATGCCAAACTTGGATAGACATTGATAATGAGGGGCTTTAGATAATCCTTTGGTGAGAACATCTGCTACTTGATGCTGAGTAGGAATGTAGGTAGGACAGAGAAGACCACTTTTGATTTTATCTCTCACAAAATGACAATCTATTTCTATATGTTTAGTTTTTGCATGTTGCACTAGATTGGAAGCCAGTGCAATTGCTGATGCATTGTCACAAAATAATGGTGTTGGAGAGGAGATACATAAGCCCAAATCTTTAAGGAGATACTTGATCCATGAGAGCTCACAAGTAACATCTGCTAAAGCCCTGTATTCTGCTTCTATTGAACTTCTAGACACAACTGTTTACTTTTTAGATTGCCATGAAATGGGATAAGATCCTAGAAAGATGCAGTATCCAGTCACTGATCTTCTTGAAAAGGAGCAGCTTGCCCAATCACTGTCACAGAAGGCTTTCAAGTTGAGTGTACTATCTGCTGGGAATAGAAGACCTTGGCCAGGACATGCTTTCAAGTATCTCAATACTTTGATCAGTGCCTTTAGATGAGGTGTTCTTGGTGCCTTAAGGAACTGACTGAGAGTTTGTGCAGCATAAGATATGCCTGGCCTAGTAATTGTGAGATAAAGCAGCTTTCCTACTAGTGTTATGTAGTTTGTGGGATCATCAAGAAGTTCACCATCTTCATGGTTTAGCTTAACAAGAGGATCAAAAGGTGTAGATGATGGTTTTACATTTAGAAGACCAGCACTTTGAATAAGCTCAAGAGTGTATTTCCTTTGAGTCATAATCAAGCCAGTTGTGTTTCTAAGAAATTCTATTCCAAGATAGTAATTGAGAGAACCCAAATCCTTGATACTGAATTGTTGATGCAACTGATCCTTGATGTGTTGAATAAGAGAAAGGTTGTTTCCAGTCAAGATTATATCATCCACATAAACTAGTAGGCATAAGAAATGATGATCCTTCCTATATGTGAAAAGTGATGTATCTGCATAACTTTGAACAAAGCCCAGTTGTTGTAGGAAAGTGGTTAATTTAATGAACCATTGTCTATTTGCTTGCTTGAGCCCATAGAGAGATTTTTGAAGTTTACAAACACTGTTTGGTGGATGGTGAGATTTATAACCTGGTGGCAGCTTCATGTAGATCTCTTCTGAAAGATCTCCATGTAGGAAGGCATTGTTTATGTCCAATTGAGCAATGTGCCACTGGTTGTGTGTAGCTATAGCAAGTAAGGCTCTAACTGTGACCATTTTTGCCACTGGAGCAAATGTCTCATGAAAATCTATACCCTCCTTTTGTGTATAGCCCTTTGCCACTAATCTAGCTTTGTACTTGTCTATGGTACCATCTGCCTTAAGCTTGATCTTAAAGACCCACTTACAATCAATAGGAATCTTTCCTGATGGCAATTCAGTAACAATCCATGTACCATTTGATTCAAGGGCTGCTATTTCAGAATCTATTGCTACTATCCACTTTGGGTTCTTAGCTGCCTGAGTGTAGGATTGTGGTTCTAAAATTTTGTTTATTGTGTTGATTAAATGTCTGATGGTTTTGTTTTTGATGTTGTTGTAATTAATAAAGTTAGTGTAATGATGCTTGGATGAGGTGTATGATTTTGGTAGATTAAGGTGATAGTCTTGAAGTTTAGATGGAAGTTTAGATGGTCTGGTTGATGTTCTAGTAGGAAGTGGTGGTGGTGGTGGTATATTGTGTGTAGATGTTGTGTGGGATGATGATGATGATGGTGTTGGTTGAATTTGTTCTGAAGAAGATGATGGTGAGTTTGAACTTGATGTAGGTTGAGTGTGTTCTGTGTGAGGTGATGTTGAAGGTGTGGTTGTGTGAAATTGAGAGTGTTCTGTGTGAGCTTGAGAGTTATGAGGTGATGGTGCTGTGGAAAGATCAGGTGAAGAAGTAGTAGATGTGTTGGATGGTGATGTAGGGTAATAAAATGGTGGTGTTGGATAACAGGTAGAAGGTTCAAACACTGTTGTTGTTGGTAAAGAAGTGGTTGAATTTGATTTGTGGAATGGGAAGTCTGATTCATGGAATGTAACATGTCTGCTGGTGAAAAGTTTATGGGTTGTAAGATCATAGAGAATGTATCCTTTTTGAGTGTCAGGATAGCCAATGAATACTGAAGGGATAGCTCTAGCAGCAAATTTGTCATTGAGGTGTGGATGAGCAAATGTTTTGCAGCCTATGACTCTGAGATGTGTGAGGTCTGGGGGAGTTCCATATAAGCATTCAAAAGGACTTTTATGATGGATGGGTTTGGATGGAAGTCTGTTGATAAGGTAGGTGGCTGAAAGTATATGATGCGTGGGAATCGCACCAGGCTTTACCTCTCAAGGGATCTTGAGAAGCTTACAACCCCCACCAGGCAGTGTACCTGATCGTTGTAGTATAGTATAGTGACAAGTACCGGGGGATTGATCGTTCAGCTAGGAATAGTGTCGCTAGGATTAGAAAACCTAAATACTAGTTCTAAAGGTGAGGGAAGATTCTTTTTGTATTTTTTTATTTTTTATAAAGCAAATTAAAATCTCGGGTTTGAAGGATTTGGGCGGAATTAGTTGCTATTCAACTAACCCAATACTAAGATGCAATCAAAATAAATTACTAAAAATGAAAATAAACTAAATTATACTAAAGTTGTGAGCAGTAATTGGAGAAAATGTGTTTACTTAGATTTCACTACTCCCTAGACATCTTTTACGCGTTAATTACTTGTTATAATTGCATGGATGACGAATCGTATTCCTTAATACCATTCATGGGGTGGCACACATAACTCCCCAATTCTATGAGCTCTTATCTCCTCCTACACCATGCCCAGCACAACTATAGGGATTGTAAACAGTGGCTCATGCATTAAATACAACCAATAAAGACCTAGTGCGCCTCAGTTCATGTTTCTTAAGACGTTCAAGCATGTTACCAATTGGAGATCTGCCAGTTTTCTTAAGCCTAACATATAAATCATTCATCCAAGACAAGAATAAACAAGTAATCAACACATAATTAACATCTAGGTTTCATTAGATCTAAGCAAACACAAGATAGATCTAGCCTAGCATGATGGAATTAAGATAAGAACAAGATATAGACAACCAACACATAGACATATTGATTGAATTAAAAGAACACTTATCTTAATTACAATGAAAGGTATCAAGGGTTTGGAACCCTTGAAAAACCTGTAAAAGTTGCACCAAAATCGTACTTAGGGTTTCTCCCAAAACTTCTCTCTTAATGTGTGAAAATTAGAAAACTATATATAGAAAAATGGGTATGACGGCGTCAAGACAAACATTGTGACGCCGTCACCTTGCCGCCAAAACTATTCTCGGAATGCCTTGATCTACATTTGACGCCGTCAAGACTTAATCATTTCCAGGCCGTCACGACTTTTTACTCTTGACGCCCTACCTTCGTGACGCCGTCAAATCTGTACTGGGTCGTCATGGACTTCTGCTCTTGACGCCGTCAGAGAATTACTCTTGACGCCGTCACCTACTGTTCCCAGCATGAAAAAATTAAGACTTTGGCGTTTTCTTCACTTTTATGCACAAAAAACGTCCGAATTGCTTCCTTTTCCAGATTTCTCTCCCAAAGTACCTAAAATCACAAAAGGAACGATTTAGGGCAATATTTGATCAAATAAATTCGAATTCGGGCTTAAATGACCCCTAAAAACGGATCATTTTTTGCCTCATCATATACCCTTACACTTGAGATTTGCTTGTCCTCAAGCAAATGCGCTGTTATTCTACTCAAAAGAAAAGTTAGGGGTCATTTAACACTAATATAAAAGTAATTACAACAAATAATCGTTCCACTAAAGACCAAAGACAAGCACGGAGGTCATATACTAGCACCTCACAAATAGTGTTTAGATACTCACATCTCTCGGGTGTAATAAAGTGTAAATTACAATATGGAAACGGAAGATATCTCTCACTACCTGTCATAGCAAAATAGATTACCATAGGCTTGGGAAAGGATCAAACCTCCACCACATGGCGTAAGCACCTAGGATAAACTATCAAAGAGGTCTTTTAAAGGGTTGTAACGTTAGGTGTAGGGATATGAAATACACGGTTTTGTTGGATAAAGGAAGTTTTTACCGGTGGCGAGTTAACAATCTTGGTCAATTACATGTACAATAAGGCGTTGCTAAGCCAAGACTAGACTCGACTTAAGCTAATAAATGAAAAATAACACAACAACAACAACAACAACAACATACCCAATCCCGCGAAGGCGAGGTATGGGGGAGGTAGAAATGTAGACAGGTCCTACCCCTACCCCAGGCAAAACCTGGGAGTAGAGAGACTGCTTCCAGGGAGACCTCCGGCACGTGCACCAGTGCGAGTGATAGAGAAACTAAAAAGAAGCAAGTAGCAAAAGAGCAACAAGTAAAAGCAAATAGAAGCAAGCAACCAACCAGAAAGGGGCCTAGTACAAAAGACAAACAAATAAAACAAGCAAACAAACAAGCATCAAAATAACAAACAAACAACAAACAAGGGGCAAGACAATCAAAACATGCAAACAAAGCAAGTAGTGCAAAAGATAGAAAGCAAAAGAAAAGCCAAAAACAAACACATCGGAGCAAGGACGCACAAGCAAGCGGGCAAAAGGCAAGAAGAGCAACACAAAAACAAAGCAAGGCAACGCAGGGGGCAAAAGCAAAGGCAAAGCAAAGGGACACCACAAGCCAACCACAAACCTAAAAGGGAAGCGCAAAGGGGCCACTAAACCTAAAGTGCAAAGGGCAAACTAGACCTAAAAGGCAAAGGGGCAGGGCAACAAAGGGAAGAGAAAAGACCCAGACGCAAAGGCAAGCACCTACTACCCTACCGACACTACCCGCAAGTCCTAATCCTAGCTCTCCACACATTCCTATCTGAGATCATGTCATCGGACAAGAGAAGCTCCTTCATGTCCAGCCTAAGTCGATCCTCCCACCTGAGCTTAGGTCTTCCCCTCCTCCTCAAACCGTCGACCATCAGCGCTTCGACTCTCCTAACCGGTGCTGTTTGTGGCCTCCTCCTGACATGACCGAACCACCTCAACCTTCCTTCTCGCATCTTCGAGATTATATTTTCAACTTCAAGTTCCTCTCTGAAAACTCCGTTCGGGATCATGTCAAGCATCGTCTTACCACAAATCCACCTTAGCATCCTCAGTTCTGCCACTTCCACTCTGTTAGCTTGAGCTTTTGTGATAGGCCAACATTCTGACCCGTACAAGATAGCTGGTCTGATTGCCACCTTATAAAATTTTCCCTTAAGCTTAAAGGGAACTTTCTTATCACAGAGTACTCCTGACGACGCCCTCCATTTCGCCCAACCTGCTCTAATACGGTGGGTAACGTCCTCGTCTATCCTTCCTGATTTGTGAATCACCGAACCCAAATACCTAAAGGACTCCTTAGGTTGAAGAATCTGGTCTCCGATACGAACTTCCTCCTCGTATCGGCCGATCTCGTAGCTACCGAAATCACATCTCATGTATTCCGTCTTCTCTCTGCTCACCAGAAGCCCATTGTCTTCCAAAGCCTTGCGCCAGTGTTCCAGTCTGTAGTTTAACCCTTCGGCCGATTCTGCAACCAACACAATATCATCTGCGAAAATCATGCTCCAAGGGATGCCCTCTTGTATCCCTCGGGATATCTCATCGAGAATCAAGGCGAAAAGGTAAGGGCTAATGGCTGAACCTTGGTGAAGTCCAACTTTCACCGGGAAAAACTCAGTGCACCCCATCGTGCACCGTACGCGGGTCTTCGCCCCATCGTACATATCCCTAATGACTTTTAAGTATCTCCTTGGGGTCCCTTTTTCTATTAGAGTCCTCCATAACAACTCTCGTGGGACACTATCGTATGCCTTTTCTAGGTCAATGAAAGCCATATGCAAATCTCTCTGTCTTTCTCTATACTTCTCCATAAGACTTCTAAGGAGGTGGATAGCCTCCACCGAGGACCTCCCTGGCATAAATCCGAATTGGTTTTCTGACACCCTTGTCTCCCTTCTTAACCTCCTCTCTATAACTCTCTCCCAGAGCTTCATGGAGTGACTAAGTAGCTTAATACCCCTATAGTTGCTACACACTTGAGCGTCTCCCTTGTTCTTGAAGATGGGGATGACTTCGCTGAGTCTCCATTCATCTGGCATCTTTGCGCTAGAGAATATCTTGTTAAAGAGACAAGTCAACCATATTACCCCCTCATCTCCTAGGCTCCTCCAGGCTTCAATGGGTATTTGGTCCGGGCCTACCGATTCGTTTCTACCCATCTTCTGTAGAGCAACCTTCACTTCTTCTTGGCTGATCCTCGAGTAGTAGCATTCGGGTACCAAAAGTTGGCTAGGGTTGTCTCGTTCACCCCTTCCTTTAGTGTTCCCCTCGTTAAAGAGAGAGGAAAAATATTGTCCCCATCTCTTCCTAATACCTTTTTCGTTCACAATGGTACGTCCTCCTTCCTCTTTGATGTATTTGATGTTTCCTAAGTCCCTTCTTCTTCTCTCACGGGCTTTAGCAATTCTGAAGATATCGTTTACTCCCTCCTTGGAGTCCAATTTCTTATACAAATCTTCGTACGCCTTGTCTTTCGCCACTGCTACAGCCTTTTTTGCTTCTCTTTTAGCCATTTTATACCTCTCTTCCGCAGAGGCCCTATCTGCTTGGTCGCTCTCTCTGCTCAAAAGAAACTCTTTGAACCGAGCTTGTTTCTCCGCCACTTTAACTTGCACCTCCTCACTGAACCACCAAGATTCCCTGCGGGTTGACTGGGTTCTCGCTGACCCACTAGTCACACCCATGGAATCCTTTGCTGCGTCTCTAATGGTGCAGGCAAGGGTGTTCCACATCTGATCTGCATCATAGGAAATTAAGCCTTCCGCCCGAGCCGAAAAACCCTCTGAGACTTTCGCTCTAAACGACTCCACCGTTTCTCCGTTCAGTTTCTTCCACAAAATCCTTGGCATCCCTGTCGTCTCTCTCCTGTGACGACGTCTCTGAAAAAGAACGTCCAGGGCAATCAATTTGTGTTGTGACGAGCATGCCTCGCCCGGGAAAACCCTGCAATCCTTACACGCCCTAAGGTCATCTCTGCGCACCAGCAGGTAGTCAATCTGGGTGCTGTGACCCCCGCTCTGAAAGGTAATTAAGTGGGCGTCTCTCTTCCTGAAGTAAGAGTTCGCAACCACTAAGTTGTGAGCGGTAACAAATTCTAGAATCGAGCATCCTTCATCATTCCTAACTCCATATCCGAATCCTCCATGAACCCCCTCGTAACCATCTGCTGTAGCTCCTATATGACCGTTCAAGTCCCCACCTATGATCAGTCGTTGGTCTGCCGGGCACTCCCTCACGAGCTCGTCGAGGGAATCCCAGAAAAACCTCTTCTCTTCGTCACTGCGGCCCACCAGTCTTGATGCTACTTTCTTTCCATTATCATCACCATGTTCATTAACATGCTTGAGGGTTGAAGGAATGACCTTCCAAAATTCATTCACAAACTCATTGCCTTTTCGCCTACTATTTTGCAATATATCATTGGCCAAATACAGAAAAGAAACTTGCTGCGCCTGCTGGGCAGATTTAAATGATTTATGCCATATTTCAACAATCTGTTTGGCTTTCTTCCTGTGTGAAATACATGAACGAGACAATGACTCTATACTTTGTTGAGAACTGTTGAGTTTAAACAGCTTGTCGGACAACATTTTTCCATCAAAAACATCATCACTCATCCTGCTGGCTATGTAAGTAGATTCAAGAATCCCAGATGAGGTTTGTGTAAGGTGAAGAAGAAGAAGAAAGAAGAGCTGAGTTTGAGTTGAGTTGTACTTAATAAATGAAAAATAACAAAAACCTAAAATGAACATAGAATAAAAAGGGATGGTAGTCCATATGTTTTTCTCTTTTTTTTTTTTTTTTTTTTTTTTTTTTCTATTTTTTTTCTTTTTCTTAATTTTTTCGATTTTTTTTTTTTTTTTTTTTTTTTTTTTTTTTTTTTTTTTTTTTTTTGCATACACTCTTACCCTACCATCCAAAATAATACATCATAGGGAATGAACAATCCCCTTACACTTGAATCTTTACATATAACTAAACTAATGACTCGAATTAAGAAAATCAAAACACTTGGAGTACTTTTAAGATTAACGTACATATGGGGGTAATAATATTATGTTCTTCCCCATTACTCCATAAAATAAGTACTTAACCATGAGTCCCAATCGTCCCAAAACAATATGTACAAGGATATGACTCGACTTAGCAACCATGTAATCAATTAGATAGTTAACTTAGGGTTTAACAAATAACAATAATGCACTAAAAATGAGCGCATACACGGAAGGCTAAGGCGATTTGGTTGTACATTTAAGTGGGGTGTAACAAATTCTTCCTTTAAGTAAAATGCTTAAAGTTAGAAACGAAAAGATAGGCTCGGAGGGGTGTACTAGGGGTTTCGTGTACTGAAAATGAGTACAACGCTAAGGTGTGGGAAAAATTAATTGACTTAACTAGCCAAGTAATATGACTTAAATGGTCAAGTAATTATAATACGGGTTTAACACAAGGGTGATCCTAATGCCTCTTATCACGTAGTAAATCCTACTACACGAATGTAGTCTCACTAGCGGTCTCGGGATGCATCACTAACGCAAGTTCTAGAATCTAAATGCTACCGGTACACTCATAAGCACTAATAGTAAATGCTTTTCCTATCAAATCTAAAGGCGAACCTCACATATTTGGGTGGAAAATTTTTCTGAATATACGGTTATGTGCTAGTCATACAATCTCCTATCCATGAGACGCTTGCTATGGCTAAAGTTTCACTCCTAAATGTTGTAAAAAAATTTAAATTTGGTGCTAAAATTGCACTAACAAGTATTTCTCATAGTTTTATTACACATCTACCATTAAACAAAACAAACTCAAGCGAAAGTGCATATGTAAGGTATCATATTTTTACCCTCCCCTTACACTTAAGATGAACATTGTCCCCAATGTTCAAGTAAAGAATGTAAAAGTGAAAAAGTAAAGAGAATGAAATCAAATACTCCCCTGATTCGCTCGGTATGGATAATAGGTGGCCAGGTTAAATCTTCCTCCAAGAAAATAAACAATCAAAGCTTTCCTTCCAGAATATAAATCATCTTCTTGTCATACATAACCTGTAAAACCTGATAAAATAGACAAGACAACCTCGCGTAAAATCGGCGGCATCCTATATAAGTTACTAAATCCTAGAAAACAAGATAAGATATAATGCTTGTGGAATGAAGTTTGCAGATCTCCTGGAGATTATAAAACTTAATAATTCACAAAAACCATAAGACTCCGTTAGAAAAACAAAACCGGTAAAATTTCCAGATTTTTACACCTGACGCCGTCAAGAGTAAACTCCTGACGCCGTCAGAAGTGACCTGCAGAAATTCTTATGTTAAGTTTCCGGAAAATTTCTGGAAAAACTTGGTCCTACTTCCTGGAAAATCCTGCAAAACTTAATTATGACTCAATACAAGCATTTGACTCTAACAAATACGAATACACATGTTCATTTAATATTGTGGAGAATCATGATCGGTTTGTTTCTTTGAAAACATATTTGGGGTTTCCCCTTACACTTATCTTTTGCAAAAACACTTTTAGGTGGAGTTAAGACTAGGCCAAAACAATAAAGTAAAGTATTTCCACTATTTAGTTTAGAAACATGATCTACCAACAATAAAAACTAAGCATGCATACGGAATCAAATAACAAGCAAACAAATAAACAAACAAAACATGGGTTGCCTCCCAAGAAGCGCTTTTCTTTATTTACGAGTCTTGTAGCTAGACTCAAGGTCATGGGTTACTACGTGATTTCATCGTTGGTTCCACTTTCTAAGTCGTCTTCTAAACCAGTTTTGTATTCTGGACCTAGTTGTAAGCATTCTTTGTAGAAACCAAGCATCCTATTCTTTACATATTCTACTCCTCTACGTCTATCCTCCTCATTCCTATAATAAGCCGCTTGCTTGTGTTCTTTTTCGAAATTAGAGAGAAGGCGGTATTGTTCAATCTTGTAGGGCATTTGATAAGCAACCTCATCATTCTCTTCCTTGAATCTAACTATCCCTAAATTCGGATCATAACTCATCCTAGTGGCTTCAACAAATGGTTTTCCAAATATTATTTGGCTTAGGCAAGCATCTATCACCGGACGAGTGTCTTCTACTATCATAAAATCGATCTCATAGGTGAGATTCCCTATAATCACATGCAATCCCTTCACTCTTCCTGTAAAATTACTTATCAGATTTCTATTGGGCATCATCCTAAAATTAAGTTGCTTCTTCATCACCCAATTGTAATAAGTCCTAGTCATGATGTTCACGGGGGATCTAGGGTCGATGTAAGCTTTCCATATATGTATGTGCCCGATATTGCATGGTATGTTAATGTTAGAGGGGTCTCCCATTTTGATAAGGGGTGTGCCAAAGATATATGGTCTCTCGGGACTATCGAATAAATCCTTATGGTACTCCCGTTCTTCCTCGGTGGGCAACTTATCAAAGTATTTTTCTATAGGCTCTACCTCCTCTAATTCCTCTTCCTTGTTAACCTCAACTTCCCTACTCTCATCCTTAGTCTCGGCCTCTACTCTAACTTCATCCTTGTCACTCTCTTCTATCTCCTTATCTATCGGTTTAATGGTGACAACATTGACAAAGTGGACATGTTTGGATGATGAGGGATCCTTAATTTGGATTCCACTATTGGTGTCCCTAGTGTCATTCCTAGGTGTGACTAACGCTTGGTTGTTGAGGGCTTTCAACAAGTTGTCAATCTTTTTGGTCATCTCCGTTTGTTGTTGGTTGAATTCGGTTTCAAACCTAGCTATGCGAGCTTCTTGAGATGCCATGAACTTTGACATTAATCCTTCAAGATTGTTGGTACTACCATAGTTGTTAGAAGGATTGTTGTTGAAAGTATGGTTGGATGGTGGACTGTTAGGTTGGTAACGATTAGGCGGATTGGAAGAATTGGGTTGATTTTGTTTCCACCTAAGGTTTGGGTGATTTTTCCAAGAGGGATTGTATGAATCACCGTATGTGTTTGGCTCGGGCTTGAAAGTGTACCACTTATCTCCCGCTTCGTCGGTACGCGTGGATGCGTAGTCCGCAAAAGCTGTTCCGGGGAGTTCCATACAATCACGAGTGTCATGGGGACCACTACATAATTCGCATGAAGAAGTGATTTTGTTCACTTGACTTGAAGGCTTAGGAGCATCGTAAGATTTCATGAGAAACTTGACTTGGTCCTCAAGTTCCATGAACCTACGGTCGGGAGTGCTAGAGTTGTTCGAAGGCAAAGATATTGCCTTGACTGTTTTGTTCAAGTCACGGGGATCATTCCAACTTTCGTTGTCATAGAGAGCAAGATCTTCTATGAGTTCCCATGATTGTTCCGCACTTAGATCACGTAGCTTACCACCGGCCGATTGGTCAATGGCTCGCCTCGTGGAGATGTCGATATGGTCATAAAATATTTGGACTTGGAGCCAAAGATCTATGCCATGATGAGGGAGTTTTTGGAGTAAGTCCTTGAAACGAGTCCATGCTTCATAAAGAGATTCATTTTGACGTTGTTGGAACATCAAGATGTCATTTCTAAGCTTAGTAGTTCTCCCCGGTGGGAAAAATTGAGCAAGGAAACGAGTGGTGAGATCATCCCATGTGGTGATGGATCCCGCGGGTAAACGCTCAAGCCATTGACTAGCTTGATCCCGTAGAGAGAATTGGAATAGGCGTAATCGGGTTGTCTCTCTAGTTGCAACATCTAGGTCTATGGAATCTACGATTTTGAGGAAGTCCTTAAGATGTTGGTTTGGATCTTCGGAACGAAGTCCATGGAATGCACATCCGCTTTGCACCAACCGGATGGTGTCGGATCGCAAGGGGGTCACATTGGCTCCGGTGAGCTCAATGGTGTTTCGGTAGCCTTGGTGGCTAGGTCGGGAATACTCTCCTAAGGTTCGGGGCCTAAGGGGTTCTAATGGTGGGTTTTGTTGTGGTGGGATGACGGGTTCAAAGATATTCCCGTTGTCCATGATGTCGGGTGGTTACGAACAAAGGCACAAAGAAATAAGATAGACTAAAGAGAACCTAAAAATAAAAATAAAATCTTACTAGAAAGGAATCTAGCAAGTAGACCTAATAAAAAGAAATTCTAACCTAGACAATAACTATTCCCCGGGCTGCGGCGCCAAAAACTTGATGCGTGGGAATCGCACCAGGCTTTACCTCTCAAGGGATCTTGAGAAGCTTACAACCCCCACCAGACAGTGTACCTGATCGTTGTAGTATAGTATAGTGACAAGTACCGGGGGATTGATCGTTCAGCTAGGAATAGTGTCGTTAGGATTAGAAAACCTAAATACTAGTTCTAAAGGTGAGGGAAGATTCTTTTTGTATTTTTATATTTTTTATAAAGCAAATTAAAATCTCGGGTTTGAAGGATTTGGGCGGAATTAGTTGCTATTCAACTAACTCAATACTAAGATGCAATCAAAATAAAATACTAAAAATGAAAATAAACTAAATTATACTAAAGTTGTGAGCAGTAATTGGAGAAAATGTGTTTACTTAGATTTCACTACTCCCTAGACATCTTTTACACGTTAATTACTTGTTATAATTGCATGGATGACGAATCGTATTCCTTAATACCATTCATGGGGTGACACACATAACTCCCCAATTCTATGAGCTCTTATCTCCTCCTACACCATGCCCAGCACAACTATAGGGATTGTAAACAGTGGCTCATGCATTAAATACAACCAATAAAGACCTAGTGCGCCTCGGTTCATGTTTCTTAAGACGTTCAAGCATGTTACCAATTGGAGATCTGCCAGTTTTCTTAAGCCTAACATATAAATCATTCATCCAAGACAAGAATAAACAAGTAATCAACACATAATTAACATCTAGGTTTCATTAGATCTAAGCAAACACAAGATAGATCTAGCCTAGCATGATGGAATTAAGATAAGAACAAGATATAGACAACCAACACATAGACATATTAATTGAATTAAAAGAACACTTATCTTAATTACAATGAAAGGTATCAAGGGTTTGGAACCCTTGAAAAACCTGTAAAAGTTGCACCAAAATCGTACTTAGGGTTTCTCCCAAAACTTCTCTCTTAATGTGTGAAAATTAGAAAACTATATATAGAAAAATGGGTATGACGGCGTCAAGACAAACATTGTGACGCCGTCACCTCGCCGCCAAAACTATACTCGGACTGCCTTGATCTACATTTGACGCCGTCAAGACTTAATCATTTCCAGGCCGTCACGACTTTTTACTCTTGACGCCCTACCTTCGTGATGCCGTCAAATCTGTACTGGGTCGTCATGGACTTCTGCTCTTGACGCCGTCAGAGAATTACTCTTGACGCCGTCACCTACTGTTCCCAGCATGGAAAATTAAGACTTTGGCGTTTTCTTCACTTTTATGCTCCAAAAACGTCCGAATTGCTTCCTTTTCCAGATTTCTCTCCCAAAGTACCTAAAATCACAAAAGGAACGATTTAGGGCAATATTTGATCAAATAAATTCGAATTCGGGCTTAAATGACCCCATAAAAACGGATCATTTTTCGCCTCATCAGTATACAATGACCCCAAAAATTAGAAGGGAAATTTGCTTGAAATTTTAAAGCTCTGGCTACTTCTAGTAGCTGTCTGTGTTTCCTTTCCACCCTGGTATTTTGCTGGGGTGTGTATGGACAAGAAGTTTGGTGGATAATTCCATTGCTTTGGAAGAATGATGACAAAGATTGATTTAAGAATTCTGATCCATTGTCACTTCTTACAATTTTGATTGTTTTGTTAAACTGATTTTGGACATAAGAATGGAAATTTTTGATTTGTGAAGTTGAATGAGCTTTACTGGGTAACAAGTATGTCCATACTGCTCTTGAAAAATCATCTACAATGGTTATGAAATATTTACATTTATTGATGGTGGGATGTTTGTAAGGGCCCCAAATGTCAATATGTACAAGTTCAAATGAAGAAGAGGCATGTGATGAACTGATTGAAAATGGAAGTGCATGCTGTTTAGCTAAAGGACAAATGTTACAATTAGAAATTTCATCATTACAGAAAGGTGAGATTGATTTGATGTGTTTGAGTGTGGAATATGATGAGTGTCCTAGTCTTGAGTGCCATAGTAGAGTACTCCCATTGCTGCTAGCTGAACATACTGTTGTTTGTGGTGATGAAGATTGATCTGGATAGATGATATAGAGTCCCTCACAAAGGTTGCCATGTGCAATCCTCTTGTTGAGACCCTGAAAGTGACAAGAAAGTGATGTGAAGATGGCTATGACAGGCATTTGTTGTGTTAATTTGCTTACAGACAACAAGTTGTAAGCAAATGAAGGAATGTAGAAAACATTTGTGAGTGTGATATCTTTGTTGATTTTGACCTTTCCACAGGTTGTGACTGCCACAGTTTGGCCATTAGGTAAAGTGATGTGAATGGGTGGATTACATGTGAAAGTGTCATGCATGATGGTTAAGGTGATACAGATATGATCAGTTGCCCCACTATCCACTACCCAAGCAACTTTGAACTTAATCATAATAGAAGCAATAAATTTGAATCTTCTAATAGTGTAAGAATTAACCATACCAGTGGGTGGATTGTTCTGGCATTGTTGCATCATTAACATGACTTGATTCAGCTGGTTCTGCAATTGATCCATTCTCACAAATACAACATCATTCCCACTGGTTGATTCAGCTTGACTGTTCTCTGAAGTGTTTGAGTCTTGATTGAGCACATAATTGACAGCCTTTGAGCTTCTTGTGTCCCTTGTTTCTGTCACATTCCTATACACTGGTGGTTTGTACTTGCCATGTAGAGGGTGACCAACAGGATATCCCTTTAACTTGTAGCATTCTTCACTGGTATGACCCTCTTTACCACAATTGGTGCAATAAACCCCAGTCTTAAAGTTGCTTCTCCTATTAGTGTTCTGTTGAAACCTTGAGTGATTGTACCTATTTGTGTTTGAGTTGTTGTTGTACCTAGTGTTTTGAGATGGGCTTGAGTGAGCAGAAAAGGCTGTAGATCCCAGAGATTTTGGCAAGACACCCTCTCTTCGCTTTTCTTCCTGCCTAATCATGATATAAGCTTTGGCAACACTAGGTAAAGGCTGTATCAATAGAATTTGGCCCCTTATGTTTGAATAGCATTCATCTAAGCCCATTAGAAATTGGATTAGTCTCTTTCTCTGTTCCCTATCACCACTGTTTCTACCATTCTCACAACTGCAAGCACAACTGCACAGATAAGGTGCTTCTAAAGCATCATGTTCATCCCAAAGACCCTTGAGCTTATGATAGTAAACTTCTATAGTACAATTTTGTTGCTTTAACTGAACTATATCATGCACTAACTGATAAATTCTATGACCATCCAATTGAGCATAATGTTCATACAATTCAGACCACAAATCATAAGCAGAGTTCACAAAGTTCAAATTGTTACTTATCTGATCTGAAATTGTGTTGAGAATCCAAGAAATGACCATATCATTTGTTTTTTTCCCAAATTGCCCTTAGTTCTGAATCCACATTTGGTTCCACATACTCACCATTCACAATCTTCAACTTATTCTTTGCATTTAGAGCTATCATCATACTTCTTTTCCAAGAACCGTAGTTTTCAGAACCTGTGAGCTTCTTTGATATTAAGATGAGTCCAGGATGGTCATTGGGATGGAGGTATAAGGGATGATTGGGTGAATTGATGTCAGTGCTGGGTAATGGTGTTGTTGTGATCGGTGAATCTTGATTGTTGTTAGATGTTGTCATATTTGAGTGTTTTGTGATTAAATTTGTTGAATTTAATGATTCTTGATTGAATTTATGAGTTGTGGAGTGAATTTGAGTAGGGATAGTGGTGGAAATGATCGGATTCAATGGTGGATTGATCGAAAAAGTTTGTTAGAGATGACGGAGTTTGTTAGAAATGGTGGTGAGATGACGGAGTTTGTTAGAACAGACCGTCGGAGTTAGTTACAGGCCACCGGATGTGGTGGTGGCTCTGATACCATATTGCGACAATTAGAGAGGAAAATGGAATTGTGAATTTGATAAAATGAATTCATTACTGGAATGATACAAGATACAAGTATTTATACACATATTGGAGTTGACTTTCTACTTTGACTTATTCTAACTAACTTTTACATT
Source organism: Artemisia argyi (assembly GCA_030686995.1). Classification (NCBI taxonomy): domain Eukaryota; kingdom Viridiplantae; phylum Streptophyta; class Magnoliopsida; order Asterales; family Asteraceae; genus Artemisia; species Artemisia argyi. The sequence continues at coordinate 156,386,838 of CM060677.1, read as the reverse complement.
TACAAGTTCTCACACATTTTTATAACACTGAGTCTACTTCTTTGTTGCTTAGGCTTGAGCTTGAACTTTGAAGTTGTCACACTGTTGATCTTTGGTGATGAGCCATTACATGTTACGAGAATTAAACACAACATAATTGAACTAACCTGAGAATGTGCTTACCAGCAAATGAACGAATTATATAACCATGTTAAATGAAGTACAAAACAAAACGTTAAATCTTAGACCACCGTAACGATGCTTTCCTTTGCATGTGATGGGACTACCATTACGTGTGGTAACCATTACACGCCTCTCTCTTTCATGCATGAAGGGGTGTTTTTGGTGTTGGTTCGGTGTTGTTGACCACCTAATGAAATGTACCCGCTAATTATTAATTTTGTTTGTGAGTGTGTGTGAGGTATGTTTGTATTAAGTATGATATGTTTATGTGTTTAATTAAGTGTTGACCACTAATTCTGATAATGATAAATGGATGTGTTAAAAACTTATGTGACGCTGAAGTAGAGATAGTGATCGAATGACCATTTCACCCCGCCTTACAGAACAAACTATAGTTAGTTAGTTTGTTTGTTGGTTGTTTTTTTTTTTTTTTTTTTCATTTCAGTATTGAAATTTGACAACTATGTTTGTTTGTTGAGAATAAAAATGGAAGTTTCAATTGTATTTCACTATTTCCTCGATCCAAGTGTATAGCAATTTGTTATTATGTTGTTACATGTATCATTTAGTAAACTTTGTTTTTTTCCCCACTCGTAGTATTGTAACATCCACTGGTTTTTGTTTTTGAACAACATCCACTTGTAATACGCGCCAAAAATTCGCTTTTTGCATGTTCTTGTCCAACAGAAGCAGCTTAAGTAAGTATAACTCTTTCCACTTGTATTGCGTTTTTTTGACTTCTTTTATCATTCATTCATCCCCACTTGTACATCATGGCAATTTGCTTCACAAATACTGGATCATATTACGTCTTTTGACTTGTTATATAATTCATTCAAACATAACAATATAACTTTTCAACATTACATCATCTAATCCGTTATAGTGAAGCAAAGAATTGTTTAATTATCAAATACATATATAACCTTTTTCGCGATCATATAAGTCAACCAAATAGTTAATATTGCCATATAGTCCGAAAGGTTATTGCCTACTTGTTCAAGTGTATAGTATGAAGCATATCATTAAAATATTGCACTGAAAACTTCAGATTATATAATTTCCTAGTTGGGTTTGTTTTCATTTCATTTAAAAAACATGATCATCTATCCACTCGTAATGCCAGCTTAGGGACCATGAAAGTCTACCTTTACCATATGACATTGGGACTATAAGTTATAAGTATTTAAATCCATAGCATTTTGAGTTTTTGACCAAGTTTTGGGAATGCAAAGTTTTGAATAATTCAAGTTGCTAAAGCTTGCTAGTTGATTGTACGGTGCCACACTATTCGTAGTTAACATGGTTTACACAACAACTACACTCTACATGCACGTAAATCCGCCGGTTTTGTATTTTAGGTATGTGAATATATTTTTGTACTTGCTAACGACATCATTGTATAGTGGCACAAATATTCTCTGTTTCTGAATATAGACATATCGAAGATTCAAGTTTTTGTTTTATTATAGTTTTGGTTTAACATAAAGGGATAACATAGCGACATTGTCATGTAGCTAAATATGTACATCTTGACGGAAAAAAGTTGAGTAAATTAATGTGATGACATTGATAGTAAAGTTAAAAGGCTAGACAATCAAATGTGATAATATTCAAGAATTTGTGGAGCTTCTTTAAACCATCGAATGATGTCCTTATAAGTTGATGATCTCGAGTTTGAGTTTCAAACGTACTTGTGGATTTTAGCTACTTTCAGAGTTACAACTTACACGGTTTTAAAAAAAAAAAAAAAAAAAAAAAAAAAAAAAAAAAAAAAAAAAAAAAAAAACGCGTTAAGGAAATGTTGTTTATATGTTATTGAGATGGAGGAAAGGAAAAGAAAACTAACCACAACTCATATTTTTCAGTAGAAGGAAAAATAAGAATAACATGTTCAAATTATATGTATGCTCTTTTATTATTATTGTCAAGTCTTTTGAAAAAACATATTAATCTTTACACAAAGTATATTCATGTTTCCTTTTATTTTCCTCTTCAAAAATGAAATGAAAATAAAAAATCTTTAAAAATTTTCCTTCCATTTTACTCTCAACTTCCTTTTCCTTTTCTTAAAAAAAAAAAAACAAAAAAAACAAAAAAAAAGTAAAAAAAAAAGAAAACATTTATTTTTCTTTCCATTTCTCTCAAATTTTAACAAGAACAAGTTGGGCACCGGTCCGCCACGTTGCGGCAGGGCGTCGTAGTTGGCGGTTATTTTTTAAAAATGTTATTCATAAGTGTTGGTTTTACCGGATTCATTACTTTTATTATAGTGGGTAGTTATTTTTAGTCAAAACACATATAATGCTGCCTTGCGGCGAGCCTTGTTGATTTGTCCGTTGTCATAACTTGTTTTTTTTACATAATTTGTTTCAGATTAGACCGGAAAATTAACTGCATTTTAGATTACAATTTTACATACTTGTCTTGCCGGTGTTATAAGGCTTACAACATACTTTGGTTCAGCTTTGCACACAAAAGTAACTGCATTTCAACAGCAGTTTTACATGGTCAGATTGCCTACACTATAAGGCTTTCATTTTGCTAATCAGTTTCTGGTTTACTGCTTTTGTTCTGGTGGCTGGATTGGTTTCATGGTCTTGATTGATGGAGTTGCTTCTTGGATGTGGGTGCTTCTTTTGGTTTGTGGTGTTGAAATGGAACTGCAACACATGCTGCTGTCCCTCAACTGCTAGAATATCTGGTGGACTTCGTTTTGGGTGTGCCGGACTGTGTTTCTGAACCAATTCTTGACATGTATATCAAGTGATGTCATTCGCCACCGGTGTGAAGAACGTTATTGGTGCTGTTGCAGATAGATTATAGGCAATTTAAACACATTCACCAAATCATAACATCCAAGCACATCGCCGAAACACCCAGTAAACCGATATATCAAATAAGCAATATTCACCAGAGCAACAATTGCTAGTTAAAGAGATAATCAATGAAGAGTTTGCACCTCAGCAGCTGCCGTTGAAGTATTTTAAGCTAACTTGTTAGACCTCCAACAACAGGTTAAGCTATTTGTCGCACCTTCATTAGCAGAGTGGTAAGAAACTGGGCTTCGAATACCTGAAACTCCTGCTACTAATGTCACTTTTCCCCGTGCCAAGGAAATAAACGCTGTAATTTCTTTTATTCGACTTGCTCACAGGTCTAAAATTCTTTTAGGCCTTATGGTTAGACTGGAGTCATAATCTTTAACAGCTTCTAGAAGTAGCTTGTAACCTCTATGTGCACAAATAGACACAGACATACACGGTTCATATAACTTACCTGATGAATGTGGTAGGAAAAGAAGCCAACTAACACGATCGTTGCAACCTGAAAGCAAATCATAACCTTCTGTCTCAACATTCTACTATATAAGAAACAACACAAAAGCAATGACCAAATCTGTTATATGGTGTACCTCATAAATGCAATGATTTTCTCAAAATGGAATTTACCAATTCATCATATTTTAAGACGGTTCGTTGTGTGTTCATCCAAGAGTGTATTCTGAAGCTTCAAATCTTTTACTTTATAGATCGTGCTTCAGCATGTAATTCATTCCATTGAAGCAACTCGTTCATATTTGCAGATTCTTATGACAGCGTGCGCATACCTGAAAGTTCCAATTTGCGAGTTAGCTGATAAAAAAAACTTTACTGCTGCTGGGGACTATGTTTTAAGTCATGGTAAGACATAGTTATTTTGAACATATTAGTGCCACCAAAGACATAGTCATAACACATATTCTATTTTAAGTTCCATTTACTGCAGCTGATGGCGAATGACATAATTTTAAAATGCTTTTAAGCCCATGTGGTAACTGAATCTCAGGAGTTATTAGACTTTCACTTACACTATCCGAAGTCGAAAAAATATTGCAATTAAGAATACAAACACAAAACAATCATCCATAAAAATTATCAAGTACAACAATGACAAAGTAAAAATGAATCAAATAATCAGTAAATACATATTAGATTAGGCTCCATCTGAGATCGTCTCGTTATATGTTTCTGGTATTTCAGTTGCTCCCTGAATCTAAGGTTCTGGTGGTGTCAGTAGGAGTTACTATTGAAACCCGGCTAATGGACAGTAACTCTTATTTCAGTTGTTACTCATAATCATATCCTAAACCTAAGTTAACAAAGAGCATAAAAATATCGAACCTAACAAAGCCGATCTAAATAATTATGAAAAAGATAAGGCAAACCAATTTTAGCCACAAAACCTTCATATGTTTTCACACCTTCGACATGATAAAAGTTTAACACATAACTGGTTTGTCATACCATTTTCATCAAGAATAAAGCAAACTGTTAATAATAAACATCAAGATAAAGCAAACTATACCTTGTTTTCACACCTTCGACATGGGGCAGCCTTCGTGGGAAAACTTATTAATAAGCAGGATCAAAGAAGGCTACTGCATTATTCACATGAGAAAAAAATGGAAAATAATTTATAACAAAATCATAACACAGACAATAACAATTAGCGCAAATGCCATAAAATAGCAATATACTTTGCCCAAGTATAATTAAAAAAAAAGTGGTACAATTTGTAAAGTTCCTTGCTATTCTATGATATTTACCTAATACCTAACGTATCAACTATGATATTCACGAAAGATAAAAAACTTAAACGAAAAATGACCTGAGCAACAGTCCGCTCAAATTCAGTGGGATCGACGCCCCTATCCTTAGAAATCTTCTTCATTGAGGTATACATCTTGTATTCTTGTGATATATCTGATCGTAAATAAAAATCACTAAAAACAAAAATACCAAATTTAATCAAACTCTAAATCATATACCAAAGTATAACCAGCCTTTTCGGCAAGAAAAATAGCCAAATAAATAAGACAGTGACACTTGCAATGGCAAATAAGGGGATGTTTGTTTAAGCTTATACGTGGGCTTATGAGCTTCTTTGTCTTTCGGCTTATTTCATAAGCCTCAAATTTTGCGGCTTATCTTGAGACTTACGTGCTTATATAAGTTCATGATATCATAATAAACGTTATAAACTTGTATACGCTCACAAATCTCAAAATAAGCCAGAAATTTGAGGCTTATGAAATATAAGCCGAAACACAAAGAAGCTCATAAGAAACATAGAAGCTTAAACAAACGCCCCCTAAGTTCACCTTTTTCAAAGTTGAAATCCTTATGAATCTGCCGTAAACGAATGATACAAAAATGGTACCTCATGGTATCGTATTTGCAGGCCTGCTACCCGTAAACGAATGATACAAATTTGGTCTTGGTGAGTGTCCGGCGAGCGAGTGGTTAGTAGCGCCCTAGTTGATGGCATTCCTCTCTGCGGTTGGCACTCGAGGAACAACAGGGCACTCCATCTTCATGTTTGCTGAGTTGCATTAAAAGAAAAATTATACCTAAAGATATTATCCATAGTTGAATTAACAACTTTAGTGCACAGTAAAAAATAGATATACATTACGCACAGTTTATACCATAGAAGAATTGTGGTTACCATTTCGAATTGCATAATCGCAAGACACCGTTTGAACAGATATCGATGTTGGAAATGGTGTAGGGAGCGGCGTCGACCTAGAATGTTGAACACCATGAAATCCCTGCCAAAATTCATGTACCTCTTTAAATTCATAACATGATTAGTTTATAAAAATTTTTGAAACAAATAAGCAGTTTGCACAAACAAATATATCAAAGCATAATATATCCAATAAGCAAATGATCAAAACATACTTGGATCAAGCTCAACACTAAAAAGCTCGAAAACAACATTCGTCCCAATCTGATCAACAAAAGCACCTAAAGTTGAATAAGTGACTTTTCACATGACTTTTACTGTAACAAACATCATCCAAAGGCGATTAAAGCTGCAAACTTTTTAATATAAAAATAAGCCAAATACCTCTTAATCTTTATTCCATAGTAACATGTTTTTTAATTAACAATTCCAAACATTACCTAAAACCTCAATATACAACAAAAGAAAATTGATGAAATCCAATCTCCTGAAATTAAACATGTTTTAAGAATTACCTTGAAGCCAGATTCAAAGGTCGTTGCGAATTTGTCGACCACAATCGATGCAGCAATCACCTTCTTCTAAATAGCCACAAAGCTTTTCCAAGGCTTCTGTTCATATATTTAGTTAACCCTATTAACAAAACATAATATACCCAATATCCAACTTTATAACATGAAGAAGACTACGTGAGGTTGGCCGGAAAATGCAAGACTTACCTCTAATTCGAAACGCAACCTCTTCATCACTCCCTTCCGTCCTTCTTCTCTCCTTACTGATTCCGATTGATCTTCTTCTTCTCCACTTCCATCTTGTCACACAACCTGAAAAACGCAGCAGCACATAACACTAACATCAAACATAAGATTAATACACTTACTTGAAACCTAAAGCTCTTTTTTCTTCCACTCCAATGATTCGCTCCTTCATGTTGCACAAAAATCGCAAACCCAACGGCGAAGAAAACCGACCTTCGAGAACAGTGCATTCTGGTTTGTTTGAGAACAATTTAACCTCATCTTGATCTTAAATAAATGATTTTATGTAGCATAAAATGATAGTTACAGAATTAAACGTGTCGCAAAAATCAGAAGTCGGTAGCAATTGGTAAGGCGGTTAGGGAATATTTGTGTGTGTCGGTCGTGGAAGATGGGAGATAATTATCTGTTTCAGAAATGGGCTAAGATACCGGGTCTAGCTAAGGTGGACAATAGCAATGGACCGGCCCAAAAACTTGCAAGTCCAAAACGACATGTGTGTCGTCGTTTCACGTCGCAAAATTATATATATAGGGCTACAAGCAGGGTTTACTTGTTTAACAAAATCATAAGCCAACAATGCTTTTGGACCCAGCTGTAAACAGGCTTCTATATATTGGGCTTTCAGCTACATGTAGGTGACTTATCAAGTTATCAATGTGCTTTATGTTACGGAAAGTAGTAAGCTCGTATACTGGTAAAGAACTATAGGATTCAACTAACTAAATTGTTTAAATGTAAGAAAATAAAAATAACTTTTGTCTTTGCTACAACAATGATATACTACGTTATACCATGTCTAGGGCTAATAATCCCTACAGAAAAAGAGATGAAGTATATTTAATTTAAGGTTTACCTATAATGTTCACCAACAAATTCTTTTACCAAGTTAACCAACAATCTCTTTCTTTAAAACAAAGAAAGTAAATATCACCTATCCAAAACCTTGTATCAACATAGAAATCACATCATCTTTTTAGCAATATATTATAGACGGGATTTTTATTATTATTATTATTATTATTATTATTATTATTATTATTATTTTTTAATCATGTGTCGTAAATCAAATTTATCGATGTCAAAAGGGTCGGTTAGACCCTAACCGAAAAAGCGTATATGGTCAAGTTAACTCAGGTTAAAGATGCTTATGAGATTATATAACAAGACTTGGCAGGATCCGATATGTTACAGGGTCAAAAAATGAATTATGGTTTTTTGCTTACCGAGTAACTCAACAGACCTAAAAGTTCAAAAGTTCTACATTAAAACTCGTGTCTATTATCTACATAGCACTTTTTGTTTTTCTTTGTGCCGAAACTTATAGTAACCCGTTAAGTGACTAAACTGTACTCGATACCAAAAACTAACTCAACCCGACCCGATAACACCCGAACATCAAACTATCCATTACTTGAATGTCCAAAATGTCAATATACTACTCTTCAAGGGCCAAATACTAACAAACACATTCCTTAAACCCTAAAACCCTTTTCCCTCTTTCTTTCTTTCTCCACTCAAAAATTAGGGTTTATCATAAAACCTGCAAATTTCAAATCCAATCAACCATGGCTCAAATTAAACCCCAAAAAAACTCAAAATTCTTCACAACCCATGAATACCAATCACAAATCAACCACCAAATCCAAACCCTATTAGACTCACTCCAAAACCCTAACCCTAACCCTAACCCTAATTTACCCATTTCAAATTTCACCGAATTAATGCAAATTAAACCAAACCCACTTCTTGAAACGATCTGGGTATCATCTTTTTTATCTTTTCAAACCAAAACATCCCAAAAAGATGACATTTTTAATCAGTTTTTAGCTGTTCAAGATTTGTTTCAGTATATGACAGCTTCTTCGGGCTCGTGTAGCTCTTCGATAAGTATCGCGCTGCTCGCGCCTGTTATTTATAAGCTTTATGATGTACTTATTGATTTGAAGGATAAAGTAGTGGATGTAAAACAAAAGAAGAAGTTAAGGAAGGAAGTTAAGTCATTTGTTGATGTGATTTTGGGTTATTGTAATGCGTGTTGTGAAGGGGTGGAAGATGGCGAGGATGATGATTCGGGGTTGATTAGACCGTTAAGTGATTTAGTGTCGATTTGGGCTTGTGGTGAGCGGGGTGGAAATGAGTTGAGTGAGTTTTTTCCGGTTTTGAGTCAGGGAGTTGTGGATTGGGTTAATGAGGAGAGCGGTGGGGGTGGTGGCGCTGGGGTGATTGGTGGAGCTGTGATTTGCGAGGCGTTTTTGTTGAAGTTGTGTTTGAAATTTGGTGACGGGGGTTCGAGAGTGGAGTTGCAGAATGAGTTGAGGAGTTGGGCTGTTTGTTCTGTAACTGGGTTCAGTAACTTTTACTTTTTTGGTATGTATCTGACTATCTGTTAAGCTTTCTGTTTTCTTGCTAATTATATGCCATTTAGCATAGTATGTTGTATAAATGTGTAATCTTGATTCACACGTTATTAGTTGAGTTTTTAGCATTAAGAATGGTTATGCATAGCATTATATTTTTAGTGAACAATGGACATGAGAAAAATGCTGAACCAATTTTTGTTAATTGCTTAAGGGAAATAGCATGTAAATTAGATGCTAGATGATAAATTTTCTGTGATTTGCAATTTTATATGTTTACTTCTTTTGTTTTATGTTGTTCCTAACTTTCTATGGGATTGCAGATATCCTTGTTAAGATGTTGTTGGAGCCGAATCTTAGTGTCATGTCACTACTGGTTAGTCAAATTATTTGGAATTATGCTTGTACATTCTATTCATTTCTTAATTTTTAATAAGTATGAATTTATTCTGATGTTTGGACGTTTGGTTTCCAGAGTTCTGATGAAGCATTGTTTTTGAGGAAAGTATTATATGATGTTGTTATATTACCCGACTATTCATTTCTCCATCTTCAAAAATTGGGTCATCTTTCAATCAACCACATAAAGAACAACATTTTGGCGAGAGTTATGGTTACCCACGAAGCCATCAAGTTGTCTAGGTATATAAATGTTGTCAACCTTTTGAACATACAACTAAACTTTAATAGTATTAAATAGCTTATAAGTTTATTTTTTGTTGTAGGAAGAACAAAGACCATACAAAGGCCGTCTCTTATACGAATGCATTCTCGGGTTCTCATCTACCTACACTTATTACTAAATTGGCTACAAATGAGCTTGGTATACAAGGAATTGCAAGTCAACTTAAGGGATCATCACCATTGGCATTCCTAAGTAAGTGATCTGACTTTTTTATGCTTATATTTTTCTGTGGACTAGGATGTTATCTTAGGCGGTATTTGCTAATAAGCTTATTGGTGTTTGCTAATAAGCCCTTAACCCTTAAGCTTATGCATTTACCCAAACACCCTTTAGAGTATCATGATAGTTACGTATGCAAAAGAGAGACACACAAATATGTAATATCAGTGTGCAGATAAAGAGTCATAGCTCTTGAAAAGAAATAGAAAGCTTGAGACTACTAAACTCAAAACATGTACTGTAGTTTGATTAGGACTCTAAACAAGTAAACTTGCACTTAAAATGGTATAGAACCATAATCTTTGAAAGTTAAACTAGAATCGACTAATAAAGGAGTGTGATTATCTGAATTTTTAGGAGTATTTGTAGGACTATTTAGCATGCCAAGATAAAAGAGTGATTGTCTTATTGTTAGGATGACCATGTAATAAAATAAAAGTTTACCACTAAAATATCAAATACACAACATTACTGACCCAATTTGTTTTATGAAGTTCCGCCATTGCCTGCACTAGATCCTATACAGTGCAAGTCTGTGGATTCACTTGTTAATATACACCCTGTACTTATTTAGAGATAACTTGAAGCCATTATTTTGCCAAATGAGTACTCCATGTGTGTCAGAAACAAGAGTTTGACTTAGCACTGTAAAAATATCCGATAGCTGGCTACATGCCTCTTAATAAAGGGCAAAACAAAAGAAATTTTTGAGATCAGATTAGAAGTTGCTTGTTTTTAAGTAACGACTATTAATGTGCAACACAATTTATCCAGATGATTGGTCTCTTGAGCGTCATTCATCTAATTCGTCTATTTGTTACTAACGTGATGGAAAAATTGCAAATTTGCTTAAAAAGTCGGTCACTTGCTATTCGAAGTTGTGAACAGTTTTTTCCTTAAAACTGTGTCACCATGTTCTTATATTGTGGAAGTATTGACTAATTGTTTCGGATATTGTTTTTGTAAAGCTTCACTATTATAATTGCTTTTGAGCATTGTATTTGTTCCTAAACCATTTAACAGCTCGTACAGTGCTGACCGTTTTTTAACTGATTCTAATGCTGTGATTGGCCTGGCTTCAGAGTGGATGCTTGAACTCGAGGATCAAGGTTTGACTTTGTCTGAAGGTTTCATGTCAAAACACCATGCAAAACTAGTCAGTTATGGTTCAAGGTCGGACGTTGACCAACCCTCCAAGCTAGATGCAGGGAAAACAGATAGTGATCTACTATTCTTCATTGACAATAAGGGTAAGGATGGTGATGGTGATGATATGAAAAGATTGATGCTTCCATGAACGATGCTTTTGTCGCTGCTGCAAGCTCTATGCAATCTGATACAAGTGAAAGCGGGAAGAAACGAAAAGAAACACACGTTGAAAAGAAGAAAGATCCAGTCAAGTTTCAAAGGCACAACCTTGTTGACCAGCCGGGTTCAAAATCTGGTAAGAAGACCAGCTCATCCAAGAATGAGGATTCAGGGAGTGATAGTGAAGTGGAAGATCCCGAATCTGATGAAGATATAGAATAGAGGGAAATTGTGGAATTTGTATGGATCTTTGATTAATCCTATTTATGCCCCCTTTTGATCAATGTATTACATTCCCATAGAGTTACTAGCTTTCTAGACTGATGGTGGTAACTGGTAAGCTTCCCTCAGGTCACCGCTAGTCGAGTTTTTTGTATTTGGTTATGTGAGCTACATGTGTAGGTTCATTGTGTACTATTTGTTTTCATCTATTGACTTGTGAAAAAGTTTGTAGGGCAATATTGTATTTCAGGGTCGAGTTATACGGCCGCTTTGCAACAAAGCAAATCTCATGAACCATGTAAACCTCTTAACTGCAAACCACTCATATTCTTAGATGATTTGCAAAGTTTTTACGTTACAAAACAAGTACTCAAACATTAATGACAACAGAAGATTGCTAGTGGCATGTATGGTGTCATTAGGAGGATCAATTATGTATAAAAGTCAGGACATAACACCGCTATTTCTATTTAGGGGGAACGATGAAATTTATTAGCACCAAAACCAAGAGTACGAAGAATGGCCCCCTAGGCGGAGAACCAAACACCAAGCTACGGAACGGTAAACCGCCCTAGAAAAAAAAAAAGGTTTGATCGGTTGTGCTTGCAATCTCATTTGCACTAGATCAATGATTTAACTAGCAAAAAAAATGTCAAATATAATGTTTCAAAAAAGTTTCATTTTTCTAATTGATGGCTTAGGTGAGCATTCTTTAGTTGTGGAACTACATTAGTGTAGAGTTTCACTATGAGTCTATGACATAATCACAACTAAACACTTTGACATTGAGGATCAATGTTGGACTATGTCGTATGGTTTCATGTCAAAACACCATGTGAGATTAGTCCACTACATGTTAAGGTCAAAATGTTGACAAATATTTAGTGTTTCTTAATAAAGCTGGATAGCAATTTGGTTTAACAATACGTTGATACCGAAACATCTTAAAAGTGAGAGAGATATTTGAACGAAAGGAAATCGACCCTCTAACAACTCTCACCGATCAATCTCAAAATAAACATGTTAGAGTTAAATCACATAACATAATTAAAGGAACATGATGACATGATTTGAACACATAGGCTTTATGTTTTACGCTACATGTCTTTTACCATTGAGCTACCATTACCATCACGATGATATAAACTTTGATCAATGAATACCTTTAACTAAAAACTTCTAAAATATTTTGTAAATATTTCATATTACTATAACCTCATATTTTATTAGTTCTTTTGGAAAAGAATTTTTTCAATTAGACAATGCTAAACAATAAGCAAGCCATGATTGGTCATGATTGAGTATGAAAGGTAATCTTAGTTGTAGGCATATTCCCTTTTTATATACTTTATATTATTTAAAACATTTGTTATTAATCCTTGTGATGTTAAATTAAGCCCAAACCTTGCTGTCATAATCATTATAAGCAAGTAAGCAACCACCTTTTGTTGCTTGGTAATCTTAGTGCGATAATTACGGTGGAGGAAAAGAGTCAAAAAGATTTGGAAAAAATGGTCATATTTTCATTTTGGATAACAACTTATTAATTTCTTTCTTCCAATATTAATACACACGAGGTTGTTCTAAGTAATTTCACTAGTTTGCAAATCTATAGTTGATAAAACTCGTTGATAAGAAGTAAGCATTGTAAGCTTATAAATGAGTTCATTTTGTCAGATTGCTAGTTTTCTTGTATTGATATTTTTCTTCGTTTTCGTGTTTGTATATGTGATTCTTCCTATTGGGACCACGTGGTTATGCTTTATATTTTGTTTTATTTTGAGATATTATCATCGTCTTTCAAAAAAAAAAAAAAAAAAAAAAAAAAAAATTATCTGAAATATACTCTTATTGATAAGCTTAGAATCTTGAAGTCATTAATAAGCTTCATTGTAAGGGAATGCACCACATTCCTTGAGCATACTGGATTTGACATTATACAGTCGACTGCAGGGACGGAGCCAAAAAGAAATATGACCGGGTGCACAAATTTTTTTTAACCGTAATATAATAGAGTTAAAAAGTGGATGAAACGAAGATTTCATTAAAACGATATATAAATGAACATATTATCTTCTAATTAGTGATTCTACTATCTCCATAGCAAAAAAAAAAAAAACACTTACGTGCACCCTCATTTTTAATATTAATAAGTTCTTCTTTTTCTATAACACAAGTTAAAGTACCGTTAAAATAATCATCACTCATCCGATTATGCAAATCAGTTTTTATGAGCTTCATTTTAGAAAAACATCTTTCAACCGTAGCAGTAGCAATAGAAAAGACTGATTTGCATATATATTGTAAATACGACAACAATAAAAATGCCCCATGACAACACAATTGGGGTACTATTCATATTCTAATATATGGTTGACAACAATAAAAATGCCCCATGACAACACAATTGGGGTATTATTCATATTCTAATATATTGTTGACTATCACTTAAACTTGTTATCCCTATTTGTTTTAATAGAAATTGCATAGTTATTCACTTTTTCTTATTGCCCTAAGCCCTTATTGATGATGATAGACTATACGAAACCAACAAATTAGTCAAGATTTCATACAACCAATCAAAACATGAAAACTTTAAAAGACATAATAAACAAATGAAAGATATATGTTACGACTTATGAACCTTTTTCATCTTTGTGGTGTTGGTTCAATTTTGGATTTTGTAAATTGTTAAGATGATGAATAAACTTGTTCCATTAAAAAAACTATTTCATGGGCTTTTGTGCTTTAATTTATTAAACTTGTTTCATCTTTGGGTTTTTACAAAATTTTATATTTATTTTTTATTTGTAAGTACACGAACTAAATAATGCTAGACACATTTTAATGCACCGGGTGCATTTAAGATACATTTAAGAAAAATCGATAAGTTTTTCAAAAATTAACACTATATCGAAAAAATTCATGGGGTGCACGTGCACCCGCGGGCACCCCCTTGGCTCCGTCCCTGCAGTCGAGGCAATATTTTTCGATTAAGCCAAAATACAATCATAAAACAAAATAAGCTTATTAATGACTTATAAAATGCTAAATAATTAAGTAGTCACAATTTTTTTTATTTTTATTTATTTATTTATTTATTTTATTTTTTTTAAGATTAACACATTCATTTAATCACATTCTAAAGCACAATGAAAATACAAACAAACAAAAGACTTATTAGACCGGGCGTTGTAATGGTAGAAGACGATGCGCGATCCCTCAAAATTGAAGAGGTTTGATGGTTGGCTTCCCCTAACGAAAAAAAGAACGGAATTTTGTGTGTGTTGCTGAGTATGGTTGTGTTAAAGTATGATATATTTTCGAACAAGTTTGGTGTTATCTTTTAGTGAACTTTTGAAATTAGTTAGATGATTAATGGAGATGCTAATTTGACGTAGACATAACACAGATCACATTACCATCACACACATTTATTACACATGTTCTTAACATCACTATATAAGATAAGACAGGGTGTAATAGTTACCCGACCACCGTCTCCGCTTCAGCGTCACATTAGGTTTTTAACACACCACATTACCATCATGGGTGCAGCTACATAGGGGCGGGGAGGGGCTCCCGACCCCCCGAATTTTTTTTTTTTGCGATGTAGGGGGTATATAGTTTTCGTGTAGAAAAATTTCTGTATATTCGGTTTCGACCCCCCAAAATTTCGGTATTACCTGAAAAATAGCGTTAGAAAAAAAAATTTAGATCCTGACCCCCTACTGAAAATTTTCTAGCTTCGCCACTTATTACCACCATCTTTAAAGATGTAATGATCACCACTTAACCAAACACAGAAAAATACTTCACTTTATACAAACATATCTCTTAATATTCACCACATACACTTGCAAACAAACTCTTTTAGTTAGATGGTCTACACTACACAATCAACGTGTAGTCAAAAAAAAAATCAAACCTTAAACCAGTGTTTTGAAAACCGGGTCGACCCAACCGGGTAAACCGGTTATGGCAAAAAAAAAGGTAAAAAAACCTGGGTTAATCAGTTAGACCCGCCGGGTTTTGAGTAACACGGGTCAAATTGGTTCTCGAAATCCGGCTGGGTTTCGTTTTTTCAAAATTTTTAATAAAACCCAGGTTAACTCGATGGTCAAACCGGTTAATCCAGTCGAAAATATAAAAAATAATAATAAATTAAAATTCAAGTTGACTCGGTGTCCGATAACTCAACCGGGTCAATTTCAAACCCAGTTTTCAAAACATTGGCTTAAACCATGTTAGCTAAGCTATTAAACATTTGACCAAAATACTCGTTGACAAAATCACAATCATTTCACTACTCAATCAATCAAAAGAATGCCGTCGGTGGAGGGTAACCGAAAGTTTCCATTTAACTATTTTTATTTCTAACATGGGCCCTTAGGCACATGTTAAGAAGTGGGCCCCCGAGTCTTTTTGTGTGGGTTTTATCACTTTTCAAATAAAAAACCATTTTTTTGTACCTTTTCACGAGTTTTTAAGTCTTTTTTGTGGGTCCCCTAGCTCTTTATCATGTGCCTTAGGACACATGTTAGATAAATCCATTTATAAATCGTGTTATATGATAAATGATATAATAAAAAGGATTTTTTAAACAATATTTGTATCTTACCGTTAAAGCATAGCTTCATTTTATAACAACCAACGACCCATTATTCTTTCATTTATGATGACTTTTTAAACAAAGAAAAAATAAAACTAAAAAGAGAAAGAAGACTACTATGGCAATGCCTGCTGATTCAGTTTCTGTTGATATGGAAAGTATTTATCTTGGTGGAAAGGTTTGATTTTTTGTTTCTACTTTTTAGTTCAAGATTTGTGTTGGTTTATTGATTTCTTGAATACCCATTTTGTGTTTTTTAGATTATTGTGCATAAAGTATGATTTTTATGACTTTTTAGTTCAAGATTTGTGTTGTATAGTTCATTTCTTGGATACCCATTTGGGGTTTTAGATTGTTTTTGATGTTTTGTGTTGTTATGTTAAATTAAGTGGTTTTGGTAGATACCCATTGGGTTGTGATTTATGTTGCCTTTTTGACTCGGATGTACCCCCAAATGTACACACTTAACAAGGTTTGAACCCTTGACCTCTTGCGAGGAAACAAAGGACCTTACCACTAGGCCATTTGGTAGTTAATACTTAATATTTACTAATTTACATTTGTGATAATCTTTTTGATATTGGTTTTGTGTTGTTGGAACGTTTAGCCGGTAAAGATTGGTAACTTTCCATTGTTGTGTATACATTGATTTGTTGAATGCCTGTTTAGTAAGTTCGTTTTAACTTATACGAGTAACTATTTAGGGAAACAAAAGTGAAAAAAGAATAAAATTACTTCTTTGATCTTATAAACTTGTTAATCACTTTTGTGGTAAAGGAACTGTTTAGTTTATAACAACCCGTTATTGTTACTGCTTTTGCTATTCATAGATTGATCAACTTTAGTTTTCTGACCTTTGAGTGGGAAATGAATTGTCTAGCTTAATTCGTTAATAGATATATGGAGTTTGGACTTGGAATTTTTGATTCTCAATTAGAGTTTTCCAGAATATTAGGTAGTTGAAAATTTGATTTTTCTTTAGTTTCCATTCCACTTTATTGAATTTGTTGAATGCTCATATGGATTTCCTCGGTTTTGACAGTTTAGTTGATTTAATATTCACAATTCACAATTCTCAAATACTCAAAAGTACTCCATATAAGTATGTTAATACTATAAAGATTTGTTTGATAAGCATTGAGAAATGAGTAGGGTACTGTTTCGCTGAGTATTGTTTTCAATGCTGGTTAGAAAATAGAATGTGCAAATCTTGATAAATGGCTCTCTTAGAGTTGTACGTGCTTCCATTGTTGAACTTTCTTGGATCTTAAACCATTCTATTTGAATTTAATTGTCTAACTGCTGTCATTGTGATTACCGATCAGCTTCTGTAAGCTCAATCCAAGTTTTGTTATGCTAATTGTTCTATATGTTATGGTGACTTAATCTTACGGTTCTAACTCATTTTGTGTTAACATCCATGTTTGTTTCATTATAGGTGCAATCATACCAGATATATAGACCCTTGGGTGTTCGATAATAGTAATCATTTAATTATATGAATTCGAGCTATCTTTAACTTATTTTGATATTAGATTCGTTATAAAATGAAACAAAGATTGTTTGGAAGTTTGAAACAATTGATTCATCATATAACACTCTGTCCCTTTTTGTTGAAATGAAAGCATTGGTTGTTATGCCAAATGGCCTATTTTTGGAGTGATGCATACGTCCAAACCTTTCGCTTATTTACATCCACCAGGAAAAAACTTCAACTCTTTTTGGATGCTACTTCTTAACTTTATTGTTTGGATTTTGTTTTTGACTTGCTGTCATATCTATCTCATTATGTTTAGCATTGCTTTCATTAGTGCTTATAATTAAGAATTTGGAATATTATCCTTGTCTTATACATTTAACAAATACTTAAACGCTAAGATTATTATTGTGATATGGTCTTGTTCCAACACTTATGTGACATCTTTATTCAGGAACACATCATTCGGACTGGTCATGGTTCTGTTTCTGTTATCGTATATGGAGATATAGAAAAACCACCCTTGATTACTTATCCCGATGTAGCATTAAATCGTAAGATCTTATGCACTATACTTAATTATTACCACATACATCGTGATTGTTGTCTTTTTGGTCTAACTTTTTCTTTGAATTATGAACAGATATCTCATGTTTCCAAGGACTATTCTTCTGTCCCGAAGCAGCTTCGTTACTACTACACAATTTCTGCATCTATCACATCAGTCCACCTGGCCATGAGGTCTGCCAACAGCCTAACTTGTATAAATTTCCATGTTTAAAACTTTACCTAATTATATAATTAACCAAAAATATCTTCTGGGCTTTGCATAAGAGCTGTTGCAGTTAGGAGCTGCATCCATCTGTCCCGATGATCCCGTCCCTTCTGTTGATGATCTTTGTGATCAACTTCTTGAGGTCCTCAATCATTTCAGGCTCGGTGCAGTAATGTGTATGGGGGCAATGGCCGGTGCATACATCCTTACATTATTTGCGGTATGTTTGATATATTCCTATATATGTAAACTGGTTACCACTTATCAGGGTTTGGGTATTTAGAGGTTCTGTTTGTTTGACAGATGAGATATAGAGACAGAGTTACAGGTTTGATACTGATATCGCCTTTGTGCAAGGCACCTTCTTGGACCGAATGGATTTACAATAAGGTCTGTTAGTCTGCACTCTGAATATGGTTCACAGTTAATTGCATTCTAGAGTCATTTTGTGAATTAATTGTTTATTCTTCTTACTTTGATGCGTAGTTGATGTTGAATCTGCTCTACTACTACGGTATGTGTACTGTGTTGAAGGAGTGTTTGCTTCAAAGATACTTCAGTAAGGTACCATAAGAACTTTCGTGTTTTATGACATTATAATCGTGTATATACGCATTCGTTGACTTTAAGAAACGTCTAATACATCAGGAAGTACGTGGTAGTCCAGAAATGCCGGAATCAGATATTGTTCAAGTGTGTAGAAAGGTGTGTCTTCTAAACATATGGCCGTTCGTTTATTTCTTTTTCTACATATTGGATAACACACCCTCGTGTTTATTTTTCTCAGCTATTGGATGAAAGGCAAAGTGTTAACGTGATGCGGTTTCTTCAAGCAATTGATAGGTAGATATTAATTGGTTGTTTGGTGTTCAGTAGAGTTAGCAATTTCGACCCATTTACTAACGAGTTGGTTGATTTTGGCGATGCTTTAATGGGTCAAAGAAACAAATATAGAAAATGGGTCAAAACGGGTCGAAAGTCACCCAGCTTGTTATATAATTCATACAATCTAAAACGCTTCATACAAAAAGATGTGACTAATATTGTAATAACCTAGCTTATGTAATCTATGTAAAAAAGTAATTATTAATAAGATACTATACACCAAATTGGGCCATTTGACCCATTAGTGCTAAAATAAGTATATAACCAGTATCAACTCGGATTGAAATTTCGACCTCTATTTGGTAAGTTGTATGCTTCGTATTTGGTGTTTGGTAAGTAACTTTTTTATAAATATATTTGTATGGGCAGGAGACCTGACATTACTGAAGGATTGACGAAACTAAAATGCAGAACACTTATATTCGTTGGGGACAGCTCCCCGTTCCATTCGGAATCCCTCCACATGACTTCAAAACTGGATAGAAGATATAATGCTTTAGTAGAGGTGCAGGGTTGTGGATCATTGGTTACAGAAGAGCAGCCACAAGAAATGTTGGTTTCATTGGAGTATTTTCTAACCGGGTATGGATTGTATAGACCAAGCCAGTCCGATGGCAGCCCAAGGAGCCCACTCAGCCCACCTCGCATCTCAGCGGAATTACTTTCACCTGAAAGCTTGGGGTTGAAGCTTAAACCGATCAAGACGCGAGCATCGAGAGGGGGTGATGGTACTTGGCGTTTTTCGTAGAAGTAAAAGCCAATGGCAGTATGTTTTTGAATTTGCTTGTAAATTCTTGCATTGTTTGCTTTCTGATTGAAAGGGTAAATATAGATGTCACATGAATTAGGTTTAGGAGGAAGATAAAAACATTCTTTGACCTTGTGTTTCTTGTATTCATTCATTTGTATTTTGTGATGAGAACCGAAAGATACATCTGGAGATTGACAATTTGTTATGATCATCAGGGAAATTCTCTAATACGTACGTGTTTCATATCAAGTGTGTTCATATTTGTTGTTTAGAAAACCTTCCGAAGCAGAAATAAAACATCTGCTTCAGTTATGCCATTGTTTTGTTTTCATTTGTTTCTAATCCATGAGGTGTGATTTATAAAAGTTATTGAACAACTGGTACAAGATTGTGAAAATTGTGGCTTTTATTAGTTTTTGTATGAAAAAATGTTTACTTTTACTTTAGTCAATGAACCTGCAGGAAACTTTTGATGGAAATCTCATTATTGTTGATCAGGTAATATCATTTTCACTTGTGAACTACAAATAATTTTACAATACTCCATCTCACATTGACTAAGAGAAAAGAAGTCTTAAGAAGGCTCCAACAGACATGAGACAGCCTAAACAACACCTCAAAAACGACACTCAAACTATCTTATGACACGTTAAAAAGTGTAAAGAAGAATCCAATGATCTTCAGTAATGATCACTAATGCGACTTCAAAGACTTTCAATTCAATTAATGTCACTTGAGATTTGGTCAATTGAATAATAACTAGACGAGTACCCGTGCATAGCAACGAGATTTTATAATGACAGATAGTTTATTGATAAAAAAAAGTTTATAGGTTATAAACGAAAAATAATAAAAGTTTGAAGATTTGGGAATTTAACATAATGTTTTGAAATCCGGTTCGACCCGGGTGGTTCAACCGTTCCGGTCGAAAAATAGGTCGATTTAAACCGGGTCAACTTGCTAGGTTGGGTCGAAAACGGGGCAAATTAAACTGGGTCAACCTGTCCGGGTTTGAAGCGTCCCGGGTCAACCTGGTTTTTGTTTTAATTGGTTGTATTTAATTTGATAGATATGTTTTTAATTAGTTGTACAATGTGAATAAATCATTGTACTTTTAAGTAATGGATAATGTTTTGAAACCCGGTTCGACCCGGGTGGTTCAACCAGTTGAACCGTTCCGGTTAAAAAATGGGTCGATTTAAACCGGGTCAACTTGCTAGGTTGGGTCGAAAATGGGTCAAATTAAATCGGGTCAACCCGTCGTGTTTGAAGCGTCCCGGGTCAACCCGGTTTGTGTTTTAATTGGTTATATTTAATTTGGTAGATATGTTTTTTAATTAGTTGTACTATGTGAATAAATCATTGTACTTTTAAGTAATTGGTGTTTTAATAAGAGTATTAAATGCATTTCAATATTTCTTTATATACATTTTTAACATTTCAACTTTTCACTTTTATTGACTTTTCCACTTTTACCTTTGACCCTTTTTCATTTATAGATAGTAAAGATAAAGATGTGTGATATTGTCTTCTAAAAAGTGGATCTTTCGTGAATTGTTCAAGTGACAATATCTACTTTCCTTCCTCATCAACTATATTATAAAAAGGGAATATATTAGCTCTAATATTTTGTAGCTAATTGGATACAATTTTGTATGTGGGCTCCTGATTTTTTTTTGAGTCCCAGATTCTTTTCCGTGATTTTTTTTGTGAGTCCCAGATTCTTTTCCGTGATTCTTTTTGTGAGTCCCAGATTCTTTTCCGTTAGTACCTGATTCATTGCTTATGTATTTTTTGTGAAAGATTATAGCTAATTGGCTACAAAAATTATAGACAAACTATCCTCTAATAAAAATTGGCAAATTGTATTCTTATTATATAATTTTGTATTTAACTTTACTGATTTACTTTATAAGGCTGTGTTGAACACGGGTTATGAGCTAGTAATGCATTATGATTCGGTACATACTGCATTCATGTTTATTTTACTTAATGACAAAGATGAGGAGTCGCAAGAGCTTGATCTTGGTATGCTTACTGTTAATATACGATGGTCGTCTAAAATCATACTTTTCAGCACATTTCCTCTTTGCATTCCCCGTTCAGCCATACATGGCATGTGAGATCATATTGTGGTTCATGTTGGAGAGATGAACACAACACTAACAAGCCCTTTGGAAAAGCATCATTCAAACTAGAGATAAATCTTGGATTCATAACAAGCCTATAAAAACTTCTATCGAACTTGACCGAAAGTCAATCACAAAGTGCAACAGGTGGTCTGCAGCTAGTTTGATTCAAACAAATGCTGCTCACTGATGGTGAGAGTTAAACATAGGCAACATGCAGATAAGCTTGACTCCATCACTAGCAAAAAAGGAAACTCCACCACCTTACAACTAAATCTTTTTATAATCATTGCATATATAAAGACACTAAAAAAAGAATAACTTTTAAATGTAATCAAATTGGCATTTTCCTGCCTAATCCTTAAGAATCTTTAAAGTTAACTAAATTACCAATCATCTTATAAAAAGTGACAATATATTATAAGTGGGTATAGAATATGTTCCCTATACCTATAACCAATGCTCTACTGCATTTTCCTATATTCTCCATCTGTGTGAAAACTCACTTCCAACTGTGTGAAACCCTCTCATGGCAGTAAGCAACAACATAATAGCTACTATAAACTTCATAGCACTTATATGTTCAATCCCGATTATTATCACTGGAATCTGGTTAGCTTCAAAACCCGACAACCACTGCATACGTTCACTCCCGTGGCCCATTGTCTTCATTGGTGTCCTCTTCGTCCTTCTTGCACTCACAGGCTTCATTGGTGCTTACTGTAATAAACAAGGGTTATTGTCATTTTACCTTTTTTGCAACGCTGCTCTCATTATTACTGGAATAATTCTACTGATACTTGCTTATATTGTTACTCACCCTTCTGGTGCATACTCGGTTCCTGGTAGGGAGTATGATGAGTACCGCTACATGGGGTATTCGGAGTGGTTGAGGGATCATATTACTGATCCTGAAAACTGGGGGAGTATAAGGGCATGTTTGGCTTCATCTTCAGTTTGTAAGAAAATGGTTTGGGCTTCTTACACTGCACCTCAGTTCTTTGCTGCGCGTATCTCATCTCTTCAGGTAATTGTTCCAGCTATATGTGTTTATTAGAGGTAGGATCATGTGGGCTGGGTAACTGGTTAAATGGGTCATTTTGTAGCAATGGTTTAAATGGTCCGGGTTGGTTGAAACGGAAACGGACAGGCTGGTTTGGTTGACCCACATACACTTTTTTATCCAGTTTTCTATTTCTTTTATAAATGACGAATGCATTAGTTATGATTACCAAACAATATCTTCACATTAGACCCATTTAAACCGTTCTCCATCCAGCTAATGTCACGATCAGATCCGTTTGAGATAAAACATATAAGCTAGTGAAAATCGCCTCCTCTATAGTGCGTGTATGTGTGTGTGTGTGTGTGATTACTGAATACGTGTTATTTTACAGTCAGGATGTTGCAAGCCACCAACAGTTTGTGGGTATCAATACGTGAACCCAATAACATGGATCAACCCAACGAACCCAATGGGGGACGTGGACTGCATCATATGGAACAACGACCCTAACGAACTGTGCTACAATTGTGACTCGTGTAAAGCAGGTGTTTTGGGGAACCTAAGGAGAGAATGGAAGGAAGCCAATGTGATATTGATTATAGCTGTGATCGTTCTCATTTGCCTTTATCTTGTAGCGTTTAATGCTTACAAGAACACACACAAGGGATCCAAAAAGTAACCTAGAGCGTTGTTACATGTAAGAATCAGTAATAGTTTACATTCACGAACGATGTTTATTTTTCTAGGTAACGCCCATTTCCCGGTGCTAGAGTGTCATGCTATAATGACTTGAACATCATGCATTACTAGTTATACATAGGAAAAGATCGTTTTCTTGAGCTAGTGGTGTGCATATATTCCTTTTGTGCCTTTTCTTTTGGACTTCAGTTTGTGCATATTATTTTGGACTTCAGTTTGTGCAATTTACTTCACCATACAAATACAATACAATACAATACAATACAAGAATATGTTTTTTACTTTTTATTTTGGATTATTCCCTTTCTATCATTAGAATTAAATAAATGTATCCTTGACACAACATATAGCAAAGTATACACATTAAATTATTTTCTTCGGGCATCGTATTCTAACAAGATGTGAGGTATACAAGTCGACTGAATAAAACAAAACAACTCATTCTAAGAAAAATACATTAACAGTTCATAACCTCGTATGTGTCATTGTGTTCCCAGATATGCAATAACCTGTCAACATAAAATGACGTTTTTCTGCCTTGTATAATATCTCAACGTGAAAAATTCAAAAATCAGCTTCTTGATGTTGTACCTGGTTTTCACGCTGTTGCCAGCTTACTTGAGTAGACAATGTACATCGGGTCAGAACGGCCAGGATTTGGAGATATATCTAAAGCCTGCAAGGATCATTGTAATGACTAATGAGTTTTCTTACTCTGAAGTCAAAATTCTGTTTGGTTGACGTTTGACATTCGAAGTCAACAGTTTGTTTTTTTCTGCATAGATGACATTAATTATAACAAAGTTTCTCACCTGGGGTGGTTCAAATCCTCCAGCATAGTGAAAATATGCTCCAACTATCATAACATGATCCGCATCACCAGTTGATGTCCATATTGATATCGCCTTTGTGAAAAAACAGCGATTCGAAAAGCTGTTCATTTGACAGAAACATATTCCAAGGCATTATATTTTGATAAAGGTGATTAAATGGGTGGGTTGGGTAACAGTCAAAAAGGGCCATTTTTTGAGAAACCCAAAAGATTAACAAAAAAAAAACCCATATAGGCCAAAATTTCCCCTTCTTTGACTCGAACCTTTAACATTCATGTCACTAAAGATGCATACTTATCTTCAAATACTTGGCTTAAGAATTCTCACCTCATAATAGCCTTGCCACCTGGCTTAAGAATTCGACGCATCTCCTTAAATACTTCAATCGGTTTTGTCAAATAGTCAACACTAACCACATTTGTGATAACATCAAAGGAATTATCTTCAAACGGTAGCTTAGGGTTCACGTTTAGGTCTTGCACAAGATACTCAGTAAGGACCTACATTATATCACCAAATCAATGCAATGATGATAAGAAAGAAGAATTGAAAAAATGGGTCTAACGGTTTGATTCTTACTTTATTTGCCTTGAGCTCTTCTTCATTAAGACCCATACCCACTATACGTTCTTGCTTATATCCTGGAGGGTAATGACTGATCCAACTGCTGCACATGTCGAGAAGAGCTACACCCGGAGTGTTACTTGGAGGAAAAACTTCTTGGTAATATTTGGTCAGAGCAGCAATGGCTGGATCATCGATGTGAGTTACAAAACGCGGAGATTCATAGAAAACTAAATCTGATGATCTGCAAAAACACGAGATACAGAATTCAAGTGCACAGTAAAATGTGCAGTTTAGCACATAGAAGATAGTATTTATGTAATACATGCTGTTTGTACAATATTACAGTCATATGTGTCGAATTCAGAAACTTTGTTAAACATGAGACGGGTAAAGTGGGTTTAAGTTCGCCCAAAGTGTGATTCAAATGTTTTCAAATGCCTAAACTTGGTTTATTCCAAACTTATTATATTTCAATTTTTAAATAAAGTTTTGTAATGATATTAGATACTACATACATTGTTTGCAAACAAACTGGAGAAACAATTGTTTTCTTGAGTCAGCCTGACCCGTTTTGACCCATGTTAATCTTTAAGCAATAAGTACGTTAGTACGGGAGCACGACTATATATACACAAGATGGGCCAGCACTCTTTGTAGTTATAATTACGTATTGCAATCTTAGATAATTTCGTTCTTTGGAGTTACAGTATTTTCTGTGAGCCCAGAAACATTGTTGGGTAAGAGATAAGAATAATGAATAGTTTCAAAGGATCATACTCATCAAAACGTTGAAAATCTTCATCCCTGAAAGGAAATTGTTCGGGCCAGTCCACATTCTCCAATATCTGCAATTATGAACATGAAAACATATTACATATTATATATGAAAATTTGCATATTACTTTCTGTTTATGTTCCGAACTTCTATACACTCCGCAATAGTTTACCCAAATACTCAAAACTAACTACCGTGAAGCAATTAGTAGCCGCATGAATATACTATAAACAGATTCTGTCTAATATCCGCACAAGATAACTCGGGTTCAAACTTCAAACCTCACCATACATCTGAGTTTAAGACTCGCCCTCCCCGAGTAGCCTAAACAAGAACTTCATCCGTTTACCCGTTTTAGATAAAATGGTTCTATTCAAATAATTCATTATATATATTTATTTATTCTTTATAGTTTCATCATGGTAGCAATAGGCCCTGACCATAAGATCTTCAAAATTCCTAATCAAAATCTCTTAACCCAAATTTCAGCTCAAATTCCTAAACTATAATAGAAAAACCTAGGGGGGTGTTTGTTTAAGCTTATATAGCATGCTTATGGTGTATATGGTTTTCGGCTTATGTTTCATAAGCTCATTTTTTATGGCTTAGTTTACACCTTTTTGGCTTATATAAAGCTTATTATGACATAATAAGCTTATATAACCCCACATGCCCAAACTAAGCCAAAAAATTTGGGTTTTTATGAAACATAAGCCGAAAACCATATACGCCATAAGCCCGCTATATAAGCTTAAACAAGCACCCCCTAAGTAAACATGGGCTTAAGCTTGCACACCCAACATGGATTAAAAAAAAAAAAAAAAAAAAAGGTAACCTTATCAACAGAACCCTTGGTCCTAGCTGAAGCAATGATGGAATTGGCGCCAGACATGTTGATAAACTGAGATAAAAACGAAACCCCAATTCCAAAAACCAAACGACGTCGTACTGGGTAGTACCTACTACTGCTTAGACTCTTGCTTCTTGTTGTTGAAAATTGAGTGCAACAAGCATTGGGATGAACACCCGCCAATACTGGAACTCTATGATGTAAAATGGTTGGAAAACGATTAGCCATTTTTATTTTTTAATTACTTTAATTGTTTATTAAATTAAAATTTTGGATAAAGAGTTTAGATATAAATAAAAATGTAAAATGGGATTTTTTTTTTTTTTTTTTTTTTTTTTTTTTTTTTTTTTGAGGATTGTACATGTGTAACGTGGCCACACTTTCTTCACTTGAAACTCTATCAAGCTGGATATGTATAGGTTATGGACAAATGATAAACACTATTGTAAAAATCGCAAATCGGTAGTTGGACGGTCAATCACTTTGTAGCTTGTAATTGATTTAAGCGAGATTAATCGATAATTAATCGGATTGGCATTTTTAGCAGGTTTTAGGTATTCCAGGCAAGATTTTTCTTAAAAAACATTTTGTAATACATATAAACAACGACTATACGTGATTAAAATTAGTTTACGGCGAGTTTTGGGTATTTCCGAAAAGTTTGACCATCGTTGACCACTGTTGACCACCATTGACTTGACCGATTTACACAAATCAAAAAAGTTGGTGGCCCAATAACGCTTAGGCAGCGTTTAATCAACCTTATAGATTTTTTTTGCAACACTGATAGACAATTGCATATTCCATCTGCACAAAATTATTGTACAAGACAAAAAAAAGTAAAAAAAAAAAAAAAAAAAAAAAAAAAAAAAAAAAACGTGACTATTACAAACTATTACACTACTAAATCAAAATATTATTCGTCCACTGGACTCTATTTTGATTAGTTAAAATAGGATGTGAACAATTATTTTGAAACATCTCAAAATAAAAATATGTAATTTTAAAATAGAGAGTATAGTTTTTGGATGGATCGGAGAAAAGATCTTAAACGGTTACGAGTACATGTAGATTAAGTCATGTACATCTCAATTAAAACTTGCCATCCTCATATATGAACTATTTTCATCTCAAAATAATTGTCCATTTTTAAAATGCACAAAGTTTTAAGAAATCTCACTAACTACATTCTCCACTAATCAAATATTAGTTTTACTAACTAAAGTCTCTTCTCATTAGTTGAAATATAAAGTGTACGATTATTTTGAGACAGTAATACTTTTTGTTCTTTAAGATCTGAGTTTAATTAAGAAATGTAATTGCCGGTAAAAGAAAAAGAGTACGATATGCATTATGGATAAAACTTAAAACAACTATAGCATAATATAATGTTGTACTAAAAAAAAAAAAAAAAAAAAAAAAAAAAAAAAAAAAAAAAAAAAAAACCTTGATTGTCGATCATCCTATATCTAAAAAAGAAGATTGCACTTCGTCTCATATTGATTGCAAACATCCTCCATTATAGGTGTTTCACAAAAGCCTATTAAGATGCCTAAAAGTAAGTGGATTCTCACGCTTTTGACCACAAGATTTACATGCTTATTATGTATGGCCAATCCTTGCCACCAATCCAAACTTGAAAAATCGTAACTCACCATCAATAGGACCCTTTTTCCAATCACAAACACATACTAAAACTAGCAAGAGACAATGCCTTACATTGATCACAAAATGGCCTTCTTCCTCTATGTCATTCTTCTCATTTCCGCCCTATATGTGACGGCTTCATCCGAGACTATTCCACAATTTAAACCATCCGACTTAAAACTACCCGCAATCTCAGATGTTGCACCTCAAACGACGTCAATTGAAACACAAGCCAATGTGGCTAATAAGGTCTCAAAACAAATGCAAGCCATCCAAGCAAAACTTGACGAGTTTAGCCAAATCCTTAATAAAAAGAAGGAAGATCCTAACACACCGCCTATGGCGCAAGATTGCATAAATAACTGTAATGAAGTCATTGATGCCGCTATTCAAGATATCAAGAAAAGCCTTGAAAGCCTTGGCTCACAAAACATTGATCAAGCTAATTTTGACGTTACCGCTATTTCTACAAATATTGATACGTGCAGCGAATGTTTTGATGAGATGGGTGAAAATGAACCGATGGTTAAGAAAATGGATGAATGGGTTAGAGGGATCACGAATGAAGCTCTTGGTTCTCTCGACAATGCTTCACATTGATTAAACCTAAACTTTTCGTTCAAAATACATAAAAATAAAATAAAAACTCTTGAGAAATTTATCAGATAGTTCATAGATTCCAGGTTATAGACGTATTAGATATGTTACATCTAAAGATAAACAAACATGTAACTAGCAAAGGTAATAGCAATACAATATGATAGGTGAATGAAACATTTGTGATTATTTATGTAACACAACTCGTTTTAAGAAAATGATAATTTGGTTATTAATTCTTTGGAGCTACAATGGTTTCAAGAGTAACGTTTCTAATGCCATTATCTTGGCTAATGTGGCAACAATTCGTGTTGTGTGTCTTTGATTATTGGTAAAAATGATGAAACAAAGACATGAAACGAGTATGTTTGAACTGAATGATTGAATATATATATTCTGTACAAGTTTTGACAACAAGGTTGAGATGGCCGAGTTGGTCTAAGGCGCCAGATTAAGGTTCTGGTCCGAAAGGGCGTGGGTTCAAATCCCACTCTCAACAAATTCTTTTTTATTTTTCTCCTATTCTATAATTTATTATATTGCGCATGTTGACAGCGGGATCTTTATACACATTATATAGTTTTTTTTTTTTTTTGGGGTACAAACACATAGTTTTCTTTGCATTACCAGAATGGGCATAAATGACACCATCAACCTATTCTATAATTTATTATATTGCGCATGTTGACAGCGGGATCTTTATACACATAGTTTTCTTTGCATTACCAGAATGGGCATAAATGACACCATCAACGTTTCTTGTCTCAATATATACAGAACACACCGGACAAGCTTGAAACTATCATGATGTGTGTATCTTCTAAAACTATGGTTTTATTTCTTGCAAATATGACACTCTTGGAACAACTAAATCTTTTGAGTTCGACACTTGCAAACATGAGCTCAAACAACACTAAAATTGCTAATCCCACAACCAGAAGTCCAGAATTATGACAACGATCCAATTCTTGAAACATGTGATTTTATAAGTCGTAAGCAGTTAACAACTCTCCTACCTTTTTTACCCATATCCTTTTAGTTAATTCTTAAATTTGTACTAGATTTTCTTCTCAGGTGTTGTGGACCTGTGGTTTCTGACCATAATAGCAACCAAGTCCACCAGCACCACATACGCTCGAACTGGGCAGAGCTTTCCCTAGAAGAACTTTTTGCAAGTGTGTGACCCATAAGAGATGTAAATGAAGGTTCAAGCATGAACTACCCTGAAGATTATAACAGGAAACGTGTATATTACACATTAATAGATAAAACTCAGTTTACAACTCCATAAACACTAGCATATGAGAAGTGCATATTACAAATGTATTGGCAGTTTGCTAGATTAGTACTTCCATGATTAATTTTTAACACCCATCGTCTCGGAAAAGAAAAAGATACATATGGGCAGCACCTATCGCCCATGCAGCATGGAATTTAATTGAAAATTTTTAAGATCATTATCTTTAAAAGTGCCCAAAAAATAGTCGTTACAGGTACACAGCAACTACCCTCCATGCAAAGTAGAAATGAAAACGACAACATCTTTATTTTCCAAGGTTGTGTCAAGCTGACCGCTCAATTCCCAGTCACAGTCATTCACAAGAACAAGAACCCCAGGTCGCCTGCACAAGAAAGATCAGAATCAATTCACAGTAAGAGACAGAGCTACAATACAAAGATGCTTCTCGGCTCATTTACTTATATATGAGTCAAATTTGGTTGAAAGTTCCCTAAACAATTTTATGCATGCATAACTCCAAAGTCCAAAGCCACTATATTCAAGATAATAGGCAACCATTGTGATAATTTAGTTTGGTGTATATATTGACTATTAGGATACAAACACTGAACAAAGTATTTTCGGTCAACCCAACCCAACCCAACCCGCACTAAATCTACCCTGTTAACCCAAACACATTTGACAAGTAACCTGACCCTCTCTCATTTGGCCACCACTAGATTTCAGACAAAATTAAGATGTTCAGGAAAAGGAATCATAGAAGATGTGGGAACTTACACACTGTCTCCCTTCATAAACATTTCAGGCCTCTCCTTGATTAAATTGGATTTAACCCAAGCAAGCAAATGCTTCATAGTTAACTATAAAACAGAATTAAGAACGATTTTATTTCGGATTTGATTGCAAATGTGAATATCTAAAAGGTGAGCTAGAAGTTGAGGGTTGTGTTTGACAGCTTGAAGATTTGCACCTTTTTTTCCTCGGCTGGTAGGTCAACATCGACACTATGGATCTTCACCGAGTTACAAAGAAGTTCTAGTCCTCCCCTGGATTTGATAACCAAAATACAAATCAAAGACCATGTGTGATACAATACAAGTAACTAGCACAAAGAAAGTAAGTATTGTCAGTGAGGAAGACCACTCAGTAGACAAAACAGGCTCAGCAATAAAGTAATAGAATTAGGTAATAAGCATGTTTGATTGTCTGGAGAATGGCATACCAATTAGACACGGAAAATACATATACCATCCAAAACAGTTTCCAACATAGAAAACAGACTGTTTATCGCAAGTTGTAGCAATATTTTAAATAAACCACTACGGCGAGTCGTGTACACTAAATCAGCTGTAAGCAACTAGCACTTGTACGTTTGTGAATTGTGGATAACATATTTGGGCGGTCATAAACACAGCAAACCCAGAAAGCTCGCAAGAGAAATAATGAGCTCTACTAAAAAAAGGGTCGTACACTAATGAAAAGCAGATCAACTAGTGGATCGCGTAAAATATTAGTCTTGACGCTAAATCAATTCCTAGTTTCCTACAGCATTAAACTCATCTAACTATCCCCTTGACCCCTTTTAGATATTTCACACAAGGCTTTACATATCTAAAGCCCTTAGGTAAACTCAAACACCTCTTATACTGAATTCTACCCAGTCGCAGGGGCGGACCCAAGTATAAGGTTTGGGGTGGCGGTGCCCTCCACGATTCGCCGAAAAGTATCAGATTTTAGTGTAAAAAAATTTTTTTTTTAGACCTTTTTATTAAAGTGCACCCCCCAAAAAAATCAAATTGCCCCCCACCTTGAAGCCAAAAATGTAAAAACCTTAGTTTTTAGTGTAAAAAAAATAATATTATAACCTTTTTATTAAAGTGCATCACGATTTTTATCAAAAAAAAATTTTTTGCCCCCGCCTTTTAAAATCCTGGGTCCGCCACTGCCCAGTCATCTACACGGCTTAGCTTGTGCCTCTTCGTTAAAGGGCAAGTCCTAAAACTACATCAAGATACATAAAAACTAGCAGTTTTACGCAATTACTAGCGTCCTAGTTGGAGTGTCATATGCAAGGGTTTGTAGCACATATCATAAAACTACAGAATAACATAACTTTGTTCATATGGCAAAGATATGCACAAATATATATAATTCATAAATATTGTAACTTGACTTACCCAAATTCAAGAGTTAATTGCATCTTCAATTAGCTTAAATAAAAGACCTGAAAAAAGATAAACCCTAAACAGGTTTTAAGGGTTTTATTAATGACAAAGAAAGAACTAACCTTGATGAAATTAATTTTTAAGGATGCGTTCAAGTGAGGCTGTTCTGTTTGGTTGTCAAAAGTAAGTATCAAAAGCCACCGGGTCAACCCGAATCTTACCACCCGTTTTGCTAAATTTTGTTTTTTCTTAAAAGTTAAACTTTAACATCAACTATTTTTCATATACATGCACCATTTATTTCATATACAATTATTTTTGTTCACGATTTTTCTAGAACCAGTCTCTCAACTTTCGAGTTTATCTTGAGGTAGGGTATGATCAATGGTGGTGAAGAGGGTAGGGCCCCACAATTTAAATGACCTCACTTTGTGTACTTATTGTATATATCTGAATTAGGGGTGTTTATCGATTCGGTTCTCGGTTAATCGGTTTATTCGGTTCGGGTTGTTTAATTAAAAAAAAATTGAGTCATAACCAAAAACCGAACCGAACCAAAATATCTATGACCGAACCAAACCGAGAACCGAACCGAAGTTCAGTTCGGTCATAAGTCAAAACCGAAAACCAAATTTTGTACTTGAATTATACTATTTATATTTTTCTTAAAATTTAATTATATATATTTTTGGCAAAAAAAATATTTCAAACATAAAAAAGTGTTTTTTATATTAGTATAAAATTTTAATGGACATTATATATATATATATATATATATATATATATATATATATATATATATATATATATATATATATATATATATAGATTTGCGTTCATATAGTGTACAAGCTTAAAATAGATAAAATAGGTACATACGTGTACCGTTGGATCAACCACTCAACCACTCAAATAAAATATTCCCCCACTAAATTACAAAATTTAATAAAAGTGAGACTACTATAATTCTCAACCACTCAAATAAAATATTCCCCCACTAAATTCTCTTAAACTTACTAACAATAGAAAGTGGACAATTAATTTGAGACATCCATAAAAGGAAATATAGACAATAAATATGATACGGAGGGAGTATTAATTAATTAGATATTTACTATAAGGGTATTATAGTAATTTTGGTTTTGAGCTTTGAGATATTTACTATAAAGAGCATTAACTGTGGTTTGGTTCAAGTTTCTTATCATAAATAGGTTTGTCACGACCATGTGATTTTGAGCTTTGAGACATGTGTATATATATATATATATATATATATATATATATATATATATATATATATATATATATATATATATATATATATACACACTAAATGTGGGGAGGTTGATGGGTGCGACCACTGTAGCTGCTACAGTGGTTGCTACAGTAATTTTTTTTAGTACTAACGGTCGTTAGCTATTTAACGGCTGTTAACTAACGACCGTTATCTTTAACATTTAAAAAAAAATTTGTACGCACTTTGTCTTTCATCTCAGCGGTTCATTGTAAATTTAGTCCTCATATAATTTCCATAAATGGTCTTTCATGTTATATATCAATTGCAAATTCAGTCCTATTTGTATAGTACTAACAGCCGTTAGTGTTAACTAACGACCGTTACTTTAACATTTAAAAAAAATTACGCACTTTTTCCTTCATCTCAACGGTTCATTGCAAATTTAATCCTCACATAATTTACATAAATGGTCCTTCATGTTATACATCAATTGCAAAGTCAGTCCTAGGTAACTAACTTCACGTTAAGTAGCTAACGGCAACAAAATAATTCCGCAGCAACGCGCGGGTATCAACACTCGTAGTGCTACTATTTTTCCTTTTATTTTACTTTCGATATTAGCTTCGTCTATAGTGCGAAGGATATTTTTAGAAAGTACGTGAGAAGCAATTCATACTGTTTTGGAGGCATTTGAAAATATCCTTTTGGAGTGATTATTATCAATTTATACTTTGATAGAATCATGTCATTTTTTGCTTGCTAGTTACAGGTTGTCCATTAATTTTAAAACTATGATTTTTAGTTTTTTACATTTGCTTCATCATATAATAGCTATGTCATTGGTTCAGTTTGGAAGTTTAATTTATTTTAGAAATGCAACATATTATTAAGAACCTCGAAAGAAACCATAATACAATACAAGGCGCCCCACCTCTATTAAACAAGATAATTAAAAGAGGATGAGACTCAAAGGAAATAAAAAAGACCATACAAATGAAACTAAAACTAAATCATATCTTACACCCCAAAAACCGAAGCTGTCACAAATAAAATGCAGACCAACACCCATGTAAACACTAATAACTAGTACCATGTGAGGAGAAGAGTATGCCAAACACAGTAAAAGCCATCATTGTTAACATGAAGTATAAATGAATTCTCACTTGTAAGAATGATGGACCACAACTTTGATCACACCATGTTGAAGATATGCAGTTGTCGACTGACCAGAGGACATCAAACAAAAGTGTCCCACTTCACATATGTGTTATCAATCACATCCATATTATTGACCAATCACTTTTATCCAATTATGAGAAGATAGCAAAAAACACAAAGAATTATACGCAGTGTGGGATACAGCCACAACACTATGTAAAATACTTTATGCCCTTGACTGTCAACCCAACTCCCATCACTTAAAAACCTTAGCTCTTGCACACAGAACAGTTTTGTCCCAATGCCCACTGTGATAGTTGCTACAAACGAATCCCATACATTTCCATCCATGTGTTGTAGTATTACTTAAGAAGCTAAAAACTCACTGTATCTAGTACCTGGTACCTCGTTGACATGTCTGTTTATACACTAAACCTCACGATATACATTCATTGTAGTTTCACGAATTACTATATCTGCAGGAGTACTAACCGAATATTGCACACGAGCACAGATTATGTGTTGCAATACCTCGATTAATTTTGTACCGTGTGATTCAAACACTTTGTTTGTCTTATGAAATAAAGGCCAACAATGTCCATGTCATTTCACATAAATATTTTCATTGCATACGAGCACAGATTATGTGTTGCAATAAAATATACAAACATATTCAACAACCAACTGGCACATGTCATGTCCACGATAACAAGAACAAATTAAGTAGTTCAAAACAAGTACGAGGTGATTAACAAACTAAAATAGCAACTCGTTGCTATAAACATCAATGTCCTTGAACACAACCTGGTACACTCATGTCATTCGATTTTTTTGCACCTTGCAGGCAGTTTCTAGCATCATGGTATGCGTACTTGCCACAGTAGCCGCACACCCTCGTTGGCTAACATCATAGCAACAAACCTTTTTGGTTCATGCCACGTGCGACAGTTGCCACCTTTTAATGTTAATATAGACAATGAAGAAAGAAAATAAGTTTTAAAACAGCAATAACATAAGAATAAATTAGACTTTACTAGAAACCATACTATTTACCTTGAAGTTGAAACGAAGACTTCTGGATTGCAATACACATACTGATATGACTTGGATGTGAGCTGTGTTTTGTGGTGAAGTTACCTTATTTGCTATGATACATAATCCCACTGGCAATTTGAATAAACAATCTCAAACACTCACTTTCAAAAGACAATACACAAGTAAATCAGTTAGAATGCATCAATCCAAAAAAAATACCATTTCAAAAGACAATAAACTAGTAAATCAGTTATAAAAATCGGAATGCACATTAAATTAAACACCCAACATGTTGAAATCATAATCAACATGCGTGACACATATGTAATAGCCATTATATATAAATTACCTTTTCTATTCCCCTCTTTTTCATCTTCCATTTTTTTCCTTCCGTTATCCCTTTTCTCATCCACTTTTTTCTTTGCCACGTTATCTGATTCATCAAAGAAAACAAAATTGGTTTACACTCATATATCCAACAACAACATACAAAATATTACACGTAATTCATCAACTAATACACTTACTTTACAACATGTGCAGCTGATTCACATGAATCCTTATCAACTACTACACATGAATGCAACTATGTACATGAATCATTATCAAGTAATACACATAAATTTATTTCTACTATTACACCTTATCAACTAACACAAATAATCATGGTTTTTGCTACTTAAGAAAAAGTAAAAGGATAACCATGATTTTACAGGCAAAAGGTTGAATTGGGCCATAAATAACATAAAACACACTATTAAAACTTCAGTAGATCAACTGGTTACTGGTTTAAGTATGTAGTCTCAGATTGCAAGCCAATCTTCGCCCTTTGTAAATTTCCTAATTCTATAGGATGCTTCTGATTAAGTTTTCATTTTGCATTTCATTCTTAATCAACATCTGACTATCATCCGAGTTATATTATTGAGGGACACATTTTACACTCTTATATACAACAGCAACATACAAAATATTACACGTAATTTATCAACTAATACACTTACTTTACAACAACATGTGCAACTGATTCACATGGATCCTTATCAACTACTACACATGAATGCAACTAAGTACATGAATCATTATCAAGTAATATACATAAATTTATTTCAACTATTACATGTTATTAACTAATACACATAATCAACTGATGAAAATGAATAATTATCAACTTCGGCACATACACAGTGGTTCACATAATCAACTGATGCACATGAATCCAAATCTACTAATACATCTGAACGTATATTTCAAGTAACACGCCTAATCAACTAACACACATACCTAATCACCTAATCAACTAATACATCTAAATGTATATTTCAACTAAAACACCTAACCAACTAACACACTTAATCAACTAATACATCTAAATTTAATCTATCCCCTATTGCTTCTTGGATATTCTTGTATAATATATATACACCATGTTCTAATGGTTACTGGTTAGTTTACATGAATTTAATCAACCAATACAAAAAAATTTACTTCAACTAACACACATAAACAAGTAAATCAGTTAGAATGAATTTAATCAGTTAGAATGCATCAATCCACAAAAATACAACAAATACCCAAATTGAAAACAACATATGAAACTAACAGATAAAATCAACAAACAGATTCTCTTCAAAACATATATCAAACTGAAATCTACCTGATGCACATGAATCATATTCAACTAAGCTACACAAAAAATCAACTCATACACAGTTGTGATCTCATAAATACCTTGTTCATCTTCACTATCTCTATCAATGGTTAAATCGATCGTTTCATACTCATCATTATCTTCCTTTGGTCGATTACGATTTGAAAACCTTCCACTTCTACGAACTGACACCAAACACCAACAAATGAAATTAAAACAAACTACCTTCAGTGACTAAAAAATTTTAAAAAATAGATCAATGTATTAATTACCAAATAATATTTGTTCTTCACTCCCAATGTCGATCACTTCATTATCAGAAACAACCATTTACGTTTGTGTGCAATGGACATGCACCTTTGGTTATGCTATTTAAAGAACAAATGAAAAACGATGATTTGGGGATTTTTGATTGAGTGAGTGATTTTGGGCATTAGGGTTTCAATTCTGAAGAGCATGACATCCGGATAAATTATTGTTGGTACTAACTCTTGGAACTTATGTATTAGTGAGAGTCAAACCAACATATAAACACGTGTTATAAAATTAGTACACAAATGCCATTTATGTTTCACTTAATTACAATTCTGCCACACCATTATTTAATATACAATCTCATCTATGATGCTTGATCCAACGGTGCACATGTGTACCTATTTTATTTATTTTAAGCTTGTTCACCACAATAACGCTCCCATATATATATATATATATATATATATATATAATATATATATATATATATATATATATATATATATATATATATATATGTATAGGTGTGGGTTAAAATAAAAAAGGTCTTATAATAAAAAGTGTAGGAAGGATTGTGAGGGCGACATGTGTCACCCCTATGACACATGTCACCACCACCACCCCCACCCCCCCCCCCCCCCCCCCCCACACCCCCCGCAAAAAAAAAAAAAAAAAAAAAAAAAAAAAAAAAAAAAAAATTCCCGCCAAAAAAATTTTTTTTTTTGGGCAAAATTTTTTTTTTTTTTTTTTCCCGCCAAAAATTTTTAGTGCATCACAGTTATAAAGTTACTGCATCACAATTATAAAAGTTACTGCATCACAGTTTTAAATTTTAGTGCATTAAGGTTATAAGTTACTGCAACATAGCTGATGCACTAAACTATTAACTATGATGCAGTAACTTATAATAAAGATGCACCAAAACTTAAAAAAGAATCGTATTTTAATTGTGATGCAGTTACATACATATATGATGCATAAAAGTTATGATAATTCAGTTTCTTTATAACCATGATGCAGTAACATAACTATGATGCAGTAACATTAAAACCATGAATGCAGTAAACGTGATGCAGTAAAATCATAATTGTGATGCAGTAAACGTGATGCAGTAACTTTATAACCGTGATGCAGTAACTTTATAACTGTGATGCACTAAAAATTTTTGGCGGGAAATTTTTTTATTTTTTTTTGCCCAAAAAAAAATTTTTTTTGGCGGGAAAAAAAATTTTTTTGGGGGGGGGGGGGGTGGGGTGACACGTGTCATATGATGTGTCATATGATGTGGCATAGGGGTGACACATGTCACTCCCACAATCCTTCCTACACTTTTTATTATAAGATCCTTTTTAGAATAACCCCACCCTATATATATATATATATATATATATATATATATATATATATATATATATATATATATATATAGGGAGGTGTTATTGTGGTGTACACTCTTAAAATAAGTTATAATAGGTACTCTTATTGACCATTAGATCAATCATCATGGATGATCATAGATGATAATTAATACCATAATTAATACTAGTTAAGTCAATGGTATTATTGTAATAAACTTGCAAAATGAGTGGCACGTTGATAACAACAATCAAGCGTAAAACAATGAGTATCTGTTAACAGATGTTGTCATTCATGCATACCATTTTTTTTTTTAATTATTTTGTGTTTCAATATAAGAAATATTAGTTTTTTAAATAAATTATATGTTCAAGATATTTTCGTGTGTATCATTCATGCAACATATTTAATACTTTTAATATTTTAATTTATACACATATGTTGTTATTTTTATACTTTCGCTATTGATTTTTATCATGATACATGTAAATGTATACTTTCATACACAACTGACACACGCTAATTTTTATAATGACACACTATATATTATACTTTATTTATAACACATTAAATTTATAGTGACAAATCAATTTTTATAGTAACACACTACATACTATACTTTATTTGTGACAAACTAAATTTATAGTGACACACCAATTTTTATAATGATACACTACATATTATACTTTATTTTATAGTGACACTACATATTATACTTTCATACACAACTGACACACACCGATTGTTATAGTGAAACACTACATATTATACTTTATTTATGACACGCTAAATTTATAGTGACACACCAATTTTTATAATGACACACTACATATTATACTTTATTTATGCCACACTAAATTTATAGTGAGACATAATTTTTATAGTGACACACTACATATTCAAAAAAAAAATGCAACCAACTAATTATGGATTAGTACACCACTAAAAATAAAAAAGACCCAACTAATACATTATTAAAATAATCCAAAAAATACACAATTTTAAAACCAATTGGTACATTAGAACTCCGTATTTTGAAAATACCCAACTAATACATTATTAAAATAATCCAAAAAATATACACAATTTAAAAACCAATCAGTACATTAGTGCTCCGTATTTTGAAAATACCCGACTAATACATTATTAAAATCATCCATAAAAAATACACAATTTAAAAACCAATTGGTATATTAGTACTCCGTATTTTGAAACCCAACCAGTGTACACGTCACGTCTCTCGTAACTAATTCATACATAGACACCTAACTTTATTTTTTTATTGTTTATTTTTTCTCTTTTAAACTCATCCTCACGAGGACAAATCATTATGGGTAGAAACATAACCAAGAACAAAATGTATCGAGCCCTTATACGTCTATTGTCTTGAGGTTTTCGACGAACCATGTTGAGGTCTACTTCTGTCATGAACCCAACAAAATGTGTCGATCCCTTATACGTACACACACTCACGACTATATTCGAGTCGGCTTGTAGTGGTTTGCACATGGTCGTCGAATCTAAATCCGACCGTCATTTTCACGATCGAAACAATAAAAAGGTAAATAAGAAAAACCATTAAACTTAAGGTTGCGGGTCTTTGTCTACGGTTCCAACTTGCAAAATAAAAATTGGATCTTCTTGTCTAAGATTCAGGTGGTTTGCGGCTAAAATTCAACCTCGGAAAACCGAAAGACAAATAAAACGATTTCGGCATTATGAAATAACATGGCTATAAAAATCTTGTTATATATAATACAAATAAAATGATATGAAACCATATGACTATATAAATACGCAGATGTCGACAGGATGCAAGATTTTTTGTCGTTGTGTCTCGTACATGGATCTTGTAAACATCCCATCTAACGATCTAAAAAATGGGAGAATAGAGGCATACTAGAGTTATTTTAATATTGATAGATCATCATCGTCTTGTACATGAAGGCTGGTTTTTTGTCTTTTGGATGAGAGAAATGCTTTTTGTTGTTGTCTTAATAAATAGTACAATGAATAACGGTTTATGCATGGTTAAGAGAAAAATAATAGTGGTGTAAATGTCCACAATACCCTTTTTGGTTATTAGTGATTTTTGATTTAATTAATTGCTTAATCTCCACATGTCAAAAAACTATTGGTGCCTATTGTTTTTCATTTTAAGAGTGTACACCATATGAACGCAATTCTATATATATATATATATATATATATATATATATATATATATATATATATATATATATATATATATATATATAAGATTAGGCCCTCTAATTTATTGTGTAAGCGTCAAGATTGCATAGAGTACAAGATAGCTAATGCTCGGAATTCAATGCAGCCTCATAATAACTATAAAATCATGAAAGGGGATGAAGTGCAAGGGTTGCCCGAATTGATCACAAGGCATTTAGTATAGAATTAAAAGCCGGTTAGATGAAGTGCATGAGTTGCGAAAGGTTGCAAGAAAAAAAATTAATGATTTAACCTAATTCTTGCTTATATAAACCGGCCAAAATCACATTTAGTATGTACATTTGAAGATGATTCACACATCTTTTAGATCTTTGATTGTTGGTAGCGGTATGTAAATTCTCTTTTGCAACATTTTGGAGATGATTCACACATCTTTTAGATCTTTGTAATTAAGTTGGTCTTCTTTTTTTCTTAATTTAGTTATCATAGGCAGGTACCATGAAAATCACACAAGATCATGCATGCTCAGATAAATGGAACCAAAGATTGGGATACCAACTATTTTCTTTGTTTCTTACATATTTAGGTGATTGTTATAGATAAGAATATATATAGAGATATATGTATTATGTTAATGCATTTTCATACACAAGTAATTTATGTGCGTTTTCTATTGATGTAGCTCACATGTGCCAATTGATTCAAGAAAATGTGCACGGGCATATATGTAAAGCAACATTTAAATGGTTAAATGATACTTTTTAGCGTGATTAGTTTATGTAAGTAGTTGATTTCGAATGCTCTTTGAGAAATATTAGAATTAATTTATCGTGTGCAATTGAATTATCATTGAAAAGAAGAAGGTCCGCGCATCGCAAAGTGTTTTCTTTTTCTATATGTAGAATCATTAGTGAGAAACCAATATTTACGCCCATTAAATGAGTTTGCCATAATAGCAAAATACGACATATTAAAAATATCACATTGAGTAATGAATAGAAAGGAAAAAATACAGAATTTTGACTTAAAGCCGTTTGTAAATTATAATATCAAATAAAAAAAGTTGAGTTTTAAACATAAGCAAAAGTTCAAACTTTTCTCGAAAAAACAAAACCGGTGCATTTAATGTGAAGTATATACAACATCGAGATGGAAGTGCAAGGCTTGCCAAAATTTATCACATGATATTTAGTAATTAGTAT
This sequence comes from Artemisia argyi, assembly GCA_030686995.1. Taxonomy (NCBI): domain Eukaryota; kingdom Viridiplantae; phylum Streptophyta; class Magnoliopsida; order Asterales; family Asteraceae; genus Artemisia; species Artemisia argyi. The sequence continues at coordinate 156,344,518 of CM060677.1, read as the reverse complement.
AGAATTAAAAGTCGTTTATGTATTGAGATTAAGTTGAAAAGGTTGCAAGAATAATTAATGATTTAACCTAATGCAATATATATAGATATATGTATTATGTTAATGCATTTTCATATACAAGTAATTTATGTGTGTTTTCTATTGATGTAGCTCACATGTGCGAATTGATTCAAGAAAATGTGCACGTGCATGTATGTAAAGCAACATTTAAATGGTTAAATGATACTTTTTAGCGTGATTAGTTTATGTAAGCATGCAACTTGAATAATGAATATAAAAGAAAAAGTACATAATTTTTGCTCAAACCCATTTGTAAATTAAAAAAATTAAGTTTAAGACATAATACTGGAGTCCGAAGGTTTTAGGAATTATTAATAGTGTGTTAATTAATATTCATTTAGTTAGCTATTTAGAATTGGGTTTATTGATAAAATTTATTAATATTAGTTAGTCTTCAATGTTAATTTTCAATGAAATTAGTTGTACAATAAAATGAGATGAAGCTAAAAAGGTTTGTAATGATTTTTATATAGTTTATGTGGCATTATTATATATACATTATTACACAAACTTTAACTTACAAACTTAATAAAGAAAATATATAACACACATTAAACTATGACCAATTAGATACGCCCCGTGTGCTTCATATTACCATGCAAACTTACAAACTTAATAAAGAAAATGTATTAGTTGGGTTTCTTGTAAAAGATGATGTTGGTGTATCATCAGGCTTCGTATATCAATCGGGTTTTTTTTCATGAGTTAAGATCTGATTTTTTAGATTGTGAGGTGAGGCCGAGTTCGACACGATGTATCATGTTTTTAAGATGTATGAGATTTTTGAGATGTGGTATATATCGGGGTTTCTGTATTGTGCATCAAATGTATCTGTTTATGTATAAGAAAATTTGTAATAAACATATCAGTTTTTTTAGATTTTGATATTGATATTATTATATTTATAGTGTATCAGGTTTATGTAATCGATTGCATGTTAAATACAGAGTATTATTTTCATTGTATGAGTACAAACTTACAAATTTCATTATCGATTATATCAGTTGATTTTTTAATTCACATTCATGTCACTAGGTATTTTTTTTATGCATGTATCAATAAATAAGGTGTAAAAAATATATAAACTGAGTAAAAAAATGGACGTCAAAGACTTACGTAATAAATAGTTACTAAATGTGCAAGTTAGAATTCCCATTTTACCCTTCACTTTCGAGTTATTAACAAAAGTGCAACTCATAAATAGAATCTCCTAATTAATCTCATCAAATTGTCAATTAGTAGATCTAACGGTCTAGATTAGTCCCTGCTTTTACAACTTTAAGAAATCTCTTACAATAACCTTCTCATATATCTATACTCCTTTATAAAGCATTTAGGACATTCTAAATAAGGAAGTCTTAAAATTCTTAAGACCAAAAACATTTTTTATTAAAGAAAGCCATAAAAAAACTTAAATGTAATTTACTTGGTCAAAACTTATAACCTATCATATTAATGAAATAAATGTGATTTTTAATGAGAAAAAAAAATGTCACCATATTAATACTTGTAACCGCTAAAAGTTAGTTATTATCAATAATGATTATTAAAAACTTGTAATCGCATCTAACATATAAATCTACAACCATTTCATTTGAGATGCAACGACTTGAATAGGGAAGGGATCCAGTAAGAAGTAAATTAAAATAAGAAGTGGTAAGAAGTGACTAGAACCATACATTTGAGATGCAACGACTTGAATTAGATGCATCCCTATTCATTTAGATGCAACCCCTTGAGTTTCGAAAGTTATTTTGAAGTGAAAATGATGTAACTTAATTTTTATTATTTGGTCACATGTAGACGAACAAAATAAAAAGAGACATCATGAAATGCATCTCATATAGGTATATGCATCTAATTAACAGTTAGAAAACACATTATGATGCATCTAAGATATTAGGGATGCATCTAATTTAAGTCGGTTCATCTCGGATATGCGATTATATTACTTCTTATCACTTCTTAGGGCCCGTTTGGTATGTAGATGGGTTTAGGATTAGGATTTGGATTTGGATATAAATTTGGATTTGGTTTTGGATTTGGATTTGGATTTTTGTGTTAAAAGTTGTTTGGTTTGTATGTTAGGGATATAAGAGAGGATTGAGATTTATATTTATTTTAATATTAAAATAATAAGTGGGCCATCATTAGTAGATATATTTTTGTAGATAGGACAAGTGAAAGAAAAATATAATAATGAGTAAGTCATCAAAGTACATATATTTTTTAGATACGGACAAGTGAAAAAAAATAAAAAAAAAAAAAAAGAGAGATAGTGTGTTGAAAAGTAATTTGTCAGAATACCTTGCCTAGAGGACCGGATTTGTGCATCCCCTCAAATAAGGGGTTGACTCCAACTTATAAACCTCTACTTTTTCAACCAAACAATTTATTTTACCATCACTCACAAATCCAAATCCAAACCCTACCAATCAAACGGGCCCTTAGTTTAAGATTACTTCTTATCCGATCATAACTCTCTCTCTCTCTCTCTCTCTCTCTCTCTCTCTCTCTCTCTCTATATATATATATATATATATATATATATATATATATATATATATATATATATATATATATATATATATATATATATATATATATATGTGTGGTTCTTGAAAAAATGTAAATTACATTTCAGTAGAAAAGTGAGAAAATAACTGTGATGCACCTGGTTTTTTAACTGTGATGCACCACTTTTTTATTCTGCTGCATCACAGTTACTGAACCCGTACCCGGCTAAAAAAAATTATCGATACCCAAACCCGCATTCAAACCCGCCAACCCCACCCAACCGTTCGGGTTTCGGTTTTCCCCATTGATTTCGGGTGCTTTTGCCATCCCTAAACATGTTATATTAGCTAGATCAAAAATTATTTGAATGTATTTTAGCGACTTTGATAATTTACAAAATACATTGCGTAGATGTTTTTATTTAGAAAAATATATAAGCACATTTGTTTTTTACCTATATTATATATTTTATTATATATACTAAAAGGGGGAATCGTCACTATAGCAAACACTGTAGCAGCTACAGTGTTTACCACAGTGGATGAAAAAGTGAAAATGTGAGTTCGGGTACTGTAGCAGCGGGTACTGTAGCAATAGTGGAAGCAAGAATAGTCTTTTGCTATTTAGTCCCTAAGCCCTAAGGTATAAAAAAAAATAGTACGGTATTTCCGCAGCAACACGCGGGTTCCTCCGCTCGTATATACTAATAATGGGAAAGTGCCCCGTTAAAAGTAATGTATTCCTATTGGGTGTAATCCCGTAATACCACTGTTTGAACCACTGTTCATTAGAATGAGACACTGTAGCATTACCGTTCCGTTATTTTCCCTGAGATAAGAACTCATACCGAGTATTCCAGAACCTCTCCCAAACTCATTTTACCACCCACACACGCCCATACTTCCCCCAGAATCCAACAAGGTCAACAAATAAAAAAAAAACCCTAAACACAAAATCAAAATGCAAAATCCAAACACTGAATCAAATTTTTTTTCACGGCGAGGTGTATCCGGCCAGATCCGGTGGTATCTGCCTCTGTAACACTCACGACATCACATCTACTTTTAACACCGGCAAAAACAACCCTGAACTCGCGCTCACCAAAAGCCTTCATCTAAACATCCAGATTAAATCCCACTTTCCGGCGAGCCATGTCCGGTCAGATCCGGTGAATGGAAGCCTTTGTTCGAAAGGTTCGGTTTGTGTTTTTGCATTTTTTGGTGAGATTTGAATTGGGTAGTGTTTCGTTTTGATGTTTGGTGGGTTACTAATTCATGGGTATGTTTAATTTGGTGTATTTATGTGTTTTCACACGTGGGGTTTCTTTAAAAAGAAAGGATAATAAGGTAAAAGGATCCGATGTTCAGCCTGGGACTAACAATTGGAGTAGCTGTAAGCCTATTTCTATCATTGGATCCACCGGTTCTATTGGGACTCAGGTAAACTATGTTTTTTGCAACTATTTTTCATGATTTGGTGTAGTGGAGTAGGTTTGATTAGTTTAATGTTTTGATGTGCAGACATTGGACATTGTTGCTGAAAATCCTGATAAATTTAAAGTTGTACCACTTGCTGCTGGTTCTAATGTCAGACTTCTTGCGGAACAGGTGGTAAATCAAATCCTGTAACCTTAATTCATTGTGCAAAGACAATTGATTTAACCATATAACATTATAACTCATGTTCCATTATAAAGTTCAAAAAATTAATATAGTAAATACATGTTTTTTTTTTGACATCTGTTGTTTCTCTTATGGTTTGAAGTTTATGCTGATTCATCTTTTAAAAAATATCAAATATCATATTTGGGCCGATGATATAAGGGAAAAAAAAACCTATGTTACAGATTATTTTTTCTGAGTAGACCTTATTATAATGAGTTGGCCAAATTTGTTACCGTTTTAAGGGGTGTTTGGTTTACCTTATTTCTTGGAAGGTGCAAGGGAATTCGTTATAATGCTGTTATGAGCTAAGCTTATGGGTTTCCTAATCTTTGTGCTATTGATCTATGTGGTTGTATTTTTAGAACAGGCATATGGTAATCTTTTTCACTTCTTACTGTCAAAATTACACATATTGGAAGTAAAACGCATGTCATGTTACAAAATACTCCATACTTACAAGAAAAGTTCCTATAAAGGATTGGAAACTCATCAACGATCTAAAGCTTATGAGAGTTTACGGTTGAGTTACTCCTCATTAGTATTGCTATGACTTAAAATCATTTATAATTATTTTCAGTTTATTGCTTCTGGTGAGTAGATAAAAGGCGTAAAGAAGATCATGGCCTTCACAATTGAGCGGAGAAAACCTGATGCGGCAATAGGTATTACTATGTGCTTATATACGTTGTGTTTAATGATTTAGATGGTTTATTTTTTTAAATGATGTGTAACACATAAGTAACATAAAGGAATTTGGTAAGGATGTTTGTTTGGTTGTTAAGTTATTTTGTAGAACAGTGTGCATCTCATTATTTTACCACCTTTAACATGTTAAGGGCAAAAAGTTGATATAGACATCAAGTTGTGTTGCTTAGACGTGTAAAACATTCATTGCGCCTATTATTAATCTGTGCTCAATTTTTGTTGTTTGAACATGTGTGGCAGTGGGCTCCAAGATTTCATCTTCTGCATCGCTATTGTAACTTGAAAGAAGGTAATCATCGATAACTTTTCACTTTAGTATAAAGGAATTTCATTCTTATTTAATACTGTTGTTCATGGTATACCATATATATGTAATGTCTATTGTAGTTGCTTCGAGTATCTTCAAAGAAATGGTTAAAAATTACTTGAAAAAAAATACGTTAATGCATTGGAGCAATATTGAACGATATGTCTGAGAAAATCAACCTCTTGAAAATTGATAATGTGTCAGTGAGTAAATGTTTGTTAATAATATGTTGATAAGGGATTTTAGCATTGTATTTATTGGTTTAAGAATGGGTTAAAGTATCAGTAGATTAAAAGTTGGATTATGCACCTTAGTTTTTGAACATGTAATGTATTTTTAAATATTTGCTTCATTTGATATTTTAGCTTATGTTCGTTTCTGTAGGTTTGTCTATGTTGCTAATAATTATATCATATCTGTGCGGCTTAAGATAAGATGTAACCCGCGTTGGATTGGAATTGGCACCTATATAGTTTATTACAATGTAGAACTTTAAAACTTTGGTTATGCATCACTTTCAATAGGCTTTATTATTCATCCTACATTTTACTTTGCAATGTTTTAGGGAGTCCTGAGAGACAGAAGCAAAGTGCAAGAGATGGTTTGGTTATTTGATCCAGCAGTTCGTGTTATAGATGGCTATGTTGGAGAGCGCGTCTCACTTAGAGTAACTTCGATAAAACATATTTCCACCTAAAAAAATCATCTTCATTATAAGCCTTTCATAGCCTAAAATTAGTTATAGTAACTTCTGGTGTTCTTTTGATCAGGTCGACTTGGAGTGTTCAGGCGGACGACAAATAGTTGGTGTTTTCACTCATAAAAGACTCTCTGTGTAACCCATATTTTCCTTGACTTCTTGCAGAAAGATTGATATATAAGGTGTCACCAAACCCACGAACTTCATAGTTAGTTAGTAGCAGTTCGAGCAAAATCGTTTGAACAGTTATTATTATCATTATAACAACAACTTCACTGGTAGCCCCAGGTAACCAAAGTTGTTATTATCACTATTATGTTTCATTTTGAAAGTTCATATTATGTCATAGGATTAGTGTAGTGTTCTCATTTCATCCAACTGTTGGTTTAGGGGCGTTTGGATTAGCCTTTTTTCTGGCTTTTAGAGATTTTGAAAAGCCGTTTTTCCTACCTTATGCAAATACATGTACTTAATTTTGTTGTTTTTAAAGGGTGTTTGGATTTTTTTTATTTATGTGCATGTTTATGGTATTCCCAGGTCCAATCCGGGTGATAACTTTCACAAGGAAATGTTAAAGCTCAAAAGAAGGCTGCGTTGGCTAATGGTTCAGAATAGGTTAATTTTTGGTAATCTATTTCATTACTACTGTTTATATCATTATATGGAAAATAATTGTTGATGTCTCCCGCATTTTTTGCAGTCGAGTAGAAAAGAACTAGCTACTAACATCGAGTCCACAAAGAAAAAGATCGCAAGGACCGAATAGATGGTCATGGCTTCATTCAACAATCCTACATTTGTCAAAATTTGTTAATATTGGTTTTAAGTAGTAAGTTATCAATGTATTTGAATCATGATACAATTGTTGGGTGAATATGTATGTTTTACATTCGATTCATCAACACAGATGCTGTTGTTAAAGTTGTGTTAAAACTTTTTCTCCTATTGCAAAGCATTGTTACTACATGTATATCTGCTATTATTTGTTTCAAAAGGTTTTACATTCTTCAAGTTGTTCGAGACTTTGTATCGCTTAGCAAAATAAAAGGTTTCCCGCAGCATCGTGCGGGTTACCCTGCTCGTTTATTATGTTTTAGGATAGATAATAAAAGATAGAAAAAAGAACTAAAAAAGAAAAATGAAGAATATATATATATATATATATATATATATATATATATATATATATATATATATATATATATATATATATATATATATATATATATATAGGGTGGGGTTATAATAAAAAGTGTGTTATAATAAAAAGGGTAGGAAGCAATCTCAATCGTCGGATTAGATTTGCAAGATGAAAAAAGCGGAGTGGCAGTTATGTAAAAAATATGAACTTGAAGGGCAATTATGTAGGAATACAAACTAAGGTGCTAAATAGCAAATATCCCATTCCTTATGGAACGACATCGTTCCATCTTTGATAAACCCATATTTTTTCTTCATTTTTTCCCAAAATTTACACACATTCTCTCTCTAAAATTCACACACTAAAATTGACAAAATCAAACACACCGTAAATTCAATAACTTAATTCAGCAAATCGGTACTGCATCAAATCTATGGTGAAGACGAATATGAAAAAGTTTAAACCTTCTTGTAAGTTGATATATAAACCCTGAAATTGTTAATTTTTATTTAATAAAATCGTGTTTTTGTTAATTAGTTTAGCACCTGATTTGTTAACTTTTGTTTGATGCATCTGAATTTCTTAAGGTTTGTTAATTTACTTTTTGTTAATTTGAATATTTAATTGTAATTAGTTAATATGTTTTTGTTGATTTTTAGAGTATTTAGCTGATTTGATATGTGTTTGAGAAAAGAAAAAAAAAAAACAAATGAAAAATGTGTATATGGAACCTGCACACCAGGTGTTTGATAAAATGTCTACATGATATTTTATAACTATGATGCACTAGTTGTTCATACACATTGTGATAAATTTGTTGTTAAAAATGTGATGCATTGGTATAGTTAACATTTTTCTATTGTTATTGATCCAAATATGTTATACATAAAGTGTTTAGATTTGGAAAAAATAAATTCCACGTGTTTAGTAAAAATAACATTGATGCACTAGATTTTGAACTGTGATGCAGTAAGTGAATTATTAATCGATAATCATGTTTTACTGCATCGATTTCTTATTTGAGTTATTAAAATAGTTTATTTTTTTTTATAAATTTCAAAAATAAAAAGAGCAGAAAGATGATTGATGCTGCTAATAGAAGAAAAAAAGATAAAAAAGAAGCTGAACCGGAAAAATCGATTACGGAAACATCAAGTAAGTTTGTTTAGGCTAAGTTTGTTTTGCCGTTGTCACGAAAATGAATGCGTTTACCTGATTGTACTCGTGATGTACTAGAAATTGAAGTGTAATGCAGTAGGATGTATGTTGATGCTCATAGGGATAATTTAGGCTAAGTGTGTTTTGCCGTTGTCGCGAAAATGAATGTGTTTGCCTGATTGTGCTCGTGATGAACTAGAAAATGAAGTTTAATGCAGTAGGATGTATGTGATGCTCATAGGCATGATTTAGGCTAAGTTTGTTTTGCCGTTGTCGCGAAAATGAATGTGTTTGCCTGATTGTACTCGTGATGTACTAGGAAATGAACTGTAATGCAGTAGGATGTATGTTGATGCTCATAGGCATAATTTAGGCTAAGTGTGTTTTGCCGTTGTCACGAAAATGAATGTGTTTGCCTGATTGTGCTCGTGATGTACTAGAAAATGAAGTGTAATGCAGTAGGATGTATGTTGATGCTCATAGGCATGATTTAGGCTAAGTGTGTTTTGCCGTTGTCGTGAAAATGAATGTGTTTGCCTGATTGTGCTTGTGATGAACTAGAAAATGAATTGTAATGCAGTAGGATGTATGTGATGCTCATAGGCATGATTTAGGCTAAGTTTGTTTTGCCATTGTCGCGAAAATGAATGTGTTTGCCTGATTGTACTCGCAGTAGGATGTATGTTGATGCTCATAGGCATAATTTAGGCTAAGTGTGTTTTGACGTTGTCACGAAAATGAATGTGTTTGCTTGATTGTGCTCGTGATGTACTAAAAAATGAAGTGTAATGCAGTAGGATGTATGTTGATGCTCATAGGCATAATTTAGGCTAAGTGTGTTTTTCCGTTGTCACGAAAATGAATGTTTAGTTGTTTGTCCGTTGCATTTGAATTTTAATTGTGACGCAGTAGATGTTTAATTGTCGCGTATAAGCATGAATACTGTGATGCACTGATTATGACACTGTGATGCACTAATTATGACACTGTGATGCACTGTTTATGACATTGTGATGCACTTGATATGAAACTATGAAGGACTTGATTCCTAGATATGACACTGTGATGCACTAGATATGAAATTGTGATGCACAGATAATGACACTGTGGTGAACTTAAAAAGACACTATGATGCATTAGATACAACAGTTCATTATAATTATTTTTTATAATGGCTCATTCATTGCAGCTTATATACGTCAGTTCAACAACCTTTGAAACTATACAAGTGGAGAGAACCATGCCATCATTTAAGGCTTGGAGTACAAGTTCATTAAAAAAACGGAAAAAAGGAACTTGCATCAGGCAGTTTTGTGATGAGGACAAGATACAACGGTACCGATTGTGGTGTTTTTGTGATGAGGCATATGGAAACATAGGCGCGTCAAGTACTTATAAAAGATGGTTCTCATATGTATTGATGAGAAAAAAGCAAAATTATTTAAAGAAACGGATGCATACGTGAAGCAGCAACCAAAAGTGTTCCAAACTTCTAACATCTGATAAATTGAGACTTGATAATTGTTTAAAATCTTTTGTAATACATTTGATTAATGTTTGTATAATACTAAGTACTTTACTTCTTAATGATCAATGTTTGTTAAGTACTAAGTTACTTTTATTATTATGGATTCCTGAATGATCACTATTCACTAATACAATATTATAAATGGTGATGCACTAAATTATAAATTGTGATACACTAATTTTGAATCATAACTAGTGCATCACATTGTATATAAATAGTGCATCACAGTGTGTAAACGTGGTGCATCGTAGTATATAAAATCATTTGAATATAAGAAAGTTTTGAATTTTAACAACTGAATCAAACTATTAACAGTTGATGCCTGAAATAGTGATATGCTAACAAATAAATGTGATGTAATAAAACAAACATTGTGATGCATTAGTAAAAAATAACTATAATGCAGTGAAACAAACATTGAGATGCACCGGAAATGACACTGTAGTACATTAACATATAACAGTGATGCAGTAAACAAACACAAGGATGCACTGGGAATTATGCTATGGTGCATTACTAATTATAGTGATGCACTAGATAAAAAAAACTATGATGAACTAAAAAAGAGAACACAAAAAGATACTGTATGATATTTCATAACACAATTACAATGTTGCATTGATGTTCTATAGTATATTTTACAATTGAGTCAATATTTTTCAAAATATTCATAGTAAGCTCATTTGCGGGTAAGTTCTCTCATCCCAGCTCTTTTCGACAAAAGTTATTGCCTTGGTTTCCTGGATGATGGAAATTTCTGTAAATAAGTCATGGTGTTATGGCCTCCCTTCCATCTACATATGTCACACGTCATCCACAGGGAAAATTCTTCGGTTGATATTTTTTGTTTTTGGCTTCATCCTTGAGGGTTTATCATTCTTTAACCCCATACAACTTGTAGCTAATTCAATCTTCATTTTAGATATTATAATCCAACCTGCAAAAAATAAGACAAAAACATGTCGCATTTTATACTTTGATGCACCGGATATGACACTGTGATGCACTACATGCAAACAATGTGATGCACTGGATTTGACACTATGATGCACTACATGAAAATATTGTGATGGGCTTAAAATGAAACTATTAGGTGATTGGTCCACCATGGACAAAAGTTTATCTGTGTGCTGAATTGCACAATTAATGAACAACTAGATACATTAAATTTTGTCATTGCGGGCTAAAGAATCAAGCAACTATTGGATTTTCGAGTAATAAAAAAAGACTATCTAGTATACTACATTGTATTACGCCTCAGCTCTGCTATTTGATACAATAAATAAATTAATTTTTAAATTGACGGAAAAGGAAGCAACATATCATGATAGATCATAGGTCTAGATTCGAATCTAGTAACACTGATAGTCACACATTTCTCTTTAAACTACTATAAAATTTATCAAATACCACATACCTCATAGCTTCTCATATGTACAACATTCGTTGTTATTATGCAATCCTATAAGACACTACGACATTCTTGTATTGCAAACACACCTCTAAAAAAACCATATATTGCAACAAATTCCTAGATTTGTATTTTCCACAAACAAATACCTACTGCATCAGCATTTCAAAACCACTGCATCATACATATAATTGCACATACATGAATTTTTTATTGATAAAACAACAAAAAATGAACTAATATATCATTATAAATTTCAACAAACATATACCAACTGCATCAATATTTCAAGACAACTACATCAAACATATAACTAAATATAAATCCTTTTTCTTATAAAATAACGAAACAAATAGCTAATGGATATGTATTTGTCACAAACAAACGCTTATTTATCTATGCAAACAACTAACCATAGAACCAACTAGCTATACAAATACATTTGCACATATTACGTAACCTACACTTAATCTAACTTATGGTCATACGTGAAAACTGAACACCTACTACATCTCAGTTCAAATACAATTGCATCCGCCAAACAATCAAGCATACAAACTCATTTACGAACATAAGGCAAACCACGTTAAACCTAAATCATGCTTATACGGGACAACTGAACACCTACTGCATCTAAGTTCAAATACAAGTGCATCACGCAAACAAGAAAGCAAATAAACTCATTTACGCACACAAGGCAACATATGCTTAACCTAACTAATATTTATACGCGATAATGAAAACCTACTGCATCTCAGTTCAATTACAAGTGCATCACACAAATAATTAAGCATACAAACTCATTTATTCACATAGCCTAATGCATCATAGTTAAAACAATAACCTACTGCATCATAATATGAAAGATAATACTTACCTGATGTTATGCTAATCGATTTTTTTTGTACTACCGTTTTTTGCTAAAATAATAATAACAGTTACTACATCAGCATTTAAAACAACTGCATCACATTGTAAATTTAGTGCATCACAGTTATAAAATCTAGTTGAGACATTTTATCAAACACCTTGTATGCAACGTTATTAAACACGTTTTTTTATCTTTTTTTTTCTATTTTGTTCCAGATCTAGAAGAAAGCATGATGTAAGATTGAATCAAACTTTCAAAATAACAAACTTCGATCAATAAAAACACAAAAAATGAATATTAGGTGTATGAATTAAGATCTTACTTTCATTAAATCTTGACGAACTACTCGATAGTTTAATTAATCACATCTTAAAAAAAGCTGTTGAATTCATTTACGTTGAGTTTGTTATGAACGATGAACAACAGTTAACAGTGTGGTACGGTGGTGAAGGTCGAGGAGCTTAAAATGGTCAACGGTGGGAGGTTACTGTTAGCATTAAAAGTGACGATCATTATTTAGTCAACAAGTATTGTAATAGTTAAGAATATTGGGCTATGGACTTGGTACTTATTAAGTATATCATGTAAACCTTTATTAGAAAATATAAACCAAGCCCATTAGATAAAGCTCATGGAAAGCCTTTTAGGGCAATATGTAAGTTACTATATAAGCACCTCAAATGAGTCATTTGAGGTGTGTGCTTGTGTGTGTTTCTCTAATAATATTCTCTCTTCTTTCTTTCTCTACTCTCTCTACTTTCTCTCTCTAACATACATATATATACATAACAAGTCACCATCTTTCCATCTTTCCTTCTTATTGTGCTTATATTGTGTGTGATAAAGTTGTGATATTTAAGGTCCTACAAGTGGTATCAATCGCCTAACAATGATTTAGGAGGGTTGAGGGGTTGTTTGTTTCGTATTTTTTAAGCTTTATTCTCGTTTTTTTTCTCAAAAAATCATTACTTTTCTTGTTTGTTTTGTGTTTTTAACACTTTTTTGATTACAAACTAGTGTTATAAACCTTTCCCAACAAGAAAATTTTAATCTTTTTGAACATTTCTAGCTTAAAAATTCGAATTTGGTTTTGTACTTGTTTTCGAGATCTAAAAAAGTTTTTATAAAAATCATCAAGTTTGCAACTTTCTTCAAGTTTTGGTGTTTTTATAACTAGAAGTACAAGAATCTTGGAATACAAACTTCATTTGGGTGTGCTTTTTGCAAATTCAAAATTCTAGAAATTTTTCTAAATCACAAAGTTTCTAAATCTCAAAAGTTTCGAGAACACACTTGGTCCCGTTGCTTACTCGGTGTTTCCCTTGCTTGTATAAGTGAGAAAACACTTCGACTCGTGGTATACTCTTTAAATTGTATAATTTAGAAAGTTTTGGGTGATAATTTTGTCTAAAACGTATTCTAGATAATTTTATCTAAAACACATTCTAGATAATTTTATCTAAAACGTATTCTAGATAATTTTATCTAAAACACATTCTAGATAATTTTATCTAAAACGTATTCTAGATAATTTTATTTAAAACACATTCTAGATAATTTTATCTAAAACGTATTCTAGATAATTTTATCTAAAACACATTCTAGATAAAATTATCTAAAACGCATTCTAGATAATTTTATCTAAAACGCATTCTAGATAATTTTATCGAGAACAATTCTAGATAATTTTATCGAGAACACTTTTCGAGAATTTTCCTGGTGACAAAGTTTAGAGAATTTTCCTGGTGACAAAGTTCGAGAATAACCTTCACCAAACTCAACTCCTATTTTGTTGGAACGATCCAAGATCAACTTTATCACACTTCAGAACCTAATGGAAACAGAAATGCAAATGAAGGAGAGAGATTTTAAGAAAAAGTTTACAGTGTTCAAGTCACAGGTTGAGAAGGTTATAAACATATCAGGTTATGAGTCATGGTTCGAACAAGCATTTGAATACTACGTCAGAGACCGATTTCATTATTTCAAAGAAAAACTCAATAAAAACCTGAATCAACTTGAAAAACTACTCAATCAAGAAGAACTTCAAACATGTGACTGCAGGGATGCTCTTAAAGTGATACAGACTCAATTTCAGAGTATCTTTAACCCTTGGATAATGGGACAGTCAGAGTTTATCGATGCATTTTACCAAAAATTTTGGGTAAGCTATACGACCTTCAGAACTCAATGCATAAATCAATTGGATGAACTCGAAAAGATACTTGATGCTGAGGAAGCTGTGTTTAATGAGATTGAGAAGCTGAAACGGGAAAAAGAGCTAAAGGAAAGAGAGATGCAGTTAGAGGAAACTGAGGTGATTGAAAAAGAGACAGAGAAAGATGCTCAAAATGAAGAGGAAATGGTCAATGAGGGTGATACATCAGATGTCAGTTCGGTTTTCACAGGCAGTGATTCATCTTCAGAACAGCAGATTGAAAGCAGCAGTCCTAGCTATGATTCGGATGCTGATGGTACACAAAGGAATGAAGCTGTTTGGGATACCGAGGATGATCATATCAGACCTTCATCAGACACAGAGATATTGGCTACGGTACAACATTCATATGCTCATGATAATGTTAATATATTTGAGAATATGTTTGTTCATGATCGGACACATCCTGAGCATCCTGAGTCTATTAGTGACACATATGTGATGAAACAAAATGATAGTAATATTAATTTTGTTACTCCAGATATGGATCCTAATAGAGGTGAGCCTGCCCAGGATGGATCTTCTTATGAACAAGATCGTGCCTTATTTGCTTCATTAATCAATAATTTCAAACGTGAACTTGACAAGTGCAATAACGACAATCGCAAAGCTAAGCAAACGAATGTTTTATTGACAAAAGAGCTTGAGAGATTTAAAGAAATGGAAAAAGGTTTTCAAAATGTAACAAAAAGAAAAGCTGAACTTGAATTTGAAAACTCAAACCTTAAATCTCAAGCTCGGAAGTTTGAAATGAATGGAGAGTCTGTCAAACCAATTTTAAAAAGAAATGAAGAACTTGAAGTTGGTTATAGAGAAGCTGTTCTTCGTGAAAAACGTTCCATTCAAAATCTGGATTCTCAAATGGTTATTAACAACAGAAAGGTTCAAGCGCTTGTAAAAGAGAACAGTGATTTAAAATGTGAAAATTCAAGGCTTAAGCAAACCACTTCAAATTTTGAGATTGTTAATACAAAACTTGAGAATGAAAATCAAGATTTCTTTAAACGAACAAACGATCTTGAAAACAAACTTCGAAAATTGGGACAAACTTCTCAGACATTCAACATGCTGCCTACTAAAGATGAGGAAGTTTCTAAACAAACATCTGGAATTGGTTTTGAAAATAGTGCTCAGTTGGAAAATGGAAAACCGTGTTTTTTAAACAAAGTGAAAAAGCTGACACCTATTTTGTATAACGCTGACGATATGGGAAAAGAATTGTCAGATGATCTTTTGTTTGAATCTCAAGATATTCTAAAATCTGAAGAGGAAAAACGTTTGAAAGTAAAACAAACAAAAAACCCACTCTCGTACCTCGGCTTTGTGTATGGTTGTACACAATTGACAGATTTTCCAAAAGCACCTTTCAAAAGAAAAGACACAAATGTGAAAAGATTTTTCAAAGAAGCTCAACTTGCTACTTATGATGCTAAGTTATGGCAAAATAAAGCAAGGATACAATTTTGTAGTCTTAAACATCACATTGAGCATACGTTAAAGATCATTTGGTTCAAGCAAGAAAATATCGATCGCAGTATTTTCTCTAATCCTCTTTCATCAGATGAACGCCTTATGATTGAACTCAAAAAGATTTTGAAAAATGAGATTGAACCTCATGTGAAAAATCTCAACTTAAGTTTTGAGTACTTTGAAAAACATCTTGTCACTGAAATGAGAGAAGATTTAAAGTATGTTCATTCTCTTGAAGACGAATTTGATGAAAAATGCTTAATACTTGACATTCAAAAGGAATTTTTCACAAATCAAATAGAGTCGTTCAAGTCAGCATCTGTCAACCATGAGTATGAGAAAGTGAATTTCGAACAAAAATCTTCTTTGAAATCTGAAAATCTCAGTCTCAAAAAGAAAATCACCGAACTTTCAAAAGAAGCAGCTGATGTCAAAGAAGAATTGTCAAAAAGAACAGCTCAGTTTGAGAAACATCTTGCAAAACTCGAAGCACAAAGTATCTCTTTTCAACTTAAACTGCAAGAGAACAATGAGAAAAAGTTTTCGGAAAACTCTTCGACATCGGTGCTTAAAGGAAAAGAAAAGATTTTTGAAGAAAATTGTGTTGATACGAAAATCAAGTTTGATCATGATGAACTTGATACTAAAAATCTTGAATTGGAACATGCTGTGGCATCATTACAAAAAGAAAATGAGCATTTGAAACAGACTTACAAAAACTTGTTTGATTCAATCAAACGGTCAAGAGTTCAGAATCATACTTCAAACAAATCTGATTCTCAGATCACACAAAATCATCTTTTTGAAAAAGAAAAATCTGTGCTTCAAAAGAAAATTGTTGAATTAGAAAAGATGATTTCTCAACAAACCAAGGATTTTGGTGATGCCAAAAATGATTTTTCAATTGAAACAGAAAAATATGAAAAATATTTTGCACATCTTGAAAATCAAAATGCTTCTTTACAAGAAAAACTGGCATCGTCAGATCATTTTTCTCTTCAAAAAGAATACAATGATTTGAGAATGTCATACAATGCCTTAAAAGCAAAGTTTGATGTTCTTAACCGGTCAAAAGGAAAATCTCAAGTTTCAAACGAGTCTAAACCACAAGTAAGTGTTTCAGAAAAGGTTTACACGGGTGAATCTTCAAAACCACTTTCTAAAAGGGTTTCTCAATTTACCACCTATTCTTTGCAAAAAGGAAGGAAGTTTTCAAAGAGATCTAAGTTTTCTGAAACATTTACTCCTCAAAAGGTTTCAAATGCAAGTGCTCATAAAGAAAAGAATCAAGGTTTTCAAACTCCATACTCTCGTTTTACTCCGGTAAAGCCAGTGTGGAAACCAAAGCAAAGCCGTTCAAAACATTTGAAATATTCATACTCTGAAATGCTTCCGCTACAACAAAGGAATGGCTATGATTGGAAAAATCCAAATTCTGGAAGGTTTCCATTCATCTCAAAAACGAATTTTCGAAATGAAACGCCGAGTTTCAACAATGGATGGAAAAATTCTTCTTCATGTTTTAAAACTCCAAAAGAGACACCGAGTTTCTTAAACAACTTTCAAAAGAAAAAGAGTTTTAAATCACCGTTGATTCCACGAACTTTATTTCAAAATGAAACACAGGTTTTCAGTCCTCGTTGGAATTCAACTTCTTTGTCTTGGATTGACACAACTTACAAATGGATTTCAAAATATGGTAACCCAGTTGGCGCCGTGCTTAAATGGGTTCCAAAAGTTGTTGTCTAATCCAAATTCATGATGGCTTTCGTATACTTCAGTACGAAACCCGGGCTTCAACATAATGACTTCTTAGTATTTCAGCTAAGGACTCGTTCTTCAAAGAAAGGAAAGTGCTTAAGTTTAAACAAAGGTTTTAATTATTTTTCGAGCACTTATCCTAAAAACATTATGGCTTATGCGCACATAACAGTGTATAACCCATGATTTTCAAAGAAAGGACCCTGTTGTACATGTCTGTGCGACAATCCTAAAAGATAAGAAGACTTCTCTCCAAAAAGCTTATCAAAGTCTTCTTAATTTTCTGAGCAAAATTTAAAAAAATGTTTCAAAAGGTTTTCAAAACTTTTCACGGTGTAGCTAAAAATATTACTCCCTCAAATCCTTAAAAGCTTAAATTTACTCAAAATGTTCTGTTTTTGAGGGGGAGTAATAAAAAGAAGTTCCAAAAAGTCATGCTTAAGAGAAACTAATTCGGAATTTACAAACATCCGTTTCTCCCATATGCTATCCAAAAAGAAAAAGTTTTAATCAATTGGTATAAAAAATACCATGGATATGCTATTTTTGAGGGGGAGAAGACGTGATTAAAATGTGATCAATGTGTTTAAGATTGTGCCTGAATCTCATGCGAGCTCGACTAAGAAATGACCCAAGAATTGACAAAACAACAAAAGTTAGTGATCGAAAAGACTTATCCTCGACGGGTAATAACATAAAGTTAGTTACTAGAGCTAGTTGTCACCTAAAAGCTGACAATGGAACTCTTTAACTAGCCACGTAAGCGTGTCTCGAAAAGGATTTGTCGTAGTAGAAATGTACCGTTTCGATAAACTTTCTCTGGACTTGACCAGGCCGGGTAATAACTTCAAGCTAGTCTAACTAGTGATGTAAGCGTGTCTCGAATCGGTCATGTTCACTGAAAGTGGATCAATTCAAAAAGTGCAAACTCCTCTCGCATGTGCAAATTTCTTAAAAAATCCATGAGCACATGTGAAGGGGGAGTCCTTCAAATGAAATGCAAAACTCTCGAAGTGTTAACAAAGTATGTTTTATTATCATAAACACTTTGAGAGATTTTCACAAATGGTTTAATGGCAACAATAGGATAGTCATGAAGTTATAAGGTGACTAAGGTTAGGAAAAACCGTCCTATGATCCGCCAGAGCCGGAGGGATCTACCCAAGGACAATTCCAATATAATAGAATTAGAAGTCCTTAGGTATGATTGAAAAAAGGAGAAAATGAGAAAGGAGAAAGAACGGGTTGAATAATTAAAAAGAAAAGCAAATGAAAAGGGTGAAAAGAAATAGCTCTCCATATGTTCAACCTTAGGGCAGACACCGGGTTCAACTCATATGCTACTGGTTGTTACTAAGGTGACACCGGTATTGAAGACAAGACGTCATGGACCCAGTGACGCACTGCACTAAACCTTCTAGCCACTCAAGTTCTCTTAAAAGAGCTTGTTTCATTCTCACGGGGAACCGGTGTAATCTATCGACTTATCTCTTAGAGATGGTTGATATTGAAGCAGGAGACCCCTCCCCAGTCTCCGCATAGGAAACCAAATTATGCACTTATCGAGTCTAGAGCCATGAGATACATCAAAAGATCTCTTAGGATACACTTCCTATGATTACACTTGTGTTCGCCAAAAAGGACACAAGTTGTAAGAGTCTTTATGAGATCTACGGATCTTGCCTTATCTATCATGATGGTTACTATGTCTCAAAACGGTCTACAGTCGTGGAGTGATCCCCAACGACTCACTCATTCGTTGATCTACTTAGTAGGTCTAGTAAGCTCTCTCGGGAGTATCCGAAATGGGAACGGCCTTGGTAAGGGTTATAAGGAGTCTCCACACTATGCTGTTGACGATCTCTAATTTCGAACCTGTAAGTACCGGATAGTTTATTGCTAACTGTTTTATGCAGGTACTGGTGAATGTCCCTTGGAGAAAGACTGTTACCATCACTCAAAAATCCACATGCTCATACCCTGCAAAGCTCTCTTCAAAGATCAAAGAAAAACAAAGTTCAGAACGTTTCTAAGTCAAAGTCAAAGAATCTACAAACTAAAGAAACAAAGATTAAAGTCAAAGAAAAGAGAACTTCACAAAGATTTAAAGTCAAACAAAGTATGAGCATGTTGGAAAAGACGTAAAGACAACAAAGTAAAGATGTTGATCAAAGGCAAGAACGACCAAACGACATTATTCAGAGATCACAAAGCATGATTGGAACAAAGGAACTAGCAAAACTATTACACAACAAGACTCAAAGTTCAAAGAGAACAAGCTTCAAAGATCAAAGATCAAGGTCACGAAAGAGAGATCTCAATGATCACCCTTAGGGGGAGATTGTTAGCATTAGAAGTGTAGATCATTTATGTAATCAAAGGGAGATCTCAATGATCGTCCCTTAGGGGGAGATTGTTAGCATTAAAAGTGACGATCATTATTGAGTCAACAAGTATTGTAATAGTTAAGAATATTGGGCTATGGACTTGGTACTTATTAAGTATATCATGTAAGCCTTTATTAGAAAATGTAAACCAAGCCCATTAGATAAAGCCCATGGAAAGCCTTTTAGGGCAATATGTAAGTTACTATATAAGCACCTCAAATGAGTCATTTGAGGTGTGTGCTTGTGTGTGTATTGTGTGTGTTTCTCTAATAATATTATCTCTTCTTTCTTTCTCTACTCTCTCTACTTTCTCTCTCTAACATACATATATATACATAACAAGTCACCATCTTTCCATCTTTCCTTCTTATTGTGCTTATATTGTGTGTGATAAAGTTGTGATATTTAAGGTCCTACAGTTACGGTGGTGTAACGAGCGAGAAGAATCAATGAAACTAAATTTGTGATTATCATGTGAGAGAATGAAGAAGAAGAATAATAGCAGGAAATGGAAAATATCAGGTTTATATATGGTTGGATGTGGTATGACGAAAATACCCCTACATGTATTAATCTTAATAGATGGCTAATTAGGACACATGGTGGGCTGTGGTGGCTTCCTAGCCTTTTTATTATAATCCCCTTTTTATTTTAACCCATATATATATATATATATATATATATATATATATATATATATATATATATATATATATATATATATATATATATATATATATATATATATATATATATATATATATATATATATATATATATATATATGAATCTCCTTACAATGAGTAGAGCATCTTGTCTATGTGAAAATTCAACCAAGGTATTACAGCCTGATTATTTGGGTTCTGAATTTTTTCGTTTTTTTGAAATTAGAATAATATAGAATATAAAGCAAAAATAAACGTAGACAAAATAAATGGTTTTTCTTTAGCTTTTCTATCTAAAAAAAATGTTCATGAGATTTTCTCTACTATTGGAAACAAGAAAAGTCTCTTTAGCTTTCACCCTAAAATTTTTCAACCAATCAAAATATAACGATATTTTACACGTAACTTCAAAAGTATAGTGTAAAAAAAAAAAGAAAAAACTTTCTAATAAGAATCGTAAAATCTCTTTAAAATAATTGCACAAAATGTGGTGAATAGACTCGAACTTTTGTGTCTTTAGTTTATCAGCAATCAGATTTACCATCTAATCTCTTTAAAATAATTGCACAAAATGTGTTTATATATATATATATATATATATATATATATATATATATATATATATATATATATATATATATATATATATATATATATATAACTCATTTTATTTTATATGAACGAGAATGGCGACGATCGCTGCGTTGCGGGCATGCCTGTTTTTTTTTTCAACCATTTAGTACATGATATTTCCCCAAATCAAATAGGCTCATAAAACCGTAAAAATAAGTTGGTCCAAACACTCCCTTCATAACAGGCTATAGACTTTTGCCACCAACTTTAAAATACAATGGATTACCGATAACTGAAATGGCCAATGGCATATCTAATCGAAACTAACTTTGTTACTTCACCAATCAAAGCTGGCATATAGTGGATTGCTTGAGCTGTTTATGAAACGCGAAATGCCTATAACTAATTGAAAATGATAAACGAAGTGGTACCTTGTTAGCCGACGGATTTTTGAAATTTTACATCACTTGGTCAGTCAAACCTTGTGTAACACGCTTTTGTTGCCTACAACCTGTGTTCACATTATAGATGCTAGATTTGTAATTTTTAGTAAACCTTGAGCTGCTACAACTGAGTTGATGCAGATAATCGTCTGGCTTGCTAAAGTCCAAAACACACAACCATTTGAAGCTCCAAACTAAACACATTTCACCCTTCAAACCGGCGTATTTAAGCCCCTAAAGCCTTGCATCTCAGACCCAGTTCAGCTCCCAAACACGAAGCTCAAACCCTCGTTCAAACACTCAAAAGACACCCATTTCAGCCCCTAGTTGAGCCTCTAAAGTCACCCGTTTCAGCATCTAACCGCACCAACGTCTGTACCCATTTCAGCACCAAAATCCACCCATTTGACCCTCGATTTTGCCTACAGGCTTACCCATTACAGCCGCCAACCGCACACCCATTTTAGGCCCCTAACTCATCCATTTCAGCTTCCAAACCCGCCCATTTGAGCCCATAAACCTATGTGTTTCAGCCCCCATTTCAACATCAACACACAACGATTAAAGCCCTAGTTTCATCACCTTAAACACCCTGATTTGAATCCCTACTTCAGAACCCGGTCGCACCCGTTTTATCATACAAAAGCACCAACGGCAGCCCCCATTTCAGCACAAAGAATACATTTAAATCTGATATAATAACTTCATCGTTGTTCCTACAAATACCGACATCGCGAGTCTACTAAACACCTTCGTCGTACTCCTTATGGTGTTTTGCCTGATATTAAAGTAAGTGATACTCATAAGTTTTGCTATTCATTGTCTACAACTTATACCTTTAAAATTTACCAAATCAAATAACTATAGTAGAACTCACCCATAAGCCATGATCCTGAACTGACCCATCATAGTATTCCACATGTTGTGCCACCTGATACGTTCTTCCTAATTAGTCATGAACTGGCCCGTGGTCGTACACATACGATGCAACATGGTAAAAAGATTTCGACTCATTAAGAATTGAGTAACTTATAAGAAAGAGGCAGGAGTAAAGAAAAGTGCATTTTTTATTTTTAGTTTTTATTTCATCGATAATTTTATGCTAATCCAAACGCCCACTTTTGTGGCTTATCAGCTTATCAAGTCGAGCATGTAAGCTTATAAGCTTCAAAAAAGAGTTTGTGAGCTTTTCAATTTTAAATAAGCTCGTAATCCCAAAAAATGCTGGTAAGGCACGGTCGCAAGTTAACCCACTCGTTGAACAAAGTATTGGAAGGCGACAGTAAACTTGCACTTACGTGTATTTGTACCAAATTAGCCATGAACTGACCCGTGCTTGTACACATATGTTGCAACATAGTAAAAAGATTTCGACTCATTAAGAATTGAGCAATATATAAAGTACATCGATCATCTTCATTCAGTAGGTGCTTCAATCCTGGGACCAGAGCAGAGCCATTCTAACAATATCTTTTGCATTTAGCTACAAAAAAAAAACACCATATCATTAATAACCACATAATCAAAATCATCATAATCTTTTCAATTTTGTTTTTCTTGTCTGTAGGCGATAAAAAACAATGGCACTATAAATTTTAACATCCATATACAATTACTTATTTTATACGCTAATCAAATAAGCAGTTGAAAAAAGGCGAAAAACGTACCTACAAATTGAACATCCGAATTTGTAGAAACAACAAACCACTTTATTAAGGTTACCCTTATAGCGACCATGCAGGCCTTGCTGGCACCCCTTATTTTTTAAGAAGCCTAATTACTGTTTCTAAGTAAGTAAAAGTATGGAAAATGTACTTTAATGATTCTGTCAAAAAGGCCTGCATAGTCGATAAGGGTAACATGTTTGTAGCCTCTGCAACACGTAACCCGAAATGACATTTGACAGATGAAACCACTGATCGATAAATTTGGCATCTTGACTGCTTGTTGTGTAAACAAAGACCTGCCAGGAGCATTTGGACCAGTATTAAAATTAACCCATTACCCAGCCGGCATAACTTACTATTTCTACATGGGTTTAAAGCGTAAAAAGCATATTGCACTGCTTTTAACCAGACATAAAGGCTTAGCAGATGGAATCATAAAGAAGACTCACCGGTGATACTCCACATATCAGTTAAAGCAATGCCTACTTTGAATGTAGTTGGAAATCGGTAATCTCCTGGTGCTGTCTCAAGCTGATAGGAAAAAAATCTTATCAAAGTAGGCATTAGTGTGAAATTCCATATATCTTCTTCAATATTTTCTACTAAGCCCCATAATTACTAATTGACCCAATCACTGATTATTAGTTCCTCGTCAATTATCGGTCCAATCAAGCATACCTTAATCTCCAGTGTTTTATCATCCGTGGTTTTTTGGTCAGCACTTTCACTTGGCATTTCATTGACAAATACTTCTTTGGTAGCCTTTACAGCCTCTTCAACTTGCTTAAGAAGATAATCCTGCACAAACATTATTTTGGAAAGAAACTTACTTGAGTGTATGAAAAAGGTCAGATCCAATAAGAGCTACTAATAAAGGTCGAAAAGGAAGTGAATCAAGATATAAAGCAACCATCATTCCATCATCTTCTATGTCTATTTGTTCCCCATGTTAGTTACTCAAATTTATAGACATATACATGCATCTAAAGTGCTACATACCTAAATTGTGATATTTCCACCCAAAATTTGCCGGAATAGCAAAACATGACTATCGAAAGCCTGTCTTTCTGCCATGCCTACTCGCAGCCGTTTTTTCTCTAGACGCATATTACAGAAGGCATGGCAGCGTCTTCACCTGCAAACAATACAACATAGTACACGAATGTTTCCTGAAATGTACAAAGGTACAAACTATAGTTAACATTTATGTTAAAAATGCATTTACTGTGAATAAAAAACATACCTACACGGCGGATAAAACCAATACACCCTATTTCCCATATGCACAGGCGTCAATCCTTGGTATCCTGATATTTGGTTACACATCAGCACGCTAAGCTTATGAACTTTGTAATCCTAAATTAAACCAGCAAATGGACCAACGCTCTGTTTTATACCAAACACTTGGAACAAAACCGCTCTTAAATAGAATACACGAAATGTCCTAAGTATTCTACTTTATTTATGCAAAGGCGCCCTCGCCAAAAAAAGAACCACATCAAAATATGTTTGACACTAAAGATTAAAGAAAGAATATGATTGTCAATTACCTTTGGCCAAAGAATGTGGTCGTGTATTTCGTGTACCCGAGCTGCTGCAGCTATTTTGTACATCATTGTTAACAGCTATTACGCTAACAGTCAATAAAATAGCCTTTCTGTAACTATTTTGTACCTGAGCTGCTGCAACTATTTTGTACATATGAGCACAAACATTTAGCATCAACTTCAACTAATATTAAAGTAAATAGCCTACATAGAAATCATTCGAGGTTAAGAAATTGAACCTGTGATAAGTATAATTGTCAACAAAAAAAAGATAGTTGTTGGCTTTTCCAAATTTCTGTAAGGCCTATAGGCTACAGTTGCACCAAAAAGCGCTAATAAAGTAAAATGAGAAAGTAACCTTTGCTTGACGACTTTCATAAGAGGTAACTGAATACTACTCATATGTTTAGAAACTAATACACGTATAACTCCGATGAGAACCCTCGCCAATGACAATGGTATAAGTACGTACGCTTAATGGTACGAATAAGGCTCAGATAAATGCATAAGCGCAATAGGCGGAAAATTATCATCATCACCTATAGAAAGAGAAAAGGCGGCTCAGATTTATTCGTGCCCTGGTACACGTGTGAAGGTTGCTGAGGCGAGTGTTTCTCGCACTCTGCCATCCATCCACATAGTGCAACAACACATCACATTCGAACAATCATCGCAACAAACTAAAGCAACGGACAATGGTATGAGTACATACGCGTAATGGTAACAAATAAGGCTTAGATAAATGCATAAACACAATAGCTAGAAAATTATCATCGTCGCCTATAGAAAGAGGAAAGTGGGCTCAGATTTATTCGTGCACTAGTGCACGTGTGAAGGTTGCTGAGGCGACTATTTCTCGCACTCTGCCATCCGTCCACATAGTGCAGCAACACATCATATTCGAACAATCATCACAGCCATGTAAAACGCAACATACCGGATTCAATACGGTGCCGTTTAAGCATCATAAAAAAAATAACTGTCCAACACGTGTTGTGCCCAAAAAAGATAGTGTCGGCCAACTGTTTATATCAATACTTTGTGGTTAGAAAAAATGTTGCCGTAACTACAGACCGCAACTAATAGTTCAAAAAATGTCAAACGGTTCAAGGTAACACATATGAAAGCTTAGAACAGAGTAAGTAAGAAATGCTCACCAATATCAACAACGAACAAATAACCAAGCGCAACCAACAACGAAAAATAACAACAATCCTCACCACCGGAATCATCAGTCAGTAGCCAATCGGCCACTAAATCCCATATAAATCAAAAGCCCCAAACTTGTATTCTAGAATAAAAAAATTTGAACCAATTCTTTGAAGTACAACGATTGTGAGCATCAGAATAAAACCGGTAACCAATCGTCCACTAAACCTGAAATAAATCGAAAGCCCCAAAATTTCATGACATCTGGAACCTTGACCTTTATCACAAAAAAGTAGAAGCGCTAGGGTTTGTGTGTAAGGTACCTTTATCACAAAGAAAAATCAGATCATTAGTTCATATAAAAAATTTGCTACTCTTATACAACCAATGATCTGATTTTTGATATGAATTAACGAATCCGGCCACATCCTTCGTTCATCATCAAGAGTAGCAGTAGCAGAGATTTGTCGAATGTTCTAGGTTTGTCCGGACACAAATGATATACTAAAATGGAGCAGGGCTAAACGCAGCGGGGATGGGCCGCGAAAATAGGCTAAGAACATGGGCCAGTTTTTGGCGGGAAAAAAGGGAGTAAAACGGCGCCGTTTTGAACCTTAATTATATATATAGATAATCTCTTTAGAATGAGTAGAGCATCTTGTCTATGTGAAAATTCAACCAAGGTACTACAGCCAGATTAGTTGGGTTCTGAATTTTTTCGTTTTTTTGAAATTAGAATAATATAGAATATAAAGCAAGAATAAACGTAGAAAAATAAATGGTTTTTCTTTCGATTTTCTATCTAAAAAAAATGTTCATGAGATTTTCTCTACTATTGGAAACAAGAAGAAAGTCTCTTTAGCTTTCACCATAAAAATTTTCAACCAATCAAAATATAACGATATTTTACACGTAACTTCAAAAGTATAGTGTAAAAAAAAAACAAAACTTTCTAATAAGAATCGTAAAATCTCTTTAAAATAATTGCACAAAATGTGGTGAATAGACTCGAACTTTTGTGTCTTTAGTTTATCAGCAATCAGATTTACCATCTAATCTATCCAAGCATACCTTGAGAACAAAACTAACAAACTTGCCAAACAAGAAAACACAAATTTGAGCATCATCCAAATTCTTGAAAGGAATTTCAGCAACACATCCAGAACATTTCTTACAAAGCAAGATTACAACTTAAAAAGTTTTCTTGTGCTCTTTACAAGCATGTAGTTACTTTCCCTGTGCATCAGCTCCGATCCCTTTGCTTCCGGTCGTAGACTGAAATTCAACCATAAACAAGACAAAAGTCATAAATGTAGAAAAAAGACAAGAACTTTCGTATACAAACGTAACAAAATTTATCCCTTAGATGCAATGCTGGGTGTGAACATAAAACGGCTCTTCAAATTTACATGTAATATAATAATTGCTATATGATGGTTTGCATACCCAAATAGTGTTTGCATCATTGCATGTATGAGCCAATTAAAGTTTGCAAAACAGATACATAAAAAGTAAAAATTTTAAACTGCTATACCCAAAAAAAATCACAAACTATTATCAAGATTGATGATAAACAGCCCAACATCGTAAACAAATAACTTACCTCATCCGCGTATATATATGGGTTGTAGTAGTAGTCATAACCACTACAGCTAGTACCCTTGGCCCTACGCACCATCCCACTACCATGATGATCGCCGGGATCACACCAACCATCTGCAGGAAAATTAAATTGTTTACTTAATTAGAACATACATTATCAAAATGGATAATTTGAAGGAAAGAAAGTGGACTGTAGAGATGGCAAAATGGGCTGGAGTTTTGGTTTGGGTTGGGTCTTGTTGAGTTGACACAATAACTATATTCTAAATTTTCTATCAACACTTTGGGCAACTCCTAACCCATTCAATCCATCTTAGAGGTATCATAGCTAGTTTGTTGATTGGGATGACAACATAACGAAAAACAACCTATTCACGAGTCGAGATTGCCATCTCTACATACCATCTGTCTATGGAGAATTGTAATAATAACAAGAATCAAAAAGGTGACTGATAAATAAACTCAGGATAAGCTTAAGTTGGTTAACCTGGATTAGTCATTCTATCAAAGTCTGGTGGACAGCGCAACCGAGCAGAAGCACATCTTTCAAGAAGAACTGTTGTGTAAACAAAACATTTTAGCTCTTTTCTAAAAGGGTGGTACACTAAAGATACAATAAAAAAACAAATTGACAAGATCCGTTCCTCCATTTGGAAGGTCATAAATTTTTTCCTTATGAGTCATAAGTTGACAGGTGATGTCGAATACCACTAACCTTCTCGAAGTTTAGCATGGAGCTTTTTAAGGCGACGAAACTCGCCAATAGCAATGGGTCTTTCACGAACTGCAAAATGATACAGACAAAGTAAAAAAAGATCATGCCAGTTGCAACAAGGCCTAAAACTTGTTTGGTTCATATATGCGTAACCCAAAAGCCTAGGAATAATATGTCAATATAAACACATCAGAGGGAGAATATAAACCATTCGTCTGTTTACATAGATCTGTCAACTTGGCCTGTTTCTCTTTATAAAGATCTGCAAACAAATCCAATTGTTACAGAAAAAGTAACAAAAAACTAGTCCAAATTAAGATGCAAAAGCACTTATTCTAAGGTATTTGATTAATGAAAAACCTTTGATTAACCTTCCATTAGTTATAAAAGGTGGATAAAAATAGCAAGCATTGTGATTCTCATTTTATCCACATGAAAGTTTTGGTAAAGAAAAGAGGTATGTAGCAATTATTTGATACAAGGAAGAACGACTAACCATCCACAGTTTTGAGCATAGATTCCAGGCAATAAAAGTAAGATACTGCCATTGCTTTCATACCTGGTTAAACAATAAAGAATTCAATCACATGAAACCGTAAATAAAATTATATTGCTTTTCAGGAAAAACAAAATGCTATTAGTTGAGGGAATTATTGAAGGTGGTAAAATAGGCAGGTAGGGCGGGGCACTGGTTACCAGGATATTTATGTATAGTTATATTATTCAGTTTGATTAAACAAGAGACAATCCCTTTGAAACATGATTATCCAGCTAAGTATTTTATATACCACATGCCCGTGGTATAAATTTTTAATTTTTACCAACGGCAACTCATATTTAGGTCGTAAGTGCCAGAACTGTTTCAATATACAGGAAGAAACTAAAACTGCAAGATACACGCATATATAAAGTGCCGCATTAATGTTTGTAGTAGCAGACGCAATAGGGAGTATAAAAATGTGTTTTAGATATTGGGTCAGATCAGGTCGGCAGACATAATTATGTAATTTAACAAAGAATGTAAAAATTAATGATATGGAACTTTATATCTAAAAACAAGAAAGATGTGGAGTTGTGGATATAATCATAGATTCATAAATGAAAAAACGAAATATCTCAACCCATTCTTTGATAAAGTTCGATTCCAATTCAGACCCGCGAGAAAATTACACGTGGCCCAATTTAACCCATTAAAGTAATATAAAGACCCAAAATGACATCCATTTAAGATTTTAGTTCCTTATTGGCAGTTCTAATTATCGGTTCAGTCAGTCAATACCAAATCAAGAAATAGTCGAATACCGGATGGTTTATAGTCGGTAAGAAAAAACTTGCACAGTAATTTCTGAGTGCTAATGCTGCTGCAAGTAACTTCAGTCATGTAGGTGCCGGGATTTCCTTCCTCGATGGCCTCTATGATCATGTAGAAGTGATAACTCTCGCCCACTTTCAAGTACTTGCACTCCATAAATTCAAAACCATGGAGGTTGTTGTCTTCACCCTTCTTAACATGCTATCATATATGAATATGTTTATAATTAGTTATTATAGATCAAAAAGAAGAATAAAAAAAAGTTGAAGGCATTGCTGAAGGCAACATACCTTCTTACAGGCCTTGTTAAAGGCAGCAACGGCAAAGTTACCAACCACACTAACAATCGGATGATCAACTCCAATTGACCTTATCTCCCCATGATAAAACTCAAACTTGGGATTTGTTACTTCAGAGTCGAGCTGCCAATTTAACACATGAAATAAATTCATATGTGTATAAACATCAAAACAAAAAGAGATGAAAAAAATAATATACATACAGTCCCCTTATCAAACTCTTTAAATTCCAGCCAGATTTTCTCCTCTTCTTCATTAGGGAAACTGTCCTCAGTTACACCAAAGCAATGCTCCATACAATGCTTATCTGATGAAAGGGAGTGCTAACTCATATTAGCATACCATACCAATAACAAAGACAAACTAATGAGCTTACTGACTGACTTGTTATTTTAACACAATTAACATAAATCAATATGCAAACGGACAAGCAGAAGAATATAAATGAATACCTAATCTGTGAGCTACCAACTGGCCGGGGGTGGCCAGATTGGAAATACAAGTCTAGAACAAAGTGGGTCCTTTAGAGGTCCCTCCACAGTCTTACTTCCATTCACAGTCTCGCAATCATCGTTGTCCAACTGATAAAAATCATCAGATAAACATCAGATAAGATGGGGTATATATTGTCAATAGGAGGTAGGAAATCACACATTCCAAAAGCATATAATATCCTTGTGCTTGCAATGTCTAATTGTCTAGTGACAAATGAAACAAACAATAAGAATGACTTCTAAAGCTTTCATTTATTTTAAGCAGTCAATAACATGTTTGCCCTCTCTTAATATCATAATCTATTTCTTATTTACAAAGTTGAAACTCTGATCATCATATAGAGGTGAAATTTAAAAATCTGATCATTGAGTTCGCACTTTAGTTTGAATGAATTACTTAACCATATCAAGGATCGAACTGTAACCATACAAAAGAAGGGACAACAATTTTCAGGGCAAATGTCTAAAACTAACCAAATTCAAGAAACTGTAACCATCTAAATAAATGAAAAACGAAACGCGGCACTGAATAGATGAGGGTATGTATGTACCGGATCATATTTCATTTTTGGTTTTGTATTGATGAGAAATATCCATGATTCCACCTGAAATACATTCATAAGTTATTATGACATCAATCAGAACATCAATCGTTATGGTATCAAGATATTTTTCTTTTAAAGCGACAATGCTGATGGAAAACATAGCAAAGTATATGGATACTCTTACATCCGGATACGAAAGCTTCCAACCCCTGAATTTTGATGGGAGAAAACGCTTCCTGCTCACCAAAATAACAAAGCGAATCACAAACAAATGACATATGTAAAATGTTGTAGATATAAAGCGCATGAAAGTATGAAACACATACCTTACCCAGTCAATAGGCAGATCACCGATGTCCTTTTGGTAGCTAGTAACAAGGCGAATGACTTTTTGAAGAGTACGCAATAATTTTTTGGAAACCGGGTTGTTGTGGTCCATGTGTGTCTCCAAATGGTTCTTGAGATCAATTGCTTGCCTAACGAGCTTATTTAATTTCTTTGAATTTTCATACGTCTTGGTTCCAAGGTGGGAAAGGTCTCTACGGATCTGAGCAAGCAAAGTAAGGCTTAGAAAATTGATGGAAACAAATAATAACATATTGGTCCAGCAACTGCCAACTACTTTGACGTTACCAACTACCGCATCTATATTGCGGTAACATCGCGCCAGTACTCTATAGTTTATATATAAATTAAATTAGCTTGATATTTTCAGTCAATTTGCTTTAAGTTACTCAATCATAATATTCTCGCTATTTGTTATTGTAACAGAAAACATAAAACTTAAAAACATTTCTCTCCAAAAAAAAACTTATTACAGAATAAGAAATAGCGCTGAGATTGGTTTGCAAAAAGAAATAAATAAACAAATAAATAAATAAAACCCTTACACCCTCATATATATGTTCATGGGTTTGATTCTGGGCTAGTAGTTCTCTAACACGCTCTGAATATTCGATGTCATCCCTAGTCTTAGGAATAACATAACGAGGCATCTTGCTGAAATCGACCAGCTCCCTGTTCGTTCACCATTAACAATAATCAACAAAAAGATCATCATAATTTCTCTTTTATTTAAAATTGCTTACACGATCCTTTGTGTCTCCATGCTTCCAAACCCTGGTTTCAAAATTGTGGACGATCCGCTTTATATATGTTACTATCTTTCCTATATTTGCTTTTTAACCCTTTCTATTTTCTTATTAACGTTTACTTTTTCCTTTTTGTATAAAGCATGTATATTTTGCTTCAGATAGAACTTATTATGTAAAGTTTAAAATTCTCTTACACTCTTTTCTTTGAGTTTACAGAAAAGGAAAATGAAAACCAAATAAGCACTTTATAAGCCAAAATAAATAAACCACTAAAATTTCCTTTGTTTCTCACTCTTGGTCGAAATTTGTGATGTAGGGAGAATTCTAAAAAAATGTTTCTAAGTTATAACAAAGAAGCATGTGTTAGTTCCTATTTTATAACCAAAAAAATATGGATATTTTATTTAAAAATGCACATAAGTACATTTGGTTTGAAAAAACAAATGATCTATATACTACAATTTGCAATGGACTAGCGCCCAAGACATCCTCTTTTATAATATACCCGTGTTTTGAGTAAAATATTGACAAATTATTAAAATACTAGAGTAAACTACACCGTTCGTCCTTGTGGTTTGCGTTGACCGCAGACCTTTGTCCTTTGACCAAAAAAATTGCACCGTTCGCCCTTAAGTCAGAAACGTTATGCACCGTTTGTCCCTCCTTCTAACGGGGCCACTAACGCTCGTTAACCATAAGGGTATATTCGTAATTTCACATCCATTTTAATATATAAACCATTTAATTACTTATTTATTTCATTTTTACACTAAACTCACACACACACTCTTTCTCTCTCTAAACCCACTGGAATCTTCATTTTTTCCAGCAAACACCAGCAGATTCCGGCACCGCCGTCGCCGGAGAATTTTCCGGCGAGACTTTTTATTCGCCAAATTGATAGATCGGGACATCCCCATTCTTTCTGGAGCGTTTTAGCTCACGGATCCCCCTACAACCACCTCCACGCGCAACCACAGTGACCACCGCCACCACCGAGACTCTGCCGCCCCTTCCTCTTTGTTTTTCCGACGGTAATCTACCCCTACGCGCCCCCTATCTTCTTTTTCATTAACATTTTTAAAATAACATATATAGCAACATTCAATTCCTAATATGACATAAACTAAACAAGTTGTCAATTAATCATGTTAATGAGTTTATACAGAAATTGCAAAGGTACAAAACCTCATTTTTTTATAGCTCATAAGCTTCAACATAAACTTATTTCATGGCTGAAGAGGTTGTGATGTTGGGATTAGGATTAGTTGATTTTGTTGAGGTTGTATTTCATTCGGATGTGGAGTTTGGATTGGTGAGTGAGCCGATTGGGATTTGGATTTGTCACTTGGATTTGGAGTTGAGATTTAGAGTAGTATTTGGATTTGTTGTGTTAGTTTGGATGTGGATTGGTTGTTTGTGTTTGTGTTTGTGTTTCGGATTGAGCGAGGGTATAATTTTGAAACTATTTTTATTAAGTTTTTTTTTTTTTTTGATAGATTTTTTTATTAAATTTTTGAAAATGAAAAGTGATCATAATATTTACTAGTACAAATGTGAATATAAAGTTTATTTAAGAATGGATAAAAACGGATAATAATGGAAAAAAAATGGACGAAAACGGGTAACAATGTAAAAAAAATGGACGAAAACGGGCGAAAACGTAAAAAAACGGAAGAAAGCGTTAAAAAAGGGACTAAAAGCCAGACGAAAACGTAAAAAAACAGACGAAAACGTAAAAATATGGACGGAAACATAAAAATACAGACGAAAACGTAAAAAATGGACAAAAACGTAAAAAAACGAACGAAAACGTAAAAAACGGACAAAAACGTAAAAAAAATGGCGAAAACTTAAAATAAACAGACGAA
This sequence comes from Artemisia argyi, assembly GCA_030686995.1. NCBI lineage: Eukaryota > Viridiplantae > Streptophyta > Magnoliopsida > Asterales > Asteraceae > Artemisia > Artemisia argyi. Next base: position 156,310,644 of record CM060677.1, on the reverse strand, counting down.
AACGTAAAAAAATGAAAGAAAACGTAAAATAAACCGAAAACCGAAATATCCGAATAAACCGAAAACCAAAACTGAACCGAACCGAAAATAACCGAATCGAACTTATAACCGAACCGAATTTGCCAAAACCAAACCAAACCGAACTTTTAATTCGGTTCTCGGTTTGGATATGGTTTTGGTAATCAAAACCGAAAACCGAACCGAAAACCGAATTCATATAAATTTATATATTTATATATATAAAAAGATCAATAAAAAGTTATATATATATATTTATATTTATATTTATATTTATATTTATATAAATAACAAAAAAATTCTATCCTAATATTAAAAAATAACTTTTTAAATAACTTTTTTGCCAAAATATATTTGTATATTTTTCTTTTTTTTAAATAAAGTGTGTAATTTGGTTAAACCGAAAATCAAACCGAACCAAACCGAACAAGAATTTAACCAAACCGAACCAAAAACCGAATTTTAATTCGGTTTGGTTTGGTTCACGGTTTGAGCCTAAAATTTTTTTTAACCGAATTAACCGAACCGAATTAACCAAATAACCGAAAACCGAACCAATCAACACCCCTAGTTTTAAGCCTGTTACTTAGCCCATTTGCGAAGAAATAAAAATATCAAAAATCCGGCCCAACAAAAATTTGCCCGCTAGCGAAAAACATAAGTTTTATTTATTTATTTATTTTATTCCCAAAACACACCCCGAACTTCTTAATATTTGCGACTTTTTTAGATAACAAACTTTATTTGCCAAATATCTAATAAATACCTAGCAGTTTCTTGAATAAAAAAAATATTAGCAAAAAGGCCTCTTGATAACGAACAAAACAAACCCAATATTGATATACTCTTGACGTATGTACAGTTTTATAAAAAATATTGAAGTTTAATATATATATATATATATATATATATATATATATATATATATATATATATATATATATAATTCTTAAATAAAATAATTTTTAAAATGCACCTTTCACCTATGAAATAACTTTAAAAAGTATCATAAATTTTTCCAAAATTAGCTCTGCCGCAACGCACTGGTGCCCGACACAACATTCATTCCAAAAAGGATATCGTACGACAACTACAAATATAGCTTGACACAACACTTATTCCAAACAAATATAACAAGTGTCGACAAAAAACATACCATGGAAGCAAATTTTTATTAGATTATTATTATTATTATTATTATTATTATTATTATTATTATTATTATTATTATTATTATTATTATTATTATTATTATTATTATTATTATTATTATTATTATTATTATTATTGATTCTTTGTTAACCACGGAAGCAAATTTTATTCATATCTATCTATTTAATCTAATAAAACAGAGTTTTGTAAAACCCTCTTAAACAACCTTTTGTACAACCCTGTTAAGCAAACTAATTAATTTTTTTTAAATATAACATTGCGTATAATTGTGCCACGTGGCAAAGAAGAATGCTAAATGAGATGTCATATTGTATCACATCTAAAACCTATTATTTGTGCATTTAAAATTCTGGTCATAGAAAAGCTTCCTTATTGACACTTTTTTTTTTTTCCTTGACACTTCCTTTTTTACAAAACGCTTACCTTGAAAATTTTGGTCAGCCTATTTAAGGATAGGCACGTAGCCACGTACTATTTATGATAAGTATTTTATTATCATGCATTGCACATAATTGTTTGTACATTTTTATTTTATTTTATTATCTCTGACAAAGTGATTTTTTTTAATGGTTTCATGTTTTTTTATCTCACCAACTGTGGAGCATCGAAAGGCCGCAACGACTCAAGTAAAACGACCTACAAATCATCATTTGAAGATAAGTATTAATTTTGAGCGATTCATGTATGGAAACTAATATAAGTTTGTAATGTTCGATTACGTGTATTTTTTTTATTCTGTTAAGGTGCCAAAATGCAAGCTACGGTTACGATGGGTCTGGTCCTGAGTTCAGAAACACAAGGTGAAACTCTGAAAGGGCCAGATATATAATGAAAATGCACAATCGTCAAGTTTTAGTTTAGCAGAATAATTACAGCATTACATAATGTTACATATGATAAGTAGTTCTTATTTATTCAAATATTGAAATCTTCAAGATATATAGTTTGTAATGATGGGATTGTATCAACATCTGAATAAGTTGGTTTGGGACATCATCGCATCAAAACTAAACGAAACTCTTTTACATGTCTAACATCATCATCATCATTATTATTATTATTATTATTATTATTATTATTATTATTATTATTATTATTATTATTATTATTATTATTTTATTATTATTATTATTATTATTATTATTATTATTATTATTATTATTATTATTATTATTATTATTATTATTATTATTATTATTATTATTATTATTATTTTTTTTTTTTTTTTTTGCAGAGTTTATAAAAACCAAGCTCATTATTCAGTGAAGCGTTGAGAGTAACCTGTTGCAAAGGCACAAAATTCCTCGGTCATAACCAAATGTGAAAATGTTGAATGAGAAAAAACATTTTGTAACAACCTCAAAGGTATGTAGGTGTTCATGTTGTTTTGTCAGTGTACTAGGTCGTAAAAAAACAAAACTGATTAAAACATTTGAAAATTTACTATTGTGTATTTAGTTACTGAGTACTTGCCTATAAGTACTCTATGAAAGATCAGAACTGGATGTAGTTGTTAATTGTTAGTATACGATGAACTCCTTTTTCGTAGACAGTGCATTTTGTCGCTTTAATAAAGTACGTGTGGGTGGTTGACCTCGACTCTTGAGGCAGAAATGCATGCAATACTATTTTGCTATCTATGTTAACAAACAAAAATGACCTAGCAAACGACAGGGTGATGATTGTTTCTAATTCACTGAAGTCAGTTCAGATTCTGCAGGGTGTAAGCGAGGTGCCGTGGATGCTTGAAGACATAAAATGAAAGATTGGCCTTCTTAAAGGTCAATTAGCAGGGGCTGCACTTTGTTCATATAACTAGAAAGTCTAATAAAGGGGCAGATGTTCTTGAAAAGAAAGGAATCTCAAGAAAATCAAAGTCTTATGGGCATCTTAAAGAGGGTCACACTAAAGATTTGTAATCCTAATTCTCCTTTTGAAGTTGAAATATATATGTTTATGTATCCATGTAGAAGTAAACCTGATAACTAGCAAGCACTACTTCGAGGCACTAGACAAATCATTAAGGGACATTTTACCAAAGTCAAAGCATGGCACCATGGACACTCCTTTCAACAACATGACTGTAGTTTTTGGTGGCGATTTTAGAGGCAGGTCCCATTTCTGTCTCTATCACGATGGCAATAAACAAAAGTCAAGGACAATCTCGGGCAAGTTGGTTTGTAGTTGACACGAATTGTTTTTACACATGGCAAGCTATGCGTAGCCATCTCTCGCGTTAGGAGCAATACATGATTGAAGATAGTTATTCATGTCGAAGACGAAAATCTTACTAATACCACCGACAATGTGGTCTATAAAGAAGTGCTACACAATTTATGATCACATCTATATGTACACGTATCTCACATTAGTAGAAATAAATGATTGAAGATGTTTATTTTGTTTTTTTTTTTTGATTATTTGACTATTGTGTTTCATATAACATAGGTTATATTATAACCAACAATATTATTTACGTGTGTTTATTAAGATGTGATTCTTTCTAACTTATAATTTCATAATACGCAATGTCATTTGCTACTTTTTCAACATTACTTAAAAATACCCGTAAATTTCATGGGTCTTTTAGCTAGTAATCAAATAAACTATACCATTAATCATGCCTCCAAACAAATCACCTACTAACTTAATGCCCACCCTAAAGACTAGTCACACATGCTACTTCACATTGATTCTCATGGCAGAGTTTAAACTTTAAACCCTCACAACTTGGGTGAAATTGGAGCATGATAACTACACTTAGATATCGTAAACTTGAAAGTCGAAACCTGTATCTTTTAAACATTTGCTTCACCATAAAATATAAATATAAAACCAAGCACGACCTATAAGAATTATATAAAAGAATCGACTATAGTGGTTTATGAATAAGTCTAATTTAAATAAGTTTATAAATTTGTGAATTATAGTGAACAATCATTTTAATCCCAAGTAAAATAAAAAGGGAAAATTATCTCTGCTGTGGAAAGCAGATAAATTATCTGCTGCAAGGTTTTAAATGAGGGCCACATATGTAAAATCTAAAACTTGAAAGGTGCAAAGTGAAAATGTGAAATTTCATTTTCCAAACAAACAGGAGACAAGCTCCCTGCTGCAACAGTAGAGATGTTAACCCCAAATGAAAAAGTTTAAGATTTTGAAAATGTTTAAAATATTTTTCATTTAATTTTTTTGTCTTGTAATAAGCTTCTGTTTAGTGACATTAATTTCTGATAATCTTTTGTAGTAGCAACTAGCAATAGGTTCAAAAATATAAAAAGTTTATCTGTAGTATTAAAAGGTCCACTATAAATGTAATGGGCAGCATGTGACATCTCTGTCTCAACCATCCGATGAGCCCTTGATCTCATCCAACGGCCAAAACAAAAACAGTCACACGGATCGCCAGCGTGGCAAACTCCCACTCCCCACCCAAACACTATATAAACCCCGCTCCTTCCCTCTCATTTCTCACCAAATTCATTCAAATTCACATATTTCAAAAACAAAAAATGGAAGCAGGAAAGACAAAGGGAGCCGGAGGACTAAAAGGAGCGGGATCACGAAAGAAGTCGGTTACGAAATCGGTGAAAGCAGGGCTTCAGTTTCCAGTTGGATCTCAGACATTCACATTGCTTTTAGGCTTTTAGCTATAGTTGACGCTTTATTAATTGTATGTCTGTATCTCATAAAAATGCAGCCAAGGCTGTTTGTTGTTACTTGTATGTTTTATATTGTGGGTATATGTATAACAGTTGATAAGTCTTATCATACTTTGGATCAATGGCGGAACTAGAACATCTTTTTTGAGGGGGCCGAATCGGAGATTTGTTTGCAACCTCAACTAAATTACCCTTAAAACCTATAATATTTACACTAAGTGCCGCAAATTTTGTGGGGGGGGGGGGGGGGGGGGGGGGGGGGGCGGAACCCTCCCCTGCCCCTACATAGTTCCGCCAGTGCTTTGGATCAATTATTTGAGCAGTATAATATTGTGAAACACAATCAAGGGATTTTTAAAAATATATGCAATCCACTTTGTCTCACTGGTGGAAATTTTGAAAGTTCCAGCTGTAACGCTTGGCGTTGTTCTGTGTTTATGAAAAATACAACTAAAGTCAACTGTGGTGAATTTATTTGTTCCTTACTGAGTTACCGTCTATAACTACATCGTAAATTTAGAGATCGTTGATTTTATAACTACTTTACATGATCTTGTTTACCTTCCGTTGGACTTATTATTGTAGGTTGGTCGATACAAGTTCCCATTCTAGCACTACTGTGTCATAAAATATCCCCACCATGGGGTATGGCAGACATCATACAAGTTCTCAGTCGCCTTCACTACATACATGCTCCATCATTTATTATATTTCTGAAAGAAAAAAGTAATTATTCATTGATGGAACCCTTCAATTATGTATTTGAAATTATGTAATGTATTAAGTTTTGATAATATGTGAGGCTGGTTTATGATTAGGTATGCTCATTTTGCAAATGTCAGTTGATTGTTTGTTAATTACTTTCCAGAATGATAACGGGTATCTGATTTGTTCCTGGAAATGCAAGTCATTGAAATGCTCAGCTAAGAACATGGCTGTTTCTCACCTGTGCTTGTGAGTTATGATCAGCCAAACAATTCAAAATGATCCTTCATTACTTTCACACTCATATGTAGGCCTTTAACTTTGCACCCTTTTCACGTCGTCATCAAATCCCATGGATGTGACTGCATCTGAGACATTCACATTGCTTTTAGGCCATAGTTGACGCTTTACCTGAACTCTTCAAGTTATTTACTATTTAGTGTTCATGTGTAGCCGTTTATTAACTGTATCTCATAAAAAATGCAGAATAGGCCGTTTGTTGTTACTTTTATGCTTTATATTGTGGCTTTATAACTACTTTACATTATCTTGTTTACCTTCCGTTGGACTTATTGTGGGCTGGTCAATACAAGTTCCCATTCTAGCACTACTGTGTCATAAAATAACCTCACCATAGGGTATGACAGACATCATACAAGTCGCCGGTAGATAGCCTTGTTGCGGATGTTTGGGGCGGGGCACAATTGCGAGTGTTGCTGCTATATGTTCTGAGAATAGAAATGCAACAGATTGACATGCTGCAGTAGCACAACAGTCATGGGTTTGTTCACGAATAAAGTCTGTGACGAGGTAAGTAGAAACAGAAAATATATATGGGAACTAATTTAAATTTCCTCCAACATAAATATTAAACCTACTATATTTAACAATTTTAATGCTAAAACATAATCAATTATTAAATGCTTCTTAACATGTGCTCTCAAGGCAAATCTTTGCAAGACCCTTGAGAGAAATAGTATCAGACATTATTTCTATATCCGTTATCTGCTTCCATATTATGTCTGCAGTCATTCTCCCTTGTTTCAAAAGGACTAGAACACGGGTTATTAGCAGGCTTTAGGAGCTCATCAGGAGGGTAGTAGTCAACCTGACAGGCGATGTGAAGGTATTGGATTCTGTCAAGTCTGTCAGCAGGTCTGCTGATCTTTTTCAGAAATTCGACAAGGACCAATTTTCTTCTTCTTTAACTTGCAAGTGCCAACTGGAAATCTCTCTTTTTGTAAATTCACCATAACAAGGTCACCTTTCATAAACATTTTTACCCTTCTATGTTTATCCTTGTTCACTTGTATTTGGCATTAGGAACTTCTTTGAGTCAGCCTTCGGTTATAGCGTATCCATTTGCTGCGCTATGTTCTCCACGCCAATGCCATTGCCATGGATGTTTGGTAAAGGAACCAAATCAAGTTTATAACACATGATTACATAATGACTATTGGTCTTTAATTTATTCTCGAATATGAAAACGGTTATATTTTTGGGATTTTGAAAATGCTAGAGTTACATCCTTATTTCATTATACGAAACAAGTACTGTGATTCATCAAAGTTGCTTCAACCATGATAAATCCTTTTTGCACTCTGACCTATCCACATTTTTATTACTTATTGAACCGACCCTGGAATGCACAGCTAAAAGTATATTGCACCACTACACATATTTATGTATTATGATTAGCCATACAATGACAATCAAAATGACATTTCACCAGCTTTACCACATTTGGCTCCGAGCAGACTTTAACCCTGACCTCTTTCAAGTTTGTTTTTATGCTACATCATCATATGACCAAGCTTGTGCAATCATGAACACTACAGAAGGCCTACAAGACACTCACATCAACATTCCATTCATTTTGAGATCAAAGTCAGATTGCGACTTGGTGTTGTTACCCAACCCTAATCCTGTCTTGTGCCCAGAAAATCTGTAGCAACTGAGACTGATAAGACTACCAAAACTCAGAAATTGCCAAACAAGTCATAGGGTAGTGGTGGTCAATGTTAGTTTTTGGGAATGTAATAAACTGTTTCAGGATAGTGTTTGGCTGGTATAAGGTAGTTTAGGTTAAGTTGTGGTGAAACTTCTTGTCTCGTGGTTGCTCGCAAACCATCATCATTTTTCATTACATATAAAACACCTACACTTTGATCTAAATTCAATGTTTCCTAAAAAAGCAATGTTATTGAATTTATCAACTTTCAGTGTGACTGAACAGAATGGTGATCTTTTTTCTGCATTAAACTGTTAATCGTGAGATTTGAAAGACTACCTATAATTTACAGTTGATTGCAGCATTCATTTTATGTTTTCTGCTGGTTATGTGACTTGATCTTCTATATTTGTTCATCTTACCCAAATCACTTAATTTAGAAATTTAATTCTGAAATTTTCAATGGCGTGTTTGTGTTAGATCACAAAGCATAACAAGTAGTACCATTTTCATTTTTGAATATGGAAACAGTAGACCTTTACTTGGTAAATACCAACTTATATCCAATACAGAACATACACAAATGAGGCAACCAAGCAAGTATACTGATTCATCAAAAAATTGATAATTTATTTCACCATATTATCACTCTTTTGATCAGTGGTTTAATGTTAGTGTAGGAAACCATCGTCGATACTCTTCTAGGTCAACCTCATCTTTATTACCTTGCACCAACCCAACTACCCAAGTACATTTTCATTACTCCAAGTACTTTTATTACCTTACACCTACCCATGTACCTTTTCATTACCCCGATAATAAATTACACAACAACCTCATCTTCTAGCTTGAAGATGCTCTATTACAAATGAAGTTAAAAGTTTGAAAAGAGTTTTAGGTTTCAAAGATACATAGTGAAGTACCCACTCGGATCACAATCCTTAGTTTCTCCTTTCTTCAAATCGCAACCACCAAATCCAATCTCCACAAATCCAACGGCTGGGCTCACTCCAAAAAAACACATGCATTTTACATACTCTCTTGTCTCAAAATTATAGTCCGCATTTCTTTTTTGGGATGTCTCAAATAATTATCTACTTTTCATTTTAAGTAAAAATAAGAGAATATACCAAAAGAATATTCTATTTAAGTAGTTGTTTATACTCACCCACCACTTTAACACCCCATTTATTACTCACCCACCACTTTTAGTTTTGAGACGAGGTACTCACCCACCACTTTTAACACCCCATTTAAACACTATCCCTATCTTTAAAACACACACTCACATCAAACACACCTACTCAAGTTCACTTTTCTACTAGTTAATAAACTTCACCGGTCTCTTACAAATACACACTTCTTCTTCATAGTATTGAAGTGTTTGAGTTGGTCTTGCAACTCATGAATTTTGGCCAAAGAAGGTTGGTGTGGCTTGTCTCATGGCGATTAGGGTGCCATATCTTCATTATTGAAATGGGTGTTCTTGGAAGATTAATTGGAGTATGTGAGTAATTGAAGTGTGTCATTTTATTTTCAGTATAAATTTATGTACATTTTTTTTGCATGATTTTATTTAACAGATGCGTCAGATTTATGGATCTTTAGGTGTTTTGTGTTAAATTGTTGTCATATTTCGGTTGCATCTTTAGTTAATTAGAGTGTGGTACATGTATAAAACACTAAAAAAGAAATTCAATGTTAATCTATTCCGAATTTTTCTTGAAATTCTTTATAAATTGTGAACCGTTCTAAAGAAATCAACAAAACTATTTTCTAAAATGGGTTCCTGATTTTATTTTTTTTTATATTTTTTTTAAGGATATTTGTTAAATTCAATTTATATAAATGGTTAGTTAAATTATATTATCACTTATGTTGTTTAATAAAGACAATAGTACACAAAGGAGTATTGTACTTATAAACAATTTTATATTATTTATTTATTTTTTTCTCTACATCACACCTTCTTCTCCCTTCATGACTGGTATATCCAGTGACTCAATAAATTCGTAAGTGACCTTCGTATAGCCATCACCCCCCCCCCTAATTTTTCCACGAATTTTTCAATTCTATAGCATGCTCATCATCGTAAAAAGAAGTTTCATCTAATCTTGTAATGACTACAGCATGGCCGGAAGGTAGAGGCACTTCCTCATCCTCACTATCAAGGTTGTCCCCACTATCAATATCATCCTTCTCCCATTGTGGTCCAAAAGGTTGTTTCCCCTTCCAAGCGGTAAGCACTCGTTTACTTGTAAGATTTTTCATATTAACATGAGCGACCAAAGCGTATTTTGGGCCCCATGGTCCAAAATTGAATTTAATTGTTTTTTTTATTTCTTTAAGTTCGTAAATCCACTTATAATCTTCTATGGTATACTTATGACCTTGTTACGATCCCACATCGCCCAAGTATGGGATTGGGTGGTGATTTATAAGTCTAGGTGTCCCCTCCTCTTACAAGCTAGCTTTTTGAGTGAGTTCTACACTTGGACTTATGAACCGATACTAGCCTAGTATGGGATAGGTTCGTATCAATTGGTATCAGAGCCAGCCCTACCATTCGAAGTTCCAACACTCGGAGTGGTGGCCTGTGGAGTGGTGGCTTGGACCTGAAAGAAGGGTGCCAACCATGACCAACACAGCCGTGACCAACGAGCTCGGAGTGGTGGCCTATGGAGTGGTGGCTTGGACCTAAGGAGGGGTGCCAACCGTGACCAACATAGCCGTGACCAACGAGGACGCTGGTTCTTCAAAGGGTGGGGTATTGTTACGATCCCACATCGCCCAAGTATGGGATTGGGTGGTGATTTATAAGTCTAGGTGTCCCCTCCTCTTACAAGCTAGCTTTTTGAGTGAGTTCTACACTTGGACTTATGAACCGATACTAGCCTAGTATGGGATAGGTTCGTATCAGACCTATTTGATAAAATGGTGGTTTGCATCTAATATGTATAAAAGGGTCGTCGCAAGGTTCTTGTAAACCTTCATAAACCAAATGCTTTCTTGTGTCATCGAGAGTACGAACATGATTATTTACCAAATATTGAGGAGAGAAGTCTAATAAAGTACCATATTTTAGTCGATACGCTATCGTTGTCGCCGAGGCCAAGGCACACGAATAGCAAATAGGATCCTCCATCTGATTGTACACGGTTTCATGTACATGTCGCACGGAGCACTTGAACCTCCTAGAGACATTGTCGATCACTTCAAAGTATACCCTAGACTCCATATGCTAGTTAGATGTGTGTGAACTTGACATATATATACTGTATGTTGGAAATGCCTTATTTTAGTTTAAAGATTCTGGTCCCATGTTCAAATCATACAAATCTGTAAACACCATGTATACATTATCACTGTCCTAGCATGTTTTAACAGTAGGAAAGAAAAGGCTAAAACTTTGTACACTTGTCAAATATACGGTGCTTTTTCTTTGTCTAGATGTCGAATACTTTTGTACATGATGACTACAGGACATACATATACTCATGTCTATTGCACCATGTGTCCAATTCTTATTAGGAATTTGATATGGTTGAACAGTTTTTTAATATTTACGAAGTGATTGATTGTGCCTTGTGCATCACTCTTAAGCTAATGTGTATGTGATGTTTTGTTATAGGTTTGGGAGATAAAGCGTGAAAAGGATGATGGTAAGCGAGTTGAAGAACTTAAACTCCTCGAAGGTCATAAGGTCATCTAGCTTCCTCTCTTTCTCTCCCTTTCTCGGCGTGCTTTTGATAAACATATAAATATTCTCTACTTGTTTTTTTATTTTAAAATTTCTTTCAAGTCTTAGCTTAGTATTGACGGCGTTTTTATTCACAATAGATCCGTGACATGTTTTGATGTTCTGATTTCTTTCCAGGATGCTGTTAAGGGTATGTGTTTTACACCAAACATGAAGATTATTACTTCATCATTGGATGGCACACTAAGGGTGTGGAACATTGAAGGTATATGTATTGTCCCATGAAGCTTATATGTAATTAATTAGCTCTTGGCATAATCATCCTGCTCCTTAGAATAATACTACATAATGGTCTGTGATGCAAATTTATGGAATTAGGTTATAGTTCTATATTAAGATTAGAAGTTTAATATTGTTAAGGACATAACTGATCGCACATATGTAAATTGTTATCCTTGAAGGTCCGGATGCATATGCAAAAGGAGGCTTGGAAGGCGTTTCCGCTTCCACGCCATAATTCGAAGGAAACTCAATTACATTATGATTGTGTCTCTATGTCCCCTGATGAGGATATTTTGGCTGTTTCCCATGGAAAAGTGCTACAATGGATATCGTTTAATACCCGGAAAGTATTAGACACAGCAGAACATGCACATGAAGGTACAAAATACGGTTTTATATAGTTGGTACAAAAAAAGTTAAATTAATATTCCACAAAACAAACATGAAAAAAATACGTTTTTGCTACAAAATAAGTGCGCTTTATATGGTTTTATATAGTTAGGTAACTTTTTTGTTACCGAAACATTTCTTTTTCTTTGCCGCTTAAAAGTTATAAAATGAAAAACCTTTTTTATTTAAGCTAGACACTTGACATTTCATTATTAACTGAACTTGCGGATTGACTTTCCCCTAACGCAAGAATTTTTTCATTTTTACTTTGTTTGGAAAACTTGTTCATGATATATTTTTGCTTGAAGGATTGACTTTTTTATGTATATGATGCAGGAATTATTAGAAGCATCACATGGGCACCTAAACCTATCAGTGTTGGTTAGTATAAACTCATATTTTATACTTCATATCGATATTATACAGACTAGTGTCTAGGAGTCTATTATAATTATTAAGTATAATCTAATTTGAAGTTTATAGAAAGTATTTTACTCTTGTTTAACCGCACTAATCAGTGACCTTAAAACATATCCCATACAAAATTTGAACCAGGCCTGTGTATGCTGAACAAAAAATTTATTTATTTTTTGGTCAAAATGTGAACTACTGAACCACAACATAAAAAGTAAAAACACTACCAATCCATGGCAACCATGAACATGCTCATGGAACATAGATGGAAAAAAAGCTACTACCAACACAATACTAAAACAACATACATCAGATACAAATACTACAATCAGCAGACAGCTAGCAGCTCCATATCAAGCCCATCAGACAACCATCTATAACATTAAAAAACATTCAATTCCAGCCTACAAAAACAGAGGCTTATGCAAATCATCCCAAAGCGATTGCCTCCTTAAAAAGCCTTCCCAAGCAAAACCCAATGGGAAAAAACTTGGAGAAGGAAAAAGAGTGCAACTCACTCCAGGGAAAGCATACAGTGGTGCTTCATAAACCTGCAACCTCATTGTATCATGACATGCTCCTAGGCTGCAAGTTGAACGACTGTAAAGTTGGACAGAGCACCACAAAAAGGAAACAAAAGAGGGACTAAACATCAGCCTATACTTATAAAATAGACCCACCTCAAGCTTAGAAGGCAACACCTTTCAACACTCTCTAGTTGAGGTAGGTAATCTTATAAGCACAGGAAAAGTCTACACCATTTTGCAATCTATTTTCCAACGATAAACCAATATTGTCCAACCAGTCAAAGATAAAGTATTTAGCCCAGCCAAAGCTAAAAAAACATAATATGAACAGCAGTCTTAAAATAATCATCTCCAAGCTAATCTTTAATGTCAACCTTATGTGTATTACTAACCCACAATCTAAGTCTCATATAGATAGGACCCACTTAAACATAAACATAATGAAAACAAAGATATAGGCTTTCCTACACAAGGTATAAGGCCATCTGCCAAACAACCAAAATCACAAAACAAGGCATTCCTTATAACCTCATAGTCAGAATGCTTATGCCAAACACACCATTCTTGGCAAAAATAGACACCATAGCAGGAAACTTGAGACACCAGCTTAAAAAGTATCAAGCCATCTTTAGCAGACATATATATCACTGAACTCAACTGTCTACAGTCATCATTAAAAGCTGATGACATAATGAAACAAATAACCCCTAGACAGGAAACCTTCACTATGAAATCTACTAACCAAATTCAATCCGAGACATTCCTTTCTTAATTAAGCTATCCATCCGGACCCACTTAACTAATACCCAGAAGCTCTAGAGAGAAAAGGCTTTCAAAACAAGGTACAAGACCATCTGTCCAAAAATCCAAAAACACCAACACCAAATTACTGCTTATTCACAATCTTCTTTATACTCACTTTTCATACCAAAAATTTGTGTTTCTCAGTTCAAGCGTTATTCTTACAGGTGGCAGGCACGCCAATGTTTTAGCTACATTGGATGATGAGAAGAAAACGAAGTTGTGGAAAGCTCCGGCTCTCCCATAGATTGGTGCTGCAAAGAGTAAAAAGGGAAATATATCATGAACAAGAAGTTCGCCAATTTTGTTCTTCAAGATATAGGGATGTTTGTTTAAGCTTATCTTTTGGCTTATGAGCTTTCATAAGCTCAATTTTTCTGGCTTATTTTGCAACGCATGAGCTTATATAAGCTTATTATGATATGACTAGTTTATATAAGCTCATATGTTTTAAAATAAGCCAGAAAATTTAGGCTTGTAAAAAACATAAGCATAAATCATATAAGCTCATAAGCCAAAAGTAAGCTTAAACAACATCCCTTATGCCTAAAGTAACCTAACCTCGTGGTTTTTTGTTTTACCTTCTGCGAATTTGTAACCCATGACTCAAAGTTTGGTTTGTTGTCTCTATTTTTTGTTCCAAGTTGGAGCATGAATGCAATTGAACATCGAGTATTTTGTTTAAACTAACTTTTCTTAAAACATCTTTAAGAGATGGAGCACATATATAAATGAACATACTGAACGATTTTTTAGCAATAGTACTAATATTTAACTAAACACAATGTTAATCTACTTGAGCTCTCTCATTTTTTCTGAAAATGCAATTTGATAACCTTTAGAAACAATGATTATAATGGAAGAGTAGGATCAAAGTTATTAGATGCATTTCATTAAAATTAACAAAAAACATATAATACAGAATTTTGGGACAAGGTGCATGTCTACAAAAATCGACATTGCACCCAATTTTAAGCGCGATAGGTTTGAAAAAATCACTACTAAAATATAGCAACCACATGAATGATTAATCTTTTATATAATAAAAGAATTACATCATTTCGAAGTGTTTTTGCAAAACCCTTCTCATCGAAGAAAAAATTAGACCAATAGGAAAGCTCGATTTTGCCACGTAGGCAAAATCAAGCAACATGATTGGTCAACAGAAAGTCAAAATTGAATTAATTTTGGTTAAACTTTAATAAATTTGGTGGAGAAATTTAGTTAATAAAAAAACACATAAAAATATTTGTGAAAACAAAAACTTAAAAAAAGAGGAAGTAATTAAAAAAACTTTAGTGGTTGAATTTTACAAAAATTATATAAAGTTAAGTGTAAAATTACATGTTTCCATATTTTTTAATAACCTTAAAAAAATAACAAATAACCCCTTACACTTTATACCCCTACTAGCTCCATAACCGCCCGATGGGCGGGTTCGCTTCATATTAGTGTTTGACAATATTTATATGGACGTAAGTAAATAACGAATTACGGCATGACTTATAAAGATTGTTGGCATATTTTTCTATAGCGAAAGAAGGGTAGTAAAATTACATGTGATGAACCTCCTAAACCACCCTACTTGAAAACAAGGAGTTTTAATGTAACACTTTGCAATCAAAAGCACATCAATTATTGATAAAATACAGACAAAAGGTATAAAAAGGGTACTGCAGGACGGTTCACCACATTTTGACCCATACAAAAATGACTTGTCTTGACCTGTTACACAATCTATCCAATTTGCCACATCTATCTTCATTAGGATTGGTGATTAGAGTAGGATATCACCTCTCAAATACAGGTTAATGTGAGTGCACCAAAAGAAAATTATTTCACAGCTACGGTCAGCCATCATCATTTAAACTGATTAGAATTAGCAAGTTCAAGTTCTTTCTGATTATAGTAACGTAAAAATTAGAAGGAAAGTATGATACCATTAGGAAAACATAAAGAACAGTAAGCCAAAAAAAGGCAGTAAGCACATTAACCAAAAGTCTTGTTTTTTTCTCTATTTTTTTTATAATTTATCTAGAAATAGTTTTTTTTGTGCGCAAAAATCACTACAAAAATAGATCAGTTTCAAAATGGGAGGTAAATACATGTAGTTGTTGATGAACGACAGCCTAATGTTATCCATACTCTCCACTTGAGGTACTTAATTAATCTTCAAGTTCATACACCATATAATTAACAGCAAAAACTTATCCACGCTCTTATATACTACAACCATTTTATTATGATGTTTTAGCCAATGCATTTTAGCAAAATTAATTATATGATTCAATATCACAATTCAGAAATTCACTTTCAAGCCAAAGATCCCGAGTTCTTTTTAACTAATGAGGTTAAAAGGTTGCAACAGATGGCTAGCCATCATTGTATGTATTATATGAAACATTAAGGTACACATGACCGTCATTTGAAATCATTTGAAGTTATATAACCTCATCTAGCAACAATGTAAGTAGTATATAAGAGGACAGTGTAGAAAGTTTTAATTTATTAAATAAAACGGTACCTTTACAATTCACGTCTCAACATGCTTCCTTTTCCGATAGACCGATAACAAATGCATTGTTCCATAGATATGATTATGTATCTTACAGTTGAATCCTCACGGATAGTTTCCAAGATTTCTGTATCGTCTAGATTATGCTGCCAAAAGGTTCCAGCGCGTCTTTGATGACTGTCACGATTCCGCTTTTAATGGTTCCTTTCTTTTTCTCTTGCCGCTTCTTGAACATTACCACTGCTAATAATCTGGCATTTTACAAAATAAGAAGATAAACATGGATTCTTTCTTAACTATAGACTATTTTAGCGTGCAAAGAGGTAAAAAAATGGGCAGGTTGTAACGACTTACTGTATGTATTGTACTAAAAACTTTCTTTTGTACGAACAAACACATAAAATGTCCATAATCGGTCACCTTTTTGCTACCGCTAACTGGTAATTTTTATTTTGGATTAGAAGTGGAACCGGAGATAGACATAAAATTAAACAAAGCAGACAAGTTAACATTAAAATGTACCAACTAATAGATAAAGGGTGTGATCCTGGAAATTGTGGTTCTCCTCGTCCTTGAGAATTGAAGAATAGTGAGAAAAGTTAGTACCGATATGATTCATATAAAATAATACTGAAATTTATTACCGATAATCATTTTAAAGGTTTAAAAAATAGTGAGAAAAGTTAAGCTTCTAATATTGAACCATCTCGACTCAACACGTGCCTAATAACTTATTTGGACCAGTTAACTAAACCACACGAACCAACTAATTAGAACTTACACAAGGCTGCACTCTGGTATGTGGTTCAGCCAGTCTTGTGTCTTGTGCTTCCGGGAACAATGGTCTTGTTGATATGCAATTAACGCACCCGTTATGATGTTGAACTGCCCACTCCTATTCTCAGCCACCACCGGCTGCGGTCTTAGTATCACATCATTACTTTCTAATAATCGAGTTTATACGCTCATATCTGAAAGCACACGGGAATAAATGTAACTAAAGATATTTACAACATATAACCAAAAACATAACAAATGTGACTTCCACATACCCATTATCACAGAATCCATTTGTTGTAGCGAGTAGAGGGCGATGCTCACTGGAATTCTCGACCATTGTGAGCCAGATGTTATTAGGAGCACATTTGACGCTTGGCTAGTCCCCTGAAATTAGGCTTGAACTTGAGCATATTCTTGAAACGTCGTCAAGCTAATATTACTGAAAACGATCATTTAAGAATGGTACTTGCTTAAATGCAATGTTAGATCATAATTGAATTTGTGTTTATGAATGGGCTTGAATTTTCGAACATCCAATATTTTCAGTTCATCTTCCTATGATATACATACAATATAATTAAGTGATCGCCACTCCGATAACTTCCTAAGATTGCAGGAACTGAAAGGGAAAACGAAAGGGAAAGAGTTTAATATAGGATGTAAAAATTTACCCTGGTCCCAACAGCTACAGGAGTCCCATCTTGTTTATAAGTGATATTAATGTTCTCCCAACTAAATTCTGCTTGCTGTGAACATTTTCCACCTGTGGCATTACAATAAAATTTACTGGAAGAAATCCTTCAAAATAAATAGAGGAAAGCATGTGTGTAACCATCAAACATATTTGGTATTGGCAAATAGAGCATCACTTAGTGCGAATCCCACAATCGAACAATCCAATTAAGATCCCAACATAACTAATCCACGCTATCAGTATGCCCCGTGTGCCCCTTTAGCTCAAGATTTTTAACCTTGCTCGATAACAAACAACACTATATAACACAGAACATCATATCAGATTGAGTAAAGGGGTGTTTGCCAATGCCTTTTGAGAGTGATTATGGGATATAAAATAATCAAAATCCAATTATTAGATGCAACAAAATGTAGTGTTGGAATGTGTGATTGTGTTTCTTCTGCTTGAAGTCATGATGATCAAATTTCAGTTGTTTTTTAGTCTTTTGCATATTGTGATCATTAAGGATTTACATGTGGATATGACCCATAACTAATTCGATAATCTGAATCAGTTTTGCTGAAGTTAGTCCTAAGTGGGTGCTTGGGATTGCTTATTATAATTGTTTCTCTACTAAGCTGATTGGAATAAGTGGTGTCAAGTTGCTTATATAAAACAAATTATTTCACTCATAAATACTCAAATAATCACTCTGGAAAAGCAATCCCAAACACCCTCAAAACTGTTTATGTATTCTATCAACACTAATAAGCAGTTTTAGTAAGCAATTCCAGACATGCCCTAAAATTGATCATCCCAAACTAAATATTTAACAACAACATTACTTATACATACCAGGCTCCTCTGATTGTCCAAATGCAGGGTAAGTATGGCTAGAAGAACTTGCAAAAACATTAGCTCATACAAATATCGAATTGCCTTTTGTTGCTGTTTACTCAATACAAATCCCTTTTCTTTTACCATAAAAAGTGATCATCCGTATCATTGTAATGAATGACTAGAAAATATACAAACTAACAAAAAATTGATAGTAAAAAATATGCAAAAATGTAAGTGAAAATCAACTACACATGCATCACAATATAAGTGAAATACACCTGATATCAAATCATAAATAAAATAATATGCTGAATGTGCCGAACAGACTCGGTAAAAACCGTTTCATTTACTCACCTTGACTCATAGAATGTGCCAAATAGTTTGTGTTTGTTTCAGACCATCCACCATCTGTCCATGTTCCGTCATTGCACAAAAAGAGCATGTAATCATAAACAACGTAAAATAATGCACGATATAATACCTTTAGTTGCCAAAATAAGGATTTAATATATGTGTGGAATAAGGCGGTACCGCCTCTTCAGTCTTCAATGCCAAATGAGAAACTTCCTCGCATTGTAAAAAGTAAAATTATAATCTGAAATAATAATCACATTTGTCCTACATTGTTTAACAATTAGTTAAGAAGCGAGAGTGCTTACCTCCTCTCCAAAGGACCGTGGCTCGTGATCAATATTTCCCTTCTCAGAATGCTCACGATAAAATGGAAACATGGCTCCATTAACTAAAGCATGTTAAACATTAATTAAATCAACGAAATCCATCAATGAATGAGTTTTCGGGTTTGTTGAGCCACATAATCAAAGGCATAATATCGGTTTTACTCAAATACTCAAAACTGATCATTGCAATTTTCATTTTTGTACTACAGCTTTTGATTATGTGGTTTAGGGATTCACTTCTGACCCGTGTTTGTGACATTTTCTAAAATTTCATGTCATTAATCTTAATACTATTTAACTATTCTATTTTTAAATAATTAACTTCGTCGGAAGTTATCCGCGTTTTGTCATAACACGTTCAATTAATTCAACCGCGACTAGACTACGTCCATTCTACACTTTTTTATGCATCATTGTTTCTTTACAATCCTATTTTAAAAGTCACATTTCAATTTTTCCATTTTTACGTAAAACTTGCACCTTTACGTTTTACCCGATTTAAATTTACGTTTTAAGGTTTTAACAAAGTGAACCAACCATAGACTATGATAATTTACATATTTTATAAATTTTTGAACTATTTCATGTTTACAAAAGAGTTTTATACTTGTCGTGTCATTTTTATAGGTTACATCACTTTTATCAAGAACCGTTGTCACCAAACGTGTTTTCGACTCACGGTTTCATTTTTAACGACGTTTAAACACTCCGATAAACCCAAGGCTCTCATGAAATATTAAAATTAGCCATTTTAACACTTCATAACAACTTCATAGTATTTTTATAACACTTTTCTAAAATTCACGTTTTCAGGTCACCCGGTTCTGCGTAATTCGCGTTTTTAAGACCGTACACTTAAGTTAAACCCCACAAACACACTAATACACCCAATATTAATCAAATATGAATAAAATCTTATCTTTGGCTTGCCTTGGGACCACAAAACCGGATCACCCCCTCCCATCTTTAATATCTTTTCATTTTAATGAAATAAAACTCATATTTCACCTTGTTTATATCACCATAATATTTTCACCATTTTTGCTCACCCTCTCTCCATATGAACGACCCTATTCAGCCCTCAAACACAAATTCCATCCAAAAATTTACTAATATCTTAATCATAGATTAAATATCTTGAAGCCCTAGTCTTGTTCTTGATTACACTCAAACATCACATCATCAACACCAATTTTTTTCTTGGGTTCAAGGGCTGAAGTTAAAGTGTTATTGGGAGGATTTGATTGTGATTGAAATTATCTAGGAGTTGTGGTCTTGGTCTATTGTTGGTTCAAACTAAACACACCTCATAGGAAGGGTGTGTCTCTTCCATTTTACTCTATTTATATTCTAGTAAGCCCTAAACCCTTTTCATTAATTTTATTTTCATGATGAACATTATATTTTTGATTTGGGTTTTCTGATTTTGATGAGTTTTAGTGTTCTTGAGTTGTTTGTGATGATTAGTGTGGCATTGCATGATGATTGATGATGTTTTGGATGAGTTTAGAATAGGTTTAGTTGGATTTGATGGGACTGTTTTTACCTCAGTAGAAAAACGTGGGTTTTCCCATTAAGTTTTGGCCTGGAGCCTATGATTAAATTACATTTTTAGATAGATATAGGTCTAAGCTTCAAGTGGCGAGTTGGAGGAATTTTTATCTCCTCCGGATGACCAAGTTATGCCCAAATTAGTAAAACTAGTCAAAATAGGTAACTTGCAGATTGTTTGTGTGTTAATGGTAAATTTTTGGCTTAGAGCCTACTGAAGCTTTTAATAAATGAATAGGTTAATATCTCAGGTCCTAGTGGCGAGTTGGCCGGAAAACCAACTATTTCGGATGGTCGAGATACGACCAAAACCGTGAAAACATATTTAGTGTGTACCCAGAAATTGTAATGCAGATTGTTTTACTTGTAAAGAATTATTCTTGAACTAGAGGTTACTGGGTTTTTACATGGGTGAAGGGTAAAACAAATGAGGAACTTGTGGCTAATTGGAGGGTTTATCAACTCTTTCGGATGAATTAGTTATGGCCGTTTTGCTAAAATTGATCCGTTCTAAACTACTGTTTGAAAAAGGAGTTTAACTCCAGATTTTTGTTCTATAATATTGGGTTTTAAAACATGTCTCAGTAGTAGACATCTTAGGCTAACACCTCCAATTGGTCTCACTTAAATTTCTATCATGGTTTAGGATTTATGGCCATTTTCGTAAGAGATTAAAATTCAGAAAATATCATGGGCTGGATGTTCAGGGGTAAAATAGTCTTTTCACATGATTCTAAATCTTTCAGAAGTTGAGGCCTGGATTTTTGAAAACTAGACTCAAAGAGCTTTCCAGGGGTGAAGGCCTTGTATTCATATCATTTATAGATTAGGAGTTAAGGGTCTATAAAATAGAGTCAAATCCAGAATTTAATATTTTACGTCTTGTCTTGAACTCTAAAACGTGTAGATACACATAGGTAAGATAAGAATTGAGGGATGAAACTTGGTAGGTGTTTTATTACCTATAAGAGCTGGTCGAACATCAATCTTAGAGTGAAAATATCTTGGGCTAAGTCTTAGTGCAATGCCATGCTTATCTCGGAAACATATCTCGTGATCATTTGAATTACTTTTTCATATCGCTCTTCTTTATCATTCTAAGTCGCGTCACGTCTTTTAGGTTGTGCTTAGACGCTTCGCACTCGTCCGAAGATCCATTTTACTTCTGATCTTGTTGCTCTTAAGGTGAGTCATAGCCCCACATTTTCTCATTTAATTGTTTTATAAACTCTTTGGGGGGGGGGGGGGGGGGGGGATACATGCTTAACTACTTGATTTTTACTTTCATTAGTACTCTAAAATTTTACATATTACTATAAGTTCATAATCCCACTTTTATACATTTTTCAATCTCGTGAAGTGATACATACTACAACCATGAATACAAGTATCTACTGTTTCTTTATGGGTGCAACAACGGGGCCCAATGTTTCTTTATGGGTGCAACAACGAGGCCCACTGTTTATGTTATGGGTGCAACAACGTGGCCCAAATCTTGAGACTTATGTTCAACTGATTTATAAATCAATTATGGGCGTATAACAACGTAACCCATCGTATTTTTAAATTGAATTATCTTGTATTCAACTTATTACTTATTAAACTCTATGAATTCACTCAACTTTATGTTGACTTTTTAGCATGTATTTTCTCAGGTATTATTTGCTAGCTGAGCATTGGGAGCAATCGGAGTCGCGTGGATATCAAACATTGAAGGACTTGTTTTCTTCACATTCGATAATTATTTTCTTTAAATATGCAAATGAGTCATTTTTGAACTCTTGTAACTTAAGTTTTAAATATAAATTGTTGGGACCTTTGTACTCTGATTTATCAAATCGAATGTGACATTTTATTAAACGTCTCTTTTGAGGTCGTTTTATGTAACTTGTTTTTATGAACTATGAAGTGACACCCAAATTGGTATTCCGCTGCGTTGTAAAATTTTGGGGGTGTCACAGTGTTCTATAGCCCAACCGTAGTGTCGTTACTAAAACAACTTGCACATATCATTAAGCCCTCAAATCGCTCAAAACAATATTAATTATCTAAAAGTGTAGCAAAATTACAGGATGATGTTAATGCGAACTATGGATTATACACCCAATCAAAATTCAAAACTGCTAAAACCCATAATCAAAATAAAAAATTGAAATCATATATAGAAAGCCCTAAAATACCTTTCTCTTAGACATTTCATCAAACATGTTCCATTCTGCCTTCAAATCGTATGCCTGGTAAACATATAATAAAGGAATCAAAATTATCAAATTTACATAAAGCATATGTAAAAAAAATTAATTAATACAAAACATACAAAAAAAATTATTAAGATTCAATAGATTCAAAAATAGTACCTTTGGGGTATCATCATTAATTTCCGGCTTGGTTAATCTTCCTCAATAAAAAATAACCTATAACGACTAACATGTAAATGCGTTAAAAATGTCACGTATATGATAAATTGCCATTTTTTATGGAAAAAACTACATGAAAATGAAGATACAATTTATACCTTATTAGGCAATGAACATTAGTCGTTTAAAATAGTTCAGGAATATGGATGTGAATATTTTTGGGTCAATGTAACTTTTGGGTCAATGTAACTTTTTAAACATATTCAAGTGTATAGGTTAAAACACGTTTGCAGGGCTGCCATTTGCTAATGTGAAGTTTTATGAAATAATTGGAAAAAAAATTTGTTACCCTATAGAACATAGACATATTAAGGTAAATGTCGTAGATTACATTACATATGCATTGTAGAAACATTAAATCCGTGAACATAACACAACATTGTTACCTCCATTTCAGATCGTCTTTTATTCCCTTCCAAGTTGCACTACAAAGAGGTGGCTGCGCAACGTCATGTAACTGAAACTCAGTTACAGAATAAACAACTTAAAAGGCATACGAATAAAAAATGCAGGTAAATGTCACAAAGTGCTAAAAAAATCAGGAATACCTATACCCTCTGCAGTACTCAGTCTGACATGTTCATTTGCATTCTGAGCCAATACCCCTTGCTGATTACGAAAAGAATTGTGTGAGCAGCTTACATCACCTAAACTGTCTGATCTTGGGCTGTGCCATCGACCTGCATTGTCGAGTTTCTCTTGTTTCCTTTCAAATTGCAAGACAAAAAGGCACCTGCATAAAATTGTTTAAAAAATGAGTCACTACAATATATTTTGACTTAGAACTTTAAAAAACATGCGACAATAAATCAAATGTAACAGAAAGGAAGTTGTAACGAAAATCCTTACCTCGAATTTCATTGGCATTCAAATTTAAATGGCAACTTTTAGAAGTACACGTCATTAACAGATCATAGGATTTTCTATGTCGCAAATGCTCGCGAGGACACCGCAACCTTGTGAAGTCAACCAAATCATATACTCCCGATGCCTTGTCACTAACATGCATTTTAACCGGCAGTCTATTATCGTAGGAAAAATAAACGCATGTAGCCAATCATCTTTGAAAATAAACAATGAACATAAGGATACTTATAAAACTTATATTTTAATCATAAGGCAACGTGTTACCCAAAAAATTGTTATTTACCTTCAACGTTAACGTCAATGAATCTCGTATGCCGACTTTCTGTATCATAAGCTACGTGCGACTGAAAAGAGTATCCTTGTTCCCACTGAGTACGAAGACCCTGTGATACACCTATTTAAACGCATATCTACACACTATCTAACCATGTTATGTTATATAGTTTTTCCTATCAGATACGTAATTACTTTTTTAGCATAATGAAAAATGATCATACCTCAGCTGATGTGTTAGTGACCGATGATTAATGATTTCCCATTAGCCATCTCATCTATTTGTTAACAATAACAAATTAAAAAATAATTAAAAAAAATCACTAACACTCAACCTGCTTATTTACACCATATGGATACGTAAATCGTCACATAGTGACCAAACAAACAATAAGAATCCTATGAAAGATTGATCATAATTTCTTGACATGAAAGCAGTATCATAATTGAAAGAAGAAAATGAGATTGAACAAGTCGGGGTTGATTTCAAAACTGAAATCAATAATCAAAATATGTAAATGGAAACAAAATCTAATTCGGATTAAATTTGAACAGAACCTAAAAATAAATATTACCTGATATTGAATCTGGGTGATTGCTGATGATGCAATACATACCTAAAAATGAGTTATGAGCAGTTTCAATTGAATCCGTTTTCCATTGAATTCATAGGTGATATTTGTGATACGATTTTCAAAATGCAAATGGATCAATTTAGGGTTTTGAGATAAATGTGTAAAATATTTTGATTTTGAAATCATCCGTGATTTTTGTGATATGATTTTCAAATTGAAACCGAACCATATTGATTACTTGGTGAGTGAATTAGGGAAGTATTGATATTCGGTTGAAGAGAGGGAGAAATTTTAGCATAAGAAAATATTCAAGCCCTTATGGATTTTGTTTTTCAAATTGTTTCACAAAAATCACTTTGGTCTAGTGGTTGGACATTATGTTGAATGGAGTATAGACCAGGGTTCGATTCCCACAGGTAGCAAATTTTTTAATTTTGGGATAGCAAAATTGGACAGCGTGGCATGCCAAGTGACCTTTATATGATTTATCCAGTCAGCAGTGTAGTGCCAAGTGGTGTTTTCAAGTGCCAAGTGGCATTTCCCTCTCATTGTACAGCTTTCAAAGCGTCAAGTACAACCCAAAATCTTGTCCCATATATATGTAAAGATACTTTATAAGATGAAATTTATTTAAAATTACATAAGTATTTTCAGACTTTCATCTATTAAAATTACAAAATTTTGTAAATATACGAATTAGTTTTAATATATGTTAAATATTTTTTAAAACTAATATTCGTTTTAGACTTTCATCCACTAAAATATTTTTTTACTAGTTATATACCTAAATAAGGATTCATGTTATTTTATTTGAAAATTTTATTTTATGCATACACGGGCTTGAATATTAAATACGGCGAAACTATTATTAACGGGAATATGAATATCAAATGTAAGCACGGATTACTGTGATATGAAAATAAATATACGCTATTGTACTTATAACAACGAATCATGAAATTCTTATTTAAAGTTTATATATGGATATTCAGAAAACCCCTATTCCAAACAATATGTAAAGGAAATGAATTCCTTGATTTTGTATGTAAATTCAACTCTTTAAGAATTGTAAATCTCCACCTTTTTATTTCTTAGGTTACCAAACAAAGGAAATGAATTCATTTCCAATTCTTTGATCTCATTTCCCCCAACCAAACATGCCCCTAGTGCTCTTAGCTAGTAACAATACGAGGAGATAAGCTATGAAAAGAGCTCAAAATTACTGTGAGTCCTCAAAAAAATGACACATCAGCACCAAACCTTAGAATGAAGCTATGTCAATTTTTTTGTTTAAATATACACTCCATCTCCAACCACTTATCCATTCTTACTCATTGCTCTCTTCATCTTTAACAACATCCGGTATTTTCCATTCTCTCTTTCTATTTGCCAACAATAATCTACTATTATTTTTGCTCTTTAAGTGTGTTTTACGGTTAGTTATCCTTATTCTCTTTCTTTTATAATTTCATTTTCATTTTCTCAGGGTATGTGGCTCAGAGGATGGAGTTGTAGAGAAGATCTTATTGTAGTTCAGTAGGCTATGAAGAAAAATGGTGGCTAAAGTATGGTTATTGTAATTTTGCAGGTTAGGGAATGTAGAAGTTAGTGGTAAAACATAACGGTGAAGGTTATGTGATCTTACAATTTATTTTTATTTTTTTTGCATGTTATCTGCTATCAACTTATGTTTTAAGATGCAAGGAATGGGCTGATGTCAACGATGGGGCAAAATACACAGTATGTATAGAAATATAAATGAAGTTTCTCATATTCTAATATTACCTGTTTACAAAGTGTTCATTTCATATGAACTTAAGTACTTTATGTAGTTTTTTATGGGGTGTTGCTACACACACTTCGATAATACAAAAATCCTATACACACACTCCTAAATTATCACCGGTGATGTACACAATACAACACCGTTATGCGTAAAAGGATGTGTATATAAGAGGATAAGGGTGTTTGTATATAATTACCCATACATAATATGCGAACTGTTGATATAAATAATGTATAAAAACATTATTAATATCTTTCGATATCCTTAAGTTTTGACGATCACAAAATATAAGAACACTAAATGCAAAGTTAATACGTAAACAAGTTTTAAGCAAGTTTATATCATCTCATCCAACATAATCACTTAAGGTATGAATAAACAAGTGACTAATACATTTTATGATCAAAGGGATGTTTATTTAAATAATACAAAGTTTATAAAATTAAATAAACTTATTATATATTTTTGAAAAACATTTTTGGCAATAAAGGAAAATGTTTTATTCATAATAAATATATGAATTCAAAATTTTAACCAAAATTAGTTAGTTTTTCACCAAATAAACTTTCCCCAGAAAAAGACAAGAAAACTGCAGTTTTCGTCTGGGCGGCCCCCTTAATTTTAAGGGGGCCGGCACACAATTAAGGGGACCGGCCACGCTCCCCTGTCAGATTCTGTCAGAAATTTTTCCCTATAAATACCACCTTAAATCTGGAATTTTTCCCACCTCTTGCACGAAAATTTTCAGATCCAAATCTCTCTAAACATCCTCCTAAAAACCCTTTGATCATATAATTGTTAATCCTTGTTTCAAGTGATTCATTCCCTCACCTCTCATCTCTCAAAGTGCAAGAGAAGAATACTCCTTCAACATCAAGTTGTGAAGTATTGTAGATTTGTGTATATAGTCTAGTTGTTGTGTACATTCATTGTAAAGGTGTGATAGTATTGTAACTAGATAGATCTAGGAGTAGAAGAAGTGAGATACAAGTAGCTTGTTGTGAAGAAGAAGAGCTGTGAAGTAGATAGTTGTGAAGATAGATAGGTGTGAAGAAGTAGCGTTGTGATTAAGTAGTGACTAGGTGTGAAGAAGTTGTGTAGAAGGTGTGAATAAGTTGTGACGAAGTTGTGGTATGTATATTGGTGTGTAAGGTTTCTCCGCCATAAGGAGCTTGTTGACATAGTGAAGAAAACTCTCGAGTAGGTGACTCGAGGAGTGGAGTAGGGCAAGGAAGGTGTCCTTGTAGCCGAACCACTATAAATCCTTTGTCTCGCGGTTAGATCTTTCCATATCTTACTTATTATCTTGCTTATATCGTTATTACTTTTGTAGACGTAGACGTATATATATAGTTGCTCATATAGTGCTAGTATTGATTTTACTTAAAGATCAAACGAAAGTTTCACTCACAAAACAAAGTTTTTACAATCAAACTAAAAAGGTTACATACATATAATTGATCATTTCGATCAAGTATAGTTTTCATACAAAATATAACTAAGGATTATAAAATAAACGATTACATACTTATCTCTCGTATATAGCTAAAATTGTTTATATTATGCATGTGTTGATTTCACATACTTAGCTTACATTATTATTATTGTTCATACTTAGAAATACTTGTTCATATTGTTCAAGATTTGAGTTCACATAAGATTGAATCAAAGTTTTAAAAGCAAACAAGGTTTTAAAACTAAACTAAGTTTTCATAATAAAATTAAAAAGACGTAAAACTATTCAACCCCCCCTTCTATGGTATCAGGAGCTACGTCAAACAAGATTTTTAAGATATATTGTATTTTAAAACTTGTAACGATCTATGAAATCTGAAAAATATTTAGAAGGGCAATCTATGCAAAGACCACCATTATTTGAAAGTGATGGTTTTCTTTATTGGAAAAATAGATTCGAAACTTATGTAAAATCAAAAGATCTTGATCTTTGGCATGTTATTACCTTTGGTGATTTTCCTCCTATTCAATATAATTTTGAAACTAAAAAGGATGAAATTGTATCTTTTGAAAAACAAAATGATGATTTGAAAAAGAAACTATCAAAAAATAATGAGGCTAAAATGGTTATTTATAATGCGTTACCACGCAAAGAATATGAAAGAATTTTTATGTGTAAAACCGCAAAAGAAATTTGGGATTCTTTACTAATCACTCACCAAGGTAATAGTCAAGTTAAAGATAACAAGATAGATCTTCTTGTTTAACAATATGAACAATTTACGATTCTGGAGGAGGAATCAATAGATAATGCTTTTGCTAGATTTAACACTATTATCACAAGTTTAAAAGCACTTGATGAGAATCTTTCTAGTAAGAATTTTGTTAGGAAATTTCTTCGGGCTCTTCATCCAAAATGGCGAGCTAAAGTTACTGCTATTGAAGAATCAAGGAATTTGTCAACTCTACAACTTGACGAATTGATCGGTAACTTAAATGTCTACGAAGAAATAATAAAGAAAGACTCCGAGATGGTCAAAGGAAAAAGGGGGCAAAGCAAATCAATTAAGTTGAAAGCTAAAAAGGACTCTAGTGACGAAGAATGCTCAACCTCCAAAAGTGACGATGAAGAGTATGCTATGGCCGCACGAGACTTCAAGAAATTCTTCAAAAGACAATGAAGATACGTTAGGCAACCATATAATGAAAGGAAGTGTTTTAAATGTGGTGATCCAAATCATCTCATCGGAAAGTGTCCAATGATGTCAAGAGATCAAAATCAAAAGGCGTTCATTGGAGGTGCTTGGAGTGATAGCGATGAGGACAAGAAAGAAACCACAAAGGAGGAAAAGTGTCTCATGGCTAAGACGTCAAAAGAGGTACATTCCGAAACCGAATTCTTTAATGATGAAAATTTATCATTAGATGAAAAAGACCTATATAATGAATATAATAGATTATGCAAATTAGGTCAAAAAGTAATGATTAAAAATAAGTCACTAAAACATATTAATAATCTATTAGAAAATGAAGTACTCGAATTAAAATTTAAACTACAACATTTGGAAAAAGAAAAAGAAGTTTTTATAGAATGTAAAACATGCTTAGAGGTCAAAAATGAAAACGAAAAACTTAAAGATAAAATTTTCAAACTTGACAAGTTTAAAAAAGGAAGTAACTCACTTAAGAAAATAATAAGTGTTCAAGAAACTTCGGGAGATAAAACCGGTCTAGGACTCACCTTAACTAATGTCTCAACTAGTGAAAATAAAAATATAAAGTTTGAATGTGAATCTAGTAAACAAAAACCATTAGAGTCAAAACCTAAGTATATACTTAGAGAAGATAGAAAAATACCTAGTGCAAGTGATGAGGAAGTAAAAAGTTTTTATAAACCATCATTAAAAGTCAAAACCAGATTTTCTAAACTAAAATTAAGATCTAAAACTCCACCACTAAGAAAACCAAATAATCCTCATACTCGATCTAAAACACCTCAACCTAGAAGAAACAAAAATAGACAAAATTACAATAACACTAGAAATCAAATGTGGAATTATCAACCAAGTTACAATCCTTGGGAAATATTACCACAATACATGCATCCTAGCCAAATGTTAAATATGTTTGGACCAAACAACTTTGGACCAATGAGACAATGGGGACCAAGTGGCTAAGTTGTCGTTCTTCGAAGAAGTTGGAATCTCGTCTACAAATGATTTCTATAAGTCAACATAATCACTTTAAGTGCTTGAAGAAATTCCATTGAAGACTAAAAAGGTACGCGTCTCTTTTAAGTTCATCGCTATAATTTGCATGCTTAGATATATGATTAGTTAGATTAATGCTTAGCTATACATATATATTGTTTGTAACTCTTATACATATATATGTACATATTAGCTTATACTCTTATTACCTAGAAAAATCATTGGTTGACCTTCCTAGGTATAAGATGAAATTGTTCATTGTCAAACAAAATAGAAAATGGAAATCTTCTATATCCACTATTAGCAAACTCATGGTGATGAAGTGAAATGAGTTAAGTGGATAAATCAATAATATAGAAGTAGGATTAGATCCCTCGCGTAAGAAAACTATGGATGAAACAAGCTCCCGTAGACTATGGTATTAAGTTAGATAAGCATACACAAACAAAGGAACTATAGATGTTAGGTTATACCCCTTTCAACACTCTCGCATCTAACATATAAATTTTCGCCATCACTTCCTTTAGGATCATAGGATATGTAGAAACGATAGCATGAGATAATAATAGGCTTAACCAATCCTCTTGAGTATGAAATCTTTAATAAACATTTTTTAAAATATATGATTAATGATATTTGTTGTCAAAAATCTAATATCTTTAAAAATATGCAAAAACCTCACATTTTGAAAATAGTTTCTCAAATAACTATCCCACTTTTAAATAACATGTTTTCACTATCAATATCCACAATTTTGTTTTGATCAAAACTAAATATTGGGAAAATATTCTTTACCGTTCATTCACACATTTTGAAGTAAAACCCAATCTATTTTATTCAAATAACTCTCACATCTAAGTGAAAACCTACTTTCAAACATTGTTGAATAATGCTAAAAACGTCTCTTTTAAATCATGCATGGTGATCTCATATTTGTCATCTATATTTATATAAATGACACTTATAAGTGAACTAAATCAAATCAAGAGGACCATGGTTTGTCTATTAAGACTTTGTTTGTAACAAGTCTAGAAATCCATGCTATCATACCTACCCACTTATTGCACATTGATACACATTAGGATTTAATCTCCTAGTTATGTAGTTATGAAATACTTGATGTTGCTTTATTGTTTCCTAGCACTTATATTTTACTTGCTTGATGAGTATGTTTACATGCTAGATGAAATTGTTTGTTTACTTAATCTCTTTGGTTAACATGCTTTGGCTACATAATTGCCTACATAATTAGTATATGATTAATTGCCTCAAAGAGTTGGACTTGTTTGAAACAAAAAACACAACCTTTCTGCAATTCACTACCAAAAACCCTTTTCTGACAATCTGGGAATCACCAGATGGGCGCCCCCCTTAAATCATAAGGCGGCCCCCTTAATTATTAAGGGGACCGGCCTCCAATTAAGGGGACCGGCCATCTGATGGTCGAAGGTGTTGTTCCCTTTTTCTATTTTTTAGCCCATTTCATCCTACACTTCCCAAAATTCTCAAACCTCATATCCTTCTACCTTACACACTCAAACCTCATAACCTTTACTCACCTAAACCTCAAATTTCATCTCCTAGTGCACCTAATGCATCATCTATAACACCATCCTACCAAGAAATCCCTTCCATGAACATCGCTCTTTCACTCTCACCAATCACATCACTTGATACTCATTTTCCATCTTCACCAATAACTCCACCTAGTCATTCTCACAAAAAGATTCAACCATATAACCATTCCCTACACTCTACAAAGTGTGTCATTACCACTACAACTTAACTCATGAAGGTCAAACCATATTTCATGATACACAAACCTTATGTTCACTCAAATGAACCCTTTCACAAACCTCATCATAATAACCAAACATCCATCCTTGTTCCCAAAAATACACCCTCATCTCACCTACATAAGCCATATGAAGAGCATGTTCAATCTCAAAACAATAATCCCAACCTCATTACCAACACTTTACATGTTGCTCATTCAACAAAAACACCATCCACTCATGAAGCATCTCTTCCACCCATATCATGTTTTCATGATTACCCAAGCTCAAACATGTCTCCACCACTAAGAGTATCACCACCACATCCTACAACTTCACATGACATTCCTATGTTGCATGTTCAAACCCTCACCCAAGACAACTATCATGCTCCACCACCATCACCTTCCTCTGAACACTTGAAGTTCGTTGAGGAGCTTAAAGAAGCCCGTGAGCTTAATATTTTTTTCTTACATCTTGCTCAACGCAATTTGGATCCACCTTCATCTAGCTCACCCTCATCACCACACAACATAAATCAACTTGAGAAGCATGTCAACAATTGTCTTTGTTGCATCTTTCTCCAAAAACAAACCATTTCATTGAATGAACACTTCACTTGGATTGATTATCTTCTCACTAGATCTCATCCAAAACCCTCACTTGAACAACATCCAAACTCTCTATCAACCTCTTCCGCTCCTAACTCTACACCTCTAAACTCTCCAACACTCATGCACCCAAACATATACCTCCATTAATCCAACAACCTTACCCTAACTCAACCATCCTCAAACACTCCATCATCAACCATCTAAGCATACTATATGCTTATGATTTTCACTTTCAAATACGAATCAACCAACCTTTTGTTACAAGCAAGTCCGATGGCTCTCTTTGGCAAATTAGGATCTTTTAACATAATCACTTTGAATTAATTGTTATGTATCCTTAATATTTGTTTGCTATGCTTGTTACTTGTATATTGCATATTCTTTTATATATGCTTGTGCTTCTAATATTTTTCTTGCAAGCATTCCATATCTCGATTTCTTATGACCTCAAAACGAGGGGGAGTATACTTCAAGGGGGAGCTATACATTCGTCGGGATAACCTTTTTGATGTTAACAAAAAGGGGGAGAAGTGATATAAACTCACACTAAAAACTTGCATATATATTAATTTTTAGTTTAATGAGTTTAGATTTTGTAATCATCAAAAAGGGGGAGATTGTTGATATAAATAATGTATAAAAACGTTATTAATATCTTTCGATATCCTTAAGTTTTGACGATCACAAAATATAAGAACACTAAATGCAAAGTTAATACGTAAACAAGTTTTAAGCAAGTTTATATAATCTCATCCAACATAATCACTTAATGTATGAATAAACAAGTGACTAATACATTTTATGATCAAAGGGATGTTTATTTAAATAATACAAAGTTTATAAAATTAAATAAACTTATTATATATTTTTGAAAAACATTTTTGGCAATAAAGGAAAATGTTTTATTCATAATAAATATATGAATTCAAAATTTTAACCAAAATTAGTTAGTTTTTCACCAAATAAACTTTCCCCAGAAAAAGACAAGAAAACTGCAGTTTTCGTCTGGGCGGCCCCCTTAATTTTAAGGGGGCCGACACACAATTAAGGGGACCGGCCACGCTCCCCTGTCAGATTCTGTCAGAAATTTTTCCCTATAAATACCACCTTAAATCTGGAATTTTTCCCACCTCTT
This sequence comes from Artemisia argyi, assembly GCA_030686995.1. NCBI lineage: Eukaryota > Viridiplantae > Streptophyta > Magnoliopsida > Asterales > Asteraceae > Artemisia > Artemisia argyi. Next base: position 156,276,872 of record CM060677.1, on the reverse strand, counting down.
GCACGAAAATTTTCAGATCCAAATCTCTCTAAACATCCTCCTAAAAACCCTTTGATCATATAATTGTTAATCCTTGTTTCAAGTGATTCATTCCTTCGCCTCTCATCTCTCAAAGTGCAAGAGAAGAATACTCCTTCAACATCAAGTTGTGAAGTATTGTAGATTTGTGTATATAGTCTAGTTGTTGTGTACATTCATTGTAAAGGTGTGATAGTATTGTAACTAGATAGATCTAGGAGTAGAAGTTGTGAATAGAAGTAGTGAGATACAAGTAGCTTGTTGTGAAGAAGAAGAGTTGTGAAGTAGATAGTTGTGAAGATAGATAGGTGTGAAGAAGTAGCGTTGTGATTAAGTAGTGACTAGGTGTGAAGAAGTTGTGTAGAAGGCGTGAATAAGTTGTGACGAAGTTGTGCTATGTATATTGGTGTGTAAGGTTTCTCCGCCATAAGGAGCTTGTTGACATAGTGAAGAAAACTCTCGAGTAGGTGACTCGAGGAGTGGAGTAGGGCAAGGAAGGTGTCCTTGTAGCCGAACCACTATAAATCCTTTGTCTCGCGGTTAGATCTTTCCATATCTTACTTATTATCTTGCTTATATCGTTATTACTTTTGTAGACGTAGACGTATATATATAGTTGCTCATATAGTGCTAGTATTGATTTTACTTAAAGATCAAACGAAAGTTTCACTCACAAAACAAAGTTTTTACAATCAAACTAAAATTGTTACATACATATAATTGATCATTTTGATCAAGTATAGTTTTTATACAAAATATAACTAAGGATTATAAAATAAACGATTACATACTTATCTCTCGTATATAGCTAAAATTGTTTATATTATGCATGTGTTGATTTCACATACTTAGCTTACATTATTATTATTGTTCATACTTAGAAATACTTGTTCATATTGTTCAAGATTTGAGTTCACATAAGATTGAATCAAAGTTTTAAAAGCAAACAAGGTTTTAAAACTAAACTAAGTTTTCATAATAAAATTAAAAAGACGTAAAACTATTCAACCCCCCCCCCCTTCTAGTTTTCCACACGAACATTTGTGAGTAGATGGCTCTAGGCCTCTAGTGCCTAATAAATGACTACTATCCTTTGTTTTATATGAGAAACGAAATTGTACTGATAATCTAGTGTCAACTGACATAGGTGTTCCAGTCAGTTGTCCAATGAGCGATCTTTAATCCTCAATCTACAAAAAATCTGGCTCCCTTGCAGAGTTATAATCTTGTGAATTTTTATATGATAACATGAAGATTTATCTAAACATACGAATTATCATATTGATGCATGATCTTTATGAATAATTATTTGATGGAATCATGGTCGATGGATTTGGAATGCATTTAACCCCTTTTACTTATATCGGTCAACAACCTTCTTGCCCATCCATCTGGGTTTAACAAGTACTACCTAACCTCGTCATGTCATCTCATCCCATTGACCAAGCCGTCACAAACCATACTATATACATCAGTAGTCTTAAGGGAAAATTATTTAAAAAAGTATTATACTTGCTATGGTTTCGTCTTGAGGGTAGCGAACAATTTATTTTTACTTTTGAGGGTAATTTTCTTTCTTATTCATCCTCCTTAGGGCATTTTGCGAAATTTTTGGACATTTTTGCCCCTCTTAGCTAATAGAATTCTTTTTTTCTCGAAGGCCAAAAATGTCACATAATACCTTAAAGAGGATGAATTTGAAAGAAAATTACCCTCAAAAGTAAAAAAAAATTGCTTGCTACCCTGAAGACGAAACCATGGCAAGCATGATACTTTTTTTTTTTTTTTTTTTTTTTTTTTTATATAATTTGCCCTAGTCTTAATTGCCAGTCACTTTTTTTTTTTTTTTTTTTTTTTTTTTTTTTTTTTTTTTTTTGGTATTTCCATACACACGCCCATATCCCCTATATACACACCCTTTTATGCATAGCGGTGTAATTTTTGTACTATAAGGGCGTTGCTATAGCAACTCCCCTTTTTTTTTTCAACATATCTAATCCACTCCTTTTTTCGATAGTGTACATCATACAATAATCTGATGATTAACAACACCAGTATGCCGTCATAAAATCAATCACTTTTGTTGTTGAAAGTAAACCTACAAACAACCAAAAAAAATGGATATAAACTAAGTAATTCTTTAAGGTCATGCTAAGCACGCCCAAAATTGTTTCATGTTTCTTTTTTATGGTTGCACAAATGTTCTAAAGAAATGGGTTTCTACTTTCTTACGACATCCAAAGTGTAATTATGGTGTCTCATCCAAGCAGTGAGGGTTTAAATTTCGCCGTAAACAACAATGTAGAGTAGCAAGCATGTGTTAGCCTTTAGAAAAATAGACATAAATATAAAAGATAATATAATATTTATGCAGTAGACATGAATCTATATAAGTTATAAGAAAAATCTCAATGTGATGCATCTAAGTTATAAGTTACACATATGTCTACTAAAAGTTTATTAGTTGCATGATTTCAGCATGTTGATATATTATGTTTGGCATGGAGCGTTGTGAAGCTTTTTGGGGCAATAAGCGGTGAGCAATAAACATTTTGAATTTTATTGCTCGTTTGGCAAAAGAGAGGTAAACTTTGCTAAATTTTAGGAAAGCTAATTTTCTAATGCTTGTTTACAAAGCGGTGAGTTGTGGCTATTGCTCACAGCTCACAACTACTGCTTGCTACTATTGCTCAGCTAATTTTGACGAACATACCCATAATTTGGTCAGGGCCGTCCCGTGGTTTTTTGGGGCCCTGTGCCATAATTAAAATGTACAATTTTAAAATTCGAAAATTTTATTATGCGCACACATTTCTACCTATAAGTTTATCAATAGAGCAAAATACTAATTTGATCAGAAGTCTCCAAAAACATCGAAAAAACGAAGGCAAACAATAAATTGTTTGTCACCTTAATATTACATGAATACTTAAAAAACATTGCTTAAAAACGTATAAGATATTACTATGTGATTTAAAAAATGCATTAGATCATTCGTAAAAATATACCTAAAAGTTTGGGTTGAAACTGTAAATCTGTAAACATAGTACACCAGTTTGTATTTTAACTAAAAGGTTAAGACCTAAATGTTAAAACAATAAACTATAAGGGTATAAGTTTGTTTTTAAACTAAAAGGTTAAGACCTAAATTTTAAAACTATAAACTATAAGGGTATAAATTAAAATAAATAAGTCATCTTCTTCCAAACCTGCATTCATGTCCGCATATACCCAGACCCAGTTCATATGCATTTTGAATATCACTTAAAAATGATTGATTGATTTCGTCCTTTTTTATTGTATGTATCATAGTATCTTACGTTATATAGCACATCCCTGTCTAATACATGCTACAAATTGAATTAAACGAGCACCAATGTCTAAAAATTATGGTGCCCCAGTCAAATCAGACCAGTGGTGGGTCATAGCTTAGAGTGGTGGTTATGGTATGGCGAGACAGAGGAGCATTCGGATCATAGGATCCAAGGATCCTCACCTTGTTCTCCTCATCTCCAATTGATGTATATGTTAGAGTATTGAGAGATATGAGAGATGGTGTTTCCTGGAGCCAAATGGGAGTATTTATAGGTTTAGTAACACTTGGGGACGAAGGCAAGGGGTACATGATCACTTTGGCAGTTAATTCTGACTTAAATGTGAGTATCAGACCCAAAAGTACGTCCAACATTTATGGAAAACCGCCGTACTTTTGGCTTTGAAGAATTTTCTCGCTGGTGAAAAGTGCGTCGCTCTTTTTGAAAAGTACGGTGGTTATGGGGCCTTTTCAGCTCTTGACCCAGAAATCAAAGTTGTAGATAATTCTCTTAGCTTTCCGTGGCCCAAAATGGGAGGTAAAACGAAGTCTGTATGCTCCAGATATGGCCAAAAACAGTGAAGGTGTGTCGGGAGATCTTTTACTTAGTTTGTTTCTTCGTTTAAGCTCCAAATCTTTATCTTTACTTCCGTTTCTTCCACGACACATACCATGAACCTACAATAGCATATTCAATCTATTAAGTATCGAAAGTTCATATAAATCATCAATATATAAGCATAAAAGCATCGATAACGCATATAGAAATATGTATAATTTGAGCATTATCAGTTATTTTCCTGATCTTTAACACAGCCGGGGAATGATCAGAAATACGATATGGTTGGAAAATCGCATACGAACCCGGGTACTCATTGTTAAACTCGAGGTTACGCATAACATGATCTATTTTCTTCAAAATACCACTGTCCGCATTTGGTTTTTGATTCCATGTGTAGTGCAATCCAGTGCACTTGACATCTTCAACTTCAATATCACACACGCCACTCATTAAAGTCTCGCATAGAAATATTGATATCTTTAGACCCATAATATGTATCCTCAATATACAAAGCAGCGTTGAAATCCCCATAATAACTCACAGTCTAGAATTCACAAAATGCTTATGTAACCCGAGACTTTGCCACAGCTCTCTTCGTGCCACATATGAGTTCGAAGCATATACTAAGGTACAAAATAAAGCTTTACGATCGGATTTCAGCATGACTTGGGTATGTACTAGCATGACTTGAGTATGTACTGCTTGACTAGTACATGACAACACCATAACGTCCACTACATTCTCATTCCAACTAATAATAATACGAGAGCCTTTCGCACACAAGCTCCCATTAGAAGTCTATTTCCAATTGACACAAACCTTATGACACACAACATCCAACTTCCCGATGTCAACATGTGACTCCAAAATAGCACAAACATTCAAATTATTTTCATTTATTACTTAACGAACCTCTGTTTGTTTAGGGGTGTTCCAAGAGACAATGCTATACATTGGACATATTACCAGAGGGAGTGCTTGCCCCTTTTTGTTTCTGATTCGAGTTTTGACTGGTTCCACCTTCACCTTCTGTTGTCTCATCATAGACAGTCTCAACATCATCATCAGATTCCTCTTGGTCTTCCACATCATCCCATTTTAAACTCCCTACTGTTCGAGAATGCTCCTCCTTATCCCCACTTGAACTACCCAAAGCAGAAAAGGTGTTGGATGTAATTGTATTCCCATCATTCTTACATTTCCACACTGTCTGCACGTTCAATTTAGGGGCTTGCTTAAAAGCAAGATTAGTCTTTTGTTTCACCATAAAGCTTTTTTCATTCTGATTCTTTCCTTTATTACGACCTTTAGCCATTTGGAATCCCTCGCCTTGAACTTCTGCCACTTTCTTTGGTTGCTCTTGTTAGGATTAAAAGTGACGATCATTATTGAGTCAAATAGTTAGTGAAATATATTCATGTAATAGTTAGTAAAATGCTAGTTGATAAGGTTATGTAAAAGCCTTAAAGGATTCGCCCAAAAGAAGGCCCAAGAGAAAGCCCATGGTGGCCTAATGTAAAAACTATAAATACCCTCCTAAGCTTGTTAGGAAGGGTGGGAGTTCATGCTTATTCAAGGTTTTATTTCACATAGTTCTCTCCACCTCTCTCTCTCTACTTTCTCTCTTTAGCTCTTCTTTCTCTCTCTAACATCATATTCTTAGGTGATAAAGATAGATCTACGTTCTTACATGTGGTATCAAGAGCCAAGGGATGATTTTAGGTTGTTTTAGATAGTTTTTGGGTGAAAAATCTTGGATCGGTTACTGTTCATCAGCGTTTTGTCGAGTTAGGAAAAAAAATTTCGAGTTAGAAAATTTTTTTATCGAGTTTGAAAAATGTTTATCGAGTTTGAAAAAATTTTGTCGAGTTAGAAAACTTTTTTCATCGAGTTTGAAAAATTGTTTATCGAGTTTGAAAAAATTTTGTCGAGTTAGAAAACTTTTTTCATCGAGTTTGAAAAATTGTTTATCGAGTTTGAAATTTTTTTTATCGAGTTTGACAAATGTTTATCGAGTTTGAAAAAAAAAATTCGAGTTAGAAAACTTTTTTCATCGAGTTACAATTTGGCGAGTTAGCCTTAGTTCCTTATCGTACATCGAGTAAGGATTTCTCTTGTGTTTACCTAAACGAAACACTGCCAAAATTTCATTGGGTTATCGAGTTAGTGAACATTACCGAGTTACAAGATTGTATCGAGTTACAAGACTATATCGAGTTTGAGATTTTATCAAGTTAGAACATAACGGTTACCGAGTTAGACATCTTTACCGAGTTAAGAACTTCAGACATCTTTACCAAGTTAGCCCACAACACCATCTTATCGAGTTTTTTGGCGGGAAAACTCGAGTAAATTTTATTTTTTATACGAGACTAAACGTTCAATTTTTACGCAAGATTCAAAGTTTGGTATAACGTTGAAAATTTCGGCCGAAAATTCAAATTTTTAGGCCAAAATTCAAATTTTTTCAGTAAAATTTGGCGTCCAAATTTTTAAAACTCAAATTTTTCTGGTAATCTTAGAATAGTATTTCATAGTGATTTTCAAATTTTTGGAGAGAAAATTTTCAAAATATTTTTGGAAGGAAAATTAGAAATCACTAAAATCTATCATTTACGCATTTCAAACTTCGCCAAAAACATCTAATCTTCAAACAACAACCTTTGTTATCTTAAAAGATCCTAAGATCAACTTTATCACACATCGTTACTCAATGGAAATGAAAGTGCAAATCCAAGAGAGAGATTTTAAGAAAAAGTTTACAGCATTCAAGTCACAAGTTGAGAAGGTTATAAACATATTTTGATATGAGTCAAGGTTCGATTAAACATTTGAATACTACGTCAGAGACCGATTTCATTATTTCCAAGAAAAACTCAATCAAAACCTGAATCAACTTGAAAAACTACTCAATGAAGAAGAACTTCATACATGTGACTGCAGGGAAACTCTTATAGTGATCCAAACTCAATTTCAGAGTATCTTTAACACTTGGATAATGAACCAGTCAGAGTTTATCGATGCATTTTACCAAAAATTTAGGGTAAGCTATTCGACATTCAGAACTCAATGCATAAATGACATGGGGGAACTCGAAAAGATACTTGATGCTGAGGAAGCTGAGTTAAATGAATTTGAGAAGCTAAAACAGGAAAGAGAGCAGATTAAAGAAAGAGAGCTAATTGAAAGAGAGATGCAGTTAAAGGAAACAGAGGTGACTAAAAAAGAGACAGAGAAAGATTTTCAACATAAGAGGAAACAATCAAAGAGGGTCGTACATCAGATGTTAGTTTGGTTTTCACGGGCAGTGATTCATCTTCAGAACAACAGGTTGAAAGCAGCAGTCCTAGCTATGATTTAGATACTGAATTACTGATGGTACACAAAGGAATGAAGCTGTTTGGGACACCGAAGATGATCATTTCAGACCTTCATCAGACATAGACATATTGGCTATGGTACAACATTCTCATGCTCATGATAATGTTAATATCTTTGATAATGTGTTTGCTCATGATCAGACACATCCTGCGCATCCTGAGTCTATTAGTGACACATATGTGGTGGAACAAAATGATAGGAATATCACTTTTGCTACTCCAGATATGGATCCTAATAGAGGTGAGCCTGCCCAGGATGGATCTTCTTATGAACAAGATCGTGCCTTATTTGCTTCATTAATCAATAATTTCAAATATGAACTTGAAAAGTGCAAAGAGGACAGTCGCAAAGCTAAGCAAACGAATGTCTTATTGACAAAAGAGCTTGAGAGATTTAAAGAAATGGAAAAAGGTTTTCAAAATGTAACAAAAAGAAAAACTGAACTCGAATTTGAAAACTCAAACCTTAAATCTCAAGCTCAAAAGTTTGAAATGTATGGAGAGTCTGTCAAACCACTTTTAAAAAGAAATGAAGAACTTGAAGTTGGTTATAGAGAAGCTGTTCTTCGTGAAAAACGTTCCATTCAAAATCTGGATGCTCAAATGGTTATTAACAATAGAAAGGTTCAAGCGCTTTTAAAAGAGAACAATGATTTAAAAAGTGAAAATTCAAAGCTTCAGAAAACCACATCAAATTTTGAGATTGTAAACACAAAACTTAAGAATGAAAACCAAGAGTTTTTGAAACGAACAAACGATCTTGAAAACAAACTTCGGAAATTGGGACAGACTTCTCAGACTATCAACATGCTGCCTGGTATTTATAGAAGCTTTTGAATTCAGATAGAAACAAGCCTTAAGGGGCAATTGTGTAATTTTTTTAAACCTAAAGTTGCTGTTAGAAACCTAAGGGGCAAAAACTGTAAAATATAATTTTTTTTACCCTTTGAATTGAGGGGCCTGTTTTGTAAAATTGTTTTTTGTTTATTTAATATGCTACTAACGTAGCGTTGCTACGGTAACGCAAAGAGCAACGTCCCACCATAACTTGTACACACAGTGTAATAACTCGAGCATAACTCAAGTTAATAAGCTTCCATGTCACCCTTAACGCTCGATTCACGTTATGATACCGATGGCTCTAACGTAGAAAAAGACAAGAAGTTTTGTATATATACATAAGAAAATTTATCCCTTTGATGCAGGGTCGGAGCCATAATTTTATGTTACGAGATGCCGAACTTAACGTAAAATTTATAGTGAAAAATATCGCTTAATGATGTATCTATGGTTCTTTTTCAAACCATGAGTCAACCTAACACCATTATGATTAAGAATGATAAGAAAACATGGTTTGAAAAGTAAATTTGTTTTAGTGTTGTATATGATTGTTTAAGTTGTTCGTTTTTTTAATTTTAATCAACATATGGATTAAGAGGGTTAAGTGCAAAAAGTAATACTCCGTAATAATAAAAAAATAAAAAAATAAATTAAGAAACTAGCTATTATATCAATAACTAATGAATCAAGTGAATTGATTAGAGATAACTCAACACTCACTAGTCACCCTATTAGCTTCACTCATGCTTTGATGCAATGCCGGGTGTGAAACATTAAACGACTCTTCGAAACTTACATGCATGTAATTTATAATTGCTATATAAGAGCATCAATTATGGTTATTTATGAATATATCAAAAAATGTTTGAAAAGGTCTGTAAATCTTTGAATCATAGTTAACATCTATTTCAATTATGGGTAGAATGAAAAAGTTTGAGGCTAGACACAATAAGGAGAGTCAATCCCCCTCATTTTCTCTGCCACGTCAGATTTCTCTCTCCAGCGACCTGCAGGCTATTCGTGCCCCAGTAAGGGCGAACAAGTTCAACTTTTTTTTTTTTTTTTTTTTTTTTTTTTTTTTTTTTTTTTTTTTTTTAACTACAAACTTAATAAAATATTAATTTCATTAATAATTAAAATAGTACATCCTCAAACTTAATAAAACATTACATAATAATTAAAACTTCAATTCAATGATCTGGATGATCCCAGGTTTAAGAGTTGTTGAAGTCGTAACCGTCGTCATAAGGATCAAAGCTTGCAAACTTCTCTTCGTCTAACTGAGCTTCCAACCTGCTCAGCTCACGCTCATCCTCAGAGTTCCACTCATCCTCGGCATCCACATTTTCTTCATAACTCCAACGAATCTTGTTTGAGATTTGGTCTTGTATCTGACTCACACAAGACCACAACGTCTCAACAACAGCAGCGTCTTTACGATATTCATCGTACCAAAACTGGCCGATCACGCATTTTCTGTCGTCAGGGATGTCGTTGCACTCAACGTATCGTTCTCTCAAACGTCTTTTTAGTGCTAATCACTTCGACAATAGCCTCTTGGCGTTCCTTGTCGTCTTTTTCAGCTTGTTTGGAGACATAGTTTTGGATTTGTTTGGCGGTGTGGGGAAATTTACAAGCCATTTGTTTTGTGTTTGATTTATTGTCTGAATTGTGTTTGAAAGGTGTGTTTGAAAGTGGCATTTATAGTGTGTATTTTTTTTTTACTATGCAATGGCTAGTAAATAAACGATATATTCTTTTTGAATGCATGAGACAGATCAAAAGGAAAAAAAAAAAAAAAAGTATCAATCGGTCGACCTCACGACCCAAATCACTTGTTTTCCTTCCTTTAGTTGGTCGCGACCCTCGATCCATAATAAGGTCGACCGACTTCGACCGAGTCGGTCGACCGACTTCGACCGAGTCGGTCGACCGACTTATTGTGTCTAAAGATGTTTAAGCTATTTTTATTTTTTTACATTTTGTCTTGCAATAAACTTTTGTTTAATGACATTAATTTCACTGGGTCATATTGATAAACCTTTAAAAACTTTATATATCACTAGGTTCAAAATAAGGTTTACTTTGTTTAACCTCAGCATGTGACATTTTTCTCTCAACCATCCGATGACCCCTTCATCTCATCTAACGGCCAAAACAAACACACACTCACACGGATCGCCAGCGTGGCAAACTCCCACCCACACACTATATAAACCCGCTCCTCCCTTCTCATTTCTCACCAAACACATTCAAATTAACATATTTCAAAAACACACACTCTCACTTCTCAACAAAAAAATGGATGCAGGAAAGACAAAGGGAGCCGGAGGACGAAAGGGAGCGGGATCGCGAAAGAAGTCGGTTACGAAATCAGTGAAAGCAGGGCTTCAGTTTCCAGTGGGAAGGATTGGGAGGTTTTTGAAGAAAGGAAGATATGCTCAGAGGATTGGCTCTGGTGCTCCCATTTATCTTGCTGCTGTCCTCGAATACCTTGCTGCTGAGGTTTTGGAATTGGCGGGAAATGCTGCTAGAGACAACAAGAAGACAAGGATTAACCCTAGGCATTTGCTTTTGGCTGTCAGGAATGACGAAGAGTTGGGGAAACTGCTTTCTGGTGTTACGATTGCAAGCGGTGGTGTGTTGCCCAACATTAACCCCGTGCTTTTGCCTAAGAAATCTGTTGTCACTAAGGATGACAAGACTAAGCCAACGCCAAAGAAGGCCTAATTTAGTTGGGTTGTAATCGGGTTTTTGGTGGTATGGAAATAGGTTAGGTTAAGTTTTAGTGAATTGGTTTTAGATGATGTTAGTGAATGAAGCTTATGGTGATGTAACTATGATCTGATTATGAATAGAATGATAATGTTTATGTTTCTTTTTAATTGGGGTTTATTGTATTTTTCATTTCATGTTATAGAATTAGTGGTCAATTAATTGGTTTTATGTAATGTACAGTAATAAGTTTTGATAATTTGTGAAGCTAGTTTGTGGTTAGGTATGTTGATTTTGCAAATGTCAGTTGACTGTTTGTTAATTACTTTCCAGAATGATAAGAGGTATCTGTTATGCTTGTAAGTTATGATTAGCCAAACAATCAAAATGATCCTTCATTACTTTCAGACTCATATGTAGGCCTTTTACTTTGCACCCTTTTCGCGTCGTCGTCAAATGCCATGGATGTGACTGCATCTGAGACATTCAAGTTGCTTTTAGGCCATAGTTGACGCTTTACCTGAACTCTTCAAGTTATTTTTTAGTGTTCATGTGTAGCTGTTTATTAACTGTATCTCATAAAAATGCGGCATAAACTGTTTGTTGTTACTTTTATGCTTTATATTGCGGCTATACGTATAACAGATAAGCCTGTTAAGCTATTAAAGGAAGATGCAGAACATACTTTGGATCAGTTATTTGAGCTGTAATGCCTGGCATTGTTGTGTTTATGAAAAATACAGCTAACGCCAACTGTGGTGAATTTATTTGTTCCTTACTGAGTTACTGCCTATAAATACATCGTAAAATTTAGAAATCATTGATTTTATAACTACTTTACATGCTCTTGTTTACCTTCCGTTGGACTTATTGTGGGTTGGTCAATACAAGTTCCCTTTCTAGCACTACTGTCATAAAATAACCTCACCATGGGGTAGGACAAACATCATAAAAGTCGCCGTTAGATAGCCTTGTTGCAGATGTTTGGGCGGGGCACAATTGCCAGTGAGGCTGCTATCTGTTCTGAGAATAGAGATGCAACAGATTGACATGCTGCAGTAACACAACAGTCATGGGTTTGTTCACGACTAAAGTCTGTGACGAGGTAAGTAGAAAAAGTGGGAACTAATTTAAATTGTGTCCAACATAAATATTAAACCTGCTATATTTAAATTTTTTAATGCTAAAGGCGATGTTGAAGGTACTGGATTCTGTCAAGTCTATCGGCAGGTCTGCTGATCTTTTTCAGAAATTCGATAAGGACCAATTTTCTTCTTCTTTAACTTGCAAGTGCCAACTGGAAATCTCTCTTTTTGTAAATTCTGTTAGAGTTTGACAATCAGTATAGCACATACGCGGAAGCAAGGATCAATAATAACACGTATAAAGATAACTAAAACATAAATAAGAACATACCCGAAGCACTTCAATAAACCTTGAACTTGTGTAAAATAGATCAATGATAAACCCCTTACCGTTTTGTTTATCGATCTCTTGATAATTACTAAAGTAAGTAATTATATCGTTCTTGTACACACAAACTACCAACGAATAAAGGTTTGATGCAAGTATACAAAACACTATTTTGGAATAACCAAAATCGACCCAAACACCCTAGGAGGGGGGTGAGCCGATCGGCAAAGAAAGAAACAAAGAGAAAAGATTTTAGGGTTTTGTGTGTGTGCACAAGAGATGTGAAACCCTAACCCTTGGCCTTGTATATATACTAGAGTAAACTTGGAGGACAAGTTGGATGTGGGTTGGGCTTCCCCTCCCCTTGCTCGACCGGCCTAGGCACCCCATGGGGTGTTCTAGATCCTTTTTGACTCCCAAATTACGTTCTAGTCCTTATCTTTCGTTACTAATGATAGTTAGTCCATACGGTTAATAACTAATGACCATTTAGTCCATTAAGTGTTTATAAATATATATATATATACGATACATTTAACATATATATATTTATTATACATTATTCTTGTTTGTAAAGTGTGCAATCCCGAGGTCTCGGGTTCGATACTAGACATTTACATATTAATGTTTATACGTAACATTTAACAGCTCCCACTCGTATATCCATTAATAGTAAAATGACATTGGTTGGCGTCTTGCAACACTCCAATGCCCCCAGTTCGACCTGAGCTAGGTTTCCTGGAAAACCTTTAATGATTCATCATTATTATTATCCTTTCGCCTCTAATACTACATTAATAAAGATGTGAGGTTCTTTATTAAATTCTGTTTCTCGTCTCTTTATGATTGAACAAAATTATCAAAACATCTGAACGTATTCCAGATAGACTTTGGGCGTGGCCACGCAAACATTTTGTCAACCCTACGAGGGGCCCAACAGTATTAAACTTCTGAACAAACCAGAAGGAACGAATTCTCTCTTGACTACAAGAATAACCCATGAACTTTGTAACATTCTGAAAACAACCCTTATGACTTCCAATTACGGTAAGCGGTAGATTGCTCCACAAAATGCACTACATCCATGACACTTATCTGGTATCTCAAGTCTGAGGATAACTTTAAATATGATTCTCACAATAAATTTAAATCATATTGTTGGGATAAGTCCAATACTCAATTCATTGAATATCATGTGAAATTGGTATGACTACGCATCAATATACTTTCAAGTATATCCTTAACCAATACTCAAAATTGTCTTAGTTCAATGATATTCCCATATAATTAATCGACAACGGACTATTTAGAATAATAAATTATTCATGGATCTTAAACATGCAAATATAGGATATATTATTAAGACAATGAATAAATAAACATAACCAATACTTTATTTCATTAAAATTAATAATTGTACATTACATCCCTTATCCAAATACTAATCACAAATGGGCATGAAACTATCAGCTAATTTAAGTCCTATTCCTTCAGCATGCTTGTAAAGCTTGGTGCCAGGTAAAGGCTATGTAAATTAATCAGCTAAGTTTTCATCTGTGTGAACTTTGAGCATTTCGATTTCACCTATTTCAACTTGTTCTCTGACATAGTGGTGTTTAATTGGGAAATGACTGGTGCCTTTCATGATTCCAGGTTCATTGGAAAATGTAATTGCAGCTGAGTTGTCACAATACATTTTTATAGGTCGCTGAATCGAAGGCATAACCCCAAGCCCTGAAACAAACTTCCTAATCCAAACAGCTTCCATTGCAGCTTCTGAAGCAGCTATATACTCACTTTCTGTAGCAGACATCGCTAATACACTATGCTTTCTGCTCCTCCAATCAACAGCTCCTCCATTAATGACAAAGACATAACCCGTCTGAGACTTCGTATCATCTTTATCACCTTTCCAAGAAGCATCGCAGTAACCTGTAACATCAAGCTCTGCAGATGGAGTACCCCCATAAACCAAGAAGATCTCTTTAGTAGCCCTAAGGTACTTAAGAATATGCTTAACAACAGTCCAGTGTTTTTTACCTGGATTCTGTTGATATCGACTGGTTAAATTCTGAGCAAACGCCACATCAGGCCTTGTGCTTTTCACCGCATACATTATAGATCCTACAGCCGAAGCATAAGGGACTCTCTTCATGCGTTGCACCTCTTCAGGTGTTAAAGCACAAACTTTATTGCTCAAGCCATGTTGCTCTTGCATCGGCAAATATCCTTTCTTGGAATTTTGCATATTGAATCTCTTCAATATTTTATCAAGGTAAGCACTTTGGCTTAATCCAATTAATCGCTGAGATCTATCTCTATATATCTTGATTCCCAGAATAAATGCAGCTTCCCCTAAATCTTTCATAGAAAAACAACTTCTAAGATATGCCTTAACATTTTGCAAACTTAGAATGTCATTTCCCATGATCAATATGTCATCGACATATAATATAAGGAAAATTACATTACTCCCACTAGCTTTGTGATATACACATGGCTCATCAAGATTTTGAGTGAATCCATACTTCTTAATTTCACTATCAAATCTCTTATTCCATTGTCGTGATGCTTGCTTCAATCCATAAATGGATCTCTTAAGCTTGCATACACGATATGGGAATTCTGGATTCACAAACCCCTCAGGCTGCGCCATATAGATGTCTTCATCTAGGCTACCATTTAAGAAGGCGGTTTTGACATCCATTTGCCAAATCTCATAGTCATAGTAAGCGGCTATGGCTACAAGAATTCTAATAGCCCTTATGTCAGCTACAGGAGAAAAGGTCTCCTCATAGTCAACACCAAAAGTTTGAGTATAGCCTTTAGCTACCAAACGGGCCTTATAGGTGTGTACAATGCCATCCATATCAGTCTTTTTCTTGAAGAGCCATTTACTCCCAACTAGCTTGGCACCCGGAGGTAGGTCTACTTCTTCCCAGACTTCATTGTCTTTCATGGATTGCATTTCCCCATTCATAGCTCCCTGCCATTTTTCCTTTTCAGGACTATTCATAGCAGCTTTATAACTTGTAGGTTCATCAAGATCCCCTATCATGTTGTCATCACACTCCATGTTAAGACATAGACGTGTAGGAGCCTTCACAGATCTAGATGACCTGCGAATGGGAACCACTTCAACTTCTGGTGGAGGACCTAAACTTTCAGGTTCTTCAGGAAGTTGGCTAGTGTTTTCAGAAGGTGTTACATCTTCATGATCGTCTTCCAGATCATATACTCTCCCACTGAATTCTTGAGATATGAGCTCCTTTTCTAAGAAGTCTCCATACCTTGCAACAAAAACTTTGTTTTCAGTTGGGTAATAAAAGTAGTAACCCATAGTTTCCTTAGGGTATCCTACGAAGATGCACTTTACAGATCTTTGTTGGAGTTTGTCTGCTGAGTCACGTTTAACATACGCCTCACAACCCCAGACCTTTAGATAAGACAAGTTAGGAGCTTTTCCAGTCCATACCTCATATGGAGTCTTATCAACCTTCTTTGTTGGAACCATATTTAAAATGCGAACTGCAGATTCCAAGGCATAATCCCAAAACGAGTAAGGAAGAGTTGTTAGATTAAACATAGTTCGTATCATGTCTTGCAATGTACGATTCCTTCTTTCAGATACACCATTTTGTTGTGGAGTATATGGAGAAGTAAGGTGCTGGACAATTCCCTCCTTTGCTAAGTAATCTATAAACTCTTGACTCAGGTATTCACCACCTCTATCGGATCGAAGAGCTTTAATCTTCTTTCCTAGTTGCAACTCTACTTCTGCTTTAAACACTTTGAATGTTTCAAACACCTCATGTTTATGTTTAAGTAAATAAACATAACCATAACGGCTGTAGTTATCCGTAAATGTTAAGAAGTAGCTAGCACCTCTCCTTGACACATGTCTAAGTGGTCCACACACATCTGTGTGAATAAGACCAAGTAGATCATTAGCCCTTTCAATCCTATTTTTAAAGGGTTTCTTAGTCATCTTCCCAGCAATGCAAGATTCGCATTTATCAAATGATTCATCATTGATCTTTTCTAAAAGCCCATCATGTTGCAACTTTTGCATGCGATCTTTGCCAATGTGAGCAAGTCGACAATGCCAAAGATAAGACGAATCCAGACCTTTCTTGATTCTCTTATTGTTGATGCTATACATTGAATTATTTGTAACAAAAGCATTATCATTATTATTCATATCAATTTCAAAGACACCATTCATAGCAATATCATTAAAATAAAAAACACCATTTAAAGAAACCGAAATTCCATTGCTAGAAATAGTATGCTTAAAACCAAGGTTCAACAAACATGAAAATGAAATTACACCTCTAACAATTGACGGTGCATAATGACAATTATTTAAAGATAGTACTAAGCCCGAAGGCAACACTAAACTATAAACACCTATAGCTTCAACTCCTGCATGCGCTCCGTTACCAACGTGCAAGAATTGTTGTCCATAGGCCAGCTTTCTCTCAACTCTAAACCCCTGCAAGGTATTGCAAATATGAATGCCACATCTCGTATCATATACCCATGAATTCAATTTAGGAGTAAGAGTGAATAATTCAATCATAAAGAACGCACCTGATGAGCTGGGGTTACCAGCTTCATTCCCCTGCTTCTTGAGTCGCAAGTCATGAATGTAGAGAGGGCAATTGCGCTTCCAATGGCCCTTTTCATGACAATGGTGACATGCCTGATCCTTCTTGTTTGGTGGATTCACCTTTTTCTGCTTAGGCTGATGTTGCTTCATCTTGGGTTCAGGTTGATAGGCCATGACCTGCTTGCCTTTGTTACCTTTCCCTTTGCCTTTGTTCACATGCGATTTCTTCTGGATTCTCCCACCATGAATTGCCAACACTTGCGGGGTAGGAGCCTTGACCTTGGCTGGTAGACTTTTCTCATAATCAACAAGCAATGCGAGTAATTCTGAGACTGTCTTCCCCGAGCAATGCATGTTGAAATTCTGCACAAAACCAGCAAAGTCCTTGTTAAGGGCCCTATTGATCAAGTGCACTTGCACATTCTCGGGGTAACCAAATCCAATTCTGTGAAGCTGATCAAAAGATTCCTTCATCTCAGTCACATAATCTTCAACTGGTTTACCATCACCATGCTTGCAGTTGTGTAGCTTGTCCAGTTCATCATACAATTCAACTGCAGGAGGTTTCTCATAAGATTGCTGAAGTACTTCAAGCATATCTTTTGGGTAAAAGTACTCAAACTTCTTTTGCAATTGAGCACTCATGCTAGTGAGCATTAAACAAGCAACCTCATTAAACTTAACATGTGTCGCCCTCCATTCTTCCTTAACTGCTTCTGCTGCAGTAGCAGCAGGTTCAGCTGGGCATTCATCGGTCAAGTATTTGATCTTACCGGTCGACCTCAAGACAATTCTAAGCGAGCGGTACCAATCATTGAAATTCTTTCCAGTCAGTTTTTCTCTCTCAAGATGACTCTTGAAAGCAGAAATCACAGATGGGGTATCGGGTTGAGCCATATCTACAGATAAAAGTTCAAACATTAGTATTTTCGATAATAAATATCTTCAAGAAAATAAAATACCCATTAGCTATATTCATATAACCACCAAAATTTTCTTGAAAACCTAGGATCTAACTTTACATAGTTCCACCACATCAGTTGATCTGCTAGTAGTGAAAGTACAAAAGATAGTAATCTGTCGAACAATAATTGGCAAACAAGATTTCCAATTCCTAGATCATTATGGGAATTACATCAAATTGATTCATCAATTTGCCTTGTAAGCATGTTTCATCCCATCTCATGCCTTAAGTTCTAGGTCTCACGCACAACTTAATTAAGTCGTCTACCTTAGAAACTGTAAAATTACAATTATAGTCTCACGCGTTAAAAGAATTTTACCTTGTTATAGTAATTTAGCCTAGGTCTCACGTTTACTAAATTAAAATTCCAAGTGTTTCTTATAGATAGATGGCATGTAACTTAAATTATAGGGTATTTAATTTTGATGTGTAAATCAAAATATGTATAAAGATGCATGCACTCATCTTTATAGCATAAGTTTTCAAAACCTTTTTATTATCAATTCGTGAAATTAATACACAAAGTTTTTCTTGAGGTTTAATAAACCCTAAGATGACTTTCTACAATTATGATTTTAAAAATAATTTGTTTAAGACATATTCAAGATTGTGATAACCAAGGCAGACTCTAAGGCTCTTTTCTAAGCCTTCAAATCACGGCTATGAATATCGTCTTAAAGGACTTAATTTTAAAAGCATATTTGTACAAAACATCAATCAAGCAAAAGTTTATGGATTCAATCTCATAATCATGTAATAAAGTATGAATTTTGCTAGTCTCGCCTGGGAGCTGATTACCGTGCGAATCGGACCACTAGCGGCACATAAGACCTTGCAAGATTCTTACTTTATCACTTTTGTTTCACCGTTATTAGTCCATATTATTTTCTTTTATGAAAATCACCCTTTTTATTGCTTACAACAAGTCAAACAATTAAGAAAACAATAAAAACAAGTAATTTAAAAAAAATAAACAACTAATAATAACAACGTGAAACAATTAGCCACATGCAAACCTTGTTAAAAAGATCCTAATAAAATCAATTCTAGGTATTATAACGCATGTAATCAACTAAGGCCTTCTCCTCTTGATGGAGGAGAGTCACATACATTGACGTATCAATTGCGTAGGCCAAAATCAATATACACACCACATAGCATATAAATTGATTTTAATATATATTAATTAATTGGAGTCTTCCCCAATTTTAGATCTATTTAAAACATGTGATAAATAAATAAACAAACAAGATCCATGACTAACATGCATGTTTCGTCATGGATTAAACCTAACAATTAGCACATAGGTCACAAGTACGTTCACAAAACCGGTTTAAGACCTAGGGTTTCTATGTGATTACAATTTAATCAAGAAAACCACAAACCCTAATTAGGGTTTTTAGTGGAAATCGACCCCCCCTTAAATTAGGGTTAGGGTTTAAATTTTATTAAAAAAAAATTTAAAGAAAAAACCCTAGAAAAAACATGTATCTAAAACAATTAAAGATCCGATTTTTATTACGTTTTAGTAATCAATTACATGTTATCCATGGCTCGTGATGCCACTGTTAGAGTTTGACAATCAATATAGCACATACGCGGAAGCAATGATCAATAATAACACGTATAAAGATAACTAAAACATAAATAAGAACATACCCAAAGCACTTCAATAAACCTTGAACTTGTGTAAAATAGATCAATGATAAACCCCTTACCGTTTTGTTTATCGATCTCTTGATAATTACTAAAGTAAGTAATTACCTCGTTCTTGTACACACAAACTACCAACGAATAAAGGTTTGATGCAAGTATACAAAACACTATTTTGGAATAACCAAAATCGACCCAAACACCCTAGGAGGGGGGGGGGGGGGGTGAGCCGATCGGCAAAGAAAGAAACAAAGAGAAAAGATTTTAGGGTTTTGTGTGTGTGCACAAGAGATGTGAAACCCTAACCCTTGGCCTTGTATATATACTAGAGTAAACTTGGAGGACAAGTTGGATGTGGGTTGGGCTTCCCCTCCCCTTGCTCGACCGGCCTAGGCACCCCATGGGGTGTTCTAGATCCTTCTTGACTCCCAAATTACATTCTAGTCCTTATCTTTCGTTACTAATGATAGTCCATACGGTTAATAACTAACGACCATTTAGTCCATTAAGTGTTTATAAATATATATATATATATATATATATATATATATATATATATATATATATATATATATATATATATATATATATATACGATACATTTAACATATATATATATTTATTATACATTATTCTTGTTTGTAAAGTGTGCAATCCCGAGGTCTCGGGTTCGATACTAGACATTTACATATTAATGTTTATACGTAACATTTAACAAATTCACCATAACAAGGTCACCTTTCATAAACAGTTTTACCCTTCTATGTTTATCCTTGTTCGCTTGTATTTGGCATTAGGAACTTCTTTGAGTCAGCCTTCAGTTCTAGCGTATCCATTTGCTGCGCTATGTTCTCCACGCCAATGCTGTTGCCATGGATGTGTGGTAAAGGAACCAAATCAAGTTTAAAACACATGATTACATAACGACTATTGGTCTTTATGTTGTTCTCGAATATAAAAACGGTTATATTATTGGGATTTTGAAAATGCTAGAGTTACATCCTTATTTCATTATACGAAACAAGTACCGTGATTCATCAAAGTTGCTTCAACCATGATAAATCCTTTTTGCACTCTGACCTGTCCACATTTTTATTACTTATTGAACCGACCTTGGAATGCACAGCTAAAAATATATTGCACCACTACACATATTTATGTATTACGATTGGCCACACAATGACAATCAAAATGACACTTCACCAACTTTACCACATTTGGCTCCGAGCGAACTTTAACCCTGACCTCTTAGGCTAACATCATCAAGTGACCAAGCTTGTGCAATCATGAACACTACAGAAGGCCTACAAGACACTCACATCAATATTCCATTCAATTTGAGATTAAAGGCAGATTACGACCCGGTGTTGTTACCCAACACTAATCCTGTCTCGCTGCCCAGAAAATCTGTAACAACTGAGACTGATAAGACTACCAAAGGACGAAACTTAGAAATTGCCAAACAAGTCATAGGGTAGTGGTGGTCAATGTTAGTTTTTGGGGATGTAACAAACTGTTCTAGGATAGTGTTTGGCAGGTATAGAGGTAGTTTTTGTTAAGTTTTGGTGAAACTTATTGTCTCATGGTTGCTCACAAACCATCATCATTTTTCATTACATATAAAACACTGACACCTTGCTGTAAATTCAATGTTTCCTTAAAAAGGCATGTTATTGAATTTATCAACTTTCAGTGTGATTGAAAGAATGGTGATCTTTTAGTCTGCACTAAACTGTTATTCGTGAGATTTGAAAGACTACCTATAATTTACAGTTGAGTGCAACATTCATTTTATGTTTTCTGCCGGTTGTGTGACTCATTTTCTATATTTGTGCATCTTACCTGAATCACTTAATCTAGAAATAAAATTCTGAAATTTTCAATGGTGTGTTTGTGTTAGACCATGAAGCATAAGAAGTAGTACCGTTTTCATTTTTGAGTATGGAAACAGTAGAACTTTACTTGGTAAAACCCAACTTATATCCAATACAAAACATACTCATATGATGCAATCAGGCAAGTGTAATGTTTCATCGTAAGATTGATAATTTATTTCACTATATTATCACTCTTTTGATTAGTGGTTTAACGTTAGTGTAGGAAACCATCTTCTATACTTTTCTAGATAAACCTCATCTTTATTATCTTGCACCAACCCAACTACCAAGTACTTTTTCATTACTCCAAATACCTTTATTACCACCAACCCAAGTACCTTTTCATTACTTCCGCAATAAATCACACAACAACCTCATCTTCTAGCTTGAAGATGTTAAAAGTTTGAAAAAAGTTGTAGGCTACAAACATACAAAGTAGTGAAGTACCCACTTTGATCACAATCCCTACTTTCCCCTTTCTTCAAATCGTAACCACCCAATCCAAATCTCCTCAAATCCAACGGTTGGGCTCACTCCAAAGAAACACATGCATTTTACATATTTATAGCTCACCGACCGCTTTTAACATCCCATTTAACACTATCTCCCATCTTTAAAACACACACTCACAGCAAACATACCTACCCAACTACCCAAGTTCACTTTTCATTACTACAACCTTTATGTTCTACTAGTTTATAAACTACACCGGTCTCATTACAAATACATCCAGACAAAAGCACTTCTTCTTCATAGTTTTGAAGTGTTTGAATTTGTCTTGCAACTCATGAATTTTGGCCAAGGAAGGTTGGTGTGGCTTGTCTCATGGATATTACAGTGCCATGTCTTCATTATTGAAATGGGTGTTCTTGGAATTTATACTAAGGTAAAATTTCATTTATTTGTTATATTTTTCGATTTATTTCACAACTCATTCATGTTACACTTACATCTTTAACTACAAAGTTTTCGGTATTATTATTTTATTTTTATTATTTATTTTAACTATGTGATTAAACCAATGGGGTGTGGTAAAGTAGACAAGGTTGAAAGATAAATCAGTGAATTTAAATAAAATAAAAAGACCATTGGTGTAATTTTAGAACTTTTTGTTAATACTACCAAAGCACACAAACAAAAACAAACATGACAGCTCACAACAAAAACAAATGAATAAGAGTAATTGGAGTATGTTATTTTATTTTCAATATAATTTTATACATTTTTTTGCGTGATTTTAGTTAACAACTGCGAACTTAGATTTACGGATCTTTAGGTGTTTTGTGTTAAATTGTTGTTATATTTCAGTTACATTGTTAGTTAATTAGGGTATGATACATGTTTAAAACACAAAAAAGAAATTCAATGTTAATATATTGCGAATAGTTATTAAAAAATCAACAAAACTGTTTCACAAATGGGTTCCCGAATGTTATGGCATTTTGTTTAACGTTATGTGCTAATTTCAATTTGTATAAATGGTTGGTTAAATTATTGTACTCATTTTGTTTATCTTAACTACATTATAATGCATTTAGGTCATTCCTAAAAAGGAAGTCTTAAAAAAATAAGACAAAAAACATTTTTTTAATTGGAAGAATTTCAAACTAACACATATATATATACTAGGCGAGTACCCGTGCATAGCAACAGAATTTCCTAGCGGCAAATAATTAACGATTTGTGATATTGTAGTGAGTGTTTTGTGTAGCGTTCAAAATAGAACGTGAACCGATCAGATTGTAATTGTAAATAGTTGTACTATACGATAACTAAAGTATTGAAAAAATTCTTAACATCGATCAAACAACATATAAAAACATAGACGAGTACCCGTGCATAGCAACGGAATTTTATAGCGGCAGATAGTATTAGTGATAAAAAAAAGTTTATAGGTTATAAATGAAAAATAATAAAAGTCTGAGGATTTGGAGATTTTACATAATGTTTTGTAACCCGGTTCGACCCGGTGGTTCATCCGGCTTAACTGTTCCGGTTGAAAAACGGGTCAATTTAAAACGGGCCATGCCAACGGGTTGGGTCGAAAAAACAGGTCAACCCGCCGATTTTGAAGCATCCCGGGTCAACCCGCGATGTGTATTAATAGTTTCCTTTTAAAACATATGTTTTCAACATTTCTTTTTTTAGTTTCATCTTTTCACTTTTCACTTTATGGTTTTCCTTTTTTAGCTTCAACATTCTTTTTGGAAACCCGGTTCGACCCGGGTAGTTCAACCGGTTGAACCACTCCGGTCGAAAAACGGGTCAATTAAATTGGGTCAACCTGACGGGTTGGGTCAGAACAATGGGTCAAATTAACCGGGGTCAACCCTGTTTTTTATGTGTGTTAATAGTTTCATTTTGAAACATATGTGTATTAAATTTGTTTTATAGCCGTGTACCCATAGATATGAGGCTAGAAAAATGGGTCAAGTTAATAGTTTCACTTTATTAACTTTTCACTTTTCAGTTTGAACATTTTTATTTTATAGTCGTGTACCCATAGATATCAACTGAATTTTCTAGCGGCAAACAGCTATGGTTGTGATAAAACGTGAAATAACCAAAATGCATAGCGACGAGATATCTAGCGGCAAACAACTATGAGTGTTTCGCATAACGTTTTTACATAAAATGTGAAATTATCAAAATGTAATTGCAAAAGATTGTAACATGCGATAATTCAGTTGCTAGCATGGGCGGAGCTATTAAGGGACCGGGAAGGGTCCCGGCCCCCATAGGCGTAAGCCCGTTAGTGATCTATATTAAAATTATCTTCTATAAGACCTAACTTTGCATACTGATCTATATTAAAAGGTTTTATGTTCTATGTTAAAATAGAAGTAAAAGGTTTTATGTTCTATGTTAAAATTATCTTTATAAGACCTAACTTTGCATACTGATCTATATCATTTCAACTTGCACCATTATGACAATTACTCACATTTATATCTTGTAACATAATACGAAACCTTAAACAGTGGGGTATAGGTAACAAATTTTATGTTTCTAACGTTTACCTTTACAAACTGCTCCATTATGAATAAAAAACATTGTTGTAAAAATAAGTCACTGGTGTTTAATTTGATTCTTTTACTCTCGTCTAACAATGAACCACTCACTTTGTTTCACCATAAACTCACAACATAAGTCAAGCACACAAAGAGATTCAATCAATGGCTTCGAACACAAAACACATTAAATAAAGCCCTGACTAATTAGTCACTACAATGACTCTGCTTCTTCAATCTCAGCAAAAAAAATTAAAAACCTCAATAAGAATTGCGATAATAGATCAAACACATAAACTTACATCTAATTAAACACTTTTGAACCCACATAAAACTCACTGGCCGTTTGGGTAGCTTTGACATCTTCCGTTGTACTTCTTTTAGGTTTGAACCAAAGGTATAGACATTTACTCCCGCAAAACATATTGTGTGTCATAGATCATATTCAATTACCAACACACGCATACATCCTAGATGGGTGAGACACCTCTACAGAAGCAATACTAATTATTACCCAATTATAGCAGTAGTTGACTCTTGTAAACTCGAATTCCACACGGTTTAAGAATGAAACTTTGTTTCATACTTGTGCAAGAAGAATGGATGCTAACTCTAACCGGGTTATAACGTCTCTGGCATGACCTGCAACAATAATCAACTCAAAGTCAAATGTATTATATATATAATAAGTCGGATTACAACTACACAATATATGCATAAAAGTGAGTAAGAAACATGCGTTACTATTGTTACAACCATCTATTCAATGTTACTATTGCTACTACCATCTATTCCAGAAAACTTGCAAAAGAATAATTTGAAATACACTACCTTTCATTGAAGACCAACATTGTTAATTGAATACATACCTGACTGCCCTTGCTTTCTTTCATTATATTTTGTTGAAAACATGAAGGTTTATTACTTGTAAGTCGATGATAACATATTAAAAAATCTTGTCAAAACATGAAGGATTATTAAAGTAAGAACTAACCAGGTAAATGTTGCATATTGTCTTTGACACAGCTAGGCATCATGAGCCACAATCATTAACAAATCTCAGACCACCTGCACAAAACAGACAAACCAAACTCATTCAGACATTCTCACAAACACTTGGTGTGCATATTTCCTGCGATTTCATAAATGGAGATGAGAAAGTAACTGTTACCTGGAATTTAAAAGTAAACAAAGGAAGAACCCTATAAAAAACAAAGCAAACTTTAACAATTAATCACTTATAAAAATCAAGTACCAATGGAAAACATAGTAATGACGAATATTTTTGAAGATTTCATACTCTGAAAACAACGGGTAAAGATATAAAAATAATCATTGTAGAATTTATTTTCTATGACTATATAATCGTTCCAGTAAATTATATAATTGCTAAAAATAAATCAAAGGCAGGGATACATTTTTGTGATTTGTTCTTATCTAAAATCAAACTTGCCATATTAACATACATGATTGGTTTGTGTGTTTTGAGGGCCATCAATAGTTTCCATCAATAGGAAGGCCAAGCTGTATACGCAGTTGAAAATGTCAACAGGAAGGTCGAATATGTCAACTGGAAAGGTCGAAAACATATACACAAATAAAATCTACATAAAAACAAATTTTACATAAACCTTAAAACAAAAAAAATAAACAACTTTACATAAACTTTAGATCAAATATTACACTAACTTTATAAACAAATAAACAAAGGAATTTGCTACATCCACATAAATTTTCCACAAAAAATTCCCACTCGCTGACATGTCAGCGGGTGATTGGTTTTTTGTGGGATCCACATTCTACTAAAAACCAATCACCCGCTGACACGTCAGCGAGTGGGAGTTTTTTGTGGAAAGTTTATGTGGATGTAGCATCCCTCATAAACAAATTACATAAACATACAAAAAAAAAATAACATTATAAACAAATTAACAACAAATTAGAGAATAAAGTATACTATTCCGGTGGCAAGAGCACTATTTCTGGCGGCAGCAGCTAGGGCTTTCGCGACGGCAGCCTACTTTTCCGGCGAGTTAAAGGTGGTGATAGACGGCTATAACAAAACAAAGTACAAAAAATGTAAATATGCATAGATTTATATAAAAAAACAAAACTATAGATCTACAAAAAAGACATATAGATCTACAAATAATATGTATTGATCTTAAAAAAAAGAAAAAAAAAAGAGATTAAAAACTCAAAAAAAATACCTCAAATATGAAAACCCATGGTGTTCGTGGGTCTTGGTGCCTCGTCGTGGGGTTTTCTTGGTGGTGACGTCCGGTGGTTGACGAAGTCGTGTTCTGTGGTGGTGTCGGCGTCGTGTGGTGGTGGTGGTGGGGATAGTGGAATAGATGAGAGGGTGAGATTATTAGTATTTGTGTGTGTGTTTTTGTGGAGAGGGTCAAATGGCATTCATTGCTTTCCATTCATTGACAAGGGCAAAATGGGCATTGACCCAAAATTCAGTTTTTCACAATTTCACTTTGACCATTTTTCCATTATATGTAGTAAAGATGAATAGGAGTTAAGTAACATTATGAATTTCAATATTTTTAATTGTAGGAGCCACTAATATTTATGAACTTCATTAACTTGCAATAGTCTATTTAATCAATGTAATATAACAACCTAATTAACTACTTTTAATGCATATTATATATATATAAAGCCTACAAACTAACCCACAAAGTAACACAGTTTCATCTCAGCTTCTAAACACATATTACACTATTAATAATTTAAATGTTCTAATTTTAAAAAACATATATTTACTACGTTTTAAAGATTTGAAACAATACTAAATAAAGAAGGTTTAAAATAAAAAATATTTGCTCGCCACAAACAGTCACCCAGTACCCGCCACCGCATTGCGCGGATACCCTTCTAGTAAGACAATAATACACAAAGGAGTATTATTTATGAACAATTTAATATTATCTATTTTTTTCTCTACATCACACCTCCTTTTGGGACCATTTTATTGTTTTGCTTATTGCAATTGATAGTTATAAGGATACTTGTTTGCGCATTTGGTAGTTCATAGCGTTCAAATTTTAATTTCTTAGATTGATGGTCATCAAATAAAGTCCAAACGTTTTTGTCCGTCACCTATAAATTTGTATTCAACAATTCATGATATGCTAAGTTTTCTTTACCTATAATTAGTTTTTAACTAATTTGTGTTTATTGGCTTTAATGTATAATTATAACATTCATGGGTCCACGGACTTTTATAAGCATTTTAGCACACTAGATTAAACAAAAATGGGCATGGATACACCTACCCACCGGGTAGTTTAGTAGCTTAAGTTTTCTCCAACAAAAATTGGTTTGATAGACATTGTTTTCGAAATTTTATAAGAGGGGAGGGAGTGCTTCACTCACCCTCCCTTCCTTCACTCACTCCCAACCAATTGAAATGCGCCACATCATTTTTCACTTTTTCCCTCACTCACTCATATTTTTAGAGGCGCCACTTCACTCACCTTTCACTCACTTTTTTTTTTTCCTTTTTTCTTTTTTAAATTCCATTAAACTTTATTAAAAACTAAAATTTCATTAAAATTAAATAAACATTACATAATATTTTTAAAAAAACATAAAATAACATTACATAATACGAAAATGCTAAATTTCATAATACTAAAAAACTAATCTTCATCGTCCACCTCGAGGTATGGTAATTGTTGAGCGTCAATATGCTCCATAAGATCAAATCGGAGATGAAAATGTGTGTTCTCATTTCGTATCTCGTCCAAAGCTGCTTCGTCAAACACCGGTTGGATCGAAGGATCTCTAATATGAACTGGGCAGATTGCGTTACCAGAGTCATGTAGAATCATGTTGTGCAATATCACACACGCATAAACTAGTTTGCTAATTCTGTCTACTGTGTACGGCCGTAAAGGTCGTCTCAGTATACCCCATCTACCCTTGAGAGCACCAAATACCCGTTCAACATCTTTTCGAGCCGACTCTTGTACTTTCTTGAACTTTTTCTCTTTCGGGTCGGTTGGAAATTTGAAGGCTTTTACAAAAGTTGACCATGTAGGATATATGCCATCGGTTAGATAGTAGCCACGCTTGTACGTATGGCCATTCACAACAAATGGGCACTTAGGTGTCGTACCATTACGCTCGGTGAGGAATAGCGGAGATTGCATCACAACATTCACATCGTTGTTTGAACCCGGCGGTCTAAAGAACGTGTGCCATATCCACAAATCTTGAGACGCCACTGCCTCCATCATAATCGTGGGGTATTGATGATCACCCCTTTTATATTGACCCCTCAATTCGATTGGACAATTCCTCCAATCGAAATGTGTGCAATCTAGGCTACCGATCATACCCGGAATGTGATGTTTAGCTTCGTGTGCTTCGTACAAACATGCAATATCATGGCTTGTTGGCCTACGTAGGTAAACTGGACCGTATATCTGAATAACAGCGTCACAAAAAAATTGAAGGCATTCACGTGATGTTCTTTGAGCCATTTGTAAATATTCGTCAAACTCATCCGGTGGATTACCGGTTGCAAGTTGTTTAATGGCAGACGAACATTTTTGTATGGCTGTGAAACTTTATTTTGCTCTAGCGTCATAACCTTCTTGAAAATACTCAAATCTAGACTCAATATCATGTGTTATTTTCAAAAATAAACTTTTACGCATACGATACCTGTCTTCAAACACTTGATCGTTGTATCTTGGTTCTTCACAAAAATAATCATGATGCAATGTTTTTGCAGCTCTGATCCGATCGCGTTTTACTGATGTTCGTGACGACCCTGTCGTATCTTCCTCCTCATCTGCGTCAATCGCGTTAGAAAAAAACTCGAGACTACTATCGTTAGACTACTCAAACGGGTCGTCTAACAATAAAGTCGAACCTATTCTTTTATGCTCCATATACAAGATTTTCTTTTATTTTTTGGTTTGAATCAGTTTTTTTTTTTTTTTTTTTGAATCGGTATGTGTTTTTTTTGTTTCAATCGATATGCTCCACAACAACTCCATTTTACAATTCAATAAAAATAATAATAATAAATAACCGTTAGACTCCCAACGTATACATTTCAAGCTTTCCAACGTTCATTTTTGAGTTCTTCCCGTGCGTGAGCTGCTCACTCAAATAGCCTCACCGTGCGGTGTACAAGTCGAGGCGGCGGTGTTACCGTGTGGGGTAGCTTACCGCACCGCATGCTCACGCATGCACTCCCAGCTCCCTAAGCATTTTTCTATAAATAAAGTCCAGCGTTTTATAGAGACTTTCTATTCATAGTAGCTTGTTCATAAGTGACCAATTAGGTAAACGATCTCAAAGATATTACTAGTATCTATGCCAAAGAAATGCCTTATTTTGGCCAAACATAATAACATTATGCCTCTCATTTAGCTGTTCAAATCTACAAGCTTTCCAACATCAAAGGCATAGACCATGTTTTGAGAGCCTCATGTTGACAAATTGTCTAAGTTCATGTTGTAGAAGAAATTATAAGTTTATATTTATACACAAGCCTTTAACCGAGTCTAAAATGAACGACATCAAGCATTCTGCTATAAATTAATAGCATCTATACAATGTGCTTATGTGTGTGAAGGTGAATGTGCATTTGTACGTAGATGCACTTGATAATTTGTTTATCAATAATTTCCCCCAACTGATCATATAACTAATGGATGTGCATGCAGGATATGAAAGAGTGTCGTCATCACTTACATTTAAATACATTCATAGGCGGCCTTTTAAAACCGGTAAAGTAATAGACACAGCAGAACATGCACATGAAGGTATTGTCAATTCCCTAATTATCTTATGGTGTATTGTGCTTACTTCATTTAAGCTGTCCTTTTTTAAAACTGAAATTAATAGTCTACAAAACAGAACTACAGTTTTGCTACAAAGTAAGTGCGCAAAAAAAAAAACTTTTTATTTAAAATAGACACATGACATTTTATTATTAACTGAACTTTCGGATTGACTATCCCCTAACCCAAGAATAGTTTCATTTTTTACTTTGGCAACCTTGTGGTACATGGTATATTTTCGCTTGAATGAATGACTTTTTTATGTATACGTATGCAGGAATTATTAGAAGCATCAAATGGGCACCTAAATCTATCCTTGTTGGTTAGTATAATCTCATTTTTTATACTTCATATCAATATTATATACACCAGTGTCTAGGAGTCCATTATAAATAATAAGCATAATCTGAATTGATGTTTATAGAAAGTATCATAGAAAGTAGCTACACTTGTTTAACCGCACTTATCAGTGACCTTAAAACATATCCCACACAAATCTTGAACCACGCGTGTGTATGTTGAGCAAAGAATTGAAAAAGCTGTGTTTTTGAGTTCAAGCGTTATTCTTACATGTGGCAGGCACGTCAATGTTTTAGCTACATTGGATGATGAGAAGAAGATGAAGTTGTGGAAAGCTCCAGCTCTCCCATAGATTGGTGCTGCAAAGTATCAATTTTGCCAAACAAAGTAAAAAGGGAAATATATCATGAACAAGAAGTTCACCAATTTTGTTCTTTCAAGATATAGGGATGTTTATTTAAGCTTATCTTTGGGCTTATGAGCTTTCATAAGCTCAATTTTTCTGGCTTATTTTGCAACGCATGAGCTTATATAAGCTTATTATGATATAACTAGTTTATATAAGCTCATATGTTTTAAAATAAGCTAGAAAATTTAGGCTTGTAAAAAACATAAGCCGAAATCATATAAGCTCATAAGCCAAAAGTAAGCTTAAACAGCATCCCTTATGCCTAAAGTAACCTAACCTAGTGGTTTTTTGTTTTACCTGCTGCGAATTTGTAACCTGTGACTCAGAGTTTGGTTTGTTGTCTCTATTATTATTATTATTATTATTATTATTATTATTATTATTATTATTATTATTATTATTATTATTATTATTATTATTATTATTATTATTATTATTTATTTTATTTATTTATTTTTTTTCCAAGTTGGAGCATTCATGCAATTGAACATTGAGTATTTTGTTTAAACTAACTTTTCTTAAAACATCTTTAAGAGATGGAGCACATATATAAATGAACATGCTGAACCTTTTTTTAGCAATAATACTAACATTTAATTAAACACAATGTTAATCTATTTGAGCTCTCTCGTTTTTCTGAAAATGCAATTTGATAACCTTTAGAAACAATGATTATAATGGACGAGTAGTATCAAAAGTTATTAGATGCATTTCATTAAAATCAACAAAAAAACATATAATACGGAATTTTGGGACAAGGTGCATGTCTACAAAAATCGACATTGCACCCAATTTAAATCGCGATAGGTTTGAAAAAAATCATGTGGTTCATGGGATTGAGAACCCCTGCTTTGGTCTATCTTCATTCACTACTAAAATATAGCAAACCACATGAATGATAAATTACTATTGCTAAATTTAGATCAACATGGTTATCTTTTTTGCCGATCATATCAAAAAACAAAATAACTTTCATCAAAACATAACAAATCTTATCCAATTCACTAAAATTCCCACATGAAATGAAAAAGTAAAAAACCATACAAAAAAAATAACTAACCTTGTCAACAGAATTGGCCCCAGGAATTTTCATAAATTGAGACAAAAACAATCGAAAAACCCCCTAACAAGAATTGCGATGATCAACACCCGTCAAAATTGGGAAACGATTAGCCAATCTTTAGTTGTTCATTTTTGTTAAATAATAAATAAAATATGTTGGAATGGTTTAGATATCAAATGGGATTTTAATATAAGTTTTCAAAGTTACGTGGGATGATTGGTACATCTATACGTGGCCAAACCATCTTCACTTCAAATTGAAACAAAGTGGATATAGAATATCATGTTATGTTACAAAACTAGGAACTTTTATAACGGCCATGATAATTTAAAGGTAAAAATGAATGTTATATAATCTATTAGCTAATAACAATACGAGGAGATACCTATCTATCTACCTATTATATACCTATAATATAAGCATCTACCTATCTACCTATTAAGGGTGCTCATGGTCTAAAAATCGGACCGGACCGGCCAAGACCGAGTTAGGCAAAAACCCTAGACTGAGACTGGACCGACGGTCGGTCCAGTCTCGGTCGGTTGGTCTTTCGGTCGGTCCGGTCCAAATAGGCTAAATGTCCGGTCCGGACCAAGACCGAAATGATGAAAAACCTCAAACCGAGACTGGACCAGACCGTTGGTCCTTCGGTCGGTCCGGTCGGTTTTATCGGTCGGTCTGGTCGGTTTTATCGGTCGGATTGCTCACCCTTACTACCTATATTATAAGCAAGAGGCTTTGGATTACTGTAGTGCTTCTAAAAAAGACACATCAGCTCCAAACATGACTTCTAAAAATGACACATCGGTTACAAACAGTTTGTAACTGTTAAAACTTTGAAAAAATTGGTTCTTTCCCATTTCATTACTCAAGTGCTACAACCTCTTATTATTCACCCTCATTTCGTTCCACCCACTCCATCTCTCTCAACAGCCAACCATAGTTTATCTCATGCTCTGCAACAAAGATCTTCAAGTTTGATAGTTAGTTCCTTTTTCTGCCTTTTATGAATATTCGTTTTCTGTCAGGGCCGTCCCATGAATTGATAAAAATTTTGAGGGCCCTGTACGAAATTACATAATTAGGCCTTTCGAAAAAGAATGTTATACATAAAGTTTTAACATATTACTAAATGTTTTAACGTTTATAAGATATAATGCAATTAATTATCTAAACGTTTTAACATATTTATCATTTAAGATATTTTCTCATCTAAATACCTTTTTCTTCGTAAAAATATGTGTACAAACGTTATTAGGCTCCCATATTATGATAACAAAAGTATTGCAATGATAAGAATGAGATAGATATAAGGATTGGATGATTTATATGATGAGAGAAATATAAGAGCAAGAGTTTTACTAATATATCAAATAAACCAACAATATAAAAGGTTACATAAGGTCTATATTTATAGGGGAGGATTAGGGCAACATTCCCTTCCTCCCATTCATGTCAAAACGTAGGCTTAAGAGCCATTTGGGCTTATACACACTAGCCCATATTACATAAACTAAAGATAGAATTAACTAAAGCAACCTATTACATAATATTAAATGACCGAGACTTGATATTATATGAAACGTGTTCTCAACAATCTCCCCCTAAGGGTCGGTCATCAAGGTTGCTAGACGTCTTCATCTTGATCTTTATCTTTGACTTTTACGCTTCAGACGTCTTCAAAAATCTTTAAGTATCTTTATTCTTCGTTCATAGTTTCTTCTTTGTTGTAGTGATCATATGATGGTGTAATATGCCTTTCGTTACTTCTTAATCTCTAGTGGATATTTGCCTTTCCAACATGCTCATGCGTATTGGACTTTGACATATCATACTTCCATATCTCTTTTCTTGCAGCAATGATCGTTGTCTTTGAACTTTGTAGATTCTTTTGCAAGACGTAGAATCTTTCTTTAAACTTTACTTTGTTTTGATCTTTGGAGAGAACTTTCATTGACTTTATTTTTCTTCGTGATGAAAGTATGAGCATGTGGAAACTTGTGTCATGATAGTGGTTGTACCTGCATAAAACAGTTAGCAATAAAACATCTGGTACTTACTGGTTCGGAATTAGAGATCGTTAACAACATAGTGTGAAAACTCTCTCTAATCCTAACCAAGGCCGTTCCCGAACCAGATACCCCCGAGAGGGCTTACAAGATCCACCGAAGTACATCAATGGTTCAGGTGAGTCGCTGGAGATCACCCCACAACTTTAGACCGTTTGAGACCACCGTGAACACTAGCTTAACCCACAAGGAGTTACCGAAGTGACCCACAAGGAGTTACCGAAGTGTCCTGTTAGGAATAGAAGTGACGATCATTATTGAGTCGATAAGTATTGTAATAGGTTAATGTTTAATAGTTAGTAAAATGCTAGTCCATTTATGTTAATGTAAAGCCTTAACGGCTCGGCCCGATTGAAAGCCCAAGGTCCGGCCCATTGAGGCCTTTGTAAGAAATATATAAACCCTCGTAGGCTTGTTAGGAGGGTGTGAGAGATCATAATATTCAAGCTTATTTCACATAGTTATCTCCACCTATTTCTCTCTCTAGATTCTATCTCTCTCTCTCTCTAAGATTATATGTGTGTGAAGTGATTATATTGGGTCATAACAAGTGGTATCAAGAGCCTAACAATGATTTAGGTGTTTTTGTGGTTTGGTTTGAAGCTTTTTATAAGTTTTCTACTCGATTTTTTGAAAAAATTTGCTTATTTTTTTCCTTGTTTTTGTGGTTTTAGCACTCTTTTGATTACAAATTAGTGTTACAAACCTCTTAGAACAAGAAAGTTTCAAGCTTTATGGTTAAAATTTGATTTCAAAATTCGTACTCTTTTGTACTTTTTCAAAGTTTCTAAATCTAAAAAAGTTTGTTAAAAACCATAAAGTTTACAACTTTCATATTGTTTTAGTGTTTTTAAGACTAGAAGTTCAAGAATCTTGGATTAAAAACTTGTTTTGGGTGTGCTTTATTGAAAATAAAAAATGTGCGAAAGTTTCAATTTTTTTTAAAACCCTCAAGTTTCGATTTTTTTTTCAAAAGCCTAAAGTTTTGAAAATTTTCATCTGGCCCCTATTTATGAATTCGTGGATTTCTCAGTGTTTCCCTTGCTTGTACAAGTGAGAAAAAGATTTCGACTTGTGAAAAAACTTTTATTTCATACGATTTAGAAAGTTGGTAAAAGTTTCGAAATCTTTCTCTAGTGGTCTTCTTCAGAATTGGTGAATTACTCAGTGTTTCTCTTTCTTGTATAAGATAGTAAACGCTTCGACTCGTGGTATACTATCTAAATTGTACAATTTAGAAAGTTTTGGTGCTAATTTTCGAAAATTTTGAAAAGTTTCAAAAATCTCTGAAAGTTTCAAAATTCTCACAAAGTTTCGAGAATTTTTGGTGACAAAGTTTCGAGAATTTTTCTGAATCAAAAAGTTTCGAGAATTTTTATGGTGACAAAGTTTCGAGAATTTTTCTGGTGACAAAGTTTCAAGATTTTTTTAGCTATAACACCTGGCGTTGTTCTGTGTTTATGAGAAATACGACAAAAGTCAACTGTGGTTAATTTCATTTGTTCCTTGCTGAGTTAGTGCCTATACACTACATTGTAAAATTTAAAGATCGTTGATTTTATAGCTACTTTACCTTATCTTGTTTACTTTCCATTGGACTTACTGTAGGTTGGTCGATTCAAGTTCCCATTCTAGCACTACTGTGTCGTTAAATATTCTCACCATGGGCTATGACAGACATCATACAAGTTCTCAGTCGCCTTCACTACATATTTGCTCCATCATTTATTATATTTCTGAAAGAAAAAAGTAATTATCCATTACATTACATTGTCACTCTTTTGATCACTTGAATGGTGTTCCTGCAGGAACCCTCTCTTATCCTTTTTCTAGCATTAGTTCAGCATATGCAGTTGATGAAGCGAAAAGTGTACCGCTTTTAAGGGGTCATTTAAGCCTGAATTAGAGATTATTTGATCAATTATTGCCCTAAATCATTCCTTTTGTCATTTTAGGTACTTTTGAGGAGAAATCTGGAAAAGGAAACATTTTGGACGTTTTTGGAGCATAAAAGTGAAGAAAACGGCAAAGTCTCAAAATTCCTTGTTGGAACAGTACCTGACGACGTCAAGGTTTACTAGTGACGGCGTCAAGAGTGACAAAAGAGGTGGATGTGGGACTTATAACGTAACGGCCCAGAACATTTTCTTTGTTATTGGCCTGACGGCGTCACCAAGTCCGTCAGGGTCCAAATACTAGTGACGGCCCAGAGTGTTTTTCTACATGACGGCGTCAGAAGTGGATCTAGGCAATACGAATTTCAACTTGGCGGCGAGTTGACTGCGTCAGAGGCTAACACATGAGGCCGTCAGGATGCATAGTCTATATATATATTTTCCAATTTTTCATTGTATTGTGTGGAACTTTTGGGGAACCAGTTTTGTAAAAACCCTTGGTCGAATTTCCTACATCTTGAAGGGGTTTCAAACCCTTCTTTCTTCCATGTTTGAATAAATATAAGTACTTCATTAATCATTCAATATGTCTATGTATTGTTTGATTCTATCTTATGTATATCTTTCTTTTAACATGTTAGGCTAGGCTTTTATTGTGTTTGCTTAGATGTAGTGAAACCTAGATGTTGATTATGGGTTGATTGTTTGTTTATAATTGTTACGGATGATTGTATTCGATGTTAGGCTTAAGAAAACTGGCAGACTTCCATTGGTAACTTGCTTGAACGTCTTAAGAAACATGATCGGAGGTGTACTACGATTTTTGGTTGTATTTAATGCATAAGAGAATTCTAATGATCCCATGTTAGGAGCTTCTAACGGCTCGACATAGGAATGAAGTAGGATCTTATAGAGTTAGGGAATATTGTACACGGCCCTACGACTAGTATTAAGGAATATAACCCGTCATCCATGCAATTGTAACAAGCTATTCAACCGGTAAGAGATATCTAGGGAGTAATGAAATATAAGTAAACACAACTTTTCTCATTATTGTTTCCACCAAATTAGTAATTTAGTTTAATTTTTATTTATTTATTTTATTTTGATTGCATCTTAGTTAATTGGGTTAGTTGGCTAGCAACTAATTCCGCCCACTTCTTCAAAACCCGAGATTTTACTTGCTTTCATAAAATATAAAAAATACAAAAAGAATCATCCCTCACCTCTAGACCTAGTTTAGTAGGCTTTCTAATCCTAGCGACATTATTCCTGAGTTGAACGATCAATCCCCCGGTACTTGTCACTATACTATACTACAACGATCAGGTACACTGCCTGGTGGGGGTTGTAAGCTTCTCAAGATCCCTTGAGAGGTAAAACCTGTTGCGAGGGTGCAATTCCCACGTATCAGCAGTTGATGTAAATAAACAAGCATCCTTCAAAGTTGCCAGTGAATAGCCAAAACCTTGTTGCGGATGTTTGGGGCGCGACAAAATTGCAGTGTGGCTGCTATATATTCTGAGAATAGAAATGCAACATGCAACAGATTGACATACAACAGTAGCACAACAGTCATGGGTTTGTTCACGACTAAAGTCTGTGACAAGGTAAGTAGAAACAGAAAACATATATGGGAATTAATTTAAATTGCCTCCAACATAAATATTATACCTACTATATTCAACAATTTTAATGCTAAAACATAATCAATTATTAAATGCTTCTTAACATGTGCTCTCAAGGCAAATGTTTGCAAGACCCTTAAGAGAAATAGCATTAGACATTATTTCTATATCCCTTATCTGCTTCCATATTATGTCTGCAGTCATTCTCCCCTATTTCAAAAGGACTAGAACGCGGGTTATTAGCAGGGTTTAGGAGCTCATCAGGAGGGTAGTAGTCAACCTGATAGGCAATGTTGAAGGTATTGGATTCTGTCAAGTCTGTCTACAGGTCTGCTGATCTTTTTCAGAAATTCAATAAGGACCAATTTTCTTCTTCTTTAACTTGCAAGTGCCAACTGGAAATCTCTCCTTTTGTAAATTCACTATAACAAGGTCACCTTTCATAAACATTTTTAGCCTTTGATGTTTATCCTTGTTCGCCTTGTATTTGCCATTAGAAACTTCTTTGAGTCAGCCTTGGGTTCTAGTGTATCCATTTGCTGTGCTATGTTCTCCACGCCAATGCTATTGCCATGGATGTTTGGTAAAGGAACCGAATCAAGTTTGAATGGTGATGTGTTTCATTAATTTTCTTGAGTTTGAATGTTGTTTGTATATCTACCTTAATGTTATGGTTGATTGGATCGTCCACGTACTTCATGTTCCTTTATTCAGCTTAATTTTCTCTTTTCCGAGTTTGAATGTTGTTTCTAATATAAAGATTGTATATTATTAACAACATTGAAGTGTGGTTAGTTCTTTAAATTTATTTTATCTAAAAAAGTGTCTTTAAACTGACCTTGGAATGATAAATCCTTATTTCATTATACTAAACTAGAACGGTACACGCGCAATGCGGCGGCGGGTACCTATGACTATATTTTGCGAAATTCGGTTACACATTTAGTTGTTTTTATGGTTTATAAATAGAGATGGTAGAGATGGTTAAGCCAAATAATTTTAGTTTGAACAACCAACTTCCTTCTTAACAAACTTCCTAACTGACCTGCTTCTTAATCAATTAATTTTGAAATCCTTCCATAATAAGCAAGTAAAAGTCTGAATTTTAAGCCTTTCTAATTATAGAATAGTCCCAAATACATTATATAGTAGTATAGGTAAGTACTGTGATTCATCATGAATTCATGATAAATCCTTTTTGCACTCTGCCCATATTTTATTACTTATTGAACTAACCTTTGACTCCACAGCTAAAAAAATCTTGCACCGCTACACATATTTATGTATTATGATTAACCACACAATGACAATTAATATGATCCCACTTCACCAAATTTACCACCAACATTTGGCTCTGAGTAGACTTTAACCCTGACCTCTTTGGAGTTTTATTTCGGCTAACATCATCAAATGACCAAGCTTGTGAGACTCAGTGTTGTTACCCAACACTAATCCTGTCTTGTTGCCCAGAAAATCTGTAGCAACTGAGACTGATAAGACTACCAAACCTCAAAAATTGCCAAAAAAGTCATAGGGTAGTGGTGGTCAATGTTAGTTTTTGGGAATGTAATAAACTGTTCTCGGATAGTGTTTGGCTGGTATACAGGTAGTTTAGGTTAAGTTGTGGTGAAACTTCTTGTCTTGTGGTTGCTCGCAAACCACCATCATTTTTCATTACATATAAAACACCTACACTTTGATCTAAATTCAATGTTTCCTTAAAAAGCAATGTTATTGAATTTATCAACTTTCAGTGTGACTGAACAGAATGGCAATATTTTTTCTGCATTAAACTGTTATTCGTGAGATATGAAAGACTACCTATAATTTATAGGTGATTGCAACATTCATTTTATGTTTTCTGCTGGTTGTGCGACTCCTCCTTCTATATTTGTTCATCTTACCCGAATCACTTAATTTAGAAATTTAATTCTGAAATTATCAATGGCGTGTACAAGTAGTACCGTTTTCATTTTTGAATATGAAAATAGTAGAACTTTAATTGGTAAATACCAATTTATATCCAATACAGAACATACTCATATGAGGCAACCAAGCAAGTATAATGGTCCATCAAAAGATTGATAATTTATTTCACCATATTATCACTCTTTTAATCAGTGGTTTAATATTAGTGTAGGAAACCATCTTCGATACTCTTCTAAGTCAACCTCATCTTTATTACCTTGCACCAACCCAACTACCCAAGTACCTTTTCATTACTACAAGTAACTTTATACACCCACCCATGTGCCTTTTCTTTACTCAGACAATAAATCACACAACAACCTCATCTTCTAGCTTGAAGATGCTCTATTACAAATAATCTTAAAAGTTTGAAAAGAGTTTTAGGCTACAAACATACAAAGTAGTGAAGTACCCACTCGGATCACGATCCCTTGTTTCCCATTTATTCAAATCGCAACCACCCAATCCAATCTTCTCAAATCCAATGGCTGGGCTCACTCCAAAAAAACACATGCATTTTACATATTTATTACCGGGGATGTACAATGCTATTAAAATAATGTTTGTGAAAATATGTAAATATTCATATTTTTTTAGGATGTATGTAAATGCTCCTTTATTGCTCACCTACGACTTTTAAATGAGCTCACCTACCACTTTTAACACCTCATTTAAACTCTTTCCCCATCTTTAAAACACACACTCACAACAAACACACCTACCCAAGTCTTCACTTTTCTACTAGTTAATAAAATTCACCTGTCTCTCACAAATACACGCTTCTTCTTCATAGTTTTGAAGTGTTTGAATTGCTCTACAGCTCATGAATTTTGGCCAAAGAAGGTTGGTGTGGCTTGTCTTGTGGCGATTAAGTTGTCATATCTTCTTTATTGAAATGGGTGTTCTTGGAATTTATAGGTAAAATTTCATTAATTTTTTATATTTTTTTTTATTTATTTTAGAACTCGTTCATGTTACAGTTACATCTTTAACTACAAAGTGTTTTTTTTTCTTTTTTCTTTTTTTTACCCAATAGGGTGAAACAATGAAGAAGAGTAATTGGAGTATGTCATTTTATTTTCAATATAATTTATATACATTTTTTTTTTAATTTTAGTTTACAGTTGCGAACTCGGATTTACGGATCTTGAGGTGTTTTGTGTTAAGTAGTTATATTTCTATTACATTTTTAGTTAATAAGGCTAGTACATGTTTAAAGTACAAAAAAGCAATTCAATGTTAATATATTGCGAACAGTTATTTAAAAATCAACAAAAGTGTTTTCACAAATGAGCTCCCGAATGTTATAGCATTGTTTAAGGTTATGTGCTAATTTCAATTTGTATAAATGGTTGGTTAAATTATTTTACTCTTGTTGTTTAAAGACAATAATGGACAAAGGAGTATTACCTATGAACAATTTAATATTATCTATTTTTTTTTTCTTTTGATTGTTTTGCTTCTTGCAATTGATAGTTGTAAGGATACTTGTTTGGCAATTTGGTAGTTCATAGCGATCAAATGTTAATATCTTAAATTGATGGTCATCAAATAAAGTCCAAACGTTTTGAATGCAGGTCTTGAGGGTAAGGGTGGCGTATACCCTCTCAAGTGTTGGAATTATGATATCATGACATTCATATAAAATAAACCAAACACATCAAGTGAGCATAGTGGAATCAATTATAACAAGATCATATAACATATAATTAATTAATCAATAATAAATAGTAAACGTACCGTAGTGATTCTGGCCCGAACAAGAATCAAATGCAATCTTCAACTCAAGAACCCTAATTAGGGTTTATGTGGATTATAAGAATTACCCCTTAACTCTTTTGTAATTCAATCCAAGAATCAATCAATAGTGTGATTGTATCACGTTCTTGTACACACGTACTATTAGCGATTCGATGTGAATGCTAGTTCTTGATCACAATAAATTTACCAAACACTTTGTAATGTTCAAGGTTACTCGCAAATCCCTTTTCTTGGGGTTTCACTCGTTGTCCTATGAACAAGAGAGGAAAAGAAGAAGTTTGGCCTTCTATTGAAATCAAGTGTACCAAAAGATGAATACATAGGAATGTATTTATACCCTTATGATAGATATCAAGTTTGCTATGTTTTCCGATGTGGGATTCCATAGTTTCGACCAAAACAAGCTCAAGAGAGGATTTCTAGAACCTTCTCTTGTCTTGTTTTACTTTCTTCGTATCCCGTTGACATTTACCAACCGTTAGTCAATTTCATTAATTACCTAACGCTCTTTAGTCGTTTATTGTGAATTAAATAATTAAATATAACATTTTATATTAATTATTTAAACATCGAGTCTCATACGTAAAGTGTGCAATCCCGTGATCTCGAGTTCGATCCTAACATACGACTACTAAAATAATGTCCATAAACTAACAGCTCCCACTTGGGCATATTTTAATAGTGTAATCACATCGGTTAGCGTCTAGCAACACTTCGATGCCTCTCGTACAACTCGAGTAAGGCTCCTGGAAAAACCTTTTAATGATTTCTCATTATTATTATCCTTTTGTTTCTAATACCACGTTAATAAGGATATGGATCAAAGTCATTCCTTAATTAACCATTCTGTTTCTCGTTGTTAGTGATTGATCAAGATTACCAAATCATCTGAACATATTCAGGGAAGATCTTGGGCACGGCCATGCAAACATCTTGACAACCCTACGAGGGGCCCAACAGTATTAAACTCCAAAACTAAATTTGAAGGAACAAATTCTATCTTGACTAAAAGCAAAACCCACAAACTTTGTAACACTTTTGAAAACAACCCTTATGACTACCAGTTACGTATAGCGTTAAGTTGTTCCACAAAAATGTACTACATTCATGACACTTATCTTGCATCTCAAGTCTGAGGATAACTTCTCATGATTTACTTAATAACAAAATCCATAAAGTAACATCATGTAGTTGGGATAAGTCCTATATTCGGTATCATTAAATATCATCTTAAATGGCATGACTACGCATCAATATACTTTAAGTATATTATACCAACCTTCAGATTTGTCTTGATTTAATAATATTCCCATATTATTAACTGACAACGGACAATTTAGAATAACATTTATTCATGGATTAAACATGTAAAAACAGGATACAATATATATTATAAATTAAACATACCATGTATTTAAATTTATTATAATATATTGTTTAACATCCCTATCCAAATACTAAATAGATCAATGCATGATAACTCTTGTTGATGAATTATGTCTCAAGTAATGGCATTCATACTCGTTGACAAAGTATAAATCATCCAACTTTGATCTATCGGAATTTTAAGAATACTTATTTCAAGAATTCAACTATTGAAGTTCTTATATGTGCATAATCAACTATTTTGATAATGTCATATTTCATAAAATATGTGACATCCTTAACCACAATTTTATGATAATTAAACTTCTAAACATTTTAAAGTTTAAAGTATTCTTGTTCTCTTAATGTACAATGCAACTATGCTCTTACTAAGCATAACTAGTACATATAGCCAAAGATGAAATCTTTACCATAACTAGTATTGAGTGTCATCTCAATTTCATTTAGCATCATTGTATGCAACTACAATATACTATTAAAACTTTCCGTAAACATTAATATCTATTGTGTAATGTTTGATGCCCTTCAAACTTTCAAGTTTGTTGGCTATGACAATTTTCACAACAATTGAAAAATTGTTCATCTATAGAATTTGGAAGCTATTCCAAATTTAGGATGTGATTCTATAATCAAACATATTCTTTTAGAATGTTACACAAGTTATCTAATAACTTTTAATTAGATATTAATATTGCCAAATCATCTTGTAATCAAGCATGATACAACAAAACATGATATACATGAAAAATCTATGAGTCATACGTAGATTTTATTCATGTCATACATATCTATTTAGACTTTCTAAATAATATATCATGTTATATTAGATTTATTTACCGCACATGTTTCAACAATAAACATTTATTCCAAGGTTTTATGTCTTATTTCCTAAATCTTACAAGTAAATTTTCATTCCATTCTAAAACTTAACTTTTAACTTATATGGAATGTTACTTTTTATATGTTCTACAACATATATGATTTAAGAAATTAAACATAATACTCCCACTAGCTTTTTAGGAATACTTATAAATTATCTTATTTTAATTATAAATCAAAACATGAATTTAATAATTTAAACATAAGAGTAATCTTCTAGATGCATGCATTTATCCATCCATGGATTATTGCACTTTGTACACTTCCAAAGATTTATTTGAATTCATAAACTCCCTTTTATTACTTATCGTCCTCGCTCAAGTAATAACTCAAGAAAGAGTTTTGATATTCCATTGTCAATTTCATAAATGTGACAATTATAATCTTTAATTAATGTGCTTAGAAAAGAATATTCAATCACAGTTAATTGCTTAAGTGTGATTAATAATCTTGTTATAAGACATGCATTAAATACGTGCACAATATTTTCCACATGATTTCCATACAAAGATTTAAACCACAAGGGTTACCTAATCTTTGAAGAAACTCATCTTCATTTTCTAGTCTAACTATTAAGATAAACCAAGTTTCTAAAATTGATTATCTTTATGAACAGCATCTTAATCATTCATATCATGTATACTTTACCCAATTTCATATTTGGTAATGTATCTTAATGATTATCAGGTTTACAATAATCCTGTAAATCATAGCCCTCAGCATATTAATCAAATATCTGAGATATATTACTATTCTATGAATGATAATTCCATCATCTTGAGATTTAACATTTAACATTTAAATGTCAAACTTTATTATCAAGTTGAGATTTAACATTCAAATGTCAAACTTCATCATGATATTTACTAGTGTATTTTAGAAGATTATGTATCTTGTAATTTTATCTTTTAAAGATCAAAACTCCCACTTGCTTTTAGTAATTTAAAGACTATCTTTAAATACTTAGCAAATAAAGAAACAATACAATATTCTCTTTTGGGATATTACAAATACTT
This sequence comes from Artemisia argyi, assembly GCA_030686995.1. Taxonomy (NCBI): domain Eukaryota; kingdom Viridiplantae; phylum Streptophyta; class Magnoliopsida; order Asterales; family Asteraceae; genus Artemisia; species Artemisia argyi. The sequence continues at coordinate 156,232,327 of CM060677.1, read as the reverse complement.
ATTGATAGTTCCTGACTTAACTTTGTTAATAACCTCTTCATAAGCAGTTAAACAAATTTAGAACTTCAATTTAAGACTTAATGTAATTCATCACATTCATCACATTCCATCATATGATAATGTCTTATTAATCATCTATGTTGGAGTTTTATTAAATATGTCCAAGTCATACTCAACATTCTAACCTTGATAACTTTTGGAAGAAAAGAAGTCATAGTTATCTTTAATCAAACAATATAACAAGAGTTTGATTTTTCTAACTGAACATACCATAAACATTTGATATTTCATTAGTATTAATATTGTAAGACAATCTAACAATATTTAAGATAACCATATTTCCTTTTGACTTGTCTATTTACCAACTAATTCATTTGAATGGTATAATAATATTTTTAGCTAATTACATGCTTTATAACACAAGTACTTTTTACAAAGTTACTTCATGTCCATGTCTTTATAAGAAAACATAAACTGTTATAATCCCACTAAACGTTATAAGTCATTTAACAATTTAAAAACTTCATGTATATGTCTTAATTAAAAAACATAACAATATAACGTCTTACTTTATTATAAGTCTTGTAACAATTAAAAGACTTTATGTTTATATCTTTACAATGAAACATAAACATGTTTAACTAAAGTAATTACGAACACCATCTTTTGGTTTTAATAGTAATTTCAAGTTAATTTATTACTTCACAATAATGTAAATAACATTATTTCTTCATTTATTTATGTCATTCCAAGAACACATAAATATTCAAATTGAAGTAGCATTAGATTACTTAATTAATTTATGTCATTCTATGAATTCATAAATCTATAAATTAAAGTAGTCTTGATATCATATTGACACATGTTCTAATAGGTATCTAATTTAGAAACTGCAAATTCTCATAGTTCAATTACATCAGTTGATCTGCTAGTAATGAAAATATGAAATTCACCTTGTTGTTGCAATTTAGTTAAGCTCTCACATAACATAAATTGTAACACCAAGTGTTTCTTGAATTAGCTTAGTATAATTCATATCAGAACATCATTCTAATTTAGAAACTGCAAATTCTCATAGTTCAATTACATCAGTTGATCTGCTAGTAATGAAATATGAAATTCACCTTGTTGTTGCAATCTAGCTAAGCTCTCACATAACATAAATTGTAACACCAAGTGTTTCTAGAATTAATATTAGAGCATTATTCTCTTACCTTGTAGTCAAGAGAATCAATTAAATCATATCTTTATGAGTTGTTTCTTGCAAACATTAAAGATAACATTTCTCCCACTTGTCCATGGAACAACCTCACATAGTTGATAAACAACACGCCATGCATTTGTTTATGTGATCAATATGATTGTGTCATAGATTTTAGCATAACAAGTAGATGTAGAACAACAATGTCTAGTAAGGAAACGTACAAGACTATCCTTAAAAGTATGAGTGTCTATATTTGGACAGTAATTATCTTTAGCTACCAAGGTGTCAAAGCTTGTAACTCCCACTAAATTAAAGATCATTACAATAATTCCTTATTCAGTGATAAGTACACAATACTCACACTGAATTTGACAACATTATAAATGTTTCCTATCCATTGAAAGAAAATAGTGTGCTTTTAACTTTCCTACACCTTTGAATGTCCATATGTAACAATTACTTATGTACTAAAAGTGTATTCTACTACGTAAATGATGGACTATCCATCAAATACTATTAACTTGAAAATTGGGCATCCAATTTCTTCCTTAACAGGTCTACCATCCTACAATGTATGTAGCACCTTTAAAATATTCAAAACAACTAGTTTGTCTTTAAACATTTTGCGGTAATTAGTCTAGATTCTAATTATAATAACTCATAAAATGTCATACATAATTTTCTGTTAACCAAATATCATATTTGTTACTAAGAATTTAATCACCGAATGAGGATGATGAAATCCCTATGAAAAATGTACGCAATTTTCTTAACTATTAAAAATTTGCTATGAGTTATATTAGAATTTAGACACATCTAATATTCCTATTATCCTTTCTCATTCATGAAAAGGAATAGGATTGTGTCTCACTCTTCCTTCATAGAAAGGAGACTTCTTTTGTTTTTTAAGTAAATATTTCTTAATCAAACATTTGTTTGAAAACAGAACGAGATCAATTTACCAAAGCCCAAAGTGCGTTTACGGTTTAAACGTTGCATTAATACATTAAAACGAATTACAAAATTCAATTTCAGTATTTTCAATAATTAGGTGTTTAAGGAAATAATATACCCATTGGTAAATATTTATATAAACCGTAGTATTTTCTTAAAGCTAGGATCCAAATTGACATAGTACTATTACATCAGTTGATCTGCTAGTAATGGTAGTATTCAACAAGGTAATTGTCGAACAATAATTGCCAATATCATATTGCAATTCCTAGATTTATGGGATTTACAATCACAAAACTTTTGTAATGTAAGCATGTTTGATCCCCATCTTAATGCCTTGAGTCCAAGATCTCACTTCCTACTCAATTTAAGTCGTCTAACTTAAAAACTGCAAACTCACAAATCCATCATATCAGTTGATCTGCTAGCAATGAATTTATGAAATTTACCTCTCCATTGCAATCTCGCCAAGTTCTCACATGACGTAAATTACAACTTCAAGTGTTCTTAATTAGATGGCATTCGACTTAATTTTATAAGGGTATTAAATTTTGACGTGTAATCAAAATAATGTATGAAGAAGCATGCATACAACTTCATAACATTGGTTTTACAAAACATTTTTATTACCAATTTGCTAAGAATAAAATAACAAAGTTTTGATTAAGGTATCGGGTTCACCAATTAAAGAATTACCATCAATTATCGTCCACTATATCGTACTTTTGCATAAGCCCGAAAGCTTAGTGTTTCGGATAATCATTGTGGAATTGTGGTGAATTCACCCTTAAGATGACAATGTACGTTATATAGTGATATAGGTAAGTCTAGAGTCGGCAACCAAGCAGTTGTAGAGAACCGGTAGGTGCATGAGCTTTAAAAACCCCTCTCTACAAGTACGTTGGATGGCAACCTTCGGTCCGCCTTTCGCACACTATGTACAAAAACATCAATCAACCAATCCTTTGAAATTTACTCTTAAAACCAAAACAATTTCGCCATTTATTTAGTCCGTATTATTTTTCTATTCAAAAAATTACCATTTTCGTTTATAAACATGTCTAACATAATTAATAAACAAAAACAATTAATGTACAATAAAAAATAAAACAACTAAATAAACAAATATACATAATCATAACAATTAAATATGTATAAAACATGTAGGCACATGCAAATTTTATTCAATAGTCCTATTAATAATCAAGTTTAGGTGTATAATGCATTTATTCAATTAAGGCTTTCTTCTTCAATGGAAAAAGAGCCACATACATCGATAAATCGATTGCGTAAGCCAAAACTAAACAAACACCACATAGCACATAATTGATTACTTAATATTGGAGTCTTCCCCAATTCGACATCTATTAATAAATTTACATGTTTCGATATAACTTAACAATTAATTCATATATCCAATTTAAACAATTTAAATTTTCACACAATAAAATTCATGCAAATATGCACTTTTTCATGGATTAAGCTTAACAATTAACATATTTCACCAAGATCGTTTACTAAAACGCATAACAAATTACATGACATCCTAGGGTTTCTAATCATATTAAAAAAATCAAAACCAAAACCCTAAAACCCTTTAAGGTCTAAATCGACCCATAAAAAAATTAGGGTTAGGAATCTAAAAACCCTAAAAACATGTAACTAAATGAATCAAGATCCAATTTTTATGCGTCTCGATAATTAATTACACATTATAACGGCTCTAGATGCCACTGATGGAATTATGATATCATGACATTCATATAAAATAAACCAAACACATCAAGTGAGCATAGCGGAAGCAATTATAACAATATCATATAACATGTAATTAATTAATCAATAATAAATAGTAAACGTACCGTAGTGATTCTAGCCCGAACAAGAATCAAATGCAATCTTCAACTCAAGAACCCTAATTAGGGTTTATGTGGATTATAAGAATTACCCCTTACCTATTTTGTAATTCAATCCAAGAATCAATCAATAGTGTGATTGTATCACGTTCTTGTACACATGCACTATTAGCGATTCGATGTGAATGCTAGTTCTTGATCACAATAAATTTACTAAACACTTTGTAATGTTCAAGGTTACTCGCAAATCCCTTTTCTTGGGGTTTCGCTCGTTGTCCTATGAACAAGAGAGGAAAAGAAGAAGTTTGGCCTTCTATTGAAATCAAGTGTACCAAAAGATGAATACATAGGAATGTATTTATACCCTTATGATAGATATCAAGTTTCCTATGGTTTCTGATGTGGGATTCCATAGTTTTGACCAAAACAAGCTCAAGAGAGGATTTCTAGAACCTTCTCTTGTCTTGTTTTACTTTCTTCGTATACCGTTGACATTTACCAACCTTTAGTCAATTTCATTAATTACCTAACGCTCTTTAGTCGTTTATTGTGAATTAAATAATTAAATATAACATTTTATATTAATTATTTAAACATCGAGTCTCATACGTAAAGTGTGCAATCCCGTGATCTCGAGTTCGATCCTAACATACGACTACTAAAATAATGTCCATAAACTAACATCAAGTACCTGTCCGGCAAGAGGATTTTTAGTTATAACACGGGTATAATCTTTTATTTGATTCAATGCTATATGCTTCTTTTGCTACATTCAGTATATAAGTATCTATTTTATGTTATACAGGTTCACTTGCTGTCGAGAGCGATGAAGGCGGACCTGTACTTGTACGCTTCGAATCCCCAGGCAAGAGTCCAGCAAGAGTCCAATTGTCATTAACTTGCATCCTAAAAGGACCTCTCAAGAAAAAGTTTTCTTGTTGCGTGAACACTGTAGAACACAACTGTAGGGAAGGCAGTGTGTGTGCTTAGCTGGATACATGTGTGAACAACCTGATGGAAACAATCCATTATATCCTTTATGTGTCAACGTGTTGGTTATTTTAAGTTACATACAAACTCGCACCTTATGTTTATCGATTTTTGGTTCTTTTTGTTGGAATTATAATATCATGACGATCATATAAAATAAACCAAACACGTCAAGTGAGCATAGCGGAAGCAATTATAACAAGATCATATAACATGTAATTAATTAATCAAATATAAATAGTAAACATACCTTTGTGATTCTAGCCCGAACAAGAATCAAATTGCAATCTTCAATCAAGAACCCTAATTAGGGTTTATGTGGATTATAAGAATTACCCCTTACATCTTTTGTAATTCAATCCAAGAATCAATCAATAGTGTGATTGTATCACGTTCTTGTACACACGTACTATTAGCGATTCGATGTGAATGCTAGTTCTTGATCACAATAGATTTACCAAACACTTTGTAATGTTCAAGGTTACTCGCAAATCCCTTTTCTTGGGGTTTCGCTCGTTGTCCCATGAACAAGAGAGAAAAAGAAGAAGTTTGGCCTTCTATTGAAATCAAGTGTACCAAAGGATGAATACATGGGGATGTATTTATACCCTTATGATAGATATCAAGTTTTCTATGGTTTCCGATGTGGGATTCCATAGTTTCGACCAAAACAAGCTCAAGAGAGGATTTCTAGAACCTTCTCTTGTCTTGTTTTACTTTCTTCGTATCCCTTTGACATTTACCGATCGTTAGTAGATTCTATTAATTACCTAACGCTCTTTAGTCGTTTATTGTGAATTAAATAATTAAATATAACATTTTATATTAATTATTTAAACATCGAGTCTCATACGTAAAGTGTGCAATCCCGTGATCTCGAGTTCGATCCTAACATACGACTACTAAAATAATGTCCATAAACTAACAGCTCCCACTTGGATATATTTTAATAGTGTAATCACATCAGTTAGCGTCTAGCAACACTTCGATGCCTCTAGTACAACTCGAGTAAGGCTTTTGGAAAAACCTTTTAATGATTTCTCATTATTATTATCCCTTTATTTCTAATACCATGTTAATAAGGATATGGATCAAAGTCATTCCTTAATTAACCATTCTGTTTCTCGTTGTTAGTGATTGATCAAGATTACCAAATCATCTGAACATATTTAGGGAAGATCTTGGGCACGGCCATGCAAACGTCTTGACAACCCTATGAGGGGCCCAGAAGTATTAAACTCCAAAAATTAATTTGAAGGAACAAATTCTATCTTGACTACAAGCAAAACCCACAAACTTTGTAACACTTCAGAAAACAACCCTTATGACTACCAGTTACGTATAGCGTTAAGTTGTTCCACAAAAATGTACTACATTCATGACACTTATCTTGCATCTCAAGTCTGAGGATAACTTCTCATGATTTACTTCATAACAAAATCCATAAAGTAACATCATGTAGTTGGGATAAGTCCTATATTCAGTATCATTGAATATCATCTGAAATGGCATGTCTACGCATCAATATACTTTAAGTATATTATACCAACCTTCAGATTTGTCTTGATTTAATAATATTCCCATATTATTAACTGACAACGGATAATTTAGAATAACATTTATTCATGGATTAAACATACAAATATAGGATACAATATATTATAAATTAAACATACCATGTAATTCAATTTATCATAATAATTGTTTAATATCCCTTATCCAAATACTAAATATATCAATGCATGATAACTCTTGTTGATGAATTATGTCTCAAGCAATGACATTCATACTTGTTGACAAGACATAAATCGTCCAACTTTGATCTATCGGAATTTTAAGAATACTTATTTCAAGAATTCAACTATTGAAATTCTTATATGTCCATAGTCAACTATTTTGATAATGCCATATTTCATAAAAATGTGAGACATCCTTCACCACCAATTTATGATAATTAAACTTCCAAACATTTTTAAGTTTAAATTATTCTTATTCTCTTAATGTATAATACAACTTATGCTTTTAGTAAGCACAACTAGTACATATAGCAAAGAACGAAATCCTTACCATAACTAGTATTGAGTGTCATCTCAATTTCAATAACATCATTGTATGCAACAACAATATGTTATTAAAACTTCCCGTAAACCTTAATATCTATTATGTAATGTTTGATGCCCTTCAAACTTTCAAGTTTGTTGGCTATGACAATTTTCACAACAATTGAAAATTGTCATCTATAGAATTTGGAAGCTGTTCCAGATTTAGGATGTGATTCTATAATCAAACATATTCATTTAGAATATTACACAAGTTATCTAATAGCTTTTTAATTAGATATTAATATTGCCAAATTATCTTGTAATCAAGCATGATAAAACAAAACATGATGTTCATGAAAGATCTTTGAGTCATACTTAGATTTTATTCATGTCATTCATATCCATTTAGACTTTCTAAATAATATATCATGTTATATTATATTCATTTACCACACATGTTTCAACAATAAACATTCATTCCAAGGTTATATGTCTTATTTCCTAAATCTTACAAGTAAAATTTCATTCCATTCTAAGACTTAACATTTACTTATATGGAATATTATTTTTCATATGTTCTACAACATGTATGATTTAAGAAATTAAACATAATACTCCCACTAGCTTTTAGGAATACTTAGAAATTATCTTATTTCAATTATAAATCAAAACATGAATTTAATAATTAAACATAAGAGTAATCTTCTAGATGCATGCATTTATCCATCCATGGATTATTGCACTTTGTACACTTCCAAAGATTTATTTGAATTCATAAACTCCTTTTGATTACTTATCGTCCTCGCTCAAGTAATCACTCAAGAAAGAGTTTTGATATTCTATTGTCAATTTCATAAATATGACAATCATAATCTTTATATATTTAATGTGTTTAGAAAAGAATATTCAATCACAGTTAATTGCTTAAGTGTGATTAATAATCTTGTCATAAGACATGCATTAAATCTGTGCACAATATTGTCCATATGATTTCTATACAAAGATTTAAACCACAAGAGTTACCTAATCTTTGAAGAAACTCATCTTCATTTTCTAGTCTAACTATTAAGATAAACCAAGTTTCTAAAATTGATTATCTTTATGGACAACATCTTAATCATTCATATCATGTATACTTTACCCAATTTCATAATTGGTAATGTATCATATTGATTATCAGGTTTACAATAATCCTGTAAATCATAGCCCTCAGCATATTAATCAAATATCTGAGATATTTTACTATTCTATGAATGATAATTCCATCATCTTGAGATTTAACATTCAAATATCAAACTTCATCATGATATTTACTAGTGTATTTTAGAAGGTTATGTATCTTGTAATTTTATTTTTTAAAGATCAATACTCCCACTTGCTTTTAGCAATTTAAAGACTATCTTTAAATACTTAGCAAATAAAGCAACAATACAATATTCTCTTTTGGGATATTACAAATACATATTGACAGTTTCTGACTTTACTTTGTTAATAACCTCTTCATAAGCAGTTAAACAAATTTAGAACTTCAATTTAAGACTTAATGTAATTCATCACATTCCATCATATGATAATGTCTTATTAATCTTCTATGTTGGAGTTTTATTAAATATGTCCAAGTCATACTCAATATTCTAACCTTGATAACTTTTAGAAGAAAAGAAGTCATAGTTATCTTTAATCAAACAATATAACTAGATTTGATTTTCCTAACTGAACATACCATAATCATTTGGTATTTCATTAGTATTAATATTGTAAGACAATCTAACAATATTTAAGATAACCATATTTCCTTTTGGCTTGTCTATTTACCAACTAAGTCATTTTAATGGTATAATAATTTTTAAGCCAATTACATGCTTTATAACACAAGTACTTTTTACAAAGTCACTTCATGTCCATGTCTTTACAAGAAAACATAAACTGTTATAATCCCACTATACGTTATAAGTCATTTAACAATTTAATAACTTCATGTATATGTCTTAATTAAAAAACACAACAAGATAACGTCTTACTTTATTATAAGTATTGTAACAATTAAAAGATTTTATGTTTATATCTTTACAATGAAACATAAACATGTTTAACTAAAGTAATTATGAACACCATCTTTTGGTTTCAATAGTAATTTCAAGTTAATATATTACTTCACAATAATGTAAACAACATTATTTATTCATTTATTTATGTCATTCCAAGAACACATAAATATTCAGATTGAAGCAGCATTAGATTACTTTATTAATTTTTCTCATTCCATGAATTCATAAATATACAAATTAAAGTAGTCTTGATATCATATTGACACATGTTCTAATAGGTATCTAATTTAGAAACTGCAAATTCTCATAGTTCAATTACATCAGTTGATCTGCTAGTAATAAAAATATGAAATTCACCTTGTTGTTGCAATCTAGTTAAGCTCTCACATAACATAAATTGTAACACCAAGTGTTTCTTGAATTAGCTTAGTATAATTCATATTAGAACATTATTCTAATTTAGAAACTGCAAATTCTCATAGTTCAATTACATTAGTTGATCTGCTAGTAATGAAATATGAAATTCACCTTGTTGTTGCAATCTAGCTAAGCACTCACATAACATAAATTGTAACACCAAGTGTTTCTAAAATTAATATTAGAGCATTATTCTCTTACCTTGTAGTCAAGAGAATCCATTAAATCATATCTTTATGAGTTGTTTCTTGCACACATTAAAGATAACATTTCTCTCACTTGTGCATGGAACAACCTCATATAGTTGATAAACAACATGCCATGCATTTGTTTATGTGTTTAATATGATTGTGTCATAGATTTTAGCATAACAAGTATATGTAAAACAACAATGTCTAGTAAGGAAACGTACAAGACTATCCTTAAAAGTATGAGTGTCTACACTTGGAAAGTAATTATATTTAGCTACCAAGATGTCAAAGCTTGTAACTCCCACTGAATTAAAGATCATTACAATAATTCCTTATTCAGTGATAAGTACACAATACTCCCACTGAATTTGACAACATTGTAAATGTTTCCTATCCAGTGAAAGAAAATAGTGTGTTTTTAACTTTCCTACACCTTTGAATGTCCATATGTAACAATTACTTATGTACTAAAAGTGTATTCTACTACGTAAATGATGGACTATCCACCAAATGCTATTAACTTGAAAATTGGGCATGCAATTTCTTCCTTAATAGGTCTACCATCCTACAATGTATGTAGCACCTTTAAAATAGTTAAAACAACTAGTTTGTCTTTAAACATTTTGCGGTAATTAGTCTAGATTCTAATCATAATAACTCATAAAATGTCATACATAATTTTCCGTTAACCAAATATCATATTTGTTACTAAGAATTTAATCACCGAATTGAGGATGATGAAATCCCTATGAAAAATTTACGCAATTTTCTTAACTATTAAAAATTTGCTATGAGTTATATTAGAATTTAGACATATCTAATATTCCTATTATCCTTTCTCATTCATGAAAAGGAATAGGATTGTGTCTCACTCTTCCTTCATAGAAAGGAGACCTCTTTTGTCTTTTAAGTAAATATTTCTTAATCAAACATTTGTTTGAAAACAGAACTAGATCAATTTACCAAAGCCCAAAGTGCGTTTACAGTTTGAACGTTGCATTAATACATTAAAACGAATTACAAAATTCAATTTCAGTATTTTCAATAATTAGGTCTTTAAGAAAATAATATACCCATTGGTAAATATTTATATAAACCGTAGTATTTTCTTAAAGCTAGGATCCAATTGACATAGTACCATTACATCAGTTGATCTGCTAGTAATGGTTGTATTCAACAAGGTAATTGTCGAACAATAATTGCCAATATCATATTGCAATTCCTAGATGTATGGGATTTACAATCACAAAACTTTTGTATTGTAAGCATGTTTGATCCCCATCTTAATGCCTTGAGTCCAAGATCTCACTTCCTACTCAATTTAAGTCTTCTAACTTAAAAACTGCAAACTCACAAATCCATCACATCAGTTGATCTACTAGCAATGAGTTTATAAAATTTACCTCTCCATTGCAATCTCGCCAAGTTCTCACATGACGTAAATTACAATTTCAAGTGTTCTTAATTAGATGGCATTCGACTTAATTTTATAAGGGTATTAAATTTTGACGTGATCAAAATAATGTATGAAGAAGCATGCATACAACTTCATAACATTGGTTTTACAAAACATTTTTATTACCAATTTGCTAAGAGTAAAACAACAAAGTTTTGATTGAGGTATCGGGTTCACCAATTAAAGAATTACCAACAATTATCGTCCACTATATCGTACTTTTGCATAAGCCCTAAGGCTTAGTGTTTCGGATAATCATTGTGGAATTGTAGTGAATTCACCCTTAAGATGACAGTGTACCTAATATAGTGATATAGGTAAGTCTAGAGTCGGCAACCAAGCAGTTGTAGAGAACCGGTAGGTGCATGAGCTTTAAAAACCCCTCTCTACAAGTACATTGGATGGCAACCTTCGGTCCGCCTTTCGCACACTATGTACAAAAACATCAATCAACCAATCCTTTGAAATTTACTCTTAAAACCAAAACAATTTCGCCATTTATTTAGTCCGTATTATTTTTCTATTCAAAAAATTACCCTTTTCGTTTATAAACATGTCTAACATAATAATAAACAAAAACAAGTAATATGAAATAAAAATAAAACAACTAAATAAACATATACATAACATAACAATTAAATATGTATAAAACATTTACCACATGCAAATCTTATTCAATAGTCCTATTAATAATCAAATTTAGGTGTATAACGTATTTATTCAATTAAGGCTTTCTTCTTCTAGGAAAAAGAGTCACATACATCGATAAATCGATTGCGTAAGCCAAAACAAAATAAATACCACATAGCACATAATTGATTACTTAATATTGGAGTCTTCCCAATTCGACATCTATTAATAAATTTACATGTTTCGATATAACTTAACCATTAATTCATATATACAATTTAAACCATTTAAATTATCACACAATAGAAAATCCATGCAAATATGCACTTTTTCATGGATTTAGCTTAACAATTAACATATTGCACCAAGATCGTTTACTAAAACGCATAACAAATTACATGACATCATAGGGTTTCTAATCATAATAAAAAATCAAAAACCATAAACCCTAAAACCCTTTAAGGTCTAAATCAACCCATAAAAAAATTAGGGTTAGGAATCTAAAAAACCCTAAAAATATGTAACTAAACGAATCAAGATCCAATTTTTATGTATTTCGATAATTAATTACACATTATAACGGCTCTAGATGCCACTGTTGGAATTATAATATCATGACGATCATATAAAATAAACCAAACACATCAAGTGAGCATAGCGGAAGCAATTATAACAAGATCATATAACATGTAATTAATTAATCAAATATAATGATGCAAGCCAAAATATTGGTGAATGAGGCCCAAGCACTTCCCAAGCTTTGATCCAGAAAAGTAGAAGGGCTAGGAGATGTCCAACTAAATTTAAAGACTTTATATGAAATAGGAAGTAAATTATTACTATTGTCTATTTTTGTTATGTCTTGTTGTGGAGATCCCATATAAACAATGAAATGGAAATGCTAAAGGACAACTAGGAAAATTACTCTTTTTCAAAGTCTTTCTCTCTTTCATATCTTTTCTTATCCCCTTCTTCCCTATCTTATCTTATACCTTTCCCATCTTGTCTTTATCATTCTAATACTCCATTGAAATATTATGTTATAAAAGTAGACCATCATTTGGTGCTTTTATTATCGTTCTCATGACTGATGCTATGAAAACTCGTACCAAATCAATTGAGGAACAGTTGGCTTATATAACTGATCAACTGGCCATTCTACCAGAACTTGTGCAACTTAAATCCACCGTGAAAAACAACTCCGATAACCTCACTGACCTAACCACCAAATTAGCATCACAACACGGTGTTCTCACGGATATTTTGCACAAAATCACCGCCTCCGACAAAACCCCTAAAATTTCTGCACCTCTATTACCCTTACCTAATACCCCTCTTCCACTAAAATAACCTAATTTTCATGAACCATCTTCTAGCCATGGTTTCGCCAAATTACCTAAACTCGAAATTCCTTTATTCAATGGTGAGAATCCACGAGGTTGGCTCTTTCAAATCGAACATTTTTTCACCTTTCATTCGACTCCCCCACAAGAAAAACTACTGATTGCTGGGTTTTACATGACTGGAGCTGCTCTACAATGGTTTCAGTGGTTGCACTCTACCTCTCAGCTATCCTCTTGGGCACAATTTACTGAACAATTTTTGCAACGATTTTGGCCATCAAAATTCATCAATCACGAGGCACAACTGTATAAGCTTCGACAAACATCTACTGTGGATGTTTATCTTGGTGAGTTTGAATCTTTGTCCACCCAAATTACCGGATTAAGCCATGTTAATTTGTTGAATATCTTTATTTCGGGTTTAAGAGCTGACATTCAACGTGAGTTGTCACTCCTTAACCCTCAATCTCTTCATGAGGCTATGGGCATGGCCAAGTTAGTGGAAGATAAGTGTAATGCTTCCAAATCTTTGCCATATAGATCTAACACCACAACTGTTAAACAACCTTACTCAAATGTTTCACGACCTGCTCAGTTACCAATTCCCTTACCAATTAAGCGGCTCACACCCGATGAAATGGCGACAAGTAAGGCTAAAGGTTTATGTTATAACTGTGATGAACGGTTCGTTCCTGGTCACCGTTGTAAACCAGCACAGTTTCTATGTTTATTAGCTGAGAGTGTTGATGATACTTTGGATAATCCCACACCTCAGGAAGTGGTCGAACCAACCACTGAAACCACTTTGACTCCTCAAATTTCATTTCATGCTCTTACAGGCCAATTGGTTCCATTGACTCTCTGATGCGTGGGAATCGCACCTTGCTTTACCTCTCGAGGGATCTCGAGAAGCTTACAACCCCCACCAGGCAGTGTACCTGATCGTTGTAGTATAGTATAGTGACAAGTACCGGGGGATTGATCGTTCAGCTTAGGAATAGTGTCGCTAGGATTAGAAAACCTAATTAATAGTTCTAAAGGTGAGGGATGATTATTTTTGTATTTTTATATTTTTATGAAAGCAATTAGAATCTCGGTTTTTGAAGGAGTGGGCGGAATTAGTTGCTAGTCAACTAACCCAAAACTAATATATAATCAAAATAAAATAATAAAAATGAAAACAAACTAAATTATACTAAGGTTGTGAGCAGTAATTGGAGAAATTGTGTTTACTTAGACTTCACTACTCCCTAGATATCTTTTACATGTTAATTACTTGTTATACTTGTACGGATGACGGATTGTATTCCTTAATACCATTCGTGGGGTGGCATACATAACTCCCCAACTCTATGAGCTCTTATCTCCTCCTACACCATGACCCAGCACAACTATAGGGATTGTAAACAGTGGCTCATGCATTAAATACAACCAATAAAGACCTAGTATGCCTCGGTTCATGTTTCTTAAGACGTTCAAGCATGTTACCATTTGGAGATCTGCCAGTTTTCTTAAGCCTAACATATAAATCATTCATCCAAGAACAAGAATAAACAAGTAATCAACACATAATCAACATCTAGGTTTCATTAGATCTAAGCAAACACAAGAGAGATCTAGCCTAGCATAATTGAATTGAGACAAGAACAAGATATAAACAACCAACACATAGACATATTGATTGAATTAGAAGAACACTTATCTCAATTACAATGCAAGGTATCAAGGGTTTGGAACCCTTGAAAAACCTGTAAAAGAGGCACCAAATTCGTCTTTAGGGTTTCACCAAAACTTCTCTCTTTTTATGAAAAAACTAGAAAACTATATATAGGAAAACTGGGCTGACGGCGTCAAGACAAGCATGTGACGCTGTCACCTCGCCGCCAAATACTTCCTCGGACGGCCTTGATCTACTTATGACGGCCTATGTGACGCCGTCACCACCTACGGTACTTTATTCTTGGGACTTTGACGCCGTCAGGATGGATTGTGACGCCGTCATCAACTACGGTGTTTTATTCTTGATGTCTGACGCCGTCAGGGTGTAACTCTTGACGCCGTCACCTAGTGTCTTCAGCATGGAAAATTGATACTTTGCCGTTTTCTTCACTTTTATGCTCCAAAAACGTCCAAAATGGCTTCTTTTCCAGAATTCACTCTCCAAACACCTAAAATCACAAAAGGAACGATTTAGGGCAATATTTGATCAAATAAAGTCGGATTCGGGCTTAAATGACCCCCTAAAAACGGATCATTTTTCGCCTCATCACTCTCAAGCTCTCTGGAACTCTTAATGGCCATTCGGTAATTGTTTTGGTTGATGGCGGCTCAACAAATAATTTCATTCAAACTCGACTTGCACACCATCTTGGGCTACCAATTCAGTCCTCATCACATTTGAAGGTTACGGTTGGAAACGGGGATACTTTAGGGTGTGCAGGTATGTGTCAACAAGCGCCACTTCAATTAGGTACAACTTGTTTTCCAGTAAATCTGTTGCTTTTACCCATTTATGGTGCTGACTTGGTATTGGGTGTCGAGTGGCTTGCTGGTTTGGGTCCAATTCTCTTTGATTATAAAGAGCTATGGATGGAGTTTACTCATGAGAGTTCCAACATTTGACTCACAGGTCTCACACAACCTTCTCTTGCCTTCACTTCGCAAAACCCTCTCAAAAGAGACACCCATACTAACTCTGTAGCCCAATATTTTCATTTAAGCATTGACCCACTGTCTACGTCTCCCACACCCATTGTTGGGGTAGAAGCACCCGCAGAATTTGTGAGCTCCTTAAACACACTTTTTCATCGGTTTGCTTCTATTTTTGAACCACCTTCAGGTCTTCCCCCACCAAGACTGTTGGATCATCACATTCCCCTGGTACCTAATACGACACCAGTAAATGTTAAACCATACCGTTATCCACATTATCAGAAGTCAGAAATTGAGAAGCTGGTGGGTGAAATGCTTTCTGATGGAATTATTCGTCCAAGTTGTAGTCCGTATTCATCTCCGGTCCTTTTGGTTAAGAAGAAAGATGGATCATGGCGATTTTGTGTAGATTACCGAGCTCTCAACTCGGTCACGGTGAAGGATCGTTTCCCTATTCCCACTGTTGATGAATTACTAGATGAGTTGCATGGTGTCACAACTCACCATTTCACGTCATTTACCATTTCAGGTCATTTTCCCAAACTTCGACTTTTTACTATTCATAAATCACTATTCATCAAAACACTATTCATCGTTTTACTATTCATCGTTTTCGAGGTCAGTTTGATGTTCTGAGAAACTTTTTGGAAATTTACTATTCACCAAACACTATTCATTTCCGGAAAAGTTTTCACCATTCACTTGCATTACTCATTTCATCGTAAATTTAGTTTACGGGTATTCAAATTCGCGTAACCGGATTGGTTTAGGTGCGAATTCATTTCATTAGTGTTAAGTACACTGCATACGGACTGGGGATAGTCTGCATATCATCATAACAGCATTTTCATGTTATACCACTCTTAGGATTTTCAAATTTCTATATTCAGTATATTTAAGGTTTTTACGTATACGTAATTATAATAAACGTTAACACCCGGTTTATACACGACGAATATATCTAAATATTCCCACAATGGTCCCAACATATTTTTAATGTGTTTTTATCATTATTATAACTTTTATTTCATCCCGGTTACCTCGTGAACATTTATTTCTAATAAAACCGGTACCCGATCGTAACTAAAAACGCAAACTAGTGCAATTTCATACAAGTATTTCTAATTAAACCCCAAGTACCCTAACCCCCCCCCCCCCCCCTCCTACCCTTTGAAAACCGGCCCCAAGACCACCCCTTTAACCTATTGCATTAACTTATCATTATTTAACTAATAAACACATTATAACCTAACTTTACTAATTTTCCAAAATCATAATTCACCTTTTAAGCTAAGAACATTTTTCATCTCATCTTCCCCATTTCCATCTCCAAACCCACGACCCATAATCATCTCAAGGATCAAGTGATCATTTTCCATAAAGTAAAACACAAAACTTATTCATTTTACAAGCCTAATCAAGAATCAAGCAACAAAAACACAAGAACATCAAGCATAATCATCCTATAATCATCTCATTTTGTCAAGTAAGTTTTCATCTTTATTTTTTCATGGATCATCCTATTTTTACATGTATTACATAAGTATCATGCTAAAAACCATGTACAAGTAGCTATACCACACTTTATTTTGGCTAAAAAGAAACATACAAACCCTAACTTTTTAGTTATGAATCCCCTTGCTCTAATAACTTGGTTAGGAGTCCATGGCACCCTAAGAAGGTGTATGGTAAGATTAGATTAGCCATGTGGTGATTACAAGAGGTTTGGTGATGGTAGAAATTGGTTTTTAACCTTGGAAACTTGATTTGGAACCTATTTTAGACATGCTGTCCCGTTTTGTAAAAATCTGGAAAATCAGTAAACACCAAGGAAACTTTGGCAAAATTTTTAGAAAATACTTTCAAAAACGAATCCGTAGGCGAAAGAACGGATTAAAAAGAGTCTATAACGAAGGAGTTATGATTTTTGCAAGATTGTAGACGAAAAGTATTTTTCTGAAAATGTATGCTGTTGGACGTTTTTCATTGGACAAAAAGAGACTTTAGACGTAACCCGGAGGAGCCGAGCTTTCCAAAATATATTACTACATACTAAGACGAAACCGTGGACATAAAGAACAAGTAAAACGGACAAGTAACGACAAAGATATACTCGTTTGAATATCGGCTAAAACCCTTTTATATTTGACAGCTTTTAATATAATTTGGCGCAAAAACTACGAAGTACATTTATAAGCTAAACATAATATTAAGTACCGAGCTTTATAACTAACGTAGTATTAGTTATTACGAGTATGTTTTCATCATTTCAAGGATTACAACCCGAGTATTTCAACGCTTACATGGAAACTTACGTTATATATATATAAGTATATATATATTATAACTAGCTATTTATATTTTCTAATAGCAATATTTTCCAAATACTAGGATTATATACTTTTGATAACAACAAGTGTTTTTCCAAAGAGTAGAGTGGTATAGAAACATGAGCATGGACATTCATAACATCATTTCATGATCTAAAGTAGATCGTACATCATTCATTTTAGGTTGCGGCTAGTGTGCGCGCCTTGTTTTTTTCAGCTCATTACATGTTCATGGTACCATCATATCAGGTGAGTCATAGCCCCACTTTTACTGGTTTAATTACTTTACAAACTCTTTGGGGGAGATACATGCTTAAATACTCGTGTTATACTTTTATACGATTTCAAATCCTATGGGGGAGAATACATTGCAGCAACTATTTTTGTACAATGCCAAAGTATAAAGTTCTTACATTGCTTAAGTAGTCTTATTACCACGTCACGACAAGTCCCCTTTATTTCATGGACCGTTAATTTCAAGTACTAAGCGAGAGTGAGTGAATAGATCTATTGAGGGTGACGCCTCCATTCGTGTTTGGGTTGCTCCAACGGGACGAATGCATTTCATGTCTTATCAAGTGAGTGTCTGGTAAACACTCTGTTGGGGCATTACAAAGTCTAGCTTCGGGGCCATGAGCTTAAGAGACAATGTGGGTTTCATTATTGAAATCTTAGTACTTTACTTTATACTTGGGCAATTGTACATACAAAATTACTGATAAATTCCTGATACTTTTGCATCAAGTCTTATTACTGAAATACGATGCCTTTGCATCAAGTCTTATTACTGAAATACGATGCCTTTGCATCAGCCTTATTACTGAATTACAATGCTTTTGTATCAAACTTATTACATTTGGCAGTGGGTTGTAAACACACAGGTTACAAGTCTCTTATGGCGGGACTTGGAACTGAGTGGATTTACGATGCCTTTGCTGGGAAATCTTCATTTCAATGCATTACATTCTTTTTCACAAGACTCTATGAACTCACCAACCATTGTGTTGACACTTTAGCATGTATTTTCAGGTATTAACCAATGGCACGCTACAGGAGGTTTTGGCAGGGCATGGCATGGTCATAGAAGACTCTGATTATTCATTTGGGGACCGTTTTTAACTATTTTAATGGCCTACTTCCGCATTACTTTTAACAATGTAAATTCAACATTTTGATTTAACTATTTTATTCAAAATGATTCAAGTGCAAACCATTTTTGAACTAGTGTTGTGATATCAATTGAGTTACACCCCAGCTACATGTATGCTTCCGCTGGACCCGATCTTGGGGGTGTGACAGATTGGCATCAGAGCTTTGGCTATAGCGAACTAAGTGTTTTTAAAACCTAGACTATAGCTACTTTCAAGAAAACTTAACCCTATGACCGTCACGTGCCTGCCTGCCAAGCTGAAGCCTCATTTGTGGTTAGTTGCTGACATAGGTGATGAGACTTGTGTCTCATTATCTGATATATTATATTCATTTATTATAGTTGATTACTATAATTGTTTTTCATATAAGCATGTTCACGTATCATATATGTCACCGCATTATGTTTTTCCTTGCATAGTTTCATCATTTGACCTCGAGTTTGGTCACCTGCCTTAGTCTTTCAAAACGCCTTGGTATTTGTGAAGGACATAGTATTAGTATGACTGAGCTGAGTATTTCAAAATTCATGGAACCTCGGTGGAATATAGACTAGTCACCTATATTCAACCCGGGATAGTGGGACATAGGCTGACTACCTATGTCTGACTCAGAGATGAATTTTGCAACACTGAGAATAGTTATAATAAAATTCTGTCTGGATTGAATCCTTTACTCATTTTCCAAATGTTTCATGCATGTGTGTATACCCTCATTGTCAGAACATTCATACTTTTCATCACCTCATGAACCGCCGCTTGGAAGCATGTAAATTGATCATTTCATTTCATGAACATTCACATTTATGCATAATACACTTACATCACAGTATTTTCTTGTATCACAACATCATTTTGTCGCAGTTGTCACAGTCTTTTCCCTTCTCACCATCACTATCATTACCTTTCCCTATCCCCATATGTACATATAAGGAATTAGCTGACACTTTATGGATTCCTATGCCACTCATCACACACTACTCCCTATATTGATAAGTGGATATTATCAATGACCTCCCTAGGAAAGACTTTCCATACCATCTATAAGGAGAATCTCTCGGTACATTAAGACCATTTCAAAACTCAACAGAATTCCCAGGATATCACCAAACTATTCGAACCACTATCACTGGATAATATTTCAAACAGAGTAGGCCTAGTGGCCGTCAGACTTGAGCCTTGTTAGAGAACAACAGCAACAGGATTACACAACCACGTATTATCATCTTTTCAGAATTGTCACTCATAATTCCATTTGGAAAGGAATCCAACCCAAAGTCAAACATAAATCTTGCAGGAGAACAAGTACAAATCATGGACAGTTAGGTCAAACAGCTGAAGCAGGGTCGAATTCCTATCGTTAGAATTCGCTGGAATTCTCGAATATCATCACCTTTTCACCAATATGTTTTCAGAGACCAACATAAACTGAACTTCGGGACGAAGTTCCTTTTAGAGGGGAAGACTGTCACAACTCACCATTTCACGTTATTTACCATTTCAGGTCATTTTCCCAAACTTCGACTTTTTACTATTCATAAATCACTATTCATCAAAACACTATTCATCGTTTTACTATTCATCGTTTTCGAGGTCAGTTTGATGTTCTGAGAAACTTTTTGGAAATTTACTATTCACCGAACACTATTCATTTCCGGAAAAGTTTTCACCATTCACTTGCATTACTCATTTCATCGTAAATTTAGTTTACGGGTATTCAAATTCGCGTAACCGGATTGGTTTAGGTGCGAATTCATTTCATTAGTGTTAAGTACACTGCATACGGACTGGGGATAGTCTGCATATCATCATAACAGCATTTTCATGTTATACCACTCTTAGGATTTTCAAATTTCTATATTCAGTATATTTAAGGTTTTTACGTATACGTAATTATAATAAACGTTAACACCCGGTTTATACACGACGAATATATCTAAATATTCCCACAATGGTCCCAACATATTTTTAATATGTTTTTATCATTATTATAACTTTTATTTCATCCCGGTTACCTCGTGAACATTTATTTCTAATAAAACCGGTACCCGATCGTAACTAAAAACGCAAACTAGTGCAATTTCATACAAGTATTTCTAATTAAATCCCAAGTACCCTAACCCCCCCCCCCCCCCCCTCCTACCCTTTGAAAACCGGCCCCAAGACCACCTCTTTAACCTATTGCATTAACTTATCATTATTTAACTAATAAACACATTATAACCTAACTTTACTAATTTTCCAAAATCATAATTCACCTTTTAAGCTAAGAACATTTTTCATCTCATCTTCCCCATTTCCATCTCCAAACCCACGACCCATAATCATCTCAAGGATCAAGTGATCATTTTCCATAAAGTAAAACACAAAACTTATTCATTTTACAAGCCTAATCAAGAATCAAGCAACAAAAACACAAGAACATCAAGCATAATCATCCTATAATCATCTCATTTTGTCAAGTAAGTTTTCATCTTTATTTTTTCATGGATCATCCTATTTTTACATGTATTACATAAGTATCATGCTAAAAACCATGTACAAGTAGCTATACCACACTTTATTTTGGCTAAAAAGAAACATACAAACCCTAACTTTTTAGTTATGAATCCCCTTGCTCTAATAACTTGGTTAGGAGTCCATGGCACCCTAAGAAGGTGTATGGTAAGATTAGATTAGCCATGTGGTGATTACAAGAGGTTTGGTGATGGTAGAAATTGGTTTTTAACCTTGGAAACTTGATTTGGAACCTATTTTAGACATGCTGTCCCGTTTTGTAAAAATCTGGAAAATCAGTAAACACCAAGGAAACTTTGGCAAAATTTTTAGAAAATACTTTCAAAAACGAATCCGTAGGCGAAAGAACGGATTAAAAAGAGTCTATAACGAAGGAGTTATGATTTTTGCAAGATTGTAGACGAAAAGTATTTTTCTGAAAATGTATGCTGTTGGACGTTTTTCATTGGACAAAAAGAGACTTTAGACGTAACCCGGAGGAGCCGAGCTTTCCAAAATATATTACTACATACTAAGACGAAACCGTGGACATAAAGAACAAGTAAAACGGACAAGTAACGACAAAGATATACTCGTTTGAATATCGGCTAAAACCCTTTTATATTTGACAGCTTTTAATATAATTTGGCGCAAAAACTACGAAGTACATTTATAAGCTAAACATAATATTAAGTACCGAGCTTTATAACTAACGTAGTATTAGTTATTACGAGTATGTTTTCATCATTTCAAGGATTACAACCCGAGTATTTCAACGCTTACATGGAAACTTACGTTATATATATATAAGTATATATATATTATAACTAGCTATTTATATTTTCTAATAGCAATATTTTCCAAATACTAGGATTATATACTTTTGATAACAACAAGTGTTTTTCCAAAGAGTAGAGTGGTATAGAAACATGAGCATGGACATTCATAACATCATTTCATGATCTAAAGTAGATCGTACATCATTCATTTTAGGTTGCGGCTAGTGTGCGCGCCTTGTTTTTTTCAGCTCATTACATGTTCATGGTACCATCATATCAGGTGAGTCATAGCCCCACTTTTACTGGTTTAATTACTTTACAAACTCTTTGGGGGAGATACATGCTTAAATACTCGTGTTATACTTTTATACGATTTCAAATCCTATGGGGGAGAATACATTGCAGCAACTATTTTTGTACAATGCCAAAGTATAAAGTTCTTACATTGCTTAAGTAGTCTTATTACCACGTCACGACAAGTCCCCTTTATTTCATGGACCGTTAATTTCAAGTACTAAGCGAGAGTGAGTGAATAGATCTATTGAGGGTGACGCCTCCATTCGTGTTTGGGTTGCTCCAACGGGACGAATGCATTTCATGTCTTATCAAGTGAGTGTCTGGTAAACACTCTGTTGGGGCATTACAAAGTCTAGCTTCGGGGCCATGAGCTTAAGAGACAATGTGGGTTTCATTATTGAAATCTTAGTACTTTACTTTATACTTGGGCAATTGTACATACAAAATTACTGATAAATTCCTGATACTTTTGCATCAAGTCTTATTACTGAAATACGATGCCTTTGCATCAAGTCTTATTACTGAAATACGATGCCTTTGCATCAGCCTTATTACTGAATTACAATGCTTTTGTATCAAACTTATTACATTTGGCAGTGGGTTGTAAACACACAGGTTACAAGTCTCTTATGGCGGGACTTGGAACTGAGTGGATTTACGATGCCTTTGCTGGGAAATCTTCATTTCAATGCATTACATTCTTTTTCACAAGACTCTATGAACTCACCAACCATTGTGTTGACACTTTAGCATGTATTTTCAGGTATTAACCAATGGCACGCTACAGGAGGTTTTGGCAGGGCATGGCATGGTCATAGAAGACTCTGATTATTCATTTGGGGACCGTTTTTAACTATTTTAATGGCCTACTTCCGCATTACTTTTAACAATGTAAATTCAACATTTTGATTTAACTATTTTATTCAAAATGATTCAAGTGCAAACCATTTTTGAACTAGTGTTGTGATATCAATTGAGTTACACCCCAGCTACATGTATGCTTCCGCTGGACCCGATCTTGGGGGTGTGACAGATTGGCATCAGAGCTTTGGCTATAGCGAACTAAGTGTTTTTAAAACCTAGACTATAGCTACTTTCAAGAAAACTTAACCCTATGACCGTCACGTGCCTGCCTGCCAAGCTGAAGCCTCATTTGTGGTTAGTTGCTGACATAGGTGATGAGACTTGTGTCTCATTATCTGATATATTATATTCATTTATTATAGTTGATTACTATAATTGTTTTTCATATAAGCATGTTCACGTATCATATATGTCACCGCATTATGTTTTTCCTTGCATAGTTTCATCATTTGACCTCGAGTTTGGTCACCTGCCTTAGTCTTTCAAAACGCCTTGGTATTTGTGAAGGACATAGTATTAGTATGACTGAGCTGAGTATTTCAAAATTCATGGAACCTCGGTGGAATATAGACTAGTCACCTATATTCAACCCGGGATAGTGGGACATAGGCTGACTACCTATGTCTGACTCAGAGATGAATTTTGCAACACTGAGAATAGTTATAATAAAATTCTGTCTGGATTGAATCCTTTACTCATTTTCCAAATGTTTCATGCATGTGTGTATACCCTCATTGTCAGAACATTCATACTTTTCATCACCTCATGAACCGCCGCTTGGAAGCATGTAAATTGATCATTTCATTTCATGAACATTCACATTTATGCATAATACACTTACATCACAGTATTTTCTTGTATCACAACATCATTTTGTCGCAGTTGTCACAGTCTTTTCCCTTCTCACCATCACTATCATTACCTTTCCCTATCCCCATATGTACATATAAGGAATTAGCTGACACTTTATGGATTCCTATGCCACTCATCACACACTACTCCCTATATTGATAAGTGGATATTATCAATGACCTCCCTAGGAAAGACTTTCCATACCATCTATAAGGAGAATCTCTCGGTACATTAAGACCATTTCAAAACTCAACAGAATTCCCAGGATATCACCAAACTATTCGAACCACTATCACTGGATAATATTTCAAACAGAGTAGGCCTAGTGGCCGTCAGACTTGAGCCTTGTTAGAGAACAACAGCAACAGGATTACACAACCACGTATTATCATCTTTTCAGAATTGTCACTCATAATTCCATTTGGAAAGGAATCCAACCCAAAGTCAAACATAAATCTTGCAGGAGAACAAGTACAAATCATGGACAGTTAGGTCAAACAGCTGAAGCAGGGTCGAATTCCTATCGTTAGAATTCGCTGGAATTCTCGAATATCATCACCTTTTCACCAATATGTTTTCAGAGACCAACATAAACTGAACTTCGGGACGAAGTTCCTTTTAGAGGGGAAGACTGTCACAACTCACCATTTCACGTTATTTACCATTTCAGGTCATTTTCCCAAACTTCGACTTTTTACTATTCATAAATCACTATTCATCAAAACACTATTCATCGTTTTACTATTCATCGTTTTCGAGGTCAGTTTGATGTTCTGAGAAACTTTTTGGAAATTTACTATTCACCGAACACTATTCATTTCCGGAAAAGTTTTCACCATTCACTTGCATTACTCATTTCATCGTAAATTTAGTTTACGGGTATTCAAATTCGCGTAACCGGATTGGTTTAGGTGCGAATTCATTTCATTAGTGTTAAGTACACTGCATACGGACTGGGGATAGTCTGCATATCATCATAACAGCATTTTCATGTTATACCACTCTTAGGATTTTCAAATTTCTATATTCAGTATATTTAAGGTTTTTACGTATACGTAATTATAATAAACGTTAACACCCGGTTTATACACGACGAATATATCTAAATATTCCCACAATGGTCCCAACATATTTTTAATATGTTTTTATCATTATTATAACTTTTATTTCATCCCGGTTACCTCGTGAACATTTATTTCTAATAAAACCGGTACCCGATCGTAACTAAAAACGCAAACTAGTGCAATTTCATACAAGTATTTCTAATTAAATCCCAAGTACCCTAACCCCCCCCCCCCTCCTACCCTTTGAAAACCGGCCCCAAGACCACCTCTTTAACCTATTGCATTAACTTATCATTATTTAACTAATAAACACATTATAACCTAACTTTACTAATTTTCCAAAATCATAATTCACCTTTTAAGCTAAGAACATTTTTCATCTCATCTTCCCCATTTCCATCTCCAAACCCACGACCCATAATCATCTCAAGGATCAAGTGATCATTTTCCATAAAGTAAAACACAAAACTTATTCATTTTACAAGCCTAATCAAGAATCAAGCAACAAAAACACAAGAACATCAAGCATAATCATCCTATAATCATCTCATTTTGTCAAGTAAGTTTTCATCTTTATTTTTTCATGGATCATCCTATTTTTACATGTATTACATAAGTATCATGCTAAAAACCATGTACAAGTAGCTATACCACACTTTATTTTGGCTAAAAAGAAACATACAAACCCTAACTTTTTAGTTATGAATCCCCTTGCTCTAATAACTTGGTTAGGAGTCCATGGCACCCTAAGAAGGTGTATGGTAAGATTAGATTAGCCATGTGGTGATTACAAGAGGTTTGGTGATGGTAGAAATTGGTTTTTAACCTTGGAAACTTGATTTGGAACCTATTTTAGACATGCTGTCCCGTTTTGTAAAAATCTGGAAAATCAGTAAACACCAAGGAAACTTTGGCAAAATTTTTAGAAAATACTTTCAAAAACGAATCCGTAGGCGAAAGAACGGATTAAAAAGAGTCTATAACGAAGGAGTTATGATTTTTGCAAGATTGTAGACGAAAAGTATTTTTCTGAAAATGTATGCTGTTGGACGTTTTTCATTGGACAAAAAGAGACTTTAGACGTAACCCGGAGGAGCCGAGCTTTCCAAAATATATTACTACATACTAAGACGAAACCGTGGACATAAAGAACAAGTAAAACGGACAAGTAACGACAAAGATATACTCGTTTGAATATCGGCTAAAACCCTTTTATATTTGACAGCTTTTAATATAATTTGGCGCAAAAACTACGAAGTACATTTATAAGC
This sequence comes from Artemisia argyi, assembly GCA_030686995.1. Lineage (NCBI taxonomy): Eukaryota > Viridiplantae > Streptophyta > Magnoliopsida > Asterales > Asteraceae > Artemisia > Artemisia argyi. Next base: position 156,205,443 of record CM060677.1, on the reverse strand, counting down.
TAAACATAATATTAAGTACCGAGCTTTATAACTAACGTAGTATTAGTTATTACGAGTATGTTTTCATCATTTCAAGGATTACAACCCGAGTATTTCAACGCTTACATGGAAACTTACGTTATATATATATAAGTATATATATATTATAACTAGCTATTTATATTTTCTAATAGCAATATTTTCCAAATACTAGGATTATATACTTTTGATAACAACAAGTGTTTTTCCAAAGAGTAGAGTGGTATAGAAACATGAGCATGGACATTCATAACATCATTTCATGATCTAAAGTAGATCGTACATCATTCATTTTAGGTTGCGGCTAGTGTGCGCGCCTTGTTTTTTTCAGCTCATTACATGTTCATGGTACCATCATATCAGGTGAGTCATAGCCCCACTTTTACTGGTTTAATTACTTTACAAACTCTTTGGGGGAGATACATGCTTAAATACTCGTGTTATACTTTTATACGATTTCAAATCCTATGGGGGAGAATACATTGCAGCAACTATTTTTGTACAATGCCAAAGTATAAAGTTCTTACATTGCTTAAGTAGTCTTATTACCACGTCACGACAAGTCCCCTTTATTTCATGGACCGTTAATTTCAAGTACTAAGCGAGAGTGAGTGAATAGATCTATTGAGGGTGACGCCTCCATTCGTGTTTGGGTTGCTCCAACGGGACGAATGCATTTCATGTCTTATCAAGTGAGTGTCTGGTAAACACTCTGTTGGGGCATTACAAAGTCTAGCTTCGGGGCCATGAGCTTAAGAGACAATGTGGGTTTCATTATTGAAATCTTAGTACTTTACTTTATACTTGGGCAATTGTACATACAAAATTACTGATAAATTCCTGATACTTTTGCATCAAGTCTTATTACTGAAATACGATGCCTTTGCATCAAGTCTTATTACTGAAATACGATGCCTTTACATCAGCCTTATTACTGAATTACAATGCTTTTGTATCAAACTTATTACATTTGGCAGTGGGTTGTAAACACACAGGTTACAAGTCTCTTATGGCGGGACTTGGAACTGAGTGGATTTACGATGCCTTTGCTGGGAAATCTTCATTTCAATGCATTACATTCTTTTTCACAAGACTCTATGAACTCACCAACCATTGTGTTGACACTTTAGCATGTATTTTCAGGTATTAACCAATGGCACGCTACAGGAGGTTTTGGCAGGGCATGGCATGGTCATAGAAGACTCTGATTATTCATTTGGGGACCGTTTTTAACTATTTTAATGGCCTACTTCCGCATTACTTTTAACAATGTAAATTCAACATTTTGATTTAACTATTTTATTCAAAATGATTCAAGTGCAAACCATTTTTGAACTAGTGTTGTGATATCAATTGAGTTACACCCCAGCTACATGTATGCTTCCGCTGGACCCGATCTTGGGGGTGTGACACATGGCGCTCGTGTGTTCTCCAAACTTGACTTACGAGCAGGGTATCATCAGGTCCGAATCCACCCAAAAGACATTGAAAAAACTGCTTTTCGCACTCATGAGGGTCATTACGAGTTCCTTGTGATGCCATTCGGACTATCTAACGCCCCGTCCACCTTTCAAGCACTAATGAACACGGTTTTTAAATCAGTGTTGCGCAAATATGTATTGGTGTTTTTTGATGATATTCTTGTTTATAGTGCTTCATGGGCCGATCATATAGCTCACTTGACTGAGGTATTTGCTGTTTTGCACTCTAATGCATTATTTGCAAAGCTAGCTAAATGTGAATTTGGTTGTGTTAAGCTAGGTTACCTGGGACACATCATATCTGATGAGGGGGTATCTGTTGACCCGGATAAGATTGAATCTATCCGCACATGGCCATATCCTACATCCACCAAAGGCCTTCGAGGTTTTCTTGGTCTCACAGGATACTATCGTCGATTTGTGCGTCACTACGCATCTCTTGCCGCCCCTTTGACTCAATTGTTACGTAAACAAGCTTTTGTGTGGACCCCTGCAACTACCATAGCTTTTGATGCATTAAAACAAGCAATGATGATGACCCCTGTTTTGTCTATGCCTAATTTTTCGGATCACTTTATCTTACAAACAGATGCTTCGGGTACTGGGGTTGGTGCAGTTTTAAGTCAGAATGGTCATCCCGTAGCATATTTTAGCAAATAGATGTCACTGAGAATGCAATCATCTTCTACTTATGTTCGGGAAATGTATGCCATTACCGAGGCTATTGGTAAATGGCGGCAATATTTACTGGGGCGTCATTTTACTATTCAAACGGATCATCAAAGTTTGCGGTCTTTGATTAATCAAACTATCCAGACACCAGAGCAACAAAAATGGATCACTAAGCTACTTGGTTATGATTTTGATATTGTTTACAAACCGGGTTCTGAAAATGGTCCTGCTGATTCCTTGTCGCGACTACCATCAACAACTCTTCAAGCTATGCACCTCCTATCACAACCTATACTTGCCTTATGGGATGCCCTTTGGGAGTTTTACAAATCAAATACGTGTGGTATTCAATATTTTTCATCTGTCATAGATAATCCAACAGCGTATCCTCATCATTCCATTCGTGACGGGTTACTGTTATACAAAGGGCGGGTAATAATCCCGCATGATTCCTCCTTTCAACCACTCATTCTTGCTGAAATGCATAACTCTCCGTTAGGTGGACACGCGGGGATGCAACGTACATTGGCAAGAATCGCCGCCACATTTTATTGGCCCGGTCTACGGAAATCAGTTCAAGATTTTGTTAAAAAATGTGTGGTATGTCAAGCTACCAAACCTTTTAACATCACACCTCAAGGCTTACTCCAACCATTAAAAATTCCAGGTCAAATATGGGATTCAATTGCAATGGACTTTATTACACATTTGCCTATGGTGTCGGGAAAAACTGTGATCTTCGTGGTTGTGGATCGTTTATCTAAGCATGCTCATTTTTCAGCACTCGGAACCCACTTTACAGCCCCACAAGTTGCTGAAATTTTCATTAAAGATATTGTTAGATTACATGGAATTCCTTCTAGCATTGTTTCAGATCGTGATCCTGTCTTTGTGAGTTCTTTTTGGCGTGAACTTTTTCGTCAGCAAGGCACTAAACTTGCCATGAGCAGTGCGTACCATCCCCAGACGGATGGTCAAACGGAGGTTCTAAATCGTTGCCTCGAAGATTACCTTCGTTGTTTTGTTTCAGACCAACCAAAACAGTGGCTCTCGTACCTACATTGGGCAGAATGGCATTATAATACATCATGGCACTCTGCCATCAAGATGACCCCATTTGAAGCTGTGTATGGACGTTCACCTCCATCATTGTTGGACTATGTTTCAGGATCTTCTTCAGTTGCATCAGTTGAAGATTTGCTTCAACAATGTTCTGCCATATTGTTAAAACTCAAAGAGAACTTGCTACGAGCTCAAAACCGAATGTGTAATCAAGCAAATTCGAAGCGAACTGATGTTTCATTTGCAGTGGGCGATTGGGTATTCCTAAAACTTCAGCCTTACCGACAATCTTCTTTGGCACATCGCCAGTCTCACAAATTGGCCAAACGATTCTATGGACCATTTCAAATCAAGGAACGTATTGGACCAGTAGCCTATCGCCTTGAATTACCTTCCACTGCCAAGATTCATAACGTGTTTCATGTCTCTCTTTTAAAGAAGTGCCTTGGGGACCACAATTCTCAAATTACACCGCTGCCAGGTGAATTTGTGGATGATCACCCAATATTACTACCTTTTGATATACTAAAGTATCGTGAAGTATGGCAGCAAGGTAAGTTAGTCCCTCAAGTCCTAGTTCAATGGGAAAATCAACCAACCACTGATGCTACTTGGGAGCCTCTTAAAGAATTTCACCATGATTTTCCTGACTTTGACCTTGAGGGCAAGGTTCCTTCAGATGGGGAGGCGAATGATGCAAGCCAAAATATTGGTGAATTAGGCCCAAGCACTTCCCAAGCTTTGATCCAGAAAAGTAGAAGGGCTAGGAGATGTCCAACTAAATTTAAAGACTTTATATGAAATAGGAAGTAAATTATTACTGTTGTCTATTTTTGTTATGTCTTGTTGTGGAGATCCCATATAAACAATGAAATGGAAATGCTAAAGGACAACTAGGAAAATTACTCTTTTTCAAAGTCTTTCTCTCTTTCATATCTTTTCTTATCCCCTTCTTACCTATCTTATCTTATACCTTTCCCATCTTGTCTTTATCATTCTAATACTCCATTGAAATATTATGTTATAAAAGTAGACCATCATATAAATAATAAACATACCTTTGTGATTCTAGCCCGAACAAGAATCAAATTGCAATCTTCAATCAAGAACCCTAATTAGGGTTTATGTGGATTATAAGAATTACCCCTTACCTCTTTTGTAACTCAATCCAAGAATCAATCAATAGTGTGATTGTATCACGTTCTTGTACACACGTACTATTAGCGATTCGATGTGAATGCTAGTTCTTGATCACAATAGATTTACCAAACACTTTGTAATGTTCAAGGTTACTCGCAAATCCCTTTTCTTGGGGTTTCGCTCGTTGTCCTATGAACAAGAGAGGAAAAGAAGAAGTTTGGCCTTCTATTGAAATCAAGTGTACCAAAGGATGAATACATGGGGATGTATTTATACCCTTATGATAGATATCAAGTTTGCTATGGTTTCCGATGTGGGATTCCATAGTTTCGACCAAAACAAGCTCAAGAGAGGATTTCTAGAACCTTCTCTTGTCTTGTTTTACTTTCTTCGTATCCCTTTGACATTTACCGATCGTTAGTAAATTCTATTAATTACCTAACGCTCTTTAGTCGTCTATTGTGAATTAAATAATTATATATAACATTTTATATTAATTATTTAAACATCGAGTCTCATACGTAAAGTGTGCAATCCCGTGATCTCGAGTTCGATCCTAACATACGACTACTAAAATAATGTCCACAAACTAACACTTTTGTGTTGATATCTAAGTTGCGTGTTGTTAATACCTTGAACAACTTGCTTTTCTGCTGTGTGATCACTCTTCCTGGTTATTATGGTTAGTTTACATTTGTACCCTGAATTTCTGTTTAAGATGGTGTTTAGGATTGCTTTTGTAAGTTCTTATCTGATTAGCTTGAAGCAAATAGGTAATTTTTGTAGTATATGCTTGTTTTACATAGGAATAAGTATTTAAAAACCTAAGCAGATTGCCACCTGCTTCATTGTTCTTAATCAGATAAGTACTTCTCAAATAAGCAATCCCAAACATTCCCTTATTTATTGTTGACTCTTACATGTATGTTGTTTTTTCTTGTGTCCAGGTGGTGATGATGGTTATAAGTAGCGACTGAAGTGATAGTATAAACTAATTAAGTTTGTATAATGTTAACGACTAAAATACTAGGTGGTCTATTGGGGACCATAACTCTATTGGTTATATGCAGCGACTGAAGTGATGATGGTTATAAGTAGCGATTGAAGTGATGATGGTAGCAAAAACTAATTCAGTTTGTATATAGTTAACTCACTAAAATACTAGGTGGTCTACCGAGGACCGATAGGACTTATTACTTCTGTATCTGTCTCTAAAACCCATTTGGGTTTCTCAACTAATGCTTCTAAGTAGATTTTGGATAGTTAGGATATTCAGGATGATGAAGTTCAAACAGTTACCAATGGTTGTAATTTTATCTTTTCTTGGGTTTAAAAAACAATATGCAGTGCCAGTTATCCCACATATATTTTAATCCATTGTTAGCCTCAACAATCCTAGATTGGTAGTTCAAAATGGATTTGTGTAGGTGTGTTATGGTAGTATCATATATTCGGTTGTCCAGTTCGTTAGTCATATAACTACTGTAGTTTTAAATACCCGAAGTTCTGACATCATCCTTAACTAAAAACAGATCAATCATGTATCACAAGAACCCAAATAGTACAAACAGAGATGACTCGTTTATAATCAGTGACATGGTGGTACATTTTATATTGACATTTGTACATGACTTAAGTAAAACATGAGCTGGTCTTCTCGTTTTCTTTACGTGTAAACAGAATAGTTTGGAAAATTGCTAATGTACACATAGTTTGCACAGCGTAATTTGCTAATGCACATGAGCTCGTCTTCTCTTTTTCTACACATGTGTTACCAATATTAGGGGTCCGGAACCAAATAACTGATTCGCTGAATTGAGGCTTGGGTTAAACAAGGTATCCTAATTTTGTTTTGTTCTACTCACTGATTTATGATAAACTTTTATTCGATAAATCATAGACGGGTTGGCATGCTTAAAGTCGATTTCAACACTAATAAACTGATGCTTTCTTTTTATTATATCAGCTTGTGGATTGGCCAAATTTCTTTTTCGGGAAACCTTTTGGTCCGTAATGATGTAAATGAGTCTCCGTTTTGCTATGCACGTGCAACCCACAAGAGGGCCTTGTTTTTAGATGTTGTTCTTGGTATCATTTTTACCTTTTCATTAAATTATCACGGTCTCCGCGAATGAGGCGTATTACATTAAAAGGATCGATCTTGTTGGTATGTGACTAATTTTATGCCTAAACATGTAGGCATGATCTTGTTGGTTTGTAAAAAAATAAATCACCTATCTGCAGCGAGGATGATGTCACATAAGTTTAAGCATTAATTTGGGTATATCTTTAGACCTCTCAATCACTTCTCTTTTTAAATACATCCCTGTTTACTACCGTACTGCTTTTAAAAGCCTATAATCTGTAAACACAGGCAAGAGTTTATATCCAAGTTCTACTAATTTGATCAGAATTATATAAGTTGCTACCTTAAATATACTAGTAGGGTACCCGCGCGATGCGGCAGCGGGTACCCTAAAATAAATTTTATGGGCGTAAAATATCTAGTAGCGTGTCCAAACAGTGTCACAGATCAAATATACATATGCATTCTACTCTTCACGTAGGACTTCTCAATACACAACGTTTTCATGAATAATGGCGCAAGTTTCGTAATTTTTCGAGTCCGTTTGCTATGTCGAATGAGCCCAGAATCGTTTTTGTGAAAAGTTTAGCCGAATTGACATATATGGCCCCTCTGCCCCTATCTTACACAATCTACCCTCACTTTTCAATTTACATATCCAACCCTCCACATTTAATATAAAAACCTTTTATTTCATTTTTTAATTCATTTTACAACTAATAATAAAACACACATTCCACCTACTCTCTCTATCTCTCTCTAAACTCCCTCACCGGATCTTCATAATATCCGGCCAGCACCAGCAGAATCCGGCACCACCATCGCCGGAATAATTTTTTCGGAGAGACCTTTTTCCCTCCCAATCGATATATCAACCTATTTCTAGCATTTCTTGAGCTTATTAGCTCTCGAAGCATCGTGGTAACACCATCCACGCGCCACTACAGTCCGTACACCACCACTGCCGCACCTCCCCTCGCCACTTCTCTCTCCGTTTTGGTAACCCACGCGCCTTATTCTTTCCCCTTTACACCATTTTTAGCAAGCCCTAATTTTTACTTTTTAATAAAATCCGATTTATAATAATTTCTTTTGATAAAACCTTTAACTAAATGGTTTTAAACATGAAAAACCGTGTGGATCTTGTTTTTCTGTCGCGACTCGGTCAACTCGGAAGAACCACCTAGTCGACTCAGTGACTCGGTGTGGATTATAGTTTGATTGATTTCATCTTTTCTTTTCTTATTATTTCTTGTTTTTATGATTGGTTTTGGATTCGGGTTTGTTTGGATGTGACTCGGACTGTTGGAACCGAGTGGAGCCAAGCCGCGACTCACGGGAGTCACGGCGAGGCAAGCTGAAGAGATATGCATAGGGTTTGTCTAGGATTCGGATTTGTGTGGTTATGGTTGTATCTGATTTGATTTGGATGTGGATTTGAATGTTGATTTTGGAGGGAAAAGTTTGCATTTATAGCATGGAATTATATAGAGAGTTGTATATTATGTTTAAATAGTTGTAATATTAGGTATAAGGGTGTTTTTAATGCTATTTAATGTATAATTGTAATATTTTAAGGCCATTAATGGCAAAGACAAAGTGGTGTGTACATGTAGCTACTAAACTTGTACATGTCTAATTCTATAGAGTTTAATGTATTAAATGTCTAATTATGTTAAATTACTTGTACTTTTAGCATTGAAATGTGTAATGCTTAATTTTAAGAATTTCCTTTTATTAGAAGGGCAAAAATGCATTATTATAAGATAAGTAAGATAATCCATCTGATTAACAACTCATTGTTTTGAAATGCATCATTTTAATAAAATCCACAGCCAGAAACATCCACCACCTATGCCAAACAAATGTGAAGAGTTCAAAAGTGGAGCCATAAACAAATTACAAATACAAAATTTGACGCTCAATGACATTTGATACAACTAGTGAAAAGCATATAAAATGTAATCAAGAGTCATGTCATTGCAACAGATAAATTATCTTTCCACCTCAATTCCACATATCTCGAAATTACAAACAACATTTCTCATGCGATGCTCTTTTCAAATTTGCCACCAACAGAAACTACGCAGAACTTTGTCCATCATGCTATCTCATCTTTTAAAGATCTTCAATGCATACCAACTGAAACCTTCGTTTTTAAGTAGGCAAGATCATGGCGTTTAAGCAGCAGCAGTATTTGCAGGAAGATTACTTTCGATATTTGAAGGCATAAAGATGTTGAAACCATCTGCAGCTGTAGATATAAGCATTCCTGGAATCTGTGTATGCCAATGAAGTTCTTTCAAGTCTTTTTGGTCCTGTTTTCATCGTACCAACAAAAAAGTCAATAAAAGTCAAAGAGGTTCTATTTGGTTACTATCAAGTTACAAAAAAGTAGGTAACCTGATGAACAAAAAGAAGTTGTGGAGGCAGATCAGTGGGTGCGTGTACTTCCTCTTGTGTTTTGGCTTTGAACTCGGCTTCCTCTTCCTCATCTCGTTCTAGAGAAAGATCCCATATACTGAAATTCAACCAAAAAAGATGTCATACTTCTAGGGATAACTTTACAAAAGTCAATTCAAATGTTTTACAATACCCGTTAAAAGAAATCTTACGTGAGTTGATTATCATCAGATGACACCGCCAAAGTGGAAGCTTCATGCGGACTCCATTCAATGGATGTTATAGCACGTTTGTGGTACGTGAAATGTGCCACTACAGCATCCCCTTCCTACAGAAATTAAAAAAGTAAATAATGTTAAAGAAGGTGTAGCAAATTTCTTAAAGAAGTTTAGAGAAAGGACACTAGGATGTGATTAGATGAATCTGTTATACACTTGAACAAAATAATCAGGTGATTACAGTCACATTATTTCTTTGATAAAAGTTAATAGTAGATTAATCACGTAAATTTACATTAATCTCCATATCTCATAAACTTGACCCTAAACAATCATAAAACTGTTTTAAAGTTCTCTGTCTTTTTGTTTTTGAGTATTATGAATTATTTAAAAAGATATACCTTTAACATTCTAAGATCACGAATAGAAAATGCCCCATCGTCGCTACCAGATGCCAACATACAACTTGCCAACCTAATTGAAACAGACAGAGCATTATTATGTGTTCAGAAGAGCTTGATCAAACAAGAAACTAAGTCAAAAACCTGTTCCATGAAATAACATTGACATCTGAATCATGTGCTTTAATTGAAGCTGCTGGTGATTTCCCTAAACGAGTATCCCATATTGCTATAGTTTTATCCACAGAGCTGGATGCAAATACAAATTGTTCTGTAGGACTCCACTGCATTTAAAAAAGTTACAGCATTAGTCACTTTGATCTTTGAAGTTGAGATTAGTTGACTTTGACCTTCGAAGTCATAGTAAATAAAATTTGCTACTACGTTTACCTGCAAATCTTCAACACTTTTGGTGTGTCCAACAAATGGTTTATTATCGACATTCCATGTTGAGTCAGATGCTGGCTCCCATAAGTGAATGGCATTATTACAGTCCCCTATTAAAGAAAATCAGACTGTTAAATTAGAAATTGAATAAAATCTAGTCAAGATTCACTGATTGGGAAGATCATTAGATCTTTACATAGTAACATTTGAACCAGGTGACAAGATGGGTTGGGGTATGGGTTGAAATAGGATGAATTGGGTTGCCCAAAAGGCAAAAACGCATGCTTTTTATTATTATTATTTTTTAAATCTTTAGTATGCAAATTATGATTACAGAAAAATATATTTTGACAAAAATCATCTAAATCTTATAATAATAATAATAAGTTACTGAGTTTGTAAGCACTAGAATAGACTTTAAGCAAATTTCGACATGTTTAACCTATTGAACATCTGACTCACTCTCCTTTTAGCTAAACTATTCATCTGAATCGCATTTACAGTTAGAAATATAACCCAAATCGACCCAATTATAAGTATCATATACTTGTCAGAATTCATACCAGACACAAGCCTGCCAGGAACAAGTGGACTCCAGTCAATCGCATAGCCTTCATCCTTGTGACCAGCAAATTTAACTAACGGAGTTTGGTTAGAAACTGTCGTGGCGTCCTTGCTAATATTAGTCTCAGATTCTGCCAAAGCATTTAAATGAGAGCTAAAATCCCATATCTGCGTGACATCATTGACATAAATGAAACAGAATAACGCTTAATTGCTTAAATAATATCAAGAACATTTCATAGAGGTGGATTATACCTGCACATGACCAGTATCTCCCCAAGTTGCACATATATGTGGTCTTTGTGTCATAGCTCGAATCCTATTAACACAACCTTCATGAAACACTTTGCGCACCTGAAGATTGAAAATCACGAAAAAAGTTGAAAAAAAAAAAGGTAACGCTAAGAGTTGTAAGCATTAATGTTAGGAGTGTGTTACCTGGAAAACTGGAGCCTTTGGTCCATCATTAACCGCTTCATCATCGTCATCACTATCACTGCTTTCACTGTCCATATCTGTATCAGCATTTGACGTTTTTGTTGGTACTAATTCCCGTCGTTTCCCGGAAATGTTTGATATTTTAAATATTCCAATTGAATTGGCGGCAGCACTATTCGCCTATGAGAATAAAGAAAACATATCAAAAAGTAAGATACTGAAGAAAGTAATGCCTAAACTAAGTTTTATTCATGAAACAAATTATAGCTCAAGTAATAACGATTAATTTTACCTGAGTTCCAGTGACGCAATAAGTAGTGTGCGGAAATTCTGTCCGAACTAATCCAAGTGAATCACGCACGATGTCAAAACTACAACACATTTAACAAAATGGAAATTTAGTAATATATAATGTTCTTATAAGTGGGTGCACAAGCATTCTCAACTAGCAAAATAGAACATATCAGAATTGCCTAAACTTCCAAATAAAAGCTTGTCTGCGTGATGCAATAGCTTCAGTAATCGCAGATAAAGTAGTAAACATGTCTATGACCCATAAAAGTATGTGCGAGTGTGACCTGAGAAACATGAATTTCTCTGTGTACTTATACCAAAGCAAATATTCTACGCTCTACAAAATGAGCAATGCTATGCTCACATAAATTTTACACAATAAAATCCACATAATGAGTTGGCAACTTCACTTGTCCATTCAAATAGTTTCTCTCTCATTTTCTAATTGGCTTGATTGAAAACATGAACAAGCCGCATCATTCTGCGAATCTTTTTGTGTAAAAATTTTGTGGACATAACATTTCTCCTACAAAATATTGAAATGTCTTATAGCCTTATAGGTCACACAGTTTTATATATGCCACAAATTGACCAGTTACTAAACAAGGTTAACATTATCGGAGAGTCTTTAGTCTTGTATGTAAAAAACAACATCACATACATTTGGCAATGATGAACAATTGGTAAAATAGGAGATTTTGGCCTGAACTTAGCATACATGAAAAACTCATGATTGAAGTCCAGCATCTCAATATATAAGATGCAGATGACTTTGGGAGGTAAGAGTTAGCGTATTTTAACCATGAGCTTATGTATAAACTCTAAACCCAAATGAGCAAACTAGTACTAATATCTTAAATCAGCTTATAAAGCTAAAGAAAGTTAATATTAGCACATTGTCAAAAGCTTGTAAAAGCCCACAATTCTAACTACACGGCTATCTTACCATACACATCCGATGTATCAAATACAAAACTCCTACCAATTCCTAAAAAGATACAAATAACGTAATTTAGCAACAAACCTTAAGCAAGGCCAACCAATATGAAACGCGTGAAGCGAATTATAAGCAGAAGGATCACACTGAAGCTCTTCACCTTCCTCTAAAGCATCAACACCCGGCTGCCACACTTTCGCCGGTATCGACGGTATCCCGTTTGACGAAGACGAACCTTCGCCTTTCTTCGCACCGACCTAATTACCCACAAAACACATAAATTAAACACCTTTTTAACTAAACATCAAATACCCATATCATCCCACAATCCAAAATAACATAAAACAACAATTAACAAACAAAATATAACCTTTTTAAACTCAGAACTGTAAATAAAGATTAAAGAGCTTAAACCCATTTTCAATTAACTTTTAAACATTAATTTTTATTAAGAGTTAAAAAAATAAAATATATTTGATGAATTAGTACCTTGTTCTTTCGTTTGGCTTTTTTGAGGTTTTTTAAGGATCGAGGCATTTTGATGATTTTGGGCAGAAGGTATGTGAAGAAGATGTTGATGATTAACAGAGGTTTTAGGGGGTGTTTGTTTAAGTTGAAACTTATTTATATGGTGAAATTTGATGAAACTCTGTAAAAACACAAAATTGCACTATTTGAGTTTTCCTTTTTAAAAAAAAAAAAAAAAAAAAAAAAAAAAAAAAAAAAAAAAAAAGGCTCTTTTGTACTTTTATTGACACCAAATAGCCGATTAAAGCCTCAACATCTCTAGTTCTATTATGTTTTACGTTCCAAAACTTATATCGTTCAATCTAGAATACTTTCCCCTTTAAGTTGAGATCGATTTTGACATGGTTTTTGAGTCAAATTTGGAAAACGAATAATAAAGTCAATAACCAACGAACATCGATATATTGACGACTCTTCGCGATAATTGCGATATGATCATATTTTTCAGTTTTCATCCACTTGCTATGTTGTGTGAGTAAACTATCATGTCAGTCATGTCAATCTCCTCACGTATGCGATATACTGCGATATTGGCGATGAGCATTCAAAATTGAGTGTTGTCACGTGACGTGGCACTGAATTCCCCTCCCTCTATTAAACATTAACTTTACTCCTCCCAACACTTTATCCATGACTAACATTTGTAATTTTCTTTTCAAACATACATGACACCCGTGACTTTCAACGCTACAAAATGTTTCCAGCATAAGTATTGATCACTTCACACTGGTAGATGGTCGAATCAGTAGTCTTCGTCCTCTTTATTTTCCTGATTTGGGGTTTAACCTCAGGCTCGGTTGCATATGCTTCAAGAGAACTTAAGTCCCACTTCTTGGTGATGATGACCATGTGTCAAACTACACAAAAATACATCTTTTGATATCGGTAGAGTAACAATTTCCAAACCACGTTAAACAAAGGTTTAAAGGTGGTTTATTTATCAAACCTTCTTTATCATATGCCCTTTCTTTTCCAATAATGCAGATGGGGAACAAAGCCTTAGTACATCCAAATCAAATCAAGAAACATATTGGTGCGTAAGGATCCCTGTCATACACACTAATTATCTTCACAAAATATGAGAGGATGAATAAGGTCGAATTAAACAACAGTCGTATCCAATCCACCCCGTGAAAAGTTATTAGGGTAAACAGCCCGAGGCCTTATGAGCTAAAGTGATGAAGACCTTGATGTCTTGAGTTTGATACTAGTCAAACTTGGCATAAAGTGATGAAGACCTAGTTTGAAACAATAGCATGTCAAAAAATAGTTTTTTACAATGATCTAAATGAATGTTTATAAAAATTTGTATAGAGATTGGCATAAGTGTCACGGAGTACTATTTAGGCAACGTATTGAGAGAATGTTTATAAGAAAGAGAATAAAAACCCAAAACGCAGTGGGTGTATTTATAGGGAAATTTATTATCGCAAATGGTATTGATATACCGGGTTTCCCAAAAGATTTGACGTTTGAAGTAAATAACATTAATTATATCATTCCAAGATGTTGCAGACTTGCAGTATCGTTTTCATATCATGTGACATCGTTGAGACTATAGCGATAGATTTTTTAGGAATATCTTGAAACTTTCCGATGCATGATATGGAGAGAGAAAGGGTAGTCTTGGTATTTTTTGATTTTGAAGTTCGAAAATTATAAGAATGCATTTTTGAAGCACTTATGTGAGAGAGTGTAAATAATGAAACACATTTTATCAAATTTCCCACTAATTGGGTTATTTTAAGAGCACCGGGTGTCATGGCTCAAGCCATGAACCCTTTTGGGTGTCACGTCATGGCACACCATTATTGTGGAAAACTAGAAGGGGGGGTTGAATAGTTTACCGCTTTTTCGATTCTTATTTAGCTTAAATATCCTTTTAGAAACTTTACGTTTGCTTAAAGATATAAACACAACTTTATATGTTTGATTCTTTGAAAAGCTTTTCATGTGAATAACAATTCTAACTTTACTTGTTTCATACTTTGAAAAGCTTTACTTGTGATGATCCTAACTTTGCTTGTTTTAGTTCTTTGAAAAGCTTTACATTTGTTTCAAGATATAAACACAACTTTACTTGTTTTAATTCTTTTGGAAAGCTTTATATGTGATTATCAATTCTAACTAAAAGACAATGTGTAATAAGCAAAGATAAAGAAAGAAACGATCAAACCACAACACGATTGTTTATCGTGGTTCGGCTACAAGGACTCTTTTTCCTTGTCCTACATCCACGCCCCGAGTTTCCAACTCGAGAGTTATAAGCACTAATCAACAAGCTCCTTTCACCGGCGGAGAAAACCTTTACAACGTCGCTTACACTTTTACTGACACTAAGCTAGATGTCGAGTTCTTTTACAAGGGTACAACCACTCCCATTCGTCGCTTACACTTTTACCGACACTAAGCTAGATGTCGAGTTCTTTTCCAAGGGTACAACCACTCCCGTTAGTTCTTTTACAAGGGTACAACAACTCCCGACACACTACGTATTTTGAGGCCTAAAATACTAACCGATCACTTCTATACAAGATACACATGAAGTATAAACTACCAAAGTCTATACACAACAAAGCTAACAAGTCTTGCAACTTAGAGTTGAAACTTGTAACTTCTTAGATGAATATGTGAACTCCTTTGCTACATAAGAGAATCACACAAGTTAGTAGCTACTGAGTATAATGAGAGAATATATGTAAAGTGTGACTCTAAGTGATGAGGGATTTCTTGCAAGTCCTTTGGTATTTATACCAAAGGAAGTCAGCAGTCTGGCGGACACGGCGGTACCCTCAGAAGGGGTCCGCCCATGTTCCTCCAGGGGTCCGCCAGAACTGTTCAACCAAACTTACAATAAATCACTCCAAAACAAACAATGTCACATCTACTAAATACTAGTCAACATGCATTGCACCAAACATGGAATACTTCCAAAGTGTGTAAGAACTTCATGGATAGTCAAACACATAAACAAGCAATGTCACATCTACTAATTACTAGTCAACATGCATTGTACCAAACATGGAATACTTCCAAAGTGTGTAAGAACTTCATGGATAGTCAAACACATAAACAAGCAATGTCACATCTACTAAATACTAGTCAACATGCATTGTATCAAACATGGAATACTTCCAAAGTGTGTAAGAACTTCATGGATAGTCAAACACAAAAACTTACTATAAATGCACATTGATGAGATGTGACACTTTCTTATTAAAGAAATACTTTCTTGTTAAGGAAATAAAAACAATGTTAAGTTTAAAAAGAAATGTAAAGACTAGTTATACAAGACTTAAACTAAAATGATGTTTTACTACAATCTAAAGTTTGTACTTTGTCATTAACAAAACTTAGCAAAGATCGTTAAAATATAAATAACGTTTTTAGGCGATATTTGTATTAACAATCTCCCCCTTTTTGTTGATGACAAAACATAAACTTTATTTATAAGCAAAACACTAGTTTTAGTGTTAAGTCTTATAAAGTTAGTATAAAAATTTGTTTTTGCAAAGATGAGGTGATAAGCACAAGTAAGCACAAGTTTATATAAGTTCTCCCCCTTTTTGTCGAAACAAAAAGAAGAGTAGCGAAGCGGAAGTAAGCACTTGCTCCCCCTTGGACGATACTCCCCCTAAATGGAGTGCCAAGAGAGGAGACATGGATTTTGAACCTACAAGAAAAAGGTTAGTTGTCGCACAAGACAAGTCATGAAAGCATTTCATGTCTAGAACACAACTAAGAGTTGTGAAGTGGAATAATGCAACACTCATGCTCCCCCTTGAATATTACTCCCCTAAATGGAGTATCAAGGAAGGAAAACATGGATAATGATCCTACAAAAAGAAAGGTTAGTTTCTAAAACACAAGATATATGTATGCTACCATAGCAAGGTATAGTTCACTTATTATACCTAAATGGTCAACAAACAATGCACACCTTGTAGTAGAATGTAATTCATTACATGTAAACCTTTGACTCTTAAAGAGTTAAAGACAAGAAAATTGGATGACACCATCCTACTTCTAAAAATAAAGAAAAACAAAAAATAGACTAAGAACATAAAATGCTACAAGGAAATCATCATTTTCCTGAATGAGAAACATTTTCCAAAAACAAGGCTAAGGTTGTTTAAGGATCAAAATGTGTGTTGGAGGGTGTAGCGGGTTTTGTTTTGAATGTTGTGGAGGTGACACGGTTTTGGTTTATTGGTTTAAAAGAGAAACAATTTCCAAAAGAAACGGTTTTGTTTCATTTTGGAGACTCTAAACTTGAGACTATCCAAAATGTGGTTTAGGATAAACCTCATTTTATTGGATAGGGTGAAACAACAATGGTTTTCGGTGGTGGTTGTTGTTGGTCTTGGTGGAAGATCATTGAGATGCTTTTATTTTCTTATACGAAGAAAATAGAGATTCAAAGTGTTGGGAAGGTTCTTGTGGTGGTGGTAGTTATTGTTGTTGTGGTGGTTGTTGTTTGAACAAAATGGTGTAGGCTTGGTTATTTGTAAATGGTTACCATGAAGGTTTTTGTGAATGGGTTGAAACACAAATGATTGTAGGTGTGTATGACCTTGATCATTTGGAAAAATTGAGGATTTAGCATAACGGTAAGCCAAACTCTCAAGCAATGACGGTGGATGAGGTGCATCATCCAATGACCCATTTGGTTGAAATGTTGGTTGTTGTTGGGTTTCCATTTCGGCAATGGTGTAAAAAAATGACAATGATGGAGGGCTTGATGGTTTAGGTGATAGGTTTTCAAAAGTTTCCAATAGTGGATGTGGTGATGTTGGTGGTGTATGGAAAAGTTTCATTGGTGTAAGTGTTAAAGTAGCAAGATTAAGCAAATCTTGAATAGTGATCACATTGGTATTGAAATGTGTTGAGGATGGTGTTGAGGTAGTGAGGTTAAGGAAATCTTGGATAGGTGAAGAAATGTTAAGCTTAAGCATCACTTGAAGATGATGAGCTTGACTTGACGGTTTTGTTGAAGCAACAAGGTTTGACACTAATCCTAGTGGTTTTTGAGAAGGATTTTGATGGTTATGGTGTGATTTGAATTGTTGCAAAACTTTCAAATTTATAAGGTTGAAAAGGTGTTGAAATGGGTGTTTGGATTTGATGTTCTACCATTCAAAGAATGAGGTTTCAAATGATTTTCATGACCATGTCACATCATTTGATGTTAATTCAATGGAATAGGGTGGAGTGAAAGATCAACATATGCACTCAATGCTTTGTTATCATGGGATGTGATTTGGTTGAAAATGTTTCAATGGTTTGAAGGATCCTTTAAAAGGTTTCCTTGGGTTAGTTATGTTTGAATTTGAATTTTTTGAGGGAAGTGGCTTCCTAATTGTTTTAGTGAGTGAGAGTTGTTCTAATATGGTTATTGGAATTAATGGAAGATGTTTCTCACTTAGGATAATGGTTTGACACTTTACAAGTTTTGGATTTAGGAAAAATGACAAAAATTTTCTGCAGGTGACTGGCGGAACCCTCACAATACACAGGCGGAACCCTGTTTTGGGTTCCGTCTGGTCCGTTGGGCCATTTCTGGGTTTCCCATAAATTACACTGGCGGACCCTAATTTTGGGTACCGCCAGATCCGCCAGGGCTGAAAAAATTGGCAGTCCGCGATTTTGACCCGCGAGATGATTTTCAAATTTTTCGAAAACTCCTAAAATCAAAAAGATACTGCATATCTAGTTAGGCAATGCAATAATTGAACATGTAAACACACATATCATAGGACTTTGACCTTGAGGTCGAGAATTTCACTATACTTAGTGAAAATTTCATAAACATGAAAATTTGACAACTTGCCAAATGTTGTCTTCCTGCAAGTTCCAAATGGTACCAAATATCTTACCAACACACAAATACATAACACGTAATGTTTAAATGACCAAATCGTTCAACTAGCACCTAGTGCCAAACACTCCTACACACCCGCTCTCATAGACGGTCAATCTTCTTCTTGAGCATTTCAAGAAATTTCTCGATGTTTTTAAACATCCCCTTTGTTTGCTTGAACTCCGCCGACTTATTTGGAATATCCGAAAGTTGGAAAATGTATTCTAGATGTTGGAGCCTAGAGTTGGGCAAAGCCTAGAATTGGATGGGCTTTGTAGGTTCTCTTATCACTTAGTGGGACAAAAGCGTGTGGAATAAGAGAGTAGTCTAAGTGAAGACCTCTAGGAGTTGATGGAATGGGAGAGATGAACCTAAAGAGACGGGTCAAGAGCATTCCATATGGCATAGACGTTGTGCCTTGCACGGGAATGTCGGTCATTCTCTTGGTCATGTAGTAGACAAGGTTGAAGGGTTGCCTAACGGACAAGGAGTAGAGCATGTAGCAAAGGCAAATATTGATGTGATCCCGGTTTCCTATGGTGCTAATTACATTGGTTCTAAGGAGTTCTTCCCATTCCTTGAATTGGGGCTTGAGTTCATTGAATTCCATTCCATATGGGTCCTTGATGACCTCATTTCCGGTTCTAGTTCTCCTAGTGTTGGTGGTCCTAATGAAGAGGTGGTCACGAAGTTCATCTTTGGACACAAGAGGGGTATCATAGGGATGGATGCGGTCAAAGAGTGTGTCAAGAGTTGAGAGAGAGTGCAAGTCGGAGTAGATGCAAGTACCATGGTTTGGGACACCTAGAATTTGAGCAAACTCCTCGAGAGTGAAGGAGTATTGATGACTACTAGCCCTAAAGTTAATAGACATGCGACCATACTCATCCTTGGAGAGGGTGACGGATGCATAGAATTCTAAAATGAACCTAGAACAAATAGGCTCGTCGATTTCTAAGAGACACTCTAAAGTTGATTGTGGCAAATTCCGTATAGAGGTTTGTATCTTCTAAGAAGGATGGATCAATGGTTCTACCCTTATGGACATATCGTTTTTCTAAGGCTTTGAAGACAACGAATTGAGTTTGAGTAAGACCTTTGGTTTTGTGGTGTTTGGGTAGGTACTTGATGGTGTCCTTGTGGTCGTAGTGAGTTAGAGGAGGCATGATGATTCCTAGAAAATCAAAATTTCACATTTTATTCTAAGTGAATGACTATTGTAATGTGTATGTTCTAGTGTGTGCCTATATGAAAGCAATGTGGAGGTGCGGTTAACTTGACTCGTTTTGATGCTTAAAAACGTTTTATAATGCAAGTGATGTTTCAATGACGTTTTTCATTTGTTTTAACAATGTGGTGAACGGTGGTAAAGTATGGGTGACGACCGAGAGTGGATATGTGAAATGAGGTGGTGATTGTTTGACAACACTTAAAGCTTGGATATCTTCTTTGTGTTCTTCACTTGCTAGAAAGTGGAAGAGACGCATTTCATAATGAAATTCACTTGATTTTTGACGACATAGACAAATATATTAATGAGAGTATGGATATGACAATTGCCCTTTGTTTCAAAGAGCGACACAAAGGTGAACATAGGTTTATGTATCATGAAAGGTGGTTTAATCTTAATAGGTTAGGTTATAGTGGGGATGACACACTTGTTTGGTTACATTGTGGAATCTTCTTGTGAAGATGACTAGGTGGAGTTATTGGTGAAGATGATATTGACTCTTGGTTTCTTTGAGGACATGGAAATGGTGGATGACTCGATATTGATATGACAAAGGACAACTCGGTTTCTCATTTCACATTGGTTGTTTGAGGTTCGAGTGATGAAAGGTTATGAGGAATATGCTTGAAGTTTTGCTCATTTTGTGAATCTTATGGGCTGATGGTAAGTTGGAGTTGTGAGTAAAGACGTGTTTGGTTTTGAAATTAAAAATAAAATATCCTGTAGATTTGGCGGACCAGGCGGAACCAAAAAGTGGGTTCCGCCCGTATGGTCTGAGGGTGCCGTGGGATCTGCAGGGAAACCTCAAAAGGAATTGTCTTGATTTTTGTGGTTTTATCCTAATGTTCAAAACTAAGGTTTTAGGTCTTATGAGTCCTTGACTAAGCCTAGGGATGATGAATGCTTCTCATTCAAGAGGTTTTGTGAAAACGTTGATAGAATGGTTAACGTATAAGACATTCTTAGTTAAGATGTTCCTCAATGAACATTTTTACCAAGACGATGATGATGGATCACAATATGTCAATTAAGAACATAATGGATTGAATTGTCGCTGAAGTCGATGCTTCCTTTGTTGAAGGTATAACAATGTTGATAAGATGAATTCCGTTGTTGATGCGAGTTTGCTTGTTCAAGCGGAGCTTGTTGATGTGCTTCTCCATCCGATACTAATTTGAGAATCATACGCGTTTTGGAGAATCATTGGGTAAGTAAGTATAAAAGTGCAAGTACCACTTGTGCTTTTCTTATCAACTTATTACTGACATAATTCCATTTGTCAAACACTATGGTTTCTATTCCCGTTCTTTTGGGAGACCATAATCCTAGTTGTGTAGTACCTTATGATGTATCCAAATAGGCTCAACTAAAGAGTTGTTTTAGGATTTTCTTTAACACGAGCACATAGACAAAAGCTAAACATAATGTTGAATCTAATTGTTATGAGAACAAGTAGTCTTCCAAACATTTCTCTACATTTAGTTTTACCTACGGATTTACTAATCTCATTCTTGATAAGTCATCATTAACTTAACCATTGAGAACAAGAGAGCAACTAGGAATGTCTTTAAGTTAAAATCCCTTGCTTTTGTGGCTTGCTTTTATTATCAAAAGGTCTTTCAAATATTGACACTATACTCACTTGATTACTTTGAAATATCAATTTCGTTTCACTAGTTGTTTTATTCTAAATTCCAAAAATTGTTTTTGTTGAATTTGTTTAGACACAACTATGACCTATAAATCAAGTTTTATAACTTATGTCAATTTTGCTTGATTCAATGTTTGTCTCATGGTGAGGAGATGTTATTTTATACTTTTATTCTTAATGTTTTACACACCATACTTGTCTTGCCATCATTGGACTTTCGACTAAGTTATCATCTACCAAAGATGATATCATAGAAGGAGGAGATCACTCGTTAAATGTCATATTCAACGACTCCTCGACACTTTGGGTTTTCTTACTTAAGACACTATGAACTCTATTTATTTTGAAAAAGTCCAAGAGGTACAACATCATGAGACTATGTGTCACATTTGATGTGTAAATCCTAGATGTTGAAAACTCATTTTCTTTCACACATCCTAATATATGCTAATGTGATTTGTTTCACCTTGTGTGTTTTATGTGAGATTATCATAAAGGAGTGATTGAAGAAAAACACAATTAAAGACTCAAAGTATGGTGTTTGAGAAAATTGTTTAACAAAGGTTTGTTTTGCAAGCATCACAAAAGTGTTAGACATTTTAACACTTAGGAAATTCTTAGTTAGCTCACTTGTAAGCAAGAGTTGAGTGAGACATACTCAAGAGTTTTTCGTGTTTATCTCTTGATGGTTAAAGAACCAAAACACCTTATATCTCCTACTAGTACTAAAAACTAAATTCCTTGTTGCATAGAATCTAATCTTAGTTATTTACAAATAGCAGGTAGACACTCTAGAGTATTACAAATAACACATATTAGAACACATAATGCTAGAAACAAGATACAATCAAAGTCAAGTTGAAATAATGCGTACCTTTTAAATTGCATAGAGATGCTATCAAGCGGATAAGCATTACGCGTAAAAACTTGGTTTGACGACACGCTTTGAAACTCAATAACTCATGTATCCAAGAAGGTTAGATAATCATATAAAGGCATAGAGAATGATAGTCTTAATCCTTTAATCATGAGTTTCTATTAGAGATTGAATTATCTCTAAATTTCTCTTCTAGGTTTGACAAATTTTACATGCTTTGTTTTATTAGGTGATGATGCTTATGAGTTAAATCCTAATCCGGTTTTATCTTTAAACAACCTTTGACTCCTCAACAATCTTTCAAAAGATTTTGAGCTTTCATCAAATTTAACTAATAATTTTTCCTTTCTCATTTTGCATTTTAATCTCATGTTTGTAATCTAGACATAATTTACATTCTAGATTAATTTCAACATTACTCTCAATTCTAGACATTTTATCTTCTAATAAGATTTCCTTTTCAAAGATATTCTTAAGAGATTTTGAAGACTCATTCTTGAAGATAGTTTTTAGGTCCATGTTGCATAAACGTTTAGACTCATTTTATAGTTTAGAAAACTCTATGATAAATTAATCAAAGCAAAAGAGTTTGGTTTCAAAGTGTACCTTGCTTGATGTTTTATCTAGTTTAGAATCACAAACCGGATGATTGACTTCATCTTCATCCGAGTTGTTCCATGAATCGCAAGCAAGACTACTACGAGCTTGACACGAGTAATCACCTTTACTTACACCTTGCTTGTTGTTTCAATAAATTGACAATTAACTAC
Source organism: Artemisia argyi (assembly GCA_030686995.1). Classification (NCBI taxonomy): domain Eukaryota; kingdom Viridiplantae; phylum Streptophyta; class Magnoliopsida; order Asterales; family Asteraceae; genus Artemisia; species Artemisia argyi. The sequence goes on along the minus strand of CM060677.1, from coordinate 156,182,425 downwards.
CGGATCATTGTCTTCGTCAACATCCATTACATTCCAAGATACGCAAGCAGGTTCATCAAAACACACATACTCATCTTCACTTGTACCTTCATTTAAAACATTTAAACTAGTAGCACATGTATTAACTTCTACTAAGTGTCTATCAATTAGTTTTTCTAAAAATTCTAATTCATATGTAAGATCAAATTGATCATCTTTGACTTGACATATTCTTTGATGAAAGTTTACCATATTTTTCCAAACATCATTAGCCTTTTAACAAAAATACATTCTTTCATATTTGGTACTAAAGCTTTGTAAAGCATTGTTTTAGCTTTAGTATTTTTATCAAGTTTAAGATAGTTATCTTGGTTTTCAAAAACTTGTTTTCTTTGGTTTGAAATTACCAAAAGAAATAATATGCCAAAGATCTTGATCAATTGATTTCACATAGTTTTCAAAATTACTTTTCCATTCAAGTAAGTTTTCTTTTTCAAATAGCGGTTGGTTTTGAATAGGTTGCCCTTCTTTGAGATTTTCAAAATCCATGGATCGATCCAAGTTTTAAAATACATTCTATTTTAAAGATCTTGAGTAACGTAGCTCCTGATGCCAATTGTGGAAAACTAGAAGGGGGGGTTGAATAGTTTACCGCTTTTTCGATTCTTATTTAGCTTAAATATCCTTTTAGAAACTTTACGTTTGCTTAAAGATATAAACACAACTTTATATGTTTGATTCTTTGAAAAGCTTTTCATGTGAATAACAATTCTAACTTTACTTGTTTCATACTTTGAAAAGCTTTACTTGTGATGATCCTAACTTTGCTTGTTTTAGTTCTTTAAAAAGCTTTACATTTGTTTCAAGATATAAACACAACTTTACTTGTTTTAATTCTTTTGGAAAGCTTTATATGTGATTATCAATTCTAACTAAAAGACAATGTGTAATAAGCAAAGATAAAGAAAGAAACGATCAAACCACAACACGATTGTTTATCGTGGTTCGGCTACAAGGACTCTTTTTCCTTGCCCTACATCCACGCCCCGAGTTTCCAACTCGAGAGTTATAAGCACTAATCAACAAGCTCCTTTCACCGGCGGAGAAAACCTTTACAACGTCGCTTACACTTTTACCGACACTAAGCTAGATGTCGAGTTCTTTTACAACGGTACAACCACTCCCATTCGTCGCTTACACTTTTACCGACACTAAGCTAGATGTCGAGTTCTTTTCCAAGGGTACAACCACTCCCGTTAGTTCTTTTACAAGGGTACAACAACTCTCGACACACTACGTATTTTGAGGCCTAAAATACTAACCGATCACTTCTATACAAGATACACATGAAGTATAAACTACCAAAGTCTATACACAACAAAGCTAACAAGTCTTGCAACTTAGAGTTGAAACTTGTAACTTCTTAGATGAATATGTGAACTCCTTTGCTACATAAGAGAATCACACAAGTTAGTAGCTACTGAGTATAATGAGAGAATATATGTAAAGTGTGACTCTAAGTGATGAGGGATTTCTTGCAAGTCCTTTGGTATTTATACCAAAGGAAGTCAGCAGTCTGGCGGACACGGCAGTACCCTCAGAAGGGGTCCGCCCATGTTCCTCCAGGGGTCCGCCAGAACTGTTCAACCAAACTTACAATAAATCACTCCAAAACAAACAATGTCACATCTACTAAATACTAGTCAACATGCATTGCACCAAACATGGAATACTTCCAAAGTGTGTAAGAACTTCATGGATAGTCAAACACATAAACAAGCAATGTCACATCTACTAATTACTAGTCAACATGCATTGTACCAAACATGGAATACTTCCAAAGTGTGTAAGAACTTCATGGATAGTCAAACACATAAACAAGCAATGTCACATCTACTAAATACTAGTCAACATGCATTGTATCAAACATGGAATACTTCCAAAGTGTGTAAGAACTTCATGGATAGTCAAACACATAAACTTACCATAAATGCACATTGATGAGATGTGACACTTTCTTATTAAAGAAATACTTTCTTGTTAAGGAAATAAAAACAATGTTAAGTTTAAAAAGAAATGTAAAGACTAGTTATACAAGACTTAAACTAAAATGATGTTTTACTACAATCTAAAGTTTGTACTTTGTCATTAACAAAACTTAGCAAAGATCGTTAAAATATAAATAACGTTTTTAGGCGATATTTGTATTAACAATTATTTTACTCTGTTACTTCCCTTTTCACTCACACACTCAAAAACCCTTCACGCATTGCTCAAGCTAAAATACCTCTTTTGAGACCCATCATTTTATTTTATTTTCTATTTTCTAAAACAAACTAATTTTTCATTCATTAAAAATAAAATCACAAATTATATAAAACCCGAAAAAATACATTACATGAACTTTAGCAAACAAACTTTCTAAATGTTAGAAAGTTTTACCCCTAGATTTACGTAAAACTTTTATGCACTTAATATATTAATCCCAGATAAATATATACGTCAAAATACTACTATATTTTCATTTCATCTTCATTTCCATTTCATTTCGTCACTTGTTTCTCATTTCCACTTGCGTGTTCCTTTTAGTGTGCACCGGTGTGACCCTTCAACATCTTTGTGAAGGCCGGTCGTGTAAGGCGTTGTTCTTTGCACATATCCTTTCAAAGGAGGCTATTATTTTTGGACATCCCATAATGGAAATGGGAACAATTGGGACGGATGGAGTGTTTGATTATACTTGACGTTTACCCGTGCATAGCGTGATTGTGTATAGTAACGTTAATTTGTTTATGAATTTTTTTTATGTATATATGGGTGTGGAGTAAGTGAGTGCGAAGAAAGTTAGTGTTTTAAATTGTAATTAAGTATTTAAATATTTAATATATTGCATTTTCTCTTATAAGTGGTGTATCTTAGTCTTACATCATTACTCATTTGTTAAGTTTTTAAAATTTAAGCAAATATGTTTTCACTTGTACAAGCTCAAAAATCTAAGGCTACCCACAGTAAGGGGATTCAATCCCCTTACTTTTCCCTGCCACGTCAGCTTTTTCTCTCCAGCGACCTGCAGACGATTCAGTGCCCCAGTAAGGGCGACCTAGTTCAGTTTTTTTTTTTTTTTTTTTTTTTTTTTTTTTTTTTTTTTTTTTTTTAACACAAACTCAAATTTCATTAATAATTAAAACGTTACATATTAATTAAAATAAAATAAAAAATATTACAACACTTATTCAAATTACATTAAAACGACCAAACTAGTTTGGATTATGATGATGCCAAATGTCTTCCACCAAATCGGCTTTGAGGTTAAGATGAGTTGTTTTGTTGCATATCTCCCTGGTAATTTCCAGCGATTTCTCATGCGTTCTTAAAGGGTCATAAGAACGGTGCTGCTCCGCTGGAAAGAAGTCGGGAGATATCGCCCGCCATTCGTCTTGAATTATCATATTATGTAATATGATGCATGTGTACAGTGTACATAATATGTCCAAGACGCTCTTTGTTAAATCCTTTAGCCGGATGTTTAATCATTAGGAACTTCTTCTTTAGTACACCAAAAGCACGTTCCACATCTTTTCTTGCTGCTTCGTGCATCCTCTTATACAATTGACGCTTTTCATCATGCGTCCCTGGATGTTTAATGGACTTCACAATAACAGAGTATTCCGGATATATCCCATCAGCAAGATAATATCCCCGTTTATAAGGCACGCCGTTAGCAAAGAATTCCACATCCGGTGCTCTCCCCGTTTTGAGATCATTGAAAATAGGCGATGCACGTAAAACATTTACATCATTATTCATCCCGGAGACACCAAAGAACGCATGCCAAATCCATAAATCTTGGGAGGCGATCGCTTCCAATAAAATGAAAGGAGTTTTCCCGTGATCACCCCTACAAAATTGTGCTTTTAAAGCATGTGGGCAATTCTCCCACGGCCAATCTGTTCAATCAATGCTGCCTATCAGGCCAGGAAAACCATGAACTCGATAGTGATGCTCATAGAGTCTGTCAACGTCAGTAACCGTCGGCTTTCGCAAATACTCTGTACCATATAACTCCATGATGACCTCACAAAATTTATAGAGACACTCACGAATTGTTGACGCACCCATTTGCACATACTCGTCTAGCATATCAGGATTCACTCCGTATGCCAATTGACGAATTGAAGATGTAACTTTCATCAATGGAGAAATACCAAGTAAGCCCGCACAACTAGGAGTTTGTTGGAAATAAGGTGAATGATCGGTTACCTCTCGAACAATTCGTGTGAATAGTCTTCGGCTCATTCGGAAACGATCATGGAATTGTTCTTCGCCGTATGTTGGGTTAGCGCAGAAGTAAGCAGTCACTAAACGGTTATGAGCACCCAAACGATCCCTGGTAATTTGGTTTCGTGTTTCTTTAGGTTGTGACGCTTGATAAGCCTCCCAACAATCTTCCGCAAACATCAAAAACTCGGTATTAACTTCATTTTCGTCATCCGAAGACGAATTGGCAAAAAAGATCTCGAAAGAATTCATGGTGTAATTGAATGAGGTTTGAAATGAGGTTTGAAATTAGGTTTGTGAAATAAGGTATTTAAAAGATTTTTTTTTTTTTTTTTTTTTTTTTTTTTTTTTTTTTTTTTCAAACCAACAGCTAAATTTTCAAAAGTAATAGTTCGTAAAATGTCGATCGTGATCTCGACCGAAATGGTTCATTTTCGTTGCTCGACCGAATTCCCACACAAACAACGATCGACTAAGATCGATCGTCTGTGTCGATCCTTGGCCTCTTCTGCATGCAGCCTAAAAAAGATAATATGTAGTATACTAGTATAGATAGCTCGTTATCATAATAAACTTGTACAAGCTCAAAAATCTAAAAAAGATAAAATTTAAGCTTATGAAATATAAGCCGAAACCAATTAAGCTCATAAGGCCGCAATTTAAACAATCATCCCTTTTAAGATATGAGATAGCTAAACAGTCCACCCTTTAAGATATGAGATGGTCAACATTAAACGCGATGATAATAGGCAAAGACCATGTAGTGTAATACACTAATACGCCCGCTCATATGTTAACATATCATAGTTCTAGCCTTCTAGGTACGGCATTGGAAAACTTTGTATCAGTGTTATGTCGAGAATAATATCGATCCATAAATTATTGTTATCATATCATACTATATTATAATGTAGGAAGGCCTACTATTAATAGAAATACTTAAAATTAAGCAATACAACTTTTAAAGCTATAAGTACAACAACTAATTCTACTTATAGAAATTCTCCTCATATTTAATTCTAACATAAAATTAATACTAACATTAAATACAATATATAAATTATTATGTACATTAAATACAATTAATTAACTTGTCAATAAATATAATTAATGCACTTATTAAAACACCACTTACATAAGAAATACAAATTATCAAGCATATTGTATAACCAACTTAAACACAATTCCTGCATTAAATGTCACTAATACAAATAATAAAGAATATTATACAAATATTAAAGCCCGAACGGGCAATGGGCCAAATGGGCTCGAGCCCGAACGGGCACGGGTCAAACGGGCTCGAGCCCGAACGGACACGAGCTAAACGAAATTTTTGATATCCGTAAATTTATTATCAAAAAGAACATAATAAACTAAAATATGTTCACATATTGTAAAACCAAGCAAACTACTAAACAAAAAAAATAAAATAAATAATAAATAAAATAATACAAACAAAGCAAAATTTCATCAAACTTTTCCTATAAAAAACTAATCAGTAAAGCTATTGCAAAAAAACGTACAAATAAAATATATTATTAGCCGTAAAAATTAAATTACAGGATGCCCGCAGCTGCATCGCGCAGAAATCCTGCTAGTTTATAATATTGAACAGTGAACCTACTAAAACATACCGAAAACAACCACTAACATCATTCTTCAAATAAAGATGTCAATAGTGTCGATGATAACATTGAGGTGGGGTGTCAAATGACATTCGGTGTCATCTAGTAACACTGAAGATGACATTGTGATGTTTCGTGCTTTTAGAGAGTTACCCTTGAAGCGGAGGTACATGCACGTTATTTTTTATCTTTTGCACTATTTATGATAACTTTGTTAAATTATTGATCAACTTTCGAGTGTTACCTTGTAACAAACTTTGTTAAATACTCCACAACTTTTACCAAGTTACACTAGATTTACGTTGTGTTACTCTAAAACTACATAATGAAAAACGGTTAGATGGTGTAAATTGAGCACATTAAAGACTTAGTGGCTTCGTTTTTACTTACCGAGTAAAAACTTTTGCCAATGAAAAAATAATGGAACATAACCCCTTAAAATGAGTTCTTCACATCTTTCACACATATCATATTCTAATATATGAATATTGATTATAAAGATCGGTGCATAGAGTGTTCATCTGAAAATGTATGTCTAAATTGTTGGACGGTTGGTCATAATGCAATTCAATCTTGTCATCTATTATAAGGTCTTAAATATATTATAGGAATATTGTATATCTTCAATCCAAAACTCTTGATATATCTTAACTTCGTTTATGCGATACGAATTGCACCATCTTTATATATCATACATTTTAAAATAAAATTTTACTTATTATTATGTTATTGTAGTCCATAAAAATGAAATAGGTGGTTAGGCATCTCCAATCCTCCATAAATAAACAAATTTGAAGGATGAAAAAACACATTTTAGTTGCATTCATCCTTTAAAAACAATTTCTTCGATCATATCCTTCAAACTTCAACTTCAAACATATTTATATTGAATTAATTGAAAGATATCAACTAATGGTCCAGTAAAAAAATAAAAAAGATATTACAAAGTAATGATAATATTTTTAGAGGATGAATAGCGATATTTTAAATGTGGAGGATTTTGAGCAATGCTTCAAAATTTGAGCATTGTTGGAGATGAGTTTGATGCGCTATTCTTCATATATGAAGAAAATGATAGGTTGCATACTATGATCGAAGATGACCATACTTTAGCATAGTGTATGCATAATCAACTTCATCCACAAAAGTTTACCTTGTTATATATTCCTTAAATTCATGTTTGTTGTAACTTGTAGAAAATATGTTCGGGTATACGTGCTATCACTAACTTGTAGAAAATAGAGTTAACTACATTTTTGGTCCTTGTGGTTGTATCAAAATCTCACTTTTGGTCCAAAATTCAAAAAACGTTAAAAAACAGTCCAAAAGTCCACGTGGACTTCACTTTTGGTCCAAAATTCGCACCTAGTTAGTTTAGTCGTTGCACCGTTAGTCCTTTAACCAAACGCTCGTTAAGTCAGTTGCACCGTTAGTCCTTGGTCGTTAGCAATGTTTACACCGTTAGTCCTTGTGGTTAAAAAATTGAAAAAATTCGAAAAAAAAAAATTTTCCAAAAAAAAAATAATTTGAAAAATTAGAAAAAAATTCTAAAAAAAAAAATTTTATGAATTTTTTTTTTTCCAAAAAAAAAATTTGAAAAAAAATTTCTAATAAAAATTTTTCTTAAAAAATTCGAAAAAATTAAAAAAAAAAAAAAAAAAAAAAAAATTGACGAAATTTTTTTTCCAAAATTCGAAAAAAAATCCAAAAAAAAAATTCGAAAAAAAAAATTTCTAATAAAAAATTTTCTTTTAAAAATTTCTAAAAAAATTTCTAATATATTAAAAAGAAATTCTAATATATATAAAAAATTTCTAAAAATTTCCAAAAAAAAAAATTTCTAAAAATTAAAATGTGTATGTATATATATATAAAAAATTTTCCTAAAAATTTCGTCAAAATTTTTTTTTTTATAAAATTTTTCGAATTTTTTAAGAAAAAATTTTATTAGAATTTTTTTTAATATATTAGAATTTTTAATATATATTAATATATATATTCTAAGAAAAATTTTTAATATTAATATATATATTCTAATATATATTAAAAAATGTAAAAAATTCTAATATATATATACGTATATGTAAAAAATTAAAAAAAAAATTACATTAGAAATTTTTTACGTATATACGTATATTATACATTTTATTAGAAATTTGTTTTATACGTAAAATTAAAATGTATAATAAACGTATATACGTAAAAAATTTCTAATGTAATTTTTTTTTAATTTTTTACATATACGTATATATATATATTAGAAATTTTTACATTTTTTAATATATATTAGAATATATACGTAAAAAATTAAAAAATTTTTTTTACATATACATATACATATTAGAAAATTTTTTAGAAATTTTTAAGAAATTTTTTTTACATATACATATTAGAAAATTTTTTAGAAATTTTTTTTACATATACATATTAGAAAATTTTTTAGAAATTTTTAAGAAATTTTTTTACGTATATATACATTTTAATTTTAGTGTCAAACCGGGACAATCGTCAAAAAAAAAAAAAATTAGAATATGTATGTCAAAAAAAAAATTTAGAAATTTTTTTGAATTTTTTAAGAAAATTTTTTATTAGAAACTTGTTTTTCAATAAAATTTTCGAAAAAAAATTTTCTTAAAAAATTCGAAAAATTTTATAAATTTTTTTTTTTGACGAACTTTTTTTTTCCAAAAAAAAAAATTCTAATAAAATTTTTTCTTAAAAAATTCGAAAAATTTTATAAAAAAAAAAATTTTGACGAAATTTTTAGGAAATTTTTTATATATATACATACACATTTTAATTTTTAGAAATTTTTAGAAATTTTTTTTTTGGAAATTTTTAGAAATTTTTTATATATATTAGAATTTTTTTTAATATATTAGAAATTTTTTTAGAAATTTTTAATAGAAAATTTTTTATTAGAATTTTTTTTTTTCGAATTTTTTTTTTTGGATTTTTTTTCGAATTTTGGAAAAAAAATTTCGTCAATTTTTTTTTTTTTTTTTTTTTTTTTTTTTTTTTTTTTTTTTTTAATTTTTTCGAATTTTTTAAGAAAAATTTTTATTAGAAATTTTTTTTCAAATTTTTTTTTGGAAAAAAAAAAATTCGTACAAATTTTTTTTTTAGAATTTTTTTCTAATTTTTCAAATTATTTTTTTTTTGGAAAATTTTTTTTTTTCGATTTTTTTCAATTTTTTAACCACAAGGACTAACGGTGTAAACATTGCTAACGACCAAGGACTAACGGTGCAACTGACTTAACGAGCGTTTGGTTAAAGGACTAACGGTGCAACGACTAAACTAACTAGGTGCGAATTTTGGACCAAAAGTGAAGTCCACGTGGACTTTTGGACTGTTTTTGAACGTTTTTTGAATTTTGGACCAAAAGTGAGATTTTGATACAACCATAAGGACCAAAAATGTAGTTAACTCTAGAAAATATGTTCGGGTATACGTGCTATCACATATGAAGCATGAACCTTTTGGGTTCAACAACTACTCCATACTGGATACATTATGTATGAACATGTGATGTCAAACTTTGTTACTTCGAAACACGTGATAGTTATTGCACAAATTACTTCGATCATGCTTGTTATTTCAATTAAAATACATGTTATTTATCAATGAAAATTGTTTTCCGCAAAAAACGGCCACAGTCTTTACCACAACCGTGCCCCTCCACATAATTTACTACAATAGATCTAATGAATTTTTACAACTGTTTTAACACATCCATATCGTTATGCATAAAAGATAAACATATCTAGCACGATTAAGAGTTGAGCATCATAATCCAAAAAACTAAACCGGCCGAGCTACTTTTGATTCGGTCCTTAGATTAAACTATATACAAAAAATCGGTTCTCGGTTCAGTTCGAATGTACACTAACTATTAAGGCGTGCTTGGTAGAAGGTTTTGGGAGTGAGGAATTTGGTAAGGTAATGAAAAAAGATGATTGATTGAGTCTTATAATAGAATGACTCATTATTCACAGTGAGTAATGGACCATTACCTAATAAATTAGCGTGAATGGACTCCTTTATCTTTCCCTAGCATTATTTGAACAAAACGCACAGTTAGTTGATTTTTCAACATGCTTGAGATCGATTAGTTTCCTCACATTGATAGACATGTTAGCAACAAAAAAAATTAAACCATTTCAAACCTAACTTATTTGGTTGCAACCTCTTAGGCAATGTTTTAAAAACCGGGTTCAAAATCGATCCGGTCGAGTCACCGGGCACCGGGTCAACCGGTTCGACCGGTTGGACCGCCGGGTCAACCGGGTTTTGAATTTATTATTTTTTTATTTTTTTGACCGGGTCAACCGGTTCGTCCGCCGGGTTAACCCGGGTTTTTATTAAAAAAAATTGAAAAAACAAAACCCGGCCGGGTTTCGAGAACCGGGTTAACCCGGGTCACTCAAAACCCGCCGGGTCACACCGGTTAACCCGATTTTAGAAACCCGGGTTTTTTTGACTCGTTTTTTTGACCGAAACCGGTCGAACCGGTTAACCCGGTCGGGTCGACCCGGGTTTCAAAACATTGCTCTTATGTCAAACAAGCTCTACTCTAGTAAGGTACAACATCATCATGCTTAGTTGGCACCAATCAAAACAAGACACGTAGGCAAAAACAACTCACAAAAAACATTTTTACCATACTTGTTGCCCAATATTTTACACTTCTTAAAAAAAACACATTTATTACAATTTTACAACATAATAATTACAAAAAAATTGGTAAAAAGTAGTTGTAACATAACATAAAATTGTCTTCAAAGTATTTCCCCAAATTTTCATCCATCTTCTTCTTCTTCTTCGCTGATCTTCGCTCTCTGGTTCTTCTCACAAACCCTAAATTCACTCAATCCAATCACACTCAGGTATCTCCAATTATCAATCTTTTAATTACATCAATTTTATAAATTTATATAAAATAACTCAACTTTAGCTAATTAATTATAGATCTTATTGAAATTTCATCTGATCTCTAAAAAGATCATTGATCCTGATATGTTTTTGTGTTTAGATTAATGGGTATTTTTTGTTTTTGATTCTTGATGTGTAAAAATTGAATCTTTATTGGTTTTGTTGTGTAAAAATCGAATCTTGATTGGTTTTTTTTGTTAATTGTAGTGTGTGAATTGTGGATCGTGTTTCGATGTCGACTCCGGGTGGAACTAGGCCTAATTATAATCCTAACATGGTTGCTGATAATTTGCAAAATTTGAATATTAATCGCCCACCTAATCAGCCACCGAATTCGGGTAGAGGTCCTGTTCCTTTTTCGTCTCCGTTTTCTGGACCTAATGTGCGTCCGGGAGCGCCACCTCCTGGTGTGGTTCCTAGAGGTGTAGGGCCAAATGTTGGTGGACCGGCGCAAGGTACATTGCCTCCTATGATGGGACCGAACCGTGGTCCTCCTGGTGGTGGTAATGTGCCTCCGTTTGGTGCAAGGCCTATGGCTTCTGGACCGGGAATGAGTGTGCCTGGTCCTCGTCCTGGTGCAGGACCGTTTGCTGGTCCGCCTATGGGACCACCTCCGAATGTAGGTGGTGGTGGTGGTATGGTGAGTAATGGCCCGCCACCGTTTGGACCACCAGGTGGTATGCAAGGTGGTGTTGGACCAATGGCGAGACCGTCGGTTGGACCTTCACCTTCTCCACCAAGTATGGCGTCACCGCCTTTTCCGGGACAGGCAAGTCCGTTTGGAAGTTCACCGGATAATCAACCAAGAGGGCCACCACCGTCGATGGCGCCCCCGTTTTCAGGGCCACCGAGAGGACCTCCGTCGTTTTCAGCTCAGGGTCAAGGCATGCCTCCTCCACCACAAGCTTCTCCGTTTGGGGCTCAACCATGGCAAATGCAACCCCGACAAGTATGTTTTTTTTATCTCAAGTTTGAAAATTTTGTATTCTAGTGTAACTTGACTTATGCTGCACTTTGATTGTTTATTCATGATCAACATATGTGTTACACTGTGAGTATTAAAGCTGCTACTTTCTGCTTATTTTCGGCAAGCTATCACACTCAGGTGCCTCCGCCATAAGAATGGGGGAATATATTTTACGATGATTTGGTAGTTCACATCATGAACAATATAGAATGCTTAATATCTGTACTAGCCTACTTTAGAAGTTTAAAATGCTCTCTTCTGGGGAGTTCTTATCATATTGTAGATTAGTATGTCCATGATGCTATCACACAAAACTGCCTTATAAATCAGAAAATTAGCTATTTCGGCAAGGCTAATTTGTAAAAATGCAGTCAAAATGACCTCACTTTCTTAGAGAGGACATTTGTGGAAATTGTAAAATGACTAAATGTAAAGGGCACATAATTAGACGTCTAAGAGGATGTGGACGGCTCATTTTATAGTGGATGATGCTTGATGCTTAGGGATCCGGTTAAGTATCTTTGACTAATTGAAGGCTTAATGAGACATTCTGTACCTAGTGCCTAAGGATTACTGGAACAGGTTGTAAAATGAGGTTGATATCATTAAGAGTTTCATTACAGATAAAGGTTTCGAGTTTCCACATAACAGATCTTTGCCAAAATGCCCTGGAGAAGACGACCTATCTACCAGGGTTTTATATTATCCATAATAACTTTGATAGTATTTTTTTGTTAATTGGGACTATGATAAATTGGGGACACATTACACATTGCACTTTGAGTTTTGACTTAAAAATTGTGCAAAAAGAAAGAGGACATGAAACTGGATTGGAGAAACAGTAAGTTTTAGAACATCTGTGTTTCGTCAACAATTCTAATGAATTTTGTATATAGTGAATATATCAACTTGCTGATTGCAGAATCAGGAAGTTAGGAGATGTATAATCATGATTCCATTCCTCAAAATCATAGGAGATACTGCATCTGCACAAGATATGCAGTCGTAGAAAATGGCGTTTGGTGGTTACACATAAAAATTTCCCTTGAATGGAAAAAAATGTTTAAAGTTACTAGTTAACGAGAGTTATAGGATTTTGGATTTAAAGTGAGTCACTTTCTTTTTAACACTTATTTGTATCCGAGACATTTTAGTTGATGTTTTAGAGACAAAAATAAATAAATTTGTGAACTTGGTTTGACGGCTTTAAAGTACCTAGTGTTGTAGCTCACCCCATGATACACAATAAACTAGAGTATCCTGTATATATGTAATGAAATATATATATATTAGATTTTCTATGATGAGTTTTTTCTTTTGGATCACTTACATTTTAAGATTGAGTTCTGACTTTATTAATTTTATCAGAACGTACCGCCTCCACCAATCGCTGGTTCTGCTCAACCACAAAGAAATTTTGGCTTTCAACCACCACTTCCTAATCAGCAAGCAATGGCTACAATATCACCAGCTATGAGTGCTGGTGGAGCTGCAGTTACAGGACCGTCAAAGATTGATCCAAATCAAATTCCACGGCCTATGCCCAATCCCTCGGTTCTTTTGCATGAAACTCGCCAGGGTAACCAGGCCAATCCTCCACCGGTATTTCATTTTTTTTTCCTTTTCTGAATAGTTCCATGATTGTGTTTGTATGCATTTATTTATGTTTTTCTACTTTTTGTTTTATCGTGAAGCCTGCTACAAGTGAATTTATTGTAAAAGATACTGGAAACTGCAGTCCACGGTACATGAGGTGTACAATTAATCAGGTACAACACATACAAGCTCTTTTCTACGTTGTGTTTGATCATGCTGGATGCTTAGCTTATTATGGGATTATTTTTATTGTTTCAGATTGCTTGCACTACCGATCTTTTGACCACTTCAGGGATGCAATTGGCTTTGTTAGTCCAGCCTTTGGCCCTCCCTCATCCATCCGAGGAGCCCATCCAAGTAATGCCATTATGTTCTTTCTCTTCTGCTAATGTTAAAAGTAAAAACTACTTTGTTGAAAATTGAGATGCATGTCTAAGATACGATTAAGGATCTTTTAAATTGTAGTAGCTGATAACTCATATTATTCAGGGTAAATGCTGTTTGATTACATTTGCTTGCAACATGTTAATATGATTTTGTCCTGTATGTTGATTATTTGCGATATTCCTAACTAAAATGATTAAAAAGTAGTCATCTACTCATCTTTCAGTAAGAGTGCATTTTTTGGAGTATACTTTTTTCATACTATTTTAGTGTAAAGACAATGTTATTGTTAAGAATAGTGTATATATATGTCTTTTTGTGGGAAAATATCGCCTTCATGGTGTTTTCTGCATATATCCATATATTGCAAACCTCTGGTAATTTGGAAGCATAAGCAGAGCTAAAAAATCCGATGTTTGCTATACATCATAAATATGCTTCTTATGGGTACTTGTTTTTTACAATATGTGCAGTTTGTGATCTTACGTTTGACTTAACATGACTCACTTATTGTACTATTATAATATTTCCCGATTTCTAAATGTGAATATCCGCAGGTAGTGGATTTTGGGGAAAGTGGTCCCGTTCGTTGTTCTCGTTGCAAAGGGTACATTAATCCATTCATGAAATTCGTTGACCAAGGAAGGCGTTTTATCTGTAACTTCTGTGGTGAGTATTTTATACATTCTGTTGTCAAAGCGTTGACCATCATGCATTTGAGAATATGCAGATTCTGACTAGGCTACTCTTTTGCAGGTTTTACAGATGAAACTCCACGTGATTATCAGTGCAATTTAGGCCCAGATGGCAGACGAAGAGATGCTGATGAGAGGCCTGAGCTATGTAGAGGCACAGTTGAATTTATTGCTACAAGGGAGTTTATGGTTAGTGGCATTTCTTATACTGTTGGCCTATGTTTATCATATTATTCCTTATCGCTAGTAATCCAAACATTCAAGGTTTCCAAGAATCGAGCAAAAAATAAAGTTTTGAACTTTAATACCATGTAAGAGTAATTCTAATTCTTGTATCTTTCTAGGTGCGTGATCCAATGCCTGCTGTGTTTTTCTTCCTCATTGATGTATCAATGAACGCCGTACAAACTGGTGCTACAGCCGGAGCTTGCAGTGCTATCAGCCAAGTTATCGCAGATCTTCCCGTAAGTTTGTATGCTCAAGCGTACGAAATGTTAATACGGTCTACAACTGGTGTACTGATGTCTCTAAACAAAATTGAATTAATGGATTAAGGGTTATAGAGATCCTTTAATACTGTTGGGGCAAAAGGCCACTCGGTATATAGATAAATTTGCATCTTATGATGTCTTTAAAAGTTAATAAACAGTGTTTAAAAGTAGTCACATATACACATACTAGTGATGATTGTTTCGACCATGATTTAGAAACTGAGTGCAAAATTCTATCTGTGAATCAAAGTCCGAAATTAGTACAAAATTTATATCTGATTGCAATCTTCCCCATAGTGCATATATATAATTTGTAATAATCTGATTGGTGCAGGAGGGTCCTCGGACGATGGTTGGAATTGCTACTTTTGACTCGACCATCCACTTTTACAACCTGAAACGTGCATTACAGCAGGTTCGTATCATTGGATATTACTTTTTTACTTCCCAGTATATCAATATGATGAAACCGTCTCAGTCTCAGCATGTCATACACAATAATATGTTAGCTTACCAACTTATTTTTTTGTTACTGTTGCAGCCATTGATGCTAATTGTTCCTGATATACAAGATGTTTACACTCCTCTTCAAACTGATGTTATTGTTCCGCTTTCTGAGGTTAGTAATTGCTAAGAAACTTGACATTGTTTTCACTTGATTTGGAGCTTCTGTTGTCTGTTAAGTTTAATGAGTTTTCTATTTGCAAGATTTTTGGAACTAATATGCGTTTGTAATCAATGCTATTACAGTGTCGTGAGCATCTAGATCTACTACTGGAGAGCATCCCAACTATGTTTCAAAATAATAAAACCGCTGACTCAGCTTTTGGTGCTGGGATAAAGGTACTTAGTTTTTTCTGTGTGCCTATTTTGTATTCCATGACTCTATCTTACATGACTTTCCATTTTATATCACTCAGGCTGCCTTTTTGGCTATGAAGAGCACTGGAGGCAAACTTTTGGTATTTCAATCAGGCAAGCTCATGCATTTCTGGTTATATATTCAAATAAGTGGTTATATAATTTACTCATAAGCGATTTCTTTTAAGCTAATAAGACTCAATAGACACCATATGATACACAGACTGGGACATACTTGAACTTTTGGCATTTATTTTTTGTATAATAGTACGATTACTTAATCTTCTGGAGTTGGAAAATATATACCAAGACAATAATAATACGGACATGCTAATATTTCTTAATCTTCTGCAACTTTTTATATTTCAGTATTGCCTTCTGTTGGTATTGCGGCTCTTTCTGCTCGAGAAGCTGAAGGAAGAACTAATATATCCGCAGGAGAAAAGGTACAAAAATGATAACAGCTCTTTTTTATAAATTGTATTGTTATCGTTATTTCATTTTCTTTTTCTTTCTTTTTCATAGGAACCTCATAAACTACTCCAACCAGCAGACAAGACTTTAAAGACAATGGCCATTGAATTTGCAGAGTACCAGGTGAAGCTTCCTTACTTTGCATATATCTTTTTATTTATTTTTTATTTTTTATTTTATTTACGTATATGCCTTTTTAAACATGTTTAGGTCTCTGTTGATGTTTTCATCACTACACAAAGTTATGTAGACATTGCTTCAATCTCCGCCATCACAAGAACGACAGGAGGACAGGTAGTCATCCGTGACTTATGAAATGGCATTGGATGCGTCTTTTCTACTTATATGATGATTTTGTATCTGGAAATCTCTTTGTAAATATATTTTATGGACCCTTCTCCAGGTGTATTATTATCACCCGTATACTGCTCTTTCGGATCCAGCAAAACTATACAATGATCTTAGATGGAATGTTACAAGGCCACAAGGGTTTGAAGCAGTTATGCGCGTTAGATGCAGTCAGGCGAGTCTCACAATTAGCATTAGCTTATGTATGTTAGTCACTAAAGTGATTAATTTTGATTTTATTATCTTTCCGTCAATTCTGCAGGGTCTTCAAGTACAAGAATACTCTGGAAACTTCTGTAAACGCATTCCAACAGATGTGGATCTACCTGCGGTTCGTCCCCTCTTAGGCTCTTATACTAGTGAAGAATTGTAGATTGTGACATTTATTTTTTATTTTTAACTGAATCTTTTTTCACAGATTGATTGTGACAAAACCATCATGGTAACTCTGAAACATGACGACAAGTTGCAAGACGGCAATGAATGTTCTTTTCAGGTATGTTGTGCATTTAGCATTGTTTAACTTGTTCATGTTCATGCTATAGAGCGTTCACATGTGCTTATTAAAATTAATTACTACGTATCTGATAATTGAATAATCAGAAGTAGATTATGAGCTGTAATAAAGCATACACTCTTTTCTACAACTATGAAAATAAAGATTAGTTTTTATCAAAAACAATATTGTGTGTCTCTGATACCAGTAATTTATATTTTTTCCAATGTTCTTATTAACATTGTGAAAGGTGCTAAAAAGTCCTAAAATAAAGTATTAAATAATAGTTAATAGGTTTCCCATTAAAATAGTTTATAGGTTTCCCATTAAAATAGTTTTGCTGCGGTGGGTATGAAACTGATTATTTGACCTATCGATAATCAGAAAATTATTTGCATAACGCACATCTGGAATTACACCATTCCTTTATCGTCTAATCATGTTGTGTGTTTATGTTGCTCAGTGCGCACTTCTTTATACTACTGTGTATGGACAAAGAAGAATACGTGTCTCTACCTTGTCTTTACCATGCACAACTATGTTGAGTAATCTATTCCGCTCAGCTGATTTAGATACACAATTTTCATGTTTTCTAAAACAAGGTAATTTATTCTTATCCAGTATCGATTTAAACACTTGTTTCTGCTAATCTGGATTATACCAGAATAACAATACTTTCTTCTGTTTGATTCAGCTGCGAATGAAATTCTTACAAGCCCGTTATTACAAGTAAGGGAGCAAGTGACAAACCTCTGCATCAACATTCTTCACGCTTATCGCAAGTTTTGTGCTACGGTGTCGTCATCTGGACAACTAATTCTTCCAGAGGCACTTAAACTGTTGCCTTTGTATACTCTAGGTTTGTTTTGTTCCTTTTCTTGGCTCCATTACATATAATTTGGTTGATTCGGGTGATGTTGCATCTTGAACAGACTAACAGGTTAAATAAGAAACTTTAGTTTAAAAGATTATGTGTCAAGCCTCGCATAAATTGTATTTGCTAAATGCAAAAATGATCCTAAATCATTGCTTTAAGTTTGTAAACATTTAAAAAACACTTAAAAAATAGATTATAAATTAAATCATATTTTTGTAACAATGCTTTACACACTAGATATTTAATCATGTATAAAAACGTGTCAAATGTCGTGTGAAGTTTGTTTAATGTAAAAAAAACTCTTTATCATTTTTATAAGAATAGATCATTATTGAATTAATATAATTTTTGTGACAATAATTTACACACAAGTCAATTTTTTAAATAGGGCATTCTAGGTCGACTTTAAATTGTTATCTAAAGGTGGATTAATAGCTGATCTCAATCTTTGCTCTATTTTAGCTTTGATTAAAAGTATTGGAATGCGGACTGATGCACGGATAGACGATCGGTCATTCTGGATCAACTATGTTTTCCCTCTCTCTGCGCAACTGGCAATTCCGCTTGTTTACCCCAGGATGATAAGCATTCATGACCTCAATACAAAGGTAAAATTGAAAAAATGCAAGTCTTGTAATATTCTCTGTAACAGGACTTACTTATCAGTTCTTTTATCTTTGAGTTTACAGGATGCAGAGGGATCTGTTATTCCTGCTGTTTTGCCTCTTTCAAGTGAACAATTGAGCGAAAATGGAATCTATCTTCTTGAAAACGGCGAGGATTGCTTAATTTATATCGGAAGCGCTGCAGATCCTGACATAACTCGACAATTGTTTGGAATTTCTTCTATTGATGAAGTTCCTAGCCAGGTACACATTAATATTTTTCTTTCTTGAGTTCTAGTGGGTAAAATATAACCAAAAAATAAAGCAACGGGTCACATGTGCTTACAACCTTTTGCAATTGGTTAATCCAAAAAAATTAGATCATATTTTAGTAATGGTATAATTTCATAATCATACTTGCTATAAATTTTAACTTTGAAATTCGATAAAAAGTTGGTCAAAGAAGTGTTGGTGGATCAACCCACTTATTTCGACCCACCTCGTAAATCACTTTGGCGTGAACCCATTTTGATCTGTTACTCTAATCCATGTGACCGCTTATTTTTATCAGTGTGCCAATTTATATGCAAGATATAGAACATCTATCAACAACTTTTACTTTTTTATTCAGTATGTATTGCAACAATACGACAATCCATTGTCCAAGAAACTAAATGAGGTTATAAACGAGATCAGGAGCCAAAGATGCAACTACCTTCGGTACGTATTATGGCTGTTTCATTTCTTGATATATGGGAGCAATATTTTTTATGATTAGAATATTTTCACGTTAATATGCAACCCATTTTGGTTTTGACGATGTTTTACTTCTTGCAGCTTAAAATTGTGCAAGAAAGGAGATCCATCAGGTAAGATATATTATCGAAACTTTTTGTTACTCATTTTTTTGTTTGCTATACAATTGTTTCTAGAGGTGGCAATTTCAACACATTTATGGGTATAATGGGTTGATTCGGCTTAACTGTTCCTCTAATGGGTCATATGGGTGGAAAGTCGTTTAAAGTGTATAGAAAGTATACGGAATGTGAGAGGTCTTAAGTTTGAATCCTGCTTGGTGCAAACAAGTGAACAACCCCACCAACTTCCCCAAAGGGGAGGGCTTTAAGCAGTTTGAGTCCGTGATTGTGTGCTCTGACCCCATATGGATGAGTCAGCCAAAAGGTCGGAAACCATGGTTACCAACTGTTCTATAAATTTTTTATATTTTTATAAAAAAAATTCAGATTGTTTTTGTATAATATAGTTTAATGATATTTTTGCCACATTATTTTGCTTGAAATCTATGTTTTTATAGTTTGTTTAGAATTTCTTCTTGTTACAATCTTGGCATTTTTTGTGTGCACGCAAGAAGTCAAGAACTAGGTTTACACCTTACAACGATAAGTCAATTAGGGCATATTGTGATAGTTGAACTCGGTTTCTATGTTAAAAAAAAATACTCGATATCTTTAAGGTTCTTTCTGACATCGATTCTTTTGCTTCAGGAATGCTCTTTTTCTCATACATGGTGGAAGACAAGTCTCCGGGTGGTCTCTCATACGTCGAGTTTCTAGTGCACGTTCATAGACAAATTCAGAACAAAATGACTTGATGTTATTATCAGGCGTCTGAGTTTCAATTACAAGTTCTTATAGCGTGCACAAAATTTGGATCTCGAGATTAAAAAGAAAGCAAGGCTACAAACATGTCAAAATGCGGCTTTGGTGTGATTCTCCCACCTGTCTTTTTGTTGAAAACTAGTTGAGCAAAGTTTATAACTTATATAGGCATTTTGGTTACTTTTTGTAGCTTAAATTCGACCAATTGCGAACTTGTAGCATCAAATAAGTAGTTTGGTTTGATTAATACCTTTTTTTTTTTCCTTTCATATCTAAAGTGATTTCTTGGTTGTTATGTATAAATTACAATATTTAGATCTTTAAACATGAAATGAACTTTTTACCTTTGTCATCTATGCAAACTAGCTTAGAGATGCAATGTTTTTTTTTTCCTTTGATGTGGCACTCATTATGTTAAAACTTGCAATCTTTTTTAATATAATATGGCATTTCTTTACTGTTGCATATTATTGTTGCTACTGATGCATTAATCCTAAAACAAAAACTGAACTTTTTTGAACTTGAATTTTACCTCATTACAAACTAGTCGCATGACCCGTCAGATGGACGGGCTAGCGTCATATAAATCAGATAATATTATTACTTATTAGGTCCATACTTATGAGCATCCATACATATGAGATTGTTATAAGGCTAATAAGTTTATCATTCATATTTATAAGTTGTTAAAGGTTTAACAATGTACCTAACATATAATGTGCTCAATATTAAGTTATTATGTTGTAACATATACACAATGATACTATGTTACTTTTGTCCGATATTGGATAGCACACGACTACTGTTGTTGAAACAGATCTAAGAATAGTGTGAAAGATTATATTTATTATAAAAGTAGTACTTATTGAATAAAAAAATCTAATCACAAGAACATAATTGAAAACTAATTATTTATTATAAAAGTACTACTTAAGTATATTGGAATTACTTATTTAAAAAAATGTAACATGTGGACATCATTTTTTGGAAGTGTATTCTTTATAATAATTTAGTCTCATGACTCGTCCGATAGACGGGCAAGTTTCAAGTGTATTCTTTATTGCATAATGGTAAAAAGAGGATTGATACTTAAAATTATTGATAACAATGGGTTGTAAAAATTGCAAAAAAGCTTACTTATTACAAACATGACCCAATGACCTACTTCAAAAGTACCAAAAACAAACATAAACCGATGGGCGGGTGAGCGTGAATTCATGTTTATGATTTATAACATATGTACTTAACTCGTTGATATGATTAGTTTTGCAAATATAACCGGTAGCATATTTCAAATAACAAACATTCATAAAAACTCGTTGATATGATTAGTTTTGTTATACATTTTGTTAAAGGCCAAATGTATATAATGACGGAAAACCCACTTGTGATGATTAATGTCAATAATCAATCGACTTCAATATTGAATTACGGCAAATAACATTCATTCAAATAAACAGGATTGTTATTTTCATTATTTTTTATTATGCATAACAATAAAAGATATGAAATTAAAATTACCATTTTTTTGTAATTTTATCATTGGAAAAAAAGAAAAAAGAACATTTATTTCTTGCAATTGAAAGTTGCATTTGCATTAGAGCTTTGAGGAGGAGTTTTGTTAGCTGCATCCAAAAATCCAGGATAAGTCTTGTACAGAGAGAGCAGTGGGTTGTATCCATAGGTTGACTATTTAGTTTAAAAGCTTTATGCCGCTCGAAACTATAAAATGATGTAACTGACTCAAAGTTACCTTCATTAAAGTTCTATGGTTTTTAATTGATATCATAAGTTGTAAAATTATAAGGAACACACTTTCATGATTCATATCATGTGCAAAAAAAAAAAAAAAAAAAAAAGATCCTAATCAACTTTTATTTCTTTTCGGTTTAAAATTCTACTATATAAAAAATAAAACGAAAAAAAATATTGATTCATTCGACAACTATTTTTATTTTGCATAACTTTTTTTTTGGAAAAAGACTTTCATTAAAAAACAAGAGGACCAAAAAACAAGGCCTCCACACAAATTACATCATATACAATGGGTAATTACCCCAATCCTTCCATATAACATCTTTAAAACTAGCCCGATGTTTAATCTAGCAATACGAAGATGCCTTAATACCCGCGACTATATCCACCGATTTATGTCTAGACTTATGAAAGACAATATTATTACGCTCCAACCAAATCTTCCAACAAGTAATCATCATAATACCTCTCAAGATCTTCTTCTCCCATTTTGGCTTGCTAGCTATGAAATCCATTTTCAGCAATTCGGATATCGAATCAAAAGAGGCTCCTTGGATGCGGCACCATACCTTTATTTTAGACCAAACACCCTTAACAAAACCACAATCCACTATCAAATGATTAGCTGATTCCTGCGCAAACTCACAAAAAGGGCATCTAGTATCGCTAATGTTGACACGCCTGTTAACAAGCTCTATACGAGTCGGAATCCGATCTAACTCCAGCCGCCATATGAAGATATTGATTTTACTCGGTAGCCATGACTCCCATCTCATGGAGCGATCAGGAGGCGACCCATATTTCTGGCCCAACCAAACTTTAACAGCAGCAACAGAAAAGCTTCCACTACTATGCTGATTCCAAACCCACCCAGAGGCGAAGCTTCATAGGGGCCGGGGGGGGGGGGGGGGGGGGGGGGCGGCCGACCCCCCGAAATTTTTTTTGCGATATAGGGGGTATATAGTTTTCGTGTAGAAAAATTTCGGTATATTCGGTTTCGACCCCTCAAAAATTTTGGTATACCTGAAATATAGCCTTAGGGAAAAAAAAATTAGATCCCGACCCCTCACTTACAAAATCCAAGCTTCGCCACTGAACCCACCTATCTTTATTCTCATTCAGCCGAACCTGCGAGATAACCGCCTGAACATCCTGAGCCTCTGAGATCGCAACAACTGTGTCTGTATTAAAGCCCCAAGAGCTCGCTATACCAAGTCTATCTCCAACCTGTATAAACCGATCCGCAACGACAGCATTTTTGCATAACTGGGTGGGCTTCTTTCATTGTATTATTTGTTTGTATTATTATATTAATATTTTTTTTTCCGGATAGCATTGTTTTCTTGGAAGCATGACCCTAATGAAAACGTGCTTAACGATATAAAAATTCCAAATAACATGTAATAGTCAGAATACACAAATTCATAACAAATACTATGTAGTAGTTATCAAAGGACTTGTGGTCTAGTGGGTGGGGCTTAACTTGTTAAGCGAGCCACAAGTGGGAGTAGTACCGGATGGGTGACCATCCGGGAAGTCCTCACTTGTGGTCCACTTGTGGACCATATGTTCCGGAGATATCAGGCAATGAAGAGGAGAACCTGTAAGCCATTAGCTACGCAGGTTCGAATCCAAGCCGGCCCCGGTTTTCATCCGGCCGTTTCTCCAGCGAGTAATCTCGTGTGGAGGCGGTACGGTTTCCGGGCGAAAGCCGTTTAAATCCCCACTGCGCCAGCGTGGGCCCGGTTGAGACAACATAGTCTGGGTATGTGGTGGATGAGGGTCTGCTATTTGACAGGTGCGACTCTAAACCATATATGAAAAAAGTCACCTTTCAAAAAAAATACTATGTAGTTGATGGAATAATTGTTAAAATATGCTATTTGTGTTAAAGAAAAATAAACATGAGTTTTAAAATCAAAATACACAAAAACAATGCTTACTTTCATGAAAACAACGTTTAAACAATTCTGATGTTCTTGTACTTATATCTCAATCTTGTTCTTATTTTTCTATTTAGGAGTAGTATGTTGATGTTTAACGTAGTTAGAGATGTTATTAGCTTCTAAGTAAACGGTTGTTATATCAATGTACAATACTGAAGTTACATTACATTTGATATTTAAGACTACTAAAAGATTACGATTTTCACTCGTTTGGGCGTTCATAAGGATTTTGGGTTTCATCGTCTTGGTTGAAATCTGCAAGTGATGAGATTCCATTTTCATTACATACGGTGATAGCAATAAAAGAAATTGTAGACAACCATTTTATGATGCGCATGACTGTTAGTTCCAGCTAAAGAAATCAGTTGAGAGTTTACACCAGAAAGACTTATGTTTGTTTCTCTGGCTTATCACATATAGTTAGCTTCTTACTAAATCTTTACCATACATCTGTTTCATATGGCGAAATGGGAAAACTTTAACCACAATCCATTGAGCACATTTTGAGGATGTTGTGCATGTCATTTGCAGTTTGATAAGATTTCATGAACTTTGCACAATGCCATAAGGTGCAAGAGAAGGGACATCAGTAGTCACTCACAAGAGCTTTGTGTGTTAATATAGTTAAGGCCACTTAAACTTTTCTTTGTAGTATATATTTTTAGCATATGTGTGGTCTTGCTAAGTTTTCGAAAGGATCCCTTTTTTGAGTAGCCCAGGTAAAGCGTAGAATTTTTTAGCAACTAAAATATGTAACATACGTAGTAAAAGTTGACTATTCTTAACCCGTTTTAGTACCGTTGTACCGGAACCGATACCAGTACCGGTTTAAGATACAGTTCCAGGAATGGGTCTTTGAATTTAAGTGGGGAAAAAATTCAGTATACCAAAAACGGTGCCGGTACGGTACCAATATGGTATTGCACTCATCCCTATCGCAGATATTCGACTCGAGTTGATGTTTGAGCATCATCAAAACCTTAACTTCATGCTTCCTAACCATCTCCCTTGATATACTCATGTTGCCCGCGATTTCTCCCGTCAAGTCCGTATCTTTGTCTGATCACCAAGTTCTCCATCGGTTTTAATGAATCAAGCTGCATAGATACATTACACTTTAAGCTTTATAATCTCAACAGAAGCTGCATTATTTTACATTCTCTTACATGTATTAGGAAATTTTGAAATTACCACATCATCAAATGCAAGCCTCAGAAGAGCAGGCTGCCGTCTATCATCTCCGTCATTGTCTAAAAACGTGTCGATAAACTCTTCATGTGTGACTGGATTCATGGTATCTTTTAAGGGAAATTCCATCTTTCTTTGCTATCTCTTCTTCCGTTGGATATCTCATAAGATCAAACCATAGCTTCTTTTTCATTTTTTTTGTATTTATGTTCTAACCTGCATTGATCAAAGATTTCAACTGTCTCAATATTGTTTAATAAAGGAAGCATTTATTGCAATAATTTAGCCTTAAATCTCTGGGCTATGGGGGCTGTTTGGTTTAGCCTATTATCTGGTCTATGGGAGCTCTTTGGATTAGCTTACATATTAAAAACTTGTAACAATACATGCACACGTATTGTTTAGCCTTAAATATCTGGGCTATGGGGCTGTTTGGTTTAGTCTATTATTCGGGATAGCTTAAATATCTAATATATGTGGATTGTTTGGATTAGCTTAAATATTATCTGGGCCATGAATTGGAAACAATACATACACACGTATTTGGATTAGCATGAGTATTAAGAACTTGTAACGCCTAAAAATAAATATGGGAAAGTTCTGTGTTTTCGATCTGTAACTTACTCCATTGGAAAACCTCACCATCATCAGACGATGCAGTGGTACTCCATTCTAAGTATTTATGAAATTTTGTCTATTAATCATTAATTACATTAAGCAAATAACATAATATGATAGTTAAATAATTGCAGCTTACCAGTGTATTTTCCAGGTTAAATCACAAATGTATAAAGTAATTTACCTCTAGCTGTCTTAAGGTGTAAAGCAAACTCGAACGCTCTTGGCAAAGAGATCATTAACACAGTCTTCTGTTGTTTCATTTACTACCAAATTATTGTGTATTGCCTGATATCCAAATCTTATTATCTCTTCATTGATTGAACAACCTGAACATACATTGAATCATTAGACATTAGGTGATGAATAACTATCTTCAAATATAATATAAAATACATTTCGTACACAAATTTGATCACTGAGATTATTGACATCATCTTCTATTATTTCGGTTACCTAATTTATGTTGTTCAACCGCCATAAATTATGTTTTCCAAGTTTCTTTGTTGTGGTCTTCTGTCAAGCATCTTTGCTATCAACTCTTTTGCACTTTCTCAAATTTGTGGCCATGGTTCAGAACTGAAGTCAAGTTTTTCTCTCAAAATCAGCCTAACAACAAAGATGTACTTTTTCTTTTTTGTGTATTTAGATGTATCTGCTTTAAGAAATTTTAGTGACAATAAGTACGGAAACACTACAACAGTATCACAACATATTACCTGGAGCTTTCTACAAAAAAAGTTAGAAGTTTGGAGTCCAACGTTGAAATTGTTGATCCAATTCCCACAGTGCAGGTCTCCCAAATTGTGGCTGATAGTGACCCAGGAAACTGCTCAAACAATGTAACTTAGTTCTAAATTATGGAGAATGACATGAGTATATATGAATTGGAGTATTTTTTATATGCATCGTTGTAAACAACATATGATTGCCGGTACGTCTCAAACGTCAATATGTTTTACTTACACATTAATGGCATCCTACTTTACAACATCCATGTATGCATCACTGTAGTAACGTTGCAAAGTTCTAAAAAGTTCTAGTGACTGAGTTGCAGCCTTCCACTGGCCTCTTCTTTGACAGAATATAGTTAAAATAACATATTACCTTATTGTAGGCTACTAACCACCATATTGTGTTATGCGTTTGACAACAAAGTGCGGCCCAACCATATGCGAACTGAGCAACATTTGTCTGATCCAAACAATCTATGCAGTTTGCTCTTATGACCCTGTTTGATATTTTGGAGGCTTGAAACTAAAATTCCCAACATTGTTGTTCCTGGTTTGAAATGAGTAACAATCATCATTATCAGCCCTGCACCAACCTAACACTATTATATTTAATGGGTGTGCAACAACTGAAAAATGAAGCATAGATTGTCTAAAGTTAAATCTTTTAACCACCCACAGTTTCCATAGATATCAAAGTTAACCGACTATATATATTGTCTAAAGTCAAAGATACATAGTACTGTTCTTACTTTGTTCATACAACCGTATCAAATAGAAAGATAACTCGATAAGACAAGTACCACACAAGTTTTATTATCACATAATCGGTATATAGTTCTAGGCTTCTAGCATCCTGTTAATACCTAGCTAGATGCATATATAACAGTTTTCCAACTAAACACTTATTATTTGACCATTCAAACATAGGCAGATGCAAATTACAAATCTGTTGCCTTGTTAAAGCCCGATTGCATACTTGAACCATATGACCACCGCCCTTGGTATTCTAGCAACAATAATATGCAACAGTAAAGAAATGCCATATTATATTAAAAAAGATTGCAAGTTTTAAATTCGACCAATTGCGAACTTGTAGCATCAAATAAGTAGTTTGGTTTGATTAATACCTTTTTTTTTTCCTTTCTTTCATATCTAAAGTGATTTCTTGGTTGTTATGTATAAATTACAATATTTAGATCTTTAAACATGAAATGAACTTTTTACCTTTGTCATCTATGCAAACTAGCTTAGAGATGCAATGTTTTTTTTTTTTCCTTTGATGTGGCACTCATTATATTAAAACTTGCAATCTTTTTTGATATAATATGGCATTTCTTTACTGTTGCATATTATTGTTGCTACTGATGCATTAATCCTAAAACAAAAACTGAACTTTTTTGAACTTGAATTTTACCTCATTACAAATTATGTTGTCGAAACATAGATATCACTGAATATTACAACTTGAAGTATCTAATATCTAACCAAAACATATTCTGATCAGTTTGGTCACCACAAAACTAAAACACAAACTAAACAAAAGTGTATAGTTTGGTCACTGTAACTAAAGAGTCTAGTCAAATCAGTATAAAGTAACTGTAATGCATGTCTTGGTTTGTGGTGTATTTATTGTTTGATGTGACCATACATGACTCGTATAGCGAGACTCTTGAATACGTAGTACGGAGTACCTTTTTACTATAGAGATGAAGTTACAAGCAGGCACTATAACATATTTGAGCAAATTGTATTTTCTGTTGCGAGTATTTCATTTACTTTAGTTGTTTTCATCTTTATTGTTTTCTTCTTCTCAATTTATGTTCATATTTTGTTTCTTGAAGTGTTACAATCTAATTATTTGCCACTAAAAATAAACTAGACAAACATTCGTTCACAGCGAAGATTTAAAAAACAAATAATTATATTTGTGAACTTATGGATCTAATGTAACTTTTGATGCAATACTTAATGATTCAATTTGTAGTTATTGCGATAAAAAATTATATAAGTCAGAAACAAAACATGATAAAAGTTTGAGGACCCAAAATATTTAAACTATTAATTTAATTTAATGGTGGATGTTATTATTATTTTTAATCAAAAGTATATTAGTAATTATACTTTTATTATTTTAAGAGTTTTAAGTAAAATTATACAGTCTTTATATATAGTAGAAATAAGAAAAATTGATCGAATATAGCATATTACTCTTGTTTGAACTTATTATTACAAATTTTAACAAGATACTTAAATAATTATTTAATCGTAAAACTTTCATTTAGGGTCCGTTTGGTTTGTAGATGAGTTTAGATGCGAATTATCTTAATCCATATTCTAGTTTTTAACTCGTGTTCGCACGAGTCATTAAACGTGAATTATCTTCGTACAATGACTATAACTAATAATATTATGATTATAACACGGATGTTTCAAACAGGTCTCTGGTCCAAAGTTTGTTGGGTGCAAACAATACTTGAATGGCCGCATCAATCTTTAAAAATAAAACTTCAACTGGCTTGAATATTTTTTAGTACAAAGCCTACTCCTTTTGTTTTAAAATAATTAACTCTCGACGAAAAAAAAACATAATTATTATTGTTTTCATTTGTTACTTTTTAGTGAAATGACACTGTTACCATTCACTAATTAATTAATTACATAGTAATTAATTAATTATTTTTTTAAAGTTTGTACTATTAATTATAAAAAAAGATAATATAATAATCTTAATAAATACTTCTTCGTCTATTATAGCAGATAACAATTAAATTAGGACATTATAAAATGGAAACCTGAATTATTAATTAGAACAGAAGAAATATAGGTTAATCGGTTCAAAATAGGGGTGTCAGTAGGGTCGGGTTTACCCGACCCGAACCCGAACTCGATAACGCTTATTGGGTCGGGCTATATCGGATTAAAAAATCTTGTCGGGTTGATTTGACCCGAACCTGACAATCCGATAGTGTTATCGGGTCGGGTTAGGGTTAAATTATTAATGCTATCGGGTTATCGTGTCAATCCGATAATCAATGTTTAATTTTTTTTGTCCTAATATTCTGTGATTGGTAATTGTGTGATTTGTGTCACTTTAGCTATAACACCCCGAAAATTTTGGAACATAGCGGAAGACTTATTCGGGGTAATTACGAAATTGAATCACAGTCAAACTTATAGAAATATAATTCAAGAGATAGAGTTTATATCATTCAATGAAAACTCAAATATTCAAAGTACAAAACATTTTCATATAGAGAATGCTTTCAAAAGGGGGTAGTGAGTTTGATATGAATGATAAGTTATTTAAATATAAAAAGGGAGGTCCAGTGCCCTTTTGCCAGCTCCGTGCCATCATACTGCTAGTTCCCTGAGATAAACATGCTAAAAATGTCAACACAAAGGTTGAGTGAATCCATAGTAGTTTAAGTTATGAAGTAGTTTGAACACAAGATAACAGTTTGAAAACAACGTGCTCGCGGAATAGCACAGTAATGGATATGCATAAAAATTAATCTATACATATTGATATTGCTCCTAAGGTTTCACGAAACGCAAGCCTTGACAGTTATGTAATGCAATCACCTACACCACGAAGGATGTAGTTGACAAAGGTGCCCTCAGGGAAACTATACTGGATTTCCCAAAAGTACGAATATAGCTCACCTCCTGACAAAAGTCTGAATTGCCTTAAGTGGGTTGCCGGTCCCAATAGATCTATTAACTATATTTCGCGCTCACTCGCAAGTGATTAAGGTTCGTGAAAGAGGGACTTTCAGTATATGTAACTTAGGCAATATCAGGAAAGTAATCGCATACAGAAAATACTTGTGTTCGGTTTATCGCATGTATCTCCCCACGGGGTTTATAAAACTCTATAAAAATGTGGGACTATAAACTCACCTCGGTAATGTAGAATTCAACTAGTGCTCAAATGAGAACTGTAAACGGTTATGAATAGCAGTGAATAGCTCCTGACCCGCGACCTAAATTAACGTGATATATATATATATATATATATATATATATATATATATATATATATATATATATATATATATATATATATATATATATATATATATTATTGGTTCAAAAGATCTTGATGCGCAAATGACGAATGCGGTATCTTCAGATGAAGTGGCGTCGGATTACTCGTTTTAATATGTCTCAAGTTCAAAAGTAATTTATAATGTTAAGGATTATTTTACGTACAACATTATCGTAATATATAAATAAAAATATTTAATTTAAATATTTTTAGTTAATATATTATAAGTTTATATTAATATATTTTGTAAAAGAAAAATATTAAGTAAAATGGTTTAGAAATTAAATGTTATTAGATTTGTAACAAATAAAACCTTCAAGTATGTCAAAAGTTACACCTTAACCCTTAGGTAAAAAATAATTACATTTCTAGTCCAAATTGGTACTTTTACATTTTTACACTTATCTTTCACAAAATGGCAGTTTATACCCTTGTCTTTTATTAAAAATTTGCTGTTTCATTTGTAGTCCAAAAGTTTCTAAGTTTTTACACTTTTAGTCCCTTAACGATATATTTTGCAAAAATAGTCCAAAGTTAAGTTTTGAAAAAGTGGACTTTTATATTTATAAAAGTTAATGTTTTAGCTTATGAAAAGTTACAAAATACGGTTTATAAGATGAAAGTGTTTTGATTTTCATGTTTTACGTTTTCTCGAGTTTTTGGATGTACGAAATCAACAATGGGCTCGTTAGCCCAAATCCAAGCCCAAGTTAGGTTTTAGTTTTGAAAATATTAGATGTGGTACTCGGTTGAGCTTAGGTTTAGGACGATTTAGGCTAGCGTTACACGATAAAGTCCATGCATGTTTGTCGATCTAGTGTTAGTGTGGTTCAAAGATTTGAGTGGACGGAAAATATTCATACGTTACACGTGAAAATAGTGAAATAAATGACCCTTTCTAGGGTGTGTCGCATGATAATTTATAAGTAATGATTTCATATTTTTTTTTTAAGTTCTTAAATGTGACGAGATATGAACGGTATGCATGACAATGAACATGAAAGTAAGAAGTATTGAAATAGGATTAAGTTACTTACAACACCTCAAGGGTGGTGAAGAGGTCGAATGAGAATGGTACGAGAGAAATGAGGACAAAGTGTGAGTTTGTAACCCGAACTCCTTCTTGAATATAAACCCACGATCCAAGATATCAACCCAAACTCTAGAAAAAAATGACCCAAATGCCTTGTGTTGTTTCCTTGTGTCTCAACAGTGAGAAAAGAAAGAATAGAGATAGTTTGTCTTGAGATTTTGAAGAGTGTGGTGAGAAGCGTAATGAGTAGTAATTGTTTTTATAGGAGGAAGACAAAGGTGGTTAGGTAGTAAACATGTGAATTTGTTGGGTGAGCCTTTTTGGTGTCAATTGAAGAAGAGAAAAAGTTGTCAAAGGTTCATGTTTGGTCTTGTCGAGTGTTGGAAAGTCTTTATGGCTATGATGAGGCTTTTTTTTTTTTAGTTTAAGACTAGGTCAAGGAGGTTTTGAAAGAACATGTGTACTTGGATTGATTTAACTAGGATGAAAAAGGGAGCATGTGAGCTCTTGTTGGGGGTAATGAGACATAAGACCCTTTGGCTATTAGTTTTTGGAAAGAGTTTAGGAATCTTGGATTTGTTTAAGTTTTTAGGTATAGGTGATTAGGGTGGCTTGAGTTGTTTTTGGTGATCTTTACACACAAAGAAAGAAAGAAAAAGAATGGTGGTGTCGAGTTTTAGGAGACAAGGAGATGCAAAATTGTTTCAAATGTATATATGTTGCAACATATGGAGCAAGGTGGTGTTTGGTTTGGTCCCGACAGTGATCCAACAAAAAAAAGAAAACAAAGCCCTCGTGGGCTTGTGGTTTGGCCCAAAGAGAAAAATAAAAAGAAAGGAAGTTGGGCTCGTGTATGGTCCAAGAAGAAAGAAAAGAAAAGTAGGTGTTGGGCTTGCGTACGGGGTGTCGGCCCAGTCCAAATGAAAAATAAATTAGGCGCGAGGTATGGGCTTGCAAGTATCAAGGCCCAAGTAAAATAAATAAATTGAGTGATCAAACGTTCTGGGAAAATAATATGTCGCGGTTTATATAGAAATAGATTACGAAGAATATCTCGGAAATGCTTGCATGTATATATACTATCATGTGTATATATATAGTATAGTTAATCCTAGTTTCGTTCGTATAATATATATATATATATATATATATATATATATATATATATATATATATATATATATATATATATATCACTAGGTCGGTATTAGGTTCTGTTTCGCGAGTGGAAGCTATTCTGGCCACATCAAGTTTCTCGGTATTCAGTAGTGACCAAACACACGTTTCGGAAATAAAGTAATAGTTCATAGTCCATGAAAAATTTAAATTGGCCCATAAAAATGGCCTAGTGATCAGTTATATGGAAAATCATTCATTGATAAGCATTACTAAATGACATGGGATTTTACAGGGTATTACAGTACCTACCCGTTAGACTGGATTCGTCCTGAATCCAAAGTTGAATCAGGGTTTAGGGTTGACTTATCGGAAAAATGAGGATATCTGGCACGAATTTGATCTTCACGTTCCCAAGTGAACTCAGGTGCTCTACGAGAGTTCCATCTTACCTTCACAATGGGAATGCGGCTCTGTTTAAGTTGCTTGACTTCTCTATCCATAATCTCGACGGGTTCCTCAATAAAGTTTAACTTATCATCGACTCGGATTTCCTTCAGTGGGATGACTAGGGTTTCATCCGATAAACATTTCTTCAAATTCGATGCGTGAAAAGTGTCGTGTACCCTACTAAGCTCTTCGGGCAACTCAAGTTTGTATGCAACCGGACCAATCCTCTCAAGGATCTTGAATGGTCCAACATAACGCGGGTTTAAATTCCTCATTTTCCGAACCTAATCATTCCTTTCCAGGGTGATTACTCTGTCTCCGACTTGGAATTCCGTTGGTTTTCTCCTTACATCGGCATAACTCTTTTGCCGGTCTCGGGTGGCTTGCAAACGTTTCCTAATTTGCACAATTTTCTCGGTGGTTTCAAGAATTAACTCGGGACCTGAGATCTGAACATCTCCAACCTCAGCCCAACAAACTGGTGAACGACACTTTCTTCCATAAAGTGCTTCAAACGGCGCGACTTTGATACTGGCGTGGTAACTGTTGTTATAAGAAAATTCTGCTAGCAGTAAGTGTTTATCCCAGCCTTTTCCAAAATCAATCACACATGCCCGAAGCATGTCCTCAAGGGTCTGAATAGTCCTTTCACTTTGACCATCAGTTTGTGGATGGTAAGCGGTACTCATATCTAACTTAGTTCCCAAGGCTTTCTGTAAAGATTGCCAAAAGTTAGACATGAAACGGCTGTCTTGGTTAGAGATAATAGAAATCGGCACTCCATGCCGTGAAACTATCTCCTTCAGGTATAGACGAGCAAGAGTGCTCATCTCATCATTTTCCTTTATCGATAAGAAATGTGCTGATTTCGTGAGACGATCAACGATGACCCATACGGTGTCAAATTCATTCGATGTCTTAGGTAGTTTTGTAATGAAATCCACAGTGATCCTTTCCCATTTCCACATTGGTAGCTCTGGTTGAATCAATAAACCTGATGGCTTTTGATGCTCAGCCTTTACTCTTGAGCAGGTCAAACATTTACCGACATACTCTGCAATGTCAGCTTTCATGTTTGGCCACCAATACAACTTCTTAAGGTCCTGGTACATCTTGTATGAACCGGGATGAATGGAATATTTAGACTTGTGAGATTCATGCATGATGAGGTCTCGCAATCCTCCATACAGTGGAATCCAATTCCTATCCTTGAAACACAGCCTTCCATCTGTTTTCTTTACAAATCCATTCTTGCTCTCAGGCATACCGTAAATCCTTTAGTTTGGTTTGTTCTCTTCCTTCAGTGCCTCAGCTTGCATTTCATGGATTTGAGTCGGTAGAGGCGATCTGACTGTCATCCCTAAAGATCTGACCCTAAGGGGTCTAATTCGTTCCTTTCGGCTCAAGGCATCTGCTACAACATTTGCCTTTCCAGGATGATAACAAATTTCACAATCATAGTCACTCAGCAACTCTAACCAACGTCGTTGTCTCATGTTCAATTCCTTTTGATCTAAAATGTGTTGGAGACTCTTGTGATCGGTGAAAACCGTACACTTGGTACCATAAAGGTAGTGTCTCCATATCTTAAGAGCGAATACTACCGCTCCTAGTTCTAGATCGTGAGTAGTGTAGTTCTCCTCATGAGGTTTTAGTTGTCTAGAAGCGTAAGCGATTACTTTAAACCTTTGCATCAATACGGCACCCAAACCTTGGATTGATGCATCGCAATATACCACGAAATCCTCACTTCCTTCGGATAATGCCAGAATCGGGGCTTCGCAAAGCTTCTGGTTCAAAAACTGAAATGCTGATTCTTGCTCTTCTCCCCAAACAAACTTTTTCTTCTTCTGAGTTAACTCGGTCAACGGTTTAGAAATTTTCAAGAAACCTTCAATAAATCTATGGTAATATCCGGCAAGACCTAAAAATTGACGTATCTCGGTAGGACTAGTGGGGGACGTCCAATTTTTAACAGCTTCGATCTTGGCGGGGTCAACGTGAATACCTTTACTGTCAATCACATGCCCAAGAAATTGTACCTTCTTGATCCAAAAATCACACTGAGAGAATTTTGCGTACAATTTCTCTTCTTTGAGCAGTTCTAGTATGGTCCTTAGGTGTTGAGCATGTTCTTCTTCATTACGGGAGTAGATAAGTATATCATCGATGAACACAATCACGAACTTATCCAAGTAGGGTTTGCACACTCGGTTCATCAAGTCCATAAATACAGCGGGTGCATTTGTTAGACCGAACGGCGTTACTTGAAATTCGTAGTGACCATATCTCGTTCTGAAAGCTGTCTTAGGGATATCCTCCTCCTTAACTCTCAATTGATGATATCCTGATCTCAGATCAATCTTTGAGTAAACACTTGATCCTTGCAATTGATCAAATAGGTCGTCGATTCTCGGCAATGGATATCGATTCTTCACAGTGTGTTTGTTCAATTCACGATAATCGATGCACATCCTGAAGGTTCCATCCTTCTTCTTCACAAACAATACCGGCGCTCCCCATGGCGACGAACTCGGGCGAATAAATCCTTTATCCGAAAATTCCTATAATTGCACAGATAACTCCTTCATCTCAGACGGTGCTAACCTATAAGGCGCTCGTGCTACCGGCGCTGCCCCTGGTATCAAGTCAATCTGAAATTCCACTTGACGTGCTGGTGGTAAACCAGGTAAGTCCTCAGGGAATACTTCAGGAAAACACTTGACTACTGGCACGTCTTCGAGTCGTTTCTCTTCCGGCTTCTTCTCCGTGATTTGAGCCAAAAAGGCTTGACATCCTATCTCGATGTACCTTACGACTTTGATGCATGAAACGATGTTTAGACGAGTTTTACTCCGATCTCCATGAACAATTAGGGTTTCATCTCCGAGTGGGATGTAGAACCGTAGAGGGGGGTGAATATAGTTTCTTCGGCTTTTTAGATGTTTAAAAACTTTAAGCCAAAAAGAAAACCAAGTGATTGTACAAACAATCCAACAACTACTACTACAACCAAAGTATATAAAGCAAGTAAAGAACACCACGATATATACTGGTTCGGGATGGGGGGTTTATACCATCCGTACGTCCAGTTGCGAATCTGCGACTCCGATACTATTCACTAGTATAATCCTTTCGGTGGACTACAAACCGTTACAATTCACTCCACCGATATTCACCAATATCGATGCTCACAAAGAAGGAGTTACTCACCAACGGTATTCCGCCCTCGGAAATCACCCAAAAGAATCTCACGATTTGACTTTACCTAAGGATCACAAAGATCTCTACCAAGACTTCCACCAGGAAGTATCAAACCCCAACTAGATCCCCAATGATCTAGGCTTGGTTACCAAGACACAAGACTTCCCTTACAAACAATTGAATGAACGAATATATGTTTGTTCATCTAAGTCCTAACCTAACCTAGAGACTCGATTGTAATAGAAAGGGTATAAGAAAGAAGACCCTTGACACAATCACAAGAGTGTATTAGGTTCTTGTGATTCTTCCCTTGCAAAGATATGTGTTCTTCCAAAGATGTTAGTGTGAAAATCAAGAACACAAGATTAGAGATAGAGAGATTGAGAGATTTGAGAGTGTTTAGAGAGAAAGAATCTAGAGAGAAAGAATAATGGCAAGGGGTGAGGAATACAAGAGGCAAGGCATGGTATTTATAGGCAAAGACCCAACTTGGGAATATTTTACCGAGGCCGGCGCGTCACCCACGTGTTGACGCATGGGAGGCGCGCCAGACACCCAGGAAAATATTCCCGAGGCTTTGGGTGTTTGGCATTATAAATGCCTTACCTTGCTAAACCCCCAATTGTACTTTACACTAAACCTTAACATTAATCATTCTAAGGTTTACCAACTCAAATAGCCAATTTGGAAAATCATTTGTGAAGTGTTTAAAGAGATACCAAATTACCAAGGGTTTAAAGTGTAGATTGGGTAATTTGGAAGGGGTAGAAGTGTATCTTCTCATATGTCATAGAAAAGAGAGAAAGAATATGCCAAGGAATATTCCAATGCTTGGGGGGGGGGGGAAGAATGTGATGGAGGGTTGAGATGAAATGGTTTGAATTGGATGGCTACGATCAAAGGGAGCCTCCCTTGGTTTTCAAATAATTTGGCATGTGGAGAAATGTGGATGGATGAGATGATATCATTAGAGATGGATGG
Source organism: Artemisia argyi (assembly GCA_030686995.1). Lineage (NCBI taxonomy): Eukaryota > Viridiplantae > Streptophyta > Magnoliopsida > Asterales > Asteraceae > Artemisia > Artemisia argyi. The sequence continues at coordinate 156,145,122 of CM060677.1, read as the reverse complement.
CTAAGATCAAGTATGCCTAGGTTAGGGTTGAAGAGGATATTCCAAGGAATATGCTTTGCTTGGGGGGAAAGGAGAAATGAAGGGTTGAGATGGTTTCATTTGAATTGGATGGATGAGATCAAAGGGAGCCTCTTTTGCTTGGGGGGAAAGGTTGGATCAATGGTTAGGATTGTTTTGGTTTGAATTCAATGGCTATGATCAAACACATGTGGTAGTATAGGGAAGAGGGATTGGATGGATGGTTGAGATGTGTTTAATTTGAATTCAATGGTTAGGATGGGAGGAGCCTCATTAGGGTTTCAAACAATTCCCCATGTGTTGAAAATAAAGGGTTGAGATGTGTTGTAAGGGAATGGATGGTTGAGATGTAGTGTGTAAGGGAATATGTAAGGGTGTAAGAGATTGTGTAAGAGAATATTTGATTTGGATATGATTGGATATGATTGGTTTTGTCTTTAGTATAAATGGGATTAAGATAGGATTAAGACATAATCTAATTGTCATTAAGAAGAAAAGGTTTAGACAATTAAGATTATAAGTTGAGAAAATCATAGGTTACTTATAAGTTTAAGTAACACAATGTCGAGAATCCATAGTTTCATATCTCGTGACTTTCCACGACTCGACGTTCTCAACTAATACCTTGGTTCAAAAAAGTTAAGTGCTTTGCCTTGATGTAAAGCATAACCCAAGTGGGAAAGGATGCATTTACGCAAAGTGACCTTTGACTTAGTTTGACCAATAAGGGAGTAAACCCGTTACGTAATTAGAGAAGACGTAAGCACGGGATATGAGCATATGGATGCTTCAACACGATGTTACGTGAAATATACAAGCTCCCTAAGTTTAGAAAAGCCTTGGCTAGAGGCGGTAGTTATAAAACATGATTTGGCGTTTTTCCCGTAAATGGGTGTTCTAAAAATAGGATATCTCAAATCTCAAAACTCGTTTCGAGTGTTCTCAATTAAGCACATAACATATTCATACATGTTTTGAAAGATCCACATTTGTCGGGTAAGGGGAAAGCCGACTTTCAAAATTCGCCCGGAACCATACAGACTCCTGGCGCGTCACCCACGCGTTGACGCGCGGGCAGCGCGCCAGGAGCAGACATTGACTCCGGCGATTTTGAGCTAACGTTTGTTATTTTATGTGTTTCGATGGTTTACTTTTCATCATTAAAACATAAAGAGATCTTGATCATGTTGCCTCAACAATCTCCCCCTTTTTGATGATGACAAACAAAAACCGAAAGCAAATAAAATTACCAAACTTAGCGAAGACAAAGCGCGCCTTTGGTGTAGATTGCGTCTTGACCTTTGCCTTGTAATTTGGTGAAGCCTTTAACATTTCTTGAATGGTCTTCACGCTCTTGCTTTCTTTCTCCCCCTTTTGTCAAATCAAAAAGGCGGGACCGAATGTACTCCCCCTAAATCGTTGCTCCCCCTTGTTTCAAGGCGGGGATCCATGAGTCAAGAGCCTCACCTTTGCGGTGGCCTAGCTACACATAGAAATCACAACATGAAACAAACAATAAATCCTCTCATGTGAAAGTTCCAAAATGGGTTAGGTTAACATTTGGAGACTTGCAACATGGGTTAGTTCACAATGATATGACAAGTTATATGAGTTCCAAAAGATTGCATTTCCTTCATGAACAAAATATGCTACACATTTTATTATACAAGAACTATCCTAGTACTTTATCTAAAAGCACTATACTAGTACTTGATGGCAACATAAAGATGTGATGTCTAGATTTCTATGTTTGTGCCTAGGTTAAACTCTTCTTTCACTATCTTCCCTTTCCCATTCACCTTATCATCTTCCAATTTCCTATTCGTTTTGGACATAGTGGCAAGCAATTCCATGATTCCTTCATGGATGGTGTGGAAACCTAGAAGGGGGGTTGAATAGTTTTACGTCTTTTTAATTTGTTATAAAAGATAGTTTTAGTGTTTTCTTAGCTTTTTAAAAACTTAGATTCGATAGTATGTGATCTCAAGTCTTGCACAATATAAACAACTATCAATCAATAATATATAACAATGATAAGTAATGAAATAAATAAGAGATGGAAAGATCGAACCGCGAGACAAGAGATTTATAGTGGTTCGGCTACAAGGACACCTTCCTTGCCCTACTCCACTCCCCGAGCACCTAACTCGAGAGTTTTCTTCACTATATCAACAAGCTCCCTTATGGCGGAGAAAACCTTACACACCAATTTTCACACCACAACTTCTTCACAACTAAGTCACAACTTCTACACAACTTCTTCAAATCGATCTACTTCATAACTAACTACTCCACGCCTATCTTCTTCACACCAATTCACTTCACAACTAACTACTCCACACCTAGCTTCTTCACTACAATCTAATTCCTAACTTTTCTTCTTCACACCAAACCACTAACTAATCACACAATCAATATACCTAGCACAACTATCTACAATCAAATATACACAACAATCTCACAAAGAGCAATGTAAATAATCTTGATGATGCACCAACAACTTGTATGTGGAGGTCACAACAAGTTGTAATACTTCTTGTCTTGGAGGATAGAAGTATTCTTCTCTTGCACTTGAGAGGATGATGTTTGAATCACTTTGAAACAAAGAATTATGTACTTATGATCATAGAATTAAGAGAATAGAAATGTGGATCTAGAACAGAAAGTTTAGGAGTGCAAAAGGTGAGAAAATTCTGAGGGATGAACCAGTATTTATAGGGGAGAAAAATACTGTTCTGGAGCGTGGCCGGTCCCCTTAATTAATGGCCGGTCCCCTTAATGATTAAGGGGGACGCCTAAGGAATTAAGGGGGCCGCCCCTTCAGAACGTTGGATTTTATTGTCTTTTAGCGGGGAATATTTTTCTGGATAAAATTTGCCATTTTTGGTTGGAAATTTGAAATTATATATTGATAATGAATTAAACATATTCTTTTAATTCCAAAAGCAATTTTGTAAAAGATATAGAATGTTTAATACATTTTATAAAAATTCTAGTGATTAGAAAAATTTCATTTGATCATGAAATACAATAAACACTTTGTTTATTCATACCTTAAGTGATATGGATGCAAAGACAAATATTAAGCACTAAAAACTTGTTTACGTCATAAGTTTTAGATTAATGAGTTTATGCTTTGTAATTATCAAAACATAGAGACATTGTTAATATGCTAACAATGTTTTTAAACATTATTTATGTCAACAATCTCCCCCTTTTTGATGATTACAAAACCTTAAACTCATTAGGTCTAAAAAATAATTTTTAGACAAGTATTATTAGAGTTTAACATTCTCTTCTCCCCCTTTTTGTAAAATCAAAAAGGTTAATGCTCCCCCTTGATGTATGCTCCCCCTCATTTGAGAGCACCAAGGGAATGAGCTATGGAAATCTTGGCTACATAAAATATTAGAAGAGAACAAGACACATATACATGCAAAGCAATAATTATGCAAAGAAAAATAGATTCATTCAAGCATCATAGAAAGCATTACAACATTCAATATGCTTAAGGCATATTGATCACAATAAAACAAAAGAAAAGACATAGCCCTATATTGCCTAAGAGAGCACTTGGACTTGCTTGCAACCCATGGTTGATTGTTTTATTTGCTTGAAGGAAAACATAAGCATAAAGCTTAGTTGTTAGATGGAGAGGGATATGGGGTGGGGTATGGAGCGGAAGAGGTGGATCTTACAATATTGTATCGTGTTAAAGGTGGTATGGGATGAGGACCAGTGAGGAGATATTCAATCCAAGAAATATCTTCACTCAAGTATAGGATTTGTTTTTGAAGGAAGATGCAACAAGGGCAATAGTGAGTGTGGTTTGTAACTTGATCCAAGTTGAGAGAGTGAGGAAGGCAATTGTTGTAGGGTGATGATGGAGGTTGCCCTTTGTTGCGTTGTGCAAGATGCATGGCATTAAGATTACAAAGATCATGGATTTGTGATATTTCATCACGGAACTTTTGCTTTTCCGTGGCAATGCGGAGAAAGTCATTGTGTTGATATGGATGAATTGGGTTTGTGTAGTTGGAATTGTAGTGGGATGGTTGATCAAACTTGTATGGATCATTACAAATGGTTGGAGGATGAGATGAGTGGTTTGGCATGAAGGAAGATGTTTGGCCAATGTTGTATGGTTTGTAGAGAGGATCAAATGAATGTCCTTGTGAATTTGGTGTAAAGTTTGGGAAGTAAGTGGTTGGAGGTGTTGAGTGATTTCCAACTTCATTGGTTATGATGGATTTGTTTCGAGGGCTTTTTCTTCGCCAAAAGGGTTTTTCCGTCATTCTTGCAAGCCTTGAGGCTTTTGGTTTTGGTTTGTTTGGAGAAGTCATGAAGGGATGAATGGAGAGTGTGGAAGATTTGGGGTATTTATAGTGTAAGATTTGTGTGTTTAAGGATGGATAAGGTTTGTTTGGGAGACTAGGACAAAATATGTTGTAGGTTGAAATGGGCTAAAAAGCAGAAAAGATTCTGTAAACCCGACCATCAGATGGCCGGTCCCCTTAATTAGGGGGCGGTCCCCTTAATGATTAAGGGGGCCACCTTACAAAATTAAGGGGGGCGCCCATCTAGTGATTTCCAGGTTGCCAGAATTGGGTTTTTGGCAGAAAATTTGCAGAAAGGTTTTGTGTTTGGATTGGAATTCAAGCAAGTTCAATTCCTTTAGGCAATATAGCATCTAATCTAATCAAGATATAGCATGCATGCAAAAACACATAAGCAAAAGAGCAAATAAGCAACACATAATAAGCAAGAGGAGATAAGTAAAGGCAAGAGCACTTAAACTTCCTAAGGCACCTATCTTAGATCAAAGGCAAAGGCAACTAATGAGTGGAAAACTAGTGATGGAGCAAGATGACAATATTATTAGTGAATTTGTCCTAGTGTGTGTCTATATGCAACAAATGTGGAGTTGTGATTGTTTCGACTCCTAAATGCAAAGAGAAATAACGATCCTAAGAAACAATCCAAAAGATCTCCTTGATTCAATTTTTTTGCTCGATCATGAATGTCAAAGATATATATTAGATTATATACCTTGACAATCTAGATGAGAGTTTATGCATGATTTTGGAAAACAATGTTTTTAGCATTAGTCAACAATGCAATGAAAATGATGTTCATGTGATTCCTAGATGTGAGAATAATTTTTAAAGAAAATTGATTGGGTTTTACAAAAGAGTTTATGCAAAGAAAATAAACTTTTCCAATCTTTAATTTTGTGCGAAATAGATTCCTAGACTCAGAAATGAAGAAGTGGATGAACAGTAAATTTTATGCAAGCGTAAATTTGTATTAGTTCAATATAATTTAGTCAACTTGTTCCATCATTCCTAATCCTAAACGCAAGTGGTTGAATAATTCACGCTTAAGGGGTTTTGTGAATATATCCGCGATGTTATCTTCCGATGCAACTTTTTCTATAGATATGTTTCATTTTTGTACATTATCCCTAAGAAAGTGGCGGCGTATTTCTATATGTTTAGTCCTAGAGTGTTGCACCGGATTTTTACTTAAATCTATCGCACCTTTATTATCGCACATAATGGGGACATTTTCTAACCTAATGCCATAGTCTACGAGATCTTGTTTCATCCATAGTGCTTGTTGACATGCCTTTCCTGCGCTTACATATTCGGCTTCGGTGGTAGAAATAGCAAGAGCGGTTTGCTTCTTCGAAAACCAAGATGTTAGACAACATCCCATAAACGTGCAAATACCGCTAGTGCTTTTTCTATCTACGTAGTCTCCCGCATGATCCGAATCCGCATAGACAATGGTTTCTATGCCGGATCCCTTAGGATACCATAATCCTAAGTGTATAGTGCATTTAATGTATCGGAAGATATGCTTAACCGCTTCTAGGTGAGAGGTTTTGGGATCCTCTTGAAAACTGGCACAAAGGCAGACACTAAACATGATACCGGGTCTACTTGCCGTCAAGTATAGTAAACTACCTATCATTACTCTATACTTGGTGTTATCTACGGACTCACCTTCATCATCCTTTGTGAGCTTTACTTCCGTAGACATGGGAGTTTTCATGGGTTTTGAGTCTTCTAGGCCAAATTTCTTAAGCATTTCCTTAATGCACTTAGATTGGTTAAAAAATATTCCATCTTCTAATTGTTTTATTTGTAATCCTAGGAAGAAGTTAAGTTCACCCATCATACTCATCTCAAACTCATCATGCATGATTTTGGCAAATTCATCACACATGTCTTGACAAGTCGATCCAAATATAATGTCATCAACATATATTTGGACAATGATGAGATTTGGGTCTTTCCTTTTAGTGAAAAGAGTGTTATCCACCATTCCCATGGAATAATCATGTTTAATAAGAAAAGCTTTTAATCGATCATACCAAGCTTTGGGAGCTTGTTTGAGTCCATACAAAGCTTTCTTTAACTTATAAACATAATCAGGTTTTGCGAAGTCAATGAATCCTGGAGGTTGTGCCACATATACCTCCTCATTGATAAAACCATTAAGGAATACACTTTTCACATCCATTTGGAATAACTTAAAATCTAGGGCACATGCATAGGCAAGTAGTATTCCAATTGATTCTAATCTAGCTACGGGGGCATAAGTTTCGTCATAATCAATTCCTTCTTGTTGATTATAACCTTGGGCAACTAACCTAGCTTTATTCCTAGTAACTACTCCATTTTCATCTAATTTGTTCCTATATACCCATTTAGTTCCTATGATGGTCATATCCATTGGATTTGGGACTAATTCCCAAACATCATTTGCCTTAAATTGATTTAATTCTTCTTGCATAGCTATAACCCAACTTTCATCTTTTAAAGCCTCATTAATATTCTTAGGTTTTATTGCTGAGAGGAAACAAAAGAAATTGTTTTTATCTTGGGCTTGTGACCTAAGGGTTCTTTGGTTAAGATGTCCTATTATATTATCTAATGGATGTTATCTAGATTCTTTAATATTAACAATTTCGTTATTTTCTAAGTGAATGTCTTCATTATCATTTCCTATGGGTTTTGTTTTACTAACCTCAATAGCTTCATCTTCGATTAAGTCATCATCTTCTAAAGGTAATGTTTTAGGAGGTGGTGGTGTTTCATCAAATTGTACATTTAGTGATTCTTCTACTTTCATGGAGTGTTTGTTGAGTATTATATATGCTTTACTATTATGTGAGTATCCTAAAAATATTCCTTCATATGATATTGGATCAAACTTAGTGAGGTAATCCTTAGTGTTTAGAATATAACATTTACTTCCAAATACCCTAAAGTAGCTTAAGTTTGGTTTTCTACCTCTTAGTAACTCATAAGGAGTTTTTCCTAGAATTCTCCTAATTAATACCCTATTTAAAATATAAGTCGATGTATCTACGGCGTGACACCAAAATTTTTGTGGGATGGATTGTTCATTTAACATTGTTCTACTCATTTCTTGTAGTGACCTTGATGAGGCGAAAAATGAATCACTTTTAGGGGGTCATTTAAGCCCGGAATTGAATTTATTTGATCAAATATTGTCCTAAATCGTTCCTTTTGTGATTTTAGGTACTTTGGGAGTGAATTCTGGAAAAGAAGGCATTTTGGACGTTTTTGGAGCATAAAAGTGAAGAAAATGGCAAAGACTTAATTTTCCAAGCTGGGAACAGTAGGTGAAGGCGTCAAGAGCATTATTTTGACGGCGTCAAGAGTAATTTGCATGACGGCCCAGTACAGAAATGAAGGCGTCACAAGGAAGAGCGTCAAGAGTTAAATACGTGACGGCCTGGAAAAAGTTAATACATGACGGTGTCAGATGTAGATCAAGGCAGTCCGAGGATTCTTTTGGCGGCGAGATGACGGCGTCACCTCTTTGTTCTTTACGCCGTCAGCCTCAGTTTTCTATGTATAGTTTTCTAATTTTCATTCATTAAAAAAAGAGAGAAGTTTGGAGAAACCCTAAGGCCGAACCATATACGATTTTTACAGGTTTTCAAGGGTTTTCAGCCCTTGAACCCTTACATGTGTAATTGAGATAAGTGTTCTTCTAATTCAATCAATATGTCTATGTGTTGGTTGTCTATATCTTGTGCTTGTCTTAATTCCACCATGCTAGGCTAGATTTATCTTGTGTTTGCTTAGATCTAATGAAACCTAGATGTTGATTATGTGTTGATTACTTGTTTATGGTTATATTGGATGAATGATTTGAATGTTAGGCTTAAGAAAACTGGCAGATCTCCAAATGGTAACATGCTTGAACGTCTTAGGAAACATGAACCGATGTGTACTAGGTTTTATTGGTTGTATTTAATGCATGAGTAAATTCTAATGATCCCATGTTAGGAGCTTCTTAGCCGGCTCGACATAGGAGTGAAGTAGGCACTCATAGGATTGGGGAGTTAAGTACGCCACCCCATGAATGGTATTAAGGAATACAATCCGTCATCCACGCAACTGTAACAAGTAATTAACGTGTAAAAGATATCTACGGAGTAGTGAAATCTAAGTAAACACAATTTCTCCACTTATTGCTCACAACCTTAGTTTAATTTAGTTTTATTTTCATTTCTAGTATTTTATTTTGATTGCATCTTTAGTATTGGGTTAGTTGACTAGCAACTAATTCCGCCCAAATCCTTCAAACCCGAGATTTTTACTTGCTTTCTAAAAAATATAAAAATACAAAAATAATCATCCTTCATCTTTAGAACTAGTATTTAGGTTTTCTAATCCTAGCGACACTATTCCTAGCTGAACGATCAATCCCCCGATACTTGTCACTATACTATACTACAACGATCAGGTACACTGCCTGGTGGGGGTTGTAAGCTTCTCGAGATCCCTTGAGAGGTAAAGCCTGGTGCAATCCCCACGCATCAAGTTTTTGGCGCCGCTGCCGAGGAATAGTTATTGTCTAGGTTAGAATATCTTTTTATTAGGTCTACTCGCTAGATTCCTTTCTAGTAAGATTTTATTTTTATTTTTAGGTTCTCTTTAGTCTATCTTATTTCTTTGTGTCTTTGTTCGTAAAAACCTTTCCATTGACTCTTCCATTCACCATTATGGAGAACGTGAATCCACCAAGTCCGACACTAGAGTTTTACCAGAAAAAATATAATTACACCAGTTTGGATATACCAAGATGGACGAATGAAATGAGGCGGACAGGATCTTATATTGATTTTATTGAGTACCTTGAGAAAAGAGGCCAAGTGCATAAGACTTTTAAAGAATTCACCTTAGGAGCTCCATCAACCCCTGAAAATGCCTCACTTAGTGAAACCTATGCACCATATGAGCCTTCACCTAGGATAGTTTCGTATGAGCCACCTAGCTGCATGTCATGGTTAGGCCATACCATAATACAGGATGAACACATAGGTGACCTTGATGTGATGGAGGATGTAGCCAAACATGATCACATTGATAAAAAAGACCTAGGTTTTATGATCGATGATGATGAATCTCGAGAAACAGATGATGAATCTTTTGGGCAATTTGTATATAGTAGTCATAATATTGAGGATGATCCTTATAATTCGGATATAGAAGTTGAGATGCCTAGAGAAGCACTTGAGATACTTGGAAAAATGTTAGGGTTGGATTATAATAAAACACATGTTGAGGATATAGGTGGTCTTGACACAAGGAACGATGAAGTAAGTAACATAAGCCCGCTAAATACCCCACAAGTCCTACCATCATTTGAGGCATACACACCGCCCGCAACTTATTCGGATGAAGTAGAAAAGACTTTAGGAATCCCAATTGAGGTAGAACCTTTGAACCAAGCACCATTAGAGGATATAGGTTTGAATACTTATAGTGATAACCTTACTCTTAGTTCTAGGGAAGTTCCTAGTTTTGATGAACCGGAGCCCCAACCTAAACCGTTACCTAATCTTCCATCCTTGGATGAAAATTTAGGAATTGAAATAGGTTCCGACCCACCCATCAAACCATATAGTCCGGGTAGTCTTAGGACAAAGGTGGTGGACTCTAAGCCTTGTAGAGAGGAAGTCAATATAGGAGTGGAAAATGACCTTACATGCTTACATCACCCATTTATGATTGATCACAAGAAACATTATGGGTTTAAACCGGGTTTATTAGGTCAAGATGGATCCCCAACTTGTAATCTCTTGAAGTTGATAGAAAATGATCCCTTTCTAGGAGAAAATCTTAATCCACCCATTAACCCGATTGAATTTGGTAAGGTTATGATGATAGGAGCACACCCCTTTGAGCATATAATTCATCCACCACACTTTCCTCACGTGGCATATTTCCAACCTAAGGGTGTGTATCACTACTTCCACCCGCACTTAATTCAAAGTGTAGGGAAAACCTCCCCTATTTCCGTTAAATAAGGGTAGAGTCAGGCTCGTGACTCGAACAAAAACAAGCGCTTCTTGGGAGGCAACCCATGCATTGTGTGATTTTAATTTTGTTTGTTTGTTATTTGCTTCCGTATGCATGCTTTATTTTTATTGTTGGTAGATCATGTTTCTAAACTAAATATTGGAAATACTTTACTTTGTTGTTTGGCCTAGTCTTAACTCCACCTAAAGGTATTTTTGCAAAAGATAAGTGTAAGGGGAAACCCCAAATATGTTTTTAAGAAACAAACCGATCATGATTCTCCACAATATTAAGTGAACATGTATATTCGTATTTGTTAGAGTCAAATGCTTGTATCGAGTCATAATGAAGTTTTGCAGGATTTTCCGGGAAGTAGGACCAAGTTTTTCCAGAAATTTTCCTGAAACTTAACACAAGAATTTCTGCAGGTCACTTCTGACGGCGTCATGAGTTTACTCTTGACGGCGTCACGTGTAAAAATCTGGAAATTTTACCGGTTTTGTTTTTCTAACGGAGTCTTAAAGTTTTTGTTGAATAATTAAGTTTTATAATCTCTAGGAAATCTGAAAACTTCATTCCACAAGCATTATATCTTATCTTGTTTTCTAGGATTTAGTAACTTATATAGATTGCCGCCGATTTTATGCGAGGTTGCTGTGTTTGTTTTCTCAGGATTTACAGGTTATGTATGACAAGAAGATGATTTATATTCTGGAATGGAAGCTTTGATTGTTCATTTTCTTGGAGGAAGATTTAACCTGGCCACCTTATTATCCATACCGAGCGAATCAGGGGAGTATTTGATTTCATTTGTTTTGCTTATTTCACTTTTACATTCTTTACTTGAACATTGGGGACAATGTTCATCTTAAGTGTAAGGGGAGGGTAAAATGATGATACCTTACATGTACACTTTCGCTTGAGTTTGTTTTGTTTGAGAGTAGATGTGTAATAAAACTATGAGAAATACTTGTTAGTGCAATTTTAGCGCCAAATTTAAAAATTTTTACAACATTTAGGAGTGAAACTTTAGCCATAGCAAGCGTCTCATGGATAGGAGATTGTATGACTAGCACAAAACCGTACTATTCAGAAAAATTTTCCACACAAATATGTGAGGTTCGCGTTTAGATTTGATAGGAAAAGCATTTACTATTAGTGCTTATGAGTGTACCAGTAGCATTTAGATTCTAGAACTTGCGTTAGTGATGCATCCCGAGACCGCTAGTGAGACTACATTCGTGTAGTAGCATTTACTACATGATAAGAGGCATTAGGATCACCCTTGTGTAAACCCGTATCATAATTACTTGACCATTTAAGTCATATTACTTGGCTAGTTAAGTCAACTAATTTTTCCCACACCTTAGCGTTGTACTCATTTTTAGTACACGAAACCCCTAGTACACCCCTCCGAGCCTATCTTTTCGTTTCTAACTTTAAGCATTTTACTTAAAGGAAGAATTTGTTACACCCCACTTAAATGTACACCCAAATCGCCTTAGCCTTCCGTGTATGCGCTCATCTTTAGTGCATTATTGTTATTTGTTAAACCCTAAGTTAACTATCTAATTGATTGCATGGTTGCTAGGTCGAGTCATATCCTTGTACATATTGTTTTGGGACGATTGGGACTCATGGGTAAAGTATTTATTTTACGGAGTAATGGGGAAGAACAACATATTATTACCCTCATATGTGCGTTAATCTTAAAAGTACTCAAAGTGTTTTGATTTTCTTAATTCGAGTCATTAGATTAGTTTATTGTAAAGTATGTAAAAATTCAAGTGGAAGGGGAATGTTCATCCCCTATGATGTATTATTTTGGATGGTAGGGTAAGAGTGTATGCAAAAAAAAAAAAAAAAAAAAAAAAAAAAGAAAAAAAAAATCGAAAAAATCAAGAAAAAGAAGAAAAAAAATAGAAAAAGAAAAGAGAAAAAACATACGGACTACCATCCCTTTTTATTCTATGTTTATTTTATGTTTTTATTATTTTTCATTTATTAGCTTAAGTCGAGTCTAGTCTTGGCTTAGCAACGCAACATTGTACATGTAATTAACCAAGATTATTAACTCGCCACCAGTAAAACTGCCTTTATCCAACAAAACCGTGTATTTCATATCCCTACACCTAACGTTACAACCCTTTAAAAGACCTCTTTGATAGTTTATCCTAGGTGCTTACGCCATGTGGGTGGAGGTTTGATCCTTTCCCAAGCCTATGGTAATCTATTTTGCTATGACAGGTAGTGAGAGATATCTTACGTTTCTATATTGTAATTTATACTTTATTACACCCGAGAGATATGAGTATCTAAACACTATTTGTGAGGTGCTAGCGTATGACCTCCGTGCTTGTCTATTGGTCTTTAGTGGAACGATTATTTGTTGTAATTACTTTTATATTAGTGTTAAATGACCCCTAACTTGTATTTTGCCTAGAATAAAAGCGCATTTGCTTGAGGACAAGCAAATATCAAGTGTAAGGGTATATGATGAGGCGAAAAATGAACCACTTTTAGGGGGTCATTTAAGCCCGGAATTGAATTTATTTGATCAAATATTGCCCTAAATCGTTCCTTTTGTGATTTTAGGTACTTTGGGAGTGAATTCTGGAAAAAAAATGCATTTTGGACGTTTTTGGAGCATAAAAGTGAAGAAAACGGCAAAGACTTAATTTTTCAAGCTGGGAACAGTAGGTGACGGCATCAAGAGCATTATTTTGATGGCGTCAAGAGCAATGTTCTGAAAGGCTCAAGGCGCACTAAGGCGCAAAGGAGGTCAAAGAGCCTCGAGTCGAGGCGCAAATCAAGGCGCGGGATTCATAAATATGAGGCGCACTATACATTTAGGTTTTTTTAATAACATATGTGACAACTTATGCAGCTTAAATAACACAAAAATATCAATATTCAATGTATAATGCCACTTAATAGTTATTGCATCTAACAAAGGTTGCATTTAAACCTAAAATATTAAGCAAGCAACATATCAGAATCCATGAACTACCCTAAATTCCTGAATATACATTACAATATATGAGTTTATGACTTATAAAATTTAACAAATTACCATGTATCAAACTATCAACTATCAACAACAAAAAATCTATAGTTGTTTGGTAACACTTAACACTAAAGAAACAACATTTGTATCTGTTAATAAGCTACTATTCTTAGACATTAGATTACAAAAAAAAACATAATTTTTTGTTGATTGTGTGTTTTAGTTATTTTCTAAAATATTAGGGTTATTAGATAATTTATAACTTAAAGGGCCAAATGTATACAACATGTAAGCGCAAAATGTATCTTACTATTAAGAAAAAAAAAAGGCCAAAACCCCGTTACATCTTCTAGGCGCACAAATCCCCAAGGCGCTAAAGCGCAAAAATCCCCAAGGCGCAGAGATTTTTACGGGATTCATGCATGTCGTGAGCCTCGATCTAAAAAAATCCCAAAGGCTAGAGCCTCGTGGGATTTAGGGAGTAGGCGTGCCTTAGGCGCGGTTTTTAAAACATTGGTCAAGAGTAATTTGCATGACGGCCCAGTATAGAAATGAAGGCGTCACAAGGAAGAGCGTCAAGAGTTAAATACGTGACGGCCTGGAAAAAGTTAATACATGACGGCGTCAGATGTAGATCAAGGCAGTTCGAGGATTCTTTTGGCGGCGAGATGACGGCGTCACCTCTTTGTTCTTGACATCGTTAGCCTCAGTTTTCTATATATAGTTTTCTAATTTTCATTCATTAAAAAAAAAGAGAAGTTTGGAGAAACCCTAAGGCCGAACCATACACGATTTTTACAGGTTTTCAAGGGTTTTCAGCCCTTGAACCCTTACATGTGTAATTGAGATAAGTGTTCATCTAATTCAATCAATATGTCTATGTGTTGGTTGTCTATATCTTGTGCTTGTCTTAATTCCACCATGCTAGGCTAGATTTATCTTGTGTTTGCTTAGATCTAATAAAACCTAGATGTTGATTATGTGTTGATTAGTTGTTTATGGTTATATTGGATGAATGATTTCAATGTTAGGCTTAAGAAAACTGACAGATCTCCAAATGGTAACATGCTTGAACATCTTAGGAAACATGAACCGATGTGTACTAGGTTTTATTGGTTGTATTTAATGCATGAGTAAATTCTAACGATCCCATGTTAGGAGCTTCTTAGCCGGCTCGACATAGGAATGAAGTAGGCACTCATAGGATTGGGGAGTTAAGTACGCTACCCCATGAATGGTATTAAGGAATACAATCCGTCATCCACGCAACAATAACAAGTAATTAACGTGTAAAAGATATCTAGGGAGTAGTGAAATCTAAGTAAACACAATTTCTCCACTTATTGCTCACAACCTTAGTTTAATTTAGTTTTATTTTCATTTCTAGTATTTTATTTTGATTGCATCTTTAGTATTGGGTTAGTTGACTAGCAACTAATTCCGCCCAAATCCTTCAAACCCGAGATTTTTACTTGCTTTCTAAAAAATATAAAAATACAAAAATAATCATCCTTCATCTTTAGAACTAGTTTTTAGGTTTTCTAATCCTAGCGACACTGATGCATGGGAATCGCAACAGGCTTTACCTCTCAAGGGATCTCGAGAAGCTTACAACCCCCACCAGGCAGTGTACCTGATCGTTGTAGTATAGTATAGTGACAAGTACCGGGGGATTGATCGTTCAGCTTAGGAATAGTGTCGCTAGGATTAGAAAGCCTAAATACTAGTTCTAAAGGTGAGGGATGATTATTTTTGTGTTTTTATATTTTATGGAAAGCAATTTAAAATCTCGGGTTTGAAGGATTTGGGCGGAATTAGTTGCTAATCAACTAACCCAATACTAAGATGCAATCAAAATAAAATACTAGAAATGAAAATAAACTAATTTATACTAAGGTTGTGAGCAGTAATTGGAGAAAATGTGTTTACTTAGATTTCACTACTCCCTAGACATCTTGTACACGTTAATTACTTGTTATAATTGCATGGATGACGGATCGTATTCCTTAATACCATTAATGAGGTGGCACACATAACTCCCCAATTCTATGAGCTCTTATCTCCTCCTACACCATGCCCAGCACAACTATAGGGATTGTAAACAGTGGCTCATGCATTAAATACAACCAATAAAGACCTAGTGCGCATTGGTTCATGTTTCTTAAGACGTTCAAGCATGTTACCAATTGGAGATCTGCCAGTTTTCTTAAGCCTAACATATAAATCATTCATCCACAACAAGAATAAGCAAGTAATCAACACATAATCAATATCTAGGTTTCATTAGATCTAAGCAAACACAAGATAGATCTAGCATAGCATGATGGAATTAAAACAAGAACATGATATAGACAACCAACACATAGACATATTGATTGAATTAGAAGAACACTTATCTTGATTAAACATGCAAGGTATCAAGGGGTTGGAACCCTTGAAAAACCTGTAAAGTTACACCAAAATCGTACTTAGGGTTTCTCCCAAAACTTCTCTCTTTAAATGTGAAAAATTAGAAAACTATATATAGGAAAAGGGGTCTGACGGCGTCAAGACCAATTAGGTGACGCCGTCACCTCGCCGCCAAAACAATCCTCGGACTGCCTAGATCTACATTTGACGCCGTCAAGTACAAATCATTTCCAGGCCGTCATGACTTTTACTCTTGACGCCCTACCTTCATGACACCGTCAAATCTCTTCTAGATCGTCATGGAATTTTACTCTTGACGCCGTCAGGGAACTACTCTTGACGCCGTCACCTACTGTTCCCAGCAAGGAAAATTAAGACTTGACGCCCTACCTTCATGACGCCCTACCTTCATGACACCCTACCTTCATGACACCGTCAAATCTCTTCTAGATCGTCATGGAATTTTACTCTTGACGCCGTCAGGGAACTACTCTTGACGCCGTCACCTACTGTTCCCAGCAAGGAAAATTAAGACTTCGGCGTTTTCTTCACTTTTATGCTCCAAAAACGTCCGAATTGCTTTCTTTTCCAGATTTCACTCCCAAAGTACCTAAAATCACAAAAGGAACGATTTAAGGCAATATTTGATCAAATAAATTCGGATTCGGGCTTAAATGACCCCCTAAAAACGGATCATTTTTCGCCTCATCATATACCCTTACACTTGAGATTTGCTTGTCCTCAAGCAAATGTGCTTTTATTCTACTCAAAAGACAAGTTAGGGGTCATTTAACACTAATATAAAAGTAATTACAACAAATAATCGTTCCACTAAAGACCAATAGACAAGCACGGAGGTCATATACAAGCACCTCACAAATAGTGTTTAGATACTCACATCTCTCGGGTGTAATAAAGTGTAAATCACAATATGGAAACGGAAGATATCTCTCACTACCTGTCATAGCAAAATAGATTACCATAGGCTTGGGAAAGGATCAAACCTCTACCACATGGCGTAAGCACCTAGGATAAACTATCAAAGAGGCCTTTTAAAGGGTTGTAACGTTAGATGTAGAGATATGAAATACACGGTTTTGTTGGATAAAGGAAGTTTTACTGGTGGCGAGTTAACAATCTTGGTTAATTACATGTACAATATGGCGTTGCTAAGCCAAGACTAGACTCGACTTAAGCTAATAAATGAAAAATAACAAAAACATAAAATAAACATAGAATGAAACGGGATGGTAGTCCGTATGTTTTTTCTCTTTTTCCTTTTACTATTTTTTTTTTCTTTTTTCTTGATTTTTTTCTATTTTTTTTTCGATTTTTTTTTTTTTTTTTTTTTTTTTTTTTTTTTTTTTTTTTTTTTTTTGCATACATTCTTACCCTACCATCCAAACTAATACATCATAGGGAATGAACATTCCCCTTACACTTGAATTTTTACATACTTTACAATTAACTAATCTAATGACTCGAATTAAGAAAATTAAAACACTTGGAGCACTTTTAAGATTAACGTACATATGGGGGTAATAAATGATGTTCTTCCCCATTACTTCATAAAATAAGTACTTACCCATGAGTCACAATCGTCCCAAAACAATATGTACAACGATATGACTCGACTTAGCAATCATGTAATCAATTAGAAAGTTAACTTAGGGTTTAACAAATAACAATAATGCACTAAAAATGAGCGCATACACGGAAGGCTAAGGCGATTTGGTTGTACATTTAAGTGGGGTGTAACAAATTCTTCCTTTAAGTAAAATGCTTAAAGTTAGAAACGAAAAGATAGGCTCGGAGGGGTGTACTAGGGGTTTAGTGTACTAAAAATGAGTACAACGCTAAGGGTGTGTGAAAAATTAGTTGACTTAACTAGTCAAGTAATATGACTTAAATGGTCAAGTAATTATAATACGGGTTTAACACAAGGGTAATCCTAATGCCTCTTATCATGTAGTAAATCCTACCACACGAATGTAGTCTCACTAGCAGTCTCGGGATGCATCACTAACGCAAGTTCTAGAATCTAAATGCTACCGGTACACTCATAAGTACTAATAGTAAATGCTTCTCCTATCAAATCTAAAGGCGAACCTCACATATTTGGGTGGAAAATTTTTCTGAATATACGGTTATGTGCTAGTCGTACAATCTCCTATCCATGAGACGCTTGCTATGGCTAAAGTTTCACTCCTAAATGTTGTAAAAAATTTTAAATTTGGCGCTAAAATTGCACTAACAAGTATTTCTCATAGTTTTATTACACATCTACCATTAAACAAAACAAACTCAAGCGAAAGTGCATATGTAAGGTATCATATTTTTACCCTCCCCTTACACTTAAGATGAACATTGTCCCCAATGTTCAAGTAAAGAATGTAAAAGTGAAAAAGTAAAGAGAATGAAATCAAATACTCCCCTGATTCGCTCGTTATGGATAATAGGATGGCCAGGTTAAATCTTCCTCCAAGAAAATGAACAATCCTAGCTTCCCTTCCAGAATATAAATCATCTTCTTATCATACATAACCTGTAAAACCTGACAAAATAGACAAGACAACCTCGCGTAAAATCGGCGGCATCCTATATAAGTTACTAAATCCTAGAAAACAAGATAAGATATAATGTTTGTGGAATGAAGTTTGCAGATCTCCTGGAGATTATAAAACTTAATAATTCACAAAAACCATAAGACTCCGTTAGAAAAACAAAACCGGTAAAATTTCCAGATTTTTACACTTGACGCCGTCAAGACTAAACTCCTGACGCCGTCAGAAGTGACCTGCAGAAATTCTTATGTTAAGTTTCCGGAAAATTTCTGGAAAAACTTGGTCCTACTTCCTGGAAAATCCTGCAAAACTTCATTATGACTCAATACAAACATTTGACTCTAACAAATACGAATATACATGTTCATTTAATATTGTGGAGAATCATGATCGGTTTGTTTCTTAAAAACATATTTGGGGTTTCCCCTTACACTTATCTTTTGCAAAAATACCTTTAGGTGGAGTTAAGACTAGGCCAAAACAACAAAGTAAAGTATTTCCACTATTTAGTTTAGAAACATGACCTACCAACAATAAAAATTAAGCATGCATACAGAAGCAAATAACAAACAAACAAACAAAAATAAAATCACACAATCAAACAAATAAAACAAATAAACGGGCTTGGGTTGCCTCCCAAGAAGTGCTTGTTTTTGTTCGAGTCACGAGCCTGACTCTACCCTTATTTAACGGAAATAGGGGATGTTTTCCCTACACTTAGGATTAAGTGCAGGTGAAAGTAGCTATACACACCCTTAGGGTGAAAATATGCCATATGAGGTAAGAGTGGTGGATGAATTATATGCTCAAAGGGGTGTACTCCTATCATCATAACCTTAACAAATTCAATCGGGTTAATGGGTGGATTAAGATTTTCTCCTAGAAAGGGATCATTTTCTATCAACTTCGAAAGACTCCTAGTTGGGGATCCATCTTGACCTAATAAACCCGGTTTAAACCCATAATGTTTCTTGTGATCAATCATAAATGGGTGATGTAAGCATGCAAGGTCATTTTCCACTCCTATATTGGCTTCCTCTCTACAAGGCTTAGAGTCCACTATCTTTATCCTAAGACTACCCGAACTATATGGTTTGATGAGTGGATCGGAACCTATTTCAATTCCTAAATTTTCATCCAAGGATGGAAGATTAGGCAACGGTTTTGGTTGAGGCTCCGGTTCATCAGAACTAGGAACTTCCCTAGAACTAAGAGTAAGGTTATCATTATAAGTATTCAAACTTATATCCTCTAGTTGTGTTTGGTACAAGGGTTCTACCTCTATTTGGGCTCCTATAGTCTCTTCTACTTCTTCCGGGTAAGTGATGGATGGTGTGTATTCCTCAAGTGATGGTGGGAGTTGTGGGGTACTTTGTAGGTTTGTGTTATTTACCTCATCCTTCCTTTTCTCAACATCACCTATATCCTCATCACGTGTTTTAGTAGAATCTATCCTAAACATGTTCCTAAGTATCTCAAATCCTTCTCTAGCCATTTCAAGTTCTAAGTCTGATTCATAAGAACCTTCCTCAATAACTTGATTACAATGCTCAATTTGCCTAAAGGATTCATCTTTTTGCTCAATATGATCCTGTTCGGCTAAATCTTCCTTAATTGTTTCCTCAAGTTGTGATGCATACAAACCCATCAATTCATTGAACTCATGGTTCACGGTTAGGAGGTTTTCCTCAAAATTTTTCCAAAGGGTCTTACTAAAAGGAATTGATCCTAACAATGATTGTTTAATATAGGCCACACATGCGCATAACTCATCAAACCTATCAAACTTTACACTCATCTCTTCTTGTATATATCTAAGATCACTTAAAAATTCATTGGAAGAACAGGAAGCAAACCTATCCGAGTAAACTAATTGTTCCTCTATTGTTAATGATCTAAATGGAATCTCATCCGCCATAAAGACAAATGAAAATGGTTTTACAAACAAAGGGCACAAAGAAAAAGATAGACTAAAGAAACCTAAAAATAAAAATAAAATCTTACTAGAAAGAAATCTAGCAAGTAGACCTAATAAAAAGAAATTCTAACCTAGACAATAACTATTCCCCGGCTGCGGCGCCAAAAACTTGATGCGTGGGAATCGCAACAGGCTTTACCTCTCAAGGGATCTCGAGAAGCTTACAACCCCCACCAGGCAGTGTACCTGATCGTTGTAGTATAGTATAGTGACAAGTACCGGGGGATTGATCGTTCAGCTTAGGAATAGTGTCGCTAGGATTAGAAAGCCTAAATACTAGTTCTAAAGGTGAGGGATGATTATTTTTGTGTTTTTATATTTTATGGAAAGCAATTTAAAATCTCGGGTTTGAAGGATTTGGGCGGAATTAGTTGCTAATCAACTAACCCAATACTAAGATGCAATCAAAATAAAATACTAGAAATGAAAATAAACTAATTTATACTAAGGTTGTGAGCAGTAATTGGAGAAAATGTGTTTACTTAGATTTCACTACTCCCTAGACATCTTTTACACGTTAATTACTTGTTATAATTGCATGGATGACGGATCGTATTCCTTAATACCATTCATGGGGTGGCACACATAACTCCCCAATTCTATGAGCTCTTATCTCCTCCTACACCATGCCCAGCACAACTATAGGGATTGTAAACAGTGGCTCATGCATTAAATACAACCAATAAAGACCTAGTGCGCGTTGGTTCATGTTTCTTAAGACGTTCAAGCATGTTACCAATTGGAGATCTGCCAGTTTTCTTAAGCCTAACATATAAATCATTCATCCACAACAAGAATAAGCAAGTAATCAACACATAATCAATATCTAGGTTTCATTAGATCTAAGCAAACACAAGATAGATCTAGCCTAGCATGATGGAATTAAGACAAGAACATGATATAGACAACCAACACATAGACATATTGATTGAATTAGAAGAACACTTATCTTGATTAAACATGCAAGGTATCAAGGGGTTGGAACCCTTGAAAAACCTGTAAAGTTACACCAAAATCGTACTTAGGGTTTCTCCCAAAACTTCTCTCTTTAAATGTGAAAAATTAGAAAACTATATATAGGAAAAGGGGTCTGACGGCGTCAAGACCAATTAGGTGATGCCGTCACCTCGCCGCCAAAACAATCCTCGGACTGCCTAGATCTACATTTGACGCCGTCAAGTACAAATCATTTCCAGGCCGTCATGACTTTTACTCTTGACGCCCTACCTTCATGACGCCGTCAAATCTCTTCTGGATCGTCATGGAATTTTACTCTTGACGCCGTCAGGGAACTACTCTTAACGCCGTCACCTACTGTTCCCAGCAAGGAAAATTAAGACTTTGGCGTTTTCTTCACTTTTATGCTCCAAAAACGTCCGAATTGCTTCCTTTTCCAGATTTCACTCCCAAAGTACCTAAAATCACAAAAGGAACGATTTAGGGCAATATTTGATCAAATAAATTCGGATTCGGGCTTAAATGACCCCCTAAAAATGGATCATTTTTTGCCTCATCAGACACTATTCCTAGCTGAACGATCAATCCCCCGGTACTTGTCACTATATTATACTACAACGATCAGGTACACTGCCTGGTGGGGGTTGTAAGCTTCTCGAGATCCCTTGAGAGGTAAAGCCTGGTGCAATCCCCACGCATCAGACCTATTTTTTCTTTCTACTACGCCATTTGATTGAGGAGTACGAGGAGCGGAGAAATTGTGAGATATTCCATTTAACTCACAATATTTTCCGAATTGTACTTCGTTATCAAATTCCCTACCATGGTCCGTCCTAATGGCAACTATTGAGCATCCTAATTTATTTTGAATCATTTTACTAAATATTTCGAATTTTTCAAAAGCTTGGGTTTTGTCACTTAAAAACCTAGTCCACGTGTATCGTGAATAGTCATCTACTATTACTAAGGTATATTTGTTTCCTCCATAGCTCCGCACAGCGGATGGACCGAAAAGATCCATATGTAATAATTCTAGGCACCTAGTAGTGGATACTATATTCTTAGCTTTGTGACTATCATGAGCTTGTTTTCCAATTTTACATGCATCACAAAAATGCTTGTCATATTTTATATTATGCAAATTTCTAACTAATTCCTTAGAGGCCAAAGATTGTATTTGTTGCATGTTAGCATGTCCTAATCTCCTATGCCACAATGTAGAGTTTTCATCTAGGGTCGTTAGGCATATCCTATCCTCAGGCTTATTTCCTAGTTTCATAACATATATGCCACCTTTCCTAACTCCTCTACCTATAATTTTTCCATTCTTAACTATTTCGCTATCTTTTTCGGTAAAAGTGACTCTACATTTATTATCACATATTTGTCCTATACTAAGCAAGTTATATGTTAAATTATCTACATGCTCTACATTTTCAATAGTAAGTGAGTCTTGAGAGATCGTACCTTTGCCAATGATTTTTCCACGTAAGTCACTACCAAAAATAACGTTACTTCCATTGTATGCCTTGTATGTAGAGAATAGCATGCGGTTCCCCGTCATGTGCCTCGAACATCCGCTATCTTTGATCCATTCGTCAAGCTCCAAGTCAATTCCTAAACATATTTCGTCAGTTTCTTTTGCCATAAAACACTTTTCGTCTCTTGGCTTTTCAACTTCTTCTTTGTCGCTATCGCTCCATGTTCCGCCAACAAATGAGCCTTGATTTTCATAACCCGGCGGCTTTAGACATTCGCCAATGAGATGATTTGGACTTCCACATCTAAAGCACTTTCTTTTCCCGTATTTGTCACTTCTATTTCTTTGGAATGGTTTTCTTTCGTCTCGTGATGATCTAGTGAATCTTCCTCGTCTCTTGAAGAATTTCTTGAATTCTGTTACGGCCATTGCATATTCTTCGTCTTCACTTTCGTCACTTGAATAATCATCATCACTAGGTTCCTTTTTGGCTTTTAGGGCAATGGATTTGGTTTGTTCTTTCTTGACTTTGACCGTTTCCGAATCTCTTCTTATAATTTCTTCATTAACCTTCAAGTTGCCAATTAGTTCATCTAGTGATAACGTCATCAAGTTCTTTGATTCATCAATTGCCGTGACCTTAGCTCGCCATTTCGGATGCAATGCCCTAAGAAATTTCCTAACACAATTTTTACTAGAAAATGTCTTATCAAGTGCTTTTAAACTTGTGATAATAGTGTTAAATTTAGCAAAAGCATTATCAATTGATTCTGTTTCCGGAATCGTAAATTGTTCATATTGTTGTACAAGAAGATCTATTTTATTATCTTTGACTTGGCTATTACCTTGGTGAGTAATTAGTAAAGAATCCAAAATTTCTTTTGCGGTTTTACACATAAAAATTCTTTCATATTCTTTGCGTGGTAACGCATTATAAATGACCATTTTAGCCTCATTATTTTTTGCTAGTTTCTTTTTCAAATCATCATTTTGTTTTTTAAAAGATACAATTTCATCCATTTTAGTTTCAACATTATATTGAATAGGGGGTAAATCACCAAAGGTAATAATATGCCAAAGATAATGATCTTTTGATTTCACATGCGTTTCGAATCTATTTTTCCAATATAAAAATCCATCACTTTCAAATAGTGGTGGTCTTTGCATAGATTGCCATTCTAAATATTTTTCAGATTCTATAGATTGTTACAAGTTTTAAAATACAATATATTTTAAAAATCTTGCTCGACGTGGCTCTTGATACCAATTGTGGAAAACTAGAAGGGGGTTGTTGAATAGTTTTACGTCTTTTTAATTTGTTATAAAAGATAGTTTTAGTGTTTTCTTAGCTTTTTAAAAACTTAGATTCGATAATATGTGATCTCAAGTCTTGCACAATATAAACAACTATCAATCAATAATATATAACAATGATAAGTAATGAAATAAATATGAGATGGAAAGATCGAACCGCGAGACAAGAGATTTATAGTGGTTCGGCTACAAGGACACCTTCCTTGCCCTACTCCACTCCCCGAGCACCTAACTCGAGAGTTTTCTTCACTATATCAACAAGCTCCCTTATGGTGGAGAAAACCTTATACACCAATTTTCACACCACAACTTCTTCACAACTAAATCACAACTTCTACACAACTTCTTCAAATCAATCTACTTCACAACTAACTACTCCACGCCTATCTTCTTCACACCAATTCACTTCACAACTAACTACTCCACACCTAGCTTCTTCACTACAATCTAATTCCTAACTTTTCTTCTTCACACCAAACCACTAACTAATCACACAATCAATATACCTAGCACAACTATCTACAATCAAATATACACAACAATCTCACAAAGAGTAATGTAAATAATCTTGATGATGCACCAACAACTTGTATGTGGAGGTCACAACAAGTTGTAATACTTCTTGTCTTCGGGGATAGAAGTATTCTTCTCTTGCACTTGAGAGGATGATGTTTGAATCACTTTGAAACAAAGAATTATGTACTTATGATCATAGGATTAAGAGAATAGAAATGTGGATCTAGAATAGAAAGTTTAGGAGTGCAATAGGTGAGAAAATTCTGAGGGATGAACCAGTATTTATAGGGGAGAAAAATACTGTTCTGGAGCGTGGCCGGTCCCCTTAATTAATGGCCGGTCCCCTTAATGATTAAGGGGGCCGCCTAAGGAATTAAGGGGGCCGCCCCTTCAGAACGTTGGATTTTCTTGTCTTTTAGTGGGGAATATTTTTCTGGATAAAATTTGCCATTTTTGGTTGGAAATTTGAAATTATATATTTGTAATGAATTAAACATATTCTTTTAATTCCAAAAGTAAGTTTGTAAAAGATATAGAATGTTTAATACATTTTATAAAAATTCTAGTGATTAGAAAAATTTCCTTTGATCATGAAATACAATAAACACTTTGTTTATTCATACCTTAAGTGATATGGATGCAAAGACAAATATTAAGCACTAAAAACTTGTTTACGTCATAAGTTTTAGATTAATGAGTTTATGCTTTGTAATTATCAAAACATAGAGACATTGTTAATATGCTAACAATTTTTTTAGACATTATTTATGTCAACAGATAGACAAGAGCATTATCCTAAACTCAATCCTTGATTCTTTAAGAGCATTGACCATGTGTGTGGTGTTTTCGTAACAAATGGAGTACTCATCTTCACACAACCTTGGACTTAATGGTTCCTTGATTAAGTCCCACACTTCACTTTCCGCAAATGTCTTTAACTTATACTCAAACTTAATCTTATCATCGCCTTCCTTCTTCATCATATCCGTGAATGACCTTTTCAATCTCTTAGAGCTCTCCGGGTATTGATTACCTTGATTATTGTTAACGGACCCTTCCGAATGAGACATGATTCCTATTGTGAGTGTTATTTTCTAAAGTATGGTGGAGGAAGTTATGTGTTCTAAGAAAAGTCTCTAGAGATTTAAAAGAGGATGATGATGTAAAAAGTGGGTTATTATCCAATGGTTAATACAAAAGGTTGTATGATTATTTGTGAAAAGTAGGAGTTTGGTGGATCATAATTAAAGACTTGTACTAAAGATTCTTCAACCATTTCCTATTTATCATTTATATCCTCATCATCTTCTAGTAATCTCATTCCTAATCCTAATCTTAAATAATTGAATTGATCTTTATCTAAGGGTTTTGCTAAGATCTTAGAGATGTTTTCATCACAAGAAATTTTCTCTATGGTGACATGGTTCTTAGTGATGTTGTATTTTAGAAAGTGATGTCTAATTTCAATGTGTTTCGTGCGAGGGTAATCAATTGGGCTTGAATTTAGATTGATAGAGCACGTATCGTCACATAGTATAGGTACTTCGTTTAATATGACGTTATAATCAACAAACGCTTGCTTCATCGATAACGCTTGTTGGCAAGCCCTTCCGGCCGCAACGTAATCGGATTCCGTTATGGAGTTGGCGAAGGAAGTTTGTTTCTTAAAGAACCATGATGTTAAACAAGCACCTACAAATGTGCATATTCCACTAGTGCTTTTCATATCAACTATATCTCACGCATGATCCGAATTGGCATAAACCAATACTTTTACCCCTGAATCCTTTGGATACTGATACGTGGGAATCGCACCAGGCTTTACCTCTCAAGGGATCTTGAGAAGCTTACAACCCCCACCAGGCAGTGTACCTGATCGTTGTAGTATATGTAACACCCCCAATTCATGGATGCAGCGGAATTCAAACTGGGTGTTACTCGACGGCACAATAGTCACAATGATAGAAAACGAACTCCAATTGAGTCGTTTTAAAAGATTTATCATTCAAATTATATAAATATCAGAGATTACAAAATGAGGTCCCAATTGGTTCCATGTTTACAATGTATAATAAATGAGTTTTGAATGATAATAAAATTTATAGCCCTCTTGAGTATCCGTGTCCTTCCGTGCCATCCTTGATCGTCATGAACCTGAAATACATGCTTGAGAGGTCAACACAAAGGTTGAGTGATATTCATAGAGTTTGTTAAATCGATTGAACACAATATGTTGGTAGTGTGAGTTATAGGCTCACACCAATGTTTGGAAAACAAAATAGTTATTATCATTACTAAGCTTATGACACCATAACGTTAACGGGTACCAATATCGATCGGCGGAGTTATCCCGGTAGATACTTTGCCGTCATACCTAATGTCTCAAATATTAATGCATTTGTTTGCACTTAGTCAATACAAATGGGATTCGTCAATCCCAATAGGCCTATTATTAATATTCGCGCTCACTATTTCTAGTGATTAAATGGTTCATAATAAAGGATCTCGGTTTGGCAAGGAAGGTACTTAGTGATAATAAAACAATCAGGCAGCATACAGTTTCAAAGCATTGTGTTCGGTTTAGAAATAGCATGTATTCCCCCCAAGGGTTTGTAAAACATTGAAGTAATGTAAAGTGGGGCTATGAACTCACCTTAAGTACGATAGCAAGTAATGAAGGTGATGGTTGGATCGTGTAGGTTTCTACGAGCAACCTATAATAGAATGTTGCGACTTAGGATCGGAGTAAAGAATATAACGGAGTGCCTATATATATATCTTGCATTATAGTCCATGATGAGGTATGATGTTTATTTGTAAGTCTTTGAAAGAAAAGATTTATGAACATGTATGTTTTGTATATCGTTTACTACCGTTCGGGCTAACATATTTCAGAAGTCATGTTAGTAAGCGTTCGAGGAGCCAGGACACTTTAACTCGTAAATCCACAACTCATCTCGACGGCTTACATAATGAACTCCTCACATGAAGCTCCCTACTATTGTAGTAGTTGATAAAGTATATAGATATAAGTTTTGATCCGAAAAGTTACATGTCCGATATTTGTATAAACTTAGGAAAGTTTATTTGTACATGAAGATTGTTATTAGGGGTAGCTTCATAAGCCTTAAATGACCATTTGTCTTGGTAAAATCTCATGGTTTCCTTTTAAGTGAAGTAGATCCAAATTGCTTGTTCATGTTATCGCCTAATTCATTATTTCATGTTTTCGCCTATGTAATTTGTTATGGTCATTTCGTCATGGCCTAGCCATGACCTTTAGTCCTTGTTTCATGGTCATGAGACCCAACCTTGGCTCTAGCCATGGTGGTGGTCTTGTTTATAGGTCATAATAATTCTTGTTCCTTTTAAAGTATAACCATAATATAGTGACTTATATATATGTAAATAGCTGTTAAGAAATTGAGAAATATCTTACTCAGAAAGTGTTTTCAAGGCTCGAGCCTCTTTGAGCCTGAAGGAAAACGTGATTCCGGACAACTTTCGTGTTTTAACTTTTTCATGAATCGGACCAGAAAGGCCTCTTTTTGCGTGTTTTCTATTCTGTCACAGAAACATTTTGGCAGTTTTGCCGGAAAGTTTTGGTAACTTCAAATCGGCGTAACTTTTGACTCGTATACTCGTTTTAGGTGGTTCAAATTGCTATGGTTTCCTTGTTAAGCCCTCTACTGTATTATGTAATAATCCAATATCATATTTTTACCATTTTGATCAGTTTATACCAACAAACTCACTAATTTGTTTGTTTTAGTAACTTGTTTCAACAATTCATTATAACAACATCTTTTACTCATCTTTATACATCATGGACATTTATACAAGACATAATATAGCACAAATAATATGTAAATAACATGAACATGATTATTTAACAAGAATCAAGTTAGGGTTTGGCTTACAACTTGTGGCTTTCAACAAAGAAAGGAAGTTAACATGTAAGGATAGGACTTTGATAGACTTGCTTCAACCCTTTTTCACTTCATGCAACCTTTCTACCCTTGGTATTCTTGAAAGATGGATGACGAAGGTTGAGGTGAATTGAGTGGATTTAAACTCAAGAGAAATCACCAAGTATTCTAGGGTTTGGAAGATTTTTGGTAACTTATGATCAAACTAGGGTTTCTATCTTGAAATAACTCTTGAACCTTGCATGATACTTGGAAGAGAATGAGCTAAGGATGAGAAGATGGGGAGGGTGAAGGGTGGCGTTTAAATGAGGGGAGGAAGGGAGTATTTATAGTCCAAATGAGGAGGTTAGGAAACTAGTAGGAAATTACCAAAACTTGGTGACCAAGTTGTAATTTAGAGATGATCTAGGGGTAATTTCATGAGATGAAGCCACATGGGATGACTCCCCCCCTCCTAGGTCGGTTTGTAAGCTTGGAGAGCAAGGGTGTGGACTTTTCTTGGTATTATCCAAGATACTTGGTTAGTTTTGACTCCGGGAAATGCCAATCGTAAATGATTAAGCCTCAAAACGTAAAACCGGGTGTCGTAAAATTATGGAACTTGGAAGAATGGTTAAACATGTCCATATAGTCCATAATAAAATATAAAATGAGTGGTAGGATCTATCGGGTGCTAAAACCCTGCTAAAAACTGGAAACACGGGTCTAAAACGCGTAATTCGTGTAAAACGCTGAATATTGCGTAATATTAAGAAAAATAAAATGTTACTTTTCTAATAGGATAATATTGATTTAAAATGACTTATAATGTCTAGACTGGGCTCAGTCTAGTGTCGGTTGGTATTAAATGCCTTTTAGACATCAAACCGTAAGCCTAAAAATCACGAAATGACTTATAACATCAAGGGATGATTTTTGGTCAATGGAGGAGGGAAAAATATGTTGACTTTTTCTAATAAGTTGAAAAACTCAAATTGTCTTAGAAACGCGTTTTGTGGTCTAACGGTTAATTGCCCATATGGTTAAGCGTGCTCATGCGAGAGTAGTACGGCATGGGTGACCTGCTGGGAAGTTTTTGGTCATGTTTTTCTCAGTCACGATTAATTCTCAAATAAATCATGAGCGTGTCAAACATTTTTCCGATGTGGGGTCACCTGACGGGATCGAATTTCGTTGTGCGTAGAATTTCTGATTGACGTTTTACCCTAAAACGTGTAATTCCGTGTAATTCCTTAATAACTTTCACGAAAATGATCTGAAGGATGTCAAACATTTAATTTGCCATGGAAATGATTTATCACTCGAGAATATCAAATAAAAATCAACTTTCGGGAAAGTTTCGGGAAAAATGAATAGTAAAATGAATAGTAGAATGAATAGTAAATGTGAATAGTGAAATTTTTCGGGAATAGTAATTATCTTGAAAAATGTGAATTGTTACAGTCTCTACCCCTTACGGGGAACTTCGTCCCGAAGTTCTGTGTGTGTTATACGTTGGAGTGGTGTCGATGAAGAGGTGTGGTTACTTATGAGAAGTTTGTTTCTAAGAAAACATACGGGTGACTGCTCCCAGCATAACATGATCCCTCCTGAATTAGACATAGGTGATCAGGCTATGTATAATTTAGGACCGATAATGTGATGTTCGGTTTAGTTACGTAGTATTGTTTTTCTTAAAAGTTTTAGATGGTATTCAATTTTGTAAAGCTGATGAGAGTGCTCATGGTGTAACTAAGGATGATTTGAGCTTTAAAAGTGCATCAAGATCAGAAAGTGAGCTTGTGGGATTAAGGGTTGTGAAGATGATGATGGTGAGAAGGTTAAGAAGGTTTGTGTTCTTCATTTTGGTATGTTGAGATTTAGTGGTTTATGATGAAAGTTGGAAATGAAGGCATGATATCGATTTATAGGGTGGTATCAACGAAGTGATTTTTCTAAGATGGTGGTAGAATATCTTGGAGTAACATGATGTGAAACAATAAAGTGTTAACAAAATAGCTTGAAGTAAAATTTGTTGGATGGTTTATAAGATAACTGAGTAAGTCTCATAGAATGGTAATAGTCTGCTAAACAATCAAATTGGTTTGGAGATAGAAAGTACAATAGATGAGAATTATCACAAAGAGTCGTTTATTGAACAATAAATATTCTTAAGTCATAAAACTCCCATTACTAGGGATGACATACACGTAGTACAACAGAGTGCATAAATAAATATGACTGCTAAGTTCTAAACTTCATTGTTCTGCAGTGTTGTTGAGATTCTGATAAGCTTCTTCTTCTCTTATCATATATGCTTTCCATTGGATGTCTTCAACTTGTTGGCCTTGGCTGTTGGGGACATCTGTTCCTGTAATGACCACTTTCTCGACACCCGAAGCATATAACTATTGGTTGTGTGTTGCTACCGGTAGCTACAGCCTTGCCTCTACAATCTCTGGCAAGATGTCCTGGCTTTTGGCATTTGTTGCACTTGGCGGGGCAAGGACCAGAGTGATGGAATTTACACTCATTGCATAGTGGAGCATTCCCGATATACCCTGTGCTTCTAATTGGTGCAGCCACATAAGCCGTTGCAGCCTCTTGTCTTTTGTTTTGATGGTTATGATGGTTGTTGTTGTTGTTTTGGTTGTTACTTCCATGGTTACCATCCCATGGTCGCTTGTTGTTGTTGGTTCTATTGTTATTGTTGTTGGAGTTATTGAAGTTTTGTCTTTGGGTTTCCGCCGTCTGCACCACCTGATCCATGAGGCTGCGAGACATCCGCATAGCCTCATCAAGTGTTTTGGGACTAGACGTAATCATGTTCCCTTGTATGCTTGGTGGGAGTCCCCAGATATATTCTTCTAACAGTTTCTCATTTGTTGAAACCATCGTTGGGCATAGTATCCTCAATTCATGGAATCGGCGGTTGTAACTCAGGATGTCGGTTCCTTTAACAACATGGTTCCAAAATTCTACTTCTGGATGACAACATGGTTCCTTTAACGGCATTTCATTGTGAGGGAAATACTCTTTCTTTATGTTATCCCCAGAAAGCTTATAATCATTTTGGATGTCCATTGGTTGAGATACTAAATTCCACCATGATAATGCTTCATCCAATAGTGGACCGGTGGCATGTTGAACTTTCTCATTCTCGGTGCATTTGTTGATCAATACTACTAACTCCGCTTTTTCAAACCAGGGGTTAAAATTTACAGCTCCATTAGTACCTTTGTAATTGGTGGGTTGGCAATTTAAATAACCGTTGAATGTGCAGCTCTTATATACCGGATCAATATTTATTACTGGAGGACCGGATGGATTCGGTCCTCTGGTATTGATGGTAGTTGCAGCAACTCGAACAGCTTCAGCAGTTCTTGCAGTTTTAGCGGCTGTTGCGGCCTGTGTAGCTATGGCTGCTCGTTCCGTAATAAGTGCTGCATTGATACTGTCCTTTACCAGTTTACGGATGGCAGCTTGCGTCATCGTTGGTGGTGTCTTTTTCTTTGGCGCCATGATTCTATTATATAAAAGGTATGTCATGAGTAGAGAGTTGTGAAATAAGCATGATTTTTGATGGGGAATGATAGAATAATTATGGTTGAAGATTTAAAGGCATAACACATGATAGTATAAAACAAAAAGTTTTATTCATACAACGTTGGTTGATTTACAAAATCGAAACTTATTACAAGCTTCTTCAAAATTTACTAACTGATACTTTCAGTTTAGTAATTACAACGTTTTTACTATCGCTAGTTATTACATGGATTAACTAACTGAGTCTAATCAGTATAGTAGTACAAAAGATAATTAGTATCATCACACTAGTCTATGGCGGGTTAGAAGGTCCGAGCAGCTCTGATTGATCGGCAACTTCTTGGTTTAGTGTGTCATAGAGGTACGAGTCGATGAAGTTTGAGAGGCTATAGTTTTCATGTTGACTTTCTTGTTGGATCAATGGTGGTCGAGGTACGATCCATAATGAATGATCCAAATCATCACATGTAGGGATAACAAAGGGAAGAGATAGTGGTGGTGGTAATGGTTCTAGTACATATTCGTACTCATTATCCTCCTCGGAGTCTGCCTCAACATAATTTTGTTCAAAATAATTAGAAATATTCATCGCAAAATTAGTTGGCATCGGTTCATCCTCTTCTTCATCGGTTGGATCTTCGAAAGGTTCTTCTTCGTCATCAGAAGCGAAGGCATTTATGAAGTCAAATCCGAACTCGGGTGAGGGTGGTAAGACTTGGAAGTTATTAGGTAGAGTGGGCACATAATCGGGAGAAGTGGGTACGCACATGATTTCTATGAAAAGAATTTCAATGTTAGAACAATTCAATGTTTATGGGAAGTGCTCAAAATGTGAGAAGTGTGTATCATAAAAATGTCTACAGGAAATGCTCAAAATGGGTATATATGAATATACTAATATGTTTGTGTAACATAACATGCTTACTAAGTCCATAATCGTCTGGAGGATGGAAGACACGGAGAGCGGAAAGCTATAAAATGTTTTTGTTTGTAATTGCGGTTATAGTTTAGGTTTCAATTAGACCCGTTTCTCTATAACCATGGCTCTGGTACCAATCTGTAACACCCCCAATTCATGGATGCAGCGGAATTCAAACTGGGTGTTACTCGACGGCACAATAGTCACAATGATAGAAAACGAACTCCAATTGAGTCGTTTTAAAAGATTTATCATTCAAATTATATAAATATCAGAGATTACAAAATGAGGTCCCAATTGGTTCCATGTTTACAATGTATAATAAATGAGTTTTGAATGATAATAAAATTTATAGCCCTCTTGAGTATCCGTGTCCTTCCGTGCCATCCTTGATCGTCATGAACCTGAAATACATGCTTGAGAGGTCAACACAAAGGTTGAGTGATATTCATAGAGTTTGTTAAATCGATTGAACACAATATGTTGGTAGTGTGAGTTATAGGCTCACACCAATGTTTGGAAAACAAAATAGTTATTATCATTACTAAGCTTATGACACCATAACGTTAACGGGTACCAATATCGATCGGCGGAGTTATCCCGGTAGATACTTTGCCGTCATACCTAATGTCCCAAATATTAATGCATTTGTTTGCACTTAGTCAATACAAATGGGATTCGTCAATCCCAATAGGCCTATTATTAATATTCGCGCTCACTATTTCTAGTGATTAAATGGTTCATAATAAAGGATCTCGGTTTGGCAAGGAAGGTACTTAGTGATAATAAAACAATCAGGCAGCATACAGTTTCAAAGCATTGTGTTCGGTTTAGAAATAGCATGTATTCCCCCCAAGGGTTTGTAAAACATTGAAGTAATGTAAAGTGGGGCTATGAACTCACCTTAAGTACGATAGCAAGTAATGAAGGTGATGGTTGGATCGTGTAGGTTTCTACGAGCAACCTATAATAGAATGTTGCGACTTAGGATCGGAGTAAAGAATATAACGGAGTGCCTATATATATATCTTGCATTATAGTCCATGATGAGGTATGATGTTTATTTGTAAGTCTTTGAAAGAAAAGATTTATGAACATGTATGTTTTGTATATCGTTTACTACCGTTCGGGCTAACATATTTCAGAAGTCATGTTAGTAAGCGTTCGAGGA
Organism: Artemisia argyi; assembly: GCA_030686995.1. NCBI lineage: Eukaryota > Viridiplantae > Streptophyta > Magnoliopsida > Asterales > Asteraceae > Artemisia > Artemisia argyi. The sequence continues at coordinate 156,110,986 of CM060677.1, read as the reverse complement.
GCCAGGACACTTTAACTCGTAAATCCACAACTCATCTCGACGGCTTACATAATGAACTCCTCACATGAAGCTCCCTACTATTGTAGTAGTTGATAAAGTATATAGATATAAGTTTTGATCCGAAAAGTTACATGTCCGATATTTGTATAAACTTAGGAAAGTTTATTTGTACATGAAGATTGTTATTAGGGGTAGCTTCATAAGCCTTAAATGACCATTTGTCTTGGTAAAATCTCATGGTTTCCTTTTAAGTGAAGTAGATCCAAATTGCTTGTTCATGTTATCGCCTAATTCATTATTTCATGTTTTCGCCTATGTAATTTGTTATGGTCATTTCGTCATGGCCTAGCCATGACCTTTAGTCCTTGTTTCATGGTCATGAGACCCAACCTTGGCTCTAGCCATGGTGGTGGTCTTGTTTATAGGTCATAATAATTCTTGTTCCTTTTAAAGTATAACCATAATATAGTGACTTATATATATGTAAATAGCTGTTAAGAAATTGAGAAATATCTTACTCAGAAAGTGTTTTCAAGGCTCGAGCCTCTTTGAGCCTGAAGGAAAACGTGATTCCGGACAACTTTCGTGTTTTAACTTTTTCATGAATCGGACCAGAAAGGCCTCTTTTTGCGTGTTTTCTATTCTGTCACAGAAACATTTTGGCAGTTTTGCCGGAAAGTTTTGGTAACTTCAAATCGGCGTAACTTTTGACTCGTATACTCGTTTTAGGTGGTTCAAATTGCTATGGTTTCCTTGTTAAGCCCTCTACTGTATTATGTAATAATCCAATATCATATTTTTACCATTTTGATCAGTTTATACCAACAAACTCACTAATTTGTTTGTTTTAGTAACTTGTTTCAACAATTCATTATAACAACATCTTTTACTCATCTTTATACATCATGGACATTTATACAAGACATAATATAGCACAAATAATATGTAAATAACATGAACATGATTATTTAACAAGAATCAAGTTAGGGTTTGGCTTACAACTTGTGGCTTTCAACAAAGAAAGGAAGTTAACATGTAAGGATAGGACTTTGATAGACTTGCTTCAACCCTTTTTCACTTCATGCAACCTTTCTACCCTTGGTATTCTTGAAAGATGGATGACGAAGGTTGAAGTGAATTGAGTGGATTTAAACTCAAGAGAAATCACCAAGTATTCTAGGGTTTGGAAGATTTTTGGTAACTTATGATCAAACTAGGGTTTCTATCTTGAAATAACTCTTGAACCTTGCATGATACTTGGAAGAGAATGAGCTAAGGATGAGAAGATGGGGAGGGTGAAGGGTGGCGTTTAAATGAGGGGAGGAAGGGAGTATTTATAGTCCAAATGAGGAGGTTAGGAAACTAGTAGGAAATTACCAAAACTTGGTGACCAAGTTGTAATTTAGAGATGATCTAGGGGTAATTTCATGAGATGAAGCCACATGGGATGACTCCCCCCCTCCTAGGTCGGTTTGTAAGCTTGGAGAGCAAGGGTGTGGACTTTTCTTGGTATTATCCAAGATACTTGGTTAGTTTTGACTCCGGGAAATGCCAATCGTAAATGATTAAGCCTCAAAACGTAAAACCGGGTGTCGTAAAATTATGGAACTTGGAAGAATGGTTAAACATGTCCATATAGTCCATAATAAAATATAAAATGAGTGGTAGGATCTATCGGGTGCTAAAACCCTGCTAAAAACTGGAAACACGGGTCTAAAACGCGTAATTCGTGTAAAACGCTGAATATTGCGTAATATTAAGAAAAATAAAATGTTACTTTTCTAATAGGATAATATTGATTTAAAATGACTTATAATGTCTAGACTGGGCTCAGTCTAGTGTCGGTTGGTATTAAATGCCTTTTAGACATCAAACCGTAAGCCTAAAAATCACGAAATGACTTATAACATCAAGGGATGATTTTTGGTCAATGGAGGAGGGAAAAATATGTTGACTTTTTCTAATAAGTTGAAAAACTCAAATTGTCTTAGAAACGCGTTTTGTGGTCTAACGGTTAATTGCCCATATGGTTAAGCGTGCTCATGCGAGAGTAGTACGGCATGGGTGACCTGCTGGGAAGTTTTTGGTCATGTTTTTCTCAGTCACGATTAATTCTCAAATAAATCATGAGCGTGTCAAACATTTTTCCGATGTGGGGTCACCTGACGGGATCGAATTTCGTTGTGCGTAGAATTTCTGATTGACGTTTTACCCTAAAACGTGTAATTCCGTGTAATTCCTTAATAACTTTCACAAAAATGATCTGAAGGATGTCAAACATTTAATTTGCCATGGAAATGATTTATCACTCGAGAATATCAAATAAAAATCAACTTTCGGGAAAAATGAATAGTAAAATGAATAGTAGAATGAATAGTAAATGTGAATAGTGAAATTTTTCGGGAATAGTAATTATCCTGAAAAATGTGAATTGTTACAGTCTCTACCCCTTACGGGGAACTTCGTCCCGAAGTTCTGTGTGTGTTATACGTTGGAGTGGTGTCGATGAAGAGGTGTGGTTACTTATGAGAAGTTTGTTTCTAAGAAAACATACGGGTGACTGCTCCCAGCATAACATGATCCCTCCTGAATTAGACATAGGTGATCAGGCTATGTATAATTTAGGACCGATAATGTGATGTTCGGTTAAGTTACGTAGTATTGTTTTTCTTAAAAGTTTTAGATGGTATTCAATTTTGTAAAGCTGATGAGATTATAAACAGTGGCTCATGCATTAAATACAACCAATAAAAACCTAGTGCACATCAGTTCATGTTTCCTAAGACGTTCAAGCATGTTACCATTTGGAGATCTGCCAGTTTTCTTAAGCCTAACATCAAATTCATTCATCCAAAACAACTATAAACAAGTAATCAACACATAATTAACATCTAGGTTTCATTAGATCCAAGCAAACACAAGATAGATCTAGCCTAGCATGATGGAATTAAGACAAGAACAAGATATAGACAACCAACACATAGACATATTGATTGAATTAAAAGAATACTTATCTCAATTACACATGAAAGGTATCAAGGGCTTAGAACCCTTGAAAAACCTGTAAAATTCGCATCAAGTTCGTACTTAGGGTTTCTCCAAAACTTCTCTCTTTAATGTGTGAAAATTAGAAAAATATATATAGGAAATAGGGTCTGACGGCGTCAAGACAAAGTTTGTGACGCCGTCACCTCGCCGCCAAAATATTTCTCAGACTGCCTTGATCTACTTTTGACGCCGTCATGTATTGTGCATTTCCAGGCCGTCATGAATTTTACTCTTGACGCCCTACTTCGTGACGCCGTCAAATCTGTACTGGATCGTCATGGAAATTACTCTTGACGCCGTCAGGAATTCCTTCTTGACGCCGTCACCTACTGTTCCCAGCAAGGAAAATTAAGACTTTGGCGTTTTCTTCACTTTTATGCTCCAAAAACGTCCGAATTGCTTCCTTTTCCAGATTTCACTCCCAAAGTACCTAAAATCACAAAAGGAACGATTTAGGGCAATATTTGATCAAATAAGTTCAATTCCGGGCTTAAATGACCCCCTAAAAGTGGTTCATTTTTCGCCTCATCATATACCCTTACACTTGAGATTTGCTTATCCTCAAGCAAATGCGCTTTTATTCTAGTCAAAATACAAGTTAGGGGTCATTTAACACTAATATAAAAGTAATTACAACAAATAATCGTTCCACTAAAGACCAATAGACAAGCAAGGAGGTCATACATAAGCACCTCACAAATAGTGTTTAGATACTCACATCTCTCGGGTGTAATAAAGTGTAAATTACAATATGGAAACGGAAGATATCGCTCACTACCTGTCATAGCAAAATAGATTACCATAGGCTTGGGAAAGGATCAAACCTCCACCACATGGCGTAAGAACCTGGATAAACTATCAAAGAGGTCTTTTAAAGGGTTGTAACGTTAGGTGTAGGGATATGAAATACACGGTTTTGTTGGATAAAGGAAGTTTTTACTGGTGGCGAGTTAACAATCTTGGTTAATTACATGTACAATGTGGCGTTGCTAAGCCAAGACTAGACTCGACTTAAGCTAATAAATGAAAAATAACAAAAACATAAAATAAACATAGAATGAAAAGGGATGGTAGTCCGTATGTTTTTTCTTTTTTTTTTTCTTTTTCTATTTTTTTTTCTTTTACTTGATTTTTTGATTTTTTGATTTTTTTTTTCTTTTTTTTGCTGCATACACTCTTACCCTACCATCCAAAATAATACATCATAGGGGTTGAAAATTCCCCTTACAATTGAATTTTTACATACTTTACAATAAACTGATCTCATGACTCGAATTAGGAAAATCAAAATACTTGGAGCACTTTTAAGATTAACGTACATATGGGGGTAATAAATGATGTTCTTCCCCATTACTCCATAAAATAAGTACTTTACCCATGAGTCCCAATCGTCCCAAAACAATATGTACAAGGATATGACTCGACTTAGCAACCATGTAATCAATTAGATAGTTAACTTAGGGTTTAACAAATAACAATAATGCACTAAAAATGAGTGCATACACGGAAGGCTAAGGCGATTTGGGTGTACATTTAAGTGGGGTGTAACAAATTATTCCTTTAAGTAAAATGCTTAAAGTTAGAAACGAAAAGATAGGCTCGGAGGGGTGTACTAGGGGTTTCGTGTACTAAAAATGAGTACAACGCTAAGGGTGTGGGAAAAATTAGTTGACTTAACTAGCCAAGTAATATGACTTAAATGGTCAAGTAATCATGATACGAGTTTAACACAAGGGTAATCCTAATGCCTCTTATCATGTAGTAAATCCTACCACACGAATGTAGTCTCACTAGCGGTCTCAGGATGCATCACTAACGCAAGTTCTAGAATCTAAATGCTACCAGTACACTCATAAGCACTAATAATAAATGCTTTTCCTATCAAATCTAAAGGCGAACCTCACATATTTGGGTGGAAATTTTTTTGAATATACGGTTTTGTGCTAGTCATACAATCTCCTATCCATGAGACGCTTGCTATGGCTAAAGTTTCACTCCTAAATGTTGTAAAAAATTTTAAATTTGGCGCTAAAATTGCACTAACAAGTGTTTCTCATAGTTTTATTACACATCTACCATCAAACAAAACAAACTCAAGCGAAAGTGTACGTGTAAGGTATCATCATTTTACCTTCCCCTTACACTTAAGATGAACATTGTCCCCAATGTTCAAGTAAAGAATGTAAAAGTGAAAAAGTAAAAAGAATGAAATCAAATACTCCCCTGATTCGCTCGGTATGGATAATAAGGTGGTCAGGTTAAATCTTCCTCCAAGAAAATGAACTATCAAAGCTTCCCTTCCAGAAAAATAAATCATCTTCTTGTCATACATAACCTGTAAAACCTGAGAAAATAGACAAAAACAACCTCGCGTAAAATCGGCGGCATCCTATATAAGTTACTAAATCCTAGAAAACAAGATAAGATATAATGCTTGTGGAATGAAGTTTGTAGATTTCCTGGAGATTATAAAACTTAATAATTCACAAAAACCATAAGACTCCGTTAGAAAAACAAAACTTGTAAAATTTCCAGATTTTTACACGTGACGCCATCAAGAGTTAACTCTTGACGCCGTCAGAAGTGACCTGCAGAAATTCTTATGTTAAGTTTCCGGAAAATTTATGGAAAAACTTGGTCCTACTTCCTGGAAAATCCTGCAAAACTTCATTATGACTCAATACAAGCATTTGACTCTAACAAATACGAATATACATGTTCATTTAATATTGTGGAGAATCATGATCGGTTTGTTTCTTAAAAACATATTTGGGGTTTCCCCTTACATTTATCTTTTGCAAAAATACTTTTAGGTGGAGTTAAGACTAGGCCAAAACAACAAAGTAAAGTATTTCCACTATTTAGTTTAGAAACATGATCTACCAACAATAAAAATTAAGCATGCATACGGAAACAAATAACAAACAAACAAAATAAAATCACACAAAACATGGGTTGCCTCCCAAGAAGCGCTTTTCTTTATTTACGAGTCTTGTAGCTAGACTCAAGGTCATGGGTTACTACATGACCTCATCGTTGGTTCCACTCTCTGATTGTAGATATTCTTTGTAGAAACCAATCACCTTTTTCTCAATCGCCCCCATAATCTTTTGGTTAAATTCTTTATCGACTTTATACCTTGGTCCAAGGGCCAAGCAATCTTTGTATTAAAGACTCCTTTTTTCCCATACATAATCCATGCCCTTTTTCTTATCCTAAAAAGCACCAACGTTGTCCTTATCAAAACGGGATATAAATCGAAATTCTTTCATCCTATTAGGCATCCTATAAGTGATACTATCGGTGTTACTTGCAAATCGGATCGTTCCTTCTATCTCATCATATTCCAACTTAGACTCCTCAACAAACGGTTTGCCAAACACAACATTTGATAACTGACAATCAATAACATTAGCAAGATCTTCCACAATCATAAAGTCGGTGACAAAAGTGAAATTACCAACAAAGACATGGAGACCTTTGACTCTCCCGACAAAGTTACAAACTCCACCGGGGTATTTGGGATCTTTTCTAGGTTCAAGTCTTGTTTTCACTATATCATTATAAACAGTTGAGGACATAATGTTGATTGGAGATTTAAAGTCAATGTAAGCATTGCTAATGTGCCTATACCCAATCGTAAATGGTATCTTAGCATTCTTAGGATCGCCTCTCTTTATCTTAGGTTCAATTATAGTGAAAGGAGATCGCGGGTTATCAATAAGATTATTATAATATGCAATCTCCTCCTTAATGGGGTATAGATTAAAATAGTCATTAAGCTTTGGATCTATTTCCCCCTCTTCAAGTCCCTCAATAACATTCACAAAGTCATTAGGCCCTAGGTCCTTATTTGAATACAAGGCGGTCGCTAGGTCACTAAATGTTCGAGCTCAACCTTAATCAAACTATTAAGCTCCCTAAGTTCCCTAATCTCACTCTCAATTTGTTCACGTAACAAAGCCACTTCTCTAGGGGAAAGGGGTGGATTCGCGTTTTCCATAATGGTCAACGGAACAGTCAATGAATTTTAATTTACTAACAAAGGCACAAAGAAAAAGATAGATTAAAGAAAACCTAAAAATAAAAATAAAATCTCACTAGAAAGGAATCTAGCAAGTAGACCTAATAAAAAGAGATTCTAACCTAGACAATAACTATTCCCCGGGCTGCGGCGCCAAAAACTTGATACGTGGGAATCGCACCAGGCTTTACCTCTCAAGGGATCTTGAGAAGCTTACAACCCCCACCAGGCAGTGTACCTGATCGTTGTAGTATAGTATAGTGACAAGTACCGAGGGATTGATCGTTCAGCTAGGAATAGTATCGCTAGGATTAGAAAACCTAAATACTAGTTCTAAAGGTGAGGGATGATTATTTTTGTATTTTTATATTTTTTAGAAAGCAAGTAAAAATCTCGGGTTTGAAGGATTTGGGCGGAATTAGTTGCTAGTCAACTAACCCAATACTAAAGATGCAATCAAAATAAAATACTAGAAATGAAAATAAACTAAGTTATACTAAAGTTGTGAGCAATAAGTGGAGAAAATGTGTTTACTTAGATTTCACTACTCCCTAGACATCTTTTACACGTTAATTACTTGTTATAGTTGCATGGATGACGGATTGTATTCCTTAATACCATTCATGGGGTGGCGCACTTAACTCCCCAATCCTATGAGCTCTTATCTCCTCCTATGCCATGCCCAGCACAACCATAGGGATTATAAACAGTGGCTCGTGCATTAAATACAACCAATAAAAACCTAGTGCACATCAGTTCATGTTTCCTAAGACGTTCAAGCATGTTACCATTTGGAGATCTGCCAGTTTTCTTAAGCCTAACATCAAATTCATTCATCCAAAACAACTATAAACAAGTAATCAACACATAATTAACATCTAGGTTTCATTAAATCCAAGCAAACACAAGATAGATCTAGCCTAGCATGATGAAATTAAGACAAGAACAAGATATAGACAACCAACAAATAGACATATTGATTGAATTAAAAGAATACTTATCTCAATTACACATGAAAGGTATCAAGGGCTTAGAACCCTTGAAAAACCTGTAAAATTTGCACCAAGTTCGTACTTAGGGTTTCTCCAAAACTTCTCTCTTTAATGTGTGAAAATTAGAAAAATATATATAGGAAATAGGGTCTGATGGCGTCAAGACAAAGTTTGTGATGCCGTTACCTCGCTGCCAAAATATTTCTCGGACTGCCTTGATCTACTTTTGACGCCGTCATGTATTGTGCATTTCCAGGCCGTCATGAATTTTACTCTTGACGCCCTACTTCGTGACGCCGTCAAATCTGTACTGGATCGTCATGGAAATTACTCTTGATGCCGTCAGGAATTCCTTCTTGACGCCGTCACCTACTGTTCCCAGCAAGGAAAATTAAGACTTTGGCGTTTTCTTCACTTTTATGCTCCAAAAACGTCCGAATTGCTTCCTTTTCCAGATTTCACTCCCAAAGTACCTAAAATCACAAAAGGAACTATTTAGGGCAATATTTGATCAAATAAGTTCAATTCCGGGCTTAAATGACCCCCTAAAAGTGGTTCATTTTTCGCCTCATCAGATACCAAAGACCTAGATGTTGAGTTCCCTTAACATACCTAAATATTCTTTTAACGGCCTCTAAGTGGGAGATTTTGGGATTTTCTTGAAACTTAGCACAAAGGCAAACACTAAACATTATAACAGGCCTACTTGCCGTTAGATAAAGCAAGCTTCCTATCATACCCCTATACTTAGTACTATCAACGGATTTGTTGTCATTGTCTAGGGTGAAAACTCTTTTTCTAGAGATAGGGGTTTTTGTAGTCTTATAATTTTCCAAGCCAAACTTCTTAAGCATTTCACCAATATACTAAGATTGATTGAAAAATATCCCATCACTTAATTGCTTGATTTGTAATCCTAGAAAGAAACTAAGTTCACCCATCATCCTCATTTCAAACTCATTATGCATTAAGTTTGCAAATTCATCGCAAAGCGATTGGCATGTTGATCCAAAAATGATATCATCTTCGTAGATTTGAATAATAATAAGATGTTGTTCTTTTGTTTTAGTGAACAAAGTATTATCTACCTTTCCCATTTTGTACTCATTAAGCAAGAGAAAAGACTGTAACCTATCATACCAAGCTTTAGGAGCTTGTTTAAGTCCATACAAAGCCTTTTTGAGCTTATAAACATGATTAGGTTTTTGAAAATCAACAAAACCGGGAGGTTGTGCAACATACACTTCCTCTTCGATGACTCCATTTAAAAATGCACTTTTCACATCCATTTGAAAAAGTTTAAAATTATGACTACAAGCGTAAGCAAGCAAAATTCTTATAGATTCTAATCGGGCAACGGGTGCGTATGTTTCATCATAATCAATACTTTCTTGTTGGTTATAACCTTGAGCTACTAGCCTAGCCTTGTTCCTACATACTACACCATTTTCGTCAAGTTTATTTTTAAAGACCCACTTGGTTCCTATAATAGTGTAACCACTAGGACATGGGACTAAGATCCATACATCGTTTCTTAAGGATTGATCTAGTTCATCTTGCATTGCCATGACCCAATTTTCATATTTTATGGCCTCCTTAATGTTCTTAGGTTCTATGGTTGATACAAATGCAAAGTCATTGCTTTTGTCTTGGGCATGTGACCTAAGGTTTCATCTAATTCTCCAATGACTTGATCTATGGGATGATCTCTTATTTCCTTAATATTTTCCACTCTAGGTAGTATTTCCTCTAGATCATTATTAGACAATTCAATCTTATTTTGACATTCATCTTCTTCTATGATGTCATCATCAACTAAAGGCAATGTTCCAGATTTTTGAAGAGTTTCGTCAAAGATTACATTATATGATTCTTCAACTTTTAGGGTTTCCTTATTTAGCACAATGTATGCCCTTGATGTTAGTGAATAACCTAGAAAGATCCCATTGTAATTACTAGTATTGTTAGAGTTTTCTAATGAGTTAACGATTAAGCATTTACAACCAAAAACTCTAAAGTATTCTAGGGATGGCCTTTTACCTCTAAGAATCTCATAAGGTGTTTTATTAATGATTTTTCTAATCAAGACCCTATTAAGTATGTAAGATGCGGTTTGTACGGCATGACACCAAAACTTTTGAGGTATGGATTGTTCATTTAACATAGTGCGACTCATTTCTTGTAACGTCCGGTTCTTCCTTTCAACAACTCCATTAGATTGAGGAGTGCGAGGAGCCGAGAAGTTATGAGATATACCATGTTTATCACAAAAGACTCCAAATTGAATTTCATTATCAAATTCTCTACCATGATCTGTTCGAATTGAAACAATTGAACATCCAAGTAGGTTTTGCAAATTTTCCCCTAAGTCTTTGAATTTATTAAATGCTTCATTTTTCGTTTTTAGAAATAGTGTCCAAGTGAATCTTGAGTAGTCATCCACTATTACCAAAGTGTAGAAGTTTCCTCTATAGCTTTGAATAGTGGATGGTCCAAACAAGTCCATATGTAATAGTTCTAAAACTCTTGATGTAGAAATCATGTTTATAAGCTTATGACTTGCATGGACTTGCTTACTTACTTTACATACATCACAAAAATGATTATCAAATTTTTCTTTAGGTAATTTCCTAACTAATTCCTTAGATGCAATGTTGTGAATTAATCGCATGTTAGCATGACCTAATCTCCTATGCCACAAATTTGAATTATCTACAATGGATGCAAGATTAATAGGGTGATTGCGAGACACATTACCTAGTTTTGTACCCTTTTCCTTAGAGATGATTTCAAGTAAGGTATGCATAACGTCAACATCATTACTAGGTTGAAATCTTGAAAGTGGCCATTCCTTAGAGCATAACTAACATTTGAAGTGCATCTCAAAATTTTGGTACCCATTGTTTCTTGGGTCCGACATGGTTAGCACATAAAAAGCCCAAGTTGAAAACTCTTGGGTCTTGAATGAATAAATACAATTGTTCAATTCTATATTTTGAAAGGGTAGACCAAGGATTGTTTTGAAAATATGTTTTGTTTTGAAAGTCGGATCTTTCATATCTTTGATCTAAAGAATATGGTCTCATTTTTGGGGTAGGTAGGAGAGGTCTTTGGTCAATTCTAGCGTGAATATATTTAAGACCATTGTATGTACCAGGGTTGTAGTATGGTTTTGTGGGTTTTCTCCATACAATGGGTCTTTGATTATGTTGAGTATTTGCAAGAGGAACTTGAGTATTGATAGGTTTGATAAAACTTTTAGTTTGAATACCCCTTTCTCTCAGAAACTTGACGCGCTTCCGGCGCGTTGACGTGTCAATCAGCGTGTCGGATTCGGATGATTTGAGAGCTTTATTTTTGTTTACTTTCTCAAAATTTAGGGGTTTAGCTATATTTTTGGAAGTGGTTTTCTCGTTATTTGCAAGTTCAAGACCTTTTTTATTTTAGGATGTCTCATTTAAATCATTTTTACTCTTTTCGAGTTTTGTAACATTTAATGACTTTTGTTGAAGTTCCGAGACTTCTTCACTCAAAGAGACAACCTTAAGTGTGAGGTTTTCACAACCTTTACATGGTTCAACATTCTCATGTAGAGTGACAAGTCTCTTTATTTCAATTTCAAGTTCATTATTTTTGTGAAGAGCTTTAGAAAGTTCCTTTTGAAAAGAGCGTTTTTCCTTCATAGTGAATTTTAATTTTCTAAATACTTCCTCATAGTTATTAAGTAATTTCTCATTTTCCTCTTGCAATTCATTTATAAAAGAAGTTTTGCGAGTAGTAAGGTTATGTTGTACCTCATGAGACTCAATCGCCATAAGACATGCTGCTTCCTTGTTTGCTTGATTGCCTTCTTCATCGTCACTCCATACATCACCAACAAACGCTTTGTAATGTAGAGGATTTGGACAATCACTAATGAAATGATCCTTTTCGCCACAATTGAAGCATCCATCATCACGCTCTGAGCCTTGACCATTCTTGTTTCTACAATCATTAGTGCGGTTATCAAGCCGATTCCTTCGTTGAAACTTTCCACCTCTTCTAAAGAACTTTCTAAAATTCTTAGCAATGAGGTTGAATTCTTCATTGCTCATTTCTTCTTCATCACTTTCTTCAAGGCTACCACCAATGTCACTTGTATGACTTTTAGTGACTTTAGCTTTAAGTGCCAAAGAATTCCCATTTTCCTTTTTGTTTTTGGTCACAACTTTGTCACTTTCAAGAATCATTTCATAAACTTTGAGATTCCCGATAAGCTCATCTTGAGGAAGCTTCGCCAAGTTCTTTGCTTCTTCAATAGCTGTAACCTTAGGTCTCCACCTTACCGGAAGAGCACGAAGGAATTTTCTAACCTGATTTTTGTTGTAAAAGCTCGGATCCAATGCCGTGAGGCTTGTGATAATAGCATTGAATCGTGTATAACCATTGTCAATGGTTTCTTCTTCCAAGATTACAAAATTCTCATATTGTTGAATGAGCAAGTCAATCTTGCAATCCTTAACTTGTGAGTTCCCTTGATGAGTGATGATGAGAGAATGCCAAATCTCCTTGGCGGTTTTGCACACATGGACTCTCTCGAACTCCCTTCGAGGTAGAGCATTGTAGATCATCTTCTTAGCCTCTTGATTTTTGACAATCTTCTTCTTCTCATCTTCTTTGAGTTCCGAATATGGCTTCTCAACCAGCAACTTGGTTTCCGGATCAAGCATCATGAAAACAAAGTCTCCATTTTGAATGACCTCCCACAAGTCAAGGTCCTTGGACCAAACATAGGTCTCAAACTGGGTTTTCCAAAAACAAAACCCTTCAATTTCTAGCAAAGGTGGTCTTTGCATGGAACATCCCTCTACATAGTTCTCTTGAGCCATGGATCTATACTCTACTTTACCAAAAATCTTAGTTAGGATTTTAGATTTTTGGGAAAGAAGTTTTTGACTTAAAATGACTTCTCGGGAAGGCTTTAATGCTAAAAAACTTGAGTATACCACTCTGATACCAATTGTTGAACCGTAGAGGGGGGGGGGGAGGTGAATACGGTTTCTTCGGCTTTTTAGATGTTTAAAAACTTTAAGCCAAAAAGAAAACCAAGTGATTGTACAAACAATCCAACAACCACTACTACAACCAAAGTGTTAGGAATTAAATATTCCATAGATTTGATGATCAGAAACAAGAAGAATGAAACATGAAGAATACTGAAATGATAAGCAAAATATGCTAAGTAAAATCTGCTGCTAGGCATATATCATACTGATGCTAGTGTATTTTATACCACTGCTGGTTCAGAGCAGTCTGCTGATAGTGCAAACGTGTTTCTGCTGATAGTAAAAATGTGTTTCTGCTGATAGTGAAATGAAGCTGCTGCTGATTAGTGAGTCATAATAGTGAGTCATGCTACTGAATGGATAAGGATAAAGAAGATATTATTTTTATATGAGTCACTTATATACTTTAGATAATATCTAGATATTTGATCAAGTAGATGACAAAGCTTATCAATTTTGTAATGATCTCCTTTGATCTATAAAAAGGAGATCACCCCTTTAGATAAAAAGTATGCTTCACAGTGAAACAAAGTGAACATCACCAAGGTGATTCGTACTTACAAAATACAACAACACCAAGTGTGTTAAAATGTAAAGCATCTAAAAGAGTGTGTGCAGGAATATCAGACAAAGGGTCTGTCGTTGTTAGGTTTGTTTAGCCTCAAGGATCTTTGATCCCTGTTAGATTGTAAACCGTGCTATAATTGATGACATAGCAGTGGGGCTAGTTGGAATAACAAACGGAGAAGTTAGAAAAACCTTGTTATGATAATATTGTTTCTTTCATAGAATATTCCGTCAATATTATCATTGTGCTCGTAATAGCCAAATTCCTAGATCAAAGGCTTAATGATTGGTGCTAAACCACCAACTTATATTGACCAAAGGATGATCAACAAAGTCAAATAGCCTAGGTCAATGCTCCGGGTAATATAAGGTATCACCAGGTCATTAAATCCCGTTGAGGTGTGAATTGTAACTTAGCGTGCTTTATGATCGGGTGTTTATTCACAGGAAGGGTTTGTTATGAGAATTATTTGGAAATTATTAAACAAAATAGCTTAGGAAAGCTATGTGAATGATTACGGGAATTGAGATTGAGAGGAAATCACCTAAAACTTAAAAACCGTACGTTTGCTATCAACGCGAACAAACGTACGAGGAATAAAAGTGAACGAGGTGATCTGAAAAGGCTACTGGTATGAAAATGGTATTTTTACAAACCTAATGATTAAAGAAAATTTTTGGAAATGTAAAACTAATTTTTACACTATTTTTATAATTACTATTAATTAAATACTAATTTTCTAATTACTTTTAATTAACTAAATTAACCTAAATTATAAATAAATATGAAATTAACTTGGAAAAATAAAAATTAAACTTAGAAAAATCTAAAATACTATAAAACTAATTTTAGAAATGAAAATATATTTTTAAGACTATTTAATTAATTATTACTATTTATTAACTAATTATTAATTACTTTTTAATTATTTAAATTAACCTAAATTCTAATTAATTATTAAAATACACTAGAAAATTGAAAATAAAATTTGGAAAAATTAAAAATAAGTAAAAACTAATTTTAAAATTTAATTTATATTTTTCTGATTTTCTAATTAATTATTATTAATTATTAACTATTTAATAATTAGTAAAAACTATTTTAAATTAAGAAAAATACTAAATTATGCAAGAAAAATCTGAAAAAATTACAAAAATTATTTTTACACACCAGAAGCCTAGGAAAATTATAAAAATGAGAATTGCTTATTAATAAGCTGAAGAATAAGCCAATTGGCTTAAATAGAAGCTATCACTTCTATTAAGTTGGGCTTATTTGGGATTTTCTTTTTCCAAACTGCTTATTATAAGTTTTTAAGCAACTTTTGTGAAGTGGGTTTGACTGTGGTCAAGGAAGTAAGCACTTCAAATGCTTAAACCTTTGATAGTTGACTTTCCTTGACCAAGAGTGGAAATAAGCTCAAATGAGCTAATGTTAGGTTCATTTTGGTAAAAACTGATGCAAGCAGGTACAATGAACAAGTTTAAACAGATATTACACAAATAAGGTAATTAAATAAGCTAAAACACCTCAATAAGCTGTTTGCTTATTTGGTTCTGAGGCAGAAAAAGGGACAAAGATTTGGTGCAATTCTAGGTGGGGTCCACAGGTCCAATGGTCAAGTAAATGGTCAATACTACTTCCCTGGTAGGAGGGGGTTGTATGGAACCAAAATGGAGGTGTGGGACCCACTGGGTTAGCCACAAGCTACCACCAAAGGTGGTGGGTGAGATGGGTGGTCTGTGCACAGGGCAAGTAGCTTGCCCTGCAGGTTAGTTCAAGCTTAAGCACAAGCTTAAGAAAAATTTACTAAAATAAGAAAACCATGGGGACATGTAGTTCTACTGGCATACAATAACTCCAACAAATTTCAGATCTTGAAACCACCCACAAAATTCACAAAAAGTCATCCCATTTTGGGAAAAACCTAACACTTGTTATTTTGACTTTTTAGAAAAATGTAGGTTTTGACTTTTATGAACTTGGATTGCTGATTTAATGATCAAATATGTTTAGATAAGCTATATAAAAGCTAACTTAAGTAAAAATTCATATATATGAAAAGGTTTGATTGGTTTTGGACTTGGAAACTCACCACAGTTAACTGTGGTGCAAACTTTCTTGTGATTTTGACTTTTGATGTATTTATGAACAAAAGTTTGGTTTCCCTGATCTTATATCCACCCAAACAACTATATGAAACACAGATTTGCACAAATAAACAAATAAAGCAATGCAAACAACCTACAACCAAACACCCCTTTAACAGATTTTTATGATGAAAATGTGATTTAAACAAGTACACAATGCCACCTACTGATCACAACAAATCCAATTACCAGTAATTAACCATGATAAACACAATTAAACTATTAATACTACTTATTACTAAAGAAAGGAAATTTTGAGCTTACAAAGCCTTCCAAGCTAACTGTAAAGTGCCAAAGAACCACAATCACCAATCCTATGTGACTTCCACAAGTCCCTAACCCACTGCCATCCACAATAAACAGTGCTCCTTGCTTTCTTCTTCCCTTTCACCAAATTTTTATTTTATTTTTAATTTTTTTTTTGTTATTTTTGCTATTTTTCTTAAACTGAGGTAAAAACCTTTCACAACTTGAAAACTTATGTAAAACAGATGCAAGATGGATTATATGAGTAGACAAACAACTATATATCAATAAGGAACTTGGAACAATGATTTAAGATTTCTAAGTTAACTTGAAAAATTGTAAAAGAGAGTAAACTTAAAACTGATGCTTCATTAACTTAAAAACAGATTACATAAGTATAATTAGAGACTACAATGACTTAGACTACAAACTACACACACTAAAAGGCTTAAGTGAGCTACATATATATGAACGACATAAAAATTAAAACCTAAGTCTTCCACATGGCTCCTTTTTGAATTTTGATAGTCCCAATCTCTTTTTGTTGACCCCTTGACCAAATCCTCACCATTTAATTGCATCTTGATCAATCATAGCCATTGATTTCCATTTTGGTGCCAAAACTTATACGGGGCAAAATTGAGTGGAACTGGTGGGGGTTGGTTTGGGAATTTATTGTGGTAGGTTAGTTTGGTGTGGACATCAATTGTGGGGGTGGCTGAGGTGAAAAAGGTGAGGAGGGGGAAAGTTTTCCCTGGTTTTGTGGGATACGGTTGGGAGGTTGGGGGTGAGTCAAAGGGTCGTTTGACCGAGGGGTATTATATTTAAAAAGGGGACTGGGCTAAGGGTTTGGGCCTGGGTGGTGGGCTGGGCAATGGAATTGGATTGGGGTTTGGTTTTGGGTTTTGATTAAATAAGGGTCCGGTTGGTATTTTAGTGAAACAAGGACCATTTTTGCAATTTCCCCAAACATGAGGGATTTAAAGTGTAACTTTTCCACATTATACCAAGGACCAAATTTATAATTTCCAAACAAACCAAGAACCAATTTTGCCATTTTTTATTTTCAAAATCTCCCAAGGACCTATTTTGCCATTTTTGGATTTTCAGGGACCAAACTTGTAATTTTTGGAAAACTTATTATCCAAGTGTAATTTTTATGATTTTTGACTTTTTAAACCTTGGGTTGACTTTTCCTTTCAAAATAAATGCATAGGGACTAAATTTGACAAGTTTTGAAACTTGGGGGACTGAAACTGCCAATATTGCAAACTTTGTACGTTTTTTCTTTGTTTTTGCACATTTTGCATTTAAGACACATAAAACACAATCCCTGGGATAATTTAAGTATTTTGATATCTTTTTGATTGTTTTTGTATGTTTTGGCAGTTTAAATACGTCAAAAACGATGAGTGTTTGAGCACTCATCAATCCCCCACACTAAACTATTGCTAGTCCCTAGCAATATTTTTAGAAAACCTGATGGATTTTAAACTCTTTACCAAAAGCCATCACTTCTGGAGTAACCAGGTGTAAGAACTGTGGCACACCTGATAGCCGTGTGATTTTGAGCAAACCACCAGCTTTCAACGGATTTGTTTAGTCTTTACCAAGAGCCGTTTGCTCCTGGACTAGCCAACTCTTGATGGACAACGTCAACATCTTGGTGAGCTGATTACCAATTATGAATTTTCCACGGCCTTTACCACAAGCCATAATCTTGCGGGCTAGCCAACTCATTCACTTTATGGGATATGGGGAGTTGAGGAACCATACAATTTTGGGCAAATTGCAAGCCGTAAACGGATTTGAGTTATCTTTACCAAGAGCTGTTTGCTCCTAGATTAGCCAATCCCTTTGTCGGTTAGACCTGGCGGACTGATTACGACAAAAATTTTGAAATAAAGTGAATTTTTTTTTTTTTTTGAAAATTTTGGCCAAAAACGGGGGTACTTGAAGATATATTTTGATAAAATTCGCTAGAATTCCCCCCCCCCCCCCCCCCCACACTTAGAAATGAATATTGTCCTCAATATTCAAAGTCCCGGCTATTATGCTGACTCTTTGAACGTAAAAAGCCAAGATTCGAATCTAACTGCGGTAATACCGTATTTCACTTTATTTCTATATATAAACAACATTTTTTTTTCATATACATATATACATTTTTCAAACAGCGGGGGGTTGGCCATTCCCCCACACTTAGTGGTAGAAAATAGAAAGAATCAGAGATACGGGTGAAAACCCGTATTGTGCTATTATTTTTGTTCATCGAGTCGCTAGCTTGACTCGATCCCCGAATTCAATTGTCCTTAGGGAAAGTTTGGAGATCCGGGACAACCATGGACTGTATGTCTTCTCCAAAGTAGTGCATTAAACGATGTCCATTCACTTTGAAATTAGGACCGTCATTTTGAGATAGTTTGACGGTACCATAAGGATAAACTTTAGCGATAGTGAATGGACCAGTCCATCAGGTTTTGAGCTTTCCCGAGAAGATCTTGAGTCTAGAGTTGAAAAGAAGGACTCAATCACCAACGTTAAAAATGCGGTTTTTGATTTTTGAGTCATGAATCTTCTTTGTCTTTTCTTTATAGATCAAAGAGTTCTCGTAAGCTTGATCACGAAGTTCGTTTAATTCATTTAGTTGAACTTTTCTATGATCACCCGCAGTTTTGAGGTCAAAATTGGCATGCTTGAGAGCCCAATAGGCTTTATTCTCAAGCTCGATCGGAAGATGGCACGCTTTCCCGTACACATGTTTATAAGGCGTACACCCAATGGGTGTTTTGTAAGCCGTACGGAAAGCCCAAAGTTCATCATCTAGTTTATCCGACCACGATGCACGATTTTCACCTACAGTTCTTTCTAAAATTCTTTTAATGCCCCGATTGGAAACCTCGACTTGTCCACTTGTTTGAGGGTGGTACGCAGTAGAAAGACGGTGAGTCACACCGTACTTTTGCATGACTTTGTCAAATTTGTCATTACAGAAGTACGTACCACGATCACTAATAATAGCACGTGGAGTTCCGAATCGGGCAAAAAGAGCTTTTAGGAATTTCACAACTACTCGGGCATCATTTGTGGGTAAAGCTTTCGCTTCAACCCATTTTGACAAGTAGTCAACTGCCACGAGTATGTATTTGTTTCCGTGAGAGGATGGAAATGGCCCCATAAAGTCGATGCCCCAGATATCAAAAATTTCACAAACTTGAATTGCATTCTGAGGCATTTCATTCTTTTGTGAAATATTCCCATGACGTTGACAAGCGTCACAGGACTTGACCAATTCTTGGGCATCCTTGTAGATCGAGGGCCAATAAAAGCCGGAATTAAACACCTTTTTGGCGGTGTAGTTGGGATTGTGGTGGCCCCCCGTGGGACCAGCATGGCAAGCCTTTAAAATTTCCGTGGCTTCCTGACCATACACACACCGCCGGATGACTTGATCCGCGCATATTTTGAACAAGTAGGGGTCGTCCCAAAAGTAATGTTTTATATCTTTGAAAAATTTATTTTTTTGTTGGGACGACATCCCTTTCACAATGAAGTTACCCGCAAGATAGTTTGCAAAGTCGGCAAACCATGGGGTAATCAAGTCTCCACGAAATGAAATCGCATTGAGGGTTTCGAGAGGAAATGTTTCATTTATTTCCTTTTTCTCGAAAGCATCTTGATGAGGGTTTTCAAGACGGGAGAGATGATCAGCAGCTAGGTTCTCAGCTCCTTTTTTATCACGAATAATGATATCAAATTCCTGAAGGAGGAGAACCCAACGGAGGAGTCTCGGCTTTGCATCTTGTTTTACAAAAAGGTACTTCAGAGCCGAGTGATCCGTATACACTATGCTTTTGGTCAGAATTAAGTACGGCCGGAATTTTTCAAAAGCATACACCACAGCTAATAATTTTTTTTCAGTGGTGGTGTAATGACTTTGAGCCTCGGTCATAGTCTTGCTGGCATAGTGTATAGGCTGAAAATGTTTTGTTTTGCGTTGCCCCAAGACTGCCCCTATCGCATAATCACTAGCATCACACATGAGCTTGAAGGGCAAGTCCCAATCGGGGGTAACAAGAATAGGTGCCTCGGTAAGCCTTTTCTTTAGTGTTTCAAAGGCTTCGATGCACTCGGAGGAGAAGATAAAAGGAGCATCCTTTTCGAGGAGATGGGTCATAGGCCGGGCGATTTTAGAAAAATCTTGAATAAACCTACGATAGAATCTGGCATGACCCAAAAAGCTCCTAACACCTTTCACAGTTGTGGGATGAGGCAATTTTGCAATGACGTCCACTTTGGCTCTGTCAACCTCAATCTCGTTCTTTGAAATTTTATGGCCGAGGACAATGCCCTCTTTGACCATAAAGTGACTCTTCTCCCAATTTAGACATAACTTTGTGTCTTCACAACATTTTAGCATGCTGTCTAAATGGGAGAGACATGATTGAAACGAATCCCCAATGACCGAAAAATCGTCCGTAAAGACCTCCATAGTTTTCCCGATCATGTCGGAAAAAATGGCCATCATACATCTTTGAAACGTGCCCGGAGCATTACATAAGCCAAATGGCATATGTTTATATGCAAAAGTTCCATAGGGGCACGTAAAAGTGGTCTTTTCTTGATCTTGCGGATCAATGGGAATCTGAAAGTAACCCGAGAAACCATCGAGGAAGCAATAGTAGTCATTCCCCGCTAATCTCTCGAGCATCTGATCCATAAAGGGCAGAGGAAAATGATCTTTACGGGTGGCGTCATTTAACTTACGATAGTCAATGCAGACACGCCACCCCGTAACCAAACGAGTTGGAATTAACTCATTCTCCTTGTTTGTGACAACAGTAATGCCACCCTTTTTTGAAACACAATGGATTGGGCTGACCCAAGGACTGTCCGAGATAGGGTAAATCAATCCGGCATCAAGAAGTTTTAAAACCTCTTGTTTGATAACCTCGTGAATTTTTGGATTCACTCTTCTTTGTTGTTGGACTGCAGGTTTAAAGTCGTCCTCCATTAAAATCTTGTGAGTACAAAATTCAGGGTCAATGCCCTTGATGTCGGAGAGTCGCCAAGCAATTGCTTGTTTATGAGACTTCAAAACCTTTATAAGAGCAGCCTTTTCCTCATCACTTAAGTCTTTAGCAATTATGACGGGTAATTTATCATCACCCTCAAGAAATGCATATTCAAGATGAGGCGGCAAGTCCTTAAGTTCAACCTCGGGAAAGTCATCAGTTTTCTCAACATTTTTGACCTCCTCTTTATGAAGTTGTTGTGGTAGAACCGGAAGAGGAGAGGGATCTTCGTTTAACAATTTTTCAAGCATGAGAATATCCCTCTCGAGGTCGATCTCTTGGTTATCGATTCCATCGGGAATCGAGTCACTTTTGAGAAACGCCTTCATTTCTTCTAAGATGAAGTCACTTCCCTCAAACGGAGTGAGGGAAGGAGAAGAATTGGCTATGATGGGATGAGAAGATTGAGTGAGGTTTTCACTCGAAGAATCATCAATGAAACCTAAAATCTCTTGAGCATACTCCTCAGCAGCAACATCGATGAAATCTATTTTGTTCACCGATTCACAATCATAATTGGAGGAGTATCTCGATGTTTGATTTAGGTTGAAGGTAATAGCTTCCGTCCCAACACGTAATATGATCTCATGCTCGAATACATCGATAAGAGCGCGCCCAGTTCTAAGGAATCCCCTCCCAAGAATGAGAGGGACCCTAGAATCGGCATCAAAGTCAACAATCACAAAATCTGTCGAAAAATGGAATTTTCCCACTTTAACGAATACGTCCTCGGCAATGCCAAGAGGACGAGAAATCGAACGATCGGCAAGCTCTAAAGTCATGCACGTGGGAGTGAGTTCGGGAAGAGAGAGTTTCTTCCACACAGAATATGGCATCAGGTTAATGTTAGCACCTAAATCAGCTAAGGCGAAGCATTCAACCATACCCGGGAAAGTACAAGGAATGAGAAATTTCCCGGGGTCTCCAAGCTTTTCAGGAAGCTTTTTCAAGAGAACTGCTGAGCAGTGCTCATTCAGAGGAGTTTTTGCCATCTCAAAGAGTTTTTCTTTATTACTCAACAGATTTTTGATTGTCGATGCAAACTTGGGCATCAAGAGAATAGCATCCGCGAAGCTAATATCAAAGTGCAAATCTTGGAAGATTTGGAAAAATTTATCCATTTGGTGATTAGCTTTTTCGCGGAGCTTTTGTTCATTGAGACGTGATGGATAAGGAATACAAGTTTTGGATTTTGGGTTGTCCCCTTGAGTTTCTGGTGGTTCAAAGATAACTCCAGGCTTACATCTGGTTTCAGGATTAACCTGAGGTTGGACGTGTGCTGTACTTCGTGGGCTAGGAGTTTGCACCTTGTCCTTTGTCACCTCAGGCTCACGATCTACTACCTTTGGAGGAGAAGGAGAAGAGGTAGTAGGAATTACGGGTTCATCATATGAAGCACCACTTCGTGTTGTGATCGCCTTAGCATCGCCCCTCGGGTTAGCGATCATGTTGCTCGGTAAAGTAGTACCTGAGCCCGAGGGTCGATCATTTAAAGACTTCTTGATATCAGAAATCTGGCTGATCAGCAACTTGTTCAACTCTTCTTGGGACTTCATGAATTGCTTTAACAACTCATCAGATGAAGGCCAGGTTGGAACAATGGCTTGATTTGGTTTAGGAAGATTTTGAGCTCGATTGTTCGGATTAGGACCTTGATTGAAATTTCCTTGGTTTTGATGATGGAAATTCCCTTGATTCTGGTGATTGTTTCCATGAAAGTTCCCGGGGTTGAAATTACCCTGACTTTAGTTTCGGTTAAAGTTTCCTTGATTTTGGAAACCTTGGTTTTGATTTTGGAAACCGTGACCTTGATTGAAGTTACCTTGGTTTTGATAACCTTGGTTCACTCTATTTTGGTTTTGGCCACGGTTTTGACATTTTGGTTTTGATTAAAACCGGGAAGTCCAGGATAATGGTGAGGACGATAGTTCGGGTCCATCGGAGGGCGGTATTGATTGCCTCCATGATTTTGGGACCCGACAACGGCAGTAGCTTCATATGGAGTACCATCAGTAGCTGTGCAATTGTAGTAGGCATGCGGCCCACCACAAGTCACACAGACTTCCACTTTTTTAACCTCAGCAGGGGGAGGATGTTGTGGAAATGAAACTTTCTTTGTTTGGGAAAGAACCAAAGCTTGGATCGCTTCAGTGAGCTTGTCAAGCTTAGCATCCGTGCTAGATTGACCCACAGAAGATGAAGAAGAAGGACCTGCATTGATTTGAGAAACAATCGGTTTGCTTCGTGTAGAGCGGACCTTAGACTTGTTTTCTATGATCTGTAAAGCTTCTTTTGTGGTTCTACTCAATAAATTACCTCCTGCGGAGGCATTGAGAGAATCCTGATCAGCTTGGCTCACGCCATTGTAGAAAGTATCGAGTTGCATCAACTCGGAGAAACCATGATGTGGACACTTGCGAAGTAATTCTTTGAAACGGTCCCACGCTTCACCAAAAGATTCATCGTATTTTTGAGTGAACTTGGTGATTTCGTTCTTAAGACTCGTGGTCTTGGAAGGTGGGAAGAATTCATTCACAAATTTTTTCACGAGATCTTCCCATGTCTCAATAGATCGTGGAGGTTGTTTTCAAGCCAAATCCGGGCTTGTCCCTCCAGGGAGAATGGGAAGAGAAGAAGTTTGATTGCTTCACACGGGACATTTTTGTATTTGATGGTCGAAGTGATTTTATTGAACCATCGAATGTGAGCATGAGGATCGTGCCTCTCAAAACAGTAGAATTGACTTGAGGTTACAAGATTGAGTAACCCGGTTTTGAGCTCAAAATTATCAGCCACGATGGCTGGAACAACAATGGCATCTCCGT
The DNA here is from genome assembly GCA_030686995.1 of Artemisia argyi. NCBI lineage: Eukaryota > Viridiplantae > Streptophyta > Magnoliopsida > Asterales > Asteraceae > Artemisia > Artemisia argyi. The sequence continues at coordinate 156,087,013 of CM060677.1, read as the reverse complement.
AACCCTCGATGGGTGATTGGAGAAGCTCACACATGGGGCGGTCTTCCGCCATGGTGACAGTGGGTGTGACAACAGTACGGATCTCAGATCCGACTGTTGGTGCAGAACATCTATGAGGTCTTCGAGGTTTCCGGACAAGCTCACGTAATGGGCTAGTGGACCTTGAAGAACGAGTGCGCATGCATTAGGGATAAAAACTTTTTGGACAATATTTTTGGTATTGTCCCGTAATCTAAAATCGTTTTTATTTAAGAATCACCTTAAAGAAAACCGAATCAGAAAATGTTACGATACGTTTTGTTGTTTTTTTAATTTTTTTTTTGGTGTTTTAACACTTTAGGAAAAGTATTAATGACTTTTTTGTGTTTTGATTTTGAAAATATACACAAGTGGTGGTTTTTGTACAGTGAGTGAGGTGAGATAACACTCATCTCAAAAGACGCTGCAGAAACGCGCACACCTCCCCGGCAGCGGCGCCAAAAATTGATTGGTGCTAAACCACCAACTTATATTGACCAAAGGATGATCAACAAAGTCAAATAGCCTAGGTCAATGCTCCGGGTAATATAAGGTATCACCAGGTCGTTAAATCCCGTTGAGGTGTGAATTGTAACTTAGCGTGCTTTGTGATCGGGTGTTTATTCACAGGAAGGGTTTGTTATGAGAATTATTTGGAAATTATTAAACAAAATAACTTAGGAAAGCTATGTGAATGATTACGGGAATTAAGATTGAGAGGAAATCACCTAACACTTAAAAACCGTACGTTTGCTGAAAACGCGAACAAACGTACGAGGAATAAAAGTGAACGAGGTGATCTGAAAAGGCTACTGGTATGAAAATGGTATTTTTACAAACCTAATGATTAAAGAAAATTTTTGGAAATTTAAAACTAATTTTTACACTATTTTGATAATTACTATTAATTAAATACTAATTTTCTAATTACTTTTAATTAACTAAATTAACCTAAATTATAAATACATATGAAATTAACTTGGAAAAATAAAAATTAAACTTAGAAAAATCTAAAATACTATAAAACTAATTTTAGAAATGAAAATATATTTTTAAGACTATTTAATTAATTATTACTATTTATTAACTAATTATTAATTACTTTTTAATTATTTAAATTAACCTAAATTCTAATTAATTATTAAAATACACTAGAAAATTGAAAATAAAAATAAATAACTAAAAACTAATTTTAAAATTTAATTTATATTTTTCTGATTTTCTAATTAATTATTATTAATTATTAACTATTTAATAATTACTAAAACCTATTTTAAATTAAGAAAAATACTAAATTATGCAAGAAAAATCTGAAAAAATTACAAAAATTATTTTTACACACCAGAAGCCTAGGAAAATTATAAAAATGAGAATTGCTTATTAATAAGCTGAAGAATAAGCCAATTGGCTTAAATAGAAGCTATCACTTCTATTAAGTTGGGCTTATTTGGGATTTTCTTTTTCCAAACTGCTTATTATAAGTTTTTAAGCAACTTTTGTGAAGTGGGTTTGACTGTGGTCAAGGAAATAAGCACTTCAAATGCTTAAACCTTTGATAGTTGACTTTCCTTGACCAAGAGTGGAAATAAGCTCAAATGAGCTAATGTGGGGTCCACTTTGGTAAAAACTGATGCAAGCAGGTACAATGAACAAGTTTAAACAGATATTACACAAATAAGGTAATTAAATAAGCTAAAACACCTCAATTAGCTGTTTGCTTATTTGGTTCTGAGGCAGAAAAAGGGACAAAGATTTGGTGCAATTCTAGGTGGGGTCCACAGGTCCAATGGTCAAGTAAATGGTCAATACTACTTCCCTGGTAGGAGGGGGTTGTATGGAACCAAAATGGAGGTGTGGGACCCACTGGGTTAGCCACAAGCTACCACCAAAGGTGGTGGGTGAGATGGGTGGTCTGTGCACAGGGCAAGTAGCTTGCCCTGCAGGTTAGTTCAAGCTTAAGCACAAGCTTAAGAAAAATTTACTAAAATAAGAAAACCATGGGGACATGTAGATCTACTGGCATACAATAACTCCAACAAATTTCAGATCTTGAAACAACCCACAAAATTCACAAAAATTCATCCCATTTTGGGAAAAACCGGACACTTGTTATTTTGACTTTTTAGAAAAATGTAGGTTTTGACTTTTATGAACTTGGATTGCTGATTTAATGATCAAATATGTTTAGATAAGCTATATAAAAGCTAACTTAAGTAAAAATTCAAATATATGAAAAGGTTTGATTGGTTTTGGACTTGGAAACTCACCACAGTTAACTGTGGTGCAAACTTTCTTGTGATTTTGACTTTTGATGTATTTATGAACAAAAGTTTGGTTTCCCTGACCTTATATCCACCCAAACAACTATATGAAACACAGATTTGCATAAATAAGTAAATAGAGCAATGCAAACAACCTACAACCAAACACCCCTTTAACAGATTTTTATGATGAAAATGTGATTTAAACAGGTACACAATGCCACCTACTGATCACAACTAATCCAATTACCAGTAATTAACCAAGATAAACACAATTAAACTATTAATACTACTTATTACTAAAGAAAGGAAATTTTGAGCTTACAAAGCCTTCCAAGCTAATTGTAAAGTGCCAAAGAACCACAATCACCAATCCTATGTGACTTCCACAAGTCCCTAACCCACTGCCATCCACAATAAACAGTGTTCCTTGCTTTCTTCTTCCCTTTCACCAAATTTTTATTTTTTTTTTATTTTTTTTTTTGTTATTTTTGCTATTTTTCTTAAACTGAGGTAAAAACCTTTCACAACTTGAAAACTTATGTAAAACAGATGCAAGATGGATTATATGAGTAGACAAACAACTATATATCATTAAGGAACTTGGAACAATGATTTAAGATTTCTAAGTTAACTTGAAAAATTGTAAAAGAGAGTAAACTTAAAACTGATACTTCATTAACTTAAAAACAGATTACATAAGTATAATTAGAGACTACAATGACTTAGACTACAAACTACACACATTAAAAGGCTCAAGTGAGCTATATATATATGAACGACATAAAAATTAAAACCTAAGTCTTCCACATGGCTCCTTTTTGAATTCTGATAGTCCCAATCTCTTTTTGTTGACCCCTTGACCAAATCCTCACCATTTAATTGCGTCTTGATCAATCATAGCCATTGATTTCCATTTTGGCGCCAAAACTTATACGGGGCAAAATTGAGTGGAACTGGTGGGGGTTGGTTTGGGAATTTATTGTGGTGGGTTAGTTTGGTGTGGACATTAATTGTGGGGGTGGCTGAGGTGAAAAAGGTGAGGGGGGGGGGGAAGTTTTCCCTGGTTTTGTGGGATACGGTTGGGAGGTTGGGGGTGAGTCAAAGGGTCTTTTGACCGAGGGGTTTTATATTTAAAAAGGGGACTGGGCTAAGGGTTTGGGCCTGGGTGGTGGGCTGGGCAATGGAATTGGATTGGGGTTTGGTTTTGGGTTTTGATTAAATAAGGGTCCGGTTGGTATTTTAGTGAAACAAGGACCATTTTTGCAATTTCCCCAAACATGAGGGATTTAAAGTGTAACTTTTCCACATTCTACCAAGGACCAAATTTGTAATTTCCAAACAAACCAAGAACCAATTTTGCCATTTTTTATTTTCAAAATCTCCCAGGGACCTATTTTGCCATTTTTGGATTTTCAGGGACCAAACTTGTAATTTTTGGAAAACCTATTACCCAAGTGTAATTTTTATGATTTTTGACTTTTTAAACCTTGGGTTGACTTTTCCTTTCAAAATAAATGCATAGGGACTAAATTTGACAAGTTTTGAAACTTTGGGGGACTGAAACTGCCAATATTGCAAACTTTGTACGTTTTTTCTTTGTTTTTGCAAATTTTGCATTTAAAACACAATCTCTGGGATAATTTAAATATTTTGATATCTTTTTGATTGTTTTTGTATGTTTTGGCAGTTTAAATACGTCAAAAACGATGAGTGTTTGAGCACTTATCACTTAACATCCTAGAGCTCATAAACGGTCACACAAAAGCTTATTGTTTTGGATATTAAATAAGTTGTTTCGCACAAAGTATATAAAGCAAGTAAAGAACACCACGATATATACTGGTTCAGGATGGGGGGTTTATACCATCCGTACGTCCAGTTGCAAATCCGCGACTCCGATACTATTCACTAGTATAATCCTTTCGGTGGACTACAAACCGTTACAATTCACTCCACCGATATTCACCAATATCGATGCTCACAAAGAAGGAATTACTCACCAACGGTATTCCGCCCTCGGAAAGCACCCAAAAGAATCTCACGATTCGACTTTACCTAAGGATCACAAAGATCTCTACCAAGACTTCCACCCGGAAGTATCAAACCTCAACTAGATCCCCAATGATCTAGGCTTGGTCACCAAGACACAAGACTTCCCTTACAAACAATTGAATGAATGAATATATGTTTGTTCAACCAAGTCCTAACCTAACCTAGAGACTCGATTGTATTAGAAAGGGTATAAGAAAGAAGACCCTCGACACAACCACAAGAGTGGATTAGGTTCTTGTGATTCTTCCCTCGCAAAGATATGTGTTCTTCCAAAGATGTTAGTGTGAAAATCAAGAACACAAGATTAGAGATAGAGAGATTGAGAGATTTGAGAGTGTTTAGAGAGAAAGAATCTAGAGAGAAAGAATAATGGCAAAGGGTGAAGAATACAAGAGGCAAGGCATGGTATTTATAGGCAAAGACCCAACTTGGGAATATTTTAGCGAGGTCGGCGCGTCACCCCATGCGTTGACGCGTGGAAGGCGCGCCAGACACCCAGGAAAATATTCCCGAGGCTTTGGGTGTTTGGCATTATAAATGTCTTACCTTGCTAAACCCCCAATTGTACTTCACACTAAACCTTAACATTAATCATTCTAAGGTTTACCAACTCAAATAGCCAATTTGGAAAATCATTTGTGAAGTGTTTAAAAAGAAACCAAATTACGAAGGGTTTAAAGTGTAGATTGGGTAATTTGGAAGGGGTAGAAGTGTATCTCCTCATATGGCATAGAAAATAGAGAAAGAATATGCTAAGGAATATTCCAATGCTTGGGGGGAAGAATGTGATGGAGGGTTGAGATGAAATGGTTTGAATTGGATGGCTAGGATCAAAGGGAGCCTCCCTTGGTTTTCAAACAATTTGGCATGTGGAGAAATGTGGATGGATGAGATGATCTCATTAGAGATGGATGGCTAAGATCAAGTATGCCTAGGTTAGGGTTGAAGAGGATATTCCAAGGAATATGCTTTGCTTGGGGGGAAAGGAGAAATGAAGGGTTGAGATGGTTTCATTTGAATTGGATGGATGAGATCAAAGGGAGCCTCTTTTGCTTGGGGGGAAAGGTTGGATCAATGGTTAGGATTGTTTTGGTTTGAATTCAATGGCTATGATCAAACACATGTGGTGGTATAGGGAAGAGGGATTGGATGGATTGTTGAGATGTGTTTGATTTGAATTCATTGGTTAGGATGGGAGGAGCCTCATTAGGGTTTCAAACAATTCCCCAAGTGTTGAAAATAAAGGGTTGAGATGTGTTGTAAGGGAATGGATGGTTGAGATGTAGTGTGTAAGGGAATATGTAAGGGTGTAAGAGATTGTGTAAGAGAATATTTGATTTGGATATGATTGGATATGATTGGTTTTGTCTTTAATATAAATGGGATTAAGATAGGATTAAGGTATAATCTAATTGTCATTAAGAAGAAAAGGTTTAGACAATTAAGATTAAAAGTTGAGAAAATCATAGGTTACTTATAAGTTCAAGTAACACAATGTCGAGAATCCATAGTTTTATATCTCGTGACTTTCCACGACTCGACGTTCTCAACTAATACCTTGGTTCAAACAAGTTAAGTGTTTTGCCTTGATGTAAAGCATAACTGATAAGTGTGTAAATATTCATCATTTTTACCTTTTTCTGAGCTGCCAAAACATCTAAAAACACTCAATATTGAATCAAAATAGTGAAAATATCCCAAGAAAGTGTTTTACATGTTTCAAATGCAAAATAGTCAAAAACAGATGAAAAACGTACAAAGTTTGCAAAATTGGCAGTTTCAGTCCCTCGTCTTTCAAAAGTTGTCAAATCTAGTCACTGGCTGTTCTAAAAACTTGAAAAAGTCACCAAAGGTCCTTTTAAATCAACAAGTGACATAATTAGTCCTTTGGTGGAAAATTTCACAAAATGTCAAGTTTAGTCCCTGAACTTTGAAAATTGTCAAAAATGGTCCCTAGGATATTAAAACTTTGAGAAAAACAAATTTTGTCCTTGCACTAATATTTTATGGCAGGATTGGTCCTTGGTGGAAAAGTTTGGTGAAATTACACAATTGGTCCCTGAAGTTTGAAAGTTTGGCAAATTTAGACCCTGGTGAAATTTAAATGGAAGAGTCAACTTTGGTCCATGTACTATTCATCACTTGGCAAGAAACAACCCTTGAAATACTTTGGAAAACTGCCAAGTCTCACCCTCCAACTTTCAGATTATTACAAAATTAGTCCTTGTGCAATCAAAAACCAAACCGGACCCTTAAGTATTATCATAAGCCAAAAACCAAAGTCCAATCCACAACACTACCTAGCCCACCCTAATTTTAGGCCCAAGATACCCCAGCCCATCACCCCTTTTACAAATAAAACAGGGTCAAATGGTTTGACTTCGGTCAAACCGAGTCAAACCTATCACCTTCTAGCCTTCCCTCCCCCACAACCCAAGTTACAGGTCACATCACCACCACCCCATTATTTCCACCGCCCAATCCACTCACCCTACACCTACCCTCACATCAGCAATTAATGCCACCACCCCTTGCTTATAACAGTCCAAATCCCACACACCCCTTTTTCCCGCCAAAATTGAAATCAAATGCCAGGATCAATTCATGAGAATCGAAGGCTTGGATTGAGTGGGAAATACTCAGAGACACATAAGAAGCCCTAGAAGACATCAATAAAAGGCAGAAGAGTGCAAGGAACACTGGTAGTAGTTATTTTAGTATTTTTAGTGTCGAATTAAAATAGTTTTTCATATTCAGTTGTAACTTTCTAAATTTAAGCATTGTAGCAGTATCTTGTTGTATTTTAAATCTTTTCAAGTTATAATAATCAAGTTTCCAGTTCTGTTTGTGAATTTTGCAATTTACTTAATTTTCTAAATTTCTCAATAAGCTCAATTGTCACTTGAATCAAGAACCATGGACTGAGATAGGCTCACTTAAGTTCCCTTAAGCTTGTTAAAGCTTGTGGAGACACTAAAACTCAGTACTAGTCATAAAAAACCAAAAATACAAAAAAGTCAACATAAGTCAACTGTTCTTGTTTTGATTTTGATTTCAGATATCAAGAGCATTTGTGGGCAAGCTTGGAAGTGGATTTGGCCTATCTAAAGATAGGCATCAGTGGAAAATCCCTTGTTCATGCTAGGGGTGGTTAGTAAGCATTTGCTTATTTCAATTTTCCTCTAAAAATCTTAGTTCTTTGTAGTTTCTGATTCCTTGCTTATAGTTGCTATTCTGTGTTTGCTTGTACTAATTAAGTGCTGTTTATGTATTTTATAGCTTAATTTAGTTAACATGTTAATTAGAATTAATAGTTACTTTACATCATAGTTTCACAGTCAAGTTTGCGTAAGTAGTATAATTGTGTGTTCTTGGTTACTCACTGTTTCTAAACACTCAATTAGGTCTAATATTTCATAAAAAGTTGAATTGAAACAATCTCATAAGCTCTCATGACCCTTAGCTCTTAAATCACAAAAACAGTCTTACTTAAGAAGGTGTTTGGATTTGATTAAGTCACTATGTATTTGAGGTTCTTGGTTGTTAATTTTGGGTGAAAACTTTTTCCCAGTACCAAACTTGTTCAAACAAACCTTAACCTTTGGTGTAATAAAGCAAAATAGTCAAAATCAAAAGTTAATCCCCCTCACAGTCAACTGTGTGGAGAATTGAGTACCATAATCATCAATTTCAGTTTAAAAGTTGTTTTTCTAAGTTAATTTAGTCATAACATAGCTTTTTACTTCATTTTCAATAAGTAGATTAGATCTAAAGTTCACCATAGTCAAAGTTCTTCAGAAACTTAAGTCAAAATTGCATTGTCTCAGTTTTTGCAAAAATGGTATGAATTGTTTTGAGTTTTGAGCAAAGATCTAGGCCTTGAAATTACTAGGTTTAGTAGCCTATCAACTCATCTCTAAGATCCCATAATCACTTAAATTTTGTGAATTTTTCTTATTGGCCTTTTAGCCCCTTGAACTGAGTTGCAGGGCAAACCATTGCCCTGTGCATCAGCAGTCTATCTCACCGCCACCACTTTGGTGGCTGTTGTAGACCAACCCAGTGGGTCCCACAACCCACAATTGGCTTTAGTCAACCCCCTCCTACCAGGGATCATAGTTTGACCCTTTGTTTGACCTAGGAACAAGTGGACCCCACCTGGAATCCACCCCAAAGTCTGTCCCATTTCTATGTTTGAGTTCAATCTTCAAAGTGCTTATTTTTCATATTATTAGCTTATCAGTGGTCATTGCTTGCTGTTTCTAGCATATTTTAGTTCAAGTAACTCATTTGTACCCATTTTCATCATTGTGGTCCCCACAAACAGTCATTTGTGCTTATTTTGCTTCTTGGTCAATAAAAGTCAAACTGCTTAAGTAAAGGGGGTGCACACTGCTTATTTTTAAGCCAGATAAAAAGTTGTTTTACAAAAGTATCTTATTTTCATCTAACTTTTAGCTGTCAAAAAGAAAAACACCAAAAATCCAAATATAAAACAAGTAATAGCTTCTATTTAATAGAAACTATCTTTTTCATTTTTCATTTCAGCTTATTTATAAGCACTTTTCCATTTTTATAATTTTCTAAATTTTCTTGTACCTTTAAGTTTTTAAAATAATTTTCTTAGATTTTTTTTTAATCTGTTTACTATTTATTAGATTTAAAACTAGTTTAAATAATTAAATAAGTAATATTAGTTATTAATTAGTTTTCTTAAATTTTTAATAACTACAGTAGGTTTTTATAATTTTTCTAAGTTTTATAAATTATTTTAGACTTTTAGAAAATATATTTTTAGTTTTTACTGTTCATTTTCCATTTTTCTTATTTTAATTATTTAAATTAGATTTAAGTTAATTAAAAGGTAATTAATTAGTGAAAAAAGCAAAAACATAATTTTTAGAAGTTTTTATAATTTTGTAGGATTCCTGTGATGGTTAAATAATTTTATAAATTTTCTCATAATTTTCTAAGTTAATTTAGTATTAATTGTAATTTAAATTAGTTTAATTAAGTTAATTAGTTTTTAATTAATAATAAAACCATAAAAAGACAAAAATATTTATTTTTATTTTTTATACTTTCTTCAAGTTCAAATTTAAGTTTAGAAATTATTTTTGCAAATTTTTAGTTTAATTTGTAATCCTTGTAATTTTTAGTTAATTTAAATTAGATTTTAATTAGATTTTAATTAGTTTAATTAATTAAATAATATTTAAATAGTAAAATAATCATTTTTATAATTTCATTTTCATTTTCAATTTTCTTTTAATTTTAAGTTTCACAAGTTTCAAAAGCACCTCCTGTAGTTTGTGAATTATCAAATCCCACTTTTCTGTCTGATTACGTGTTACCAAATTGTGAATTTGTGCATATACCTGTATATCTGTATTTGTGAATATTATATCTGTGTACAAATACCAAAATATCAGTAGCAAAATCAATTCCATATCATCTGGGCTACTGTCCTCAGTGCCACTCATCCCTAAACGATTTCCAAAAGCACCATTTCAATCTCGCTGGGACTTTAACGACCCGGGGACACACTATACTATCACCGGAGTATTGAAACGAGGCTGTCTTTGACTTATTGACCTTAGTCAATAATATCTGACTGCTTTTACACCAATCAAAATTTGGCGCCGCTGCCGGGGAGGTTGTTGCGTGTTTTAAAAAAATCGTTTTAAGTTTAGTGGTTTTCAAAACCCTCCCTGTACAAATTTCATAGAAATTTGTAAAAAGTTTTTGTAAAAACATAATCATATCAAAAAAGTTCATTAACACTTTTCCTAAAGTGTTAAAAACACCAAAAAAAATCAAAAACAACAAAACAAACTGTGAAGTTAAATTACTTCGTTTTCTTTAAGATTACAACCTAAAATAGTTGGTTTAAGGTAAGTTCTGACATTAAATTACGAACTGAAGAGGAAACCTATTTACTTCCTCCCGCCAGCCTGCGAGTAATCTTAAAAGAACGATTTCGGTTAACGAATCAGTTCCAAAAATATTTCCCAAGTTTTCTACACACACACCCATAAGCCTAAAGCAGTTTTTCAAATTAATAAATACATAAAATCTTACCACCGCAAACCAAGGCTGAACACCTACCAACTGGGGGTGTGGACAATAAGTTCCCAAACTTAAGATAAAAACTTGCCTTTATATCCCTGTGAGTGGTGTACCTTTTTTAAAGAAGCCATTCACTTGTGATAATTGGTTTAAGTTCATTGTGGTTTTGCCTTGATCTTGTTTTGAAAAATTGTTTTTAGTGCATGCGCACTCGGTCACAAACAAAACGTAAAAATCAGAAAAACGTACCCGAGCTACGTTCTGTTAAAGAAGAACCAAAAACCGAGATGGCCGCTGGGCCACCACCACCTTTACCACCCCCTGACCCTCCCAAGGATGTGCCAGCTCCCGACCTCCGAACGATGGAGGAGTTGTGCCAGCCTACCATGCAGGGAAGGGGTGGGCTTATTGCACCACTCACTATTGAGGCTACGGACTTTGGCCTCAAGCACCACATGATCCAACAAGTCCAGAATTCGTGTCAATTTCACGGATTACCAGGTGACGATGCTAACAAGCATCTTGACAAATATCTTACGGTCACACAAAGCATGAAACAGCATGGTGTCACCGATGATGCCCTCCAGCTGTATCTCTTCCCCTATTCTCTCACTCATCATGCCACTGCATGGTTTGACCGACTCCCAAAGAATTCTATTCGTACCTTTGATGAAATGGTAACCAAGTTTTTAGCAAAATGTTTTTCACCTTCCATGGTTACCAAGTTACGAAATGATATCAGCAACTTCCAACAACGTCCCGATGAGTCTCTTTTTGAGGCTTAGGAACGTTATAAGCTAGCTATTGATCGGTGCCCTAACCACAATATGTTGCAAGTTACCATCATAGATACCTTCTATAATGGTCTGACATTGAGGCACCGGGATATTCTCAATGCTGCTGCTTGTGGGACCTTTATGAAAAGGCGTCCCGAAGAGTGCTATGTCTTGATTGAGAACATGACTGCCCACCATAACTTTTGGGATTCCTCTGCGGAGAGGGATGCGTCATGTAATTCAGTTACTCCTTCATCATCATCTCCTGAAATAATTGCTCTTACCAAAAAGATGGATGATATTTCTACGGCTGTGTTGAGAATGAACCAAACGATGCAAAATCAGGTTCAAAATCAACAAGTGAAAGCCGTGGCCCGAAGTTGTGAAACTTGTGGGGGCCCACATCTTTATTCCGAGTGTACAACTACTGCTGGCTTTCCTCAAGAGAACGTTTATGCTGCCCACGGTTCCTACAACACGGGGGGTAATTCTTACCAACCACAAGGGGACCGTAATCTCTTAAGCTATCGTTCCAATAATTTTCTTGGACCTCCCGGTTTTAACCAAAATCAAAACCGTAACTCGAATCAGAATTTTAACCAAGGTCAAAACTCAAATTTCCAAAACCTGAACCAAAATCAAGGCCAGTTTAATCAAAACAATTTTCAAAATGGCAATCAAAATCAAGGTTTTCAAGGAAATTTTCAAAGAAACCAAAATCAAGGGAATTACAATCAGGGTAATTTCAATCAGAGAAACAATTTTCAGGGTAACAACAATCAAAATCAAGGGAATTTTCAAAATAATCGTGTTCAAAATCCTCCTTAAAACGTTGTTCAACCCTCGTCTTCCTCCGATGAAGTGCTAAAATAATTCATGAAAGTACAAGAGGAAACGAATCGGTTATTGATCAGCAAGATATCTGAGCTTCAGAAGTCTTTAAATGATCGACCCTCGGGCCCGGGTACACTACCGAGCAACATGATCGCTAACCCGAGGGGCGATGTCAAAGCGATCACTACCCAAAGTGGGGTATCATACAATGGACCCGCGATTCCCTCTACCTCTTCTTCTCCTCCTACTAAGGTAGCGGAACGTGAACCTGAGGTTACCACGGACAAGGTACTTCCTACTAATAACGGAGGTATCAACAACGTCCACCCTCAAGTTTTCCCGGTCCCGACTCATAAGTCGAAAGTTGTATTTGATCCTCCTGTGAGTTCTGATGAAATTCCAAAGAATGATCCTAAGCCTTTAATTCCATATCCTTCACGTTTGAATGATCAAAAGAACCGCGAAAAAGCTAACCATCAGATGGAAAAATTTTATCAAATTTTCCAAGAATTACATTTCGATATTAGCTTCGCGGATGCTCTTCTTCTCATGCCTAAGTTTGCTTCAACAATAAAAAATCTGATAAGCAACAAAGAAAAACTCTGTGAGATGGCAAAAACTCCTCTTAATGAGCATTGCTCAGCAGTGCTCTTGAAAAAGCTTCCCGAAAAGCTTGGAGATCCCGGGAAATTTCTTATTCCTTGTGTTTTCCCGGGGATGGTTGAATGCTTTGCCTTGGCCGATCTCGGTGCAAGCATTAACCTGATGCCTTACACAGTCTGGAAAAGACTCTCACTTCCTGCTCTCACTCCAACCTGCATGACTCTCGAGCTTGCAGACTGTACTATATCCCGTCCTCTCGGCATTGCTGAAGATATCTTCGTGAAAGTAGAAAAGTTCCATTTTTCGGTAGATTTCATGATTGTTGATTTCGATGCTGACCCACGAGTCCCTCTCATTCTCGGGAGGGGACTCTTAAGAACGGGTCGTGCTTTAATCGATGTATTCGAAGAAGAAATCACTCTACGTGTTGATGGTGAAGCCATCACATTGAATCTTGATCAGACTTCAAGATACTCCTCCAACTATGACACGAAAACGGTTAACCGAATTGACAACATCGATGTTGCGTCTGAGGAGTCTTCTCAAGAAGTCCTTGGTTTCTCAGCCAGTGGCAGTACCACTCCATCTACTGATCCTATCATTTTCGACACTTCCCCTTCCCTCACTCCGTTTGAGGGAGGTGGCTTCCTTCTGGAAGAGGTCGAGGCTTTTCTTGCTCAAGATAGCTCAATCCCACATGAGATTGATGAAAACTATCTTGACCCGGAGGGGGACATTGATGAGGCGAAAAATGATCCATTTTTAGGGGGTCATTTAAGCCCGAATCCGACTTTATTTGATCAAATATTGCCCTAAATCGTTCCTTTTGTGATTTTAGGTGTTTGGAGAGTGAATTCTGGAAAAGAAGCCATTTTGGACGTTTTTGGAGCATAAAAGTGAAGAAAACGGCAAAGTATCAATTTTCCATGCTGAAGACACTAGGTGACGGCGTCAAGAGTTACACCCTGACGGCGTCAGACATCAAGAATAAAACACCGTAGTTGATGACGGCGTCAAAATCCATCCTGACGGCGTCAAAGTCCCAAGAATAAAATACCGTAGGTGGTGACGGCGTCACATAGGCCGTCATAAGTAGATCAAGGCCGTCCGAGGAAGTATTTGGCGGCGAGGTGACGGCGTCACATGGTTGTCTTGACGCCGTCAGCCCAGTTTTCCTATATATAGTTTTCTAGTTTTTACATTAAAAAGAGAGAAGTTTTGGTGAAACCCTAAAGACGAATTTGGTGCATCTTTTACAGGTTTTTCAAGGGTTCCAAACCCTTGATACCTTGCATTGTAATTGAGATAAGTATTCTTCTAATTCAATCAATATGTCTATGTGTTGGTTGTCTATATCTTGTTCTTGTCTCAATTCAATTATGCTAGGCTAGATCTCTCTTGTGTTTGCTTAGATCTAATGAAACCTAGATGTTGATTATGTGTTGATTACTTGTTTATTCTTGTTCTTGGATGAATGATTTATATGTTAGGCTTAAGAAAACTGGCAGATCTCCAAATGGTAACATGCTTGAACGTCTTAAGTAACATGAACCGAGGCGTACTAGGTCTTTATTGGTTGTATTTAATGCATGAGCCACTGTTTACAATCCCTATAGTTGTGCTGGGTCATGGTGTAGGAGGAGATAAGAGCTCATAGAGTTGGGGAGTTATGTATGCCACCCCACGAATGGTATTAAGGAATACAATCCGTCATCCATACAAGTATAACAAGTAATTAACGTGTAAAAGATGTCTAGGGAGTAGTGAAGTCTAAGTAAACACAATTTCTCCAATTACTGCTCACAACCTTTGTAATAATTAGTTTATTTTCATTTTTTATTATTTTATTTTGATTGCATCTTAGCTTTGGGTTAGTTGAATAGCAACTAATTCCGCCCACTCCTTCAAAACCCGAGATTTTACTTGCTTTCATAAAAATATAAAAATACAAAAATAATCATCCCTCACCTTTAGAACTATTAATTAGGTTTTCTAATCCTAGCGACACTATTCCTAAGCTGAACGATCAATCCCCCGGTACTTGTCACTATACTATACTACAACGATCAGGTACACTGCCTGGTGGGGGTTGTAAGCTTCTCGAGATCCCTCGAGAGGTAAAGCAAGGTGCGATTCCCACGCATCAAGTTTTTGGCGCCGTTGCCGGGGAATAGTTATTGTCTAGGTTAGGATTTCTTTTTATTAGGTCTACTTGCTAGATTCCATTCTAGTAAGATTTTATTTTTATTTTTAGGTCTTCTTTAGTCTATCTAATTTCTTTGTGCCTTTGTTAGTAAATTAACCTCATTGACTATTCCGTTGACCATTATGGAAAACGCGAATCCACCCCTTTCCCTTGAAGAAGTGGCTGTGTTACGTGAACAGATTGAGAGTGAGATTAGGGAGCTTAGAGAGCTTAATAGGTTGGTTAAGATTGAACTCGAACATACATTTAGTGACCTAGCAACCGCCTTGTATTCAAATAAGGACCTAGGGCCTAATGACTTTGTGAATATTGTTGAGAGACTAGAAGAGGAAGCAATGGATCCGAAGCTTAACGACTACTTTAATCTATACCCCACTAAGGAGGAGATTGCATATTATAATAATCTTATTGATAACCCACGATCTCCCTTCACCATAATTGAACCTAAGATCAAGAGAGGCGATCCTAAGAATGCTAAGATACCATGTATGATTGGATATAGGCACATTAGCAATGCTTACATTGACTTTAAATCTCCAATCAACATTATGTCCTCAACGGTTTATAATGATATAGTGGAAACAAGACTTGAACCTAGAAGGGATCCCAAGTACCCCGGTGGAGTTTGTAACTTTGTCGGGAGAGTTAAAGGTTTACGTGTCTTTGTTGGTAATTTCACTTTTGTCACCGACTTTATGATTGTGGAGGATCTTGCTAATGTTATTGATTGTCGATTATCTAATGTTGTGTTTGGCAAACCATTTGTGGAGGAGTCTAAGTTGGAATACGATGAGGTAGAAGGTACGATCCGATTTGTAAGTAACACCGATAGTATCACGTATAGGATGCCCAATAGGATGAAAGAATTTCGCTTTATATCTCGTTATGATACGGAAAACGTTGGTGCTTTTGAGGATATTGATGAGAAGGATAAGAAAAAGGGCATGGACTATGTATGGGAAAAAAGGAGCCTTTACTACAAAGATTGCTTGGCCCTTGGACCAAGGTATAAAGTCGATGAAGAATTTGCCCAAATGATTATGGGAGCGATTGAGAAAAAGGTGATTGGTTTCTACAAGGAATATCTACAATCGGAGAGTGGAACCAATGATGAGATCACGTGATAGCCCATGACTTTGAGTCTAGCTACAAGACTCGTAAATAAAGAAAAGCGCTTCTTGGGAGGCAACCCATGTTTTGTGTGGTTTTATTTGTTTGATAGTTATTTGCTTCCTTATCCATGTTTTATTTTTATTGTTGGTTGATCATGTTTCTCAATTAAAATGTGGAAATACTTTATTATGTTTTTTGGCCTAGTCTTAACTCCAACCTAAAAGTATTTTTGCAAAAGATAAGTGTAAGGGGAAACCCCAAATATGTTTTCAAGAAACAAACCGATCATGATTCTCCACAATATTAAATAAACATGTATATTCGTATTTGTTAGAGTCAAATGCTTGTATTGAGTCATAATGAAGTTTTGCAGGATTTTCCAGGAAGTAGGACAAAGTTTTTCCAGAAATTTTCCGGAAACTTAACATAAGAATTTCTGCAGGTCCATTCTGACGGCGTCAGAGTATTACTCTTGACGGCGTCAGGAGTTAAAAATCTGGAAATTTTACCGGTTTTGTTTTTCTAACGAAGTCTTATGGTTTTTGTGAATTATTAAGTTTTATAATCTCCAGGAAATCTGCAAACTTCATTCCACAAGCATTATATCTTACTTTGTTTTCTAGGATTAGTAACTTATATAGGATGCCGCCGATTTTACGCGAGGTTGTCTTGTCTATTTTGTCAGGTTTTACAGGTTATGTTTGACAAGGAGATGATTTATATTCTGGAAGGGAAGCTTTGATTGTTCGTTTTCTTGGAAGAAGATTTAACCTGGTCAACCTAAAATCCATACCGAGCGAATCAGGGGAGTATTTGATTTTATTCTCTTTACTTTTTCACTTTTACATTCTTTACTTGAACATTGGGGACAATGTTCATCTTAAGTGTAAGGGGAGGGTAAAAAGATGATACCTTACATATGCACTTTCGCTTGAGTTTGTTTCGTTTGATAGTAGATGTGTAATAAAACTACGAGAAATACTTGTTAGTGTAATTTTAGCGCCAAATTTAAAATTTTTTACAACATTTAGGAGTGAAACTTTAGCCATAGCAAGCGTCTCATGGATAGGAGATTGTATGACTAGCACATAACCGTATATTCAGAAAAATTTTCCACCCAAAAATGTAAGGTTCACCTTTAGATTTGATAGGAAAAGCATTCATTATTAGTGCTTATGAGTGTACCGGTAGCATTTAGATTCTAGAACTTGCGTTAGTGATGCATCCCGAGACCGCTAGTGAGACTACATTCGTGTAGTAGGATTTACTACATGATAAGAGGCATTAGGATCACCCTTGTGTTAAAACCCGTATCATAATTACTTGACCATTTAAGTCATATTACTTGGCTAGTTAAGTCAACTAATTTTTCCCACACCCTTAGCGTTGTACTCATTTTAGTACACGATACCCCTAGTACACCCCTCCGAGCCTATCTTTTCATTTCTAACTTTAAGCATTTTACTTAAAGGAAGAATTTGTTACACCCCACTTAAATGTACAACCAAATCGCCTTAGCCTTCCGTGTATGCGCTCATTTTTAGTGCATTATTGTTATTTGTTAAACCCTAAGTTAACTTTCTAATTGATTACATGGTTGCTAAGTCGAGTCATATCCTTGTACATATTGTTTTGGGACGATTGGGACCCATGGGTAAGTACTTATTTTATGGAGTAATGGGGAAGAACATCATTTATTACCCCCATATGTGCGTTAATCTTAAAAGTGCTCCAAGTGTTTTAATTTTCTCAATTCGAGTCATTAGAATAGTTTAATGTAAAGTATGTAAAGATTCAAGTGTAAGGGGAATGCTCATACCCCTATGATGTATTATTTTGGATGGTAGGGTAAGAGTGTATGCAAAAAAAAAAAAAAAAAAAAAAAAAAAAAAAAAAAAAAAAAAAAAAAAATCGAAAAAACAAGAAAAAGAAAAAAAAAAAAAAAAAAAAAAGAGAAAAAAAACATACGGACTACCATCCCGTTTCATTTTATGTTTATTTTATGTTTTTGTTATTTTTCATTTATTAGCTTAAGTCGAGTCTAGTCTTGGCTTAGCAACGCCATATTGTACATGTAATTAACCAAGATTGTTAACTCGCCACCAGTAAAACTTCCTTTATCCAACAAAACCGTGTAATTCATATCCCTATACCTAACGTTACAACCCTTTAAAAGACCTCTTTGATAGTTTATCCTAGGTGCTTACGCCATGTGGTGGAGGTTTGATCCTTTCCCAAGCCTATGGTAATCTATTTTGCTATGACAGGTAGTGAGAGATATCTTCCATTTCCATAATGTTATATTACTTTATTACACCCGAGAGATGTGAGTATCTAAACACTATTTGTGAGGTGCTTGTGTATGATCTCCGTGCTTGTCTATTGGTCTTTAGTGGAATGATTATTTGTTGTAATTACTTTTATATTAGTGTTAAATGACCCCTAACTTGTCTTTTGAGTAGAATAAAAGCTCATTTGCTTGAGGACAAGCAAATCTCAAGTGTAAGGGTATATGATGAGGCGAAAAATGATCCATTTTTAGGGGGTCATTTAAGCCCGAATCCGACTTTATTTGATCAAATATTGCCCTAAATCGTTCCTTTTGTGATTTTAGGTGTTTGGAGAGTGAATTCTAGAAAAGAAGCCATTTTGGACGTTTTTGGAGCATAAAAGTGAAGAAAACGGCAAAGTATCAATTTTCCATGCTGAAGACACTAGGTGACGGCATCAAGAGTTACACCCTGACGGCGTCAGACATCAAGAATAAAACACCGTAGTTGATGACGGCGTCAAAAGCCATCCTGACGGCGTCAAAGTCCCAAGAATAAAATACCGTAGGTGGTGACGGCGTCACATAGGCCGTCATAAGTAGATCAAGGCCGTCCGAGGAAGTATTTGGCGGCGAGGTGACGGCGTCACATGGTTGTCTTGACGCCGTCAGCCCAGTTTTCCTATATATAGTTTTCTAGTTTTTACATTAAAAAGAGAGAAGTTTTGGTGAAACCCTAAAGACGAATTTGGTGCATCTTTTACAGGTTTTTCAAGGGTTCCAAACCCTTGATACCTTGCATTGTAATTGAGATAAGTATTCTTCTAATTCAATCAATATTTCTATGTGTTGGTTGTCTATATCTTGTTCTTGTCTCAATTCAATTATGCTAGGCTAGATCTCTCTTGTGTTTGCTTAGATCTAATGAAACCTAGATGTTGATTATGTGTTGATTACTTGTTTATTCTTGTTCTTGGATGAATGATTTATATGTTAGGCTTAAGAAAACTGGCAGATCTCCAAATGGTAACATGCTTGAACGTCTTAAGAAACATAAACCGAGGTGTACTAGGTCTTTATTGGTTGTATTTAATGCATGAGCCACTGTTTACAATCCCTATAGTTGTGCTGGGTCATGGTGTAGGAGGAGATAAGAGCTCATAGAGTTGGGGAGTTATGTATGCCACCCCACGAATGGTATTAAGGAATACAATCCGTCATCCATACAAGTATAACAAGTAATTAACGTGTAAAAGATGTCTAGGGAGTAGTGAAGTCTAAGTAAACACAATTTCTCCAATTACTGCTCATAACCTTTGTAATAATTAGTTTATTTTCATTTTTTATTATTTTATTTTGATTGCATCTTAGCTTTGGGTTAGTTGAATAGCAACTAATTCCGCCCACTCCTTCAAAACCCGAGATTTTACTTGCTTTCATAAAAATATAAAAATACAAAAATAATCATCCCTCACCTTTAGAACTATTAATTAGGTTTTCTAATCCTAGCGACACTATTCCTAAGCTGAACGATCAATCCCCCGGTACTTGTCACTATACTATACTACAACGATCAGGTACACTGCCTGGTGGGGGTTGTAAGCTTCTCGAGATCCCTCGAGAGGTAAAGCAAGGTGCGATTCCCACGCATCAGACATTCTTCTCCTTGAAAGATTGTTAAATGACGATCCTTCACCCTCTCCGTCTCCAAAAATACTTCATAAAGCGGAAGTCAAAAATGTTGAAATAACTGAAGACTTTCCCGAGGTTGAGCACAAGGACTTGCCTCCTCATCTAGAATATGCATTTCTGGAGGGTGATGATAAATTGCCCGTCATTATTGCCAAAGACTTAAAAGATGAGGAAAAGGCAGCACTCCTAAAGGTTCTTAAAGCAAACAAGCAAGCAATTGCTTGGAAACTCTCCGACATTAAGGGCATAAGCCCGGACTTATGTACACACAAAATCTTAATGGAGGATGACTTTAAGCCAGCAGTGCAACAACAGAGAAGGGTAAATCCAAAAATCCACGAAGTTATCAAACAAGAGGTTTTAAAACTTCTTGATGCGGGATGATTTATCCTATATCTGACAGTCCTTGGGTTAGCCCAATTCATTGTGTTCCTAAAAAGGGTGGCATTACCGTTGTCACCAACGAGGATAACGAGTTGATTCCAACTCGTTTGGTCACGGGTTGGCGTGTATGTATTGACTATCGAAAGTTAAATGAAGCCACCCGTAAAGACCATTTTCCTCTCCCTTTTATGGACCAGATGCTTGAAAGACTTGCGGGGAATGAATACTACTACTTCCTCAATGGTTTTTCGGGTTACTTCCAAATCCCCATTGATCCCCAGGATCAAGAGAAGACTACCTTCACATGCCCCTACGGAACTTTTGCTTAAAGACGTATGCCTTTCGGCTTATGTAATGCACCAGGCACGTTCCAGACGTGCATGATGTCTATCTTTTCCGACATGATCGGGAAAACCATGGAGGTATTCATGGATGACTTTTCAGTCATCGGGGATTCATTCCAGACCTGTCTCTCCCACTTGTAACAGATGCTTAAACGTTGCAAAGAAACGAATTTAAGTCTCAACTGGGAGAAAAGTCACTTGATGGTTAAAGAGGGCATTGTCCTCGGCCATAAAATTTCAAAAAACAGGATTGAGGTGGACAAAGCCAAAATCGATGTCATTGCTAAATTACCTCATCCCACCACCGTTAAAGGTGTTAGGAGCTTTTTGGGTCATGTCGGCTTCTACCGTAGGTTTATCCAAGATTTCTCTAAGATTGCCCGGCCTATGACCCATCTCCTCGAGAAGGATGCTCCTTTCATCTTCTCTCCTGAGTGCATCGAAGCTTTTGAAACATTAACGAAAAAGCTTACCGAGGCACCGATTCTTGTTGCCCCCAATTGGGACCTACCTTTTGAGCTTATGTGCGATGCTAGTGATTTTGCCATAGGTGCGGTCTTGGGGCAACGTAAAGCAAAATACTTTCAGCCTATACACTACGCAAGCAAAACTATGACCGAGGCTCAAGGTCATTACACCACCACTGAAAAAGAACTCCTAGTTGTGGTGTATGCCTTTGAAAAATTCCGGCCATACTTAATCCTGACCAAATGCGTGGTGTATACGGATCACTCGGCTTTGAAGTACCTATTTGCAAAGCAAGATGCAAAGCCGAGGCTTCTCCGTTGGGTTCTCCTCCTCCAGGAATTTGATATCATTATCCGTGATAAAAAAGGAGCTGAGAACCTTGCTGTTGATCATCTCTCATGATTAGAAAACCCTCATCAGGATGTGTACGAGAAAAGGAAATAAATGAAACATTCCCTCTCGAGACACTCAGTGCGTTTGCTTTTCGTGGTGACTCTACTACCCCATGGTTTGCCGACTTTGCAAATTACCATGCGGGTAACTTCATCGTTAAGGGGATGACGTCCCAACAGAAGAACAAATTCTTCAAAGACGTTAGACATTACTTCTGGGACGACCCCTATCTCTTCAAAATCTGTGCCGATCAAGTCATCAGGCGATGTGTATACGGACAGGAAGCCACTGATATTCTCAAGGCTTGCCATGCTGGACCCACCGGGGGCCACCATAGTCCTAACTACACTGCCAAAAAGGTGTTTGATTCCGGTTTCTATTGGCCCACGATCTATAAGGATGCCCACGAGCTAGTCAAAGCTTGTGATGCATTTCAGCGTCACGGGAATATTTCACAAAAGAACGAAATGCCACAAAATGCTATTCAAGTTTGTGAAATCTTTGACGTCTGGGGCATTGATTTTATGGGGCCATTCCCATCTTCTCGTGGAAACAAATATATCGTCGTGGCTGTTGACAACTTGTCAAAATGGGTTGAGGCTAAGGCCTTACCCACTAACGATGCCCGAGTTGTGGTGAAAATTTTGAAATCCCTCTTTGCTCGTTTTGGAACTCCACGTGCCATCATTAGTGATCGCGGTACTCACTTTTGCAATGATCAATTTGCAAAAGTCATGCTTAAGTACGGTGTTACTCATCGTCTTTCTACCGAGTATCACCCACAAACAAGTGGGAAGGTGGAGGTTTCCAACCATGGTATAAAACGGATTCTTGAGAGGACAGTAGGTGAAAACCGTGCTTCCTGGTCGGATAAACTAGATGATGCACTCTGGGCCTTCCGTACAGCTTACAAAACACCCATCAGGTGTACTCCATACAAGCTTGTATACGGGAAGGCGTGTCATTTACCGATCGAGCTCGAGCACAAAGCCTACTGGGCCTTGAAACATGCAAACTATGATCTTCATAAAGCGGGTGATCACCGTAAGGTTCAACTCAATGAATTAAACGAACTTCGTGATCAAGCCTACGAGAACTCTTTGATCTACAAAGAAAAGACAAAGAAGATTCACGACTCTAAGATTAAGAACCGCGTTTTCAACATCGGTAACAGAGTCCTTCTTTTCAACTCAAGGTTAAAGATCTTCTCGGGGAAATTAAAAACCCGATGGACTGGACCATTCACTATTGCTAAAGTATATCCATACGGGACTGTTGAGTTATCTCAACCCGAAGGTCCCAACTTCAAAGTGAATGGTCATCGATTGAAAAATTATTTTGGAGAGGATATACCACCCATGGTTGTCCCGGATCTCCAAACTTTCCCCATGGACCAATGAATTCGGGGATTGAGTCAAGCTAGTGACTCGGTGAACAAAAATTAGCAACATATATGGGTTTTCACCCGTATTTCTGACTTCTTTCTACTTTCTACCACCCTAGTGTGGGGGAGTGGCCGTCCCCCACCTTTTGAAAAGTAAATATGTATATAAGTTTCAAATCAAAAAAAAAATAAATAAATAAAAAAATGATGAAAAATGCTTATATGTACAGATAAATAAAGTGAAAGATAAAATCAATATTTCCACAGTTAGATTCGAATATTAGCTTTTTTCGTTCAGAGATTCGGCATAATAGCCGGGACTTTGAATATTGAGGACAATATTCAATTCTAGTGTGGGCGGGGGGGGGGGGGGGGGGGGGGGGGGGGGGGGAATTCTTACGAATTTTATCACAAAACTTTCTAAGTACCCCCATTTTAGGCCTAAATTTTTCAAATTTTTTTCACTTTATTTCAAAATTTTTGTGGTTATCAGTCCGCCAAAGTCAAAATGACAAATGGATTGGCTAGTCCAGGAGCAAACGGCTCTTGGTAAAGACATCTCAAACCCGTTGATGGCTTGCAATTTGCCAAAAATTGTATGGTTCCTCAACTCCCCATATCCCATAAAGCAAATGAGTTGGCTAGCCCACAAGATTATGGCTTGCGGTAAAGGCCGTGGAAAATCCATAATTGGTAATCAGCTCACCAAGATGTTGACTTAGTCCATCAAGATGCTGGCTAGTCCAAAAGCAAACGGCTTTTGGTAAAGACTAATCAAATCCGTTGACAGCTGGTGGTTTGCTCAAAATCACACGGTTATCAGGTGTGCCACAGTTCTTACACCTGGCTACTCAAGAAGTGATGGCTTTTGGTAAAGAGGTTTTCAAATCCATCAAGTTTTTCTCAAAAGATTGCTAGGGACTAGCAATGTTTTAGTGTGGGGGATTGATGAGTGTGTAAATACTCATCATTTTTACATTTTCTGAGCTGCCAAAACATCTAAAAATACTCAATATTGAATCAAAATAGTGAAAATATCCTAGGAAAGTGTTTTACATGTTTCAAATGCAAAATAATCAAAAACAGATGAAAAACGCACAAAGTTTGCAAAATTAGCAGTTTCAGTCCCTCATCTTTCAAAAGTTGTCAAATCTAGTCCTTGGCTGTTCTAAAAACTTGAAAAAGTCACCAAAGGTCCTTTTAAATCAAAAAGTGACATAATTAGTTCTTTGGTGCAAAATTTCACAAAATGTCAAGTTTAGTCCCTGAACTTTAAAAATTGTCAAAAATGGTCCTTGGGATATTAAAACTTTGAGAAAAACAAATTTTGTCCTTGCACTAATATTTTATGGCAGGATTGGTCCTTGGTGGAAAAGTTTGGTAAAATTACACAATTGGTCCCTGAAGTTTGAAAGTTTGGCAAATTTAGTCCCTGGTGAAATTTAAATGGAAGAGTCAACTTTGGTCCATGTACTATTCATCACTTGGCAAGAAACAACCCTTGAAATACTATGGAAAAGTGCCAAGTCTCACCCTCCAACTTTCGGATTATTACAAAATTAGTCCTTGTGAAATCAAAAACCAAACCGGACCCTTAAGTATTATCATAAGCCAAAAACCAAAGTCCAATCCACAACACTACCTAGCCCACCCTAATTTTAGGCCCAAGATACCCCAGCCCATCATCCCTTTTACAAATAAAAACGGGGTCAAATGGTTTGACTTCGGTCAAACCGAGTCAAACCCATCACCTTCCAGCCTTCCCTCCCCCCACAACCCAAGTTGCAGGTCACATCACCACCACCCCATCATTTCCACCGCCCAATCCACTCACCCTACACCTACCATCACATCAGCAATTAATGCCACCACCCCCTTGCTTATAACAGTCCAAATCCCACACACCCCTTTTTCCCGCCAAAATTGAAATCAAAGGCCAGGATCAATTCAAGAGAATCAAAGGCTTGGATTGAGTGGGAAATGCTCAGAGATACATAAGAAGCCCTAGAAGACATCTATAAAAGGCAGAAGAGTGCAAGGAAGACTGGTAGTAGTTAATTTAGTATTTTTAGTGTCAAATTAAAATAGTTTTTCAAATTCAGTTGTAACTTTCTAAATTCAAGCATTGTAGCAGTATCTTGTTGTATTTTAAATCTTTTCAAGTTATAATAATCGAGTTTCCAGTTCTGTTTGTGAATTTTGCAATTTACTTAATTTTCTAAATTTCTCAATAAGCTCAATTGTCACTTGAATCAAGAACCATGGACTGAGATAGGCTCACTTAAGTTCCCTTAAGCTTGTTAAAGCTTGTAGAGACACTAAAACTCAGTACTAGTCATAAAAAACAAAAAATACAAAAAAGTCAACATAAGTCAACTGTTTTTGTTTTGATTTTGATTTCAGATATCAAGAGCATTTGTGGGCAAGCTTGGAAGTGGATTTGGCCTATCTAAAGATAGGCATCAGTGGAAAACCCCTTGTTCATGCTAGGGGTGGTTAGTAAGCATTTGCTTATTTCAATTTTCCTTTAAAAATCTTAGTTCTTTGTAGTTTCTGATTCCTTGCTTATAGTTGCTATTCTGTGTTTGCTTGTACTAATTAAGTGTTGTTTATGTATTTTATAGCTTAATTTAGTTAACATGTTAATTAGAATTAATAGTTACTTTACATCATAGTTTCACAGTCAAGTTTGCGTAAGTAGTATAATTGTGTGTTCTTGGTTACTCACTGTTTCTAAACACTCAATTAGGTCTAATATTTCATAAAAAGTTGAATTGAAACAATCTCATAAGCTCTCATGACCCTTAGCTCTTAAATCACAAAAACAGTCTTACTTAAGAGGGTGTTTGGATTTGATTAAGTCACTGTGTATTTGAGGTTCTTGGTTGTTAATTTTGGGTGAAAAATTTTTCCCAGTACCAAACTTGTTCAAACAAACCTTAACCTTTGGTGTAATAAAGCAAAATAGTCAAAATCAAAAGTTAATCCCCCTCACAGTCAACTATGTGGAGAATTGAGTACCATAATCATCAATTTTTGTTTAAAAGTTGTTTTTATAAGTTAATTTAGTCATAACATAGCTTTTTACTTCATTTTCAATAAGTAGATTAGATCTAAAGTTCACCATAGTCAAAGTTCTTCAAAAACTTGAAAAGTCAAAATTGCATTGTCTTAGTTTTTGCAAAAATGGTATGAAGTGTTTTGATTTTTGAGCAAAGATCTAGGCCTTGAAATTACTAGGATTAGTAGCCTATCAGCTCATCTCTAAGATCCCATAATCACTTAAATTTTGTGAATTTTTCTTATTGGCCTTTTAGCCCCTTGAACTGAGTTGCAGGGCAAACTATTGCCCTGTGCATCAGCAGTCCATCTCACCACCACCACTTTGGTGGCTGTTGTAGACCAACCCAGTGGATCCCACAACCCACAATTGGCTTTAGTCAACCCCCTCCTACCAGGGATCATAGTTTGACCCTTTGTTTGACCTAGGAACAAGTGGACCCCACCTGGAATCCACCCCAAAGTCTGTCCCATTTCTGTGTTTGAGTTCAATCTTTAAAGTGCTTATTTTTCATCTTATTAGCTTATCAGTGGTCATTTCTTGTTGTTTGTAAAACCTCGCAAAAATTCACATAATTAACTTCGGTTAATTTAATAAATAACCTTTGTCATTATTGTAATTACCATTTTTACGGGAAAATTTAAAATTTTCTTTGTATATTAAAATGGTTACGATTACGATATTGTCAAATTCGTCAAACGACAAAACAAGTTCTCGACAAAATTAACAAAATAATTATTTAACTAAACCTAATTAATAAAAACTAATTACTAAAAATTAACTAAAACCAATCGGGCCTTTAATCCCTTTAGCCCAACCGGCCCACACCCAAAAACCCAAAATTCAATAATAAAAATAATACTACTCAACTAAACATGCTCCTAATCGTCTCGTTCATTTCAAATTCGTACACACGACCCATCTATATTTTTGCACATTCTCGTTAAACTCCTAGCCAACTATTAGTATGTCGAATTTCATTTCATACGTTAATATTTGATATGTTTTTAAGAGGTTTTTCGTTTAGTTATAAATCGACCCAAACAATTTATAATTAATCCATTTCTTAACCATTTTAATCCCCGTTCGTGCCTATGAGTTCCAAATATTATTTGTATCATGATTTCATGTATAAATATGTGATAAGATCGACTAAGACTCCATGATACTCAAATGAGCATTTCGTTTGGTAATAAAAGTGGATGTCGACATAAGTAGAACTCACAAGGACGATTCATATTTGTTTATCTTTCACAATCCATTTTTAATACTACTCTCGTACCTTGGAGTTTCTATTCCCTGGCTTCAAATAGTAGTCCTTGTTCCCTCATATCATTTGAGCCAAAACGTTTCATGTGTATATTTATATATGAACCGTTCGTCCCTCATTTTCCTCACCATCACTTCTCAAATTCGTTTCTACTTTTTCTTCATTCTTACATAACTTAAACCTCTTAAGAAAACTATACTTGTGTAGTTGGAAGCAAGACGTTTGTAACTCTTGTTATACGATCCATACTTGTCTATTCTAGTCGAACGTGTATCTATACTACTCTTTTCATTCATCTCTCTCGACTCTCTACCACCCTAGAGGTGTAGTAAGTCGTTTCCAATCCTTCTCATCTCATAATACTTGTTACTTTCATTACATGCATCATGTTTATTATTTTTTTTTTCTTTCAAACATATATTTACGTACGTATATACATATAGAAAGTATTACGTGACTAGCCTCTATCTTGGAAGGCCTAGGAGTCACGTATCACGCTTAAAATACATTTAAAGTTATTGTTCATGCATCATATCTACTTGTTTTAAAATCTTATATATACGTATAAAATTCATGCATACATAGAAATATTACTAAGTCACTTTCTTATATATAAAACGAGCTAAACACCATACAAAATCGACGTATATCTTTTTATTTCACGTAACAAGTACCCAATATTTTTGCTCGAACTAATAGACCACCTAGAAAACTAATAGTTTCATATACACGACTTCTAAAAATATTCTTGTTTTGACACCCTACTCGAACCAATTCAAATCGACACAAACCAGATTTTAAAAACCAAACTTATATAAAAATTAATAAGTAGTTGTCGAGTGGGCTTAACTAAGGCCCAACAAGACATCACGTTTTAACAGCCCACTGGGCCTATAAAATATATTTTCAGAATCACAAAGTAAGCCCAAGTTCAAGCCCAAAAGAAATTTCATGCCCTCGCCTCTAAATTTTTAAATGGGCTTTAGTTGGTTCGAATTGAAGCCCATAAGCAAAATAAATAAAGCTTTTATGAAATAAGCAGTTAAAATAAGCTTGAAATTTATAAAATAAGCTAAGGAAATTTTTCTAAAATTTTTATAATCACTTTTGCAAAATAGGACTAAAAATGTAACGCGACGACACGTATAGGGACTAAATGTGAAAACTGTGAAAACTAAGGACTAAAAATGTAGAAACAGAAAGAAAGGATAAAAATTGATAATATAATATTGTTACAAGCTTAGATTGTAATATTGAACATGTAGTGGACTATAATTGTAAATATATATAAAAAGGACTATCGGTGTGACGCTAACGCCGTTAGTATAAAAGTTGTAAAATTGGAAAAAGGACAAGGACTACACTTAATCTATTTGACATTCTTATTTTATTTTCTATTTTACGGTCACCCTCACGGCATATGCATTTTCGTTTCATTTTATATATATTTATTTATTTAATTTTTGTTACTAATATATAACGTATATTAACTAATTTTTATTACGTATAATCGTTATCATAATAAAAAGTGGAAAACTTTGTAAATAATAAAACTGGTCATATCATTTTAAACATAAGCATATCATTTGCATATCATTCATTCATCATGACGATTGTTTATCAATCGTTATTCATTTCGTATTTGCCAAATTGTATTTGGACAAATTCTTAGATAAATTTATTTATCAGGTTCCTATTCAAAGACGTTTCCATAAATCGTTTCCATAATCTTATTCAAATTTACTCTTCGTCATCTCTTTATCAAATCCAGGTGAGTCATAGCCCCATTTCAAATAATTGTTTTTAACTCATTGGGGGAGATACATGCTTACATATACTTTGATAACTTGATAAGTATATGAAATAAAATAAAATATATGAATCAAATCAATTTCCTAATTGATATTAAGATAATATAATTTGTGATTTATAATATGTTAATGTTTCCAATGTGATTATTGTGATATGTGAAATATATATTTGTTGATGAATTATTTGACTGAAATATTGATATTCATGTGAAAGTTGTTCCCAATTCAATTATCGTGATATGTGATATAAATGTGTTACTGGCAATATATTCAAATTGGATTCTGATACTCAAAGGATGATATTTTCAAATTGAATTTCTGATACTCAAGCGATACTATTTTCAAACTGAATTTTTGATACTCAAGCAATACTATTTTCAAATTGAATTTCTGATACTCAAATGATAATATTTTCAAACTGAATTTTTGATACTCAAGCGATACTATTTTCAAATTGAATTTCTGATACTCAAATGATAATATTTTCAAACTGAATTTATGATACTCAAGCGATATTATTTTCAAACTGAATTTCTGATACTCCAATGATACTGTTTTCAAATTGATCTCTGTGATACGATACTTGATTTCATGATGTTATGCTAAATGAGCCCATAGGTCCTTGATATTGCCTAAGTTACCCTATTGCCATAAAGCCCCTCTATCATGAGCCATTAATCACTGCGGTGAGCGCGAATATAGTGGACAGCTTCGAAACCTGTTTCGGGTTGACCTCCGGTCCCACTAATGCTTGACGGAATGCCAATTGCAATTGGTTAGCCGCATTAGTCGTGATACACTATATTTGAGTAAATAGGAATTGGCAAATCACCTATTACACGAGGGCAAATTCATCATTGATTTGATGAACACCCGCCGTTTACGGTATTTGTTAACGCCTTGCGTGTCATGAGGCTTGGTGCAATATCTATAAAGGAATAGTATATATATGTATTCAACATATATATTTAGATACAGCTGTATAGGATTGCCCATATGTGAATTGTTTATCTGATTAATTTAGTATCATGAGTTTCCAGCTCATGTCAGGATTATTGATTCTTTATCTAATGTGATTGAATATTATATGATTTATTTGTGAATATATTCGATGATTGTTTCATTTCTGTTTGTATTTTATTAATACCAAATATTCCTGAAATCAAATCAAATAAAGGGTTTTTCCTAAAACTCTATGAACTCACCAACCTTTGTGTTGACACTTTTAAGCATGTGTATCTCAGGTAATTTAACGGAGCAGGACAAGACACGGAGTGGGCATTTATTACTCTGATAAATTAAAATGGTGTAAAAATCAAATTTGTCATTTTTACAAGCCTTTATATCTTTTCATAAGATTTTTAAATCAAATGTTTCATCTTTTATCAAAATTATTATTTAAATGACAAATGACCTTCAAAATGTTCTTTTAAACCATTTTATGTGGTTAAAACTTCGATCCTCACCGTAACACCCAAATTAATTTTCCGCTGCAACAAACTTTAAAAATGGGGGTGTTACATTGTTTCTAGCTTATTTTAGTTCAAGTAACTCACTTGTACCCATTTTCACCATTGTGGTCCCAACAAACAGTCATTTGTGCTTATTTTGCTTCTTGGTCAATAAAAGTCAAACTGCTTAAGTAAAGGGGGTGCACACTGCTTATTTTTAAGCTAGATAAAAAGTTGTTTTACAAAAGTATCTTATTTTCATCTAACTTTCAGCTGTCAAAAAGAAAAATACCAAAAATCCAAATATAAAACAAGTGATAGCTTCTATTTAATAGAAACTATCTTTTTCATTTTTCATTTCAGCTTATTTTAAGCACTTTTCCATTTTTATAATTTTCTAAATTTTCTTGTACCTTTAAGTATTTAAAATAATTTTTTTAGATTTTTTTAATCTGTTTACTATTTATTAGATTTAAAACTAGTTTAAATAATTAAATAAGTAATATTAGTTATTAATTAGTTTTCTTAAATTTTTAATAACTACAGTAGGTTTTTATAATTTTTCTAAGTTTTATAAATTATTTTAGACTTTTAGAAAATATATTTTTAGTTTTTACTGTTCATTTTCCATTTTTCTTATTTTAATTATTTAAATTAGATTTAAGTTAATTAAAAGGTAATTAATTAGTGAAAAAAGCAAAAAAATAATTTTTAGAAGTTCTTATAATTTTGTAGGATTCCTGTGATGGTTAAATAATTTTTTAAATTTTCTCATAATTTTCTAAGTTAATTTAGTATTAATTGTAATTTAAATTAGTTTAATTAGTTTAATTAAGTTAATTAGTTTTTAATTAATAATAAAACCATAAAAAGACAAAAATATTTATTTTTATTTTTTATACTTTCTTCAAGTTCAAATTTAAGTTTAGAAATTGTTTTTGCAAATTTTTAGTTTAATTTGTAATCCTTGTAATTTTTAGTTAATTTAAATTAGATTTAATATAGATTTTAATTAGTTTAATTAATTAAATAATATTTAAATAGTAAAATAATCATTTTTATAATTTCATTTTCATTTTCAATTTTCTTTTAATTTTAAGTTTCACAAGTTTCAAAAGCACCCCCTGTAGTTTGTGAATTATCAAATCCCACTTTTCTGTCTGATTACGTGTTAGCAAATTGTGAATTTGTACATATACCTGTATATCTGTATTTGTGAATATTATATCTGTGTACAAATACCAAAATATCAGTAGCAAAATCAATTCCATATCATCTGGGCTACTGTCCTCAGTGTCACTCATCCCTAAACCATTTCCAAAATCACCATTTCAATCTCGCTGGGACTTTAACGACCCGGGGACACACTATACTATCACCGGAGTATTGGAACGAGGCTGTCTTTAACTTATTGACCTTAGTCAATAATATCTGACTGCTTTTACACCAATCAATAACCCAAGTGGGAAAGGATGCATTTACGCAAAGTGACCTTTGACTTAGTTTGACCAATAAGGGAGTAAACCCGTTACGTAATTAGAGAAGACGTAAGCACGGGATATGAGCATATGTATGCTTCAACACGATGTTACGTGAAATATACAAGCTCCCTAAGTTTAGGAAAGCCTTGGCTATAGGCGGTAGTTAGAAAACATTAGTTGGCGTTTTTCCCGTAAATGGGTGTTCTAAAAATAGGATATCTCAAATCTCAAAACTCGTTTCGAGTGTTCTCAATTAAGCACATAACACATTGATACCTGTTTTGAAAGATCCAAATTTGTCGGGTAAGGGGAAAGCTGACTTTAAAAATTCGCCTGGAACCATACAGACTCCTAGCGCGTCACCCAAGCGTTGACGCGCGGGCAGCGCGCCAGGAGCAGACATTGGCTCCGGCGATTTTGAGCTAACGTTTGTCATTTTATGTGTTTTGATGGTTTATTTGTCATCATTAAAACATAAAGAGATCTTGATCATGTTGCCTCAACATGGGATATGGATGATCTTTTCGTCACATATGATTCTAACGTTGTTCTTGGATAACCAATCCATTCCTATGACGACGTCAAAACTACCAAGTCTAATTTGCATAAGGTCTATGACGAAGGGTTCGTTAAGTAGGTGTAAAGTACAACCTCGGATAATAGTGTTAGTGCTTACCAGTTCTCCCTCGGCTAGTTCTATATCGTAAGTGGTGTCTAGTTGGGTAGGGGGAATATCAAGTAGGGATGCAAAAGAAGTAGATACGAAACTTTGATCGGCTTCAGAATCAAATAGAACTTTAACAAGACGGTTGTTAAGTAGGAACGTACCCGTAACTACGTTCGGATCCTAATGAGCATTTTCATCTCCCAAAACGTATGCTCGAGCACGTGCAGTGTTGTTCTTGTCGGGGCATTGACTCTTGTAATGTCCCTTCTTTCCACAAGTATGGCATGTCATTGCCACTGGTTGTAAGTTAGCTCCTGTAACCTTACAATCTTGAGTCTTATGACCGTTCTGTTGGCACCTCTTACACTTAATAAAGCATTGGCCATGGTGGTGTAGTCTGCACTGGTTGCAGTAAGGGGCGTTTCCAGCATACCCCAGATTGTTAGCGGGTGCAGCGACATAAGCCTTGGCTACTTCTTGTCGACGATTTTGCTGGTTATGGTGGTTGTTCTTTCCCTGGTGGTAGTTACAGTTAGGGTTACGTTTGTTGTTGCTATTGTTGTTGTTGTTGTTGTTGTTGTTTGTCTTACGATCATCAAACTTCCTTTTGTAATCATTGTTTCCCTGATCATAGTTACGTTTAATCTCCCTGTCTAGCAGTCTTTGGGCAATAGTCATTGCTTCTTCCAAAGATTGAGGCTTTGACGAGGTGACGTTTCCCTCAATGCTCCTTGGTAATCCCTCGATGTACTTTTCCAACAACTTTTCCAAATCAGGAACCTTCGAAGGGCAAAGTGTGGTAAGCTCCTGAAATCTCCTAACATAGGCCCTGAGATCATTTCCTTTCACGACCAACAGATGAAACTCATCTTCTAGTTTCTTGATCTCTCCTCTTGGGCAGAACTTCTTCAACATCTTTTCCTTAAAGTCAGCCCAGGTGATCTGATAGGCTTTCTCCACACCTATCTTCTGAGCAGTTGCGTTCCACCAAGACAACGCGTCTTCCAGTAAGGTTCCAGTAGCAAACGAGACTCTGTTTTCAGCGGCACAACCGCTCCTCACAAACACAGTTTCAGTTCGCTCAAACCATCGAGCAAGCTCTGTTACTCCCTCAGTTCCTTTGAAGTGAGATGGTTTGCAAGCTATGAAGTCCTTATAGGTACACTTCCGAGTCGCAGAGGACTCACTTTCTGCAGTAGGTCGGTTGTTGCTACTTGATTGCACCATTGCAGCAGCTTGCTCTTCCAAAGTTGCAGCAACGCTGTCGGCAACCAATTTCTTGATAGCAGCTTGAGTCATAGCAGGTGATGCGGTGGTAGTCGTGGTTTTCCTAGGGGCCATATTTCTATAAAATCGCAAGTGTATAAGTAATAATTCCAACCATCGATCAATAACAAGAGAAATAATGCAACCAAGCTCATAATAGTCGAGATCATCACAAAATACATCACAATCACACCATGAATACATCAACATAAACCATATCATTCATAAATAATCATCACGACATGTAACAACACACATGGAAATTATAATGAATATCAATATGGGAGCATAATATAAGATCAAACAACCAAAACATCATAAATCAATATCAATACAGTACAATCATAACCAACACAAAGTTTTAATAATTTGAATTCATTGTTACAAAACAATAAGATACAACATTATTAATGCCACATGAGGCAAGTTAAGATGTCTCTGAATGTAATGATACATCATAGATCTATGAAGCTCTGGGTGCGCCTCCTGATCTCCTCTCTAGCTCTCTAATGATCCTGATCATCTCCAACATCTCTAGATCTCTGGATCTCTCTCTGGCCTGGACCTCCTCAAGTGTAACTGACAGAGTGTAGATAGTAGCACTAGATGCGACCAGCTCCTGGGTCTGATGCTCCAGCATCTGCTGTGTGATGATCGCAATCTCTCTCAGATCCTCCATCTCATGTCTCTGTACGTTGAGTCTATGACCGAACTCAGTGATGGTAGCCTGTGCCTCCTTGGTCTCAATACCCATCATCTCAAACACAATCTCCAGAGCTGTCCTATGAACAACAAGGTTCTCGACCTCCTCCTGCATGATCTCAACCCTCTCCAAGGATATATCATCAATAACACTCAACAGCTCATCAAGACGATCCTCATGTCTAACCAACCTAGCAGCCAGTAAAGGGATAGTATGGTGTATCGTCTCCCCAGTAACCGGTAACACAGCTGAAGAGCCCTCTCCAAGCTCAGCATCCCTAGGTGATCCCTCAATAAATCTCCATCGACGAATGCACTCCAACAAGAACTACCATCGGCGGGCATCAACCAACCTATGAATGCTGGGTGAGGTAGTGGTCTCAGTAGGAACAGATGATGGTGATGGAATAGGTGATGAAGCAGGTGATGGTATCGGTACAGTAGTAGTATAAGAGTAGAAAACCATAGGTGGTAAGACCTCAGAAAAGTGGGGTGCGGTGTAAGTAGGCAACATGTACAGATGCGGCTCAGGTAATGGTGATAAAGGTGATGATGATGGAGATGGTGAAGGTGCTGGTGATGACACAGGTGTCAGCTAAGGTACAGACACAGGTAGAAGTACAGGTGTGGGTGATGGTACAGATACAGGTACAGATGGTGTAACAGCAGAAGCATGCAAAATACAGACTCGTTTTCGAGCCGTGCATTTGCGGGTGAAGCTATCATCATGGTATCGAAACAACTTTCCAAAAGGCTCAGGCTCAAAAGGCTCAAGGGTCCTCACTCGCTTGCATCGACGAGTCGGTTCAGGCGGGGATGGTGGTGGGATAGAAGCAGCAGTGTCAGAAGTATCTGAGTCAGAAGACTCGTCATCAACATCTGAACTGGAATGGTGAATAGCAGGTGGTGTAGGATGATCATCAGCCGCAAGAAACTGCTGAGACATGAGACACTGATCATACAAGTACTGATTGTGTGTCATAGGTCCACAAACAGGACGGAAAAGAGGCTGTACAGCAAAAGAATCAACGGGTGTCGAAGCAACCTCACCCTCCTTGAAGGGCTCAGTCTCTGCAGACTCGTTCCCAGATGGAACAGTAGATGGAATGATAGGTGGTACAGGTAAGGTGTCATGGGTAGAGTCAGATAAGTCAATGGTAGGAAGGTAGGATGATGCCGGCCTGACGTCATCACTGTCGGATAAGATAATGACAGGGGGTGACATGGTACTGTAATAATCCCAATAATAGCAGTATAAGTCATTTAGTCTACATAATGCTACACATGCAGTAGTTATGATGCTAACACAAGACTTAGCATAATGCATCTAAAATCAAACCTTAAAGCATGATGTCGACAAGCGCTGGCACGGAGGGCACGAAGTAGTATGTTGTAAAATAGTTCGTTTTGAAAATCATATGGTTATAGTCCAAATTTTTCAAAATCATTTGGTTCGCTATAACCTTGGCTCTGATGCGAATCTGTAACGCCCCGAAAATTTTGGAACGCAGCGGAACACTTATTCGGGGTAATTACGAAATTGAATCACAGTCAAAATCATAGAAACATAATTCAAAAGATAGACTTTATATCATTCAATGAAAACTCAAATATTCAGAGTACAAAACATTTTCATATAGAGAATGCTTTCAAAAGGGGGTAGTGAGTTTGAAATGAATGATAAGTTATTTAAAAATAAAAAGGGAGGTCCTATGCCCTTTTGCCAGCTCCGTGCCATCATACTGCTAGTTCCCTGAGATAAACATGCTAAAAATGTCAACACAAAGGTTGAGTGAATCCATAGTAGTTTAAGTTATGAAGTAGTTTGAACACAAGATAATAGTTTGAAAACAACGTGCTCGCGGAATAGCATAGTAATGGATATGCATAAAAATTAATCTATACATATTGATATTGCTCCTAAGGTTTCACGAAATGCGACCTTGACAGTTATGTAATGCAATTATCTACACCACGAAGGATGTAGTTGACAAAGGTGCCCTCAGGGAAACTATAATGGATTTCCCAAAAGTACGAATATAGCTCACCTCCTGACAAAAGTCTGAATTGCCTTAGATGGGTTGCCGGTCCCAATAGATCTATTAACTATATTTCGCGCTCACTCGCAAGTGATTAAGGTTCGTGAAAGAGGGACTTTCAGTATATGTAACTTAGGCAATATCAGAAAAGTAATCGCATACAGAAAATACTTGTGTTCGGTTTATCACATGTATCTCCCCAAGGGGTTTATAAAACAGTATAAAAATGTGGGACTATGAACTCACCTCAGTAATGTAGAATTCAATTAGTGCTCAAATGAGAACTGTAAACGGTTATGAATAGCAGTGAATAGCTCCTGACCCGCGATCTAAATTAACGTGATATATATATATATATATATATATATATATATATATATATATATATATATATATATATATATATATATATATATATATATATATATATATATATATATATATATATATATATATATATATATATTATTGGTTCAAAAGATCTCGATGCGTAAATGACGAATGCGGTATCTTCAGATGAAGTGGCGTCGGATTACTCGTTTTAATATGTCTCAAGTTCAAAAGTATGTATATATATATATATATATATATATATATATATATATATATATATATATATATATATTATTGGTTCAAAAGATCTCGATGCGTAAATGACGAATGCGGTATCTTCAGATGAAGTAGCGTCGGATTACTCGTTTTAATATGTCTCAAGTTCAAAAGTAATTTATAATGTTAAGTATTATTTTACGTACAACATTATCGTACTATATAAATAAAAATATTTAATTTAAATATTTTTAGTTAATATATTATAAGTTTATATTAATATATTTTGTAAAAGAAAAATTGATTAGTGTCTAAATACTCATCATTTTATACCAATCTGAGCTGCCAAAACATACAAAAACACTCAAATATGTATCAAAATACTTAAAATATCTTAAATGTGTGTTTTATATGTTTCAAATGCAAAAATATGCAAAAACAGATGAAAAATGTACAAAGTTTGCATAATTGGCAGTTTCAGTCCCTCAAATTTCAGAAAATGGCAAAACTAGTCCCTGGTCAATCAAAACTTGTACAAATGTCATAAAAGGTCCTTGGGATTCATAAGTTGTTAAGAAAAGTCCTTTGAAGTTAAAAATCATAAATTTACAACTTTGGTCCCTCAAGTTTGGAAAAGTGTCAAAATCAGTCCCTGGGTTATCTAAAATGAAAAATAACAAAAATAACCCTTGTACTATTCCTTAATGACATATTTGGTCCTTTGTGTTAACATTTGGATATTTACAGGTTTGGCCCTTCAATTATCAGAAAATTACAATAAGGTCCCTGGAGTTTGAAAGTTTGGCAGAAAAGGTCCCCGGGTATTTAAAAAATGAAAAATAACAAAAATACCCTTGTACTATTCACATATGGCAATTATGACCCTTGTGATAAAATTGGAAAAATGCCACAACAGCCCTCAACTTTCAATTAATTACATTTTAGGTCCTTGTGATTTATTAACAAACAATACAAACCGGACCCTATATTATTCCTACCCAAAATAATACCCAATCCATACCACTCTCACAGCCCACTCCCTTTATTTTTCCCAAGCCCAAAATAAACCTAGCCCAGTCCACCCTTGGTCAATACCCGGTCAACACAAACCAAAACCACCCCAGCTTTACCCTTTCCCTCCCAAACCACCTCACCACCACACAGACCACCATACCACCTGGTATTCCACCTCCACCTCACCCCCCAGCTGTCCAACCTTATCCCTCCACCTCCATAACACTCCAACAACCCTTAAATGCCCTAAAAACCGCTCCACGCAATACACAGTACCCAATTGAGACTTTGGCGCCAAGAAACTATTTAAACGGCCAAGATCAATTGGACCTTATCAATGGCTGGGGATTGGTGGGAAATGACTCAGTGGGTCCCACAAGCCCTGAAAGTGGTTATAAAGCAGAAGAGAAGCAGATATGGAGTATTATTAGAATAGTTTTAGTATAACTTAGTCGTAGGTAGTGTAAGTTTCAATTTCAGTTGTAATTTCAATTAAAACAGCTTGCTCTCAGTTAATTTCATGTATTTCAATATTTAATTTAAGTCAATTTCAAGTTTCAAGTTGATTCTCAGTTGGTGTTCATTTCTCTTTATTTCAAAATTCACAAAAAGCTTATTTGTTGTTGTAGTTGTTGTTTGTTGGTTCTCTCAGCTCCCATTAGCCTTGACAAAGCTCTTGTAAGCTTTTAGAAGCATCAAATCTCAGTTTAAGTTAAAAAAGCAAAAATAAGAAAAATATCAATTAAATAAGAGAAAAATAAAAAAAAATAGAATGAAGAACAAGGAAGTGATGAGCAGGGTGTGATTTGAAGTGTTTTGGTATTAGTAGTCTTGTGGAAGACTGTTAGGATAGATATTGGTCTTGGTTCCATCATCTCAGTCTTATACCAATTGTAAGCTCATTTTACCATTTTCTTGCATTTACTGTAGTAATGCTTTGTATCTGCTAATTTTTGGTTCTCAGTGTTTCTTAGGTGTAATTTAGTCATATTATTGCTTAATCTTTGGTACTTGTTCATTGTTTTTCAGTATACACTCTTGTTCTTAATTTCACAGTCAAAATGAGTTTATATTGATTCAGGAGTATTTGATGTTAAACTTGATGTTTCTGTGTTAAAATAAGTTTATGTCATCATATTTTAACTTTGTGAATTTATATTATGCTCTGAATCAGTGGTAATCATTGAAGATCACAAATTCAATAGCTTATAAGGGTGTTTGGTTTAGACTGATTCACCATCTCTCAGTAGTATTTGTTGTCTAAGATTGCTTCCTACATATTAGTTTAGGTCTAAATAGGTTTATAAAGTCATAAAATTGGGTAAGTCTAGTGTAGAAAGTCAAAATCCATTTCCTAATTCCTTGACAGTTAACTGTCAAGGATTTAAGGTCCACAAACCCTCACATTAGCTTATATCTATTAGTTCTAGCTTAATTTAGGTTAGTCATAGCTTAAAACATCTTATTAAATCAGTAGTAGTGATTAGAATCTCAATAAAGTCAAACTAGTTCAAGTTTCTTAAAAAGTCAAATTGTTATCTCAGATTTTTACAAAACTTCAAGTATTTGTTGTGAATTTAGTGTTTTCTTTGATGACCTGAAATTTGTTCCTGGTTCAAGTCCAACAGCTCATCTTTTGAATCCCATACAGCTTATATTTTTAGGATTTTTAGTGTGGGCCCCACTCACCCACAAAAACACTTGCAGGGCAAACCCTTGCCCTGCTTCAGCAGACTCAGCCCATCACCACCACTTTGGTGGTGATTTGTGGCCAACTCAGTGGGCCCCACACTTCCTAATTAACTTTTTCCAACCCCCCTCCTACCAGGGAGTAGCCATTGACCTTTTGTTTGACTTGAATCCCAGTGGACCTCACCTGGAATAAGCCCTAAAGTTTGTCCCTATTCTGTGTTGTTTTTAAGGTTTGGATTAGCTTAATTTGGCTTATCAGCTTATCTACTAAGCTTATTTGGCCATTTTAAGCTTAGACAAGTCCAAAGTTCTTATTAGGATCAGAATAATCCATAGTGGGTCCCACATAAGCTCATTTGAGCTTATTTGCCATTCCAGTCAACAAAAGTCAACTGTGGTAGCAATAAGCTTCCACAGAGCTTATTATTAGCTTATAAAATAGTTGTTTTTACAAAAGTTGTCTATTTTTAAGTATAATATAGATTGGTAAAAGAAAAATCCAGAAAAACCAACATAAAAATAAGTGATAGTTTCTATTTAATTTAATTTAATTTAATTTTAATTTTCATTTTTAGATTTTAATTAAGTAATTTGTGTTTTTATATTTTTAATAATTTCCTTTTATATTAAAGTATTTTTAATAATTTTCTCAGATTTTAATTTTGTAATTTAGTACTTATTATAATTAATAATAGTTTTATTAATAATTAATTAATAAGTAAGTTATAAATAGCATAATTACTTTTTATATAGCAACACCTAGTTTTTATATTTTTTTATAGCTTTTATAAGTCATAAAATAGTTTTATAAATTTTTTCATAATTTTCTAAGTTAGTTTAGTATTATTTGTAATTTAAAATAGTTTAATTAGTATAATTAATATAAATAGTTTTTAATTAATAAGAAATTCATAAAAGGACAAAAACATTTATTTTTATTTTTTATACTTTCTTCAAGTTCATTTTTAAGTTTATAAATTATTTTTACAACTTTTTAGTTTAATTTGTAGTGTTTATTATTATTTTTTATTTAAGTTAGTTTTAATTAAAAAGTTAAATAGTTATTAATTAAATAATTAATATTAAATATTAAAATAATCTAAAAAATAGTTTTCTTTTTAATTTAATTTTATTTTAAGTTTAAGTTTATAGGATTGTCAATTTTAACCCTTGTAGTTTATTTTTCTTAAAACTCACATTTTTCTCAGTACGCAATCGCGTCTGATTTTAAATTGGTGTACGTTTATACGTTTTAGATATCTAGCTTTCACGTAATCATTTCAATAGTTTAATTAAGTTTTTTTAAGTTATAAAACCCTAGTTTAAACACACACACACACTTATAACCTTTCCTGTTCACATTCACTCGATCACAGACTCGTTTATAATAAAACATCGCACACCTCGTTGGGACATTACGACCCGGGGAAACACTGTATTCCACGGAAGCATTTGCCTTGATCAGTTTGACTATTACAGTTGACCATTCATAAGTGGTTGATCAATAATTATCTAACTGTTTGAGGCCAATCAGTCAGA
Organism: Artemisia argyi; assembly: GCA_030686995.1. Taxonomy (NCBI): domain Eukaryota; kingdom Viridiplantae; phylum Streptophyta; class Magnoliopsida; order Asterales; family Asteraceae; genus Artemisia; species Artemisia argyi. The sequence goes on along the minus strand of CM060677.1, from coordinate 156,045,602 downwards.
TAATTATTGATCAACCACTCAAATACTCATAAAACTATTTTAGAAACTTGTAAAAATAATTTCTAAACCTAAATAAGAACTTGAAGAAAGTATAAAAAAATAAAATAAATTTTTTTGTCTTTTTATGAATTTCTTATTAATTAAAAACTATTTATATTAATTAAACTATTTTAAATTACAAATAATATTAAATTAACTTAGAAAATTATGAAAAAATTTATAAAACTATATTATAACTTATAAAAGCTATAAAAAATATAAAAAAAATAGGTGTTGCTATATAAAAATTAATTATGCTATTTATAACTTAATTATTGATTAATTATTAATAAAACTATTATTAAATCTAATAAATATCAAATGACAATATAAAAATCTGAGAAAATTATTTAAATTACTTTAACCTATAAGGAAATTAATAAAAATATAAAAACACAACTTACTTAATAAAAATGTAAAAATGAAAATTAAAATTAAATTAAATTAAATAGAAACTATCACTTATTTTTATGTTGTATTTTCTGGATTTTTCTTTTATAAAACTATATTATACCTAAAAACAAGCAACTTTTGTAAAAACAATAATTTTATAACTTAAAAATAAGCTAGATATAAGCTATCAACCCTAACAGTTGACTTATGTTGACTGAAATTGGAAATAAGCTCAAATGAGCTGATGTGGGACCCACTATGGTATATTCTGGTTCTAATAAGTACTTTGGACTTGTCTAAGCTTAATTTGGTCAAATAAGCTCAGTAGATAAGCTGATAAGCCAAATAAGCTATTCCAAAAACTTAGTTACAACACAAATTTGGGACAGAGTTCAAGGGTAAAACTAAGTGGGGTCCACTGGGTTTCAGGTCAAACAATTAGTCAAGAAATTATCCCTGGTAGGAGGGGGGTTGGGAAAAGCTAATTAGGATGTCTGGGGCCCACTGAGTTGGTCAGAAATCACCACCAAAGTGGTGGTGATGGACTGGGTCTGAATGAGCAGGGCACACCTTTACCCTGCAAGTGACTTTGAGAGTGAGTGGGGCCCAGAGGAAAATTCTTAAAAATATAACACAGATGGGATATTGAAGTTGAGGTGGTAGATTACCAATCCACAAAAGCACAAAGCCTGAATCACAATACACAAATCTATAAAAATCCCTCAAGATTTGAGAAAATCTGAGAAGAGCAAAATTGACTTTTTGATAAAACTTGTTAGTTTGACTTTTGTGACTTTCTAGTGATCCCTATAAGTTGAATAAGTTATTATAAGCTATATAGAACCTATTATGAGCTTAAACTACAACTAATAAAGTAAAATGATGATTTGTGGATCACAAATCCTTGACAGTTAATTGTCAAGGAATTTAGAAGTTGATTTTGACTTTCTACTACTTGAGACCTTGGTTTTATGGTTTATTTGACCTAATACAACCTAGCATAGCATCTTAGAACTGAAAACAACAACAATTACAAACTAGAACACCTTGATTCTCACTAAACCAAACAGTCCCTTAAATTAAGTTTTACACTATAACTTGTAATATAACAATTACAACTATGATTCTAATACTTAAAACAGATTAAACAAAGTTAATTAAAGCTATATGAACTAAGATTATGCTACAGAAACAATAAAAACTACATAAACTAAAAATTGAGAGTTAGCTTACAGTTGAGTTTCAAACTGAGAGACACAGAAACATGGACCAATCTCACTTCCTAAAGTCCCCCATAGGACTCTAATACCAAGATCATCCATAATTTATCTTGCTCCTTGCACAAAATGATGAGTGTCTAAATACTCATCATTTTATACCAATCTGAGCTGCCAAAACATCCAAAAACACTCAAATATGTATCAAAATACTTAAAATATCTTAGAAGTGTGTTTTATATGTTTCAAATGCAAAAACAAGCAAAAACAGATGAAAAACGTACAAAGTTTGCATAAGTGGCAATTTCAGTCCCTCAAGTTTCATAAATTGGCAAAACTAGTCCCTGGTTACTAAAAACTTGTACAAATATCATTTTAGGTCCTTGGGATTCATAAGTTGTAAGGAAAAGTCCTTTGAAGTTATAATTCACAAAGTTACAACTTTGGTCCCTCAAGTTTGAAAAGTGACAAAATTAGTCCCTAAGGTTTTAAAAATAAGAAAATAATCAAAATAAACCTTATACTATTCTTAAATGACATATTTGGTCCCTTGTGTTAACATTTGGATATTTATAGGTTTGGCCCTTCAATTATCAGAAAATTACAAAATGGTCCCTGAAGTTTCACTACTTGGCAAGTTTAGTCCCTGAAGGTGTAAATTTGGAAATTCTCAAATTTGGTCCTCATATTATCAATACTTGGCAAATTACACCCCTTGGAATATTTTGGAAACTTACCATTTTAACCCCTCTAAAAATCAGAATTACAAAAATGGTCCTTGTGTTTTTAAGTTACTAATACAAACGGACCCTTTAATTATTCTAACCCAAAACCAAACCCAACACATCAACAGCCCACCCACTTCCCTAGCCCACTACCCAGCCCAGTCCAACCCCTTAGTTATAAAACCGGGTCAACATAAGTCAAACACCACCACCTCTTTACCACTTCCCTCCCAAACCACCACCTCCACCTCTGCTACTAAACCACCTGGTATTCCACCTCCACCTCACACCCCAGCTGTCCTACCCACTACTCTCCACCTCCACAACCCTCTAAAACATTGAAAACTTCTCCACGTTATCTACAGTACCAAAACAAGACTTTGGCGCCAAGTTTCATTTTTAAACGGCTATGATCAATCAAACTTTATCAACGGCTCCTATGTGGTGGGAAAGGTCAAGTGGGTCCCACTTGACTCAGAAAATTGCTACAAAAGGGAAAAGAAGCCAGAAGTAAAGAGTATTAGTTTAGTAGTAGTGTAACTTAGTCGTAGGTAGTATAATTTAATCATTAAGTTGTATTTTAAGTTAAAACAAGCTTGTATCAGTTAATTTCATGTAATTCTATCTTTAATTCAAGTCAATTTCAAGTTTTCAGTTGATTCTCAGTTTATGCATTTTCATTAAATTCTCAAAAATCTCAAAAAGTTCTAGTGTTGTTATTTGTTGTTGTTATAGAATTCTAAAACTCATATAAAGCTCTGACAAAGCTTTTGAAAGCTTTTAGATAACTCATAATCCAGTTTGGTAGTTAAACTCAAAAATTCAAAGAAAATAGAAAAATAGGAAATCTGTGGTTTTGATGATTGAGCATTGGACATGGTGTGTTTTGGATTACCTCTGGGTTAGTAGTCTTGTGGAAGACTGTTAGGAAAGATCTTGGTCCATGGTTCTTTGTTTCTCAGTCACTTATCAACTGTAAGTCCTCAATTAGATTTATGCATAATCTTGTTCTTATTGTTATTAAGTAGTTTCTATGGTTTAAATAACTTAATTAGTGAGTAAGTAATATGTTGTAATCATAAAATCAGTAGAGTTAGTTTCAAAATCTAATAGTTATAATGTAATCAGTTAGTTATAGGGGTGTTTGTTTTAGACTGCAAAGTGAGTCCTTGTTGGTTTATGCTGGTAAACTTGGTTCATACATGTTCACTAAGTCATATTAACTCAGTTTAGTCAATAAAACATAGGTGTTAAACAATAAAAAGTCAAAATCACTTAGTATGATCCTACACAGTTAACTGTGTAAGATTTGTGATCCACAAACCATCAATTTAGCTTATAAGTTGTAACTTTAGCTTAATTTAGGATAATTATAGCTTACATTAACTTATTTAGTCAGTAGGATCAAATAGAATCTCATATAAGTCAACTTAGGGGTTTAAACTCAAATAGTCAAATTACATCTCTCAGGTTTTTACCAAACTTCAAGGATTTGTTTTGATTTATATGATTAGACCTAGGCTTTGAAACTTGTTTCTAATTAAACTCCACCAGCTCTAGTTTTAGATTCCACATAGCTTATAATTTTAGGATTTTTCTGGTGGGCCCCACACAACCCCAAAGTCACTTGCAGGGCTGGGGATGTACCCTGCATCAGCAGATCATGGCCAAACCACCACTTTTGGTGGTGATTTGTGACCACCACAGTGAGCCCCACATATCAAACTTGGTTTATTACAACCCCCTCCTAGTAGGCTATCTATATTGACCACTTGTTTGACCTGAAACCCAGTGGACCCCACCTGGAATAAGCCTTGATCTTTGTCCCATTTTTCTGTCTCAGTCCACAATAAGCAATTGCTTATTGTGGCTTATTGGCTTATTCAATGTACCATATGTGTTCTTTCTAGCTTATACTTGTTTAAATAACTTAGCTGAACCAGAAAATACCATAGTGGGTCCCACATAAGCTCATTTGAGCTTATTTCACTTTCCAGTCAACAAAAGTCAACTGTGGAAGTAATAAGCTTCCACAGTGCTTATTTTTAAGCTATAAAATATTTGTTTTCACAAAAGTTGTTTGTTTTTAGATATAAATTAGTTTTGTAAAACAAAAATCAAGAAAAACCAACATAAAAATAAGTGATAGTTTATATTTAATATAATTTAATTTTCATTTTCATTTTTAGATTTTAATTAAGTAAGTTGTGTTTTTATATTTTTATTAATTTCATTTTAGGTTAAAGTAATTATAATAATTTTCTCAGATTTTAATTTTTTCTTTTAGTATTAATTAGAATTAAAATTAGTTTAATTAATAATTAATCAATAAATAAGTTATAAATAGCATAATTAATTTTTATAAGGTAATACCTAGTTTTTATATTTTTTCTAGCTTTTATAAGTTATAAAATAGTTTTATAAATTTTTCCATAATTTTCTAAGTTAATTTAGTATTATTTGTAATTTAAAATAGTTTAATTAGTATAATTAATATAATTAGTTATTAATTAATAGAAAATCTATAAAAAGACAAAAACATTTATTTTTATTTTTTTATACTTTCTTCAAATTCTAATTTAAGTTTAGAAATTATTTTTGTAAGTTTTTAGTTTAATTTGTAGTATTTATAATTTTTAGTTTGATATAAATTAGTTTTAATTAAATAGTTAAATAGTTTTTAATTAAATAATTAATAATAAATAATAAAATAATCTAAAAAATAGTTTTCTTTTTAATTTAATTTTATTTTAAGTTTAAGTTTATAGAATTTTCATTTTTAACCCCTGTAGTTTATTTTTCTTAAAACTCACCTTTTTCTCAGTACGCAGTCGCGTCTGATTTTAAATTGGTGTACGTTTATACGTTTTTAATTATCTAGCTTTCACGTAATCGTTAAATTAGTTTATCTAAAGTTATTTTAAGTTATAAAACCCTAGTGTAATCACACACACACACACTTTATACCCTTTCATGTTCACATTCAATCACATATTCGTTTTTAATACCATCACAACCTCGTTGGGACATTACGACCCGGGAAAACACTGTATTCCACGGAAGCATTTGCCTCAGCTGTTTGACTTGTTGACCATTATCTAATTGTTTGAGGCGAATCAAAATATTAAGTAAAATGGTTTAGGCTAGCGTTACACGATAAAGTCCATGCATGTTTGTCGATCTAGTGTTAGTGTGGTTCAAAGATTTGAGTGGACGAAAAATATTCATACGTTACACGTGGAAATAGCGAAATAAATGACCCTTTCTAGGGTGTGTTGCGTGATAATTTATAAGTAATGATTTCATGTTTTTTTAAGTTCTTAAATGAGACGAGATATGAACGGTATGCATGACAATGAACATGAAAGTAAGAAGTATTGAAATAGGATTAAGTTACTTACAACACCTCAAGGGTGGTTTAGAGGTCGAATGAGAATGGTACGAGAGAAATGAGGACAAAGTGTGAGTTTGTAACCCGAACTCCTTCTTGAATATAAACCCACGATCCAAGATATCAACCCAAAGTCTAGAAAAAAATGACCTAAATGCCTTGTGTTGTTTCCTTGTGTCTCGACAGTGTGCAAAAGAAAGAATAGAGATAGTTTGTTTTGAGATTTTGAAGAGTGTGGTGAGAAGTGTAATGAGTAGTAATTGTTTTTATAGGAGGAAGACAAAGGTGGTTAGGTAGTAAACATGTGAATTTGTTGGGTGAGCCTTTGTAGTGTCAATCTAAGATGAGACAAAGTTGTCAAAGGTTCATGTTTGGTCTTGTCGAGTGTGGGAAAGTCTTTGTGGCTATGACGAGGCTTTTGTTTAGTTTAAGACTAGATCAAGGAGGTTTTGAAAGAACATGTGTACTTGGATTGATTTAACTAGGATGAAAAAGGGAGCTTGTGAGCTCTTATTGGGGGTAATGAGACATAAGACCCTTTGGTTATTAGTCTTTGGAAAGAGTTTAGGAATCTTGGATTTGTTTAAGTTTTTAGGTATAGGTGATTAGGGTGGCTTGAGTTGTTTTTGGTGATCTTTACACGTAAAGAAAGAAAGGAAAATAATGGTGGTGTCGAGTTTTAGGAGACAAGGAGATGCAAAATTATTTCAAATGTATATATATTGCAACATATGGAGCAAGGTGGTGTTTGGTTCGGTCCCGACAGTGATCCAACAAAAAAAAAAAACAAAGCCCTCGTGGGCTTGTGGTTTGGCCCAAAGAGAAAAAGAAAAAGAAAGGAAGTTGGGCTCGTGTATGGTCCAAGAAGAAAGAAAAGAAAAGTAGGTGTTGGGCTTGAGTACGGGGTATCGGCCCAGTCCAAATGAAAAATAAATTAGGCGCGAGGTATGGGCTTGCAAGTATCAAGGCCCAAGTAAAATAAATAAATTGAGTGATCAAACATTCCGGGAAAATAATATGTCGTGGTTTATATAGAAATAGATTACGAAGAATATCTCGGAAATGCTTGCACGTATATATACTATCATGTGTATATATATAGTATAGTTAATCGTAGTTTCGTTCGTATAATATATATATATATATATATATATATATATATATATATATATATATATATATATATATATATCACTAGGTCGGTATTAGGTTCTGTTTCGCGAGTGGAAGCTATTCAGGTCACATCAAGTTTCTCGGTATTCAGTAGTGACCAAACACACGTTTCGGAAATAAAGTAATAGTTCATAGTCCATGAAAATTTTAAATTGGGCCGCAAAAATGGCCTAGTGATCAGTTATATGGAAAATCGTTCAGTGATAAGCATTACTAAATGACATGGGATTTTACGGGGTATTACATTAGCAAATTAGGAACTTAAGGTAATGGACCGCATCACCAAAGCTTTCTTTATCATGTTTGTTTATCTTTTAGTAATTTTCTAAGATGATTTTCGTTGTCATAGATGAAGACAAGAAGGGGTTGTTCTTTCTTTAGTTATTGTTGTGTTTTTGGCATTCCAGCATTTCACACGAGTAGGCTTAAGGAAGGCATTTGAAACAGGTTCAATCATTGCTACCTTAGCCATACTTTGCATTGTTATTGTGCCATGCTTGTTCTTAATCTGAATTTCTATAACCATTTGTAAACTTATAATATACACATGATGTATATCTTTCTTTTGCTGATTAAGTTGGTAGAAATTTGTCTTTGTGAGACATAACATGCTCTTTTGCATATATGTAACAATATTTGGGGTAAGGATCCAGTAAGAAGAAAATTTAAAATGAGAAGAATGATAAATAACTATAATCACATATTTGAGATGCATCGACTTGAATTAGATGCATCTCTATTCATTTAGATGCATCTCACTTAGTATCGAAAATGATTTTGAAGTGAAAACGATGTAAAGTAGTACTAGCAACAAATTTGACTCGCAGAGAGCGAAAAATACACAAGATTCGTATAACTTAATGAAATGCATCTAATATATGTATATGCATCTAATTTTTAGATATAAAATATATTATGGTGCATCTAAAAGATTAGGGATGCATCTAATTCAAGTCGACACATCTCTAATGTGTACTTATAATCATTTCTTATTCTCCTCATTTTAATGGTTATTCTTATTTGATCCTAAGTCACAATATTTGTTCCTCATTAATAAATACGCCTGTTACTAATCTATACTACTTATAATGGAGGAATGACTCTCTCTCCAAAAAATTCAAATGTACAAAAAATGATGCATAATTTACAACACTTTAAAGCGAGCAATTTTCATAATTACAACAATCAAAGCATTGTGTACAATAAAAACTAGCATGAATCGAAATTCAGACCACTTTCCTTAGAATTCTACATTAATAGCATTAAAAACACCCCTACACCTAATCTTACAATCATTTAAACACAATGTACAACCTTTATTCTACATTAATAGTATTAAAAACACCCCTACACCTAATATTATAATCATTTAAACAAAATGTACAACCCCCATTCTACATTAATAGCATTAAAAACACCCTACACCCAATATTACAATCATTTAAACACAATGTACAACCCTTATTTTTACATTAATAGCATTAAAAACACCCGTACACCAATATTACAATCATTTAAACATAATATACAACCCTCATTCTACATTAATAGCATTAAAAACATCCTACACCAATATTACAATCATTTAAACACGAAGTACAACCTTCCATCTTAACCTAGACACGAACCTGTACCAAGACTCGACTCAATAAACTCGACTCGATATACAAGGCTGTGAGCTTAAGCTCATGGCATCCATTGTTTTCGCGACTAAATAACAACGACAACAACAAAAAGAAAGAAAATGATACCAAACAATTATTTAGCTTCATATTTATTAGTTTTAATCTTTATTTAATCAAAAACTCTTGAAAATTCATGTACTTATCCCCCATCGTCGCTAGAACGACAAAAAGGGTGGTGGGTTTCCTACATTCGACCGCCGGTATAAACAAAACGAGAGAGAGATGGTTTTAGTGATGAACTCGAGCTGTGGTGGTGTTAATCGTGGTGTTGGGAGATGTTTCTTGACGCGTGATGTACGTCAAAATGATAGGGAGGTTGTAAGGAGTGTGGTGGTGGTGGCAGTGAGTTTAAGTGGCCGACGGTGGTGTTTGTTTGGCCAGAAAAACGACTGGAGAAGAAGAAGAAGAAATAGGGTGCGGCTAGTTTGAGAGAGAAAGGGTGTCAAACCCTAAGTGAGGGTATAATAAGGTTTATATAGGAAAGTGTTTTGGACCTTGTGTGAACCCTATTGCACCATTAGGGACTAAGATTGTAAATATATGCTAGGGTGGGAAGTGTAGTTTACCAATTCTTTTAGTATTTCGTCTCGAGGCAAATTTAAGTGTCGAAATGATTTCCAGTGACTTTTTTGGCAATTAATATTATGAAACGGTTGGTTCCTATTTGGTACAATCTTCTCTAAGATAAAGCATTTATTTGACAAAAAGTGTGTCGTTTCTTGACCGGCTTTCAACAGTACTCGTGTGTTCTAACTTAATAATGATTCGAGTTATATCTTTTGTGATATACTTATCATGCAAACTTATTATATACAGTAAAAAAAAAAAAAAAAAAAGTTGTTGAAAGCATTTGAAAGTGTATTACTTTATTGAACTACAATTAAATGCTTTCATAATTGTAAATTTGTTTGAGGAGTGCTAGACTCACTCACATTTTACAAAATTTCTCTCACACAATGAGGTGGAATGCATCTTAGCCACCCAATGCTCTCACTTGGTCAATTAATGCTCTCAAATGAGTGGCTAAGATGCATGACACCTCATTGTGTGGGAGAAATTTTGTAAAATGTGAGTGAATCTAGCACTTCTCAATTTGTTTAGGCTAACGATTAGTGATTTTTACGATATTAGTTTTAAAATAAGAGTGAAATTAGATTTTAGTTTAAAGAAAAAGTGATGTTAGCGATAGCACTCGATGTTTTATTTAGTTAAAAAAATTAAATGGTTATGGTCGATTTCTTAATCTCTATGTTTTTTTTTTATCATCACACAGTTAAAAATATATACGTAAATATTTACTGTACTTTTTGGAGGAGGCAATTCTTTGTATTTTTCAAACGACAATATTTCACCGTTCGTCCCTAAACTATACCGTTTTCGCGCGTTTCGTCCTTAAATTTTTTTTTGGTGTTTTCATCCATGAACTATGCAAAATTCGCGCGGTTGGTCCTTTTGACAAACGGATGTTATATACTTTCGTTATCTGACGTGTCTACTATGAGTAGTTTCGTCATTTCACACATAAGCCCTCCTAAAAATGGGATCGTTTGCGTATTTGGTCCCTAAAAGGTTTCTATAAAGAAACTCCGCATCACTTTTTCCTGAAGATTTCGTTTTCCAAAGATACTGCCTGTAAAAAACTTTCCCGCCCAATCACATCAACATAAAATCACAAAAGTCTCGAAAATCGTCCCAGAACTCTGCCAAGACTGGCGTTTGTAACAATGTCCGCACTAACATGGAAGATGCACAAAAGAGGAGTCAGGGTTCCTGCAGAAGAGTTGGAGACGGAATGTGAAAAGGATTATAGTAATGAGTTGAAATCCAATTGCTTTGAGTTTATTTTGCTCTTAGCTTGTGTTTATATATGTTTAGGTACTAACCAATTGACTTTATATTGCAGAATTTGAGTGGAATTTATTCACAATACGTATACATCACGGAGGGGCCTTTATGCATCTCCCTAATAGGGAATACGTGGGTGGTGCAGAAGACATCTTTGATAAGGTGGATGTTGATGTTTTCTCTGTGTTTGATCTAGACCAGATGGTTCTACAGTTGGGCTACACAGGTAAGAATGAGCCTCTGTTTTACCACTATCTAAGTCCTATGAGTACCTTAGACCACGGCTTGTTTCCCCTGTCATCTGATGATGATGTAAGATGTTTGGGTTATCTAGTAGGTTGTTTCAAGTTGATAGAAGTGTACATAGAGCACGGTTGTTCTAGGGTTACTGGGGAAACAAGGGCAATAATAGAGGAACTTGTGTCTAGTCCACCTAGTGCCTCTAAGGTAACTAAACCTTGTCAAATGTTGGCCCTGACATGGCCTGAGAACACTGATAATTTTGCACTTCCAGCCAAGTCAACTCAAGGTACCCATTTTACACAATTGACTTTGAATGAATGTGGTGAAAACCAAAACAATGACCTTCCCCACATTGATTCACCGTTTGGAAGTTTAAATTTAAGTTTCACCCCAGTTGTACCTGCTAGTGAGGAGGTTGTTTCAAAAAAAACTTGCTGATATAGTTAGGATGATGGAGTTTGATGAGAATGAGTTAGATATGCCTCATTCATTTACTTATTTGGATGCCATGAATGTCTACACCACTAGTGGATTAAGTCATGATGAACATTTTGGTGTTGCTGACCTGGACTTAAATGTAGGCTTGCCTGTTTTTGGCCTAGATGGTCCCCAAACACATGTGTAAATAGATGATACAACTGAGGTTGACCAGGATAACAGGCAAGGGGCACAAGAGGTTGAGGTTGAGCAGGGTAATGGTGTAGGGGCACAAGAGGTTGAGTAGGATGACATTCACTAACCAAGCATGAGTTTTCCTCTATAAAAACCAAAGACACCAACCAATCTCCCACCACCCAATTCTAGCTACTGAAACAACGAGTTCCAAGAACAAAGTTTGTTTCAAACACACCATGAATTGCAACATTCTCCTCCTTTTCATTTATAACATAATTTTTTTTAATTTTAATGGTTTTCTTAACTTTTTGCAGAAATCATTTACGTTAACAGCAGTGACTCAAGCTCCATCAACAGCTGGACTGACTCAAGTTCCACTAACAGCTGGGATGACTATTTTCCAAAGGGTTATTCAGGTTGAGTGACCAAAAAGAATGATGCTAGGAAGTTTAAAACTCCTAAAAAGACTGAGAAAGAGCTTTTTGATGAAAGGAAAAAGGTGTTAGGCCTTCCCAATGCTCAGTTCTGTGAAGACAATAGTATCAAACCATTTTCTCCACAAATTACCAAAGCTTTTTCAAAAGGGAAGGGTAAAAAGAAAATGTATTAGTTCATTTAGGAGGTAGTATGATTGAATAAACTCGTTGTAACCTGAATAAACATGTTGTTACCCTTTTGTACTAGTTTATTTGGTATTTGTAATTGACCTGTTGAATGGTAGACTAACCTTGTACTGCTGATAAGATAACGACACTACCAGTAGTAACTAATTAGTACTGTTAGAAGAAATTTTGTACTACCGGTATTAACGTTTTACTACTGTTAGATATAAGGAACTTAGTACTGTTGAGCCTTCCAAACGTGTGAAGTCCACCCAACCCAAACCATTAAGTACAATTCATAGGTACATTCCCAAACGAAGTGGAAATATAAATGTGTTAAAAATTTTGATGGTTTTGTCTGGTTTAAGTATGTTTGTGATGAAAGACTATTAATTTGGTTCCCTGGTACTATTTTGTCATATCAGAAACTTAACATGCAACTTGTTTTAAAGGATTGTGCTTTAAAACAAAAACAAACCATAATGTTGTTGTTTGACTTAGGGAAGTCAATAAACCATAAGGCTCTAATTTGACTTAATAAAGTCAACTAAGTGAACCATTATTGAATATTCACTTGTAAACATGTTTGTTTACTTTGAAAAATCAACATGCATGGGTAAGATTACCTTATTACAATTTATATTTTACCAATTGCATATGCAGTATAGTGTCGTGTTTAGAATAATAACCGAATTTGACTATTAAAGTCAACATATTTTTTTGATCAACAATGTGAATAATACCACTATTAGATATACACATGAAAAATAAGCATAAACTGAAGCTCATATGGGTGCATAAATTGAAAGTCACACGTACATCATGAAATTAACCATAAACTTTATTTGCAAAAAAAAAAAAAAAAAAAAAAAAAAAAAAAAAAAAAAACATGCAATTGAAAAAAAACATGCAATTGAAAAAAAGATAACTCGCAAAATCAACAATAAAATTATTGTTAAACAAACTTTTTCCATTACACGATTAAATTAATCGGACTCATATGCCTTATACAATTCATCATACGAGAATGTTTCTAAACATTCTTCTTCTTCTTTTTCTTCATTACATTCAACATATTTGTTTTTCTTTTTATCCTTTTCTTCTAATATCCTAACAGCATTGATATCCTTCCAATGCTCCTCGGACCTCTTTTTTGCAGCAAGCCTACGTCTTTCAACTTCAGCAGCGCTTGGAGCAGCCTTCTCCTTTTCTTCATCCACCTCCTTCTTATCCTTATCCTTCGAGCCTTTTTCCGGCAAAGGCACCTCTGCCTCTTTTGGAACTTCCATTGGTCGTTTCATCACTTCCTTGTTTTCTTCTTCTGTGTTGTCGGTTGCAACAACATCTCAGGCTCTCTTGGTTCCTGACATTTTACTTACACTTTAAATTGTTTGATGTTTGATAGTAGTAGATTGGTATGCTGCATAATGTGGCAGTAACCAATATATAGACACATAATGGGGAAAACGAAGAGTTTGTATTAAATTTTACAGGCTTTTTTTGGACTATTCGGTTCCCCATTATTTGTTTCAAATATGAATACATTTATATTTCCATTTTGTTTCGGAATGTACCTATGAATTGTATTTAATGGGTTGCGTTGGGTGGTCTTCACACGGCTTTATTAGCGGTATTAAGTTTCTTATATCTGACAATAGTAAAAATTTAATACTGTTAGTGCAAACTTTGACTTTATTAAGTCAAACTACAGCCTTATGGTTTGTTGACTTCCCTAAGTCAAACTACAGCCTTAAGGGTTGTTTTTTTATTTTATTTTTTGAAAAAAAGCATAATCCTTTAAAACAAGTAGCATCTTAACCTTCTAAAATGACAAAATACTAGGGGTAAACCTTTAAAACAAGTAGCATAATCCTTTAAAACAAGTAGCATCCTCACTTCAATGGGATAACCTTGAAGAGTGGGTAGCTCCAATACCAGAGAACAAAATTAATAGTCTTTCATGACAAACATACTTAAACCAGACAAAACCATCCAAGTAGCATCCTCACTTCAATGGGATAAACCTTAAAGAGTGGGTAGCTACAATACCCTCTCAGGCTTGCTGTTACTGTTTGTTAACTTTCCTAAGTCAATCATATTATGTACTTGAACAACCAAACAACATACTTCACAATAACAAGGCACATTCACTTGATCACAAACCATTACGATTTAGCCATTATTCAAACAAGAAATTTCATTGATCATTGACAACCATTACAAACGATTGCTTCACCACCCAACTACCATCATCTAATCCAAAATACTAAAACCATTCACCCACCACCATCACAAACTAACAACTACTACATAATAGAGACTTGATGGTGGATGGATTAACATGTATCAAGCACTAAAATAAACATACAAAGCCAACAAAACCCAACTGATGATAATATACTTCTTGTACTTGGACCGTTGTTCTTCAAGCTCTTCAACAACACCTCGTAGAGCATTAATCCTCCTCAACAAACCAGGGATAATGTCTACTGACCTTGGGCACATCAGAGGATCCAACCATCTCAGAAAAGGACAGTTTGAGCCCTGAAACAACACAGTGTGTAAATAAGCAACACATCTTCTTTTTTTTTTTTTTTAAATAAACCACACAATGACCAAACTTACAATTGTTGGACAACCAAAGAAACGACGATCTGAATTCCTGTTTGTCCAAGAAGTTTTGACAACAGCGGGTTTACCACATGTGCAGACCACCATCGTTGCTCTGTTTTTCGTTTGGGAAGATGTGTGTTTTACATACTTATGATATGCATAATGGTCGGGTATTTACATGGTTCAGTTCTGGCCAACGGTCGAATTTTTACTCAATACGCATCGTTTTGTTAGGGACGAAACATGCGAAGAGTTTGCTATAATATACAAACGGCATTAGGGACTATAGGTCAGAATATGAAATAGGTGAAAAGACGAAAAAACCCAGCCTTGCCACATCAGATAACGGTCGGACATAACGTCCGTCTGCCAAAACGCGCTCCCAGGGACCAACCGAGCCGTCGTTTGCATAGTTCAGGGACGAAAACGACAAAAAAAAAATTTAAGATGAAACGCGCGAAAACGGTATAGTTTAACGACGAACGTTGAAATATTGTCTTTTCAAACAAGACACGAAAGATACTGCACATTCACTTCGGATCTCTTTTGTGTGTGTGTGTGTGTATATATATATATATATATATATATATATATATATATATATATATATATATATATATATATATATATATATATATACACATATATAGTGAGGATCACGTGCGGATACAATTTTTTAGTGTGGACGTGCGGATGGATCTGGACCGCCCATTCCAAATCTGATCTTGACTGTTTGTAAAAAAGTCAAGATCGTCAAGATCTGACGTTAATATCACGGTACCAATTGATCATAAAAATGATTTTTTTGATTTTTTTTCCTTCTCAGCGATCCTTACTCTAGTTGTGTTCTTTTATTTTTTTTTTTTTTTTTTCAGATTTTTCTGAGCACTTTTTTCTTTGATGGAGTACATTTAACTAATAGTGAAACACTGATAAACTATGATATGTTTGGAGTGTTGTGCATAAAAGATATAAAAAGATGGAATGAATGTGATAGTAATAGGTACCAGGTCCATGAAAACAAACTGTGAACCATCCTTGTAAGTGAATTGTTTGGTCTCTTTAGATATATTTGTAGGTTCGATCTATAAGCATAAAAAACTAAATATAGATTAGGGTGAGATGTCCAATAGTAGGTATAAAAAAAAGAAGTAGAAAGTGACCTTGCTACCAGCACGGAAGGTTTTTTCGACAGAGTTGCCGGTGATATGAGTCTTATGAGTAGTGCGGACATAGGCAACACCTTTACTAGGCTTCACATGAAGAAACTCTAATTGATACTAGGAAATTATTAGTAATGGATAATGAATAATAATAAAGTACAGTAGAATTGAAGTGAAAAAAAGAAAGTAAGAAAGTACCAATATCATGTATCATTAGTAATGGATAATGAATAATACAAATTGGTTATTCATGGGGTATAAAATCTTGTAATTACACACTTCTATTTAATATCTATCAAGGATTGATGCATAAAGCTAAAAAGAAAACAGAACAACCGGGTTGAACGAGTCAAATCCGTTAAAGTTTATTATACTAAAATACTAAAATAAATGTAAACTAAAACCCTACTTGACTGCCTTAATGGCTTACAATTGGATCCTATTTATACTAAAAGAGAAAACTTGGGTCTTTCTTCATGTGTGCTTCTTTTCTGAGTGAAAACAGCTCAGGATCCATCTTGTGCTTCTTGGGTTTAAATCCCACCCATTGGTTTGCTTGTGGAATGATCACAGCCATATAAAATGTTTTTGGTGCCAAAATGCGTTGTTAGGATTGCTAGCTTGGATTTGGAGTTGTCGGATTGGTATTTGGGAGAGCTTGGACTGGAGTGGTAACATGTGAAGTGCTTTCTTGGAGCAGGACAAGGAGGAGCTTTTGAGGTGAAAAGGGTTGAGTGTTGCAGGGGAAAAGCAAGGGTTGGGTTTGTGTATGGCGGGTAAAAAGGGGCAGGGAGGAAGGAGTAGTGTGTTTGACTGAGGAAAGTCAAGACGGGGGAAAAAGTCTGTTTTTCTATTAGTTGTGGTTTGGTGGTTTGGGTTGGATTGGGATTGGGTCAAATTGTGGAGTGGGCCAAGAGATGGTTTGAGTTGGGTTATGTTTGAGTTTGGGTTGGATCATGGTGGATCCAGGTTTAGGTTTAAAGGATTAGGAGTAATATTAGTTATTAGTATTAGGTTTTATAAATAAGTAGTAAAAATATAAAAGCTATAAAAACTGAATTTGAACAAAAATATATTTGTAGGTTTTATTATTTTTTTTAATAATAATAATTTTAATTATAATAATAATACTTATAATAATAATAATAAAAGGTAAATAAAAAGTTTTTAACAAAATACTAAATAGGTTTTGACAAAAAAATATGTTTTTATTTGGAAATGGTTTTTGTTTTTTGAAAATGATTTGACATTTAAGTTTCGAGGTTAAAAGGGTAAATTAGTAATTTGGTGTTGGGTTGAGGGTATTTTGGTAATTTTGGGTTTGGTTCAAGGGTAAAAGGGTAATTATGGGTTTTGGTTTGTTTTTTCAAGCTCACCCCATGTCACATTCCCGGGATTGACTTGATCTTTGACTTTTTGTCTTTTTCTTCGTTTTTTTCAAAATTGTGTCGAGTCGATCTGGTAATGCTCCATTTTGCTTTGTTTCCCATCCAAGCTTCGGCTTTTGACAATTTTCCAAATTTCGTGCTCATTTTTGTCTTTTTAGCCTAAATTATGTTTGTTTTTAAAATATCCGTACCTGCACAATCACAAACACAAAAACACAATATCTTTGGCATTTTTTGGTTAGTTTTTGGTTGTTTTGATCTTAATTTGGTAAGAAAAAGGTGTGTGAATAAGCACACACCAAAGTACCAAAGAAACCACAACTGCAAAAACACAAAGTGTTGGACTTCCAAACACTGACTTTCTTTAAGGCTTTTTTCAACTTTGTCTCCAATTCTTCAATCCTTCTTTGACGATTAACTTCACTTTGAACCTCACGCCTTTGATTAGGATTCAATTGGCTATACATCTCAAATAAATGCATCTTGTACCAATCACATTCCTCCTCTGGATCATAACAATCCCATTTATGACATTTCTTCCTACCCGGTTTCTAAAATCATAAAAATGTAGTATAGTAAACATTTAAACTTAATAATCTTTAAACAAAACGTATTTGATATGCTTACCCATCAATTTTGGCAGCAAATGAAATGTCGAGCAGGGTTGGTGGGTGTCCAAGATATTACCACCATCGATGGCCTGTCACATTTGCAGTTATCGTTGCAAAGATAAGAGGACATGATTTAATTTGATTTTGATTTGAAATTCGTTATGATAATTGAAAGAATTAATTGATTGTGTTTTACATGATACAAATTAGGGTTTATGTAAAAAAAAGGGGGAAGAAAGAGGGAAGAGAGAGAAAAGTGTTATATAACCGTTGTAGTGACGTCATATGTGGGCCCCATTATCATAGCCGGTGATATTACCTTACATTAAAGGTTTCACAAAATATTATTACCTAACTTGGTATTTTCGTGAGTAAAATACATAACATTGAAAATTTTGAAAAATTTGTTACCTATATTTAGAATTAACCCCAATTATTATTACAAAATATATCATAATTAATTTTTTAGCACAAAAATTGTAAAAAGTCAAATACAGCAAAACGTTATTTTATGTATTATTATAAAGCAAGCAAATTAACAGTTGTTATGTTAGAATGAAGCCACATAACCACTTAAAAATGCGACACCTCCCAATTATAAGTATATTTAACTTTGATTAATTTTCTTATCTATACTACTATATAATGTATTTCGGAGTATTTTATATGGAAGAATTTTAAAATTAATTGGTTAGGAAGCAGGTTAGTTAGGAAGTTTGTTAACAAACAAGTTGGTTAGGAAGTTTGTTAGTAAGCAGATTGGTTGTTCAAACTAAAATTATTTGTCTTAACCATCTATAAAGAAAACTAAATGTGTAACCGAATAACACAAAATATAGTCACAGGTACCCGCCGCCGTATTGCGTGGGTGCCGTTATAGTTATATATTATATTTGAATAAACTAAAGATCTATAACGTATTCATTTTATGATAAAAGCTCGGTATTGTGTAAACTTGTGTTATCTTAATACTTACAATGCTGATATCTCTTTATTTTTAGCCTTCAAATTTTCACAAAAGGCAAAAAGGAAAAAACGTATGTTTAAGGAAGATAATACGTACTGTACTTGAGTTTTATTATACATTTATACCAACCACAAAATTTTACTTCCAAACTTTTAACAAAATAATAAACAAAATGATAGAATTGTAAAACAAAAATAATAAATTACTTCTTTCAAGTAAACAATGTTAAACCAAAACACATGCTCATCGGTTTGGTCACACCACAAAACTATAAGGGGGTTGGTAGTGGGTGACTGAAGGTACGGGAAGGGATCTTTGAGGCATGAGAACACCGCCGCCTTCCCCTAGATCATGCACGGGATCGGTCTTGTGGGTGAAAGTTTCACGCACGGGATTGAGAATAAAAGTGAACGTTGGAGGTTTTAATTTTGACCGTTTGTCCCTTTTTAAGTGAGTGATGGGTGAGTGATCGGATGCTAACAAAAATAAGGGTGAGTGATGGGTGAATGATGTGACATAAGGGGATTGGTTGGGAGTGAGTGATAGTGATGTTGTGCCACAACCAATGCCAACCCCTAAGACACCACGAAACAAAGAGTAGTGATTGGGAGACATAAAACATGTGCCTAAATTCATGCCTAAGCTTATGTGGCATCATCCTGATGGTTGCAGCCAGGTGACCTACTTTTCTACAAACCATCATGATCATACCACATATCTTTAAACATGAATTTAGTCATACTAGTTATCCAAATGATATAGTTTGGTCAATGTAATTAAAGAGTCTAGTCAAATGAGTATAAAAGTAGTGTTGGTATGCGCATTTGCTGTTCGATTGTGACCATACATGAGTCACATGACTCGTATATTGGACTCTTGAACACCTTTCTACCATGGAGTTGAAGCTACTATAACATATTTTCAATTGTTTACTATTACGAATTTACGAGTCTTTCGTTAAAAAAAACCGAGTATTTCATTTTTATTTGTTTTTATCTTTATTATTTTCTTCTTTTCAATTTATGTTCATATTTTGTTTTTTGAGATGTTACAAACTAATTATTTGCCACTAAAAATAAACTAGACAAACATTCGTGCGTAACGACGATTATAAACTAATAATTATATTTATTAACTTGTGATTTTAATGTGACATTTGATGCAACATTTAATAATTCAATTTGTAGTTATTGCGAGAAAAAAGTTATATGAGTAAAAAATAAAACATGATAAAAGTTTGAGTTCCAAAACTATTTAAACTGTTAATTTAATTTAATAGTAGATGTTATTATTACTTTTAATCAAAAGTATATTAGTAATTATACTTTTATTATTTTTAGGAGTTATAAGTAAGATTATATTGTTTTTATATGTAGTAGAGATAAAGAAAAGTTGATCGAATTTATCATATTACTCTTATTTGAACTTATTATTACAAAGTTAACAAAATACTTGAATAATTATTTAATCGTAAAACTTTTATTCAGTAAAGAGAAAAATAGGAAGCAATAATGATTATACTAATATTAAATTGTGTGTTTTTTATTGATAAACAATTATTTGGCTAGGCACAGTGGTGACCAAGGTCACACCTATTTTTCGGCTGCCACATCAACTTTCTTTCTCTGGTGACCAGACATGACCCATATGCCACAATCGATGACCCATGTATTCTATTTTATATGAAAATGAAAAATAAGGTTTTGTTTGTGTTTTGTGTGTGTAAAGTCGGTTGAATTTGAGACCGACATTGGAGTCCTTTTGATCGACCAATGTTGCCACATTGGACCTCGACTGAACTTGACATCGGTCACTATTCACTCGACCGAAAGTTTTACGGCCCTCTGTGGCTAGCCTGATGGGATGGAGAGAGTATTGTACTTAGAATGTTACTCGTGCATTGCGACAATATGTATAATATTAAAAAAAAAATGTTATAACAATTAAGTTTTTGGTAGTTAAATTATTTTTGAAACTTTATATTTTTTGTTTCGTAATTTTCTTCGCAAATTTGTAATAAAAACAAACTATAAAAAAAAAAAAAATAAGATGGTATTGGTATCATTTTAGAAGGTGTACCAATAACCACTCTTTTCATATTTCATTGTCTTTTGAGAAGATATCACACGCTTGACATTGATACTATAACTCGTGCTTTCATTTTAATACTTATAATGCATCTACAAATTTTTGGTATAACAATTAAATTATTTATCATAATCCATATTCTAGTTTTTAACTCGTGTTCGCAACGAGTCATTAAACGCGGATTAGCTTCGTACACTGACATAACTAATAATATTATGACTATAACACGGACGTTTCAAACAGGTCTCTAGTCCAAAGTTTGTTGGGTGCAAACATTACTTAAATGGCCGTATCAATCTTTAAAAAATAAAACTTCAACTGGTTTGAATATTCGGGAGTACAAAACCTACTCCCATTCGTTTTAAAATAATTGTCTCTTGACAAAAAAAACACACAGTTTAAAAAGGCATAAGTAGTAATATTTTAATTTTGTACTTTTTATCAAAATGACAGTGTTACCATTCACTAGTTAATTAATTACTCCCTCCGTCTCAAAATTATTGTCATGAGAGAGAATACACAAAGTTTAATAAAAGTGGAGACACTTAAATTTTCAACCACTAAAATAGAATATTCTTCCACTAGATTCTCTAGTTTTTACTAAATAAGGAAAGTGGACAATAATTTTGAGACATCCTAAAATGAAAATATGGACAATAAATATGAGACGGATGGAGTAATAATTAATTTTTTTTAGAGTTTGTAATATTAATTTTAAACAAAGATAATATGATAATCTTTGACAAAAAAATTCTTCTGTCTATTTTTAGCAAATAGCAATTAAATTAAGACATTATAAAATGAAAACTTGTATTATTAATTAGAACAATTAATCGGTTCAAAGTACAGTAGTAAGTAAAAAACTACTCCGTATAATTACTCGAGAAAAGAATGACAAACATTATCTTATTAGTCTACAATTCCAGCTAGTTTTAACGTGTACATAGTAAAGTGAGAACTAAAGAAGGATGCTTATTTTGGACCCACCTAAATTGGGCACTCTATTTGGTTGTATATTGCCGTCAAATCAATATTTCGGTTTTTATATAAACAACTCCATTTAGTTGAAAAATCTATCCATTTCCAATCTCAGTCTCAAAGCCTCTCTTCTTAAACTACCATTAGTCTCCTACTTTTCCTCTCTAGTGATTTTTATCTCTGTCATTATATTACGTATATTATCATTCAAGAATCAAACTTGTGAAAATACAAGTATTATGTTGATAATCTGTCATCATCCACCTCGGCATATCACTGCTACCCGTGGATTGGTTTTCGGTTTGCAACGTGGTTTAAACTACTTTCATAAAAGAGTGGTAAATTTCTTTTTACTATTAATACTCTGTCTCTCATTATCTCATAATAGAATATAGTTGTTCCAGTTTTTATTAAAGTTATCTATTGTGGTAATGCAAAATGTTTCTAAAAATGTTCAAGCAACATGAAGAAACTCTAATTGATACATACTCTCATTATCTCACATGAAGAAACTCTAATTGATACTAGGAAATTATTAGTAATAGATATTGAATAATAATAAAGTACAGTAGAATTGAAGTGAAAAAAAGAAAGTAAGAAAGTACCAATATCATGTATCATTAGTAATGGATAATGAATAATACAAATTGTTTATTCATGGGGTATAAAATATTGTAATTACACACTTCTACTTAATGTCTATCAAGGATTGATGCATAAAGCTAAAAAGAAAATAGAACAACCGAGTTGAACGAGTCAAATCCGTTAAAGTTTGGTGTTCCCTGAAATGCAAACAACCTCGACCCGTTCTATATTAGGTGTGTAGCATTCTATATATACTTGACTTTGATGCTTTTCCCAAGAATTCCAAACAGCTCAAGATGCTTAACTTATGCGTTCATTGAAACAATGAGAAGCTTGTCACCGCGTCTTAAAAGGGAATCTGTGGTATTATTTGTGTGGTCTTTAGGCTTTAGCAAATGAAGATTTTTTGAATGTGATTATTGTATGTAACTATGTATAGCTGTACAATACATCAAAATACATTTGATATGTTTGCATCTTCTTAATGGGAATCTGTGGTCTATTCACTTGCTATGCTTTGGCTCGCAAATCATGGATAAAGCATGTGTGTATATTTTTAATTTTGCATACCTTACTATTTTGTTTTGGTACTCATTTGAGTTTTGATCCTTTCATAGTCCGTTCGTTATGCAAGTGATCTTAAATCTTTTCCCAATATGAAGACACTGGAACTCACCACAACATTTGAAACCTATGATATGAAGTTACTTATCCGGATCCTCACATGCTCTCCAAATCTCGAGTCTATCCATTTGATTATTCAAGAGGTAACCTTGCTCATCTCAGCTAGTCATTTATTCATGCATTTTACTTGGGGTACTAAGTATTTCTGTTCCTTTACATTCCCATCTAATAGGATACAAACATGTGAAAAATGACTATCATCTAAATGTTTCTAATACTGTAAGTAATTGAGTATATCCTTGTAAACCATGAATAAGTAATTGAGTATATTTTGGGCTCCTTGTAAACCATGAACTTTCTCAAACGTTTTCCCATTTGACCAGTAGACTTAAGCCACACTCACTTTTTTATGTATACATTGTTAATGATTGGCCCCTTTTCGTTGAAGTGTGGACATCCATATTGAAACAAAGAAATTTGTGACCTTTGGATTATCCTTTGCAAGCTTTAGCTAATTGGAAAATGTAGTTTGACCAAAAATTATACTTTTTCCCAAGAATTCCAAACAGCTCAAGATGCTTAACTTATGCATTCATTGACCATATATAGGTATGTTATGAGAGTGAATACCGGGAGTCAGATGGAGTTGAAACAATGAGAATCTTGTCACCGCGTCTTAAAAGGGTCGAGTTTCTTGCATTTGCGACAAATCAGTCGAAACTAGAAATAGCTCAGTTACTATTGGAGCACGGAAATGCATTGGAGAAAATGGTTTTTAGTTGGTGTAACGAAGTTGACTATCATGAAAAGTCAATGGAGACTTTGAAGGAAATATCAAAATTTCACAAGGCTTCTTCAACTGTCAAACTGGTTACTCTTCTAAAAAAATGATGTATGCGTTACCATAGGTAGTACC
This sequence comes from Artemisia argyi, assembly GCA_030686995.1. Lineage (NCBI taxonomy): Eukaryota > Viridiplantae > Streptophyta > Magnoliopsida > Asterales > Asteraceae > Artemisia > Artemisia argyi. The sequence goes on along the minus strand of CM060677.1, from coordinate 156,021,741 downwards.
TACTCATATTATGGGTAACTACAGATTTCCGTAGTTTTTGTGGAAACTTTTTATGCTTTGTTTTACATAAGATTTTAATGGATGTGGTATATCTTTATGAGTTATAACTCCCAATTTTCACTCATGACCGGTTGGAAGAAAGAATGAAATGTTGTATTAGATTTTGAGAAATGTTGTTTTAATAGAGCGTAGATTGTGGGTTTTTGTTGGTCAGAAGCTTATTTTATGATTTATCAGAAAATTTCATGTTAGTGTTTTGTTGACGACTCAAAAGTGATTAATAAGAAATTTAGGGACCTAAATCCGGATCATCACAGGGTTGTGACTTTACGACTAAAAAATAAGGTGGCGTTTGTTTCTCTTAAAATACCTATTAACATCATCTTAATTTAAATTATTCAGATGCTGTAAGACATTTGGGTTATTAAGAGTTATTGTTTTTTTTCATGTCATTAAGGGCTAGTAAGAGGCAATCAGTGCTAAGAGCATTTGTTTTTTTCTGGTCATTAAAAGATAGCAAGAGATATAAACTTCTTATTGAACAAGATGTAGATGAAGTATCTTAACATCTCTTACTGTCAATTTTTTTTTTTTTTTTTTTTTTTTTTTTTTTTTTTTTTGTTATGATTTTTTTCACCTTTATCTTTCTTATTAAAAGTATTAAATAGAATCATTGCATATATTTTTTTAAGTAAATAATGTATAAGATTATATGTGACAATTCATATTTTGTTCAATTGAAGGCTTCGGTTTTAGACTCATAGATATAAAGTCTAACACGACCGTTAAAAAAAATTCAATTTAAACTTCGACACAATTCTTTTTGTCAAATAAACATGAGATCATACTTTTATCTTTTAACTGATTATATTATTAAATTTGTTTTTTTTATATATATAATAAAGTTTATTTCTTGTGCGAATACAATCGTTTTAAATTTTAATTGTAAAAACTGATAGTTTAACACATTTAGACATTCTTACAAAAACAAACAGTTTTATTTGAGTCCGATTCAGATTTTTCAACCACTTATTCAAATTAAGATGGAAATCAGATTCAGATTTTTCTACCGCATATTCAAATTCAGATGTGCGAATCATATTCAGCATCAGAGTCTCTTAATAAACAAACAACTATTTATATAAAGCATGTGAAACATATGCTTGCGTTTAGTTTGAGGAAAATAGTCATGTTTTACAAAAATGTTTTATAAAATACAAGAAAAATATAAATCACGTTCAAATTACTTTATGTTCAAAATTCAAAAAATTCTGCACAACACATAAAATCTCTATTCGCTGATTACAGAACATATTCTTTTATATTTTCCTTGTATCCTTTGGAACCCGAAACCTCCCGTCTCCTTTCTTCAAAATAAAAAACACAAAATCATCTAGACATGTTTTCTAGATTTTCAACTATTTGTGAAGATAAAAATATCTTCCAAATTATTACAAAATTAAAGATAACAAAATAGTGATTTTTTTCTCCACCTCTTTAATGGTACTATTTAAAGGTCGCAAATATATGGACCTAAACGTTTTGAAACCAATTTAGTTTCAATGCATTAGTGGAATGGCTTTTTGCCTTCCTTCAATTGTAACTTCAAGGATCTTCTTGATCCAAAAGGAGCATCAATGTAGCAAGGAGCATCAATGTAGGCTTTTAAACTTAGGATAAATGTGTAATGTTTGAGAAACCTCAGGGAGCACGCTTATAATTTACTCGGAACATTTTTTTTAGATGAATTCAGCAGAGTGGCCAAGGCATGATAAACATTTACTGAAAAGATTATATAAAACTTTCAATATACAAATCTTATACAAATCTTGCTGCAGACCTTTGATGAACCATTTTATACAAATCTTGCTGCATATCTTTCGTCAAGGCCAGGTGTGACAATAACAAAAGACGATGGTAGATAATTAAATCAAACTTTCCTAGCAACCTTACAAGAAATACAAAACTCCCCAAACGTATACATTTAAAAGCAACTGAATATGTCGATAAATCATCATACAACCTGTCTTTACCGATAACCAACAAGAATGACAAAGTTCTATAACTTATACATCTAAAAACACAAGTAATGTCGGCAATTCATTTAACAAACATAACAAAAACATCTAACCATTTATATATGCATTAAGCCACAAAAAGCTATTATCCAACACAAATCGAAACACAAAACCAAAGGAACACAAAACTCAAAAAATGCATCATTCATTCATTCATTCACCTATTCGCCTGACTTTTTACTCTTCTTTTCATAAATCTTCAAAGCCAAAGAATCATAAAACTTCAAATGCATACACTGCACCCCATTCCATTTCCTCGGCACAACCTCCGCTACTTCACTAACCGCGCTAACCACATTCTCCACAATCTCGCTCTCCCCCATCCCAAATTTCCCAACTTTAACCACACTACAAGTCCCATTACTCAACCACAACAACCCGCAACTAAACCCTTTCTCAATCTCCTCCTTCCAATCCTTCTCATACCCCAAATCCACCGAAACTGGAATCTTCTTCTTATTTTTATAAAAAACCTTCCCTAAAACCCCCGGCAAAACCCCGATCACCCTCTCGTCCGCTAAAAACACATCAAACGAGTTAAAAAAGTCCATTTTTGCCTCAAATGACCTGTAATCCGACTTTAACTTGCTAAATTTAACAATCTGTGATATGGGTATTCCTAAAGATTGAATCTTTTTACTAGCAAACTCAAATGTGAGCTTTTTGGACCGGGTTTTTGGTCTGTCATCGATAATTAAGCAAGTCCTGCAAGATTCTGGTGAGATGTTTAAAGGGTATTTTAGAGGGATTTTGAAAGGGGTTTTTGTGTATTCTTTACGTGGGGTTTTTGTAAGAGTTGTTAGTAAGTAGATGTGGTTGTCATCAGTGGGGGTGTTTGGATTTGAGCTTAGCTGGGTTTGTTTCCATTTGAGGAGGGAGTTTACTGCTTTTTGGATTCTGGGTTTTGGGTTTTTGGTGGTGGTGGAAGGGGTGGTGGCTGGAGACATGGCTGGTTTTTTCACGGCGGCGTTAAGGGTTTTAGGGTTCTCTGTGTGTTGGTTTTATAAATAGTAGTTTGAAATAAAGTAGAAAAGGTTTAGATGAGTTCGGCTTGTACTTCAATACTTCATACAGTATGCAGAAAATGGCAAGGCTAGTTAAGCTTATTTAATCATTTACGTTTATATTTTAGGTCAGTTTTTTTTGTTTTATTTTGAAATTTACAAGCTTCTATAAATTTATTATGATCTATTAGACGAATACTCGCACAAAATGACTGATATATAGCGGCAAATAATTATATTTAAGAAATCGTGTTTCTATTTCAACCATTGATGCAACGTGTGCGTTTTTTGAATACAAAGCGTGCGTTTATAGTATTTGTTTTTGAAAAGTTGTCAAGGTTAAGAGATACTTAGAGGTAATTTAGGCAAATTACATTAATTTAAATTTTAAGATTTCAAAATTCAAGTTTTAGGAAAGGAGATGCACTTTTTATAAGTTAAAAAAAATAATAAAAAAATAAAAAATCGACAAGGAAACTCGAAACCTAAACCCTTTGGGTTAGGGTGAGGCATTACATAAAATCATATTGTTAATTGTGTAAAAATAATAATAAACTAAGAACGACACAAGCTTGGCAGAGCATCGGCTAAAAAAGACAACTCGACAAGATTCCCAATGGGGGTAGGTCGTGTCTAGGGAAACATCTTGCCCGGATAAGATTCCTGATGGGGATTCAATCAGGTTTGGGGATGAATTATGTAATTAGGTTTGGGGATGGAATGGTTACCCTGCTTAAACCCACCTGATTGTCACTTCTATTTCTAGTGATCTAACAAACTTATATAAGCCGATAAATTTCAAAATAAGCCAGAAAAGTTAAACTTATTAAATATTAAGCCACAATAATATAAACGCATAAGCTAAAAAATGAGCTTAAACAAACATCCCCTCAAATTTGTGTTTTAATGAATTTATGACATAACCTTTTCATATATAGAAATATACAAACTTTTTATAAACCCTAGTTTGAATGATTTTTGGGTGATTTTTCTTGGTTTTCATGTAACTTTTTCTTTCTCAAAACGTTTTTTCTTAAGTTCATTAACATGTTATAATTCAAAGTAAATGTTCAATAAACGCCAACGATCGAAAAGTGAAGTGCGTACCTAGGGGTTGTAATCGAGCTAAGACGAGTCTATATAGTTATGAGCAAAGCAAACTTTGTTATGTTGTTACTTGTAACCGTCTTACCGGGCACACATACAGAAGTAAGTGATTAATGGTAAACAAAATGAGCAACATTGGTTGTTTGCTACTAGTGGGTCGAAGGAGATTGCCCTTTCAAAATTATCAACCGTCTGATGATAATGATTTTCTTAGATAACGGATTTCACAGTTAATTGTATTTACATGGGGTATAGCCGAGTAGCTGCCCAAGTGCAACCTGCGGCTTATAACCAAGTTGACACACCCACGGCTTATAACCAACTCAACATACGCAACAAACTTGATAAGACAAGTTATGGCTAGAGGAGGCTTGTCCCTGACTTGGAGGCCATGTAATGATAAGTGATAGACAAGTTATTTAGCACACAATAGCTTAATGTAACCAGCTTTTCTGACATTTATTTTCAACCTTACATTGATAAACTACATAAATTAGACACTTACAGACGTCAAAATAAACGTATCTCCCTGATGTAGCTTCAAATTCCTCACTTCATATCGCCATTACAATTACTATAAGCAATGTTCAACAGGAATTAAAAAATTAAAACAACATACTTTAAATCACCAGTTAGCTCACATCAATGTAATCAAATCTAGCAAAACTGAATCTTTGTTATATTGTATCAAAATCTGTTTCCCTCTTGAAAACGTCTGTTCTCCTGGCATCACTAAAATCAACACTAAAAGTATAACAAGATTTGGGGATAATTTTAGCTTGTTTTCCTGCTAGCAAATGGTTGCAAAGCAACTGGTAAATTACTCATCTCCGTGATTCTCTTTGGCTTTTTGTTCGGTCCCCCATCCTCGTTTTTCTCAACAAACGATCTCTTTGCTTGTTCAATTCCTTCTTGTTTCTTCCTTGCCATCTTACTCGGTTTACTCCTACCTTTAGTTTTCTTCTTTAGATGAACATTCTTAACAGCCGCAACCGCAGCCTCCTTCTCCTCCTCTAAGTCTTGTTTTGTACGCTTCTCTTTCTTCTTCTTTATACTCAAAGTCCCAATTTTTGTGGGGTCTAGTATGATAGACTCGGGTGGTAGCTTGTCAAGAAGAACCCGCACTTCCTTCTCACTCCTCTGTTTAGACGTCTCATACGGGTTTGCAACCCATGAATCAAAATTGGGTTCCCCTGATCCAGGAATGAGAACTGAAGACAACCCATTTGAATGTCCTATTCCCAGAACATCTTCATATGGTCTAAACAAAACCTTATTAATTTGGTATCCTTTTGCCATAGTATGGATCATGTACCGACTATAGTCTTGTGAATCAGAAGTTGCCAAGACTTGTATAAATGATCCTGTTGAGGTTGCAAGCAACCCTTTTTGACTAAAATCTAACGACTTTGCATGACCAGGTAGCGTTTGAATAGCCTCGTATTTCCTTAAATCCCAAATTTTTATTTTCTTGTCCATGCCAGCTGTGGCCATGAGATGACCATTTGGATGAAATGAAATAGCAGTAACTGGACCACGATGACAAAGCATCTTGACAAGTGGCGCTGTACTAGTGGGCTTCCACATGCTTACTGTACCACTGGCATGGCCTGAACAGAGAACACTGTTGTATGGGTTTACTTGTAAGACATCTGAACGACCAAGGCCACTACGGTAATTTCCTATCATTTGACCGGTAGTGATATCTTGATAATGTAAATGCCCAAATTTGTTTATGGATGATAAGAGGAAGTGATTTTTGAGAAATTGGAGCTTCAATGCTGATACATGTTCCTGAGAGACATAAACACGCACTTTGTTACTATAAATATTTTTATGTAGATTAGGATGGTTAGTAGCAGGTACTATAATAATTAATTTTTTCGAGAGTTCAAAGTACTAACCTTGAGACAATGAAGTTCTGCGCCTGCCTGATTATAAATATAAGTGTACCTGTAGATTTCGATTATGAAATTAATCATAGATGCAGAAGAGATTATACAGATATACTAATATCTAAAACTGCTAGCAAAGATATTAGAAACCTTACTTCTTTTGTGCAGCAGCAAAGAATAATTCATTGTGCAAAAACACCACATCTCGAACAGTTTCCCTAACCTACAAAAAGTACTCACCCTGTTTATCTTACAGAACACAAATCAATATTTCCAGTGTTACTGTGAAAAGTTAATGAAATCTTAAAGTTAAAAAATATATGCTATATGAAACCACATAACCTTTATTTACCAAAATCAATAGTAATTAAACCTGTAGCAGAAATCAAACTGTTGGGTACTTGAGAGTTACCATACCTGCATATCTTTAATAGGTTTCATTGTATGTAAGTCTATAAGTGCCACGTGGCCTTTGCGGCCTGCTGCCACCATATATCGACCACTTGCGGTGTAGTCTAGAGTGTATGGACCAAGGTCTGTTCATGCAGTACAAGAAATGAAATTTAATCAGAAAAAAACGGATAATTTATAGTTGCATAAGCACTTGCAATAGCAAAAATGGAGGTGTTTGGAATTGCGTTATGGAACTGATTATCAAATTAGTGCAAACTGAAGTTGCAATGATTAGCTATGCTGTCGGATAAACAGCTTCTAATAATGAGGTCATATAGTCAGGTAGTCTAATCAGCTACGGCAAAACTGAGTATTTCAGAAGTACTTGTTTACCCCTTATCTTAACATAACCTAAAAGGTTCTTTGATTCAATTTCACAAACACTCTATACTTTTTTTCCAATATACTGTCTCCTTTTTGGTCATTTTGCTTATAAATTTCTCAAAACAATCACAATTTTTCAGAGTTATTGCAGTTCAGTTAAAAATACGAATAGCCACTTCTCTGAAAGCATGATTCTAGCCAGTGAAACATCTGATTATGTGATTATTACTACTTCGAACAGCAGAACACATTCAAACACTATTTTCTACGGACCGTTATAATATAGCCGAGTTATCTGTTAACATGATTCAGTATCACATTATCACCATATTGATAGCACATCCTAAGACTCTTGAACATGGAATTTTACTTTTGAATCCAATTCCAGAGGGAAGATAATAGCTATAAATATAACATATGATTCTATCACTTTATATGATACTGGATAACTTTTTATTGGCAGTTCAGTTGAGCAAAATATAATTAGGATAGAGATGCCGCAGACCTGGTAAGATAAGATCAAACTGATTCTTTCTACTGGCAACGTCCACTTCCTTAGCAATTGCATGTTGATCAAACCTCCATGTCTTCTCAATGCCATCAGCTTCTAGCCGGCCAGCCTCAGTTTGCATAAGCCACTAAACAAAAACAATGCATGTAAATATGTGTGTCCGTCAAAAGAAATCTTATGTTATGTTTAAACAACAAAATTGTGGTTTCAAAAGCATTCGTATAACTAGGGTGATTAGTTATTTTGTCTATATCATCTGCGGATAAGAAAAGCTGCCCAACTATCTCATTCTGAGCACATGCAGCTTGCTTTCAGTTAATATTAGTTTAGGCAGAGCAAAACATTACGGTGACTATTGCATCCATTAGAGATCAACCTCAAGGGTAATTTTAACCTGACTTATATCAGATATGCAACTCTTTGACTAATAATAAAGCAAATAGGTAATCCATAGGGGTGCTTGTACTCTTTGAAAGCAATTACGACAACAGAAAATCAGCAAAGTCTGATAAAAGCTCGAACTTCTTTTCATTTTGACCCGAAACAACCAGAAAATCACCTGAATGCTAAAACCTCGCTGTTACGACTTCAAATCACAATAACCCTTTTAAAAGCACATCCAAACAACCCCATATCATTAACAAGCAACATCTTCACTGTAAGCTCAACCGCCTTAATGGAAGAAACACGAGCTACCAATAATCGACTACTACTTGTCTAGTACTATCATTCCAAAATATATTCATCCGGCTTTTGATATAAAAGAACAACATTTCCTCTACTTGACAAAAAATCATATAAAGCGAAAGACGAAAAAAGCTCACTTTCTCAGCTTTAGCAGCAGCATTAGCAGACTTCTTATACAGCTCTTCTCTATCAGCAAGCTGCCCTTTCAACTTCTTATCTTTCAATACCTGCACAAAACCAAAAAAAACAAAAAACTTATTCCTAAACTATACGGAGTACAACATTAACAAAACCTTAAATTTTTTAACAAATGACATTAACATAATAATATTACCTCCAAATTAGCAGCTTCACCTCTCTGGTACTTTTTAACTTTAACTTCAAGCTCATCAGAAAAATCCTGCAAATAAATTGAGTTCATGTTATAAAATTATTATACTAATAAATAACATGATTATAATAAGATGTATATACGTACAAGTATCTCCATTTTGAGGTGCTGGAGATGTAGAAAGAGTAGTGGTGGTGGTGGCGGCCAAAGGGTTTATGTGAAAAATAACCAAAGGGTGTATACGGAGGAGATGTAACTCTGACCTTCTTTCTGTTTTTGTTTTATTATTATTATTATTATTATAAACATCATTTATTAGAAACTCATATTTACAAAAAATTAGTGAGGACCCGAAATATTATATGAGCCCCAACACCTCTAACTATAACAAAGCGAATACTACTAAAAATATAAATAGCAGCACGTGCCCTAATGTCTTGAGTCACAGAGGACTGTTGGATTCGCTTCAATAAGGTCACCGCATCATTTTCAAGTTTCCCAAAAGAAGAGAATGAGAAGGGGAGAAACTCATATCTAATATTCGCGCACTTAGCCTCATACTTGACGCCTTTATGTTGAGCGGCCTCATTCACAACACAACCCGGCACAAAATCAACCATACCTGTTTGCGTCAAGGGCGATGACCCTGTCAGATCGATACATACATCAAGACCTCCGTCCCACGAGTAAGGCAACATATCAGCTAGACGTAAGGCAGTTTTCATGTTTGCATATTAAGTTGTCAAAGTCTTGGGTCAGAAACACTCACACCCTTAACAAAAAAATTACCATTCCCTTAACCAGTATCATACCTCGTTGTCTTGATCTCGTGATTGCATGTAACTCATTTGTCAGATCGGAAATCATGTTATCCCATTATCAGAGGTTGAGGAAGACATTCATCATGCACAAGAATTGATGAGTAGGTGCCAAAAGCTTTCTAATATGATCGGTATTAGGGGGACCTGATTGCTGAGCTCCGAAACTTAAGGGGTTCGAGAGTTGCAAGGTCAAATGTGAACAAGCTTAGGAGGATTCAGACAACTGATATGCGAAAGATAAGGGGGTTGATTAGGATGCTTAGGTGAACTAACGACAACATTGTTTCCAAGATTGAGTTTGTTGTGAGGCAAACGTACATGTGAAGGGGTTGGTTACTAGAGGCTGCGATGGTTTGTTATGTTGTTTATGATGAATGTAGGTAGTAGGGGGTTGGGCACTTGTGGTTTCTTTTGTTCTTTTTGGTGCCCTTGTTGAATGTAGATGTAGATAGGGGTTGTGGTTTCCCCTATCGCAAGCTTGTAAATGTAAGGTTCATGAATGGAAGGGGTCGTTTGATCCCGACTTTCTTGGTATACAGTGTTCGTTTTGGATCACAAACACAAACATGAAAATGACAGAATTCTAACCATAAAACACAAACACAAACTTGTAAATGCTGTTAATCGAAGCGTATAACACAAACACAAAACAAACATAAACATATTATGCATAAGAAATTGGATGCAATAATAGAGTATTGATAGGAGTGAAGCATCACTAAACATTAACCCATATGTAATACTTCAAGTTACATAATATCGTTCGGCATAATCCCAAAAGATGAACCCATCATAATACCTCCACACACCCTTTGGTGTATCCGAAATAGAGGTAATATAGTTCAAGTTACATTAGTCAAATACAACCAAATTAAAACTGTTTTTGTTTCTACACATTACATAATCCCAAAAGATGAACCCATTTGTCAAACTTCAAAAGCTTATACTGGATGAACCAACAGGTGATCAACTATACTTGCACAATCAAAATATGCAATGTAACGAGGTTAGTATAATATGCAATGCAATGTATCCAAAAAATTTGCTAAACAATTCATTAGACTCACCTAGTCAAAATAACACCAATTTGTTTCCCATTGATCTTGGTGCCCTTAGACCCAGTACGCAATTAGTGATTTTAACATCACTTCTTATTCTCAAAAAACCCACACCCCTAGCTCCTACATTTACTGACACCCCTAGCTCCTACATTCACTAAACCAACACCTGTTGTCTTCTTCATAGAACCACCCTCTCTAATGACAATACCAGCCGGTTTGTTCCTGCTAACAACATCATCCTCATCAACCCTTTTTTCCTTTTCCCTTATCCATAGACCTCTTCGCCCTCTGTTTATGCTTCCCGACTTTAGCATCAACATCATCCACAACCCTAAAAGGAGTTGAAGTACTAGTCATAAAAGGAGTTGAAGTACTAGAGCACCGCAAGCTAGCATATTCTTCTACCCATCCAACAACCTCCCCACCTTCACCCTCTGAATCAATGTTTTTAAATAATATTCAGATAACATCTATTTTTTTAGCAACAAAAAATCTACAAAACCATCCCGACAGCCTAGTTCGAACATTGTATGCACATCATTGTCTATGTGAATCAACTTCAAACCTTCTTATAATGATTTGCAAGGCAAACAAAAGAACAATACCTATTTTTCTCCCTTAATGTGTGATAACGTATGATCCAGACCAATACTAAAGATATGTCTGTAAGAGGCAAATGAAGCAAGTCTAGAAACATTTCCTTGTACACAATGGAGCAAATTCAAAGAATCCATTATTATGCATGTAGAAATCAATTTCATCCTGATAACCAATTAAACCTGCCACCATTTAAATTCAAACGTCAATAGTCAAGACATCAATCCTACTTACTGATGATGCAAACCTATTGATTATGTATCTTAAATAGTTGTAGTTTAGCTAATAAGTCAATGTGAAGACTTAGTTAGTATAGCAGTACAACTGCTATGCCAAACACTCTCACTTATCATATTCTAACAGCCTACTTAGAACCATAATACTTTGTTTATCCTAAACCTACCAATCAGGGCACTCAATCATGCAACTCAAAGGGGATGCATATAAAAGTCTATCAAAAATATCATAACATCCCAAATAAGCAAATTAAAAATGACAAATAAATAAAGTATAATACATTAACATACCAAGATCCGTATGCTCTTCCTTCCCTTTCCCCATCCTCTTCCTCCCACTACCAACAGGCCTTCCCCTCTTCATTTTTTGTGTCATTTTACTCAGATTATGACTCCCCTCATTCTTCTTCCCACTCTAATAGGCATTCCCCTCTTTCTTTTTGGTGACATTGTACCCGGATTATCGATTGGTACAGAAAAAGTTACTTTTTTCTAGGCCTTCCCCTCCCTCTTTTTGTCTCTGCAACTACCTCATTGTCGGTTCCGCTACAACTTCCAAGGGTAGGAATAGATATCGCACCACTACCACCCATATTTGGTTTGTTGAAGGTTTTGTTCCACATCCATTGAAGAATAACTTCTATCATCTCATTCTCTATGTTTGCATACGAACCATACTTGGCATTTACTTTATCACCAAATGTATCCAAAACATCATCAAAAACTTCATCATTTTATAAAACTTTCCCCCATGACTTTTCCGATGATTCCTCCCTCTCCCCAATCAACAAAGACTTTCCCTTATCATTATTCGCCATAGCTGGGTTTGATTGTGCCCTTTTTTTTGGTTTTTTTTAAACTAAGGTGTGACTGTTGATTATCGCTTTGAAATGAACTAATAAAAAGGGGTTGTTTTGGGACTTAATATTTTCTGAAAAAGCCTACTCTAGTAATTTTGTTGCTTTAATGAAGTTAAGTTTAATTTTCAAATATAGTCCTTGAAGTATAATTGGCGGGAGAGACTGAGACGAGTGAAATGATGATACTACCCTCACGGACGAGGCACTTAACGAGGAGATTGACGGGCGTTAGCAAAAAGTCGCTCTCGGTGGCCGTTGTGCAAAAAAAAAAAAAAAAAAAAAAAAACCTTAATGTCATTTTTTCAAATGTTTTTGTCTCGGTATCTTTTTTGCGCATTTGGGCTACTTTAGTGACTAAATTTGCAATTTACCCTAAAAAAGACTTTTATAACCTCATTTAATAACTACACCAATGTTCATATATATATATATATTTTTTTTTGTCATTTTACCTTGTTAATTATGATAAACAAAGCTAAGCACTTAGTAAGAGCTTATTAGCTCATGATATATAAGCCTTAAATCGCTTATATAAGCCCATTTCATAAGTTTAGCCAAACACCCCTCAATTATATCAAAGCCATTTATGACGAAGTGTAATGTAAAAAGTACGACCATAAGAGTGAAATGACTACTTCTAAAAAGACCCTTAATGTTGGATTCAGTGGGAGGTAAGAAAATATGATTTAATAATCAAGATGGCAATTTGCAACTCCAAGTTGGAAAAAGGACTCTAGAAAGGATTTTTTTTTTTCTGAGCCCATTAGGTGTGAGATGATTTGTGTAAAGTACAGCCGTACGATTAGTGGTTGGGCCATATGATAAGTGGTTGGGACACTATAGGAGACAAATCACTCACGATAACAATAAAGGACGAAAGTATTACGGGATTAACATATCCATATCTGGTACTTTCTAAAATATTGAAAATTGCTAAGGGATATAGACATATACCCTGACTCAGTTGGGGGTGATGCTTGAGTCGGTTTATGTGAGCTGGGTACTTCAATTTTTTATATGTGTTGTGTTATAGGCTTACTGTACCTATGTTCTCTGAAGGTAGCCTTTGTCCGAGTTGTAATGCGCATCGTATGGACAAATGGGGAGATCATGCGGTCCACTGTTCTAGTGAAGTAGGCGTGAAGTTCAGGCATAATTTGGTACGTGATATACCTGTTGATATATGTTCTAAGATTGGGATCATGGTGCGTAAGGAGGCTCCTATGGGGTTCCTTTCGGAGGATGGGAAGGAGCTACGACTTGCAGATTTGTTATTATTTAATTGGTTTCACGGTAAAGATGCATGCTTGGATATGACTGATATCTCTCCATTTGCTGGTATTGGGGCTACTTCATGGGCTCATGGGGTAACCTTGTACAATGTTGTGGAGAAAAAAAAAGAGAAAGTATGTGTCGAAATATGAGGACAATGGATACAAGTTCATACCATTTGCTTTTCTACGTTCGGGGAATTTGATACGGAGGCTTTAGACACACTTTCTCGTATTAAATCTATTGTCATTAGCCACTCAAATATTGCTAAGAGAGGTGTTTTTATTTTTCATAGAATAAGCTTTTGTATTCAGAAAGGAGTGGGAGCACAGCTTGTGTCTAGACTCTCATCCAACTTCATGTAAATTTTTATGGTTCTAATAAAGTGATGGTTCATAATAATAATAATAATAATAATAATAATAATAATAATAATAATAATAATAATAATAATAATAATAATAATAATAATAATAATAATAATAATAATAATAAACAGTTTCTCTCTAGTTTGTGTGGGCGATTCAAACATCTTCTCACGATCATGGATGATCTTCTTGATCTCATCTCTCACTGATTTGTCCCTCCCATTCAACATTTATAGTTGAATCCTTGTTCCTTCTCTTCCGTATATTCATATCTTTGTTGGGTTTTCATTGTTCTTTTTAGGGTTTGTTATTATCTTGTTCGTATGTCTTAGGGTTTCGTCCTGGAAACCTTTCTCATTAGTTTAATTGTTGCTGTTTATTCGGTTGGGTTGTGGTACTCTCTTCTCCGTGCATTTTTAGGGTTTCGATATTGAGATCCGTTTCGGTCCGGTTGTTACTGTTGTGTGTCTCTTCGATTTCTAGCAGATTTCGAGCAGTTGCTTTTTGTTGTGGTTGTCTCGCCGTGGTAGTCTCGCTAGTAGGCTTCTGGTTTCTCCTTAGTTGTCTCGCTGTGGTGGTTTCTATGTTTCGTTGTTTGGATAGCGCACTGTTCGTTTTTGTTTGGTAAGCTGCTCATTTTGTTCATCTTCGGGGTTTATGTTGGTTACTCTTGTGACTTTGTTGCTAGCGTGGCTGTTAGGGGATGTTCAGGTGTATGTGATCTCCATTATATTTCAGGTGTGAATTGTAACATGCATTACTGTTTTGTATTGAAATACCTACATATGCGTGAGGCTTGTGCATGGATATATTGGAGTTGGTTTTGTCCTATGTGATTGTTATTTAGATTGTGGTTCCAGTAGTTGATATTAAATTGGTTTGTATGACGATTGTACGGTTCCATTGTCCTTTTGTGGGGCTTAGTGGCTGTAATAATGGTAGTGGAAACGGGCTAACCAAAACCTCTTTGATCACTCATCTTCGGGATCGTCATTTTAATGGGGATGCACTAGCTATCAACAAACATTCTTTAGCTTCTAGTCTTGTTGTTTTTGAGGCGGCTGAAGTTACACTTAAACGTATGGGAATTTGGTTATGCGGGGTGATGCGTGGTTTTGCAACCTTGAAAAGGGTTTTACCTCTAAAGGGATCTTGAGAAGCTTGCAATCCCCACCAGGCAGTGTACCAGACCGATGTAGTATAGTGTAGTGGCAAGTACCGGGGGATTGATCGTTCAACTCAAAGAATAGTGTTCGCTAGGGTTAAAACTCAATTAAACTAGGTCTAGATTTGAGGGATGATTCTTTTTGTATTTTTATATTTTATGGAAAGCAAGTAAAAATCTCGGTTTTTGGAAGAGTGGATGGAATTAGTTGTTAGTCAACTAACCCAAATTACTACAATTGCAAACAAAATAAAATAAAATGAACTTAAAGTAAATTTGGCGAAAACAATAATAAGAGAAAATGTGTGTACTTAGATTTCACTACTCCCTAGCTATCATTTACCGGTTGATTAGTTTGTTACAATTGTATGGATGACGGGTTATATTTCTTAATACCATTCGTAGGGTCGTGTACGATCTTCCCTAACTCTATAAGCTTCTACCTCTTCCTATGTCGAGCCGACCACTAGCTCCTAACATGGCCTCATTAGTAGTTACATATGCATTAAATATAACCAATTTATCGTAGTACACCTCCGATCATGTTTCTTAAGACGTTCAAGCAAGTTACCAATTGGAAGTCTGCCAGTTTTCTTAAGCCTAACATCGAAATCATTCATCCACAACAATTATAAACAAACAACCAACCAATAATCAATATCTAAGTTTCATTACATATAAGCAAACACAAAGAAAACCTAGCCTAGCATGTTAAAGAGAAGACAAACATAAGATAGAATCAAACAACACATAGACATATTGAATGATTATTGGAAAACTTATCTTCAATTAAGCATGGATGAAACAAGGGTTTGAAACCCTCAAAAATACAATAAAATTCGTCTAGGGTTTTCTCCTTTCAAAGTTGCACACAATGAATGAAAAATCAAAAACTATATATAGATTATAAGGTCTGACGGCGTCAAGAGTAAGTTCTGACGCCGTCAACTCGGCGCCATAATTATCATCGTATTGCCTAGATCCACTTCTGACGTCGTCATGTGTAAACTCCATCTTGGCCGTCACACGTAATTTGCTCTTGACGGCCTTGGTGACGCCGTCATGTATAATTCTTCCAAAAACTATCTGGCGCATCACGTGTAACTTGATTTATCCACCTCTTTGTCAAAGGGTGACGGCGTCACATGCAATTCCTGACGCCGTCAGGTACAATTTCCAGCATGAATTTGAGACTTTGTCGTTTTCTTCACTTTTTCGCTCAAAAAATGTCCAAAATGCTTCCTTTTCCACATTTCTCCTCAAAAGTACCTAAAATGACAAAAGGAACGATTTAGGGCAATATTTGATCAAATAATCTCGACTTTGGGCTTAAATGACCCCCTAAAAGCGGTACACTTTTCGTCTCATCAAATACCCTTACACTTGAGATTTGCTTGTCCTTAAGCAAATGTGCTTTTATTCTAATCAAAGTACAAGCTAGGGTATCATTTAACACTAATATAAAAGTAATTGCAACAAATAATCGTTCCACTTCAACCAAAACAAGCACGGAAATTATACACTAGCACCTCACAAATAGTGTTTAGATACTCACATCTCTCGGGTGTAATAAAGTATATATCACAATATGAAAATGGAAAACATCTCTCACTACTTGTCATAGCAAATAGATTACCATAGGCTTGGGAAAGGATCAAACCTCCACCACTTAGCCTAAGCACCTAGGATAAACTATCAAAGAGGTCTTTTAAAAGGTTATAACGTGAGGTGTAGGGATATGGTAAACACAGTTTTGTTGAATAAAGGCAATATTTACTGGTGGCGAGTTAATCATCTTGGTTAAATACATGTACAATGTGGCGTTGCTAAGCCAAGACTCGACTCGACTTAAGCTAATCAAAAACTAACAAAAACATAAAACAAACATAAAAGGAAATGAGATGGTAGTCTGTATGTTTTTTTTTCTAATTTTTTTACTTTTTCTTGATTTTTTGATTTTTTGATTTTTTTTTTTTTTTTTTTTTTTTTTTTTTTTTTTTTTTTTTTTTTTGCATACACTCTTACCCTACCATCCAAAATAATACATCCTGGGGGACTTGCATTCCCCTTACACATGAACTTTTACATACTTTACAATCAACTATTCTAATGACTCGAATTAAGATAACTAAAACACTTGGAGTACTTTTTAAGGTTAGCGTACATATGGGGTAATATATGATGTTCTTCCCCATTACTCCATAACACTAGTACTTTACCCATGAGTCCCAATCATCCTAAAACAATATGTACAAGATATGACTCGACTTAGCAACCATGTAATCAATTAGACAATTAACTAAGGGTTTAAACATGTAACAATAATGCACTAAAGATGAGTGCATACATGGAAGGCTAAGGCGATTTGGGTGTACATTTGGGGTGGATTGTAAACAAATTATTCCTTTAAGTAAAATGCTTAAAGTTAGAAACGAAAAAGATAGGCTCGGAGGGGTGTACTAGGGGTATCGTGTACTAAAAATGAGTACATCGCAAAGGTGTGGGAAAAATTAATTGACTTTACTAGTCAAGTAGTTTGACTTTATTGGTCAAGTAATTATGATACGGGTTTAACACAAGGGTTATCCTAATGCCTCTTATCATGTAGTAAATCCTACTACACGAATGTAGTCTCACTAGCGGTCTCGGGATGCATCACTAACGCAAGTTCTAGAATCTAAGTACTACCGGTACACTCATAAGCCTCTTTTCCTAACAAATCTAGGGGCGAACCTCACATATTTGGGTTGGAAAATTTTGAGTGGTACGGTTTTTGTGCTAGTCATACAACTCCTATCCATGAAACGCTCATTAAGGCTAAAGCTTTACTCCTAAATGTTGTAAAAAATTTTAAATTTGGCACTAAAATTGCCCGAACAAGTATTTCTCTTAGTTTTATTACACACCTACTTTTGAACAAACAAACTCAAGTGCAATTGTATTCTCTAAGGTATCATCATTTTCCCTCCCCTTACACTTAGGCTGAACATTGTCCCCAATGTTCAATAAAAAGGATGTAAAAGTAATGAAGGTAAAAGAATGAAACAAATACTCCCCTGATTCGTTTGGTGTGGATAATGTGATAACATGGTTAAATCCTCCTCCAAGAATATGAACGTTGAAAGCTTCCTTCCAGAAATATAAATCATCTTCTTGTCCAATATAACCTGTTAAACCTGAGGAAACAATCATGACAAACCACACGTAAAATCGGCGGCAATATATATATATATATATATATATATATATATATATATATATATATATATATATATATATATATATATATATATATATATATATATATATATGTGTGTGTGTGTGTGTGTGTGTGTCTATATATATATATATATATATATATATATATATATATATATATATATATATATATATATATATATATATATATATATATATATATATATAATGCTTGTGGAATGAATGTTTGCAGATTTCCTGGAGTTTATAAAACTAAAGAATTAACAAAAACTTTAAGACTCCGGTAGAAAAACAAAACTTGCAAAATTTTTCAGATTTTTACACCTGACGTCGTCAGGTTATACGCTGACGCCGTCAGAGTGTTCTGACAGAAATCTTATGTTAAGTTTCCGAAAAATTTTTGGAAAAACTCATGCCTTAATTCCTGGAATTCCTGCAAAACATCGTTATGACTCGATACAAGCATTTGACTCAAACAGATACTAATATACATGTTCATTTAATATTGTTGTGGTTCATGTCCAATTCCGTTCTTAGAAACAAATTTAGATTTCCCTTAAACTTAGCTTTTGCGAAATACCTTTTTATGAAGTTAAGAAAAACAACAAGGTAAAGCATTTTCACAATTTATTTTGAAACATGATCCACAAAGAATAAAAATAAAGCATGCATACGGAAACAAATAAAATCAAACAAACAAATAATCAAACAAATAAAACAAATAAAACTTGGGTTGCCTCCCAAGAAGCGCTTTCCTTTATTTACGAGTCTTGTAGCTAGACTCAAGGTCACGGGCTACTACGTGACCTCGTCATTGGTCACGGTTCCTAGGTCATCCTCGATTTTAGTTTTGTATTCCGGACCTAGTTGCAAGCATTCCTTGTAAAAACCAAATATTCTATTCATAACATAGTCTACTCCTCTACGTCTATCCTCATCATTCCTATAGTAGACCGCTTGCTTGTGTTCCTTTTCGATGTTTGATAAAAGACGAAATTGTTCAATCTTATAGGGCATTTGGTAAGCTATCTCATCGTTCTCATCTTTAAACCTAACTATCCCTAGAGATTGGTCATAATTCATCTTAGAAGTCTCAACAAACGGCTTTCCGAACACTACTTGACTTAGGAAATCATCTATTACCAGAGGAATATCCTCTACAATCACAAAGTCGGTAACGTAAGTAAAGTTTCCTACAAAGACGTGCAATCCTTTCACTCTTCCCACAAAGTTACTCATCCAACCTGTGTTGGGAATCATCCTATGCCCAAGTTGCTTCTTCATTACCCAATTGTAATGGGTCCTAGTCATAATGTTTATGGGAGATCTAAGATCGATGTAGGCTTTCCACACATGCACTTGCCCAATGTTGCATGGTATGTTGATGTTAGAGGGATCACCCGCTTTGATGATTGGTGAATCAAGGACGTATGGTGTCTCGGAGTCATCAAATAGATCCTTATGGTATTCCCGTTCTTCCTTGGTGGGTAACCTATCAAAGTATTCCTCTACATTTTCTACTTCCTCAACCTTCACTTCCTTTTTATCCTCAACTTTCTTAATCTCATCTGTATCACTTTCTTCCCTATTATTATCGACTAGCTTAATAGTGACTACGTTGACAAAGTGGACGTGTTTAGATGATGCGTGGTTTTGTAACCTTGCAAAAGGTTTTACCTCTCAAGGGATCTTGAGAAGCTTGCAATCCCCACCAGGCAGTGTACCTGACCGATGTAGTATAGTGTAGTGGCAAGTACCGAGGGGTTGATCGTTCAACTCAAAGAATAGTGTTCGCTAGGGTTAAAACTCAATTAAACTAGGTCTAGAGGTGAGGGATGATTCTTTTTGTATTTTTATATTTTATGGAAAGCAATTAAAAATCTCAGTTTTTGGAAGAGTGGGCGGAGTTAGTTGCTACTCAACTAACCCAAATTACTACAATTGCAAACAAAATAAAATAAAATGAACTTAAAGTAAATTTGGCGAAAACAATAATAAGAGAAAATGTGTTTACTTAGATTTCACTACTCCCTAGCTATCTTTTACCGGTTGATTAGTTTGTTACAATTGCATGGATGACGGGTTATATTCCTTAATACCATTCGTAGGGCCGTGTACGATCTTCCCTAACTCTGTAAGCTTCTACCTTTTCCTATGTCGAGCCGACTACTAGCTCCTAACATGGCCTCATTAGTAGTTACTTATGCATTAAATATAAACAATTTATCGTAGTACACCTTCGATCATGTTTCTTAAGACGTTCAAGCAAGTTACCAATTGGAAGTCTGCCAGTTTTCTTAAGCCTAACATCGAAATCATTCATCCACAACAATTATAAACAAACAACCAACCAATAATCAATATCTAAGTTTCATTACATATAAGCAAACACAAAGAAAACCTAGCCTAGCATGTTAAAGAGAAGACAAGCATAAGATAGAATCAAACAATACATAGACATATTGAATGATTATTGGAAAACTTATCTTCAATTAAGCATGGATGAAACAAGGGTTTGAAACCCTCAAAAATACAGTAAAATTCGTCTAGGGTTTTCTCCTTTCAAAGTTGCACACAATGAATGAAAAATCAAAAACTATATATAGATTATAAGGTCTGACGCCGTCAACTCGCCGCCATAATTATCATCGTATTGCCTAGATCCACTTCTGACGTCATCATGTGTAAACTCCATCTTGGCCGTCACATGTAATTTGCTATTGTGGCCTTGGTGATGCCGTCATGTATAATTCTTCCAAAAACTCTCTGGCGCGTCACGTGTAACTTGATTTATCCACCTCTTTGTCAAAGGGTGATGGCGTCACATACAATTGTTGACGCCGTCAGGTACAATTTCCAGCATGAATTTGAGACTTTGTCGTTTTCTTCACTTTTTCCCTCCAAAAAAGTCCAAAATGCTTCCTTTTCCAGATTTCTCCTCGAAAGCACCTAAAATGACAAAAAGAACGATTTAGGGCAATATTTGATCAAATAATCTCGACTTTGGGCTTAAATGATGATACGTGGGAATTGCGCTCTCGCAATTGGTTTTACCTCTCAAGGGATCTTGAGAAGCTTACAACCCCCACCAGAAAGTGTACTTGATCGTTGTAGTATAGTATAGTGACAAGTACCAGGGGATTGATCGTTCAACTCAGGAATAGTGTCGCTAGGATTAGAAAGCCTACTAAACTAGGTCTAGAGGTGAGGGATGATTTTTTTTGTATTTTTATATTTTATAGAAAGCAATTAAAATCTCAGGTTTTGAAAGAGTGGGCGGAATTAGTTGCTAGCCAACTAACCCAATTAACTAAAAATGCAATCAAAATAAAATAACAGAAATGAAAATGAAACTATTATACTAATGTAGTGGAAACAATAATGAGAGAAGTTGTGTTTACTTAGATTTCATTACTCCCTAGATATCTTTTATAGGTTGATTAGCTTGTTACAATTGCATGGTTGACGGGTTATATTCCTTAATACTAGTCGTAGGGCCGTGTACAATATTCCCTAACTCTATAAGATCCTACTTCACTCCTATGTCGAGCCGTTAGAAGCTCCTAACATGGGATCATTAGAATTCTTTTACGCATTAAATACAGCCAAGAATCGTAGTACACCTCCGATCATGATTCTTAAGACGTTCAAGCAAGTTACCAATGGAAGTCTGCCAGTTTTCTTAAGCCTAACATCGAATACAATCATCCGTAACAATTATAAACAAACAATCAACCCATAATTAACATATAGGTTTCACTACATCTAAGTAAACACAATGAAAATCTAGTCTAGCATGTTAAAGAGAAGACAAGCGTAATATATAATCACACAACACATAGAGATATTGAATGATTTGAATGAATACTTATCTTTAATTGAACATGGAAGAATCAAGGGGTTGAAACCCATGAAAAAGTAGTAAAATTCGTCTTAGGGTTTATGCCCTAATATCCCACACAAAGTTCCACACTAATGAATGAAAATTGGAAAACTATATATAGATTTTACACCTTGACGGTGTCACGTTATAGCTTGTGACGCCGTCAACTCGCCGCCATGATGAAATTCGTATTGCCTAGATCCAATTGTGGCGCCGTCATGTAGGAAATCACTCTGGGCCGTCACGTGTATTTGGACCCTGACTGCCTTGGTGACGCTGTCAGGCCAATAAGCTTAAAAACTTTCTGGGCCGTCACGTTATAAGTTCCATATCCACCTATTTTGTAACTCTTGACGCCGTCACGTGTAAAAGCTTGACGTCGTCAGGTACTGTTCCAGCAAGAAAATTTGAGACTTTGCCGTTTTCTTCACTTTTATGCTCCAAAAACGTCCAAAATGATTCCTTTTCCAAATTTCTCCTCAAAAGTACCTAAAATGACAAAAGGAACGATTTAGGGCAATATTTGATCAAATAATCTCGAATTGGGGGCTTAAATGACCCCTTAAAAATGGTACACTTTTCGCCTCATCAAATACCCTTACACTTGAGATTTTCTTGTCCTCAAGCAAATGCACTTTTATTTTAATCAAAATACAAGTTAGAGGTCATTTAACACTAATATATAAGTAATTACAACAAATAATCGTTCCACTAAAAACCAAAAGCAAGCACGGAGGTCATACACTAGCACCTCACAAATAGTGTTTAGATACTCACATCTCTCGGGTGTAATAAAGTATATATCACAATTAGGAAATGGAAAACATCTCTCACTATCTGTCATAGCAAATAGATTACCATAGACTTGGGAAAGGATCAAACCTCCACCACTTGGCGTAAGCACCTAGGATAAACTATCAAAGATATCTTTTAAAGGGTTATAACGTTAGGTGTAGGGATATGGAAAACACGGTTTTGTTGGATAAAGGCAATATTTACTGGTGGCGAGTTAATCATCTTGGTTAATTACATGTACAATATGGCGTTGCTAAGCCAAGACTCAACTCGACTTAAGCTAATAAATCAAAAATAACAAAAACATAAAACAAACATAGAATGAAACGGGATGGTAGTCCGTATGTTTTTCTCTTTTTTTCTTTTTCTATTTTTTTTCTTTTTCTTAATTTTTTGATTTTTTTATATTTATTTATTTATTTATTTATTTTGCATACACTCTTACCCTACCATCCAAAATAATACATCATAGGGAATGTACATTCCCCTTACACTTGAATTTTTACATACTTTACAATAAACTAATCTAATGAATCGAATCAAGATAATCAAAACACTTGGAGTACTTTTTAAGATTAACGCATATATGGGGGGTAATATATGATGTTCTTCCCCATTACTCCAAGACACAAGTACTTTACCCATGAGTCCCAATCGTCCCAAAATAATAAGTACAAGATATGACTCGACTTAGCAACCATGTAATCAATTAGATAATTAACTAAGGGTTTAAACATGTAACAATAATGCACTAAAGATGAGTGCATACAAGGAAGGCTAAGGCGATTTGGGTGTACATTTGGGTGGGTTGTAACAAATTCTTCCTTTAAGTAAAATGCTTAAAGTTAGAAACAAAAAGATAGGCTCGGAGGGGTGTACTAGGGGTATCGTGTACTAAAAATGAGTACAACGCTAAGGTGTGGGAAAAATTAATTGACTTTACTAGTTAAGTAATATGACTTAAATGGTCAAGTAATTATGATACGGGTTTAACACAAGGGTGATCCTAATGCCTCTTATCATGTAGTAAATCCTACTACACGAATGTAGTCACACTAGCGGTCTCGGGATGCGTCACTAATGCAAGTTCTAGAATCTAAATGCTATCGGTACACTCATAAGCACTAATAATGAATGCTTTTCCTATCAAATCTAAAGGCGATCCTCACATATTTTGGTGGAAAATTTTTCTGAATGGTACGGTTTTGTGCTAGTCATACAACTCCTATCCATGAGACGCTTGTTAAGGCTCAAGTTTCACTCCTAAATGTTGTAAAAAAATTAAATTTGGCGCTAAAATTACACTAACAAATATTTCTCTTAGTTTTATTACACACCTGCCATCGAACAAACAAACTCAAGTGCAATTGTATCCTATAAGGTATCATCATTTACCCTCCTCTTACACTTAGGATGAACATTGTCCCCAATGTTCAATTAAAGAATGTAAAAGCAGAATAGGTAAAAGAATGAAAACAAATACTCCCCTGATTCGTTCGGTGTAGATAGTGTGTTAACAAGGTTAGATCTTCCTCCAAGAAAATGAACGTTCAAAGCTTCCCTTCCAGAAATATAAATCATCTTCTTGTCATATATAACCTGTTAAACCTGAGAAAACAATCAAGGCAACCTCGCGTAAAATCGGCGGCAATCTATATATACTAACAAATCCTAGAAAGCAATTTAAGATATAATGCTTGTGGAATGAATGTTTGAAGATTTCCTGGAGTTTATAAAACTAAAGAATCAACAAAAACTTTTAAGACTCCGTTAGAAAAACAAAACTCGCAAAATTTCCAGAATTTTACACGTGACGTCGTCAGGGGTTAAATCCTGAAGCCGTCAGAAGTGACCTCTTTATGTTAAGTTTCCGGAAAATTTCTGGAAAAACTTATGTCCTATTTCCTGGAAAATCCTGCAAAACATCATTATGACTCGATACAAGCATTTGACTCTAACAAATATTAATATACATGTTCATTTAATATTGTGGCGAATCAAGATCATTTTCGTTCTTAGAAACAAATTTGGGGTTTCCCCTTACACTTAGCTTTTGCAAAATACCTTTATATGAAGTTAAGACGAAGTTAAACAACAAAAAAAAGCATTTTCAAATTTTAGTTTGAAACATGATCTACCAACAACAAAAATAAAACATGCATACGGAAACAAATAACAGTCAAACAAATAAAAACACACAAAACATGGGTTGCCTCCCAAGAAGCGCTTTTCTTTATTTACGAGTCTTATAGCTAGACTCAAGGTTATGGGCAATTACGTGACCTCATTATTGGTCACATTCTCTAGGTCATCTCCAATCTTAGTTTTGTATTACGGACCCGATTGTAAATGTTCTTTATAGAGACCAACCACCTTTTTCTCAATTGCTCCTATAATCCTATTGGCAAATTCCCTATTAACTTTAAATTTTGGCCCTAGAGTTAAGCAATCCTTATAGAAAAGGCTCTTCTTTTACCATACATAGTCCATGCCCTTTTTCTTATCCTCTTCATTGATGTCCTCAAAAGTACCAATGTTATCCATATCAAATCGAGGCACAAAACAAAATTCCTTCATTCTATTAGGCATCCTATATGTGATCCTATCTGTTTCACTAGTAAATCAGATTGTCCCTTCTATCTCATCATATTCTAACTTGGATTCTTCAACAAATGGCTTACCAAATACAACATGGGATAAGCGACAATCAATAACACTAGCTAGGTCTTCAACAACCATGAAGTCAATGATATAAGTAAAGTTCGAAACAAAGACATGTAGACCTTTAATTCTCCAGACAAAGTTACAAACTCCACCGGGGTATTTGGGATCTTTTCTAGGTCCAAGTCTTGTTTTCACTATATCATTATAAACACTTGAGGACATAATGTTGATTGGGGATTCAAAATCAATGTAAGCGTTGTCAATGTGCTTATACCCAATCATACATGGTATCTTAACATTCTTAGGATCACATCTCTTTATCTTAGGGTCAATTCTAGTAAAAGGAGGTCGAGGATTATCAATAAGATTATTATACTACGCAGTCTCCTCCTTAGTGGGATATAGATTGAAATAGTCATCCGGTTTCAGATCTATCTCCCCTTCCTCAAGTTCCTCAACAACATCCTCAAAATCATTAGATCCTAGGTCCTTATTTAAATACAAGACGGTCGCTAGGTCACTAAATGCATGATCGAGCTCAACATTAATTAACCTATTAAGCTCCCTAAGTTCCCTAATCTCACCCTCAATCTGTTCACGCAACAAAGCCACTTCACTAGGGGAAAGGGGTGGATTCGCGTTTTCCATAATGGCCAACGGAATAGTCAATGAATTTAATTTACTAACAAAGGCACGAAGAACAAGATAGATTAAAGAAAACCTAAAAAATAAAAATAAAACCTTACTAGAAAGGAATCTAGCAAGTAGGCCTAATAAAAAGAAACCTAACCTAGACAATAAATATTCCCCCGGCAGCGGCGCCAAAAACTTGATACGTGGGAATTGCGCCCTCGCAACAGGTTTTACCTCTCAAGGGATCTTGAGAAGCTTACAACCCCCACCAGGCAGTGTACCTGATCGTTGTAGTATAGTATAGTGACAAGTACCTGGGGATTGATCGTTCAACTCAGGAATAGTGTCGCTGGGATTAGAAAGCCTACTAAACTAGGTCTAGAGGTAAGGGATGATTCTTTTTGTATTTTTATATTTTATAGAAAGCAATTAAAATATCGGGTTTTGAAGGAGTGGGCGGAATTAGTTGCTAGCCAACTAACCCAATTAACTAAAAATGCAATCAAAATAAAATAACAGAAATGAAAATGAAACTATTATACTAATGTGGTGGAAACAATAATGAGAGAAGTTGTGTTTACTTAGATTTCATTACTCCCTAGATATCTTTTACAGGTTGATTAGCTTGTTACAATTGCATGGATGACGGGTTATATTCCTTAATACTAGTCGTAGGGCCGTGTACAATATTCCCTAACTCTATAAGATCCTACTTCACTCTTATGTCGAGCCGTTAGAAGCTCCTAACATGGGATCATTAGAATTCTCTTACGCATTAAATACAACCAAAAATCATAGTACGCCTCCGATCATGTTTCTTAAGACGTTCAAGCAAGTTACCAATGGAAGTCTGCCAGTTTTCTTAAGCCTAACATCGAATACAATCATCCGTAACAATTATAAACAAACAATCAACCCATAATCAACATATAGGTTTCACTACATCTAAGCAAACACAATGAAAATCTAGCCTAGCATGTTAAAGAGAAGACAAGCGTAAGATATAATCACACAACACATAGACATATTGAATGATTTGAATGAATGCTTATCTTCAATTGAACATAGAAGAATCAAGGGGTTGAAACCCTTGAAAAAGCAGTAAAATTCGTCTTAGGGTTTATGCCCTAATATCACACACAAAGTTCCACACTAATGAATGAAAATTGGAAAACTATGTATAGATTTTACACCTTGACGGCGTCACGTTATAGCTTGTGACTCCGTCAACTCGCCGCCATGATGAAATTCGTATTGCCTAGATCCAATTATGATGCCGTCATGTAGGAAATCACTTTGGGCCGTCACGTGTATTTGGACCCTGACGGCCTTGGTGATGCCGTCAGGCCAATAAGCTTAAAAACTTTATGGGCCGTCACGTTATAAGTTCCATATCCACCTATTTTGTAACTCTTGACGCCGTCACGTGTAAAAGCTTGACGTCGTCAGGTACTGTTCCAGCAAGGAAATTTGAGACTTTGCCGTTTTCTTCACTTTTATGCTCCATAAATGTCCAAAATGCTTCTTTTTCCAGATTTCTCCTCAAAAGTACCTAAAATGACAAAAGGAACGATTTAGGGCAATATTTGATCAAATAATCTCGAATTCGGGCTTAAATGACCCCTTAAAAGCGGTACACTTTTCGCCTCATCAAATGACCCCCTAAAAGTGGTACACTTTTCGTCTCATCACGGGGTTTGTTTTAGGATGCATACTCTTCGTTCTAAGTGTCGACATGGCAATGGTTCTGATTTTGTTTCACCCCCTAACTGTGGTGATGGTGATGTTAGGTTTGTGCTATATGATCTCATCAAACCGCAAGTTCCTTCTTCTGTTCAACTTGCCCATGTTGAAGATTTGGTTTTGGACAAGTACGTTGGTTTCGACTTGTCTATCCTTGACACCTTGCTTTTTAAGGGGTTGCGTACTGTCAAATCAATCCCTCCAAAGTGTCGCTTGGGGTTCTCTCGGACTTTGAAAGGGGCTCTTGATAAGGTGATCTGCACGCCTGATGACATTTCTTGCTGGGTTAGTTTGCTTGTCTTGCCTATTTGTCTACTTAAAACCTTCTGCCCAAGGAGTAATCTTGAGTATAGGTATGTAATTAAGCGTCAACGCCAGGAAGAGTATATTACTAATGCCATTCGATCTTAGGGTATGTCGGGTGGTAGTTCACAGCTTGTGAGAGAGGTTTTAGCTGAACCCTCCTCAACGTGGTCTAATATTGATGAGGGAAAATTAGACTTGGGTGACCATAATGTCAAGCAGTGTAAGAGGAAGATTTGTGATGGACATTATACTGCGGCTGTTAGAGTTCTTTCTTCTTCTGGTGTTGCGCCTTATGATGATACTACTCTTGAAGACTTAAAGGATAAACACCCTTTCAAACCTACTCCCCCTTTACCACATATGCCTATTGATGACCATCACCTTGTTGCATCTTCTACTGTGGTTCTTGATATGGTTAAGAGTTTCCCTCGTGGTACTTCTTGCGGTTGGGATGGTTTGCGTGCCCAACACCTTTTAGATTGTTTAAATGGTGTTGCAGTGACTATTCTGATGAGTTAGTCGCTTCTATCACCCAGGTGGCGAATCTTTATCTTGGTGGTAAATGCCCCAGGGTGTTGGGTGAGTATATTGCTAGTGCTCCTCTCACACTTTTGGTCAAGCCAGGGGGTGGTATTCGTCCTATTGCTGTAGGGACCGTTTGGAGGCGTTTAGTCTCCAATGTCAGTGCTTCTATGATTGGTAATTCTTTGGATGGTTATTTAAATAATTTACAGTTCGGTGTTGGGGTATCTGGAGGAGGGGATGCTATTCTTGTCGTGAATCGGTTGATTGAAGATCGTGGGGATGATGTGGGATGTTGTTGGTGGATTTCAAAAACGCCTTCAATATGGTGGATCGTGAGGCTATGCTACAGGAGGTTCGCCTTCGTTGTCCTGCTATTTCACATTGGGTGGAATTTTGTTACTCCGGCCCAGCTAGATTATATTATGGGGAACATATTTTATGGTCGCACCAAGGTGTGCAACAAGGTGATCCACTTTGACCTCTTCTTTTTGCTTTAGTGTTACATCCTTTGATATGTAAGATTAGAGACTCCTTTAACCTTTCTTTTCAAGCTTGTTATCTGGATGATGGCACTATTATTGGAGATACTTTGGTCGTGGGGAAGGTTTTAGAGCATATTATGACGGATGGACCTCGTTGCGGTTTACACCTCATTGTTGATAAAACTGGGATTTTTTGGCCAAAGGAAGACCCCAGAAGCAGGCTTGTGGGTGTTTTTCCACCTAATAATTCTGGACCTTTGCACGGTGTTAAATTACTGAGTGAGCCTGCTAGTGTGGACTTTGAGTTTAGTAGTGAGCTTGTTATGAAAAGGGTTGCTAAAACCATTGAGCTTATGAGTACTGTTGCTAAGCTTAATGATCCTCAGTGTGAGTTGTTGCTACTTCGTACATGTGCTGGTATTTCCAAGTTGTATTTTTCTATGCGCATATGTTCTCCTCGAGTCTTTGAGGGTGCTCAGGTTTCATTTGATGCGGCACTTCGTTCTTCTTTGGAGCGTATTGTCACTGCTTCTGGACTTGGTTTTAGTGATTGGCAGTGGAGGCTTGCCACCTTACCCTTTGATTTTGGGGGGCTTGGTGTATATTCTGCAGGTGATGTCTTGAACTATGCTTTCCTTGCCTCTAGACTTCAATCTGCTAGCTTACAAACTAAGCTTCTCCGACATTCTGGTATTGTGACTTTTGGTCCTTCCTTTGATGATGCCTTATGTACTTTTAATGCGAAAATGGAGATTGACCTTTTGACTAACCCAAGTGAGATCGCTGCCCTTAAACTCATGAAGAAATTGGCAGATATACATTTCACATGTGTTTCCCAAATGGTTGAATCCACCTTTCGCCTATCTTCTCGACAAATGGCATTATGGAGTTCGCAAAAGGAGGACTACACTTTAGATTGGCTTAGGGTGGCTCTAATATCTGGGTTGGGATAGACCATGAACGCTCGGGCTTACCGATGTGTGTTGTGTTATCGGCTAGGTGTTCCTCTTTTTTCTGTTCAGATGCCGTGCTTAGCTTGTTCCAGGGTCTTCACTGGGGATATTTATGGGGACCATGCTGTATCGTGTGCGGGTATTATTGGTATTAAACATTGGCATAACGTGGTGCGTGATGTTCTTGTTGACATATGTTCTCGGTCTGGAATTTTGGCTCGTAAGGAGGTTGATATTGGGCTTAGTGGGAAAAGGGACCAACCCTTATGTCCAGCTGATATGTTACTTTACTCGTGGGATGGTGGGCTTGATGTATATGTTGATCTGACAGGGTCATCACCCTTGACGCAAACCGGTATGATTGATTTTGTACCGGGTCGTGCGGTTATTGAAGCCGCACAACGTAAACGTGTCAAGTACGAGGCTAAATGCGCAGATATTGGATATGGGTTTCTCCCCTTTTCATTCTCTTCTTTTGGAGAACTTGAGAAGGATGCGGTGACTTTACTAAAGCGTATCCGAAGATTCGGGATGACTCAAGATATTGGAGCACGTGCTGCTGCTCATATTTTTAGTAGGATTAACTTCGCTATAGCTAGAGGAGTGGGGCCCAGTTAGTATCTCTGCTCCTCGCTAATTTCTTGTAAATCCTATTATTTTCTAATAAAGTGACGTTTATTATAATAATAATAATAATAATAATAATAATAATAATAATAATAATAATAATAATAATAATAATAATAATAATAATAATAATAATAATAATAATAATAATAATAATAATAATAAATAAAAAGACCTTAAAAGTTTAATCCAGAATTGATTTTAGTTTAAAAAAATTATACTGAACTTAAGTCAAAGAATTTTCCATAATTTTAAGACCAAAGTCAATGTTATAAACCTCATTTTAGAAGTGTAATAACATAGATTTATAGCAAGACTTTCATAAATCACACAAAAATATGTACTCAACGTATATAAATCCAACAAACACTCACTCAAATACAAGAAGAGAAAAACCCAAATCTAGCATCATATTTGATCATCATTAAATCAACTAATGTAAGATAAAATTCATTAACCTGCAAAATTTTGATCTTAAATATAATGATTTGTTAGTAAAACTAATTTGTGTGCGTGTTTATATAATTATACCTTGTTAGCTTTGAATATATTGTTGAGTTGCATTATTGCTTCAGATCTCGTGCGAGGCAAGTTAACCAACGGTATCAACCTCCTAATTTTAGAACGCTCAGATGCGGATAAAGCTGAAGTGGCTCCCGCATTGTTTGGAGGAGTAGCGTTGGTGCTTGATGAAGAACGAGCGGCGTGATCCACATACAACGAATCTAGCAAGTTATCCATTGTCTCAAAAGTTGCTTCTTAATAAGATAATTGTGTTTGTGTTTATTCATTTGGCTTTTAAGTACCAAAAGAACTAAGTGATAAAAATTAGTAAGAGCATGAATATTATGAGTCTACTGTGAAAAAAATATGCTAAGATGATGGAAAATGTGAGCACGAGTGTCCACGTGGCATTCATGCATGGTCTTTCTTATAGTTCCCAATACCTAGTTAAGTAACTCTAGTGAGTTGGATTATAAACGTGATATTATGTATTGATATATATTAAACAGGGGCTAAACTTTATCCATCTTCATTATTATCTTGTTTTTTTGGCTAACTCTCTTAAATAGAGATACAAAGTTCAAACCCTTAACATAAGTTTAGTAAAAGCTGGAAATAAAAGTATTTGGCCTCTTAGTACAAAATTAGCAGCCAATAAGAAACAATCAGATGATGTGCAACAATTTGGGACTACTTTCATCTTTTGTCTTCTTTTGTGCATTGACTTGCTTGGCTGGACGTTTGACTACATTTTTAGAACAAATAACACACTAAAACTAGATAAAAATCAAACACATTATGCATGTGCATGATTAGCTTATTGAAAGCAAATAAAGATAGTAAGGCCCTAGGCCAATCTTTCGAGTAAGATGCATCCTAGGCTGAAAGTAGGATCACCAAATACTCCTTTAAAATGTGACATGATAGGTAAGACAAGCATTACTTCATTTGAGTCCGTAGGTGATTTGTGAGGTTCATTAGGCAGCATACTAACCTCACTAACCTCGGATACACCCGCATCATCCTCCCCCTCTAAACTTGGACTTGACCTCAAGTCCTCGATGTATTCATCTTCTAAGTAAGGCATTAGATCTCCAACATTGAACGTACTAGAAACGGAGACATCTCCTGGAAGTTCCACTTTATAAGCACTATCACCAAAACGTTCCAACACCTTAAAAGGACCCTCGGCTCTTGGAATCAGCTTGTTCTTTCTTTTAGAGGGAAATCTCTCTTTCCTTAAATTAAACCATACTAGATCACCTAGAGAAAAAGTGGGCTGCTTGTGGTTCTTGTTTGCCTTAGCCTTGTACATTTCATTTGCCCTTTTTCAATTCTGGCCTTCACTTGTTCATGCAGCTTTTTGATCTCTTTGGCCTTGGTTTCAGCTTCAATGCTAGCTTTAGGCTCACTTGAAAGAGGAATATGATCAATCGGAGTGAGAGGGTTAACATCATAACATATTTAAAATGGAGTTTTGCCCGTTGAGTAATTAGGAGCCCGGTTGAAAGCAAATTCAGCATGAGAAAGCTTGAGATCCCAATCTTTTAGAGTCTTCTTAACCAAAGTTCTTAGTAGCATTCCAATAGTCCTATTAGTCACTTCTGTTTGTCCATAAGTTTGTGGATGGTGGGAAGTTCTGAATAGGAGCCTAGTGCCCATGAGCTTCCATAACGTCTTCCAAAAATAGCTTAAGAATTTAGTATCTCTATCCAAAACAATGCTTTTAGGGATCCCATGAAGACGAACTATCTCTTTGAAGACTATGGCTGCTACAATAGACGCATCACTCGTTTTGGTGCATGGTATGAAATGTGCCATCTTTTAGAAATGATCAACCACTACCATGATAGAATCCTTCCCCCTTTGAGTTCTTGGTAATGCTACAATGAAATCCATACTTAAGTCTTCCCAAGGCTGACTTGGAGTAGGAAGAGGAGTGTATAAACCTTTATGGAATGTAGAGTTAGCTTGATGGCACGTTGAACAATGAGTTATAAGAGCTTGAACATCTTTTATTATATAAGGCCAATAAAAGTGTTCTTTCAGAATCTCTAGTGTCTTGGTATTGCCAAAATGACCTGCCAATCCACCACCGTAAGCTTCTCTTATCAACAAGTCTCGAATTCAGCCTTTAGGAATGCATAATCTGCCATTTTTGAAGATAAGGTCCTTTAGACATATTTGGAGAAGAACTTAAAAGAGGACCAAAATCTGGATCAGATTCATATAATTCTTTGATAAAAGAGAACCCAAGGACCCTAGCTTCCAAAATAGACAACATAGAGTGCCTTCTGGAAAGAGCATCCGCCACCACATTGGAGGAACCAACCTTGGGTTTAGACATAAAAGAGTACATTTGAAGAAACTCCACCCACTTAGCATGTCTTGGGTTGAGTTTATGTTGGCCATTAATGTATTTTAGAGCTTCATGATCAGAAAATAGAACAAACGGCCTTGGTTTAAGGTAATGAGACCAATGATCGATTGCCCGCACCATGTCATAGAAATCCTTGTCATATGTGCTATAGTTGAGCTTGGATCCATTGAGTTTCTCACTAAAATAAGCTACTGGCCTCTTTTGTTGAACAAGGACAGCCCCAATGCCAACACCACTTGCATCACATTCAAGCTCAAAAAGCATATCAAAGTTAGGTAAAGCAAGTATAGGTGCTGAACTTAGCTTATCCTTAAAGCATTCAAAGGCTGTTTGGGCTGATTGAGGCCACTCAAAAGTTCCCTTTTTAAGACAATCGGTGATAGGGGAAACAATTGTATAGAAATTTTTTTATAAATCTTCTATAGAAAAAAGCTAAGCCATGAAAACTTCTTACCTCTATGATAGAAAATGGTGTAGGCCAAGATTTTATTGCTTCCACCTTTGATGGATCCATAGAGATTCCTTCCTTAGAAACTACATAACCAAGAAACACCACACTAGGCACCATGAAATCACATTTTTCCAACTTGCCATAAAGTTTGTGTTTCCTCAATAAATCAAACACACTTCTAAAATGACCTAAGTGTTCTTCCTCAGATTTAGAGTAAACAAGAATGTCATCAAAGTAAACAACTACAAATTGCCCAATCAAAGGTTTCAAGACTTCATTCATCAACCTCATGAAAGTACTTGGAGCATTAGACAAACCAAATGGCATTACAAGCCATTCATACAAACCACCCTTGATTTTGAAGGCTATTTTCCATTCATCCCCTTCTTTCATTCTGATTTGATGGTACCCACTACGAAGATCAATCTTGGAAAACACACAAAAACCATGCAATTCATCTAATATATCATCCAATCTAATGTTGTTAATGGCTCTACTATTAACACACATACGCATAGAACCATTTTTTTTGGTACTAAAAGGGCTGGAACAGAACATGGACTCATACTAGCCCTTACATACCCTTGAGCAACCAACTCATCTACTTGCTTTTGTAACTCTTTAGCCTCGTAAGGGGAGCATCTATAGGCTGCCTTGTTGGGCAAAATTGACCCTGGAATGAGGTCAATTTGGTGCTCGATTCCTCTAATAGGTGGTAAATTAGGTGGGGGCTCTTTTGGGAACACGTCAACAAATTCACCTAGTAAAGGTTTTACTAAGCTAGGCACATTATAACCCTCTTTTTTCTCATCTTTTTCACACATTAGCAAAGCAAGCACATAAGCACCACTTTCTAGTTCTTTTACTACTTCCTTTTGACTTATAAACAAAACCTTATCACTCTTAGTATTCATTTCAGCTTTGGCTATTTCATTCGGCTTTAATGAAGTAAGGGTGATTTTCTTGCCATTAATATATAG
Organism: Artemisia argyi; assembly: GCA_030686995.1. Taxonomy (NCBI): domain Eukaryota; kingdom Viridiplantae; phylum Streptophyta; class Magnoliopsida; order Asterales; family Asteraceae; genus Artemisia; species Artemisia argyi. Next base: position 155,986,826 of record CM060677.1, on the reverse strand, counting down.
TGAATAGGTATTCAAGTGTCCATTATGATACATGCTTATCAAATAACCAAGGTCTACCGAGCAGCAAATGACAAGAATCCATAGGAACAACATCACAAGTAATCTCGTCAAACCGTACCCATTGAAAAAGGAATAATTACTTTTCGAGTAACTTTTACCTCATTTTCTTGGCTAAGCCATTGGAGCTTGTATGGATGTGGGTGTTTCATTGTAGAGAGCCCAAGCTTCTCCACCATATAAGTTGAGGTTGCATTTGCGCAACTTCCCCCATCTACTATCAAGCTACACACTTTGCCTTTGACGGTGCATATTGAATGGAAGATGTTCTTCCTTTGAGTCTTGTATTTAGGAGCCTCTACCGTGTGCATAGCTCTCCTAACCACCAACATTTCACCACGATCAGCTTCTACCGTCTCCTCTTCATTAGATTAATCAAAAATAGGTTGTTCGTCTTCGGTTTCAATTTCTCCTTGCAAGTCTTCAATCTCCTTCAATGTGAGAGCTCTTTGATTGGGACCTTGAGCTTGGAAATGACCAAAACCATGGCACTTAAAACATTTCTTCCCCTTAGGATCCTTAGACCCTTTTCCAATCTTTTCTTTCCCTTTCAAAGACTTAGAAGCAGATTCAAACTCCTTTAAAGTGTAGTTTTTGGCTGGAAAAGTAGGCCTTGAAACAGACTTGTAAGGAACCCTTTTCTTAGCCTGTTTCTCCACCGTTATAGCCATCTTGCAAGCATCTTCAAAAGTCCATAGGGGTTGCAACTCAAGTTTTTCAGCAATAGTGGAATTCAAACTCCCAATAAACATTGCAATTGTATATTCTTCAGCTTCCCTTACATTCGTACGAATCTTGAGTTGTTCAAACTCCCGTATGTAGTCTACAACCTCTTTATCTCTTTGTTTTAGGCTGCTCATTTGAATGTAAAGTTCTTGCTTATAAGAATGAGGAACAAACCTTTTCTTCATACACTCTTTAAGCTTAGACACGTCCTGATCCTCTTCTTTCCTTCAAGTCTCCTTTCATGCTCAACATTCTCAAACCACAATGAAGCATACTTCTTAAGCTTACTCACAGCCATCTTTAGTGCCTTTTTCTCATCATAGCCTTTAACCATAATGACTCTATCCATGGTTTGAATCCACTCAAGAAACTCATTAGGGTCTGTGGAACCTTCAAAATTTGGTGGATCAACTTTGATGTCTCTTGAATCATCTCTACGCTTCGTATTACGTCACCTCTTTGTGAAGAAGCATCAGATTCACTTGAGGATATGCTGATCTCACTAGATTCCTCACTTAAATCTCCATTACCACCATTTCATCTATTTTTCCCTACTCCTCCTACCTCCAACATTTGAAGAACCTTATCAAGCTGTTCTTGGAGGACTTCAATTTGCCTATCTCGACGTATGTTTTGAGCTTCTTCAACGGTATGATTTCTGGGTATAGCCATTTTAAAGGAATAGGTGTTCGGTAAGTTTGAATTGAGAGAAATTTAAGTAAAAAGGGAAGAAACAAACAGATTTGGCTCTTGATACCAAATTCTGATGTGAATTTAAAAAGAAAAATCTGAATTTGTAAAAAAAAACAAAGATTATATAGAAGAACCCACTACTTTAATTTATAAAGGAAATGAATCCACCAAGATTAAAGGGAAAGGGAACACTTCAAACCACCAAGATAAAAAATCTCTAAAGGAAATGAAGATTTAAAGTAAATAGAGGTTGAACTTCATCCATATTCATTATTATCTTGTTTTTTTTGGCTAACTCTCTTATATAGAGATACAAAGTTCAAACCCTTAACATAAGTTTAGTAAAAGTTGGAAATAAAAGTATTTGGCCTCTTAGTACAAAATTAGCAGCCAATAAGAAACAATTAGATGATGTGCAACAATTTGGGACCACTTTCATCTTTTGTCTTCTTTTGTGCATTGACTTGCTTGGCTGGACCTTTGACTACATTTTTAGAACCAATAACACACTAAAACCATATAAAAATCAAACACATTACGCATGTGCATGATTAGCTTATTGAAAGAAAATAAAGATAGTAAGGCCCTAGGCCAACCTTTCGAGTAAGGTGCATCCTAGGCTGAAAGAAGGATCACCAAATACTCCTTTAAAATGTGACATGATAGGTAAGACAAGCATACTTCATTTGAGTCCATAGATGATTTGTGAGGTTCACTAGGCAGCATACTAACTTCACTAACCTCGGATACACCCGCATCAAATTCATTTGATGTATGATTATATAGTGTTATATTATGACAAGTGTCATTATGAAAATTTAAAAAAAAAGGAATAAAAATGATGTATTGTTTCCGTTACAAGCAAAAAAAGAAAATACAATATGGAGGAATTTAGGGAAAAAGAGAAGATTGTGTTGTATGTGAATACTAACAAGAAACATATCATTAATGTATTTTGCATTTAAGTTGAAAGATATTATACCATAGACCGGGTCAAATTATGATTATATGGCACATGAACATATTTAATGATTATGAAGAGGAAAGCAAAAGTGTAAATATTGTATGTCAAATGAAGAATGAAATAGATTCATCTTAAATCCTAGAAAGGCATAAACCATGCCTATATAATATGCAAGGCGCACTCGCGTAGGATGATTTGTAGGATGTGGGAGATCGACCTTTATATATAAATAATTTAAGATGAAAAGTATCTATACAACTCGATGAATATTTTTTCTGAAAGACACACGCTACACTATACATATGTCCCATGTAGGACTTGTACCCTAAACCTCATTGAGAGGAATACCTTATTTATAGACCCGCATACCACTAGACTAGATGCCCTTTGGTTACTCAATAAAAACTTGATTAGTTTGCAACCCTAGTAAATCACCACTACAAAGTTATGAAAGATGACACTGCTATACAAACATTAGTAGCTTATGACTAGTTCCATTTGCATTTTGCAAAGGATGCCTGTTCTAATTGCCTAGTTTTCAAACCACAATATTCTTATCACAAAAGAACCACGTTAAACTGGGCTTTTCCAAGACTACTTGTCCTTGAATGGGCACCCTTTGCCTATTTTATTAGGCGAGCAACAACCAACAGGTAACTTGCAGAAGAAGAACACCAACCCATCAATCCATAATTATACATAGCAGTTCAAAACATTCAAGAATAGACAACATCCATATGACATAGTCATTACAATAAAATGATAAACAAAAGGAACAAAGGTGTCTATGTTTTGAATGAACAAGAAGAAACATATTGCAGATGACAAGAGAAACCAGATTCTCGACTCTTGACCTTAGCATGAAGCGCAAGTGCACGATACTAGATATGCATCCCTGCGAATGCATTTTCTAGTCCTTCATATTGAACTTGAGGTACCGAGTTAATATTTTGCAGAACCTGATCAGCCAAACCTCGGGTGGTACAATCCTACAAAACATAATTAAATTATAATTAGCACCTTTGTGTATTACGTGTGAATACTTAATATAATGAATATTAAAAAATAGATATTAAGTCATAACAAAATAGGCTACAATAACGTGTTTAATAGATAAATTATATGACTAAACAAGACATTAGTATGTGATAAAATATGATACCATTTGTGAAACTTTAAATGTTAATTAACTATTTCATTTTGTGTTATTCTTAGATAATCACTATTGTTATAGCTCGTATGAGAAATTAAGGTATCGATTATTGTGACATGATCATCATTTCCAAAACCCAAGTTAACCGAGAAGATATACTTACACAAATGTAGTTGAGGTATGGAGGATGCCTTAACTGCATAGGATAGCATCTCTTCAGTGCATCACAGCACCTGCAGCTTTACCACACGGTTTTAAAATCTATATATAATAATACAAGAATAAAGTTACAGATATGCATGTACTAAGGTTTACCGGCATAACCTTGAGAGTTCACTGAGTCGCAGGTAGCAAATCAGTATATTCCTCAACAACACAGGTGGAGGTTTTGTGGTGAACTCATCAACTACTTTTTCCAAAGACTTTGTCAGAACATAAAATCTATCTACAAAAGACCCAATATAAGCTTTCCCTTCTTCTTGACTTAAGATTCTACCGAGTATAAGTGTAGCAACCTGCGTAACCATAGGTACTATTAGCTGATATATATATATATATATATATATATATATATATATATATATATATATATATATGTCATCTGAATAGATATGTTTTCGTAACTAAGTGTATCTAGAAAAGCTTCTTTTCAAACAATTTTATGCGAAATTGTATGCATTCTTCATTTATCCATATAATTAATTTGATTGTACTATTATAATATTGTTTTGAGTCTCATTTGGTTCCATCCAAAAACATTTTATTCTTAACATTTTCTATGTAAGTAATTAAGAACTATTTAAATATGATATTTTAATACATTATTTAAACAATTCTATATAAAATAAATACTTTTGAACACTCTTCTATAAGGCGTGTTGCTATTTAATACCAAAAGAAGAATAATAGAATTTATGAAAAATCCAAAGATGTTTATTTTGACAGTTTTGCGTTTGAGTGACCAAAATTGAACAAAGCGAATTGATAAGAGTGTATCTTTAAAAGACCAATAGCAAGTTAGAAAGATTTCATCTAATAAATTCTATATTGATTTTAAGATTCCTAATAAGAAACAAGAATTTTCAACAGAGTTAAACTCACTGATTTTGAAAAGTCGCCACCCAGTTCCATGCAGCGAAGGCACACAGGAACAGTTTCAACTTGTAAAAGATAACGAACAACATTTGGAGTATCAGGACCTGTCTCCTGTTAAGATTGAGATATTAAATCATCAACTTATAGGGTTGTGATGAATACTTAAAATTTAAGAATCAAGTACTCCAACGATACAAGGCATATATATATATATATATATATATATATATATATATATATATATATATATATATATATATATATATATATATATATATATATATATATATATATATATGGAGTAGCAAGAAAGATATCATTTGGCTAGACAGCTAGTAGTACCTTTACAAGCGCCCCAATAACACCTAAGCCAGAGAGTCGCAAGTAATCATACTGCGAAACTCGTGACTCGGTAGTCATATAAGGGTAAAAGTATGTAGGTATCCGAGCTGCACATATATAAAATAAGAATGACATGAGAATTTCGATAAACAAGCAACAAGATTTCAAATATATGAAATCAGTAAAATTGAGGATCATGTAATATTGGCCTTAAGTATGAAGTTAACACAAACATCGACATTTTCTCTGAATTAAAAGGGAGGTGATACCATTAAGAAGATCCACTCTTTTTTCAGGGAGTAAAGCTATGCACTGAAAGCATTAAAAGAAAAATACTGAGACGCGATAAAGTGTATAGACACACACATGAGTTATTTACAAAACTTACAAAGATAGACAGAATATCAATTTACGATGTATCAAAAGACAATTAAGAAGAGAGTGATCAAACTTGTTTATCAACGTATTTCATATAAGCATCATCCAAATACCCAAAAGTGCTTGTCAGCTATAACAATATACAATAAGTTGTTTAAATAAGCTTGTTCAAACACGTCCTAAGCAGAAAAAAATAGTAACATACCTGAACCAAGACAAGTGTATTGCAAACTTTTTTGGTGTCATTCATAGTAAGCCGAGGAGGATGCAACAACCTGTATGCTGACGTAAGTTCCTGAAAGTGGAGGAAATAATATCTTAATCATAAGTTTATAAACAACATCCTCTTTTCCAAACTAACTAACTAACGTCAGAATAATATTTATATATAGCATTTATGAAAGCTTAAACATAAAAGTAACCTGGTTGTGTTCATTTGGTATCAATATCCCGAATTAAGAAATATCATCTGGAGCTTATATATATATATATATATATATATATATATATATATATATATATATATATATATATATATATATATATATATATATATATATATATATATATATATATATATATATATACCACCTGGGATATTAGATGGACAAGAAAATACCTCCAACAGAGAAAACATTGTGCCTCTGGACTCCCAAAGCATCAAACCGAGCTCAGGTCCTCCGGCCTGTATCATGAGGAGGAAACAAAAATTAGCTCATGTTAACGATTTCAAGTGTAGATGGTCATATAATCCAAATGTTCTTGTGCACTTAGCTGAGTAGCTGACTATATCTCTGATATATAATAGAGCTAATATGTCATATTCATCAATTAATATTTCTAGCTACAAACCTAAATATGTAAATCAAGATAACTATCATTACATGTTCTATAAATAAAGTGAACAAATCATATGAAAGAGTAATCTATAAGCTATGCTTTTCAATATTCGAATTTAAACAGGAAATCATCCAAAGTTCAATTTTTGTGTTTAATGGTTTTCGATATAGCTGTGCTTGTCACATGAATGGAGACATTTACGACGGCATATATAAAATAAGATTGTCTGTGGTTTACAAGTTTTTAATGTGTATTTGACATGTGTCTGCTATGTACGTACAATAAAATTAAGATTCCAATCTAACGTGAGATTATTGTTGATTCTATGCACACGTTCGCAGTCATTGTGTTCTTAAATTGGTACAAATTGATAAGTTGATTGATTGCTAGATTCATGACTGGCATAAAGTGGAAAATGACTACTTCAAATGACCGTAACTTAAAAGCAATTTTGTGGGAGCCGCACTTGTCCACCACTCTCTACAAACACACGTGCGAGCAAAACAACATAATCTCGCGCCCAGAAATCCATCATTTGAGACACCAAAATTTTAGTTAGTCTTGTAACTAGATTCTTGCTATTGTTTTCAAGCAAACCATCTAAAATACAAATTTTTAGTTTATGTTGTTTCAACATTATGTAAATTTTTGAAAGTTAACCCCCAATCAGTAGTCAAATACACACTTTTTTAAATTCGCAATTTTGATCTAAATTTTTTATATGATTTATTTCATGTTTTTGTTCTTATATTTTAATCTTTCAATTTTTTAGTTATCAAAGAAACACACACACACACACACACACACACACACACACACACACACACATATATATATATATATATATATATATATATATATATATATATATATATATATATATATATATATATATATATATATATATATATATATATATATATAGTGTAACTTTCAAACGAGAACCATTTTAACTGCGAGAACTGAGAGAACCACCAAAAACATACATGTACGCCTTCAATAATTGTATTTTTGCACATATGTTTTAAAAACAACACATATGTTTTAAAAAAACATAGTTGTTCTAAAGAATTTGATAAGAAATTGGAAATACAAAATTTTTCTTTGAAGGTGTGCATGTATGTTCTTATAAGACGTGCAACGACAATATTGCGGTCGTGTGTAAGTTTTTTGTGAAAAAAGATGATGAGTTCATAATGATATTGAAGAACATAGGTGGATGCTTACGATTATTGATGATTTGCATGTATTTTTATTTTATTTTAAAAGACGTGCATGTATGTTTTTGGTGGTTCTCTCAGTTCTCGCAGATAAAATGGTTCTCGTAAGAAAGTCCCCATATATATATATATATATATATATATATATATATATATATATATATATATATATATATATATATATATATATATATATATATATGATTGTCCCATAAAATTATTGCAATATGTGCGACACAATTGAAAAAAAAAATCTAAATTTAACGCGATCCAAAACCCCTTGAAATTAATCCATCTTTTGACTAATGTAAAAATAAATAAATAGATTAAAAATTCAATCCAGAATTGATTTTAGCTTAGAAAAATTATACCGAACTTAGGTCAAAGAATTTTCCATAATTTTAAAACCAAGGTCAATGTTATAAACCTCATTTTAGAAGTGTAATAACATAGATTTATAACAAGACTTTCATAAATCACAAGAAAATATATACTCAACGTACACAGATCCAACAAACACTCACTCAAACACAAGAAGTGAAATACCCAAATCTAGCATCAGATTTGATCATCATTAAATCAACTAATTAAGATAAAATTCATTAACCTACAAAACTTTCAGTGTAGATATAATGATTTGTTAGTAAAACTAATTTGTGTGCATGGTTATATAATTATACCTTGTTAGCTTTGAATATATTGTTGAGTTGCGTTATTGCTTCAGATCTCGTGCGAGCCAAGTTAACCAACGGTATCAACCTCCTAATTTTAGAATGCTCAGATGCGGATAAAGCTGAAGTGGCTCCCGTATTGTTTGGAGGAGCCGCGTTGGTGCTTGATGAAGAACGAGCGACGTAATCCATGTACAATGAATCTGGCATGTTATCCATTGTCTCAAAAGTTGCTTCTTAATAATATAATTGTGTTTGTTTATTTATTTGGCTTTTAAATACCAAGAGCACTAAGTGATAAAAATTAGTAAGAGCATGAATATTGTGAGTCTAATGTGACAAAATATATGCTAGGGTGATGGAAAATGTGAGCACGAGTGTCCACGTGGCATTCATGCATGGTCTTTCTTATAGTTCCCAATACCTAGTTAAGTAACTCTAGTGAGTTGGATTATAAACGTGATATTATGTATTGATATATATTACAAGAATATATATATATGTAATATTATATTATTTCAATTGTTCATTAATTCATTTGCTATATGATCATATACTCATATAGTGTTAGATTATGACAAGTGTTATTATGAAATTTTGAAAAAAGGGAATAAAAATGATGTATTGTTTCTGTTACAAGCAAAAAAAGAAAATGCATTATGGAGGAATTTAGAGAAAAAGAGAAGATGGTGTTGTATGTGAATACTAGCAAGAAACATGTGATTAATATATTTTGAATTTAAGTTGAAAGATGTCATACGATAGACCGGTTAAAGTTCGATTATATGGCACATGAAAATTTTAACGAATATGAAAAGGAAAGTAAATGTTGTATGTCAAATGAAGAGTGAAATGTGAGCACCAGTGTCCATGTGGCATTCATGCATGGTCTTTCATATTGTTCCTGATCCCTAGTTAAGTAACTCTAGTCAGTTGGATTATAAACGTGATATTATGGGTTGATATTTATTACAAGAATATATACATGTAATCTTATATTATTTTAATTGTCCATTAATTCATTTGATCAAATGATCATATAGTGTTAGATTATGACAAGTGTCATTATGAAAATTTGAAAAAAATAGAATAAAAATGATGTATTGTTTGCGTTACAAGCAAAAAAGAAAATACATTATGGTAGAATTTAGGAAAAAAAAAGAAGATGCTATTGTATGTGAATACTAGCAAGAAACATGTGATTAATGTATTTTGAATTTAAGTTGAAAGATGTCTGTAACGTCTCGTAAAAATTTCTTATTTAATAACGGACACAAAAACTAATTTTCAACTTAAACAGACCTTTAATAAATTTCTACTGGACCATAAACTATTTCTAAGCCCAATATAAGCCCATTACCTTTTTATAATTTTTTTTCTTCACATTGTCCCAACCCACGTTTACTTTGGCTCGACCATTTGAAATTTCAACACACAAGACGTAAATCAAATTATACAACTCGATTTAGTTCACAACATAGAATCAGGAAAGATAAAAATATCAATCTAGTACATTGGTTTACTAGGAAAGTGAAAGTCAAAGCTAAGCTAAGTCGACAGTTTTCAACCTTCTTTAGAATTAACCAAAATCATCAAAACTTTTATTTTCAAAATCCTATGAATCCTTAATTAGTCAAAAGGGTTCAAAAGCTCTAGAAATGTTTTTCCTAAAAATGATTTGGTCACGTCTAGATGTCGTGTGGACTTTTAAAAATCTCAAACAAAACCCAACCGAACCTTATAAAACAAAATGTAATCGATCTAGCAACACCAACTTGTTATCTAATCCCTTACACACTCTCAATATTCCCTGACATTGTCTCCTTATCCCTCCAATCAGTGAACAACTTGTACAAATACTAAATTATACTCCCTACCTCACGAATACAGTACACACACATTCACAAACTTTCACAATTTCAAAAATACTGTCTTATCCACCTGCTTTGAACGAGGAACGGAGGAAGCTTGGGCCTGAAATAAAGGAGTTTAAGTCGAAGTCTAGGAAAGCAAAACCATGTTCTTGTATCTTTGTTGGGTCGTGAAGCAAGTGATACTTTTCCTTCGTGACCGCTGATCACTATCTCGCGTTTTTCCCCACCCTTCATTGGTGAAGTAAGTCCACTCGATACGTACTTGTTCATTTACATAGTTTGAATTCTTTATATACCACCCGTAGCGTGGTTAGCTTCCGTGTTAGATTATAGACATTATTTTAGTAGTTGTATGTTAGGATTGAACTCGAGATCACGGGATTGCACACAATACGTATGAAGAGTAAAAGAATAATTGTTTATAAATGTTATATGTAATTATTAATAAACACAAAACTAGTAACGACCGTTAGTATTTAACGGAGAATGACTAACGACCGTTAGACGAAGATTAGGAAAGTAATACTTGTGTTTAATTGGAAACAAGAGAAGGTTCCGGAATCCCTTGGGGAAGCCTAGAACCAATCGGCCATAAGGAGGTTCCACCTCCTCATTGCCTTGTGCTCCAAGTAAACTCAAGTATAAATACAAACCCAAGATTCATTGTTTCATATAACTTATACACACACATCTTGGTGTTTTTCTTCTCCTCTTCTTGTCCTTGTCGATCCAAAACCTAAACCTCTAAAGGTTTTTCATAGCTAAAAGGTTTTTGTGTTTGATTTACTTGCATAAACTTTTACTTGAATTAGTACATGTGTACAAGAACGTGATTCAAACACACTATTGTTTGATTCTTGGATTGAATTACAAAAGAGATAAGGGGTAATTCTTATAATCCACATAAACCCTAATTAGGGTTCTTGATTTGAAGATTGCAATTGATTCTTGTTCGGGCTAGAATCACAAAGGTATATTTACTATTTATTATTGATTAATTAATTACATGTTATATGATCTTGTTATAACGCTTCCGCATATGCTCTCTTGTAGGGGTGGCAATTCGGGTCGGGTCCGGGTTCGCGGGTTCGGGTTCATGGGTTCGCGGGTCAGAAACCTTCAACCCAAACCCGACCTGTTTATATAAACGGGTCAGTAATCTCGACCCTAACCTGATTACTTTTAACCTGAACCGACCCATATAACCCGTTTAATTAAACGGGTCAAAAAGTTAACGGGTTAGTCAGGTCAAACGGGTAAACAGGTCACCATCATCAATTGAATCATCATCATTAAACGGGTCGAGGTACTTGCAACACCTTCTAATTGAGTTGGATTTCCTATTTCCTCAATTGAATCATCACTTTCATCATCTATATTTATCGGCTGTGCGTCACTCTTATCCATTATTTAGCTACAAAAAAAGACAAGAAACACAAAATAATGCATTTAGTACCTTCCATTTTTTTTATGCACATACGAATTGAAAAAAAAAAAAAGATCCATAGATAGTTATACGTTATATATTTTCATAGTTGCATGCATATGTAACAAAATAGATAATATATAAAAGTATAATTAGATAAAAATCAAGCCATACTTAAACTGATGAAATAGCCGCTTGAAGTTCGACGGCAATCATAGTGTTCGAATGATCGGTGAAGTTTGTGTAAAAAGGAGATAAAGTATTAGGGTGAGACCTTAAAAATTATAAATAGAAGATAAACATGGTTGTGAATTGTGGCTTGTGAAGTTGTGATAATATCAAGAAAACTAATGACGAATAATACGACTATGGAGGATAAAATATCATTTCCGGTTCTCAATGTTTGCCTTTTCAGTTTTCAAGTACTTAATTTCAACTTCCAAGGTAACTCCTTTTTAGTTTTCTTGTAATTACTAGTCTATTTAAACTAGCTAAAAATGCATGTGTATTTATATTTTATATTTTGTAAAAGTTAAACGGGTTGTTGGGTCGACCCGATTAAATTATCTTCGACCCGAACCTGACCCATTTAATAAACGGGTCAATCAGGTCGACCCAAAAATGACCTGAAACCTATTTAGCTTCAACCCTAACCTGCTAATTTTCGTGTCGGGTTTCGTGTCGTGTCGAAAATTGTCACCCCTACTCTCTTGATGTGTTTGGTTTATTTATATGATTGTCATGATATTATAATTCCAACAGTGGCATCTAGAGCCGTTATAATGTGTAATTAATTATCGAAACGCATAAAAATTGAATCTTGATTCGTTTAATTACATGTTTTTAGGGTTTTTCGATTCCTAACCCTAATTTTTTTATTAGGTCGATTGACCTATTAGGGTTTTTTGGGTTTTGTTTTTTGAATTTTTTAATATGATTAGAAACCCTAGGATGTCATGTAATTGGTTATGCGTTTTAGTAAACGATCTTGGTGCAATATGTTAATTGTTAAGCATAATTCATGAAAAGTGCATATTTGCATGGATTTAATTGTGTGATAATTTAAATTGTTTAAATTGTATATATTAATTAAATGTTAAGTTATATCGAAACATGTAAATTTATTAATAGATGTCGAATTGGGGAAGACTCCAATATTAAGTAATCAATTATGTGCTATGTGGTATTTGCATAGTTTTGGCTTACGCAATCGATTTATCGATGTACGTGGCTCTTTTTCCTTTGAAGAAGAAAGCCTTAATTGAATAAATGCATTATACACCTAGACTTGATTATTAATAGGACTATTGGATAAGATTTACATGTGGCTACATGTTTATACATATTTAATTGTTATGTTATGTATATGTTTATTTGGTTGTTTATTTTTTTATTATATATATTACTTGTTTTTGTTTATTATTATGTTAGACATGTTTATAAACGAAAAGGATAATTTTTGAATAGAAAAATAATATGAACTAAATAAATGGCGAAATTGTTTTGGTTTAAGAGTAAAAATTTCAAAGGATTGGTTGATTAATGTTTTTGTACATAGTGTGCGAAAGGCGGACCGAAGGTTGCCATACAATATGCTTGTAGAGAAGGGTTATTAAAGACCATGCACCTACCGGTTCTCTACAACCGCTTGTGTGCCGACTCTAGACTTACCTATATCACTATATTACGTACACTGTCATCTTAAGGGTGAATTCACCACAATTCTACAATGATTATCCGAAACACTAAGCCTTAGGGCTTATGCAAAAGTACGATATAAGTGGACGATAATTGTTGGTAATTCTTTAATTGGTGAACCCGATACCTCAATCAAAACTTTGCTATCTTACTCTTAGTAAATTGGTAATAAAAATGTTTTATAAAACCAATGTTATGAAGTTGTATGCATGCTTCTTCATACATTATTTTGATTACACGTCAAACTTTAATACCCTTATAAAATTAAGTCGAATGCATCTAATTAAGAACACTTGAAGTTGTAATTTACATCATGTGAGAACTTGGCGAGATTGCAATGGAGAGGTAAATTTCATAAATTCATTGCTAGCAGATCAAGTGATGTGATGGATCTATGAGTTTACAGTTTTTAAGTTAGATGACTTAAATTGAGTAGGAAGTGAGATATTGGACTCAAAGGCATTAAGATGGGGATCAAACATGCTTACATTACAAAAGTTTTGTGATTGTAAATCCCATAAATCTAGGAATTGCAATATGATATTGGCAATTATTGTTCGACAATTACCTTATTGAATACTATCATTACTAGCAGATCAACTGATATAATGGTACTATGTCAATTAGGATCCTAGCTTTAAGAAAATACTATGCTTTATATGAATATTTACCAATGGGTATTTTATTTTCTGAAAGATATGTGTAAATTCTAATATAACTCATAGCAAATTTTTAATAGTTAAGAAAATTGCGTACATTTTTTATAGGGATTTCATCATCCTCATTCGGTGATTAAATTCTTAGTAACAAATATGATATTTGGTTAACAGAAAATTATATATGACATTTTATGAGTTATTATAAATTAGAATCTAGACTATTTACCGCAAAATGGTAAAAGACAAACTAGTTTATTAATCTAGTTGTTTTGACTATTTAAAAGGTGCTACATACATTGTTGGATGGTAGACCTATTAAGGAAGAAATTGCATGCCTAATTTTTCAAGTTAATAGCATTTGGTGGATAGTCCATCAATTACGTAGTAGAATACACTCTTTAATGCATAAGTAATTGTTACGTATAGACATTCAAAGGTGTAGGAAAGTTAAAAGCACATATTTTCTTTCACTGGATATGAAACATTTACAATGTTGTCAAATTCAGTGGGAGTATTGTGTACTTATTACTGAATAAGGAATTATTGTAATGATCTTTAATTCAGTGGGAGTTACAAACTTTGACATCTTGGTAGCTAAAGATAATTACTTTCCAAGTGTAGACACTCATACTTTTAAGGATAGTCTTGTATGTTTCCTTACTAGACATTGTTGTTCTACATCTACTTGTTATGCTAAAATCTATGACACAGTCATATTGATCACATAAACAAATGCATGGCGTGTTGTTTATCAACTATATGAGGTTGTTCCATGCTCAAGTGAGAGAAATGTTATCTTTAATGTGTGCAAGAAACAACTCATAAAGATATGATTTAATGGATTCTCTTAACTACAAGGTAAGAGAATAAAGTTCTAATATGAATTATACTAATATAATTCAAGAAACACTTGGTGTTACAATTTATGTTATGTGAGAGCTTAGCTAGATTGAAACAACAAGGTGAATTTCATATTTTCATTACTAGCAGATCAACTGATGTAATTGAACTATGAGAATTTACAGTTTCTAAATTAGATACCTATTAGAACATGTGTCAATATGATATCAAGACTACTTTAATTAGTATATTTATGAATTCAAGGAATGACATAAATTAATTAAGTAATCTAATGCTACTTCAATCTGAATATTTATGTGTTCTTAGAATGACATAAATAAATGAAGAAATAATGTTATTTACATTAGTATGAAGTAATAAATTAACTTGAAATTTCTATTGAAACCAAAAGATGGTGTTTATAATTACTTTAGTTAAACATGTTTATGTTTCATTGTAAAGATATAAACATAAAGTTTTTTTATTGTTACAAGACTTATAATAAAGTAAGACGTTATTTTGTTATATTTTTTTAATTAAGACATATACATGAAGTTATTAAATTGTTAAATAACTTATAACGTATAGTGGGATTATAACAGTTTATGTTTTCTTGTAAAGACATGGACATGAAGTGACTTTGTAAAAAGTACTTGTGTTATAAAGCATGTAATTGACTTGAAAATTATTATACCATTAAAATGTATTAGTTGGTAAATAGACAAGTCAAAACGAATATGGTTATCTTAAATATTGTTAGATTGTCTTGCAATATTGATACTAATAAAATACCAAATGTTTATGGTATGTTCAATTAGGAAAATCAAACTCTTATTAAGTTGTTTGATTAAAGATGACTATGATTTCTTTTCTTTCAAAAGTTATCAAGGTTAAAATATTGAGTATGGCTTGGACATATTTAATAAAACTCCAATCTGGAAGATTAATAAGACATTATCATATGATGGAAAGTGATGGAATGTGATGAATTACATTAAGTCTTAAATTGAAGTTCTAAATTTGTTTAACTGCTTATGTAGAGGTTATTAACAAAGTAAAGTCAGGAACTGTCAATATGTATTTGTAATATCCCAAAAGAGAACATTGTATTGTTACTTTATTTGCTAAGTATTTAAAGATAGTCTTTAAATTACTAAAAGCAAGTGGGAGTTTTGATCTTTAAAAGATAAAATTACAAGATACATAATCTTCTAAAATACACTAGTAAATATCATGATGAAGTTTGATATTTGAATGTTAAATCTCAACATGATAATAATCGTTTGACATTTAAATGTTAAATCTCAAGATGATGGAATTATCATTCATAGAATAGCAAAATATCTCAGATACTAGATTAATATGCTGAGGGCTATGATTTACAGGATTATTGTAAACCTGATAATCATTATGATACATTACCAAATATGAAATTGGGTAAAGTATACATGATATGAATGATTAAGATGTTGTCCATAAAGATAATCAATTTTAGAAATGTGGTTTATCTTAATAGTTAGACTAGAAAATGAAAATGAGTTTCTTTAAAGATAAGGTAACCTTGTGGTTAAAATCTTTATATAGAAATCATATGGACAATATTGTACACGTATTTAATGCATGTCTTATGACAAGATTATTAATCACACTTAAGCAATTAACTGTGATTGGATATTCTTTTCTCAATACATTAAATATATATAAAGATTATGATTGTCATATTTATGAAATTGACAATGGAATATCAAAACTCTTTCTTGAGTGATTACTTGAGCGAGGACGATAAGTAATCAAAAGGAGTTTATGAATTCAAATAAATCTTTAGAAGTGTACAAAGTGCAATAATCCATGAACGGATAAATGCATGCATCTAGAAGATTACTCTTATGTTTAATTATTAAATCCATATTTTGATTTATAATTAAAATAAGATAATTTCTAAATATTCCTAAAAACTAGTGGGAGTATTATGTTTAATTTCTTAAATCATATATGATGTAAAGTAACATTCCATATAAGTTAAAAGTTAAGTCTTAATTTGGAATGAAACTTTAAAGATTTAGAAAATAAGATACACAACCTTGGAATGAATGTTTATTATTGAAATATGAGCGGTAAATGAATCTAATATAACATGATATATTATTTAGAAAGTCTAAATAGATATGTATGACATAAATAAAATATAAGTATGACTTAAAGACTTTTCATAAACATCATGTTTTGTTGTATCATGCTTGAGTACAAGATGATTTGGCAATATTAATATCTAATTAAAAGTTATTAGATAACTTGTGTAAGATTCTAAAAGAATATGTTTGATTATAGAATCACATCCGAAATCTGGAACAGCTTCCAAATTCTATAGATGAACAATTTTTCAATTGTTGTGAAAATTGTCATAGCCAACAAACTTTAAAGTTTGAAAGGCATCAAACATTACATAAAAAATATTAATGTTTACGGGAAGGTTTTAAAAACATATTGTTATTTGCATACAATATTGCTAATGAAATTGAGACGGCACTCAATACTAGTCATGGTAAGGATTTCATCCTTGGCTATTACTAGTTATGCTTACTATAAGTATGGTTGCATTATACATTAAAAGAATAAGAATACTTTAAACTTTAAAATGTTTGGAATTTTGATTATCATAAATTGGTGGTTAAGGATGTCACACATTTTATGAAATATTATATGGCATTATCAAAATAGTTGAGTATGCATATACAAGAACTTCAATAGTTGAATTCTTGAAATAAGTATTCTTAAAATTCCAATAGATCAAAGTTGGATAATTTATGTCTTGTCAACAAGTATGAATGTCATTACTTGAGACATAATTCATCAACAAAAGTTATCATGCATTGATCTATTTATTATTAGGATAAGGGATGTTAAACAATTATTATAATAAATTTAAATACATGGTATGTTTAATTTATAATATATTGTATTCTATATTTGTATGTTTAATCCATGAATATATGTTACTAGCTTCATAACCCGCCTGATGGGCGGGTACGCTTCATAAAATTGTTTGACAAAATTATTTCCACGTAAAATAAATAATGGCAAATATGTTAAACAAAAAAAATTAGAAACGAAAATATAGTGTTAATGTATTATAGGAAAAAAGAACAATGATAACTATGACAAAAATAAATTACATGGAATCTGAACAGGCTCCTGACACGTGAAACTATTGCTCTAACAACTCTTATTAAATTCCGAATTCCAAATCTTTCATGATTCACTGGAGGTAAAATAAGTTCATACTCTAGCATTTCAGTTTCCAAGAATCACAATTTATGAATATCGTTGCAGAATGTATTATAAAGTTCTAAAATTATACTCTAACTTATAAATGAAGTATTTACATCCAGAAATAATAATTGAAAACCAAGTACATGTGAGATTGCACATAGTTGAACTTCCAAACATTATATTTTTTGTGTGTATTTATACAACATGTTGGTTTAAAATCAAAGTTATGTAATACTTACTGTTATACATGCGTGTTCAATAGTCGGAGAGGTTTATGGTGTAATTCAGTGTTGCCATAATATTGGCCTAAGTAAAAAACAGTTTTCTCAATTTTCTCCAAAATACAAAAAAGTAGAGTACTTATGAACAAACAATAAACATATAATAAGACCGTCACCGTATCGACAAAATTGCCAGAAAACTAACTTCATGATTATACTTGATAAACGACACTATGTCAACAACCTTAAAGAATACCAACATATTATTACTGAATGAAAAAAAACATAAATATTCGTGTGATGCATGAAAAGAGTGAATAAGATGTCAAAAGAACAAAATAAATTGCGCTCACTCAAATCCAAAATAAATCTTCCTTGTAAACCCGTTGGCAGCACACTTTGTATTTCCTTCTTTGTTTTTCCATTAGTTCGATCGTTTAACATCAAGTTTGGATTGAAAACACCTCTACCAGTTCTTGCTTAAAATGCTTCCAAACCTATGTCATGTTACCAAAAAAAATATATATAGAAAAGTTTATTCAGAATTTTCGTGACCATATAATTAAAAAGTTGTGAATATGTTTGAAAAACACATAAATAGAATGTGTTATGGACATCTGCAAGTGTCTTTTACAGATGATTACGCTCCTTAATAAATACTGGTAGATGTTAAACATATGGATGGAATTTAAGAAATTATTCTTACATTCTTATATATGCATTGAGTTGATGGAACTACGAATGAAACTTGATTTCACATATCATAATAAAGTAATTCATGTTTAATTAGTGAGTAAAGATGGTTATCAACCAACATTGTGCTTGATGGGATCTCATCATTCTTTAACAAACTTATTAGCAAAATCACAACCATTGCCTTTTAAAGACTTTCATGATGGTTTAATAGAAATGGATCTGAAGTATACCTTGACCAATGCCAAACTGACAGATGACTTTGCTTCTGAGAGTCCATACAAATTTGTTTCGACTGTTGAAGGGATCACCAGGTGAGACGACTACATATTTAGCATTTTATAAGTCATCATTATATATATATAGAAGCGATAATCAATCAACCAACAAAAGGAAACACAATTGAATTTGACCATCGAAAATAGTAATTACCTGTAAAGTAAGTAAGAAGCTGGACAGCTGTGAGTCTGTGATGCTCGATATAATGCCGGTAAATATAAGATCAACCCATTTCACTATATATGCTGCCATTTTCCTTCTAATGAAAAATATTGTACAAAGTAGGATTTTCTTAGAATAAGTAATATTGCATTTCTAACAAAAAGTTATTTTCATCATGCTAACCTGCTAATGGAAAAGAACTATACCAATGAGAGCTCCGCCATCCACTGTGGTCCGTGGGATCCATGATCGGAGCATGCAAACCATCGACATCCATTGGTTTCTGTTTAAGGAATCCCTCACAAACAGTAGCCCTTTACCTCCTAGTCTCTCTAGTCTCTAATACTGATTTTTTGTCAAAGTTGCACAACAAAAAAGAATCACTTAAAAATAGCAGTAAATCATTAGTAATGCCAATACTTAATTGGGTTACTGAAACAAATGCATCATAATTCCTACTCGTAGTTTTTTTCATGGTATATTAGGCTTAAGGTGTTTAGGGTAAAGCTAGTACTGCCTGCGTTGACCCATACACATTACCCACCCATCCATTTTTTCAGTTTTAAAGTAAACCAATTTACCTGAACAACTTCGGTTGCACCATCTTGAATACGCTCTGTCAAGTACTCGAATTTCTTCTTCAGCGAAGGAGCATCCAGGTTTCACCTTCAAAGTTGATGAAAGTGAGTATAAAGTTCAGTTTTTAAGTCTAAATCGAGTTCTTTCTTTACTTGGAAAAAAAAGGAGTGGACTCCGTAGCATTTGGTATGTTATTAAACCATTATGGATATATGATAAACTTAGTTGCAGATATATAGTTTATTGTTAAGCACTTGTTTAAAAACCATAATTTTTAGTGGCATAAGAGCATGAATTTTGTATAAAAGCATACATGATCCCCTGCGCAACCTTTGTGTCAAATTTCCCTACATAACTGCATCTAAACAAACAGTTTCAGAGCTTGATTATGTTGCATTAATATGAAAAACGCTTCTGTATACTCATCCATATCTTTTATTTTTTCTCAAAATGTAAGAATAATACATGCCTGTCTCCGATGGTTTATAAAAACAGAAACAAAAGTTAGATACATAATCGATTTTCAAAAATATGTATTCACATAAATACAATGTGGCAGGGAAAAAATGTCAAAAATCTTATTTACCTTGAACTTCACCACTTCCTGACAACTACACGTTCAGCCCCGTATCATCGGTCAATAAAGGACCAACATAACTTTTTTGTCATAGATAACCGAGACCAACTTGTGGCCTTGTTGCAGCATGTCTTTGTTTCCAACACGCGCCTGTATTCAATGATTTTTGGAAACAAAAACAATACTCAAGCATAAAAGCAATCATTAAAATTATACTATTGTGAAACAAATGCAATATATGAGGAAAGAAATCTTAAGTGAATTCGATACAGGGAAGTACTAAACTTACAGGCAATGGGAAAGCCATGGAAGAGGAAAAAGAGAAGTTAGTTGGTTCATTAATGAGATTCGACGACCATTTTAGTACAGGAAAAATTCATTTCTTGACAGCAGGCTAGTCTGCAATGTAAGAAAAATGCAACTCATTGTCAATTAGAATATTGGTGTTTTTAAAATTCCAACGAATGATGGTAACTTGGTACTGTTCATGTGAATATGCAAGAACTAATAATACATGAAGCGAGAGTATATTGTCAAAGTACGTTTTTGCAGGAGATGATGTTCTAAAATCTAAATTTTTGCCTGTGAATGTTGTAAGTTATAATCATCACCTTCCATGAAATGTTCTTTTGTATGTAATACTTTTCAAAAAAAATTAGAAAATGGTTTGCATGCTAACCTGGTTGGTATGGACGATCTACTAAGAATACAACTCCCTTTATTGACTTATCATAATCTAAAGTTCGAGTAAAGAAAATAGTTGTCAGGAACGTACATCACAACTATAACATTTCTACTCATGGCCCCAATGCAACCCTTCCGTCTAACGAAGCTAATCGAACCTGAAATGGTCATAAATAAGACCAAGATCATTCACTTAATGGTCCAAATTTGACCAATAGACTTCATATAGCATGCTTGGCAGATATGACTGAAGTTGAAGGATTTAAAAAATGGTAATCTAAAAATTGTTTAAATCATGACTCCATAATCCATCGTTGCTAAACCAGTTAAATTCAATAACATATTATCTAAACAACTAATCCTAACCCATTGTAGTTTAATTATCTGTCACAGTAACTTGCCAATAAATTAAAGATCAAACTACCAAAAACTTAAAACGAATCATATCAAGTCAATATTGATTTCAAAACATACCAAGTCGATTCATAATTATTAACGGATTAACATACACTCATAAACCGATCATAATAAGCATAATTATTATATCAAAATTCAAAAGTTAACAATATTAACTAAAATGATGAGCGACATACCACACATCATGATTTGCGGATCTGGAATCATTTTTAGATCTGCCCATAGGCACTTGTTTGCACCTCACATCCTGAAAAATGCTTTGATAAGATATCATTAACTCGGAAGTTCATGTAAGATGTGACGTTCAACCATATTCTGATAAACTACGCCCAAACCACACGCCAAACATGCCTACAAAAATGCTTCCAACAAATGATTGTTGGTCAATATGATTTGACCCATTTACTATTTTGTTTTAAGAGTATGTAACAACAACCATGTTAGTTTTATGAAACAATTATGAAACGGGTTTAATAAGTGCTATGTGAATAAACTTACCGCAACAAAAAAGTGGTATTCCTTGCCACAGCAACGGTAAAACAGTGCATCCTTAAGCTGTAAATCATAAACGCCAATCATATAAATATAAATAAACAATGAATAAAAAAGCATACTCTTTAGTTTCACAGATTCTTACAAATTTGTTGTCGAGCATATTTGGAGGCGTCTTCTACGACAATTCTTCTATCTTCATGTCTATCACGCTCTGCATAAGTCACCACAAGATTTTGGGTCAAATAAAAATTTTAATCTGCCTTGCACAAACATGATCAAACACTTAAATACCACATTTTATAAAAGGAAAATTTTGAATAATCAACTAATATTTTCATCCTAACATTTTATCAAGCACTTAATATGCAGATCAAATCATCATAAATCGTTACTTCATCATTTCATGCACCTGGAAAACAAAACAATAAACCATATTATTCTTAAGAGAAAAACTTCATTTAGATTTTTAGTTTTGCGAAATCATTCAAATCCACAATTGTTTATTTCAGAGTAATAGTAGAAAATATGATGATGATGATTATGATGGCGATAAAGACTGAAATCACCAAATTTGAATTGAACTAACAAATATGTAAATTCAAATTTAAATAGGAACACATACATACACATACCTCACATGTATAAACCACTTAATTTTGACAATTAAATCGCGATAGGAATTAGGGTTTTGCATAATATTGTTTAGGTTATGATTTTGCTTTTGTGAATCGTTGATGGAAGAAATAAGGTATTAAACGTAATTTGAATTTTGCATTAAATAAGGAAACATTTAAAGAAATTAATTTTGACAGCTTCTTTGTCAAGAGGAATTGATTTTAGGCTATGTGAGATTTGAATGGGTGTTAATAGCATTGAAGAGGAATTGATTTAGGAGCGAGTGAGTAGGGATTCCGTTTTGATAGTTTGAATTGATTTTGGATTTTATTTTAAGCATCTATATTTTGTTTTCAAAGTTTTAAACACAAACAACCAAGTGATCCAGTGGTGAGCATATGCTGTTTGGGCAAGAGGTCTTGGGTTCGAGTCCCATTACCTACGAATTTTTTAAACATGCTCAATTCATGCATAAAAAGTGTGTGCCATGTAGGCAATGACATGGCATGTTGTTGAATATGTGGCAATGAAGTGGCAAATGTTAGAGGTTGATGATGTGTCATGGTTAGCCTATTATATAGTGTAGGATTCTAAATTGTCCGTTGTCAGTTAATAATATGGGAATATTATTAAATCAAGACAAATCTGAAGGTTGGTATAATACACTTAAAGTATATTGATGCGTAGTCATGTCATTTCAGATGATATTCAATGATACCGAATATAGGACTTATCCCAACTACATGATGTTACTTTATGGATTTTGTTATTAAGTAAATCATGAGAAGTTATCCTCAGACTTGAGATGCAAGATAAGTGTCATGAATGTAGTACATTTTTGTGGAACAACTTAACGCTATATGTAACTGGTAGTCATAAGGGTTGTTTTCGGAAGTGTTACAAAGTTTGTGGGTTTTGCTTGTAGTCAAGATAGAATTTGTTCATTCAAATTTATTTTTGGAGTTTAATACTGCTGGGCCCCTTGTAGGGTTGGTAAGATGTATGTGTGGCCACACCCAGGATCTCCCCTGAATATGTTCAGAAGATTTGGTAATCTTGATCAATCACAAACAACGAGAAACAGAATGGTTAATTAAGGAATGACTTTAATCCATATCCTTATTAACGTGGTATTAAAAACAAAAGGATAATAATAATGAGAAATCATTAAAAGGTTTGTCCAGGAGCCTTACTCGAGATCGTACTAGAGGCATCGGCGTATTGCAAGACGCTAACCGATGTGATTACACTATTAAAATATGTCCAAGTGGAAGCTGTTAGATTATGGACATTATTTTAGTAGTTGTATGTTAGGATCGAACTCGAGATCACGGGATTGCACACAATACGTATGAAGAGTAAAAGAATAATTATTTATAAATGTTATATGTAATTATTAATAAACACAAAACTAGTAACGACCGTTAGTATTTAACGGAGAATGACTAACGACCGTTAGACGAAGATTAGGAAAGTAATACTTGTGTTTAATTAGAAACAAGAGAAGGTTCCGGAATCCCATGGGGAAGCCTAGAACCAATCGGCCATAAGGAGGTTGCACCTCCTCATTGCCTTGTGCTCCAAGTAAACCCAAGTATAAATACAAACCCAAGATTCATTGTTTCATATAACTTGTACACATACATCTTGGTGTTTTTCTTCTCCTCTTCTTGTCCTTGTCGATCCAAAACCTAAACCTCTAAAGGATTTCGATTTTCATAGCTAAAAGGTTTTTGTGTTTGATTTACTTGCATAAACTTTCACTTGAATTAGTACGTGTGTACAAGAACGTGATTCAAACACACTGTTGTTTGATTCTTGGATTGAATTACAAAAGAGGTAAGGGGTAATTCTTATAATCCACATAAACCCTAATTAGGGTTCTTGATTTGAAGATTGCAATTGATTCTTGTTCGGGCTAGAATCACAAAGGTATGTTTATTATTTATTATTAATTAATTAATTACATGTTATATGATCTTGTTATAACGCTTCCGCATATGCTCTCTTGATGTGTTTGGTTTATTTATATGATTGTCATGATATTATAATTCCAACATTCCATTTATTTTCTCATTCTCTCGTTAATCATTTTCTATCCTTTGTGGCAACTTGGTTCATGGTGTGGCTATGCATAAGGTGGTGTAAAAATAAACAACTATGTATAACATATAATGATTTTTTTGAGACATGTTTCTAAGTCCAAATGACCACCGAACCATTTTTATCAACAAATAAACTATATGTTTACGTGAAATAAACTTTTGAAACGAGTAGCAAACTGTTTTGAGGAAGAAGAGATGACAAAGCTTAGTTTGAAATAGAAGTAAACAAACACAAATGCATACATGCAAACACACGACTGAGCATGTTAGGTCACCATTTAAGTAAACACAAGTATAAGAAAGATAGAAATGAGATGAGAAGGAGAGATGGTTGATTAAGACAATATTAGAAATAGAAATGAAAGAGTTTGCATAGAATAATGAAATAACCAGCACTTTTTCTAGTTACATATAACTAGTATATATAGGGAAGGAGTAGGGCAACACTCCCTTCCTTCCTTTCTAGAAAACGAAATGGGCTTAAGGCCCATGGGCTTGCTACATAAGCCTTAAGTTAAAATAAACATACAAGCCTTAGCAACCTATGACAAGTAAATGACCGAGACTTGATAAATAGTAAAACTACGTTCCCAACAATCTCCCCATAAGGGTCGGTCATCAAGGTTGCTTGACGTCTTCGTCTTGATTTTTGACTTTCAATGCTTTAGACGTCTTCTAAATCATTCATCGTTCTTTGTTCTTAGTTGATGTAGTTGTGATCATCTTATTACAAAATGTAATGACCGAGACTTGACTAAAATACAAAAGTACGTTCCCAACAATCTCCCTCTAAGGGTCGGTCATCACGGTTGCTTGACGTCTTCATCTTTGTCGTTGACTTGTGACATGTAAAACTTTAGATGTCTTCAAAAATGTTGTATAATGAATGTTCTTTGCTCTAAGTCTTTGTTCTTTGGTGATGATGTTGTGATTGTGTTATTAAGTAGTCTGTCGTTCGTCACTCCTGCGTCTGTGGTGGTTGTCCGCCATTCCAACATACTCATACATCTTTGGACTTTGACTTACACGTACACGAAGTTCCTTTTCATATTCTGAGATCTTTTAGTCTTTATACTTTGTAGATTCTTCTTTATTGACGTAGAATCTTTCTTTGAACTTTGTGGTGCTAAGATCTTTGGGGAGCTATCATTAGTTTCAAGATGTATGTATGAGCATGTTGGAATCTACCATCATGGAAGTGAGGTACCTGCAAGTGGACAGTTAGCAATAAATACCCGGTACTTACAGATAAGGAATTAGAGCTCATCAACAGCATATTTTGAAGACTCCTTCTAATCCTTATCCAGGCCGTTCCCATATCAGATACTCTCGAAGGAGCTTACGAGACCTACTAAGTAGCTTAATGACTGGGTGAGTCGCTAGGGATCACTCCACGACTGTAGACCGTTATGGAACCACCGCAAACACTAAGCGTAACCCTTGTGGGGTTACCGAAGTGACCTGCTATCAGGGCTGCTTGATGTTGACCCTGGCTGGAGTTTCTGTTCAATCATTGAGAAATACATGTGTAATCCTCTCATAAACGTTCTCGGCAGATTGCTAAGATCTGCGAAGGACTCGATAATTTACAACTAGTGTCCATTGATGTAGAACACCAGTTGTATAAATACTAAGTGTTCCTAAGAGATCTTTGATGTATCTCAAGGCTCTAGACTCTATAAGTGCACACTTAGGTTTCCTATGCGGAGATTAGGGAGGGGTCTCCTGCTTCAATATCAACCATCTCTAAGAGATAGGTCGATAGGTTACACTGGTTCCCCGTGAGAATGAAACAAGCTCTTTTAAGAGAACTTGAGTGGTTAAGAAGGTTTAGTGCATTGCGTCACTGGGTCCATGACGACTTTATCTTCAATACCGGTGTCGCCTTAGCAACAACCAGTAGCATATGAGTTGAACCCGGTGTCTGCCCTAAGTTTGAACATATGGAGGGCTATTTCTTTTCACCCTTTTCTTTACTTTTCTTTTTAATTCTTCAACTCCTTCTTTCCCTTTCATTCTTTTCTCCTTTTTTTTCGCATCATACCTAAGGACTTCTAATTCTAACTATGGGAGATGTCCTTGGGTAGATCCCTCCGGCTCTGGCAGATCATAGGACGGTTTTTTTCCTAACCTTAGTCACCTTATAACTCCATGACTATCCTATAATTGCCATTGAAACCTTTGAAAAAATCTCTCAAAGTGTTTGTTATTATCAAACATTTTGTTTAACACTTTGAGAGTTTTGTGTTTACTTATGAAGGGCTCCCCCTTCATATGTGCTCATGTGTAATTAATAAATTTGCACATGCGGGAGGAGCAAGCACTTTTGAATTGATCCACTTTTAGTGAACAAGACCGATTCGAGACACGCTTACATCACTAGTTAGACTAGCTTGAAATTATTACCCGGCCTGGTCAAGTCCACAGAAAGTTTCTCGAAATGGTACATTTCTACTTCGACAAATCCTTTTCGAGACACTCTTACTTGGCTAGTTAAAGAGTTCCATTTTCAGCTTTTAGGTGACAACTAGCTCTAGTAACTAACTTGATGTCATTACCCGTCGAGGATAAGTCTTTTCGATTGATAACATTTTGTTTCGTCAATTCTTGGGTCAATTCTGAGTCTAGCTTGCTTGAGATACAACTTTTATCATTCATATTTTAATCACTTTTCTTTTCTCCCCCTCAAAAATAGCATATAAGATGTTGTTTTTGAGAAACGTTTGATTAAAATATGCTTTTTGAGTCTTATGAGGAGAAATCAACAAGAACTTTTGAATTTCAGAAGGATGAGTTTTCAAGTGCTCCCCCTCAACAAGAGAACACTTATTGAGGTGAAATACTTGTCTTTTGAGCAGAATTATGAAAATCATAAAACATTTGATTAATTCTACTCAAAAGTAAGAAGCCTTCGCTCCTTATATTAGGATTGAGGCACTGAGGCGTACCTCAGGGTCCTTTCTTTACAAGTTCGGGTTGTGCACTGTAATGCGTGCACAAGCCATTGTTTTAATACAAAATTAGTTTTCTTTTAACAAAATACCCCCCCTCAAATATTGAAGTTTATTCGAGAGATAGTCTTCTTGAGCAGAATATTGAATCGTATTTATGAAATACTTTGTGAAAAAATCGAGAGATGATTCTGCTCAAGGTTTTAGAAAACACAATCAAGTATTGTACAACAAAGAATGCATGAAAATCAGATTAGACAACAACCTCGAGACTAAAAATCTTTGTTTACCAAAATTTGAAATCCATTTGTAGGTTGTGTCAATCTGATTAAAAGATGTTGAATTCCAACGAGGATTGAAAAAATCTTAGTTTCATTATGATAAAACACTCGTTGAATCAATGGAAATTTAAAACTTTTTTACTTTAAAAAATTGTTTGAGACCCGGAGTCTCTCTTTTGAGTTTTAAAATCTGAAGAAGAAGATTTCCATCTAAAGTTGAACCTCTTGGGTTCTTTCTGAAAATTTGTTTTTGTGATGAATGGAAAAACTTCAGGTTTTAGGGATGCCTAAATCAGAGACATTCTTATATTATAGCCAAAGCATTCCAGATTTTGAGAATTTGAAAGGTTTTGAACAACTTTGCTTTAGTCTTCACACTTGCTTTTACCGGTGTAAAACAAGAGTGTAGAGTTTGGAAAAATTTGTTTCTCACCATTTTGAATCCATTTACCAGTTTAGCCTTTAAACACATTTTGCCCTTTGACCTCAAAATATGTTCCATAAGAAACATTTTGTCGAATGTTGAAATTTTGACTTTCAATGGGATGACATGTACTTGCACACAGAGAAAATGCATAAGGCACAAACAAGTATACAGATGAATCAAGAAACTCATTCTAAATCTACCAAAATGCTCAGAATTCTCTAATTAACACACAAGATCACAGATTAACTCATCCTATCACTCGAGATTTTTCAATTATGATAATGGTTAGGGGTTATGATTAGAGACATTGCACGCATTTTAGCAGCATAATGCATGAATATTGTACAAATTAAACATCCTAGTAGCAGCAAAGACATCGAAATCTTAAACCCTAAATCACTTGATTTCAAACCTATGTTGTTTCTAATCGTGCAAACACACCAATCGAGCATACTTTAGTGTTCTCTAAAGCTATAAGAAATAATAAATTAGACTAAACACATAAAAAAGAAATGCCCCGATCGATAATTACATTAACCTTAGTTTCTGATTATGCCTTTTTGACCGTTGAAAACACTTGAAACATTTAGGGAACGATTAGACAACAACAATGAGGAAATTAGAAACTCACAATTATGGAGATAATTGAGGAAAAAATCGTTAGTCTGCTTCGTTGAGGTTTTAATCATGTGTGCAATGTGTGAAAACATTGATTAGAGCCTGTTTTATTTTCCTTGCAATGTCCTTTTACCTAAGTTTAAGACTTTTGTGAACTTTACTCATTAAAAGGTTAATTACTTTTCCATTTGAAGTCCAAACTAGATTAATTTGGGATCGTTGCAAAAAAAAAAAAAAAAAAAAAAAAAAAAAAAAAAAATCCTTTTCTCCCCCTCGAATTAGCATATATTTTGTGAAACCTTTTTGCACTTTTAATTCGAGAGATCGTAGGACCTTTTTTGAAAATGAGTTTAAATCCGAATGATGAAGAAACATTTTATCCTTGATGAATAAAAATGAGGTGTCCAAACTTCATGATATTGTGAAAAGTTTTCTCCCCCTCAAAACATGTTCCATTTTGACAGAGAAAAGCAAAATTTGTTTAAATGGAGGAACATAGTTTTGAAGATTTGAAGTTTGTACACAAAGAAAGAAGATTCTTTTTGTAGAAAAAGTATTTACAGAAAGACTTTGATGTTTGACTCTTCTTAGGTTTTAAGAAAATTTTGCAAATCATCTGGAGTCAAACATCACATACCATTTTGGTGAATTAAATCAACAAACCTTGATGGAGGTAATGTCTGTGTAAACAAGTCCGCCAATTGGTATTCAGTACCCACAAACTCTAATTCAATTGTACCCTTCTCAACATGCTCCTTTATGAAATGGTAGCGGAGAGCAATTTGTATGGCCTTGGAATGATGAATGGTGTTGCACAAGATAGCAATAGCACACTTTGAGTCGCAGTACATTGAGATCTAGTCAAATACATAGCCGTAGTCCGTGAGCTAAGTTCTCATCCAAATGACTTGAGCACAGAAAGCAGACATGGCTACATACTAAGCTTTTGTTGATGACAGTGATGTACAATCCTGCTTCATTGACTGTATCCCTTTGTAACTAAACAAGTTTTGTTGTGAATCACTGTGCTTTATGCGTCCAGCTTGTTTTCCAACTCCATTTAAGTCTAATGATGTGTCGAAGGGTGATGTAGAACGTATGCATATTAGACGGATCCAAATTGCAAGAAGACGACTCTATTATATCATGAATGGTTGGAGTCGGTGCAAATGGATTGAAGAAAGTATTTTCGTCATAATCTGCAGGTTGTGGTACTGATTGTAGTAATGGATTTTTAGCTGATTGTCTGGAGTTGGAAGCGGTTTGTCCTGCTGTTGTTGGAGATTCACTTGGAGGACCGTCTTTCTCAACAGTGGTTGTTGAATATTCTCAGGGTGTGCAGCGGAGATTGGTGAGACCTCTTGAGGACGGTTTTCAATTGAATCATCAAACAGTTGAGCAAACAGGGTTTCTAATTCCTTGCGAGAGAGTGACAATGTTTCAGCCGAGGAGTCCGGAAAGTTAAGACGGTTTGTTTCGGGTCCTAAGCTGTTTTGCTCAGAAGCCATTGTTGAAGTGCGGGTCCGAAACTGAATTATTCCGAAGCCATACCTGTTGAATCTGCAAAGAAAGAAAGAAGAGACAAAACAGAGAACATGGAGCCCTAAGGGTAACTGGGTTCCAGGTGTTAGAAGCATAAAGATGTAGTGTCGACTATCTTCTTGACACTCGAACACACAATTCTGATGGTTTTCATATTTGTCTCAGCGGTTGATGTTGTGGAAATCACATTAGTTTTGGTGCAAATGTCTAAACTCTTTCCTGTAGGAATCCACCTAAGACCAATCGATTTGAGAATTCTACCCGTGGGTACCCACCTAATGTTTGATCTCGGAGATGTTTTCCTTTTAGATTCAGGAAAACCTACGTCCTATATTGATCCACTTCTTAGGTTTCTGACTTATGACTTTTGATTCAACGGGTTTATCTGTCTTAGTCGATTGAGCCTTTTCTAGTGAATTTCCTTTTTGAAGATATTTTAAAGCACAGACAACATGATTATTTACGCAACTACTCTTAGAAGCTAGCCAATTCCTATTAGTTTGTTGTTTACTCATAGGTTTTGGTGTGCTACTACAAGCAGTGTTCAGTACTACAGTGGAAGGCATCACATGAGGTTTTGAACCTAGAATTCCATCCTTTTGAAGTAGCGCCTTTTTCCTAGCCTTTTCTAGATCATAGTTCTTGTACATGTCATATCTTCCATAAGAATCTTTACTTTTAATGCTCGTTTTAGACACTGTTTTCGAACTAATCCTAGATGAGCCAGGTATAATCACGTGTTGAGATTTAGCAGACACAGATGCATTTTCCTTAAACCAAGAATGTAGAGTGACTGGTTTTGTCAAATTGTTTTTCTCAACAACTTGGGAGGCAAACCGAGATTTTGAAGATTTAGGTTTTTCAGATTTAAATGCAGTTGGTTGTCTAACCACTGATTGTTTTCTGTTTGTATAAGAAGGCGGTTTCCCCAAGATTGATGGTTTTGCAAACTTAGTATCCACACTCTGACCAGTCAGTCTTCTTAATTTGTTTTGCAATGCAGCATGTGCAAACACCTTTGCTTGAATTTGACCTTTTAAAAGCTCATTTTCTTTAACTAATGTATCCACACGTTTACTTTGTTCATTCAAAGATTGACCATTGTTGCCCGAATTTAGAGATTCGTTTTGCAATTTGAGTTCCAGTGAGATGCAATGTGCCTCTAGTTTTGAAAAATCTTTATGAAACTGGGCAATGGTCTTTTTGAGAAGAATGTTTTCAGACTCAAGAGTTTGGTATGATGTATCAGTTATAAGATTATCAGGTAAGGACATAGACTCAGAACGATTGTCAGGACATTGAACAACATTCTGGTCAACCTCTCCTTCATTACTGAAATTAGGTTGCTCAGATTGTTGTATCTCAGTTGCAAGCATAATATGATCAACAGTAGATTGTACCTCAACCGTTTGCTCTTTGTCAAAGTTAGGTTTTGTGTCATAGATGGGTATGACATCTTCCTCATCCATCTGTTCTATGTCAAAGTTGGGTTCTGAGTCATAGGAGGGTCTGATCTCTGCACAGTCTACATCTGTATCATTCCCTAATCTACTGCTGTCATCCTGCTCTTTTAATTCTATCCCAGTGCTTTCCATGATGACCAAATTAGCATCCAATGCATCAACTTTATGAATTAACTCTTCTTGAATCTGCAACTTCCTCCTTCTTTCATACTCAAGTCTGTGAAGTACTCTTTCAACAATTGACTTTTCAATAGCATCCAGGTGTTGGAGCAATATATCTTTGAAGGTTTGAGCCTCAATTCGAGTGTATTCTAAAAAATACTCGCTTACCACTTCACAATCATAATTGATGAAATGTTGAAACTGTTTCTTGAGCACTCTGAAGGCGGCATTGGATTCACTCTCGTGAAATTCTTCAGTTTCAAGTTGCTTTTCAAGTTGATTCACGTTGTCGAACATTGTAGTAGTGAAAATATCAACTATTTCTCCAAACAGGTCTGGAAATACCCATTTGAATCCATACTCGGAACGAGTTTCTGCTAAGTCTTTGTTTGAGAGAAGCTTAAGGTGTGAATAAAGCAATCTTAAAGATGTCAGGCGTTTCTCTTGGTTTAATTTCACAAAAGGATCTTCAGAATCATCAGAATCATACTCTGAGCCAGTATTTATCATGTGAAATTCCTGCATGTTTGCCATTAACATCACATCTGTTGTATCGGTTTCCAAATCTGCTGTATTGGATTCCAAATCTGTATATTCATCATCAGAAGGAATAACTCCCATGACACTTTGCAAAACTGCATTGAGATTATCCCCTTCAACATCCATTTGACTAAGTGTGGCATTGTATTCAACATTATCGTCAGAGAGTGAGGTTGAATCATAATCTTGAGCTTCCTCATCTGCAATATGTTCCGTATTTGCCAAGAATGCCATGCTCGGTTCGATAAGATCTTCTTCATCATCAGTATCTTTCATTGTGTATAAGCATTCAGAAGTTGAAGTCATAGCGCCATTGCCTTTCTTAGTAGACGCTTGTCTAAGCTTCACAATATTTTGCAGAAGTGATTGCATATGATTATTTAGTGTTGCAGGATGGTACTGTGGAATGAAGATATGCTCAGGTGCATTTGGAGGAATGAAGAAGAGACCATTTGGAGTGTAACTTAAGGATCCATGGTCAACAGCTGGAGATGGTGGAGCAGGGAGAATGGTCTTCAGTGGATTCATGCTTAAACAAGATTCAAGAATTTGCTTCATTCTTATGTGATGAAGTTCTTTTGTATGATGCATAGCTTCAAGATATTTCCACATTTCATAAGCACTGGCTTGAAAGTCCATATTCATGTAAATTGAGTTGGGAAGGGCTAGTGTCATGAACCATGCAGCTTGTTGGTCAGCATCGTACTGAGCAAGTTCAGTAGCATTCAAATCTTCATCAGTTTGTGGTCTGATAATCCCTGTTGAGTCAGCAAGAAATATCATTTTGTATGGACCATCTTGAATGGAATTAAGCATGAGATCTGCAGCAGGTTGATCTGTGAGCCATTGTAGAAATCTCCGTTTCCAATAAGTATACGTTCCTGGTAGCAACATTGGAGGCCTTGATTCATTGCCAAAGAGCAGAATATGATCAATGAGGGAGCTATGACTTTGTTGTTGATGATACTGTTGCTGATGATACTGTTGCTGAGGAAGGTAGTTGGAAGAAGGTACTGATTCTGATGACTATTGCTGATGAGAATATTGGTGAGGAAAGTAGTTGGAAGAAGGTGATTGAGACATTGTAGATGACATTTCTCTCCCCCTTGATTGTTGCGACGTAATCGAAATAATCAAACAAAATGTCACATTCAAGGTCGAAATAGTGATTTCTGGTTTTCCCTCCAAAATAATTTGAAAAATTTTATCTTCCAAAATTTTGAAAATCACTATAAAATGCAATTCTAAGGTAATAGAAAAAATTTGAGTTTTAAAATTTTGCCGCCAAATTTTACCCAAAAAATTTGAATTTTGGCCTAAAAATTTGAATTTTGGGCCAAAATTTTCATCGTTATACCAAAATTTAAATTTCGCGTAAAAATTGAAAGTTTAGTCTCCTGTAAATTTATTTATTTATTTTTTTTTATTTTTTTTTTTTTTTTTTTTTTTTTAGAAATGAAAGAAGATAGTAGAAAGTGACTTGTGTGAATGATGGATCTTGTAGAAGATTGAAATGTACGTTCCTTTGGTTAAGTTTAAGAATCCTTAGGCAAAGATAAGAATCTTACGCGTAACACCGTATCTTATGCGTAGGCTTTAAAGTTATGCGTAAAGGTTGATATTATGCATAAACAGTGAGTTTATGCGTAAGATATACCTTTACGCGTAAGAATTAAGCTTATGCGTAAGGTTCAAAGACCAAACAAATCTTTCAAACTTATCCAAGCTTGAAAGATATCCGTAGTCGAAGTATTCCACTAACTTATCCAAGCTAGGGAAGTACTGAGTCACCGATGCACGAAGAGAAGACCTTTGAAGAATCTTTTGCGTAGATTTCTGTAACTTACGCGTAAGATTTAATCTTATGCGTAAGATCTAACTTCTGCGTAGAAACTTAGGCGTAGAAATACCAACTTACGCGTAGGAAATGAAGTTAAGCGTAGAAAATGTGTTTTCTGCCAAAACTTATGCGTAGGATTCAAGGTTATGCGTAGAAAAGGGGTTTTTTGCTTAAAGTTATGCGTAGGATTTGATCTTATGCGTAGAAAAGGGGTTTTGACCAAAATCTTATGCGTAAAAGGACAGAAAGTACTGTAGACAGCTAAGAACTCGTACTATGCACAAAACTTACGCGTAAGATGGTCAGAAACTTGTAAAAATCACTACTTTTTGAAGAAAAATACTTAGAAATAAGGTTCTATTGATCAAATAACTTCCCCAACACTTAGAAAACACTAAATAAGTAAGATTTAGCTACCAAAAACTAGTTTTCCAATATCAAAGAAGCTACCAAATCGTGAGAAACTATAAGAAAATGTGAGAAAAACATAAAAGATCAAAACTTTATGCAAAAACTAAGCTTCAAATCACTATACCAACCTTAAAACTTGTCCAAGCTTTAAGATTTGAGTGAAAGAAACAAAGAAAAATGCAAAAAAATGATGAAAAAACCCACCTAAACACCACGTTAAAACCAATAATAACACTTCAATCTCTATTAGGCGAATGATACCACTTGTTAGGTCACCATTTAAGTAAACACAAGTATAAGAAAGATAGAAATGAGATGAGAAGGAGAGATGGTTGATTAAGACAATATTAGAAATAGAAATGAAAGAGTTTGCATAGAATAATGAAATAACCAACACTTTTTCTAGTTACATATAACTAGTATATATAGGGAAGGAGTAGGGCAACACTCCCTTCCTTCCTTTCTAGAAAACGAAATGGGCTTAAGGCCCATGGGCTTGCTACATAAGCCTTAAGTTAAAATAAACATACAAGCCTTAGCAACCTATTACAAGTAAATGACGAGACTTGATAAATAGTAAAACTACGTTCCCAACAGAGCATAAGCGGAAAAGAAATGTAGCACAAATGTAAAACAGTGACGAAGTCGTTAAATATATTCGAATAGCAAAACTATAACAAAAGAGCCTTTGGCTCATTTGGTTGGGAAGCTTGACTCTGAGCATGAGGTTCTGTGTTTGAACCCTGCCCATGGCAGTTTTAATTTTGGGGCAATTCCATGTATACCCAAAACAAACATCATAATTCTATATTTCTCCAACACATGCATTTAAAGCATTGTATTCATGTATTGAAAACTTGTCATTTTGGTTAATATGGAATTATGAACTTTGTTTTGTGTAAATATGGAATTATCTCTTTAATTTTAGTTATTTTTGCAACTTTGGCAGTTCGCAGTTTCAGCCCTCCCAATTCAAACAACCTGCCACTTTTCATAAAATGAATATAAGTTTGTAAGTCATATTAATTTGTACACATTGAGCCCCCAATTTCTAACAACTTGTCATTATTCTTAAAACTTTTATAAGTTTTGAAACTTTTATTAAACTTTACATTTCAGCCCTTTAGTTTGAGACTTTGACATTTTTACCTAAAATTTTTATAAGTTTGATATACTTACATTATTTTACCACCTTTCGTCTAAATAAATATGTTTAACCTAGTGATTCTAGAACGTATAACTTAAGTTATTTTTTATTAACGTAATATCAAATCGGAAATGTTTATTCTTACAAAACTCACTGATTCATTTAATGAGAAATATTCTATACATACTATAGTCTATCACCGATTAATTTTTGATAAATTATATACGTGTTAACGTTACACTATGCATAACAAATAAGTTATATAGTATATAACTTTGTTTTTGGGCTTTAAGCATTTCACCACGCAAGCCACCTTTTCCACAAAACCATTTTGTCACTCAACACTGTTCCAAGTCATTATTCGCGATAAGTCAAACTTAAGTTATCGAAATCTTAGACTTTCTTATTATTCAGGTTGCCTGTTGAAAACATTCTCATTTTACGTTACTCTAGCAACCATAACACTAAGGTGAGTCATATCCCCTACTTTTTACGTTTTGATTTACTCTTTAGGGGGTACATGCTTGATTGTACAATAATTTGCACGATCAGGCCTTCGATGATGATCAAAGGATATACGGGATGTTGTGGTTGAGCCAAGCTTGTGTCTAACCTGAAAATAAGAAATACAAAGACACTACGTTAAGTGATTGCGCAGGGGTTGGACCCTGCGAACCACCTCCGGTGTGTGAATAAGTATTTGGTATGATAATGTAGGTGAAATGTAGTAAAGTAGAGTAGTTGAGATTGCATACCAGAACTGAAACTCGACCAAGACTATTTATAGGGGAAGAAAACAGCCTTGGGGAGTGTTTCCACGTGTGTAGGAGATCATGGGGGCGTCCCATGATTTTATGGTTAACCGCTAGGGCTTAATGTCCACTCTTCCTGAATTGGCGGGTCAGTCAAGGAGGAAGGGAGAACATGGATAAGACGAGGGACGTGGGTAAGACTTGGTCTTGCCCTCTTTCCATCTTATGTTCATTGAAGTGTACCCCGGAGGGCTTATACCTTCATTTGGCGAATTCCCATCTGGTAACTAGATCATAAGAGAATAGTTTTACGCCCAAGAAGGATTTAGGAGGCTAGCTAGAGCTTGCGATTATGTAGGTTTCGAGCAGACTCGAAAGGGAGTCCTTCGAGCTAACCGGAGGGTACATCATCAAGCCCCCCAGTTTAAAGTGATGGCCATGGACAAAGGTGCGTTGCTTACGACTTTAATCTTCAAAACTATATTCAAAATAATAATATTAACATAAAACGCAAAAAACTCGTACTTACACAACTAATTGCTCATTAAATGCATCAATTATTGCCCCAACCCACTTGTAACCAAAGTCTAAAAGTAAAAATATTGATTTTCGTAAAAGTCTTTTCAAGAACGTAAAACTCATTTGAAATCCGGATAGATGCATGATTGTAAAAACACGTGTACGGCTCAGATCTAAAGAAGCGGAGGTATAAAAGGTTTTCACCCCCAAACCCTAGATCATTTTCGCCCAAAATTACACACAGTCACATTATTAGATACCTTCTTTGATAAAAAGTACGACCCTTCTTTACTCACATCCTTCGTTGCAAAGGTACAGTTTTTTCTTAATCGTTTTTAAACGTTACCGTCGATTTAACAATATGAGTATGAATGCAAAATTTATAATCAAAGAACAAAAATGTACTTTAACCAAAGAAGCATTGCAAAACTTTCTCAAGGATTACCCCATTCCCAAAAAGTATAAGATTATGCTCCCCAGTAAGCACCAAAATGTTTTTGATGCCCCAGAGGGCTTTGTAGGGCTTTATACTCATGCATTTACTCTATCGAATCTAAGGATACCGATTCATCCCTTGATTTTAGAGTTTATGCAATATTATAAGGTGCATATTTCTAGGTTTAACCCTTTTAGCTTAGCCAAACTCACCACATACATAGTAATGTGTAAAGCCTATGGCTATGAGCCATCACTGAATGTACTAAGGGGTTTTATGAACCTTTATCCTTCCGGAAATTGGCTAACCTTGGCCAAAAGGGCATAAGCTGATGTGCCTCTTTTGCTGTTAAAACCAATCACAAATATATCTGATTGGAAAGGAAGTTTCTTTTTCATTCAAGATACAATCAAACCTCCAGACTACCCTACGTTGTTGGATGAAGCATATAGATTTGATAAGAGACGCTTTAATGATGAGCTTCCTTATACCGTCCGAAGGAATCCAATGTACCAAAGACTTGCTCGCCATCCAGTAAATGTGCAAATATTCCCTGAGCCTATCTTGTATATGGCTGGGATAGTTGATCGTTGGGAGTATTCTCCACAGGAGCCTGAAATTATTTGT
This sequence comes from Artemisia argyi, assembly GCA_030686995.1. Lineage (NCBI taxonomy): Eukaryota > Viridiplantae > Streptophyta > Magnoliopsida > Asterales > Asteraceae > Artemisia > Artemisia argyi. The sequence continues at coordinate 155,948,377 of CM060677.1, read as the reverse complement.
GATGGAGAAAGTATATACATTCTTATTTCAATAATTTAAAATGACTTATCTGATGATATTTATTCTTTTCTTCCTTTTTTGCAGAGATGGACTTTAGGAACTTTGTTGTAGTCGGTGGAGCAAGAGAAACAAGTTTCTTACCAAAAGATCCCCAAGAGGTTAGCTATGGAGTAGGCTCTCCATCTGTTTCTGTGAACAACAATGATATTGATGCCCTTAATGTAGAACCCCTTGCTTCTGCAAAGCCCCCCAAGCCTGAAAAACAATTGGCCCTAGAGGAAGCAACACAACTTATGGAGAATGTCGCAGACTCGGATGACCCACCCTCCGATGAGGAGCCGGTGACGATTGTAGGGTCATCTGGCGTAGCTGATAGGGTGAGGATCAGGAAGGGGACAGAGGCGAAGGCCCTCAAGGAAAATCCAAAAAGGAAACTTGTGATGCCCACTCCTACTTCCAGGACTACAAGGCAGAAGGGCCTTAAGGGCAAGGCTATTCAGAATGTTGTTGAGGTTCTTGATGAAGACATTCATGGTAAGTATAAGTCGTATATCTAAAATAAATGTAACTGTTCATGCGACTAACAAATCCTTTCTCCTTGTAGGTTTGTCCAACACGAAGGAGCTTCCGAGTGCCCTTGCTTTCCATCAACTAGTTGAGAAGGTTTCCCCTCCTAACTAGAGAGAAGTTCTGGGTAACATGTCTATGGAGGATCTGTGTGACTTGCATGAAAAAAGCTATACAAGGCAGGTGGTTTTGGACAATCACATGAATGATCGTACCAGGAATTTGGTCCGCACTCTTCAAAGAGCTCGTGAAAAAATGGATACCATTCTTGCTAAGGAGAAGAAAAAGGATCAGGAGTTTGCGGATCTGCAAGCTAAGTGTGAGGAGGCCTTGGAGGACGTGGAGAAAAATCCCATGGTAGTAGATCTTCGAAACGATGTCCGAAGCCTTGAAAAGAAGCTCAAGGATGTTCAGTCCGAATGCAAGAAGCTGCGTATAGAGGAAGCAAAGGTTGGTGAGTATAAGGAGGAAATTGTTGCTTTGGAGTCCAAATGTGAGGAATTGGAATCCGAGAGAGTAGAACTCCAGGGGAAAGAGATCAAGCTTTGAGAGGAGTTGGATGGTATGAAGCGTCAGCATAAGGCTCTGAAGAAAGATAGGGCTGCGGTTGTATCTAAGGTGGTTCCGTATATTGCTATGGAATTGTATCATAGTGAAAAGGTTGGGAGAATGATAGGAGGTTTGATTAACTCTGCAATGTATCATGGGAAATGAATCACTCTTGAGGAAATTGCTGCAACTGGTAAGCCAATGGATCTGTTAAAAGTTCCTTACTACTGCTCTACTCATGAGAGGGAGTATGATGAGGCCAGCAATGTCGTAGCGACAGCAGAGTACCCCTTCCTTCGTGAGGCCACCAAAGATCCCAGGCTTCTGTTGACACCCTCCTTTCTATGAAGCCCCGTAGGGTGAAGCCACCATTTTCAAGCAGAAGAGACACTCCTAAGAAGGCTTCCTCTCTGAAGGTTACTCCTGAGAAGGCGTTGTCCCCTGAAGCAACTCCCGAGAAGCTCCCATCTCCCCTTGACAAGGATTCCTGTGTGAAACCCTCCGAGGCAGAGCCTGAGAAGCCTCAGCTTGAGACAAGTCCCGAAGGTCCTGCCTCAATCCAACAAGAAAGTCCCCATTCTGCTGATAAGTGAAGGCTGCTATGTTGGCAGTAATTTGGTTCCAAAGGTAGCATGTACCCTCTTGACATTATGGATTTATGTCTTTAAACAATTTGTATGTTATGTTTATGTGGCCCCGGGCCTAGACAATGTTCCTTATCTATTTAGTAGCAACTATATATGTTGTGTACTATATATGCACAAGGGAGTATGTTCCCGCTTTTGATGTGATATATTTCCTTTCTCTATCTGTTATTGATAGATATGCTAGGGTTATGGTGATTACCCTTTAAATGTTCAACCAAGAGTTTTTAGGCGGTCGTATAATTTGGCTGCCGATGGAGGGTTGCGACCCGCTCCGACTTTATCCTTTCAGTGCAGAGGGCTTCGAATACCCTAAGACCCTTAGGAAAGTTAATTTGAATTTTATGTAATTCTTTTCAAGATAAGGTTATCTTGGTACATTCTTCGAACATTGAACTTTAAATACTTGGTTTGATAAAATCTTTGTTGTATTGAACAAGACAAGAGATTTTGAGGGAATGAATAATGTCATTAATCGGGTAGGGAGAATTACATCATTTTAAGAAATGAAGACTAAGACATCTACCCTTAATGCTTCTTTCCCATTGTCAGAATACATAAATGAAAAATCATCTAATAGCAAATCTTGCTTTTAAAACTTACGAAAGATGTGGCAGTTCATTCGTATGCTGGGGAAGGGTTGCTGACGTGTGAACATCGCTACTTTGGCCTGTTCCATACATATTTTCTCGAATCAGATGTAAGAAGGGTCCATCGTTTATTATGCTTGAAACTTTAAACGGGTAGCATCTCGCTTCGAACTTTGTTTCTTGGAAAGTAAAAGATGTGCTACTCCTTGTCACTTTGTCGAGGCCTGCTGCTCCGTCCCAGAATTGAAACCAAGTTCGAAGAGTTGTGAGGCTACATGCGTCTTTGAATCACCTAAGTGGTGTCCTCTTTCCTGTTTAGCCTGGAGAGTGTTGGAAGACATATTTGATTCACATTCTTCCGGAGGCTCATCATTCTGATCTGCAAAGAGATTTCCATCCCCATATTCTATGTCATATTCTTCCAATTCCCTAGCCCACTTGTCGGTTCTTCATGATCTACCAGGGTTTAGGAGTGTCCTTTCCATTGGCTTATCTGTGAGTACTTTGACAGGGTGATCTTTGAAATATCTTCGGAGACGTCTTGTGGCATGAACCAGGGCCAAGATTAACTTTTCCGAACCTGCATAGCTTTGTTCTATGTCTGGTAGATTCATGCTAACGAAATATATTGGTATCTGTAGGCCTCCTCTATATACGAAGAGCATTGCGCCAATTTCGTCAGAGGAAACTGCTATATGTAGGAGCAAAACTTTACCTCTGGTTGGCGGCATAACCGTTGGTAAGATCTCCATGCAATTTTTCCATCGTTGGAAGGACATTTCGGCTTCCCGGTTCCATTGATAGGATATGTTGCCAATGACTTCATTGCGGATTCTATAAAGAGATGAAGACCTGTTGACACCCTTCGACAAAAATGCCTTTAGTATTTCCAACTTGTCTTGCAGACCGTTAACCCTCCCTGGTGATCCCCAAGCTCGTTTCTTTAGGGGGATCCTTTCTTTGTCTAGGTCCGCCTGGATCCTTTGTTTTACGAATGGGCATTCGTTTGACTCTTTCTTTTCAATACCGAAGGAGCACATCTTGGGACTTAGCTTTAGGTTTAACTTCCTTAGCTGTACAAGGGTTTCTTCGACATCATAGAGGAGATCCTCCTTTGTCTTGCTTTGCGTAACCAGATATCCTTCACAAACTTTCAGGTTTCTCCCTATCTGTTTTTCGAAGACCTTTCCTATCAGTTTGTTGTAAGTGGCTTCTGTATTCCTTAAACTAAAAGGCGTTCTTCTGAAGCAGTAAGTGCTCCTACCTACTCGAAAGGCTGTTTTTTCTTCTTCTTCTTTTGCCATCTGTATTTGATGGCATCCCTTGTCTGTACTAAGGAAACATTCCCACCGAATTTCAGACAATGGTTATTGTCTTTCCGTTAACAAGTAGCTTTCTTTTTGACAAGCTTTATTTATGTCTTCGAAGTTAACTTGTATTTTCCATTCTCCATCTCTTCGTTGGATTGCAATTGGATTAGTAACCCATAGTGGGCTTTCGACCTTTCTGAGTATTCCTGCCTCTGCGAGCTTGTAGACTTCCTTATGGATTGCCATGTTTCGTTCAGATGTCATCCTACGGGGCTTCTGCTTAACCGGTTTGGCGTATTTGGATTCATTGAGCTTGTGTTCCATGCTGAAGGGTTTGCCATTGGTTGTGAGGAACCTCGGAACTCCTGTCATGTCTGAGGATTTTCCTACGAATATGTCTTTATAGGCTTTCAGCAGCTTCTCCAGCCTTTCCTTGAAAGTGGTGGGAAGTTGCTTCCCGATTTCCACCCTTCGTACGGGGTGATATTCATCTAATGCCACATATTCTTTGGAATTTGGGCCTTCTCGGGGGTCCATCACATGATTTTGACTTTCATTCATCTTTTGGGCTTCCTTGTCCTTTCCTTCATTGTAACTAAAGAATATAGTTCCAACGCCGTTCGCAGTTTGGAATTTAACTGTTGCGTGCACCATAGAGACCACAATACCCATTTTTTGCATAGCAGTGCGTCCAATTAACATATTGTAGGGAGATTTGGATTTCACTATGACAAAATTTAGGACTTTGGTCCTTGTGAGATTTCCCTTTCCAAGCGTTACTTCCAGAGGTACTTCTCCTAAAGGCCATGATCGCTCCCCTGAGAAGCCTACCAGAGGCATCTTTGACTCTCTTCGTTTGGACCTGATTTCAGAACTAAGCTTCATAAAGCAATGCTCGTAGATCACCTCGCAGGAGCTTCCACTGTCCATGTAGACTTTGTTAATTTCTACGTTTGAGACCACGACCTTAATGATCATTGGGTCCTTCGAAGGGGACTCTCCTATCTCGGATGGAAATGTTATCTCCTTCGCATCGTATGTTTCTCTTTCGGGGGCCTTTCTTTTTAATTGGGAGGAATCACATCGAACCATTAGAATGGGGGCTTCCTGAGGGGTATTATCTTTTTCCTATCGCGTATCAGTAACTTTCTCTTTACCCTTCCTTATTCCTTTTACAAGGTGCGTTAATTGCCCGGACTTCACTTCCTCTTCTATCTGCTTTCTTAGCTCTCGACAGCTGTTTGTGTCGTGGCCGAAGTCTTCATGGAAGTGGCAATACTTAGTAGTATCCCTGTTTTTGCTTTTACCCGCGATTCGAGGGGGTGGTTCGAAGGCTTTGGCGACCTTCTCTGTTGCTAATATTTCCCTCGGAGACTTTGTGAGGCTCCTCAATAAACTGTGGTTTGGTCCTTTGTTGTAAGGGGTAAACCTATTACAGTTCTTGTGTTTGTTCTTCGATCCATCCCATAGGGATTGCTTTGCTCCTTTGTTGTTCTCGATTGGAGCTCCATTGGTGGACACTTCTTTGTCCTCTATCCATGTGTATGTTTTTTCCATTAGGCCTTTGTAAGTTGCCGGAAGGTCTGTGAACAAGAATTCCACAAGGTTCCGGCTGCGTAGGCCATGGACGAAGCTAGAAATGAGTTGATCTTCATGTAAGCCTAGAATCTGCAGAGTTTCGTCAGTGTATCTAGTGACGAAGCTTCTTGTGCTCTCGTTTTCTTTCTGCTTAATGTTGTGCACCGTGAGGTGTGTTCTTGTGAACTTCTTCTGTTGGCTGAAGTGAGATCTAAACTTAGCCTTCAGATCATCAAGGTTAACGATACTTCCCGGTTTCTGCCCATTCTACCAAATACGTTCCGAATCTCGGAGGGTGTAGGTAAACATGTGACAAGCTATGGACATAACCCACTTTTGCATCTTTATAGCCCCTTCGAACAAGTGCAGGAAATTATCAGGATCCCCTTTCCCATCATAGGTGCCTATGTGTGAAGGCATCTTTAAACCGTCTGGTAGAGGATAATCCTCAATCCATCTTACAAAAGGTGTCGTAGGGCCCGTAGATTCAGGGTACGAGTAGGTGTAAGTCAGCATATTCATAGGGACATTGCTGTACGAATTATGAGGAGGGGGTATCCCTGAAGAGGGTTGATTAGGATAAAAAGGATGAGGCGTGCTCGTGTTCGGAGGGTAACTATTATACATGGTATACGGAGGGTATATCATGGGATGGTTATATGGTACGGCAGTTTGTGAGGGATATTGATTGCTAGGTTGCCCATTCATGGGGGGATAAAGGTTTGGAGGATAACATTGAGCTGGAAACTGGGGGTATATACCGACGGGAGGAAGACTTCCTCCTGTGTTGTATGAACCTGGGTTACCTCCTACACCGGATGCATGCGAGGGCTGTAGTGGAATCCCTGCTTCGGTCCTTCCCAAATGTACAACTAACAGTGGAGGTAGGTTTGCCTCCGTGTTTCCCCTCTGTTGGCTCCTCCCATTGGAGCCTTCAACAATTGTTCCCTCTCTCCTTGTGGGAGTCCTTTCGGGGACTCCCTCGAAGCCTACATTCCTTCCATTGGTCCTTCTACTAGCAGGAGACCCAATACGTAAAACTGGGTGATTAGCTCTAGAAGCTGAAGGCCTCGGCTCCATCTCGATCTCCTCATCATATTCATCGCTGGAATATTCCAACTCCCTTCGCATTTTCGTGTTCCTTACTTGCCTCCTCCGAGCCCTGAGCAGGGACTCTAGCTCTTCGTAATTAGCGTCAACGAAGGCAGGGCTAATTATAGGTTCTGGGTTAGCTGACGTGGATGCACGAAGGTTTGGCGTTATTTCAGGGTGAGATCGTGTGGTAAAAGTGGAGGTCGTGATTGGCGGAAGACTCTTGGTGTTAGTTACGGGTTTTGGGGTTAAAGTCGAGAAACCCGATGGGGGTGTAACTTCTCTTTCTGGATTCATGCCGGAATAATAGTGAGTGTATTTGACTGTTTATTTTACTTGGAAATAACGGGACTAATTGTAGCGGGTCCCACGGATGGCACCACTGATTGTACAATAATTTGCACGACCAGACCTTCGATGATGATCAAAGGATATAGGGGATGTTGTGGTTGAGCCAAGCTTGTGTCTAACCTGAAAATAAGAAATACAAAGACACTACGTTAAGTGATTGCGCAGGGGTTGGACCCTGCGAACCACCTCCGGCGTGTGAATAAGTGTTTGATATGATAATGTAGGTGAAATGTAGTAAAGTAGAGTAGTTGAGATTGCATACCAGAACTGAAACTCGTCCAAGACTATTTATAGGGGAAGAAAACAGCCTTGGAGAGTGTTTCCACATTTGTAGGAGATCATAGGGGCGTCCCATGATTTTATGGTTAACCGCTAGTGCTTAATGTCTACTCTTCCTGAATTGGCGGGTCAGTCAAGGAGGAAGGGAGAACATGGATAAGACGGGGGACGTGGGTAAGACTTGGTCTTTCCCTCTTTCCATCTTATGTTCATTGAAGTGTACCCCGGAGGGCTTATACCTTCGTTTGGCGAATTCCCATCTGGTAACTAGATCATAAGAGATTAGTTTTACGCCCAAGAAGGATTTAAGAGGCTAGCTAGAGCCTGCGATTATGTAGGTTTCGAGCAGACTCGAAGGGGAGTCCTTCGAGCTAACCGGAGGGTACATCATCAATGCTCAAACTACATTTATTTACTTTTGTAAATACTCAAAACTCTTATGACATTGATACGTATTTCTATACACATCTGTTCTAGTTATAGTACCCAAGGAAGATACATGCTTAGAAATACTTTACTCACTTGGTTTACATACACTACTTGTATTCGCATAGATACTGGTATACATACTTGAATACCCGATTCCTTGATTTATATTGACTAGACTCGATTTAGACATACATCCTGACATGGCTATGTCAGAAGACCATTATCATTGAGTGTAGACATACATCCTACCATGGCGATGTTGGAAGGCCATTTATATGGATGATACATGATTGACATACTATATTCAATATATATGAGCCATACTGTGTGATTAAGGCTATGTGACTATTATTTCCTGAGTGCTAGTGGTTAAGATGCATGTACAGTTATCTTTGGGAAGTGGCACCCAGTTGTCTTTATCTTTGGGAAGTGGCACCCAGTTGTCTTCATCTTTGGGAAGTGGCACCCAATTGTCTTTGGGAAGTGGCTCCTAGTTGTCTTTGGGAAGTGGCTCCCAGTATTTGTGATTTGTGCATGAGGCTTAACTATGTGACATATTCAAGTGCTCGTATATACACATATGTCTTAATCATGCCATACTTTAGCAGTGGGTTGTAAACACACAGGTTGCAAGTCTTGTATGGGCGGGAGTTGCAACTGAGTGTATTTACAATGCCTTTGTTGTGGAAACATTCTTAGATGCACACGTGACTTGCTTATACTATATTTTAGCAGTGGGTTGTAAACACACAGGTTGCAAGTCTTGTATGGGCGGGACTTGCAACTAAGTGGATTTACAATGCCTTTGCTGTGGAAAACATTCTCTAAAGGCTTTTTGACTGTTTTAAAACAAACTCTATGAACTCACCAACCTTTGTGTTGACGCTTTAGCATGTTTATCTCAGGTCCATCATGAGCAAGGATGGCGCGGAGGAGCACGAATACTCATAAAGGCTATAAAAGTTTATTATCATATAAAAACTATTTAATAATCTTCGAAAACTAATGGACCTCATTTTGTAAACTCTGATATTTACAAATTTAAATGATAAATCTTTCAAAACAACTCAACTGGAATCGTTTTCTATTATTATAACTGTTGTGCCATCAAGTAACACCCAACTTAAATTCCGTTGCGTATCTCGATTTTGGGGGGTGTTACAATGTCGTACCATAGACCGGTCCAAGTTCGATTACATGGCACATGAAAATTTTAACGAATATAAAGAGGAAAGCAAACTTGTAAATGTTGTATGTCAAATGAAGAATGAAATGGATTCATCTTGAATCCCATAAAGGCATAAACCATGCCTATATAATATGCAAGGAGCACTAGCGCATGAGGATTTGTATATGTGGGAGATCAACCTTTTGTATATAAATAACTTAAGATGAAAAGTTGTTAGTTTTATGGACATAATTTAATGGTGTATATTAAGATTGAACCCGAGATCACGGGATTGCACACTTTATGTATGAGATTTAAAGTTTAATGATTAGATGTAAAATATTACAATTAATTATTAAATACACAAAACGAATAATGACCGTTAAGTAATTAACGATAATTGACAAACGGTTAAAGGAAAAGGACTAGAGTAGAAATTAGAAGTCAAGAAGGATCTGGAAACCCCCTTGTGGGCTATGGTCGGTCGTGTAGGGGATTGGGGAGACCCAATCCTTATCCAACTTTTTCTCCAAGTTTCTCACCCTATATAAACAAAGGCTAGGTTTCATTGTTTGCTAATCTTGTTACACACACAAAACCCTAATCTAGTTTTTGTTCTTTTTTTCTCTTGTTGGCCGATCGATCAAGAACCCTTAAAAGGTCTATTGGTTTGTTTTTCATAAATAAACATTTTGTGTTAATAAAACTAGCATTTACTTTAATTCGTTAATAGTACGTGTGTACAAGAACATGATACAAACACATTATAGTTTGTATCTTGGATTGAATTGTAAAACGGTAAGGGACAATTCTTATAATTCAAATAAACCCTAATTAGGGTTCATAAAGTTGATTGTTGAAGAATTGCTAAAAGGTACGCATACTTTTTATATTTGGTTAATTAATTATGTGTTATATGATCTTACGCTTCCGCAATACTTTGATGTTTATGTGTTTAATTATGTATGACATGTTATTAAAAAGCAACAGTGGCATCATGAGCCTTGTATAATGTGTAATTAATTATCGAAACATGTAAAAAATGAATCTTGTATTGTGTTTGATGTATATGTCGAATTCTAGGGTTTGATTTATTCGAAACCCTAATTTTATTGGGGGGTGGGGGGCGATTTGCCCTAAATTAAAAAAAATATTTTTGTTTTTAAATTGAATTAGAAACCCTAGGAATGCATGATATAATTACGTATTAATTGTATGTGATCTTGTGACAACGTGTTACTCCCCCGTCCCATTTTATAAGTCTATGTTTGAAAAGTCAAAGTCTTTTTCTTTAGAGTTTGACAGTAATTATTTTTTTGCATGTTATATAATACTTAATACAAAATATATAAATTGATTTGTATTTTAAATGTATTTTCATTGGTATACTTTTCATCAAGTATTATATAACACGAAAAAAATAATTATGGTCGAACTCTGAGGAAAAAGACTTTGACTTTACAAACATGGACTTATAAAATGGGACGGAGGGAGTATAATTGTTATGAGAAGTCCATGATAAAACGTGCATGTTTGTCATGGATTATTGTCTATATGAATTAATTGTTAAGTTATTGTACACATGTATTTGTTTTGATAGGTCTTGAATTGGGGAAAGACCTCAATAAAATTAATTAATCAATTATATGCAATATGGCATATTTTTTAGCTATGGTTTACGCAATCGATACGTTGATGCATATGGTTCAATTGCCTTTGTAAGTGATATCCATAGTTAATATATGCATTATTTAACCTAGAATTGATTATTATAGGTTTTATCGAATAAGTTTGCATGTGGCTACTTGTTTTCACATATTAATTGTTAGTTGTGTGTGCATTATTTAAGTGTTTATTTTTTATTATTACTTGTTTTGTTTATTTTTTGTTTGACATGTTGTAAACAAAAGGGTAATTTTGAATAAAAAAATAATCCGGACTCTATAATGGTGAAACTTGATTTGTGTATGGCAAACGAACAAGAAGGGTAAAGGTAAAGCTAAAGCTGATAAGGGTAAACAAGTTATGACCTATCAACCTGAACCTAAGAAATATCCTCCTAAGAAGAAAGAGAATCCCAAGAAGGATCAGGCTTTCCAATACTATCATGTAGTGGGTCACTGAAAGAGGAACTGTCCTCTTTATCTCAAAGAGATGCTAGCATATAAGAACAAGAAGTCTGGGCAAGTCTCTAGTACTTCAGGTAACTTATTTATGATCGAATTATTTACTCTAAATCATAAAATTAATTCCTGGGTATATCATACTAGATGTGGTATTCACTTTTGTAATACACTATAGGGGTTTAGAGTTGAAAGGAAGATGTCTTATAGGGAGCAATATCTGCACATGGGCAATGGAGTGTTTAATTTAGTTTTACCTTCGGGCTTAGTACTGTCATTAAACAATTGTTATTATGCACCTTCTATTATTAGAGGTGTTGTTTCCTTTTCTTTATTGCTGGATCTTGGTTTTATTCACACTATCACTAATAATGGAATTTCTATTTCTTTAAATGTTATCTTTTATTTTAATGTTATTGTTGTGAATGGTATGTTTGAGATTGACATGTTTAATAATGTATCCAATAAAAATAATTCGATGTTTAGCATTAGTAAGAAAATAAAGTCAGACTTCAATTCTTCTTACCTTTGGTACTGTAGACTTGCTCATATAGGCAAGACTCGCATGGAAAATCTACAACATGATGGGCTTTTGAAAAGTATCAATGGTGAATCATTTGATAAATGTGAGTCTTGTATATCTGGGAAGATGACAAAGAAACCTTTTCATAGTAATATGGAAAGGGCTTCTTATCTACTTGGTTTAATATATACTGATGTGTGTGGACACTTAGACATGTGTCAAGGAGAGGTGTTAGCTACTTTAATTTTTAACCTTTACAGATGATTTCAGGCGCCGTTATGGTTATGTTTACTTGCTTAAACATAAACATGAGGTGTTTGAAACATTTTAGGTTTTCAAAGCAGAAGTAGAATTGCAACTAGGAAAGAAGATTAAAGCTCTTCGATCCGATAGAGGCAGTGAATACCTAAGCCAAGAGTTTAAAGATTATTTAGCTGAGAATGGAATTGTCCAGCATCTCACATCTTCATATACTCCAAAAAAATGGTGTATCTGAGAGAAGAAATTGTACATTGCTAGATATCGTGCGATCAATGTTTAATCTTACAACTCTTCCTTTATCTTTTTGGGATTATGCTTTAAAATCTGCAGTTCGTATTCTAAATATGGTTCCCACCAAGAAGGTTGATAAGACACCATATGAAATATGAAATGGTAAAGTGTATCTTTGTAGGATACCCAAAGGCAACAATGGGTTACTACTTTTATTACCTACCTGAAAAGAAAGTTATTGTTACAAGGTATGGAGACTTTCTTGAGAAAGATCTCATATATCAAGAATTCAGTTGGAGGATTTATGATCTGGAAGACGATCAAGAAGATACATTAGCTTCTGAAAACACTAGCGAACTTCCTGCAGATGCTGAAATTATGGGTCCTCCACCTAAAGTTGTTCCTATTCGCAGATCCGTAAGGAATGTGAAAGCTCCTGAACGACTATGTCTTAATGTAGTCGATGAGGAAACTATATTAGGGGATCTTGATGAACCTACTAATTATAGGGCTGCCATTAATAATCCTGAAAGGGATAAATGGGTAGTTGTTATGAATGGGGAAATGCAATCCATGAGAGATAACGAAGTCTGGATTGAAGTAGACCTTCCTCCCAATGCAAAGGTAGTTAGAAGTAAGTGGCTCTTCAAGAAAAATACTGACATGGATGGCAATGTACACACCTATAAGGCCCGTTTGGTAGCAAAAAGCTTTACTCAAACTTATGGTGTTGACTATGAGGAGACCTTTTCTCCAGTAGCTGACATTAGGGCTATTAGGATTCTCATAGCTATAGCTGCATACTATGACTATGAGATTTGGCAAATCGATGTCAAAACCACATTCTCAATGGTTGCTTAGATGAAGACATCTATATGGTGCAACCTGAGGGGTTTGTGAATCCACAATTTCCAAAGCATGCAAGCAAACTTCAAAGATTCATTTATGGACTAAAGCAAGCATCACGGAAATGGAATAAGAGATTTGATGAAGAAATCAAAAGGCTTGGGTTTACTCAAAATCTTGATGAACCATGTGTATATCACAAAGCTAGTAGGAATGATGTTAATTTCCTTATCCTATATGTTGATGACATATTAATTATGGGAAAAGACATTCAAAGTTTGCAAAATGTTAAGGCATATCTTGGAAAGTGTTTTTCTATGAAGGATTTAGGGGAAGCTGCATAAATTATGGGAATCAAGATCTACAGAGATAGATCACAACGGTTAATTGGATTAAGTCAAAGTGCTTACATTGATAAAATATTGAAGAGATTCAATATGCAAAATTCCAAGAAAGGATATTTGCCAATGGAAGTAAAGCATGGCTTATGTAGCAAAATGTGTGCTTCAACACCTGTAGAGGTAACACGCATGAGTAAAGTTCCTTATGCTTCGGCTATGGGATCTATCATGTATCCGGTTAGATGCATTACGCCAGATGTGGCGTTCACTCAAAATATCACCAGTCAATATCAACAGAATCCAGGTGAACTTCACTGGATTGTTGTTAAACATATTCTCAAGTATCTAAGAAATACAAAAGATATGTTTCTAGTGTATTGTGGAAATCCAGATGTAGAACTTGATGTTACAGGTTTCTGTGATGTGTCCTGGCAATGTGATAAAGATGATATGAAGTCTTAGATGGTTTATGACTTTGTTATTAATGGAGGAGCAGTAGACTGGAAGAGCAAGAAGCAGAGTACAATTGCGATGTCTGCAATAGAAGCTGAATACATAGCTGCTTCAGAAGCTGCAATGGAGGCTGTTTGGATTAGGAAACTCATTTCAGGGCTTGGTGTTAAGCCTTCAATTGAATCACCTATTAATATGTATTGCGACAATTCTACTGCAATCATATTTGCCAATGAACCTGGAGTCATGAAAGGCACCAGACATTTTCTACGGAAGTATCACTATGTTCGGGATCAAGTCCGCAAAGGTGAAATTAATCTACTGAAAGTTCACATAGATGACAACTTAGCTGATCCTTTCACTAAGGATTTATCTAAAGAAAATCTTACTGAACTTGCCAATGGAATTGGACTTCGTTTAGCTAGTAGTTTCATGCATGACTGTGATTAGTATTTGGATAAAGGATATTGTAAACATTTATTATCTTTTAATTAAATAAAGTATTTGTTGTGTTTATTTTTTATTCTTTAATATTGTATCCTATATTTGCATGTTTAATCCGTGAATAATTCAGTTATTCTAAATCGTCCGTTGTCAATTAATGATATGGGAATATCATTAAACTAAGACAAATCTGAGTTTTGGTATAATATACTTGAGAGTATATTGATGCGTTCACATACCAAATTCACATGATATTTAATGAATTGAATATATGACTTATGCCAAACTACATGATTATACTTTACGGATCTTGTCATTAAGTAAATCATGAATAGTTATCCTCAGACTTGAGTTACCAGATAACTGTCATGAATGTAGTGCATTTCTGTGGAACAATTTAACGCATACGTAACTTGTAGTTATAAGGATTGTTTACAAAAGTGTTACAAAGTTCATGGGTTTTGCTTGTAGTCAATAAAAAATTTGTTCCTTCAAATTTGTTTTGGAGTTTAATATTGTTGGGCCCCTCGTAGGGTTGATAAGATGTTTGCGTGGCCACGCCCAAGATCTTTCTGTAATACGCTCGGAAGATTTAGTAATCTTGCTCAATCACAAACAACGAGAAACAGAATAGTTAAATAAAGGAATGACTTAGATCTGTATCCTTATTTAACATGGTATTAGAAACGAAAGGATAATAATGATGATGAATTATCAAATGGTTTTTCTAGGAGACCTTACTCGAGTTGTACTAGAGGCATTGGCGTGTTGCTAGATGCTAACCAATATGATTACACTATTAAGATATATCCAAGTGGGAGTTGTTAGTTTTATGGACATAATTTAATGGTGTATGTTAGGATCGAAATCAAGATCAGGGATTGCACACTTTACGTATGAGAGTTAAAGTTTAATAATTAAATGTAAAATGTTATAATTAATTATTAAATACACAAAACAAATAACGACCGTTAAGTAATTAACGATAATTGACTAACGGTTAAACGAAAAGGACTAGAGTGGATTGGAAGTCAAGAAGGATCTGGAAACCCCCTTGTGGGCTATGGCCGGTCGTGTAGGGGATTGGGGAGACCCAATCCTTATCCAACTTGTTCTCCAAGTTTCTCACCCTATATAAACAAAGGCTAGGTTTCATTGTTTGCTAATCTTGTTACACACATGAAACCCTAATCTATTTTTTCTTCTCTTTTTCTCTTGTTGGCCGATCGATCAAGAACCCTAAAAGGTTGATTGGTTTGTTTTTCATAAACAAACGTTTTGTGTTAATAAAACTAGCATTTACTTTAATTCGTTAATAGTACGTGTGTACAAGAACGTGATACAAACACACTATTGTTTGTATCTTAGATTGAATTGTAAAATGGTAATGGACAATTCTTATAATCCACATAAACCCTAATTAGGATTCATAAAGTTGATTGTTGAAGAATTGCTAAAAGGTATGCATACGTTTTATATTCGTTTAATTAATTATGTGTTATATGATCTCACGCTTCCGCAATACTTTGATGTTTATGTGTTTAATTATGTATGGCATGTTATTAAAAACCAATAAAAGTATCTATACAACTCGACAAAATTTTAGTTTATGAAAATGACACACACTACACTATACCTATGTCCCACGTGGGACTTGTACCCTAATCCCCATGGAGAGGAATACCTTATGTATAGACTCGCATACCACTAGACTAGATGCCCTTTGGTTACTCAATAAAACCTTGATCATAATTAGTTTAATTACAACCCTAATCACCACTACACAGTTAAAAAAGATGACACTGCTATACAAACATTAAGTAGCTTGTGTATAGTTCCATTTGCATTTTGCAAAGGATCCCTTTTCTAATTGCCTAGTTTTCAAACCGCATTTTTTCTGATCACAAAAGAACCACGTTTAACTGGGCTTTTCCTAGACTACTTGTCCTTGAATGGGCAACCTTTGCCTATTTTATTTGGCCAGCAACAACCAACAGGTAACATGCAGAAGAACACCAACCCATCAATCCATAATTAAACATAGCAGTTCAAAACATTTAAGAAAAGACAGCATCCATATGACAGTCATTACAAGAAAAAGATAAACAAAAGGAACAAAGGTGTCTATGTTTCGAATGAACCAGAAGAAACATATCGCAGATAACAAGAAAAACGGAGTCTCGACTCTTGACCTTAGTATGAAGTGCAAGTGCAGGGTACTAGATACGCATCCCTGCGAATGCATTTTCCAGTCCTACACATTGAACTTGAGATCCCGAGTTAATATTTTTCAGAACCTGATCAACCAAACCTCGGGTGGTACCATCCTACGAAACATAATTAAATTACAATTAGCACCTTTGTGTATTACGCGTGATTACTTAATACTTAATATGAAAAAATAGAGATTAATTCATAACAAAATAGGCTACAGAAACATGTTTAATAGATTAATTACATGACTAAACAAGACATTAATATGTGATAAAATAAGATACCATTTGTGAAACTTTAAATCTTAATTAACTATTTCATTTTGTGTTATTCTTAGATAACCACTGTTGTTATTGATGGTATGAGAAATTAAGGTACCGATTATTGTGACATGATCATCAGTTCCAAAAGCCAAGTTAACCGAGAAGTTGTACTTAAACAAATGTAGTTGAGGTATGCAGGATGCCTTAACTACAGAGGGTAGCATCTCTTCAATGCATCACAACACCTATAGATTTACCACAATGGTTTTAAAAACTATATAATACAAGAACAAAGTTACAGATTTGCATGTGCTAAGGTTTACCGGTATAACCTTGAGAGCTCGCTGAGTCGCAGGTAGCAAATCAATATATTCTTTAACAATGTAGGTGGAGGTATTCCGGTGAACTCATCAACCACTTTGTCACAACATAAAATCTGTCGACAAAAGACCCAATGTATGCCTTCCCTTCTTCTTGGCTAAAGATTCTACTGCGTATAAGTGCGCAGCGGGAAAATTATTTAAAAAATATATATATATTATACTTACCACGGTTTCCTCTTCAGGGTAGCGAACAAAAAAAATTATTTCTCACCAAAAAAAGTATTAAATTTTGGATGTCATATGAAATCCGGCATAAGTTTAGGGACTATCGGTGTAATTTACTCTTAAATATATCTACAACATAGGGCTTGTAAAATCATCATTTTTATTCTTACTCTTCTTTTCTTTTCTCTCTTTTCTCTCTAACTCAGGAACACAAATTAAAATTTTAATATCTCTTCCTCTTCTCTTCTTTTCTGTCCATTTTAACCTCTTCTCTTCTTTTCTGTCATATCAAAACTCAGAAACAGAGTTAATCTATACCAAATCCAAATCCCATTCAATCTCATGATCATATACCAAAAGCACCCTAAAATATTAAAGCCCAAAAGCTTTTCTTTCTCTCTTTCATTCATTAAAATGTGTGTGTATATATATATATATATATATATATATATATATATATATATATATATATATATATATATATATATATATATATATATATATATATAGTGTATCTTTATTTTCAGAACCCTGTTAACTGCGGGAACTGTGAGAACTCCAATTTTGCATTAAAAACATGCATGTTCATATTAAACATGTATGTTTTCTTACATACACCTTAAAACCATTTTGCATTGATATGTTGCACTTAACATTGTTTTATATGAACATGTATGTTACGCAGGTATTTGTATTAAGGTGTATGTAAGAAAATATACATATTTTATATGAACATGCGTGTTTTCTAATGCAAAATTGGAGTTCTCGCAGTTCCCGCACTTAACAGGGTTTTGAAAATAAAGCCCCTATATATATATATATATATATATATATATATATATATATATATATATATATATATATATATATATATATATATATATATATATATATTGATACAAAAGTTGGGCTTACCTTGTTTGGACTCCTTCTCTCGTACCAATTAGAACTTTAGTGCTTGTGAAACCTGCGCACTAAGAAAGCAAACAACACCGTTAGGCTTATCGTGGGATTGTCTCCCACGATTAGACTCCAGCGTGAGAGTAAGTAATCGGTTTAGGGTTTAGTTGAAGAGTTAGGGATTGTGTAAATCGTACCTTCTAATGAGAATATATGATTCTATATATAGGGCGCAGAAACCATGTAGGTATCTTGCTCCTTACTCTTCGCACTCGTGGTGCTTATCTGGGGTAAGGATATCTATTCCGTAAATAGAGGATCCTTATCCTTTAATCGTGTATTTTGGTTGGGCTTTGGGCTCCGTGAGCCCAAGCCGTTGGTATTAATGGCCCAAGTCACTTGTCGTGATAGCCCACTCGTGGTGGGTTTGGGCTTAGTAATGTCTATAATTTGGGCTCGTAGCCCAACTATAGGCTATACGTCATCATGTCCCCCCAGTCTAGTGTGCGCGGTGCGTGGCCGCGGATACTAGACTAATGAACCTAGCGGCAAGCGTGGCGGGAAGAATTTGGATTTTTCCCGCCCAAAAGGTAGGAACAATGTATCAAGTCTTAAAATATCCCAAAGGATGCTTCGAAAAACGTGGAGGCTATCCACGTGTGCCTCGATAGAAGGGGAAAAGTGCTTGTACTTTCCATCTTCCAGCCACACGTTTGTGAGTGGGATCCACGTGGTATCTCATTTAGGGTTACTTGGCTTCCTATATAAATCACCGCCCCCTTTTACTGTGTTTCACACAATCAAACGTCTTTATCACCATTTCCACAATTCTAAAAGCTTTGTCTCTCTTCGATCCTTTGTTTTCATTAGGTAACTGCGCGTGCGCAATATTTTAGCAAACCCTAGTTATAAGATGGTTGCTCAGTTACACACCTTCCGCTCCAAGTTGGATGAGGATGACGTACGTCAGTTTTCTTCTGACTTCTTCATTCCTCTAGACGTCCATCCTGAGGCACCAGACGTGGATGCGTGTATTGCTGATTTCCCCGATGGGAAAATTGGTTTGTATACACGCTTTTTCAATTACGCGAATCATCGCGTACCCATTTCTGTCTTTTTGAGCAACGTGCTCAATCACTACCAACTCCATATCTCACAGCTGCACTGTATAGGTGCGGCTAAGATATCGAATTTTGAGATTAACTGTCGGTTATTGGCTATCAATCCGACAGTTGACCTATTTCGTGCGTTTTACCACACAACGTGGTCGCATGGATGGGTTTCTTTTGCCAAGCGCGCAGGGCGCCTCCAATGTTATGAAGAGAAGGTAGATTCCTTACGGCATTGGATAGAGTACTTCTTTTGGGTAGATGATGTTGTGTTTTCGTCGCGCTTTGAGTTCTATACTCAAAGGTCGTTGCTGAGGGATGAGCGTCCAATCCCTGGTTCTTACAGTGCCGCAGATGCGGACATAATTGATGCTAACCGCATTCCCATTAACTCCTATCCTGAGGAGTTCTTGGTGCATGTGGGGCTGAGCCAAAATTATTTTGATGGTGCGAACGAGGTTCCAACCTTTCTTGATGAGGACAGCCAGGGTGGGTGCTCATCCTTTTACTGCATCTATAATGTAAGTGTTTTGCTTCTTATCCTTTGAATAACTAACTTTGTTCGGTTGTTGTTTGTCTTTTGTCTGTCGCAGAAATGGATTTGTTCTCGGTTGTGAAGCTGAAAGAACCGAAGCGCGTGACAGTGGGGGTGCGTCCCCTGAGGGAGGGTGAGCAGCCCATATTGCAGGCTACGGCGGGACATCTGACTGTATTTGGACCTGTTGCGCAGCAGGACTCTCCTCCTGCAGCTGTGCTGGTCGCGCCAGTGCAGGTTGTCCCTCCTACTGGGGAGAGGTCTCCCGTGGAGGAAGGGACGCATGTGGAGGCGTCTAACAGCGTGGAGATTTTGGAGTCTGCGGATGTCCGTAAAGAGAAGCGCAAGGGAGCGTCTTCTGGTGGTTATGTTGGTACCTCCAAAAGGAGGCGCCGCCTGATTGGCGAGGATGAGTCAGATGCGCCTGATGAGATGTCAGCTACTAGCGCGCAGAAGAATCAGGACAGATCTCCACCACTTGTGTAAGTGTTTACGACTGTGACTTTTCTATTTTATATATATATATATATATATATATATATATATATATATATATATATATATATATATATATATATATATATATATATATATATATATATATATATATATATATATATATATATCCGCGTACTAACTTCATCTTCCTTATTTCATAGGGTCCATGCTGCAGAGGGTAATGCGGCCTTTGCTGACCATGCCGCATCGCCCAAGACTGTTGATGTAGAGGAGCCTCTGAAGGCAGCAGTGCAGATGTCTGCGCAGGAGTTGGTGGAGGAACTTCCTGGTGTTGCTGCTCGCCAGGCTGAGTTGGTCACTCAGCTGAAGGCGCGGACCGTTGTTGAGGGAGGTAGCCTTGCTCAGAGGGATGAGCAGATTGCGCAGCTCAAGGCGCAGTTGGCGGAGGCTCAGGCAGAGGTGTTAGCTGCCGATGAGCGCGCCAAGAAGGCGACTGAGGAGAAACTGGTTGTTTTGGGTGAGCTGCAGCGCGAACGTGAGGAGTCGCAGCAATATAAGGCTGACCTCGCCTGGGGGGTAAAATACCTGGAGGGGAAGAAGAACGAGCTCTGCGGTCAGCTTGCTCAGTTTGGCAAGAAAGTACAGGACTCTGTTGAGGCGCAGGAAGAGAAGCTGCGCAGGCTGAGTATAGAGTACGATGAGGAATTGTATCCTCATCTGATGTCGACCATTGCGGAGCGCAGGTACTTGTTGTACATTTCTTCTTTACTTCTTTTATAGTTTGTGTTTCTTTTCTAATGCCTTTCTCGTTGTTTTCGTAGGTGGTTGATCAGCCATGGCTTGCGCCTGGCTGCCGTGGGCACATTGGAGTCCCCAGAGGTCGTGAATGCCTTTGGGAGGGTGGTGGAGTGCGCCGTTGCTCGTGCGCCGTTCATGAACCCTGAGATTTTTAGTACCTCGGGGCATGCCTTGACTTGCATTCATTCATCCTTGAAGCGCTTCATGTAAGCGCTTGTGGATTCCCCTTGGCGCTGTTTGACTCTGGCTAGTTCCACAGGGTTCTTTGCGCACTTCTTTCGTTGCGTGAAATTTAGGCGGAATGCTTTCCGCAGCTCTTCAAACCCATTTATGCTTCGTCGTGGAAGCTTGCTGAACCATGTTCGCGCATTCTCCATAAAAGTAGAGTTGAACATATGGAACCACACAGGTTGTGGCCAGTTTTCGATAGCAGCCGCTGACTCGAAGATTTTTAGATGATCATCAGGATCACCCGTGCCATCGTATGTTTTAACATTGGTGGGCATGCGCCTTTTCTTGTCATCTGAGAAATCGCTTATGCGTCGCGTGAACGTATCAACCTTTTGGCGACGCCAAGGAAGGGAAATATCCTCGTCCTCATCGTACCGACGTCGGTTCTTAGATTTCCAGTGCCCCGTCTCTCTGTCCGAGGAGCTGCTTGAGAGGGAGTTGTTTCTCCTGTGGCGCTTGCGCCGTTTTTCCTCAGAGTCCGAATTTGAAGGACTTGTACTTGGGGAATAGTGTTTTCCCAGTCTATCTTGGATTCTTCTGCTTCCTGACCTTGAGGTACTTACGTTTGGTGAGCGTTGTCATCCAGGCCTATCTTGTATCCTGCGGCTGCCAAGCCTAGCATGGACACTGGTATGACTCGCATTGTCTTCGTAATCCTCCGAGTATTGAGAGTTAGACGTTGTACCAAGCCTATCATGGACGTTGGTGCTCATGGTGGCGCGGTGGAGATTTTTCTTGGTTAAAGTTTAGCCTATTTTGCAGGTTGCGGCTCGACCTTTTCCTTGCCTCCTCTTGCATGAGACTAGTTAAAGTCTCATAATGTTGGGACACGAAATCGTTTAATGTTACCTCAGGTGCCTCCTCTTCTACTGCGAGGAGGTCCGTCTCCGCATGAGGTTCCCTCTCTCTATTAGGTGCTCCTGGTGGCACAGTGTCCGCTATGGATGCCACCTGGTGGGGAGTGGTAAAGAGAGTGCGCTGAATGTCCTCAGCGCTTGAGACTACGGTAGTAGTTCGGGTTGTCCCCAAAGGTAATTCTACCGCAACAGGGATTGGAGTTATGTTCGACTCACGATGACTAGGCGCACTGGTTGTTCCAGAGGTCGGCTTAGGAGTCGAATCTTGATGTTTCTTCCTATGTGAATCATCACGTTCTCCGGCTGCGGAGTCCGCTGGCCTGAGTTCTTGTTTTTCGGCATTCTGGTCTTGAGTTCTTAGTGTAGGGTCCCACGGATGGCGCCACTTGTTGATACAAAAGTTGGGCTTACCTTGTTTGGACTCCTTCTCTCGTACCAATTAGAACTTTAGTGCTTGTGAAACATGCGCACTAAGAAAGCAAACAACACCGTTAGGCTTATCTTGGGATTGTCTCCCACGATTAGACTCCGGCGTGAGAGTAAGTAATCGGTTTAGGGTTTAGTTGAAGAGTTAGGGATTGTGTAAATCGTACCTTCTAATGAGAATATATGATTCTATATATAGGGCGCAGAAACCGTGTAGGTATCTTGCTCCTTACTCTTCGCACTCGTGGTGCTTATCTGGGGTAAGGATATCTATTCCGTAAATAGAGGATCCTTATCCTTTAATCGTGTGTTTTGGTTGGGCTTTGGGCTCCGTGAGCCCAAGCCGTTGGTATTAATGGCCCAAGTCACTTGTCGTGATAGCCCACTCGTGATG
This sequence comes from Artemisia argyi, assembly GCA_030686995.1. Taxonomy (NCBI): domain Eukaryota; kingdom Viridiplantae; phylum Streptophyta; class Magnoliopsida; order Asterales; family Asteraceae; genus Artemisia; species Artemisia argyi. The sequence continues at coordinate 155,925,864 of CM060677.1, read as the reverse complement.
GGTTTAGACTTAGTAATGTCTATAATTTGGGCTCGTGGCCCAACTATAGGCTATACGTCATCAATATATATATATATATATATATATATATATATATATATATATATATATATATATATATATATATATATATATAGGTATGGGTTAAAATAAAAAGGGTCTTATAATAAAAAGTGTAGGAAGGATTGTGAGGGCGACATGTGTCACCCCTATGCCACATCATATGACACATGTCACCACCCCCACCCCCCCACCCACCCACCCCACCCCACCCCCGCAAAAAAAAAAAAATTTTCCCGCCAAAAAAAATTTTTTTTTTGGGCAAAAAAAAATTTTTTTTTTCCCGCCAAAAATTTTTAGTGCATCACAGTTATAAAGTTACTGCATCACAATTATAAAAGTTACTGCATCACAGTTTTAAATTTTAGTGCATTAAGGTTATAAGTTACTGCAACATAGCTGATGCACTAAACTATTAACTATGATGCAGTAACTTATAATAAAGATGCACCAAAACTTAAAAAAGAATCGTATTTTAATTGTGATGCAGTTACATACATATATGATGCATAAAACTTATGATAATTCAGTTTCTTTATAACCATGATGCAGTAACTTTATAACCATGATGCAGTAACATTAAAACCATGAATGCAGTAACCGTGATGCAGTAAAATCATAATTGTGATGCAGTAACTTTATAACCGTGATGCAGTAACTTTATAACTGTGATGCACTAAAAAATTTTGGCGGGAATTTTTTTTTTTTTTTTTTTTTGCCCCAAAAAAAAAATTTTTTTTTTGCGGGAAAAAATTTTTTTTCGGCGGGGGGTGGGGGGGGGTGACACGTGTCATATGATGTGGCAAGGGGGTGACACATGTCACTCCCACAATCCTTCCTACACTTTTTATTATAAGACCCTTTTTATAATAACCCCACCCTATATATATATATATATATATATATATATATATATATATATATATATATATATATATATATATATATATATATACACACACACACACTAAGAGAGTCACTCACAAATCATGTTTGAGCCTATAACACTGAACTTAAGTATTGCAAAACTGGCTAAGTTATCAACCACGACTCAGCTATACCAAGTTTATATTCAAGCAAGATAACTTCACCTTTTTGATAGGTGATTCATTCAGGTTGCAGTTTTGTTTGTGTTAATCTAATTTCCTTTGGTTTGCAACTCTGCATTTGTGAATATGTTTTGAATAGAAAGTTCAAATAGTCTACCAAATGTTAAAAATGGTGTAATAGTTGTTCCTTTTATATACTCTTCATATGACAAGAGTTGGATTGAATATGAGTGCAAAACAATTTTGTGCAAAAATATACACGATATAAGGAGATGAATGGTATATGTGCGCAAACGCTAATACATAAACTTCATCAGTGTGAGGCCGATTCAGACTGACAAATCAAAGAGCTAGTGGATTGGTTAATGATATCACATTCAACAACAATTGACATTGTTTAACAAGCTCGTACACACATCAAGTTATAAAAGCTTCATTCTACCCAGAAGCATGTTCTAAAAGTAAAAATATGGTTATTCAACTCTAGGACATCATACAGTATAACATGGAAATCACCTATTCGGATCATACTCTTCAAAACTAATCTTAAATCTTTCCGCCATTTTTATTTCTTCATCTTTACTAAGCTTACAATTCCGCCAATCCGCCCTATCTGCCATGTTTAACAAGCCTGCCAAGACCTGCAATAAGCAAAACACCCACAGAGATTAAAAACAACACACCCAGAACTTGTTCCAATCAGTAATCACAATAAACGCAAACAAAAACTGATGCAGCAGAATATTAGTATCTCACCTCACGGCCAAACTGCACCGGGAATTTCTCGTTCTCTTCAACTGGATGTGATAATATTGTACCTCCAGGGAGTTCCACATAGAATAAACTACATTTTCCGTCATACTGAGCACGCAGTAGTTTTCTTCCCTCAGAACTCTGGTCGCCTGCAATCAATAGATCATATCAAGACTCAAAACAGCAAAAGACATACAATTAGTGGAATTTTAGCCCATACATAGATACTAATGGTCCATAAGATTACTTCCTTTCAATGTTTTTGCTGGTAGATAATTGATTACGTTACATAGGGCAGAAAGGTTTCCAAAAGCTATAAGTTTATGCATATCATGCCACAGCACTAGCATTATGGATGCAATAGCAACAACCAACTTACATTTTGATACCATAAACTTGAATCCCAGCTTTTCAGCGGCTAAATTGAATATATCCTGAACAGCTGATGCTCTATTTACAGGAATAGGGATCGCCTGCAATGATAAAATATTAAAAAAGCATAAACTCCTCACATTCACAACAGACAAATTTGACTCTACATTTTTATGATATGGATACATATTATCATTTACCTGCAGATTCGCATGAGACGTTTTTATGTACACCCACTCAAAGAATACCACTTCTTTTTTATGGCTCTTGAAATAGGCTTTGAGACTGTTCTGAAACTTAACCAACTCCATTTCACATTCTGTAGGTGAAGAGAGGGTGTTGGGAAGATGCTCAATAGGTAATATGAGTACATGATCTTGAACCAGTGGTCCTTTAGCAATCGCACAGTAGCAGTTTTCACCAACACTTGTGATTAAATGTGACTCCACATTCGGACTTGATAAACAAAACCAGCATTCCCTTGATCTAAAATTTAACATACAAAGATGTGTTAATACTGTAAAATAAACTTTAATGCTTTACATAAACTAGAACGGTACCCGCGCAATGCGGCGGCGGGTACCCTGTGATTATATTTTGCGTTATTCGGTTACACTTTTAGTTGTCTTCATGCTTTATAAGTAGAGATATTAGAGATGGTTAAGCCAAATAATTGTAGTTTGAACAACCAACCACTTCCTAACGAACCTGCTTCCTAACAAATTAATTTTGAAATATTTCCATAATAAGCAAGAAAAAAGTCTGAATTTTAAGCCTTTCTAATTATAGAATAGTCCCAAATGCATTATAATGTAGTATAGATAGTTAAATACTAACCTGCTTCTTTCTTCCTGTAAGCTATGCTTATAGGTGCAATCTTCACCTTTTTCACATTTTCCTTTATTTAAAAACTCAAAGCATACACCTCTCATAGATTGTTCTCGTGCATCCATCTCATGACGGAAATGACATTTTTCTCCTCGTGGACAAGAACCAGAAGTAATAAATTTGAAACACAACTTCTCAGTGTCATCACCTCCACCCTTTTGTCGTTTGGACACATCATATCGCCAATACTGTGAATCATTTGCGTCATCAGCAGACCTTTTTCCTGCTTCGTGAGTGTTAGCGGATTTCTCCACATATGTAAATGGAGATAATGTAGTGTTTGGTGGCTTGACAGATATCTCAGCAGAAGACATGCTAGACGCCGGAGTGAGGGAGATTGCATGAATGAATTTCTGAGAATCATGACCACAACCAGATGTTACAAGTTCATCATGCAGAATATATAGATTCAATGACTGTAAAAGGTTCAGAATGCAACTGAAGGGAGTTGTTGAGCTTTCGGCAAAATTTATGTCCTCTAAGAAGAGATGACATTTTCAACTGTATTTGTATGAAACTGGTCATTCAAATTGTGTCACAGGCTTATACTGACAACGAATTAAACAGGTTGGAACTTGCCTAAAGTGTATCCATGAGGTATTCGAATACCTATCCTATATCATAAAAGTAGTAATAAAAAACAAACAAAAAAGTGTTAGCATGTCAACCTGACAACCAGACCAGGCCCGTTATGACTCGCACTTATAAGTTGCCTGTTTTGACGGGTTAACCAACCCACCCGTTTTGCCAACTCTAGTTCTCAGTAAAATGAAAGTAACGAAATAAATGAAAGTGGGCATTACTTATTTACTTCAAGCAGAATATACTAGATTGATGTATGAACTAAGACTCTAAACTTATTCACTTTTCCGTCTTGAAGTATGAAAGGTTCAGTGAGAGTCCGGCCCCTAACTCCAAAGTACGTTCTATATCCCTTTAAGTTTGTCTACACATCAGGTTTAGTTACCTATTGATTTTTTTCACTTTGAAAATTTACATATCTTTTGAAAACTACAAAACAACACTCGTTTGCACTATACTTCTGTTGGTATAGTAAGTTCAAGGCCAGTTGCTAAACATGCTCTTCAAAATTCAATTTCCCCGCAATTGTGAGCCCAATCATAACAGATAGCACATATATGAGAATTAACAGATAACGAACAGCGCGACTAAACAAACCTGCTTAGATGCATTTCCTACTGCAGCTAGTCCAAGAAAACGGGTCACATGTAGACCATCAGCATTCATATATGGTTCACGAGCATAGAAAACACCCTTGGTTCCTGCAACATGGTACCTACCATAAGAGCAGCTTCATTTAATATCAATCACATATAACCACAAGTCCACAATCTAAAATTTTAGGTAAATGAGAGACGTTATCGTGACTGACATTGATCCTGCAAACTACAATTCTATCCAATATACATAAAAAATTATAAATAACTAATAATCTGAACTTAATAAACCTTTGTAGCACTTTGATCACTTACCGAGGCTTGATCTCTGCAACTAACTCTGATACTGTAGCATCACTTCCAGCCAAATCGGATAAGCCCGAAGGAACATTAGATGTCGAAGCTCTATTCAATATGCCACTAGGCCATTCATTAGTAAACACTTGTTAAGGAAACTAAAACAAACAATAAACTCAGCTAACTATCAAAAAGAAACATCAAATAGCATAAAGCCGTAACAAGGATATGTTAGAAATATGTCTATAATCCCAGGCTCCTCAGCTAACGCCCGCAGCACATCAACATCATCTTGACTATATGTTCCGTACATTACGCCACTTGATGATTTCCTACCAGATAAGTATGCCACAGATAAACCTAGATACATAAGTACGCTGATCAGCGATCATATTCCGTAAACCAATGTGATAAAATAAAAACTTAAAAAAATAATAATAATAAATAAATAAAGAAGAAGAAGAAGAAAAGAACACTTAGGTGGTGTTTGGGATCACTTTTATCTCTCCTTATGCATATAAGTACTCATAAGCTGCTTAAAAACAAACTTCAGCAAATAGTATTTGAATTTGCTTACTTTATAAAAAGAATACAATGTTACTCAAAAAATAATTTCTTACAAATTTTCAATCAAATCTATTTTAGCAACAAGTGTTAAGCATTTAGAATATAACACTTGTTTGGCATCGAGCATTAAGCTTTAAAATTTTATTTGTACACTTCTGTCTATAACGCTATAAAATAAGCATTTAGCGTTCACGCATCACTTTTATTTAATTTACGTGGCAAAAGATGCCCCACCATTACCAACTGAGCTACGCACCATTTGCAGCATTAATTGATCACCATATCACCATATATCATTTTACTATTTATAATTACCGTTGCATCTATGTTATTAAACACTTTAATAAAACAAACACCTAGTGTTACACTATTGCTAGGTTTGCCACACAAAGCCTATGTTTCGCATAAGCACTTTAAAATAAGCAATCCCAAACACTTCTTAGGGTGTGTTTGGCAAAAATGGCAGCGAGCAGTAGTTGTATTTTTCTATAAAAACGTTTGGTAACGTAATTGTAGTTTTAATTATCTATATCTATACTACTATATAATGCATTTGGGACTATGCTATAATTAGAAAGGCTTAAAATTCATAATTTTACTTGCTTATTATGGAAAGATTTCAAAATTAATTGGTTAGGAAGCAAGTTGGTTAGGAAGTTTGTTAGGAAGCAGGTTAATTGTTCAAACTAAAATTATTTGGCTTAACATCTCTACTTATAAAGCATAAAGACAACTAAACGTGTAACCAAATAACACAAAATATAGTCACAGGTACCCGCCGCTGCATTGCGCGGGTACCGTTCTAGTAATGTGTGAAACAGCTACTAAATGCTCAACGCTCCTGAATGCTACTTCATGCTACTTCATGGAGTGTTGAAAACATTCCGAAAAAATAGATAGAGCTACTTGCTGCTTGCCAAACGAGCATTAAAAATCACAGCGCTCAATCTCATAAATGCTCCTAAACGCTCTACGTCAGACACAAACTATACAACTAAAATTTTATAAAAAAACCATACCATTTAGCATAAACTTGCCACTCCCTTTCAACCAAAACAAATTATCCACAACTTTCAACCCATCCATCTTAAACCCTAAATTACACTTCTCCTTAACAGCCGCACCCAACACCTTAACAGCACCCGCCCCATAATCACCTATAAAATAAGTCGGTAATGGAATATTCTTCCTTCCGTCAATATATTCCGTTAACTCGTCCAATTGGTCAGATGAATCTGGGAAGAATTGACCAACGCATAACAAGGCGTCGAATGGGCCTGTTGACTTGTTGACTGAGGTGACTCGTTTGAAGAGGGCGTTTAAGTTGCCACGTGGATCGCCGGAGATTAGGATTCTCGGTGGTGACATGGTCGGAGACCGGGGTTGAGGGTGACGGTGAGTTTGTTTTGGGGCTTAGTATATGAATTGAATTGAATTGAATGTTTTTGGGCCGAGAGATTATTGTTGTTGGGCCTAAGTTAGTTTTTACTACTTTTTAGCATAAGTTGCTACCTAGTCGAAACGTTCGGTAAATATCTGTGGTTGAGTTGTGATTACATGAAAAGAAAAAATAATAAACATGAAGAAGTGTTATGAAACTGGTGTTTAAACACATAACAAAAGCTAAAGGTGTGTTTAATTGGTGAAAAACATCTCATTTTTTGAGGACATTTATTATAAGAAAATGCAAAACTAAAAACTTGTTTACTCACACTTTTTTTCAAACATTTTCAAAAATTAAAAAAAAAAGAACTAGAAAAAAAATCACTTTCGAAATCTTTTATATAATAAAAGAATTACATCATTTCAGAGTGTTTTAACAAATCTCTTCTTATTAAAAAAAAAATAGACCAATAGGAGAGCTTGATTTTGCCACGTAAGTGAAATTGAGCAATATGATTGGTTAATAGAAAGTCAAAATTAAATTGATTTTGGTCAAACTTAATAAATTTGGTGGAGAAATTTGGTTAAGAAAAAAATTGCATAAAAATATAAGTGTCAAATTTATGAAAACACAAACTTAAAAAAAAATGAAGTAATTAATAAAACTTTGGTGGCTGAATTTTAAATAAATTATATAGAGCTAAGTGTAAAATTACAAGTTTTCATGTTTTTTAATAACTTTAGAAAATAACCAAATAACCCCTTACACTTAATACCTCCTATACTTTATAATATTAACTTTGTTTAAAATTACATGAGTATTAGTATTAGTTTTTAGACTTTCATCCATTACAATTACAAAATTTGGTAAATATGTGAATTAGTTTTAATACACGTTAAATATTTTTTTAAACTAATGTTAGTTTTAGACTTTTCTATAATATTTTTTAAAATAAAGACTCATGTTATTCTATTTAAAAGTTTAATTTATGCGTACACGGGTTTGAATATTATATACAGCTAAATTATTTTTAACGTGTATATAAATATCAAATGGTAAGCACGAGTTAATGTGATAAGAAAATAAATATACGCGATTCTCTTATAACAACGACTCATGAAATTGTTATTTGAAATTTATATATGGATATCCATAAAAACATTTTTAAAACTTTATAGAACATATTTTAACTTTATCAACGCTCATTAATAGTTAAAGTTAAAAAAACAATATCAACCTCAACCTCAACATGTCTGTCAGTTAAATACGTTATACAAAGCTAATTAAAAAAAAGGAAAGGAAAGGAAAAAGAAAAAGGTTAGATAGTCATTGTTTAATTTAGAAGTTGTTCTCCTTAAAAAAAAAAAAAAAAAAAAAAAAAAAAAAAAAAAAAAAAAAAAACGCATCACCCAATCGTTATTTGATAACAATAACCTCCTAAATCAAAAAAAGAAAAACTACGTAGGTGATAACCTAACTTTATTCATTGACATGATGTTTCATTTAAAAAAAAAAAAAAAAAAAAAAAAAAAAAAAAAAAAAAAAAAAAAACAAAACAAAAACGTAATAGTTGACTGCTGTAAAGAAATTAAAAGTATTTACATGAGAATTATTAAGCAAATATATATAGTTTTTAATCGGGTTATTACGTTACTAGACTGCGATAATGTTATTGAGTTGGTAATAATGGATGTGAGATACAACCATTCTTCTATACTTATGATTTATGTGTTAACCTCTTTTTGCTTCTGAATTAAATCCGAAAGATACCTCGATAGAACTTTGACTTATGTCTTATCTAACTGATAGTTTTTAGTAACCTTTTTTTATGGTTTATTATTTTTTTTATACACACCAATTTTTAGTAACTTTTTTTAATGTTTTAGTGAAAAGTTCTACATTTAATAGTTGTGTTTTAACTATAAACACATTAAGCTATGATAGAATTAGTTGTAAGTTCAAGGATTTTTTTTTAATTAAGATTCTCAAAAAAGCTTAAAGTTTTATCATAAACTTATTGTGTTATTGTAATTGAATAAGCCAATAAGCACCTTTACTATGCATAACCCAAACACCCCTTTAGTTCTAATATGAAGTTTTCTTATTTGATGTTATGAGTAACTTTGTTGTTATCCTCACTATAATGCAACATGTTAGTAGTGTTTGCAGTTTTATGATTTTATCGCACACACTAAAATGTAATGCAATTTGTTATGTGCATTTTTTAAAGGAGGATTAAGTTCAACACATGATTGTCGTGGAAGGATTTTCTACGCCTTCTCAAGGTATGAATGTATAATTAAGTTGAGTTGCTGATTTAGATAATACATGAATGTATTTTAATGTACCAAAGATGTGTTTCAGTGCCTATATGAGAAACTTTATTGTATAAATTCTTAACGGGTGTCTTTGAATGAGTTAATGAAACTTAGCAAGCGTTTGCTATTATTGATAACGTCATAACACTATGGGTGTCAACTAACGGTCTAAAATATGGGTGTCTTTAACCTTGATGATTTAGGCCAATTGTGAAGAAAGTTGCACTAAAGTGAAAGGTCGGTAAGGATTCAAACAATCCTAAAAGACTTCCAAATGTGCTATTTGTTATTGTTTTCATGCATTTATAATTTACTTATGCAAGTAATAATAATTTCCTTATATAGTTCGGTATTAGAGAAAAATTATTCTTATACATTATACATAAACTTATTCTACCATTACATATTTTTTTGTTTCTCTTTATGTAATAAAGAAAATATAGCGTAAGCATATATGTTAATTTGGTAATTTTATGGCTAAACTTGATAAGCAAATAGCATAAACTTATGAAAATATAATTTTTTAAACAAAAATGTACATCGATAAACATGGTATGATGGTTACTTATAATCAAGGAAATAAATCAATTTTCAAAGCTATCTAAATATGTTACATATTTTAACGAAAATATAAGTAAAAGAAATACCATAATTACAAAACACATCGTAAATTGATAGCACGGGTTTGCAAAACTAAAAGCATATATCACTAACATCTTATGCAAGTCAAGTATCATCATTTGATTTTGCTTGAATAATAAAATATTATTTTAATCCAAAAGCATTCTCCTAAAATAATATGTAGATTATAACATATATACACGTGGTTTTTAATTTTAGTCCACCAAGTTAAACCATTTAAAATATATTAAGTGATTCATTTCTTAATCGATAATAATATATAATAAAAAAAAATTTAAAAGCCCTGTGCGTGCACAGGTATTATAACTAGTTTTAAAAAGATAAAAACCCCAATATATCTTTCTCCAATTTTTTCTCCCTCAAGTATCTCATTCTAATCATTGATAATCTACACTTTTCATCCTCGCCGTCGTCATTCACCGTCGTAATCCGATATAATCTTTTCATCCTTTTATAAAAAAGAAAAATACAATTCCATATAAATGGAGTTTTAAAATTATCAACTTTTTTTTAGAGTTGATAAAAATCCCATTTTTTAGCCAATGTTGAATCGATGACCTATGTATTGTGTATAAAGTAAGAAAAACTTCTTGGATGAAAAAGGTAGACAATTTTGCTGACAATTACATATTTTTTGTTTGGTCCAAAGAGTCTTCTGAATTTTTTTTGTCTTGGACTAGTTTGAGATTTTGATTTCATTTTGGAATATAACAAGAGAATAGAGGATAAGCTCATTACATTAACAATAAAGATATTGATAATTTACGTAGAAATTTGTTTAGTCAAAAAACTAGTTATAATACCTGTGCACGCACAGGGTTTTTAAAATTTTGTTTTGATTATGTATTATTATCGATTAAGAAATGAACCACTTAACATGTTTCAAATAGTTTTACTTAGTAGACTAAAAATAAAAAATCATATGTATATATGTTATAATCTACCTATTAGTTTAGGAGAATGGTTTTGAATTAAAAATTATATTTTATTATTCAAGCAAAATCACATGATGATACTTGACTTGCATGAGATGTTAGTGATATATGTTTTTAGTTTTGCAAACCCGTGCTATCAATTTACGATGTGTTTTGTAATTGTGGTATTTCTTTTACTTATATTTTCGTTAATATATGTAGCATATTTAGATAGCTTTAAAGATTGATTCATTTCCTTGATTATGAATAATCATCATACCATGTTTACTAATGTACCTTTTTGTTTGAAAATTTGTATTTTCATAAATTTGTGTTATTTACTTCTCATGTTTGATAATAAAATTACCAAATTAACATAGATGCTTACACTATAGTTTCTTTATTACATAAAGAGAAACAAAAAAAATGTAATTGGTAGAACTCAAATTTAATCTTACGATTATTTATAATTGATGAGTGTGTAAATACTCATCATTTTTACCATTTCTAAGCTGCCAAAACATCTAAAAACACTCAATAATGAATCAAAATAGTGAAAATATCCCAGGAAAGTGTTTTACATGTTTCAAATGCAAAAATATCAAAAACAGATGAAAAACGCACAAAGTTTGCATAATTGGCAGTTTCAGTCCCTCAACTTTCAAAAGTTGTCAAATCTAGTCCCTAGTTATTCTAAAAACTTGAAAAAGTCACCAAAAGGTCCTTTTAAATCAAAAAGTGACATAATTAGTCCTTTGGTGAAAAGTTTCACAAAATGTCAAGTTTAGTCCCTGAACTTTGAAAATTGTCAAAAATGGTCCCTGGGATATTAAAAACTTTGAGAAAAACAAATTTTGTCCTTGCACTAACCTTTTATGGCAGGATTGGTCCTTGGTGGAAAGTTTGGTGAAAATTACACAAATGGTCCCTGAAGTTTGAAAGTTTGGCAGTTTTAGTCCCTAGTGAAAATTAATTGGAAAATTCATTCCAAGGCCTTATACTATTAATGATATGGCAAGAAATACCCTTGAGAACACTTTGGAAGACTGCCAAAACTCACCCCTCAACTTTTGGAAAATTGCAAAATTAGTCCTTGTGTAACATAAACCTAAACCGGATCCAATACTACGACTCCAAACTAACCCACAAACCAATATAACCTACAAGCCCACTTCCTAATCCTTAAGCCCATTGAAACCTCAGCCCACCCACACCCCTAACTAGTAATACGGGGTCAAAGTTTGACCTCAGTCAAACTTGGTCAAACGACCACCATCCCCACCAGCCTTCCCTCCCCCACAACCCCACTTGCAGGTCCCATCATCCCTCCATCAGAAGCCACCGCCCAACCCACTTTACCTAACTATCACACCACAATAAATGCCACCCCCCCCCCCCCCCCCCAGTTGTAATAACAGTCCAAACACCCTTACCCAATTTTGGCGCCAAAACCTAATTTAAAGGTTGAGATCATCTCAGAGAAATTGAACGGCCAAGATCAAATGGGAAAGGTTCAGAGACATCCAAGAAGACCTAATTTGCTGCTATAAAAGGAAGAAAGGAGCAAGGAAGCAAGTGTGTAGTTTTTAAGTTAAATTTAGTGTCGAATTAAAATAGTTTTTCAAATTCAGTTGTATCTTTCTTAATTCAAGTATTGTAACATCTTTATCATTGTATTCCAAGTCTTTTTAAGTTATAAAAATCAAAGGTTCAATTTTGTCTTGTGTTCTTGCCATTTACTTAATTTTTGAGTTTTTATTTAAGCTTAAATGTCACTTATATTAATGATCATGGACTGAGATAGGGTCATTTAGGTTCCTTAAGCTTGTTTAAGCTTATAGAGACAATTAAAACTCAGCATTACTAGAAAAACATCAAAAATCTAAAAAAAGTCAAATAAAGTCAACTGTGGTGTTTAGTTTTTGTTTTCAGGTTTTGAGAAGAATTGAGGAGCAAGATTGGAGTTGAAGTAAGCCTATCTAAAGATAGGCTTCATAGGAAAATCCCTTGTTCAAGCTAGGGGTGTCTTGTAAGCTTTTGCTCATTTGAAAATTCCTCTAAAATCTTAGTTATTGGTAGCTTCTGATTTGCTTGTTTGCTTATTGCTAATATGTGTTTCTTGTGCTTATTCAGTGTTGTTTAAGTAGTTTATAGTTTAAAATAGCTATATTGTTCATTAGAATTATTAGTTAACTTGAATCATAGTGGTAACAGTCATATTAGCATCAAGTAGTATAATTGTTTGTTCTTGGTTACTAACTGTTTCTAAGTACTGTTTTAAGTTTAATACTTGATAAAAAGTTAAGTTGGAACAATATATTCCGTTAACTCGTCTAATTGGTCAGATGAATCTGGGAAGAATTGACCAACGCATAACAAGGCGTCGAATGGGCCTGTTGACTTGTTGACTTAGGTTACTCGTTTGAAGAGGGTGTTTAAGTTGCCACGTGGGTCGCCGGAGATTAGGATTCTCGGTGGTGGTTGTGACATGGTCGGGGAGGTGGGGGAGTTTGTTTTGGGGCTTATTATGTGAATTGAATTGAATGTTTTTGGGCCGAGGGATTATTGTTGTTGGGCCTATGTAACTATGTCAGTTTTTACTACTTTTTAGCATAAGTTGCTACTAGGGGTGTTCATGGGTCGGGTAATAAACCGAAAACCGAACCGAACCGAATCAGAAAAAAAAACCAAACCGAACATATAACCGAACCGAACTTGCTAAACCCAAACCGAACCGAATTAAAAATTCGGTTTTCGGTTTGGATATGGGTTTGGCTATCTGAACCGAAAACCGAATTTATATAAATATATATTTTTTTATATATTTATATTATTTTATATATATAAAATATCCATTAAAATTTAATACTAATATAAAAAACAGTTTTTTGTGCTTGAAATATTTTTTTTCCAAAAATATATATAATTAAATTAAAAATATATATAAATAGTGTAATTTAAGTATAAATTTCGGTTTTCGGTTTTGACCCATAACCGAATCGAACTTCGGTTCGGTTCTCGGTTCGGTTCGGTTATAGATATTTTTGGTTCGGTTTGGTTTTCGGTTATGACCCAATTTTTTTTTTAACCGAACAACCCAAACCGAATAAACCGATTAACCGAGAACCGAACCGATGAACACACTACCTAGTCGAAACGTTCGGTAAATATCTGTGGTTGAGTTGTGATTACATGAAAAGAAAAAATAATAAACATGAAGAAGTGTTATGAAACTGGTGTTTAAACACATAACAAAAGCTAAAGGTGTGTTTAATTGGTGAAAAACATCTCATTTTTTAGGACATCTATTATAAGAAAATGCAAAACTAAAAACTTGTTTACTCACACTTTTTTTCAATCATTTTCAAAAAAAAAAAAAAAAAAAAATCACTTTCGAAATCTTAAAAAGATAAAAACCCCAATATATCTTTCTCCAATTTTTTCTCCCTCAAGTATCTCATTCTAATCATTAATAATCTCTACCTTCCATCCTCGCCGTTGTCATTCACCGTCGCAATCTGAGGTAATCTTTTCATCCTTTTACAAAAAAGAAAAATACAATTCCATATAAATGGAGTTTTAAAATTATCAACTCTTTTTTAGAGTAGATAAAAATCCCATTTTTTAGCCAATGTTGAATCGATGACCTATGTATTGTGTATAAAGTAAGAAAAACTTCTTGGATGAAAAAAGTAGACAATTTTGCTGACAATTACATATTTTTTGTTTGGTCAAAAGAGTCTTCCGAATTTTTTTTGTCTTGGACTAGTTTGAGATTTTGATTTCATTTTGGAATATAACAAGAGAATAGAGGATAAACTCATTACATTAACAATAAAGATATGGTAATTTACGTAGAAATTTGTTTAGTCAAAAATTTTTAAAAGTTCTTTTAAGAAAGTAAAAACTCGAGTTTCAAATTCAAGGTAAAAAATAAATAAAAATAAAAATATTTACATTTTTCAACATTTTTCCCTACGTCTGTTAAGAGTTTGTTTAGTTGATGTGTTAGAAAATTATTGTGATGTTAAGGTGAAAATGTTGTTGGGTCGACAATTACACACAGAGTAATACATATCCCAAAGTCTAGCCTACCGATAGAGCAATTTTGGGGTGTTTTATCAGAGCACAAGGTGCCCGTGAGTCATACAGCTCGCGTTATAGCAAAAGTGTCGTTAAAACAAAACTTTTTCCTTATAACTCAAAACTTATAACTTAACCAAAAAAATACTCCCTCTTTTTATTATTCAAGTTATAGGGCATCCTTGTGTCCTACACTTATTCGAATAAAACACAAATACGAAGAAGAGAGAGAGAGAGAGAGAGAGAGAGAGAGAGAGAGAGAGAGAGAGAGAGAGAGAGAGAGAGAAATGCCGTAAAACACCGGCTGGTAATTTTGACGCCAAAACCTATAGCTTGGGATGGAATGTGAAACCGAGATATTGGGTGCCTTATACCGTGTGCTCTCATCTTTAGCGATGGGTCGCCAAATATTATTTATTTCCTATCAGTGGACAAAGGACAGGTTTGGCAATATAGTACTACAATGTATGGACGAAAACGTCACTTTAGTCTAGTGTCAATATCACAATGCGATAAGTTTTTGGAAAACTTATTTTTTCCATATCATTTTTCCACTATCTTCTAACAATTATCACAAAATTCACTCCAATAAAAAAAGTATTTTTATAGCTTTATTTTGTACTTTAATTGTTACAATATATAAATGTTGTGAGTAGGATATTTCATCAAGTCATTCACCAAAGACTTGAGAAAGCTCAAGTCATTGTTAAAAAAATATTCTACCTTGGTAAAAAAATTTGCAATGACTATTTTGAAAAAGAAGAAAATCATTGCTCTAACTTGCATTGAAGATTGCCCGAAACACATAAATGGATCAAAATGTATCTTCAAATTGAGAAACGTATCGAACTATTAGTGGTTTGAGGAGTTTGGCTTAACCAACAACAACAAAATATCCAATCTCGTCGGAGCAGAGTACGACAAAGGTGAAATATAGATAAATTATATCTTTACCTGAGGATAAACCTGAAAGTAAAGAGACTGCTTCATAAAATAACTCCATCAGAAGTCTAACTTAACCAACCTTAGGAAATTCAAATGGTTATATCTTCTTTGTTAACCAAAGCACTCCAAAAGGTAAACTGTGTTTTAGAAGTAAGTTTTTTTGTTAATGAGTTGAAAAGGGGCACGAGAATAACAAAAAGTTGTTGTACAACAAAAGTTAAAGTTCTTGCTTCTCTTGATAAAGGTGGTTTGGAAATTGGTAGTTTGAAATCTTTTAACTTCGCCTTACTCCAAAAATGGCGTTGGAGAATGTGCTCAAACCCGAAGGTTCTTTGGGTTAAAATTATTAAAGCAATTCATGGGCAAGAAGGCGGTTATGATCATCATGGGTGCAAATCTAATGGTTTATGGGCAAAGATTGTTGGATCTTCTAACTACTTGCACTCGAGAGGTTTTATCCCTTTGGATTCTTTGCAATTCAAAGTAGGTTGTGGCTCTCTAGTTCGTTTTTGGAAGGATACTTGGCTTGGTGACTCCCCTCATTATCTTCGATATAATAGGCTATTTCGTTTGGAACAAGACAAGGATTGTTTGATTAGAGACCGTATTTGCAACGGTCAATGGTGTTGGAATTGGTTTAGGACAGACTTAGGGGTTCGCAACTCGGCCTATCTTAACGACTTGTTGATTGAGATTGGTCACACTGTTATTGATGCGAATGAAGATGCTTGTGTTTGGTCTCTTTCCAACGACGGTGATTTCTCGGTTGGCAATACTCGTCGCCATATTGATAACCTTCTTTTGCCTTCTTTGGACCTCGAAACCATTTGGGATAAAGTTCTCCCTCGTAAAGTCAACATCTTATTATGGCGTTTAAGGTTGGATAGGCTCCCGCACATGTTGAATCTTTCTGCTAAAGGGATTGAAATTAACACGATTTCATGCCCTTCGTGCAATTACAACGTGGAGTCTTGTCCGCATATCTTTTTTGAGTGTGAAGTTGCTTTGAGTAATTGGAGGCTTGTTCAAGTAAGGTGTGACCCTTCCATGCCTTTGTTCACTTCTAATTCTCATTGGAAAGATTGGTTGAATTCGTGGCTCGTTCGTAAAGAGAAGAAGCATCGTATGTTTATCATTATTCCGTTCGTAAATAGAAGAAGCATCGTATGTTTATCATTATTGTGTCTACGCTATGATTGATTTGGAGGTATCGCAACTGTGTCACATTTAGCTCTCATTCTTTGAGGAAATGTGACATCTTCGATAATATTCGTTTGTATTCTTTCTCATGGCTTATGTTTAGAGGTCGTAAGATTAGTAATTGGACTGACTGATTAAAATCTCCTATATATTTTCTAGCTCCTTGCTAGTCTTCTTTGATTATGTTGGTTGAAAATTATAAAAAAATTGGTTGGTTTATATAAATGATTTTAAAGATAAAAATATGCAATTACAGATGTTAATGTTAGGTTGAAATTTCATACATATCTTGCATTTTTATCCTTACTTATCCATCCTCTAAAACACATATCAAAATATTATAAATCTCACATGTTATGTTTAATCATAATCAACTCTTTTACGCATGCATAAACTATACAAATGTCTTTTTCGAAGCTTGCATCTACAAAATTTTAATTATAGATATAATCGTTATATAAATATTACCGAATACCACTAGGGTATAGTTCTATCATTATATAAATGTTACCGAATACCACTAGGGTATAGTGCTATCATTATAGAAGCAGAGCCAGAAAATTTTGCTCAAGTGGGCACACTTTTTTTAAAAATTACATTACAAATTGGTTTTTAAAAAAGACAAATTAAATAAATAAATAAATATTTAAAAAAATTTACACTATATGTTTATTCACTAGGGGGCACGTGACTCTTGTGCCCACTTCCTATCTTCACCCATGTCTATCAATATACGTTTATATGTGAAAGAAAAAATAAAGTATTTTCATACAAAATACTACTAGAAAACTGTATATTCGAGGCATCTTTCAAATGCTAAATACACTCGGGATATCTTTCAAATGCACTTTTGATTAATAGATACTCCCTCCTTCCCATAAAAACTGTCCAGTTTGACTTTTCAGAGTCAAACTGGCTCAACTTTGACCTTAAATATTTTTTATGTGTTATATAATACTTGATGAAAAATTATACCAATGAAAAATATACTTAAAACTCAATCTATTCATATATTTTGTATCAAGTATTATATAATAACCACAAAAATAAATAAGGTCAAAGTTCCACCAGTTTGACTTTGAAAAGTCAAACTGGACAGTTTTTATGGGACGGAGGTAGTATATTTGATTGGTTATATTATCTTTTATATAATAAAACAAAACTTCTAGTGGACTTTTCCATTTCAAAAAAATCAAATCATGCCTTATTTAGTAATAATTTTATTTAAAAAAAATGATTATTTTCTTATTATGTAACATTTTATATTTATCCATAACTCAAGTAGAAGATAAATACAAAAGATATAGATAAGATGCAATTAACAATTGGATTAAAATTTTTAAATAATTAACTTTATTAATAAAAACATATAATTAAACATCATAAATCAAACAAAATAAATATTAAATTATTTATTTTTTAATAAATAAAAATATATAATTAAAAAAACCTGCGCGTGCGCGGGCATTATAACTAGTTTTATAACATAACATAAAACCAGTTAGTAAAATATTAAAATTATAAAAGGTTCGCAAGTTGAGCATAAAATAATACAAAATATAATAAAGTTGTGGCAAGTGATATTTTTGTATTACTTTTATTTTATTTTATTTTATTTCCAAAATATCCTTGTTTCTATGATATTTATGATTTTTAAAGACTTTTTCACTTCATAATATTTCGACTTGATGCTTACTCCGTCCCAAATTAATATTCGCGTTTTCTATTTTCAAAATATTTCAATTTAATTATCTATTACAAAAAATATATAGAAAACTTTGATCAAATTTATCATATTAACTTGCTTTAAATTATTACTAGTTATATAAGGCCCGTGCACGCACGGGGTTTTGACATAATTTTTGTTAAAAAAAGTATAGTAACATTTATTATTATATATACTAAAAATGATTTGGTTAGGAACAGTGATTACTGTTCCTAAGAAGTTTATAAAAATGTTCCCTCAGGTTAGCTGTGAATGGCAGAGTTAGTCCCCCGTTATCGATCTTTTGCAAATTTAGTCCTTAATAACAAAATAATTTTTTTTTTACGATCGTTTTATTCCGACTTTAAATTAAACACAACATTCTCGCAGCAACGCGCGGGTGCCCCGCTCGTTATTGTCTAAACACTCCAGTAGTCTACATTTCTTCCCATCTTGACCAAACACTCCACTATTCTTAAACCTACAAAAGAAATTAGAGATTTCCAATTAGATGTATATTATTAAGATGGAGAAGTAAAGCAAGGTCGTAATGTATTCATATATATAATAATAATAATACTAATAATAATAATAATAATAATAATAATAATAATAATAATAAAGCCCATGTAGCTCAACAGTTGGGACAATTTCAAGAGCCATTGCATTTATTTTATTATAGACAACCATGTGATCTTCTTGACTGCAATTGTGTGTACAGTAAGAGTTAGTTTGAGAACTGTTTATGCACAAATATAATTGGAAACGAATATGACGAACCTGCACCAATAAGATACAAATAAAATTCAACATGCTAGTTAGTGGAGTGCCTTTGGCTGCTAAGTCTAACATTTCAGCTTGAGCTTCTTCAAAGAAGATGGTTTGAATACTAACTACATGTGACACATGATTTAAAAGAAACACTTTTATCATTTTGAAGTATTTAAGTGTGTGTATATATATATGCAACATCTTGAGTTTCGAAAGTTAATTTGATGTATAGATGGTGCAAATTGATTTTCATGATTTTAGCACGTGCAGAGGAACAAAAAATAAGAGAAATCATGAAATGCATCAAATAAACGTATACGCATCTGATTAAAAGCTAGAAAACACACTATGGTGAGTTATAATGCATCTAAGATTATAGGGATGCATCTAATTTAGGTCGGTGCATCTCGGATTTGTAGTTATATTTCTTCTTATTCCTTCTTATTTTAAGTAATCTTCTTATTTGATCATATATATATATATATATATATATATATATATATATATATATATATATATATATATATATATATATATATATATATATATATATATATATATATATATAAAATAAAATGCGCATGACACATTCGTAAGGTCTAAACAATTAGCGCAATGTGTCCTAACAATTCCAACTTGTCGTTCAACCTTTTCTCCCTTTGTCACTTAACAAACAATACTTTGTTTATAAAGAAAAAATACTCAAAATGAACATATCTACATATGCGATGGAATGCATGAACTTAATTGTCCTTTACTGTGTGGTTTTATGCGAACATGATATGTGTAGTAGCAACCAGAAGGAAAGATATTTTTATTGCATTCTTGTTTCGCGGAGTATGTTTCTAATGACCTTATTTTTTTAAATAAATTTATAATTATATGCTTAAAAAATAATAGTTGCAAATACCAGTAAAAGGACATTTTTCCTACTTACGGCCAATTTTCATTTTTAGCTCTATTTTGATTTACATGTGAGAGATATGCATACGCCTAAGCGACCCATTCATATGAAATGGGTCAAATTTGGCACATCTATTAGTTTTACCCAAATTATATCTTATTTTAGTTCCATTTACATCATGTAACCAAAGGCCAAGGTTGGCAAGTATAGATTCTTTGAAGTAAAAGTAGGCAAGAAAGAAAAACACAAACTTGTGGTATAACTTCCATAATGTCCTGCCCACTCTTGACACTAAAAGGTTCATTGGCACGAACACTTTCTAGATGATCCAAAAGCTCCTTATCTTGATACCAACTAAAGTCTCGATCAACATATTGAGAGTTCCACATTTCAGTATACAACTTCATCACCCGTTTTGCAAGTTTCCCATTCTGTATCCTTATTTTCCCCATCCACATTAATAGAAAAAAACTATAATCAGTTAATACAAAAAAAAAAAAAACCATATCTCTGGTAATTATCTAACTAATACAATTAAAGAACTTACATGGCAAAATTTGAATATTATGAAAATAAGATCAAAACAAATTATCTTTAGTTTGGGTTGGGTTGAAACGCCTATTCTCGGGATAAAGTTTTTATAAAATATAATTAGCGAGTCGAACATGTTAGTGCAAACATTACGACGTTTAATGTATACAATGTCTTTGTGTTTTAATGATGACAAACACGTAACTTGTAACACATAACGTAAAATGCACAAGTTACTCGTTCACACATCAACGTCTCTCGTCATCACTTCAGGTATGTACAAACACTTTACCAACTTTGTTAAGTGATCAAAGAAAAACCTTTTGTCCTTAATCCCTACATTTTATAAATGTCACAAAACATTTTTACAAAAATAAACTAGATAAATTATTTTTGTAATTATAAAGAAATGTTTAATAAGAAAAATAAATTTGAAATTTGAATTTCAAATTGTCCAAAGGGCCTTATTTCCAGCCCAAATCAGATAAAATTTCACCAGGTAACATTTCACCACTAAATGACAAAAACTGTCGGGAAGGTCCCTTAAATAGGTGACGGTCTCTTATTGATAAGGGACCGTCCAAGGTTTAAGAGACCGTCCCTGGCTTCTCGAGCTGGCTATAAATACCTCCCAAATCCACCAATAATATCATTCCACCTCATTCATACTTTTTTCATACCTCTCAACCCATTTTTAGTGGCAACCATGTCTTTTTCATGCCTCCCAACTAATTTTATTTTCTTATTTTTTTTATACCTCCCAGAAATACTCCCAACGGTTACTTTTCAATCTCGAAAACTCCAAACAGCGGAAGCAAATATTGCCGTTGGGACTATGCCGTTGGCCATACCGCCGAGGTGGCGGCGGTGTTCACCGGCGGTATGGCCATGCCGTTTGGTGATGCCGCTGCCACTGCCACCGTTCTTAGTAATAGGTGAATTTCGTTTTGAAAGTGTTATGAAACTGCCGTTTAAACATATATAACAGAAGTTAAGGATGTATTTAGTTAGTGAAAAAAATTAGTTTTTCAGAAAATTTTATCATGAAAAATCTGAAAACCCCTTTACTTATATTTTTTTTCAACAATTTTTAAAAACAAATAAGATAAATTCTCACTTTCCAAATTTTAACTATAAAAATAAAAACCCCGATCTATCCTTCTATATTTTTTCTCTCTAACAAAAATAGACGAGATTTCACAATCTACCATTCAAGTATCTCATTCTAATCATTGATAATCTCCACCTTCCAACATCATCGTCGCCGTCCGCCGTCGCAATCCGAGGTAATTTTTTCATCCTTTTTAAAAAGAATAAATGAATAATAAACTTCATCTAAACTGTTTTTCAAAATTCTCAACTCTTCTTTAGAGGTGAAAATTTCGTTGAGTCGACCATTACACACAGAGTAATACATACATAAAGTCTAACCTACCGATAAAGCAATTTTGGGGTGCTCTATCATAGCACCAGGTGCCCGCGAGTCATACGACTCGCGTTATAGCTAAAGTGTTGTCAAATCAAAACTTTTTCCTTATAACTTAACCAAAAAAAAAAAACTCTCTTTTTATTACTCAAGTTATAAGACATCTTCATAGCCCACACTTATCCAAAAAAAATGCAAAATGCTGTAAAACACCGACTAGTAATTTTGACACCAAAACCTATAGCTTGGGATGGAATGTGGAACCGAGATATAGGGTACCTTATACCGTGTGCTCTCACCCTGAGCAATGAGTCGCCAAATATTATTTATTCCCTATCGATGGACAAAGGACATGTTTGGCAATATAGTACTACAATAGTACAATGTATGGACGAAAACGTCACTTTAGTCTAGTGTCAATATCACAATGCGATAAGTTTTTGGAAAACTTCTTTTTTCCATATCATTTTTCCACTATCTTCTACTACCTCCGTTTCAAAATTATTGTCCCATTTTGACTTTTTTGGTCTTTACTTTTCAACTTTGACTTTAAGTATTTTTGATTATATTACATAATACTTGATACAAAATATATGAACCGGTTGAGTTTTAAATATATTTTTTATTGTTATAATTTTTATCAAAAATTGTATAACACAAACAAAAATATTTGTAGTCAAAGTTGAGAAAGAAAAACCGAAAAGGTTAAAACGGGACAATAATTTTGAGACGGAGGAATTAACAATTATCACAAAATTCACTCCAATAAAAAAAGTATTTTTATAGCTTTATTTTGTACTTTAATTGTTACAATATCTAAATGCGGTGAGGAGGATATTTCATCAAGTCATTCACCAAAGACTTGAGAAAGCTCAAGTCATTGTTAAAAAAAGATTCTACCCTGTTAAATTTTTTTGCAATGACTATTTTGAAAAAGAAAAAAATCATTGCTCTAACTTGCTTTGAAGA
The DNA here is from genome assembly GCA_030686995.1 of Artemisia argyi. Taxonomy (NCBI): domain Eukaryota; kingdom Viridiplantae; phylum Streptophyta; class Magnoliopsida; order Asterales; family Asteraceae; genus Artemisia; species Artemisia argyi. Next base: position 155,902,908 of record CM060677.1, on the reverse strand, counting down.
TTGCCCGAAACACACAAATGGATCAAAATGTATCTTCAAATTGTGAAACGTATCGAACTATTAGTGGGTTGAGGAGTTTGGCTTAAACAACAACAACAAAATATCCAATCTCGCCGGAGCAGAGTAAGACAGAGGTGAAATGTAGATAAATTATATCTTTCATGAAATAACTCCATCAAAAGTCTAGCTTAACCAACCTTAGGAAATTCAAATGGTTATATCTTCTTTGTTAACCAAAGCACTCCAAAAGGTAAACTGTGTTTTAGAAGTAATTTTCTGGATTAATGAGTTGAAAAGGGGCACGAGAATAACAAAAAAGCTGTTGTACAACAAAAGTAAAAGTAAAATTATGTTATAAAACTGACTTACAAAAATAATGCTCTGAACTACTGATTATGTTGGTTGAAAATTATGAAAAAATTGGTTGGTTTATATAAATGATTTTAAAGATAAAAATATGCAATTACAGATGTTAAGAGCATCCACTATGGTGGTTTAAAAATAGGTTTAAGAAATTATGAAGAGGTTTAAAAATTTATGTACCATAGTGAGGAACAATTTCAAATCTAGATGACATGAAAAGGTCTAGATTTTTGAAGAGGTTTATAAATTAATGCATTATATAAATTGATAATTTTATAAACCTACTAGTTATAATACCCGTGCACGCACGGGGTTTTGACGTTAGGTTTTTATCATGTATTCACACCGAATATATTGTCTTAACATGTATTAATATCGAAGCATTTAGTTTGTTAGTATCCTCTTTGTAAGTATTTTGAAAGAAACCATTTGAATCAAAATATTAAAAAGTTAACTAATATGTGTAAAAGAAGTCATTGTTTTACATATAACGTTAAAACTCATTGTTGGTCACTTGGTCTAACCTTTTCCATGTTAAGCCCATGGTCAATGTCATTCAAAGAAACCAATGTCTTTGCATTCGTAGAGTATAGAAAGAGTTGTGAAATAAAAATGTAGATGTGTAATTATACTTTGTACCAATACCTTCATAGATCTTTTTCTTGCTTTCAGATATATAAAGAACCGGATGACATTTTTGTGCATCACATCTTTTTGGTTGCTTTTTGGCGTGTGGTTAGCTAAAATATACAATATCTATTCCGATCCTCTCCATCATATTTGCGACAATTGTGGGTGTTAATCATTGTAGCTTTTTATTTCACTGTAAACAATTGAAGATTAATGTACCTACAGAATGCATATCATAATCTTTTGAAATAATTTCATCATAATTTAGAAAAATAAGCATTATGGTTTATCCTAAAATGCTACCAGATAGCACATGATATTATAGATGGAGATAACTTATTTCAGGATAAGTAAAAATATCAAAATGAGCCACACTACATACCATACCCCTTGTAAGATAATCCACGACCCATTTTTTGTGGGCAACTTGTAGCATACCCGCGCAAAGCGACGACAATAAATATAGTTATATTATAAATATAATGAATGAATTGCTAACACAACTCTCCCTGCAATTCCCTACCCGATTAGTGACTTCGTTTCAGCTTATGTGGTTCTGCAACCTCATTGTACTTCCCACCCATCACCTCTTTTGCAAAATCAAAACCCTTCCTTCTAAACCTGCAGGACATACATCAGTTTGAGATCACCCGTTGGTTCAAGCAGCCCATCAACAATCCTATGTGGCTCAGTAAGGCCTCTTTCAATAATGCGTACCCTGCGCCATCCTACAGTCCAAAGCATTACCATATAAGTCTTTTTCAGCACAATAGATCTACATCTCTGGCGTTGCTCTAACATGTGCACATCAGTTGCGTTTTACACAACTGATGATAATATTTGGGATTGTGATATTTACAACAATATAGCACAAAATTCATTTACAAATATTGTTACTGTTATCTAACTTAATGGTTACTACTGGAAATATTTTAGGCTGCTACAAAGTTTGTTTACTACTACGCATATATTAGCATAACAAATACAGATATGCAAATATGCAGACAGTTAACTGAATCATAGGTTATATATTTTCGAATTATACACCTATGACCTGCCACAAATTAGCCTAAGCTTCGATATAAGCCATGGTAACCTCATTAACTTAAAGAACACCAATGTAGTGGACACCCATCAAATTAAGTTAAGAGAAATCCACTACATTTGCGTAGTTTTCCGCCTACTTTATCATTTTCTAAATAGCTACCTAACGCGATATTATTCATTTTTATGACTGTTAGTATCTGTTATCCTATTTCATTATACCGAAATTTTCATATGAAAAGAATTAAAAAAAAAAAAAAAAAAAAAAAAAAAAAAAAAAAAAAAAAAACCTTTAGACATGATAATGTGTGACCGCACGTTTCCATGTTGGTGGTAGTCTCAGCAAAACATGTGCAATTGCAACCATGCCTGCCTCTTTCTTTGCAAGAACAATATGTGCTAGCTTCCTGCCACAACAAATAAAAATATTACTACCTAAAACTTAAAGTTGTCATATTTTATCCTACAAATAATAGTGACTTTTGTAAGTCTGTTTATGATTACTTTAATTCTGATTTTGAAAATGACTTTAAGAATAGTGCTATAGATGATAAAAGGAATTCTATCAGATTAAAATTGCGTGAACTTATGCAGTGACATAACGCGTTTCGTTATTGCTTATGCTGCTACCATTTCTTGTTATTGTTTCTAATTAACGTACAGTCGTGCAGCAATCAGTACCTTTCGAGATCTTAAGGGTGACAGTTTTAACTGATTCATGTGAATACGTGTCAGTTTAGGTTTTTTTATAACCATAGGTTAGACGGATAAAATTAAAATTTTATATAGCTCAAAAAATAAATGGTCAAATTTTATAAACAGTGTCCAATTTACAGTTTTATTTGAGGCCGGCTGCATATGGTTAAAATTATCAGATTGTATTAACTGTTACTGAAGATTGTATAATCCTTGTAACGTCAGTAGGTTTCTCAAATGGGCATGCACATAAGCGTTCGGCAGTAAATGTAAGACCTTGCAGTAATGTGAGATATATCGAGTGGTACAACCCAGGTCTCATAAAGAAATTACCCATTTGATCTGGCCCTCAACCCGTTCGGGGCCATACAGAAATTACCCATTCAGCATGTCCTCAACCCAGTCATTTCGTCAACCCTCTAGTTTGAATGATAAATAGGAACAACCTCTGATTTACGGAAAGCAGATGTATCCATATGATTACAGAAATTGGATTGTTTTAATATCGTATTAAAAGAATCTTTCTCCATTGAAGAGTTATATATAGAAATTACTTTAAAAAAGTCTAAAGCACACTGCTCTTATTAGATTTCAAATCATGTACACTCCAAACCCTTTCATATTGAAAAAGCACAACTACATCCTTGGAATTCAATAAAAGGTTTAAGAGTAAATAGTATTATCCAAAATCGCAACTTTCCATATGCTGATTTAGAATGGTAAGTGCAAAATTCTCGGGTTCATTAACCGTTTTTTAATTAGTAACATGAACAAACATAAGTTTGACGCTATATACTAACAAAGGTAATCAGACCAAAAACTACATTTTGATCGACTCAAAACAATGGCAGAAACAACGTAACCGAACGAACTAACCTTTGACAAAGAATCTGGAAATGAAATCAAAAGCGGAAGTAGTGCGTAAAAAGCTTTCACTGCTGAAACACCCTGAAACAAAACATCCGTACTTTTCAGAAACCACATAGTCGAAGAAATTTGACCCGTGCTAAAAATGATATGTTTTATCCCAAACAGGTATGACCTTTATCGAACCCAACCTATTGACCTCTATTCATTACCAAATAACAACAAACAAATTCAATTAACCCACAGAAGCAACAAAGTAAACAGAAAACACAATATTTATCGCACATAGAAACCAAAAGCATAACCTTTATCGCACATAGAAACCGTATGAAACAGAAGAAACAGAGTCAAGTAACATAAAAACAAACAAAACCCAGAAACTTTCACACACCAATTCATTTAATTAGCAGAAACCAAAAAATTCTAACCCAGCTAACCCTATTTAAGACGGTTGAACAACATAAATTTCAAGCAAACAACAACAGAAAACATATATCGTAACTCTATGAGAGAGACACCAATACACAGAAAAATCTTTCATAGAGAGACACCGGCACACATATGTATCTGGAACCCATCCCTACCAAAAATGCCACTAATATGTGTGGTAGAGAAACATGTGGCCGTCATTCAACACCCCAACCATGACACAAACTGATGTATAAAATTCAATACATGTTATCACAATTTCACTAATACCACTAATATATATCGTAACTACTCGTAATCTTCATCAAACTACAACGAACACAAAAGGCTAATAGATCGTATCTTCACCTCAACTATAAAGAAAATTCAATACACGTATAACAATTTCTTACACACACTGAAATAGAAAACATAGCCATCATTAATTTTTTCATACCTTGTAGGCTTGTAATTAGTTTCTTATATACTCGAAAGGCAAACAACAACAAATGAGCAGTATTCATAAGCAAAATAGTAGTATAAACACCAGTAAGAAGCATAATTAGTAGCAAAAAGATCAAATAGAAGTGAATCATAAATGAAGTTCACTCCTAATTTATTGGTGTACATGTTGATTATCAGTGGCTAGGCACGAAAGGTTCATTCTGTTGGCATCCAGAAAAGTTGGACAAAAACTGATCCACAACTAATCTTTGGCCAAATTGCATGTTAATCACATTACAATAAAACACAAACATAACACAACCTGGCCCAATTTGACATCTACCACAAGTTAACCTTATTAACTTGTACCCATTTCCCAAACTGCATAAACACATTATCCTATTTCTAAACCTTTACCATGTGACCATGTCAATATAAAAGGTGCACGATGTAGGAAACAAATATAGTTAATAGTGAATAAGAGATTCACATTGACTAAAAAATTCTCAATATCTCAAGTTCAACCAAATCATCTACATTGAAAATAAGAGGTCATAACAAATGCTTCGACATCACAATCTAGTGGCATCTCCAATCGATTGCAACCTGATTCAACCCACATCAAAATTATAAAATTTAGAAAATAGACGGAAAAAAATGTCAAAAGGCTCACCTGGACCATGTTAGCACAAACATGTTTTGACCAGCCCTTTAACCAAGTAATACCTTCCTGGTCTCTATTGCGCGGCCACAACCCATGTCGCGGCTGCCAAAACACAAACTTCCAACCCTTAGCCAATCATTTGTATATCTAATTTGTGAGGAGTTATGATTGCTTATAAAATTATTTAAACCTTTTGAAGTAAGTAATGCACACATAGAAAACAACAATTAATCCATAAAGCAACAACCTTTAAATATATGTTACGATGAAGCAAAACGCAAATTAACTGTTAAAATTGACAATGAATAGCACGTAAATTCAATGAAAAGAGTGATTTATTAAAAACCTTGAAAAAAATACCTTTTACCCATTCATATAAGTCTCCTCCACTAAACTAATTGTGTTGTAATTTTGTTTGATTCATAGATCATTCATCCGTGTAGTTGATGATTATTGTAGAAGTAACTAAATAATTTAAAGAACTATAGAAAAATAAGAATCAATATAACCGGAAAATTAATTTAGAGATGATCCAAAAATCTTACCCAATTGGCGTTGATTATGATAAACATGATTTATAATTTTCTAATAGCAATAGTATTCAGAAGTTTATAAGGAATGTAACTATCATCCCGATTGTAGGTTTTGGTTATTGCCAAATAATGAAATATTTAGAAGAAAAAAAATCAAATTCAAAAAATTATTACTAATAAAGGAATGAATTGATTTTTTGAAATGTAAAATTTCCGATAGAGGTTTTATTTTATTATATAAAAGATTAAAAGCTTTATCTATAATGAGAATATGTTTATATTATGAAAATGTTTGTAAACTAATAACATTTCATGAAGTGTCAATTTTATAAATCTTTTAAGAAATTCATCATAGTGGATGCCCTAATGTTAGGTTGAAATTTCATACATATCTTGCATTTTTATCCTTACTTATCCATCCTCTAAAACACATATCAAAATATTATAAATCTCACATGTTATGTTCATCATAATCAACTCTTTTACACATACATAAACTATACAAATGTCTTTTTCGAAGCTTGAATCTGCAAAATTTTAATTATAGATATAATCGTTATATAAATGTTACCCGATACCACTAGGTTATAGGCTATGTTTGGCAAAAATAGCTGTAAGCAGTAGCTGTGAGCAGTAGCAGTGAGCTGCGAGCAGTAGCTGTGAAAAATGAGCTTTATGCTCACAGCTTCTTAAAGAAGCATTGGAAAAATGAGCTTTCCTAAAAAATAGCAAAGCTCATAACTCTTTTGCCAAACAACACTGAAAATAAAAAAGCTTATTCTCACCACTCATTAACAAAAAAAACTCAAAAAATACTTCATGCCAAACATAGCCATAGTGCTATCATTATAGAAGTAGAGCAGGAAAGTTTTGCTTGAGTAGGCCCATTTTGATAAATTTTAGAAACTATATTATAAATTGACTTTTAAGAATGACAAATTATCAAAATAAAAAATAATAAAAAAAAATATATATATATTACATATTTAATCGCTAGGGGCACGTGACTTTTGTGCCTACCTTCTATCTTCGCCCATGGCTATCAATATACGTTTATATGTGAAAGAAAAAATAAAGTATTTTCATACAAAATACTACTAGAAAACTGTACACTCGGATATCTTTCAAATGCACTTTTGATTAATAGATATATTTGATTGGTTATATTTTTTTATAGTATAACATAAAACCAGTTAGTAAAATATTAACCAATGGGCTTGTGGTCCACTGGGTATGTCTTATTCAGTTAAGCGTGCCTAGTGGAGAGTAGTACCGGTTTGGGTGACCAAACCGGGAAGTCCTCCCTTGTGGACCACTGCCCTGTCGGTACGATTTCAAAGTCCTTCAATGAAGGTTTCAACCCACAAGGGTTCGAATCTGAAAAAGGCAGGGTTTACTTCAATTTAAGTGTCGTGCCTTCGGGCGACTTAAGTTAAAGGTTTTCCCCCATCGGGTTTCAAATTGGACTTGGATTTCCCAAATGAAAGTCAATTTTCAAAAAAAAGTTAGTAAAATATTAAAATTATAAAAGGTTTGCAAGTTGACCATAAAATAATACAAAATATAATAAAGTTGTGGCAAGTGAATATTTTGTATTTATTATTTTATTTTTTTTCCCCCGAAATATCCTTGCTTCTAGGGGTGTCATATGGGTCGACTCGACCCGATCCGAACCCGATAAGGCCTTATAGGGTCGGGTTGATTCGGGTCCAATATACCTTATCGGGTTATCGGGTCAACCCGATAGCCTTATAGGGTCGGGTTGCGGGTCTTAATTATTTCGTTATCGGGTTATCGGGTTGACCCGATAACCCGATAAGCTATAATAACACATTAAAAGTTTTATAATTTTTGAACTAAACCCGATAACCCGAATCCGATAACCCGAACCCGATAAACCCGATAGACCCGAACCCGATTCCTTATCGGATCAAGTTGCGGGTTAATTTTTATTTTCCGAAAACCTGATAGACCCGACCCGATAGAGGCTTATCGGGTCGGGTTGACCCGAATGACACCCCTACTTGCTTCTATGATATTTATGATTTTTAAAGACTTTTTCACTTCCTAATATTTCGACTTGATGCTTACTTCGTCCCAAATTAATACACACGTTTTCTATTTTCAAAATATCTCAATTGTTATAAATATATTTATTATATTGATTGTACACATTAATCATCATATTCATAACCTTTATTATTAGTCTTGTAACACTCAATATGTACTTAATATCATGCATGTTAAAGTCCCTATAAACAGAGACACCTAATGTAATGTGAAGACACACGAATAACAAGTTATATCTTTCTTTTCCATTCTCTCTATCTTGTAGTTGTTCTTTACTTTATTGTTTCACAACACGTTATCAGCACGCTCTTAATAAATACTCCCCCCGTCCCAAAATTATTGTCCACCGACAAAAAACACACAGTTTAATAAAAGTACATTTATTACAGTTTTCTCTTTCTTACTTTTTGACAAAATGACAATTTTGCCCATAGGTAATTAATTAAAATATTCTTTAAGGTATGTAATAATAATTTTAAACAAGGGTAATATAGTAAACTTGGTTAAACTTCATTATCTATTTTTAGTAGTGGACAATTAAATTAAGACATCCTAAAAAGGAAACGTGGACAATAAAATTGAGACGGATGGAGTAATAATTATTGGATCAAGAATGGTGGCACGAAAACATTATGGATAACAAAGATCGCAAACTAAGGGAATAGACGGTCATTCACATATTACTTCATGAGGTGAGTAAATGTTAAAACCTTTATTAGTTAAGTATATGCTAGAACTGTTTCGTTGTTTTGTGTGTGGTTAACTTTGATCAAAGATTATGGTGAACCAAAAACATTATTCTAATCATATGACAACCAGAAAAATAACAGTGGTTCTATTTGATGCATGATTTAAGATGAGTTAGAAAATTAGAAATTAAAATAATAATAATAATAATAAAAATAAAAAATAAAATAAAAGAAGAAGAAGAAGAAGAAAAACGGAATTTATTTAATTCTGCATGTCTATACATATAGTTGAATTTTACTAATTATCTAATTGTTAACTAAAAGTGGTGATACTATTCATATATGAGATTTTTAGCTCCTAAAGTCTCAATTGACATTGTTGTTATTCATAAATGGGTCGATCAAAACAAACGTTTAAGATCTAAATCAAAACTTAATATCGTAAGACTCACTAGCTTGAATATTTCTAAAAACAATATTTTTTGTTAACCTGTAAAGTTTTTTTTTCCCTTCAGAAATGCATATATTTTAATGAGGGTTACTTAAATATTTACTTATCGATATTGGTATTCAACTTCAATTTGATGGTTAAACTTGATTTTGGTATCGTTTCTTGAAGTAGATTACCGTAGTCTATGTGATTATTATCATCTTGGTTTAAAGTACAATTACTTGCTTCCTATGATTTTTTAGATATTTCAAAATATTCCTGAAAACAATATTTTCTATTTTCGTCGTGAACATGTCACCAGTCACAAAGCATCTATTTTGCATAATCATTATATTCTTTGTAAAATCATAGAGTTGATTTAATTCTGTCAGTTACACACGTATAAAACGACTAAAATTTTGTAACTGATGTTTACATAATAATGAAATTTTAATAAGATATTGTATGACAACTTGAGTAAAATATATCAAGTTATATATATCTGGTATAATAGAGTTGAGCATTACACTAACTGAAATAAACTTACTGAAGTGAATGATTTTAATCAACTATATGTTGTGTTATTTCTTTGCATCTATGGCCTGTTTTGGTTAAAAATGTTTATCTTAATTCATTTTCGAGATCAAATAAGTTCTAATATTAGTGGGAAAATATTTAGCTTCTTCTCATTATCTTGATCTTCACATTTAACCTGCAAGATTTATTAAAATTTAGTGCCTATTTACATTTTCATTGAGCTTGATACTAATGCTTGTACATGATGTACTTTTTGCAATTTTGGATATATAAGGGCTTGTTTCTTTTTTTTCCTGGATTAAGTGGGTGGGTCCCTTTCTGTTAGTAAGTTTTAATAGGAAGTAGCACCCTTTGATTTCTCTACCCATATAGATCATTTAACAGAAAAAGAAACATATTATATGTGTGGCCCCCACCACTATCTCCTCATTAAGATACATTAACAATAAAAAGAAACACCCTCTTATGCGTGATAAGACTATAAGAGTAACAAATGGCTGGATAATATACGAATTTTCATCATCTTGATATGCATATAACAATATATAATTTGTCAAAAATGTAGATTATAGATAAAATGACCACTTAAATATATGCATGTTAACATAATACCAATATTATATCTAACTTGGTGCTTATGCAACAAATATCTTTATCAAGTTTGATCATAAATATGAGCATGTCTTATTTTATTCATGTGTTAATACTAATTTAGTATATGAGGAGATGAGATTAACATAGATCTCATATTTGTCATAGAACTAATGAATCAATTATAGTCACTCATTTTTATTTTTCATCTTTTTTTTTAAAACAAAATATCTTGCAAACGGTAAATCGTCAAGCTACAAAAAAAATACCATCGCAACGAGAATTAAATCATCTTTCTATAGATATGCATTGTTATATACTTTCGACGAATTTTTTTTTTTTTTTAAATTTTCGCCCAGAAAAATCATATATGATTTGTAAAAATCATATATGATTCATTAAAATCAAATCATATATAATTATTACGAATCATATATGATTTTTAAAAATCATATATGATTTGATTTTAACGAATCATATATGATTTTTACAAATCATATATGATTTTTCTGGGCAGAAAATTTGAAAAAAAAAAGTTCGTCGAAAGTATATAACAATGCATGTCTATAGAAAGATAATTTAATTCTCGTCGCGGTGGTATTTTTTTGTAGTTTGACAATTTACGGTTTGCGAGATATTTAAGTTTCAATAAAAGGGTGGAAGTTTATTTTTTTATTTTGATAAAAAAATGAGTGGCTAAAATTGCTTGATGAGTTCTATGGTAAAAGTTGGATCTATAAAGAAATTTTGCCTATGTTTCATTTTCACGAATTTTACTATTTGCCCTTTGGATTTTTACAAAGAATTATGGTTTGTTATTTAGATGATCAACAAATGTATATTAGCAGTCTTCGAACCATCCTTAAAAATGCATCTGATGAAACTAAATTTATATTATGCTTGGTGCTTGAAAGATTATAGACATGTAACTAGTTATAATGCCCGCGCACACGCGGGTTTTTTAAAATTTTTTGAATCATATATTTTTAATTATTAAAAAACAAATAATTTTAATCTTTGTTTTATTTGATTTATGATATTTAATTATAATTTTTTATTATTAAAGATAATTATTTAAAAATTTTAATCCTATTATTAATTGCATCTTATCTATATTTTTTTGTATTTATCTTATATTTATATTATGGATAAATATAAAATGTTACCTAATAAGAAAATAATATTTTTTTTAAATAAATTTATTACTAAATAATGTATGAATGCATTTTTTTAAAATGGAAAATTCCCAATAGAGGTTTTGTTTTATTATATAAAAGATCGACAGCAATGAATCTTCTTTGTTAATTTGGAATAATTGAAGGTAAATATGTGACACTTAAGATTATAGTATTTTAAAAATTAAGCTCCTTTTCATTTGATTTATCTATATTGTACCATATTAGTTGATAAATGTACTAGAGTATACTTTACTTCTCAAATAAATTATGTGATGTAAGATTATGTGCGACTGATTCATATTGTGAAAAGTGGTAATGAGCGAATTTATTATAAATGTTAGAAACACTTTTATGAAGGTTGCTAAAAAATAAATAAATAATGATAACATGTATAAATATGTTGAAGAACAAGGTGCAGGAACCCGCCGCGTTGCGGCGGGGGTGTTTACAACATTTTCACATGGTTGTATGTGTAAAAATGGGGATGGTAAATGAAACAATTGTAGGAAATTTAGTACCTATATTATAGCATCCCATGTACATATGAGACAACAATCGCTTACATTTAGATTTTAACACTAATTCATGCGAACTCGGTTACTGTCCTTTCCTGCTACCTCTTATGTAGCCCAATTCCCGAGTCTTTCCTTGCCAATATTAGAATTCAAAGGTACCTGTAAGTGCACACAACTTTTTCTCCATTAGCAAGAGTTGTACGTTTGTTTTGTGCGTCAATTAGAACACGGGTGATGGCTATTTGCTTAACAACTGGTGTGAGTAACATCGAGTACGTAAGGAGCTTTAAAGGTTTCTGTAAAACAAATATCATTCATTAGTAACTTCAATGTAAAAATCATATTCATTATATGTAGTAAAAATGTATTAGTTGCCACCTGGAACCACAACAATCAAATAACTATTCTCAACTGGAGTTGCTATTTTCAGAATCACATCTTCATTTTCCTTTCATATGTTTTGAAATTTCTGTTAATACAAATATCGCCTAAAAACGTTATTTATATTTTACGATCTTTGCTAAGTTTTGTTGATGACAAAGTATGAACTTTAGCTAATAGTAAATCATCACTTTAGTGTTTAAGTCTTGTTTAAACTAAGGTTTACATTTCCTTTTAAACAAAACATTGTTTTTATTTCTTTAATTAGAAAGTGTCTTGTCACATTATTCATTTATGGCAAGCTTGTGTATTTGACTTGCCATAACATCTTACACACTTTTCGAAGCTTTCCAAATTGGAGTTAATGTGTTTGACTAAGTTGTTGTTGATGTGACTTTGGTTGGTTTGAATTATTTATGGTAAAACATACTTCAAGCCTGGCGGAACCCTGGGGGTACACGGGCGGAACCCATCTGAGGGTTCCGCCGTATCCGCCAGACCTGCTGGTTGTTTTACTATGAATACCAAGCCACTTGTTTGTTTTGGTCATCACTTTAGGACATATATTTTCATATACTCTCTCAACTAACTCAGTAACATTTGACTTGTGTGATTCTCTTATGTAGCAAGGGACTTCACAAGATCATTCAAGAAGTTACAAGCTTCAACTCTAAAGTTGCAAGTCTTGTTAGCTTTGTTGTGTATAAGCTTTGGTAGTTTTACGTCATTTGTATTATGTGTGTAGAAGTGATCGGTTAGTATTTTAGTCCTCAAAATACATAGTGTGTCGGGAGTTGTTGTACCCTTGTAAAAGAACTAACGGGAGTGGTTGTACCCTTGGTAAAGAACTCGACATCTAGCTTAGTGTCGGTAAAAGTGTAAGCGACGATGGGAGTAGTTGCACCCGTGTAAAAGAACTCGACATCTAGCTTAGTGTCGGTAAAAGTATAAGCGACGTTGTAAAGGTTTCTCCACTGGGAAAGGAGCTTGTTGATTAGTACTTATAACTCTCGAGTTGGAAACTCGGGGCGTGAATGTAGGGCAAGGAAAAAGAGTCCTTGTAGGCGAACCACGATAAACAATCGTGTTGTGGTTTGATCGTTTATTTCTTTATCTTTGCTTATTACATATTGTCTTTAGTTAGAATTGCTAATCACACGCAAAGCTTTTCAAAGAATTAAACAAGTAAAGTTGTGTTTATATCTTTAAACAAATGTAAAGCTTTTCAAAGAACTAAACAAGTAAAGTTGGGATTGTTATTCACACGTAAAGCTTTTCAAAGAATTGAACATGTAAAGTTGTGTTTATATCTTTAAACAAATGTAAAGCTTTTCAAAGAACTAAACAAGTAAAGTTGGGATTGTTATTCACACGTAAAGCTTTTCAAAGAATTGAACATGTAAAGTTGTGTTTATATCTTTAAACAAACATAAAGTTTTAAAGGATAATCAAGTTAAAAAGCGGTAAACTATTCAACCCCCTTCTAGTTTTCCACAATTGGCATCAGGAGCTACGTTACTCAAGATCTTTAAAATATAGTGTATTTTAAAACTTGGATCGATCCATGGATTTTGAAAATCTCAAAGAAGGGCAACACATTCAAAACCCACCGCTATTTGTAAAAGAAAACTTCCTTTATTGGAAAAGTAATTTTGAAAACTATGTGAAATCAATTGATCAAGATCTTTGGCATATTATTTCTTTTGGTGATTTCAAACCAAAGAAAACAAGTTTTGAAAACCAAGATGACTATCCTAAACTTGATAAAAATACTAAAGCTAAGATATTAATTTATAAAGCTTTATCAAGTACCGAATATGAAAAAGTGTATTTTTGTCAAGCGGTTAATGATATTTGGAAAAATTTGTTATACTTTCTCCAAGAAATATGTCATGTCAAAGATGATCAACTTGATCTCACATATGAATTAGAAGTCTTTGAAAAATTAATAGATAGACATTTAGTTGAGATAAATATATGTGCTACTAGTTTAAATGTTTTAAATGAAGGTGTAAGTAAAGATGATTACTCATGTCATGCTCTTAAGTGGACTTGCTTACGATTCATGGAATAACACGAATGAAGATGAAGTCAACCATCCGGCTTGTGATTCTCAACTAGATAAAACATCAAGAAAGGTACATTTTGAAACCAAACACTTTTGCTTTGACACATTTATTCTAGAGTTTTCTAAACTAGAAAATAAGTCTAAACTTTTATGCAACATGGACCTAAAAACTATCTTTAACAACTAACCTTCAAAATCTTGTGTGAATAATTTTGAAAAAGAAATCATGTTAGAAGATAAGATGTCTAGACTTAAGAGTAATGTTAAAATTGATCTAGAATGTAAATTATGTCTAGATTACAAACATGAGATTAAAAAGCAAAATGAGAAAGGAAAAATGTTAGCTAAATTTGATGAAAGCTCAAAATTTCTTGAAAGATTTTTGAGGAGTCAAAGGTTGTTTGAAGATAAAACCGGATTAGGATTTAACTCAATAGCACCATCAACTAGTAAAACAAAGCAAGTAAAATTTATTAAACCTAGAAGAGAGATTTAGAGAAATTCAATCTCTAATAGAAACTCATGATAAAGGATTAAGATTATCATGTTCTATGCTTTTATATGATTATCTAACCTTCTTGGATACATGAGTAATTGAGTTTCCAAGCGTGTCGTCAAACCAAGATTTTACGCTTTGTGTTTATCCTCTTGATAGCATCTCTATGCAATTTAAAAGGTACGCATTACTTCAACTTGACTTTGATTGTCTCTTGTTTCTAGCATTATGTGTCGTAGTATGTGTTATTAGTAGTATTCTAAAGTGTTTACGTGCTATTAGTAATAACAAAGATTAGATTCTCTGCAATAAGGAATTTCGTCATTAGTACTAGTAGGAGATATAAGTGATTCGGTTCTTTAACCGTCAAGAGATAAACACGAGAAACTCTTGAGTGAGTCTCACTCAACTCTTGCTTACAAGTGAGCTAACTAAGAATTTCCTAAGTGATAAAATGTCTAACACTTTTGTGATGCTTGCAAAACAAACCTTTGTAAAACAACATTCTTAAACACCATACTTTGGGTCTTAAATTGTGTTTTACTTCAACCACTCCTTTATGATAATTTCACATAAAAAACACACAAGGTGAAATAAATCACATTAGCATACATTAGGATGTGTGGAAGAAAACGAGTTTTCAACATCTAGGATTTACACATCAAATGTGACACTTAGTCTTATGATGTTGTACCTCTTGGACTTTTTCAAAACGAATTAAGTTCGTAGTGTCTCAAGTAAGGAAACCCAAAGAGTCGAGGAGTCGTTGAATATAACATTTAACGAGAGATCACCTCCTTCTAAGATATCATCTTTGGTAGATGATAACTTAGTCGAAAGTCCAATGACGGCAAGACAAGTATGTTGTGTAAAACATTAAGGATAAAGGTACAAAATAACATCTTCTCACCTTGAGTCAAACATTGAATCAAGTAAAATTGACATAAGTTATAAAACTTGATTTATAGGTCATAGTTGTGTCTAAACAAATTTAACAAAAACAGTTTTTGGAATTTTGAGTAAAACAACTAGTGAAACAAAATAGATTTTTCAAAGTAATCAAGTGATTATAGTGTCAATATTTGAAAGAAATTTTGATAATAAAAGCAAGCCCCAAAAGCAAAGGATTTTAACTTAAAGACATTCCTAGTTACTCTCTTGTTCTCAATGGTTAAGTTATTAATGACTTATCAAGAATGAGATTAGTAAATCCGTAGGTAAAACTAAACGTAGAGAAATGTTTGGAAGACTACTTGTTCTCACAACAATTAGATCCAACATCATGTTTAGTGTTTGTTTATGTGCTCGTTTTAGAGAAGATCCTAAAACAACTCTTTAGGAAGAGCTTGTTTTGATACATCAAAAGGTACTACACAACTAGGATTATGGTATCCCAAAAGAACGGGAATAGAAACCATAGTGTATGTCAAATGGAATTATGTAGGTAATAAGTTGATAAGAAAAGCACAAGTGGTACTTGCACTTTTATACTTACTTACCCATTGATTCTTCAAATACGCTTATGGTTCTCATATTAGTATCGGATGGAGAAACACGTCAACAAGCTCCACTTGAACAAGCTAACTAGCGTCGACAACGGAATTCATTTTATCAACATTGTTATCCCTTCAACAAAGGAAGCATCGACTTCAGCGACAATTCAATCCATTATGTTCTTAATTGACATATTGTGATCCATCATCATCGCCTTAGTAAAAATGTTCATTGAGGAACGTCTTAACTAAGAAAGTCTTATACGTTAACCATTCTATCAACGTTTTCACAAAAACCTCTTGAATGAGAAACATTCATCATCCCTAGGCTT
This sequence comes from Artemisia argyi, assembly GCA_030686995.1. Classification (NCBI taxonomy): domain Eukaryota; kingdom Viridiplantae; phylum Streptophyta; class Magnoliopsida; order Asterales; family Asteraceae; genus Artemisia; species Artemisia argyi. Next base: position 155,886,479 of record CM060677.1, on the reverse strand, counting down.
AGTCAAGGACACATAAGACCTAAAACCTTAGTTTTGAACATTAGGATAAAACCACAAAAATCAAGATAATCCCTTTTGAATTTTTCCAGCAGTACCCACGGAACCCTCAGACCATACGGGCGGAACCCTCCCTTTGGTTCCGCCTGGTCCGCCAAATCTGCAGTATGTTTTATTTTTAATTTCAAAACCAAACACCTCTTTACTCACAACTCCAACTTACTAACAACCATTCTTCACTCACAAACACCTTACCACACGAAAATTAGGGCTCTCACTTACATCTCTTCCAATCCAATCAACTTTGTAAGTATTCTTATCATAATTGCATTTTCAATCAAATTCTATCATACATTAACTAGAATCTTAGGGCTTATGCATAAAATTGTTAATTCATGAAAAACCTTGGGTGTGAACTAATCAAATTTTTCATTAGTTTGGAATTGTATCCTTTTTATTATTTTCTTGATTTACCAAACACACCAAGTTCATTGTCGTTTAAATGTCACTAGAACACCATCTTTCACCACATTGTGAATACAAAATCAAAACGTTATGTTTAAAACATCACTTGCATAATGTCTCTTGAATGCTAAAGGGAATACATAACCAATATGTATTTTCGGGTACATTCAAACGAAGCTACATTGAACTAGGAGCGCTTGGGTTATCTTTTGTTTTATAACAAAACTTGCATTATAAAATATTTTTGAAGCATCAAAATGAGTCAACATAACCGCACCTCCACATTGTTTTCATATAGGCACACACTAGAACAACCACATTACAATAGTCGTTTACTTTGACTAAAATGTGAAATTTTGTTTTTCTAGAAAATCGTGCCTCCTCTAACCCACTACAATCACAAGGACACCATTAAGTACCTACCCAAACACCACAAAACCAAAGGTCTTACTCCAACTCAAATCGACGTTTTCAAAGCCTTAGAAAAACGTTATGTCCATGAGGGTAGAACCATTGACCCGTCCTTCCTAGAAGGCACAAACCTCTACCCGAAATTTGCCACAATCAACTTTGAGTGTCTCTTAGAAATTGACGTGCCTATTTGTCCTAGGTTCATTGTAGAATTATATGCATCCGTCACTCTCTCCACGGATGAGTATGGTCGCATGTCTATCAACTTTAGGGCTAGTAGTCATCAATACTCCTTCACTCTCGATGAGTTTGCTCAAATCCTAGGTGTCCCAAACCGTGGTACTTGCATCTACTCCGACTTGCACTCTCTATCAACTCTTGACACACTTCATGACCACATCCATCCTTATGACACCCCTCTTGTGTCCAAAGATGAACTTCGTAACCACCTCTTCATTAGGACAACCACCACTAGGAGAACCCGCTCGGGAAATGAGGTTGATAAGGACCTATATGGAATGGAACTCAATGAACTCAAGCCCCAATTCAAGAAATGGGAGGAAGTACTTAGAGCCAATGTCATTAGCACAATAGGAAACCGAGATCATATAAATATTTGCCTTTGCTACATGCTCTACTCCTTGTCCGTTAGGCAACCCTTCAACCTTGCCTACTACATGGCCAAGAGAATGGCCGACATTCCCGTGCATGGCACAACGACTATTCCGTATGGAATGCTCTTGACCCGTCTCTTTAGGTTCATCTCTCCCATTCCACCAACTCCCAACGGTCTTTGCCTTGACTACTCTCTCATTCCACACACCTTTGTCCTACTAAGTGATAAGAGAGTTTACAAAGCCCAAGGAAAATGTGCTCATCCTCCTACCTCCTCATCATCTTCCTCAATGAGTGAAGATGACACTTTGCCCAACTCTAGGTTCCCACCTCTAGAATACCTTTCCCAACTTCCGGATATTTCAAATGAGTCGGCGGAGTTCAAGCAAACGAAGGGGATGTTTAAGAATCTTGGAAGATTCCTTGGAAAGCTCAAGAACAAGATTGACCGTCAATGAGTGTAGGTGTGTAGGAGTGTTTGGCACTAGGTGCTATTTGAACAATTTGGTTGTTTAAACAATGTTTGTCATGTATTTGTGTGTTGGTACAACTTGTGATACTATTTGGAACATGTCTTAACTAACTATGATGCAGGTAGACAACGTTTGGCATGTTGTCAAATTTTCATGTTTATGAAATTTTCACTAAGTATAGTGAAATTCGCTAGCCCCCAGTCAAAGTCCAATGGTATGCGTGTTTACATGTCCATCTTTTGCATTTCCTAACCAGATATGAATTATATTTTTGGTTTTAGGTGTTTTCGAAAAATTTGAAAATCGTCTCGCGGGTCAAAATCGCGGACTGTGTACTTTTTCAGGTCTGGCGGATCTGGCGGCACCCTAGATTGGGCTCCGCCAGTGAAATTTCTGGGCAACCCAGTAATGGCCCAACGGACCAGACAGAACCCAAAACAGGGTTCCGTCTGTGTATCGCGAGGGTTCTGTCAGTCACCTGCAGAAAATTTTTGTCATTTTTCTTAAGTTCAAAACTTGTTAAGTGTCAAACCATTATTTTTAGTGAGAAACATATTCCATTACCTTCAATAACCATATTAGGACAACTCTCACTCAGTAAAACAATTAGGAAGTCACTTCCCGCCAAAAATTCAAATTCAAACATAACTAACCCAAGGAACCCTTTAAAGGATCCTTCAAACCATTGGAACATTTTCAACCAAATCACTTCCTATAAAGCATTGAGTGCATATGTTGGTCTTTCACTCCACCTTATTCCATTGGATTGACATCCAATGATTTGACATGTTCATGAAAATTTTATAAATCATTTGAAACCCCAATCTTTGAATGGTAGAATATCAAATCCAAACACCCATTTCAACATCTCTTCCACCCTATAAATTTGAAAGTTTTGCACAATTCAAATCACATCATCACTATCAAAATTTCTTCTCTCAAAACATCAAAACCACACCTTTGAAATGACTAAATCCAACACCTCATCCGAGTCATCAAAATCCTTTTCAAAAATCACTAGGATTAGTGTTAAACCTTGTTGCTTCAACAAAATGGTCAAGTCAAGCTCATCATCTTCAAGTGATGCTTCACTTAACATTTCTTCACCTATCCAAGATTTCCTTAACCTCACTACCTCAACACCATCCTCAACACCTTGCAATACCAATATAATCACTATTCAAGATTTGCTTAATCTTGCTACTCCAACACCCTCTCAACCACATTGCAACACCAACATAGCCACTATTCCACCACCAACTAGACCTTCAAGCAATTCAACATCACCATCTCAACAAGCTCAACCATCAAAAACTCCATCACCTCAATCACCAACACTTACACCAATGGAACTTTTTCATACACCACCAACATCACCACATCCACTATTTGGAAACCTTTAGAAGACCTATCACCTAAATCATCAAGCCCTCCATCTTTGTCACTCGTTGACACCATTGCTCAAATGGAAACCCAACAACAACCAAGTGAGAAATTAGATGATGAACCCCATCAACCATCATTGGTAAAACGGTTGGCCTACCGTTATGCTAAACCCTCAATTTTTCCAAATGATCAAGGTCATACACACCTACAATCATTTGTGTTTCACCCCATTTACAAAAACCTTCATGGTAATCCTTCCGGAGAACCAAGCTTCCGTCACTTTGTTCAAACGACAACAACCACAAGAACCTTTCCAACACTTTGAATCTCTATTTTCTTCGTATAAGAAAATAGAAGCATCTCAATGATCTTCCACCAAGACCAACAAAACCACCACTTTTCACAAATGAAAAACCAAGGCCATTGCTTGACCAAAATGAGTCTTTTGACCACAACCAACCACCACAATAAAAGTATCACCACTCAAAACCATTGTTGTTTCACCCTATCTACAAAGACATCCATGGTCTTCTAACCAATGAAATGAGGTTTATCCTAAACCACATTTTGGATCGTCTTAAGTTTCGAGTCTCCAAAATGAAACAAAACCGTTTCTTTTGGAAAATGTTTCTCATTATAACCAACAAACCAAGTTTAGAGCACCAACACCACCTCAAGTTTAGAGTCTCCAAAATGAAACAAAACCGTTTCTTTTGGAAAATGTTTCACCATTTAAACCAACAAACCAAAACCCGTGTCACCCTCTCAACCTTCAAAATAAAGCCCGCTACAACCTTCAACACACATTTTTCATCCTTAAACAACCTTGGCCTTGTTTTTGGAAAATGTTTCTCATTAAGGAAAATGATGATTTCCTTGTAGCATTTTATGTTCTTAGTTTATTTTTAGTTTTTCTTTATTTTTAAGAAGTAGGATGATGTTGTCCTAATTTCTTGTCTTTGACTTTTTAAGAGTCAAAATTTTACATGAAATGAATTTCATTCTACTACAATGTTTGCATTGTTTGTTGACCATTTAGGTATAATGAGTAAACTATACCTCGCTATGGTAGCATACATATATCTTGTGTTTTAGAAACTAACATTTCTTTTGTAGGATCATTATCCATGTTTTCTTTCCTTGATACTCCATTTAGGGGAGTAATATTCAAGGGGGAGCATGAGTATTGCATTATTCCGCTTCGCAACTCTTAGTTGTGTTTTAAGACATGAAATGCTTTCATGACTTGTCTTGTGCGGCAACTAACATTTTTTCTTGTAAGTTCAAAATCCATGTCTCCTCTCTTGGCACTCCATTTAGGGGGAGTATCGTCTAAAGGGGTGCAAGTGCATACTTCCGCTTCACTACTCTTCTTTTTGTCTCGACAAAAAGGGAGAAAATTTATAAATAAACTTGTTTCAATTTTTTTTTTCTTAACTCTTGCATATCACATCATCTTAGCTAAAATAAGTTTTTATACTAACTTTATAAGACTTAACACTAAAACTAGTGGCTTACTTATAAATAAAGTTTATGTTTTGTCATCAACAAAAAGGGGGAGATTGTTAATACAAATATCGCCTAAAAACGTTATTTATATTTTACGATCTTTGCTAAGTTTTGTTAATGACAAAGTATGAACTTTAGCTAATAGTAAATCATCACTTTAGTGTTTAAGTCTTGTTTAAACTAAGGTTTACATTTCCTTTTAAACAAAACATTGTTTTTATTTCTTTAATTAGAAAGTGTCTTGTCACATCATTCATTTATGGCAAGCTTGTGTATTTGACTTGCCATAACATCTTACACACTTTTGGAAGCTTTCCAAATTGGAGTTAATGTATTTGACTAAGTTGTTGTTGATGTGACTTTGGTTTGTTTGAATTATTTATGGTAAAATCTACTGCAAGCCTGGCGGAACCCTGGGGGTACACGAGCGGAACCCATCTGAGGGTTCCGCCGTATCCGCCAGACCTGCTAGTTGTTTTACTATAAATACCAAGCCACTTGTTTGTTTTGGTAATCACTTTAGGACATATATTTTCATATACTCTCTCAACTAACTCAGTAACATTTGACTTGTGTGATTCTCTTATGTAGCAAGGGACTTCACAAGATCATTCAAGAAGTTACAAGCTTCAACTCTAAAGTTTCAAGTCTTGTTAGCTTTGTTGTGTATAAGCTTTGGTAGTTTATACGTCATTTGTATTATGTGTGTAGAAGTGATCGGTTAGTATTTTAGGCCTCAAAATACATAGTGTGTCGGGAGTTGTTGTACTCTTGTAAAAGAACTAACGGGAGTGGTTGTACCCTTGGTAAAGAACTCGACATCTAGCTTAGTGTCGGTAAAAGTGTAAGCGACGATGGAAGTAGTTGTACGCGTGTAAAAGAACTCGACATCTAGCTTAGTGTCGGTAAAAGTATAAGCGACGTTGTAAAGGTTTCTCCACCGGGAAAGGAGCTTGTTGATTAATGCTTATAACTCTCGAGTTGGAAACTCGGGGCGTGAATGTAGGGCAAGGAAAAAGAGTCCTTGTAGGCGAACCACGATAAACAATCGTGTTGTGGTTTGATCGTTTATTTCTTTATCTTTGCTTATTGCATATTGTCTTTAGTTAGAATTGCTAATCACACGCAAAGGTTTTCAAAGAATTAAACAAGTAAAGTTGTGTTTATATCTTTAAACAAATGTAAAGCTTTTCAAAGAACTAAACAAGTAAAGTTGGGATTGTTATTCACACGTAAAGCTTTTCAAAGAATTGAACATGTAAAGTTGTGTTTATATCTTTAAACAAACATAAAGTTTTAAAGGATAATCAAGTTAAAAAGCGGTAAACTATTCAACCCCCTTCTAGTTTTCCACAATTTTCACTTACTTGTACTCAACGTGTCATGGTAAGTTGTTTGGTTTGACAACCATCTGATTTCTTGGCTAATATGTTCGTTATTCCTTTCCTGTGAAGTGCAAGTGCTGTGGCAAAGCAGCAAATCCCAACCCCCTAACTACCACTTCATAGTCTTCTGCTGTAAATACAATTACAACAAATTTAGGCGCACGAATAACGTACTTCACATGCATTATTATACAAAGAAAATAGTGAGCGCTAACCAATAAATTATGTATCTAAAGATGTTTATGCAAAGCACATCAAATTATCACCTCTCCGTTTTCTGGTTTTAGTCTCTGCAACTATATCCTTCGCCAGGTCTTGTCGATTACCAATCACCCACCCACTGCAAAAACGCTGAGTCAATTATAAAATTTCATACCTCTGGATGCTATTGCTGCACATAAAAGCGCTTGACGACGCACTTGTGATTTTTTAACAAATATGCTCTGTATTCCTTTCCTATGAAGCGCAACTGTTGCTATGTTTAGAGATAAAATACACATGTATCGAAGAAATAGAGCATCTTGTCGTGTGTTAGATGCAAAAGAAGCAATGGAAGAAATAGACCAGCTTGTCATGCCCCTGAGATTCCTCTCACATCGAACTTCAATCCATATACGAAGCATCACAAAGAGCTGCAAACAACAAAAGCAACATAATAAGATCATGAAGTAAAAATTCTAAATAAACACAAACCGATGCAAAAAAATATAAACACATACTCATGTACCTCAGTAGCCTTATCATGTTTGAAGTAGCTAAATTAGCTCATAAGGTAGCAAAATAAGCTAATCGAATAAGCCCCTTTCTTATCATTAGAAAGACCTTGCAGTCAATTCGACGCACCTATAATCGAAACCCATAAATAAAAAAACGCATCAGTCAGTCAATTAAACCAAACCCAGATCATAAGAACCAAAAAAAGGTCATTTTTTTTTTTTTTTTTTTTTTTTTTTTTTTTTTTTTTTTTTTTATGGTTTGGACGTATATCAGTAAGATGTTTCTCAAAACCAGCAACAATAAACACAATCAAATCCATACCAATTAAGCATACCAACTTGTAGGCTACCCTTCTTCTCCATACCCCTGCTGTCACACAACCTGAAAAACGCATCGGACAAACAGTTTTATGTTCACAGATGTTAAGAAACGCAACATGGTTTGTTTTAGGCAAAGAGAAAAAAAGGTAATAATAATCGAACTTGGACGATGATCAAAACATGAGGCGGTGTAGATAATCTGGAAAAGTGAGTGCCCTTCGATTATGATTGATGATGCAAAAGTTAAGGCGGTGTACATAAATCTAGAAACCCAAGTTACCGCTTGCGTTTTGGTTATGTGAGTTTGGGCTACCTGATTGGGACACATCCAATCCACTAATGGGCTTAAGTTATATTAGTATTTTAATAACTTCGGAATCCCCGTCCTCCACAAATGTACTATATAGATAATAAGATATATTAATTGACTCGTGATATTTAGTTTATTATATATGCCTGACTTATTTGTCATGTAATTTTATTTGTTTGCATGTAAAAGACACTTGATTAATTGTGACATACTTTAACAGTAAAGATTATGCTTTATTATTTGATAATGTGAAAGACATAAAAGAGCTAATCGGAAAAATGTGAGCTATCCATATTATTCGACTTTTATTTAATGAAAATGTGCAATTGAAGCACATGTGGTCATAAAATAAAGCTTATGAGCCAAGATTATTTTATTGAGTGGCATGACCGGTTAGTCCATCTTGGGTCAATGATGATGCGAAATATATAGAAGAACCAAAAATTTCTTCAAAGATAAATTTGATTGTTTTCAATGGAATGAAAGGTAATTGTTCATATATCACCACCATATAAGTAAGGACTTTGTCCTATAAGTTATAAAATTTTGGAAAAAATATAAAGGGGATGTATATAGGCCTATATATCCGCCATGTGGATCATTTTGAGTTTTAAAATTGATGCATCGTCAAAATGATCATCAAATACGCAACTTAAGGTTAGCTTGATTAATGCTCGTCTTACAAAATGCGGGCATGGTTTTCCAAATTGTAGCTTTGGAATTGGTGGTAAATACTTCCATATGTTGGGCGATTATTGGAATATCTTCATACGCGAATTGCTTTTGTTGAAACATTTATAAAACGTCTTCAGTTGATTTCAAATCCAATAATATTATGAGAATACAAGTCTTAGTTTATGGGGCATGTTATAAAATATGAATTCGCATCTTGCCAGCAATATATAATGAATCCTCTCTATTAGAATGGTTTTGGTCACGGACCATATGTTCCCCATATAAGAATTTTGTAAATGTGCGATATATATTTCTTGTAAATCCACCACAACGCACAATGATGGGACATTGAAATATATAATTCATTCAGGGGGAGAGAATGAACAGCGAGGGATATGAAATGAATTATGATATAAATGTTGATCCTCACATTAATATATATGAACTTAAAGTTCAAGGGACAAATAACATTCCAGATCTAGTAAATGCCAAACATGTTTAGTGACCTAAAGAAAGTGACTAAATCATATTACGCTGCTATTGCTCCAATTATAATATATGTCCCAACATGAAAATAAATGATTGGTAGTGAGTCTATGGCATGGCTGCAGCATGATAGACTAATCGATTCCAAGTAAAGTCCTCAAATGAATAAATGAAATGGAGCAAGAAAATGAAGATGGTAAAATCGAGGTAATAAGACCCCATAATAGTCAAGAAACACTAGACATGAAGGTTATTGAAAAACCCCGGATACATGAAAAACTGTGAGATCTCAGTAAATGATATATAATGTCTAGTAAAGTCTGGAATCGAAAAGAAATGAATCGACGTCGATAGTACTATTATATATGATAATAATTATGAAGTAAATAATATAGCGCTAAAATAAAAGATGAGGATATTAAACATCTGTAAGCGGTGCAGATGTATAAAAGAATGGCCAAATGAAGTAAAGACGCAAAGATCTAAGAAAGATTAAAGTCTGTTGTGAAATGGTTACTGGGACTTGAAGTCCGTATATATGAATGTGTAAGATTATTGGATATGCATTGATCTTTATGAGAAAGTGAAATTAAAGTATTGAAATGTTCATATATAAGGCACAACTAATGGCACGTAATACTTTCGTAAAGACATGTAAATGATCATAAGGAGATATGTTCTTATGTGGTGGATCCAATAATGTATATAATATTTATAAGTCTGGAAATATAATAAGTAATTGATATGCGTCTAAAATTTAATGAACAGAGCTCATGTGATTTTGAGATTTCATTGTAGCATATAAAACGCATGGAGCATGCTAGTGATTTTTATGTTGGAGCATATAAGAAAAGTTCTCAAGAATAATATTTGATTGGATTAAACTAATCATGTTTTCAGCATATGTATCATAATCACCTAAACGTATAGTACTGTGCCATGTTCGCATATGAAACTTTATTATGAGATATTGATTTGCATATGGTTTAAGTTTCATATAGTTTGTAAAGGTGATTAAATGCATGGAAATTGAATTTGAAACAAAAGACAAAGTTTGTCTTTATTGCGAATTGAAAATCTTAAGGAAGAAAATTTTGTGCATCATGAAAACCATAGAAAGATGCTGAATATCTTTATATAGATAAACGACACTTATGTTTATGAGGTCACATGATGTTGAAAAGACTCCATTTGATTTATAAAGATGATGATCACAATATCGATTTAAATGCGTCATACTAGATTGTTTATATGTGAAGTACAAGGATGAGCTTGACTGAGATGTATGATGTATCTTAATCCTTAAATTGGATATGTGAACAAAATGTAGAGAATATTTATTCATGTGATTCTATCAAAACACTTTAAGGTGCATTTCACAGATTCAATGAGCATAAGTGATGTGATCATCAGTGGGAGAGAAGATACGCGTTACACTCTTTTTCCCTTGACCATGGTTTTGTCCCCTTAGGGTTTTCCGGCAAGGTTTTTAAGGAGGCAACATCCCCGAGCGTATAAAGGAGTTATGTACTTTTTTTCCTTCACTAGAATTTTGTCCCACTGGGTTTTATCTAGTAAGGATCTAACGAGGCATAATCCTCAAATGGAGTAAAACAAATATTTCGGTATCTTCAAGGTACAAAGGATATAGGTTTATATTTCACTAACCCATCAAAAACAAATTTAGTTGGATATGCAGATGCAGGATATAGGTCTGACCCTCATATTGGTCGGTCTTAAAATGGTTATGTATTTACACTGGCTGTACTGCAATTTCATGGCGTTCCGCAGCCACTTCATCTAATCATGCAGAAATTTTGGCGATCCATGAAGCAAGCCGAGAATGTATTTGGTTAAGAAATGTTATACTACATATTGGTGAATCTTGTGGTATTTATGTTGGAAATGAGGGACCAACAATTTTAGACAAGGACAACGCACCATGCATTTCTCAATTGAAGGAAGGGTTTATTAAAGGTGACAGAACCAAGCACATTTCACCAAAGTTCTTTTTTACTCATGACTTACAAAAGAATGGCGATATTATTGTTCAAAAGATTCGTTCAAGCGACAATCTAGCAGATTTATTTACCAAGGCACTCCCTACCTCAACATTTAAGAAATTGGTATATGACATCAGAATCAACGTTTCAGTGAGCTCAAGTGAAGTGATTATGAGGGGGAATAATACGCACTGCACTCTTTTTCCCTTAGCTATGGTTTTTCTCCCACTGGGTTTTTTCCTAGCAAGGTTTTTAATGAGGCGGTATCCAAAGCGTATTTTGAATGATGTACAATCAAGGGGGAATATTATGAATATATTTATTATATTGATTGTACATATTAATCATCATATTCATGACCTTTATGATTAGTCTTGTAACACCCAATATGTACTTAATACCATTCATGTTAAGGTCCCTATAAATAGAGGCACCTAATGTAATGTGTGAAGACACACGAATAACAAGTTCTATCTTCCTCTTCCATTCTCTCTATCTTGTAGTTGTTCTTTACTTTATTGTTTCACAACATCAATTTAATTGTCTATTACAAAAAAAGTATATAGAAAACTTTGATCAAATTTATCATAATAACTTGCTTTAAATTATTATAACAAACTTTAAATAATACACGAATTAATTATTTAAAAATAAAATTGTCATTCTACAAAACAAAAAAGAGAGAAAACATTAATAATTTTGTTTTTATTAAATATTGTGTTTTTGTTGAAAACAATTATTTTGAGACGGGAGAAGTATTTATTTTTGTATGTTGAAGTTTGTGCTTAATAACAACTAAACACAAAGATTTACATAAAAGTGCTTTTTATAATACTCGAGACCAGTAACTTAGACCATAGTGCGGGACTCGAATGAAGTGGTAAGTACATTTGAGAACTTAAATTGGTTAGCCCCTTGGCAACACATGCGGGGAGGCATGGTACGGCATCCTCACCGCACGGGAACACCGCCGCCCTCCCCTCCTTACCGCACGGGAGAGTTGTTTCTCGGGGAAGCTTACCGAACAAAATATAGACGTTGTGCGTTAAAGATTTGGAACGTTGGGCCATTTATGGTTACAAATGGATAGTTTTTTGAAGTGTATATATATACATTTCACTTTTCAAATGAGTACACACAAAAAAAAACCATCCGTAGTAAAAAAAAAAAAAAAAAAAAAAAAAAAAACGCTGCAAAAAAAAAAAAACGCTGCAAAAAAAAAAAAACTCGGCTTACATAAAATGGATTCAAGAAAAAATAGAGATCCGAGAAAAAATGTTCGTGGATCAAGAAGTGGATCGAGAGGCGCAATTCGTCCTCGAGTTCAATCACAAACCGGTCACGATGGTTCGTCACAACCCGGTTACCGACCAGAAATGTACCCGCAATCTCCACCATTTTTCTACACCCAACAACCCCTCCCACAACTTCCTACAAACTTTGAGCCGTTTGATTATCAATATACACAACAACCCCCACAACAACCCCCACCGCAAAATCCTACTAACTTTAACCCGTATGAGCCACGTTATAACCAACAAAAAAGGCGTGAACGGGTTAGTGAACCATTACCCATTCATGAAGAAGATGATGATGATGACGAATATTATGACAATGTTGATGTGGTACCCGAGACACAACAAAATGATGAAGAAGAGGAACAAGTCCAAGAGGTGTCGCGGCCTAAAAGTGGAAAAAAACCCTCTAAAATTTGGACGCCCGATGAGGAAGAGGCGTTAGCTAAGTCTTGGATCAAAGTTTCGGTGGACAAAGTTGTTGGCGACCGCCAAACAAAGATGGGATTTTGGAGGCGAGTTCTAATGCATTTTCAAAGCCTTGTCCCGAGAACCGAACGCACTTATCATATGTTGAACTCGAAATGGACTCCTATGCATCAAATGATCGCTGCGTTCAACGGTTACTACATACAAGCGGTATATATATATATATATATATATTTTTGTTTCGAGTATATATACATTTTTTTGTTTCGAATATATAATTGTTGTTTCATATATACATTTTTTTTTCTTCTCGAATATATAATTGTTGTTTCACCTATACATGGTTTTTTTTTTGTTCGAATATATAATGTTTGTTTCATATATACATGTTTTTTTTTTTGTTTTTTTGTAGAACCGTTTGAGAGAAAGTGGATTGAACGATCTTCAAGTTTATGAGAGAGCCCAACTCGATTTTGAAAAACAATACAACAAAGCTTTCGCGCATACCAAAGCGTGGCACATCCTCAAAGATCAACGAAAGTGGCAAGAACAACCGGTGGTTAATCAGGCTGCGGAATCCACGGGGTCAAGCAAGAAAAGAAAGTCGTCGGAGTCAAGTAGCGCTCAAACGCCAACAAGTGAGACACCAATAACCGTAGAAGATTTCGACTGTGACTTACCGAACCTCAACAAGAACCCAACTCCATCACATCCATCGAAAGGCAAAAAAAAGGCGATTTCTGAAGATTCAAGCCGAAGCTCGATGCGTGATACTCTTGCAAGTTACACAGCCGAAAAGAGAAGTTTAATGCAGCAACAATTGGGGTGCAAAAGAAAAAGGACGACGAGTATTTCAAATTTCTTGTTGAGGAGGTGATGAATCGTGACATGAGGTTCGTTATGGATCCGCACGACAATATCCCAGACGAGGCTTTTAAGCAATTCGTCATCAACAAGAAACGTCAGATTTGTGCACAATACGGGTGGCCATGTAGTTTGTAGGAGTTTAGTTTTATAGTTTTAATAATATTATGTAACGCTTTTTAAGTTTTAATGGAATTTTAGACTTGTAATAAAAATATGTAATGTTTATTTTAATTTTAATGAATTTTAGTTTTAAATAAATTTTAATAGAATTTAAAAAAGAAAAAAGAAAAAGGAAAAAAAAAAAAAAAAAAAAAAAGTGAGTGAAGGGTGAGTGATGTGATGTCAACAAAAAATGAGTGAGTGAAAGGAAAAGTGGGAGGGTGATGTGGCATAAGGGGATTGGTTGTTTGTGAGTGAAGATATTTGGGGTGAGTGGTGCATTGCCAACCCCTTTAGGATATGTTAAATCACATTAAAAAGTGAAGGCTGTTATTTATAAAAGTGTTTATACCATAAAATAGCAACAAAATTTCTTGAACATCTCATTTTGGAACGTAAACTTTGAAAAGTATGAGTAAATGTAATAAAATTTCATAAAATGTTTTAATATGCACATTTTAATATGTTGTCACCTTATAAATGATGACACGTGTCATATTTACAGACATGAAATTTACACATTAGAATACTTTGTGAAATTTCGTTATTTTTACTCAAGTTTTCAAATTGTATGCACCAAAATGGGACTGTCGAGAAAGTTCATTTGGTATTTTATTACCTACAGCCTAAGGATTGAGGAATAAACCAAATCTCGTGTATATGTTTGCAAATCACAATAACTCGTGTTTAATTTTTTATCGACTAATTCATATTTAGCATCACACACACACTTTAACAAGCTAGACTCTTCATTTCTAGTGGCGTGATTACATCATGTTTTTTGTATTTATCAGTAATTTAACTTAAAGCTTCTTTTATATTTGAGTAAAAAAAGTTTTTAATATTATAATGATATCAAAAGGAAAGGTTTTTATTTACCAGAAAATCAATGTTGAATGAAACAGAATGAAATAATAAATTTCACGTATATACAATAAAAACGAGTAAAAAGAGAAAAGTTAAACCCATTTACAAAATTCACACAAAAAATTTATTAGTTTACGTGTTGGCAGGTAATTAGTTTAATAAAAGAGAGAAGAGAGAAACTGCCAGAAAATACACTAATCAACTGTTGACACGTCAGCGAGTGAATTTTATAAGTGAGTCTAACATTAAAAATTATTAAATATTGGGACGATGATAAATATATTAAAATAATTTATTAAAAATTTTGATGAAATGATGTGACAACCGTATCAATGTTTGGTGGAAATTTCATAAATATCTTTCTTTCATCATAATCAACTGTTTCACAATACGTAAACTATACAAATGTTTTTTCAAAGCTTACATCTGCGACCTTTTAGGCTGGGCACAGTGGTTACTCGGTCATTTCTACCATATCAGCTTCTTCTTTTCGATTGGCAGACATGACTAAGTTGCCACAGTTGATGACCAAAAAAAGCATCAAGTTGTTTGTTTGTGTTTTGTGAAAATCGGTCAAGTTTTAGACCGACTTTTGTGTTTTTCCTTCCTCGACCGATGTATGACCAATCCACCACAAAGGCCTCAACTGATGTCAACATCGGTCACCATGCAACTCAACCAATTTTTTTCAACCCATTGTGTCTAGCCTTATTATGAGAATTAATTTGCATATTTTTGGTTTTAAAGGACACTTCACCTTACGCATTACATAATTATACATTATTTACAGTATATTTTATTTATTTATATAATTAAGTGTGCAAATCAAATTAAAAAGATATGCAAATCACGTCCTTTTAATTATAAATATAATTGTTATATAAATGTCAAACCCAATTTCCAAATAAAATAATAAACTATAGCAGTTGCGATTAAACACAACTTGCGCGACTAGTTGTATTATTATTGTTTTTTTATGCACCTTTTTAGATTTTTTGCAGATTTGAGCCTCGTCAAATAATTCATTTTTAATGTCTATGATTTTTTTCAATATATATGCGACATACTAACAAATATACCGTTCGTGATTACTTATATTAATTACACTTGCGCCTACGGATTTTTATATTGTGTAAGATGTAGCTAATAACTCTTTTCGATGTAACTTTCGATTGTATTTAAAGGTTTTAAGAGCTACGGTTCATGATTGCTTATATTTTGCGTGGATATTCTCAAATTGTTCAAGATTTAGCTAATAACTTCAATATCATCTTGTGCGATTTTATATTTTGTGTTTAAATTCTTTAAATTGTTTAATTTGAGTTGAGTTTGTTGTGGTTGTGGTGTAGTTGTTTAACACAACAAAGCTAATCTTAATTTAGAAAAAATTAATCTTCCAACTCATACAATACTATCGTATATAAATACTCTACCGCAACGCGTGAGTTGAAATCCTCGTCATCAACAAAAATCATAGCAAATTTTTATTCTGCCGCCGACCTGCTGTGTCTGTGATATTTTTATTAGATCCTATCTAATTATATATTGTTAGTGTTCATATACGATATTATCATCAAAATTGTTTCATGCTATTGGCGTGGTCATAAAGTCGTTGACCGGGCACTTTTTAAAAAAATCAATCAACTAATATGGCGACATATATGATCATTAGATATATGTTAAGCAGATTTGATCTAGGACCTCCCTCCATTAACCTCTTGAACCATAGGCTATATATGTACTCTACCAAACCAAATCTTTGAATTATTCCCAAAATTCATCATATGTTGAGTCCAACGTTAGCATTGCCGGAATTTGAATTATTTACACCAAAAAATAAATATCACGACTCAAAGTGTGATTTAGATTACCTAAATCATGGAATATTTTATACGTATCGGAATTTAAATGATAGATTTGAGGTTAGAGAAATACGATTGATAGAGATTTTAATGTTTAATTAACGATAAGATAAAAAGGAATGTTTGAACAATCATTTTGTTTCTGAAAATGTTTATTGATATTACATTAGTATTGGTATTCTATTTATAAACTATGTTTATGCATGGTTTTAGATATGAAATAATGCATGCAAGTTGCAAATTTGCATAACGAAAATAGACGGCTTGCGCATAATTTTATATTATATAAAATGTTTGAACAACCATTTTGTTTCTGAAATGGTTTATTTATATTACTTTCGGACTGATAATCTATTTATAAATTATGTTTATGCATGGTTTTAGAAGATATAACTATCGATGTATCCTTGGACTATCTTAAATGTATCTATAGTTTACAAAAAGCATAAGAAATATAATGAAATAATGCATGCAAGTTGCAAACTTGCATGACGAAAATAGGCGGCTTGCCTTATAGTATGCATTAAAGTTATTGTTGATATGATAGTTATGGGCTTAAGGGACTAAACGTCAAGTGTGCTTTCAGCACATAGCTAGCTGCAAGTCAAACAAACAGATATGCCCATGGGCCATGCATGTATATGTCGACTGTGATTCATGTTATGTAAGAATAAGCACATCATAGACATTATATTTGTGGTCGACGTCAAAGAAATAAAAGAACGTGAATACTAGAAAGAAAAAAAATAATCAACTATTAGAGTATTAGTTGATTATTGAGGTCAACTTAAATTGACCAGGTAAATGGTCAACAAGGTCAAACAACTTAAAGTCAATCTCCGTGGAAGTATAGGGTTTCCCCGGGTCGTTATGTCCCGACGAGGTGTGATGGTATGAAAACGGATTTGTGATTGGGTGAATTTGGACAGAAAGGGATTGTGAATGATTATACTACTGATTTATACAAGAAAATAGCTTAAATAAGCTATATTAAGTTATTAACATATACGTGAATTTAGAAAAACCAGAAACGTGTAAAACCTAAAAACACGTACGTTCAGTTTAAAGTTACGTGAACGTACAAAATAAAACGCGAGTTTTATAGAAATAAAATACCTACGAGCATGAAAATTACATTTTTACAATCCTAATGATAAAAGAAAATTTTTAGAGAATTAAAATTAATTTTTACACTATTTATATAATTATTATTAATTAATTACTAATTTCCTATTAATTAATTAATTAAACTAATTTAAATTACTAAAAATACTAAATTGACTTAGATAATTATGAAATTTTTTATAAAACTAATTAAGCATCACAGGAATCCTAGAAAAATATAAAAAGTTTGTTTTATATGTTTTTACACTATTTCACTAATTATTAAACTAAATATTAATTAATTACTAATTAAACTAATTAAATTCAAAAAAATAGAAAATGAATAGTAGAAATTTTAGAAAAATTCCTAAAATTATTTTATAACATATAAAAGCTAGGAAAATTATAAAAACTAGGGTGTGCTTAATAAAAACTAATTATTCTATTTAATGCTTAAATATTAATTAATAATCAATAAAACTAATATTAAATCTAATAATTACTAAACGACAAAATAAAATTCTGAAAAAATTTCTAAAAATACTTTAATATAAAAGAAAATTAATAAAAATATAAAAATGCCAAGTGCTTAATAAATTACTAAAAACGAAAATTAAAAAGATAAATTAGATTAAATAGAAACTATCACTTATTTTTAAATTGGATTTTTCTGGTTTTTCTTTTAGAAATCTATTTAAATACTAAAAATAGGAAACTTTTGTGAACTTCTTTTTTATAGCTTAAAAATAAGTAAAATGGACACTAAAAGCTAAACCAGTTGACTATTGTTGACTTTTTAATGGAAATCAGCCTTTGTGGGGTCCACAGGGGTGGAATTAAGTTCAAACAAGTAACTTGGACAGGAATAACCTAAGAACTATCAAATAAGCCCATTGAATAAGCCAATACAAACACTTGATTTCCTGTTTTGTAACTAGAAAATGGGACACAGTTTGAGGGTGATTCTAGGTGGGGTCCACAGAGCTTGAGCTCAAAAGCTTGCTCAAACTTGGACGGTGGATAGGAGGGGGGGGTTCAAAGAACCAAAATTAGGTTGTGGGATCCACTTATGAAGTCTGTGGGACCTCTGCAAGTGAGACAGATGGATGAGTTGCTGATGCAGCAGGGGAGGTTCTCCCCCTGCAGGTGTGTTTAGGAGCTTGTGGGGCCCACAGGAAAAATCATAAAAATATAGTAATTGTGGGATTCAAGAGTTGAGGTGGGGGGGGGGGGGGGGGGGGGGGCTACAATTCCTGAAATGCACAAGCCCTAATTCTAACCACAAAATTCTAAACAAATCTTGCCATTTTTGAGATTTTCTGTCTATATAAAATTTGACTTTTGTGATTATGGTCCTAGTTTGACTTTAGTGAGATTCTATCTATCCTAGATGATCTAATATGGTGTTATAGGTTAAAATTTAACTTGATTAAGCTATGCTAACTGATTATGCAACTAAAAGGAGGATTATGCTAACAAAAATTCTAACAGACCTGAAACCATTAAGAATAGAAGAGATCTTTGAATTTTTTACTAAATGCAAACTTATTTTATAGCATAACTATCCTACATTATACTACTGAGGTATGACTAAAACAAATGCTCTAACTGAAACCCCCTAAAACACAAAGATTCAAGGTGATCCAAACACCCCTTTACTTAGAGCTGTTTTTGATTTCCATGTGAGAGTGACCATTACAAGCTAGGATTAAGATTTCCATAAGTTAACTAACATCTAAAAACAGGTTTTTAACAAGATTCAAGTACAAAACAACAAGGAACAGTAACAATGCAAAATCAAGCTAAAATGGCAATTGAGACTCACATGTGTCCTGAGCTCAAATTCAAGGTACCAAGGACTAAAATCACCTTCCTATGACTCCCCATGGAGTTCTAAACCCATAGCAATCCAAAGTACACCCTGCTTCAAGCCTTTTTCACCTTTCAACACTGATTTTTTTATTTATTTGCTATTTTTTTGGTATTTTTGGTTATTTTATGTAAACTGAATAAAAACTTCTTAAAAGCTTTGAAAGCTTATAAAAACTTATAAATGAGCTTAAAAGAACTGAATGGAACAGGTCACCACAACTTTTAATAACTTTAAGCTAATATGAAATTTCAAGTAAAAAAATGCCAAAATGGAAATTTTACTGATGTTACTTGAGATTGATATTAAAGATTACCTATAATACATTGAAAACACTGATTACAACATTTTGAACTAAGAAACACAATTGAAAATAGAAATTGACACTAGGTCGACATCTAAGCTACACGAATTAACTACTATTACACTAATAATCTTTTCTGCTTCTCTCTTCTTCACTTATATAAGCATTTTAAGCTCCTGTGGGTCCTCTGGTTGAATCCCACTCCTCTTTTAGCCATTGGATGGCTACCAATTGATCCCAGCCGTCAAATTGGTCTTGGCGGGAAAAAAGGGTTTGGCAGGTGAGGTAACTTGGGGAGTTATAAGGAGTATTAATTGTTCTTTGGAATTTTGTTGAGGTTGGTGGAACATAGTATGGAGAGGCTGAGGTGGAGGAGGGGGGAGGTTAAGTGTGGAAGGGGTGTATCAGGCTGTTTTGGAGGGAGGTGGAGGCAAGGTCAAACGAGGTTTGACCCGTTTGATATCAAAGGGAGTGAGGGGAGTGGGCTGTGGGTAGATGGGCTAAGGGGGTGTTGGGCTAGGGGGAGTATTTGGGTGGACTGGATTTCGAAGTGGATTGGTTTATGTAATAAGGTCCATTTGGTTTAGATTATTTCACAAGGACCAATCTTGCAATTTCTGATTTGGGGGGGGGGGGGGGGGGCGGGTGGAAAATGTAACTGTTCCAAAGTTATCACAAGGATCAAAATTGCCATCTTTCATTAACCCAAGGACCATAAATGTAATTTTCCAATATTAAAACCCCAATGACCAAAATTGTCATTTTTGAAAGTCCAGGGACTAAATTTGCATTTTCCTCAAACTTTTCATCAAAAGGCTATTTGTGATAACCTTTGAGTTTCCATGGACTAAAAATGATTTTTCTTCAAAAAATATCCCACCAGGGACCAAATCTGCCAAAATCTAAAACTCCGGGGACTAAACTTGTAAATTCTCAAAACTTTTGAAATTTTTCACCAAAGGACAAAAGATGACAACTTATGATTTCAAAAGGACCTTTGGTGACTTTTCTTTTAAAATAACTGTTCAGGGACTATTTTTGCCAATTTTTAAAAGTTGGGGGACTGAAACTGCCAATTATGCAAACTTTGATCGTTTTTCATCTGTTTTTAATCATTTTGCATCTAAAACATATAAAACACAATTTTGGAATATTTTCAGTATTTTGATGTATTTTTGAGTGTTTTTGCAGTTGAGATTAACCAAAAATAATGAGTGTTTGAGCTATCATCAATTATGCAAGAAACGTAATATAATGTCGATTTGTGAATGTACATTACTTTTCTCTTATGTGAGCAAAACGCTTCTCATTTATAGTACTCCGTATATCATAAAAAAGAATGGGCTAAATAATGTGTTAGTAATAATAAGTAAAATGACAAGGATGAGAAGTAACACAACTATATATTTCAGATGCATCTTTTTTCAAATTTCACTGTTAATTTAAAATATTTGACTATAACTACTTCTTACTCTTCTCATTTTCGTTATTCTTTTCATTTAATCCTTTCCCGTTAAATACTTAGATAAATGTTATATCATCAATTATATCAAACATGTATCAATTATATTAAGGATGAGAAGTAACACAACTATATATTTCAGATGCATCTTTTTTCAAATTTCCCTGTTAATTTAAAATATTTGACTATAATTATTTCTTACTCTTCTCATTTTAGTTATTCTTCTCATTTAATCATTTCCTGTTAAATACTTAGATAAATGTTATATCATCAATTATATCAAACATGTATCAATAAAGAAAATCACTTAGCATCACGATGGTGAAGTTTTAAAAAAGCTTTTACACTATGGATGATGAAGCTTTTAAAGGTTTATAATGCCTCTTATATATTTTGAAACCATTCATAATCGTAAACCTTTTCAATCCAGCTAAGCATAAAACATATATCGACAATGATATACCCTCCTTATTTTATTATAAAGCTTTTTATAAACCCACCATTAATCGTGGATACCGTGAGACATATATTGCCTTTAGTTCCACTATCACTTACCCATTTTATAAAACTGTACGTGTTAAACTTTATATGTGTGAATATCTTGTCCGTACACAAAATGGGTAACTTTTATTGTAACTAAACACCCTTTAGCCAAAAGCAAGAGGAGGCAGACTTTCTAACATTCTGATTATTCGTTGTTGCACTCGAGCTTTAGATATTACCTTTACCTTTCTTTAGGGCCAAATAAAATTGACGTGATTCATGTGCCAAATTCATTGAACTTCTATGTTCTTTCACAGTTTCACAACCACGGTCTCAGAGAAAAAACAAACCCATAGATTTGTCTTTAAATTCAGTCTTTATATTGAAAATGTCGTAGTCACTTAATTCTCATATCCTTCTTTGACTTATTATGTCTGAAACATTTATTCAGTATTATGGGAAAATAATAAATTTGCATGATATCAGTGCAATACCATAATGATCAAGTTGTTGATGTTATTCATATCTACCCGGCTTAAGTTGCTAAGGGTGGTGGCAACCATGGTTCAAAATAAAACCTATACCTCACCACCCACCCAATAATAACATTACACCTCATTTCATGCCTCAACCATACATCACCATACTTTTTGAGTGGCAACCATGCTTCCCATACCTCACCTAATTTTAATTTTTAATTTTTTATATTTATAAATTATATAAAACAATTTAATAAAAATTGAATACGTAGGATAGATATGCTTTAACAAACGTTGAATACGTAGGATAGATTCCATCGGTTAGATAATATCCACGTTTGTAAAGCCGTCCATTTACATGAAATGAACTGTTTGACGCCGTTCCATTTCGCTCCGTAAGATACAATGGAGACTGATTCAAAACATTGATATCGTTGTTTGCACCTGGAGGACCCAAAAAAAACGAATGTCAAATCCACAAATCATATGAAGCCGTCGCTTCAAGCATAATAGTCAGGTATTGATGATCACCTCGCTTATATTGGCCTTTCAAATGTTTAGGACAATTTCGCCAAAACAAAATGTGTACAATCAATGCTACCAATCATTCCAGGCATGTAATGTTGTCCTTCATGAAACTCGAATAATCGTGCAATGTCATGGGATGTCGGCCTACGTAAGAACTCTCGACCATATAATTCAATAATCGCATGGCAAAAATAATCAAGGCATTCTCCTATTCAAAAATAATAATAATAACGAAATATTAAAAAAAATATATACCAAAAAATGTTTAAAAAAAACAAAATAACTTAAAAAAAAAAAATAATAACGACAATTTAAAAATAAAATAAAATAATAACAACGAAAAATAAAATAAAAATAATAATACCGAAAACTTAAAAAAAAAATTAATAACCTGACATTCTTCGTGCCATGTTTAAATAGTCATCAAATCTATCCGGAGGTTCACCCGTTGCGAGTTGTCGAATGGCAGATGTGCATTTTTGTAGCGCCGTGAAACTTTTTTTTCCCCTCGCATCTTGCTCCTCTTAGAGTTTGTAGAGTTTTTTCACGAAAACGGGTGACACTCTCTCGAGTTTCGGTAGAGGTTTCCGTGTCTTCAATGGCATCGCACGCGGCCAAATACGTTTTGTATGTAGTATCGGATAACCATAGGTCGGAAGAATCATTGACAGGAATAAATAACTCGCCGGATGAAGAGGATGAATACATTATTTGTGTGAAAATATATGAATTGTGTGTGTGAAATGTGTGAAATAAAGTGAATTTATAATGGTTTTTTTTTTTTTTTTTTTTTTTTTTTTTTTTTTTTTTTTAAATGGCTAACGGCCATATTTATTTTGAAAATGGGGAATCATTAATGTACCAACGGATATATTTGCATTGTTCCTAGCCATACCGTATCGGCAATTATTACCGCAAAGATCATAACCACAGCCATGCCGAGGAGGAGGCGGCGGTGTTGCCGCTCGGCATGGCTGAAACCGCTGCTGCAACCGCACCATTGTTAGTACCCTAACATTTCATTTCAAAAGGACGCCTAATGTAAAACGGGTTCTAGCAAGATGGAAACTTCCTTCGTCTTTAATCATGGAACGCTCAACGTAATGTTATATACTATAGACTAGTTGTGTGCTTTTAGTCTATTTTTTGTTTCAGCTAGGCTTATTGTTTCCATGAGATTGACATGTCAATCTTATGTGTAATTGTTTGAAGCACAAATTATGCCTTGTTTGTTATAGTCAATATGGTGTTTTATATTGTCCTCAACTTCATTGATTATAAGACACTTTACCAAGGTAAAAAAACCCTGCGGCTGCAAACCCTCTCTTATCTTCATCACTCCACCATACAACCATCATGACAAACAACACCCCACACAACCCCCTTCATCAATCTATGATAAGATATATGCTTTGAATTCAATAAAAAAAAACAACTAAAAGTCAAAAAACTGAATTCTCCATACTGGAATGACCTGTTTTCATACCACCTTTAAATCTTGGGATGCATTAACTACACCCTCCCTTTCATGGGGGTCCATCTATTTTAGTCAAAAAGTACAAGCATTAAAGCAGACAGTACAAGCGACGACAGCAGTATCGGTCAACACACCATCTCTACAGGGAGGGTGTGGTTAACTCATGCCTAAATCTTTAAGGCTTAAAAGTCTTAAACTTTGTCTAAGAACATGTCACGTCCCCTAACACTAGTGCGAGTGTCATAACTCCACACACGACCGAATGCACAACCGCATACTCCATATATCGTTAAATCGTGGATCTTCATTAAAATATGCGAACCTCTTCTTAACCGTGTCTTGAAAACCTGAGACTTCCAAAAATGCGTAGAAATCATACAAAACAATTTCCAAGAAATATAATAAAAGATCCAAACCGTTGAACTCGTTCCCACTCGTTTGAGAAATCTTGATTATGATGTGATCTTGATACTTACGTGATCATCAAACCTAGCCACAAGTATGACCAAGTTGCTCGAATATTAGCAATAAGGAACTTGTTTTATATGCGTTGACCGTTGCAAGATTGTGCATGATCTCTGTGCTCGTGCTACTAGACATGCAAATACGTCCCAACATGGATCTAATGCGCAGACGAAACATGCCTGCTTCTCCCTATGGTCCACAACGACAACCATACTCTGACATTTTTCTGATTGTATAATCTAAAGTCATGCATCCAAATTACAAAAAACATATGATTATGAGATTCTAGATAATTGTCAAAGCTAATTACGAGTTTTCTATGTGTTTGGTGGTGGTATAAGGCTCTAGATTTGTTACAGATCGAACTGAAGTATACACAAGAGTTATGAATCGGGTCACCATGAATTGAATGACTTATAAATTAATCATTGGAACTATTTATCGCTAAAATATTATTATATAGATTTTTAAGTTGGACGTGAAGAACCGAAGACGATAAAGCTTTTATTGTGGATGCTGATTCAGTCGGTCACACCAACAAGTAGTACATCAAAAGTGGTTTAGCAATTAGTATGGTCTTTTAGCATTTAATTTTTAATACTCGTCGAAGTGTTGTTTTCATGTAATAAATTATTTGACACGAAGACAAAACACCTATATTTTAATTTGAAGATTTTAGCTTTATTTATATAAAGTTTATTTATCCAGAAAATAGCGCGACCCGTTGGCCAAACTTGAAAATTAACCCACTTGTTTTAGTGCCATTTTAAATTTACTAAAAGTATTTGGCCCCTAATAGGCTAATAGTAATATCATAAACCAAATTACCAAGTGGAAAAATATCTAGATATTAATATATTATCATGGAGGGTCCCCGTTGGTCATATATAATGTCCAAGGCATATCTCTTTAACATGCATCCTCATTTCCAACAATATGGACACAATTCAACAAATGGTAGGCGTTCATGAATCCATAGTTGTTGCTTCCATGTGTGCTTGGTTTACACCCACTATCCTTTTTTGTGTTTCGAATCTCATAATCGCTACCCTTTTCATTGCTTCTAAATCAAACACCAACTTTACAAAACAACACGACCACGACCAGGAATATGAAAGTAGTGTCCAAGGATATTCATTTACTCCTCGAATCCCAAAAGTATCTTCTTTCCTAGAACGAGCCAAATCCATTAATTTATCATCATGCATCCCTACCATCATCCCAACCAAAATTGCACCCATCGAAAATACATCTTCTATATCCAAAACCGCAAAATACACTTCACAGAGTCGACTCGCTCAGTCCATACATTTTCCATGCAGCTACGATAATCAACCTGATTCCAAACGATATCCATCTAAGAAAAAACCATACACTCAAATAACGCTCACAAACTTAACAGGTCAACTCGCCCAAGTTCCATCTGTAGACCGAGCCAAAAGATTCAAGTCCAAGGCTCCTAAAGAGAAGATTTCAACAGTCGAGATAAAAAAAGCACGTAGCGAGGTGAGGCATGTGTCGGACAATGAAGATGACGTGAACATGCGACGACCAGAAACAGCGAGAGCTAGACGAAACACTGATGACGATGCAAAAGCCGAAAACTTTATAATGAAGTTTAGGGAACAACTTAAGTTACAACGTATGGATTCGCTTAATAGGTATAACCACATGTTGAGACCTCGAAGTTAGACTTGTCGTGTGATATTGGCCCAAGTTTATATCATATTATTAGAATGACGTTTCACTAATAATTTAGTACTAGACGATTAATCGCAAATAGCGGCGATGATGTATAGTAACATTAGTTTATGTGTGCAGTTTTTTTATGTATGGATGTATAATAAGTGAGATTGAAGAAATATAATGGTTTAAATTGTAATTAAGTATTTCAATACTTAATAAAATTGCGTTTCTCTTTATTAGCATGAGTATTTTAGTTTAACGATATTGGTTATTTTATAAGTTTTTAATTTTTAATTAAATGTGTTTTTTTTAGTATGCAGTATATATAACCTAGTTGTTTATGAAAGATTTGTTTATTAACGAGTTTTTTAGATTATCACTGTGTTTTGAAAATTTGATTAACTAAACAAGTACTCTAAAAAATATTTATTAAATATATATTTTCTTTTAATTAAAAAACCAAGAAAAAGCGGGAAAGAAAAACCCTAATCATTCTCATGCACGTACGACTCAAACATTGTCCCCTTCCCCATCACCGTATTTTGCATCGCACTAGCTTCCCCCCGCCCCCCCCCCCCCCCCCCCCCCCCCCCACATTTTTTTTTAAATTATTGTTACAAGAAACCGGACCACATTTTTAATTAACTTTTATACATTATCACATTCAACTTTAGATCCATTAGTCAATTACAAGTGTGCAACATGTATGCCATTTTCTAGTATTTGCCATGCAAGATAATGAAAATTATTATTTCTAATGTTCTATTATTATATGGAGTTACAACTTACAAATAAGAAGAAATAAATTGAATGGAGAATACATCAAATGGGGGAAAAAAGGCAAAACTATCAAAACTGAACATCTATATGGAATCTGGAATAATGTGAAAAACAATAATCAAGATATGATAAAGTGTAATAAGTTTCGCTGATTTTAGTTATGTTGTTGTTTTGTTTATAATTAACTTGGCATTTCAAAGAGATGGTTTTAAGTTAAAATTTTCAAACATGTCATTCCTTTTTAAAAAAATTAAAGTACTCATTTTGTTAAATTAGATTTGAAAAACACAATGAACTTCCAAAAACTTGTTTATTAATTAACTATCGATGGATTAGGTAAGTCCTTTTAGCACTAAACAAATTAAATCTTGTTTGCATGCGAATTATATATTGCGAGCAGATCATGAATTAATTTGAACACTTGTGTTTCGGGCATGTTTTATATGTTACTTCTTTTTCTTTTTTCTTTTAGAACGGCGGCTTTTATTAAGAACTAGCAAAAGCTAGAAAAGAAATTACATGAAAGAAATAAAAATCATATGAATTTGTAACCAACCTATGAAACTAAACTTAGGGTCCACTTGGTTTAAAGTGAGGAAAGGGAAAGGGAAAGGAATGCAAAGGAATGGGTGAGGTGGGTAATCAATACCTTACCCCCTCAATTTACTCTACTAGCAGGGTACCCGCGCGTTGCAGCGGCAGGTACCCTGTGATTAAAGTTTAGGCTTCAACAAAAAAACAATGGCGAACTGATTACTCAAAGAAAAAAATGATCCCAGTTCACCCGTCTTTACCGGTTCCGACTGGTCCTCTCAGTTTCGTTTTTGAACGGCTTTTATTGGCTAGCCAAACCGATGGCGACTTCGGATTCCGGTTGAACCGTTGGTCCGGTCAAGGTTTCAAAATCATATGTACCATCAACTTGTTAGCATATAAATTGTATAAAGCTTTATGTGTTTTATTTGTTTGTACAATGTGTATAATAACGTGTATCTTTTATTATAGGGGTGCTTTGAAAATAATATTAATTAGTGTATTTAATGATGTATTCTTAATTTTAAGATTTTGATACTCGTGTTTAATTGATTTGTACCAAGTGCTTTATATGTTGGTTTCATATATTTTTTTTGAGATATTAGTTTTAGTATTAGGATTTTTTATTTTATTTATTTATTAATTTATTGTTTTTTGTTTTCTTATACATGTTGTTATTTTTTTTTCCACTTTTTTCAGATATTAGTGGTCCAATAATAGCCCAATCTTTAAGTAGTATACCAAATTTATTGAAGCCCAAGTCGAACTTGGCTATACTCTATTCTAATTAATACTAACAAACCTTAAATATCCTCACAATAAACAACAGCCTCTTTTTGATTCCGTAATACCTCTCAACAACCAACAACCCTAAACCTATTTTACCAAAAAATCCTGCAGCCACTATACTCTCAAACGAAATACCCGGCCACCAAATCAAACATTTCCAGTCAAGATAATTCATTCCTTTTAAAACCGAACCAATACACACATTAGGATACCTATTTTAATCGTGTATCTCTTTGTTTATTCGAACACCAAACAGAAATGAAGAACCCTTTTTGATCTCTTGGTTTCGAGTAACCCACGAAGAGCACAAACGTTTTTTGGCTTCACGATCCTATACACGGGTCTCGGGTAGGTGCATGTTTTGTTTTCTTTTAAGATCTATGATGATATTGTGTTTTGAATCTTTAAACATTCTATTTTATAACTCCAAACACGAATCTGAGATTTTTGATGTTTCGTTCTTGTTTGAAGTAGGATGTAGATTGTCAGTTGGAGAGTGAAGGGAGGTATCTTGTTTCTGTTCTTTGTATAGACGTTATTTTGCCCATTTTTTTGCAACCAAATAGGCAACAAAGTGGTACTTGTTTATATTAAATGACGTTTGTCATTTTTTTTTTTATTTTTTTATTCTTTTTTTACATCATTCTGGTGTTGTACTGTAAAAGCCAAGATGGGTTTTAATAGAGGGTTGTACATTGTCTTTAAATGATTGTAATATTCGTGTAGGGGTGTTTTTAATGCTATTAATGTATAATTCTAAGGATTTTGGTCTGAATTTCGATGCATGCTTGTTTTTGTTGTACACAATGCTTTGCTTGTTGTAATTATGAAAATTCCTTGCTTTAAAGTGTTGTAAATCTTGCATCATTTTTTGTACATCTTAATTTTTTGGAGAGAGAGTCATTCCTCCATTATAAGTAGTATAGATAATATACCTTACCCCTCCTTTACCAAGCATCATTATTTGAAAGATGTGGGTCCTTTTCAATTCTTTACCCATTCCTCACCCCTCCTTTACCCCCACCAAGCACCCCCTTAAGCTTATGATTTCTAGATAGAATACGCAAGAAAGATTTAGAAACAATATAGTCCAAAAGCATCGACTTTTTAGGAGGGGAACTAAAGAAGACTAAATGATTATGAAAGCTCTATATAGACCATATGAGTGTACCTCCTACCTCTTCCAGAAACAAAGGCACCTTAGAAGAAGCATGCAAAGAATCTATGCCAACCAAGAATACCACTCCGAGATATTGGCACAAACCGAAATGTCTAACTCCCACCATTCAGCCAATAAATCCCACAAGCCTTTAGCTATCTCACAAGTAAAGAAGATGTGATAAACCAATTCGACATCATCCTAACAAATGGGGCATACAACCTAACCGACATCAATACCTTTCCTGTCAAGGTTTACCCTGGAAGGAAGTTTATTAAGCGACACTCTTCACAAGATAACATTGACTTTAATAGGAATACATCTATTCCAACAAGTGACAATTTGGTCAACAACAACACAGATGCAACGGAAAAGTCGGCTGAAACATCTAACAACCATTGCCAAGAGTCACATTAATTGGTGAGCACAACATCCCCAATAACAACTTGCAAGGTTTCGAACTGAGATAATTCAGCACCACCTCACGGGTACCGTCTAAGGACTAAATACCAATCAGGAAGAGAAACCCGATTTGTAACAAAACAATCTCTGTCAATATCAAGCAAAAAAATGAGCGGGAATTGCAATTTTAAAGGCTTATCCCCGCACCAAATATCATCCCAAAACTTAGTTATCCCACATTAATTCAAAAGAGAAAAAAAATGTATATGTGCTAAGATGAAATTTATTTAAGTGTAAAAACGTTAATAAAATAATAATAATGGAAAGAGGGTTGATAATATTGATGAAAAAAATGTATACATTTTAATCGTGGTGGGGAGTCAAGTGTTAAATCTCATGTGGGCAATAATAATAATGGAAAGAGGGTTGATACTAATTCTTATGCTTATGTTGTAAAAGGGAACACCTCTGAGAAAGATCATTCTGACTCTATTCCTGTGTTAGTTTTGGATGATACATGCATTAACAAGCAGGAATATTCCTTAGGATTAGCTGGGAAAGTGAAAGAGTTTAGTGTGTTGTCGAATTTAAAGGTGGTTTTGGGTAGTGAGGGATTCAAAGATATTGAGTTAAGGTATTTGGGAGGATTTTGGGTAATGATTGGTTTTAATTCGGAAGACACTAAAGCTAAATTTTTGTCATGTGTGGGAGATGTGTCATGGTTCTCTCAAATCAATCAAGCGTCTACTGATTTCGTTCTAGATGAGAGAATAATGTGGGTAGATATAGAAGGTGTCCCTTTAAAGATTTGGTCGGATAATACTTTTAAGAAGATTGCGGCAAAATGGGGTTCTATGATTTACATGGAGAATGCGGATACACGTTTTCTCCATAGTAAGAGATTATGTATTCTTACTTCTGGAACGTTGAATATTTTTGAGTCTTTCAAAATTGTTTATAAAGGTAAGCGGTTTTTGGTGAGAGCCAAAGTGGTCACAAGATGGGTTCCGGATTTTGATGATCAATGTGAGGAGAACAGTGATTCTGAAGACTTTGTAGATGATCAATCCGAATGTGTCAATAAGGAAAAGTTCGATGATAATGATGTGAAAATGCAAGGGGAAAATGATGTTAGTATGGTTCCGGATACGATGTTGGAGAAGGAGGATGTTCAAAATGTAGCAGATGAGGGGATAAGTGATTCTAATGATAAAAGTACATATGATCCATTTGATTTATATCATTTACTCAACAGGAAGAAGGATACTGAGACAACGAATAATACAGATAGTTTAAAATTTCCACCTGGGTTTACCCCGAGCGAGGATATAGAAGATGGGCAGATTAGGGATAAAATGGGGAAGGATGAAAGTAATGTACTAGGGGGGGGGGGGAGAGAAATACATGTGTCTGGTATACCTAATTCGGGGCAAAAAAAAGGTGATGCTTATGATGGTGATTCAAGTCGTGCTTCTGTGGGATCAGGTGAGTTTAAAAAGGCTGAAATTCCGCAGAATGGAGGTTCGTTATTAACTGTTATGGTGGAACTAATCAAGGTGGGGCAGACTATGGGGTATAATATGAAAGGTTGTTTGAAAAATATTGAGGAGATAATTGAATTACAAGGAGTGGAAGATGTTTTTCGATGAATATGGTATCGTTTAATATCCAAGGCCTTAACCCTAAGGCTAAAAAAGATTGGGTAAAGGAGATTTTTGTTTCTAATAAGGTAAATTTTCTTACTTTACAAGAAACTAAAATGGAGTCTATAGATTTGTTTGATGTAAAGAGATGTTGGGGAAATTTGGCATTTGATTTTGTTGTTAGTCCTTCGGTGGGGTCTTCGGGTGGTATTTTGTGTGTGCGGGAGAAATCGTCGTTCCAAAAATTTAATTCGACGGTTTCGGATTATTTTGTCATGATAAGAGGGAAATGGGTATGTAGCGGTATAAATCTTTTGATTATTTCGGTTTATGCTCCTTAAGAATTTTCCGAAAAGAAAATGCTTTGGGACTACTTGGGTCATGAGATTACTAATTGGAATGGTGAGGTGATTGTTATGGGGGATTTTAATGAGGTTCGGGATAAGAACGAAAGATATGGTTCGGTTTTTCATGTTCAAGGTGCGGAGGCTTTCAATAGGTTTATTTCGAAGGCAAATCTAAAAGAGATTCTCTTGGAGGTTGTGCTGTCATAAATTTGCTACGAAGATGAGTAAGCTTGATAAGTTTCTTATGTCGGAAGGATTGTTGAATAAGAATCCTAACTTTTTTGTGATTACGTTGGATAGATATCTCTCGGATCATAGACCCAGCATGTTACATGAGTTTTCTTATGATTATGGTCCTATTCCGTTTAGGTTGTTTCATTATTGGTTTGAGATTGACGGGTTTGTTGAAATTGTTACAAAAGATTGGAGTGATTTTCCAGTAGGGGAAGAAAACCCCATGTTGAAATTAATGTATCAATTGAAGTTTCTTAAAAAGGGAATTCGAGAATGGAATGGATTGAGGAGCAGCAACATGCGAAAAAAAATGGTTATAAAACAGAGCTTAATGACTTGGATAAGATTATTGATAATGGGAATGCCATGGAAGATACCTTGAACAAAAGAATGGAGTTAATTAAAATTATTCAAGAGTTGGATAAATTGGATTCAATGGAGGTAGCTCAAAAAGCTAAGATTCAATGGGCGATTGAATGCGACGAGAACTCGAAATATTATCATGGGATTCTTAATAAGAAACGTCATTGTTAGGAATACAAATATTCCTGTAAAAGTCTCGGTCACCTTAATATTGTAATAGCATTAAGTTAGCTCGTAGTTAGTCTAGTTATTAGTTAGTTTAATAGTTAGTTAGTTTTAGATTAAGTAACACCGTGGAAGAAGGACGGGTCTTTACCCACTGTATACCTGATCCACAGCCCGGGTGTGGGTGTTTTATTAGTTATCTTGTAGGGACTATATATATCCCTCTCCACATGTGGAGAGGGTGAGCCTTTCATTTTTAATCTAATTTTTCTTTCTTCTTTTATCTCAAGGTTCCAAACTCTCTCTCTCTCTCTAGTTCTTGAATCTAACTCAAACATGGATATCATCTACCATGAATTAAGGCCACCCGAATCTAGATGTTCATATTCTACAATTGGTATCAAGAGCCATGGTTTCATCCTAGGATTGTTGGTGCTCTAATTTGTAGCTTGGTTTAGTTGGTTCGAAATTTTTTTTGATGAACACACCTCGAATTGATTATTGGTTGTGGTGATTTTGATGATTTGGTGGTATTGTTGTGTTTTGAGGTGTTGTAGTACTTAACTTTTCACTTGGGTAGGTTGAATTAGTTGATTAGTTTGATGTTTGATGTGATTTAATGCAAGTTTCTTGGTTGAGATTAGCTTGTTTCTTGGTTGAGGTTAGCTTGTTCTTGGTTGAGGTTAACTCTAAAACAGGAAAAAGACGAAAAAGGACGAAAGTGACTGTTTTGTCTCTATTCTGCGGTTAGCTTTGGTCAACTGCGGTTATCTTTGGTCAACTGCGGTTATCTTTGGTCAACTGCGGTTAGCTTTGGTCAACTGCGGTTAGCTTTGGTCAACTGCGGTTATCTTTGGTCAACTGCGGTTATCTTTGGTCAACTGCGGTTAGCTTTGGTCAACTGCGGTTACCTTTGGTCAACTGCGGTTACCTTTGGTCAACTACGGTTAGCTTTGGTCAACTGCGGTTAGCTTTGGTCAACTGCGGTTATCTTTGGTCAACTGCGGTTAGCTTTGGTCAACTGCGGTTAGCTTTGGTCAACTGCGGTTACCTTTGGTCAACTGCGGTTAGCTTTGGTCAACTGCGGTTTGCTCATCAGTTTGACCAAAGTTGACTTTTTACGTCAAAACTTCAAACGGTCATAACTTTTGAACCGTAACTCCGTTTTCAGCGAATAAGCTGTCAAAACTTTCGGAACAGGTTGAATATTGTGAGGTTTCACCACGTAGTCGTGAAATGAATTTTTCGAGGCCCAAATCACCTCCGGAGTGAAGTTTTTGAGGTTTTAAGTTTTCAGACAAAAAATTTCACCGTAAAAACTTGCATCAACCGAATCAAGATCACAACTAAACAACATATAACCTTGTCAAAACAAACAATCATCACTCTTAACATAAAATCACATTCAAGAATCCAGTTATCAGGATTGAGTATAAATTTTGGGCAACGACTTTGTTTGAGCTTCAAGAATCCAGGATTGAATATTAATCTGGTTGTGATATTCTCGAGTTTAGTGGATATAATTTCGGGGTATATATTTATGTCGACGTGATTACAGAGTTTTTAAGCTTGTCAGCATTGTGGATGCCTATGATTTGAGTGAGCCTGCAATTTAATTTTTGCGACTTGAGTTACAGTTGACAACTTGCGATTTGATTAACTGCGGTTCGTCAAATTGTGTTTTGATTTGTTGCGACTTGACTGATTGCGATTTGACCAATTGCGATTTGATGTTGCGAGTTAATACTTGCGATTTGACGTATTGCAATTTGGTTGTCTGCAATTTGACTTGTTGCGATTTTTCAAACTGCGACTTGACTTGTTGCAATTTGATCAAGTTGATACTTGACTTTGTTGACTTAAGTTTTGAAGATTAGTATTGCAACTCACCCTTTAGATGTTCTTGTTAATTTCGCGGTTACTCTTGATGTTTTTAGAAAACCCCGCGAAAGATTCGATAGGCTGGACTTGGTTTTTGACATATTAAAACTTACGGGATCTGACTATTATCTTCGGGATAAGTTTGTGCTTCGAGATCAGCAGGAATTGGGAAATTACGGTGACTTGGTTGGTGTGTTAATTCACGGGCTGGCATACTTAGTGTCACAAACATCTTGGGGTGGATGGACGCACGATGTTTGGTGACCCTTGCTCGAGTGTATTTAAGGTGATTAGACTTGGATGTTCAAGAAGTGGATATATACAATTAAGGATGGAAGGTTGGGTATATGTCACTACCTATATTTAAAGGAGTTACGTTGTTGTGCTCAATATAGGTTCTAAATCACGATTTTAATGCAAGTATAAGTCTCTAACTTGCCCTTTATCATGCTTCATCAAGAGATTGTTGTTTCTCAAGCTTCTAATGGGATTGTAGTACAAGAACTTCTCAAGAGATGGTCAGACTTAAAGACAGGAGGTGATTTGTTTAGAGACGTGCTTTAACCCTTTACTCACTCTATAGTTAAGCACATTTCATCCAGTGGTCTAGCATATTCCGAACTACTATGAATCATTAATCTGCTAAATCATTGATGAGGAGTCCAGCAAGGTGTTACTACAAGCATGTCTTTATCACCATCTTCTCTGCAGTAGGTTTATGTGTCTTCTTCCATGTATCTGATTTGCGCATGACAAACTCACGACTATCACAGACTTTCAGTTCTTTGGCAAAAAGGTCATTGCATGTCCTTTTTGAGGGGGAGAATTTGCGCAAGTTTCCTAGCGATTCCGTCTCCTGTAGTGTGAATCTTTGCAGTTCCGGTTTCAACAATTCAGGATTCAGTGGATCAGTCTCTAGAGGTTTGCTCACTCTTTAGCGACTATCTCTAACTTATTGGCAAGTTACTAAGTGATGAGATTCGTGTGATTGGTTAATCATTTTGCAATTAGTGAATTGTTGTAACTTAAGTCGTTTCGATTAATCAAATTGTTATCTGACGTTGTGAGTTAATCCTTACGACTTGACTAATATCAATTTGATATATTGTAACTTGACTTGTCACGACATGACACTTAGTGCGAATTGTGACTCATCCGGTATCTCTCTCTAAGTTTAACTTGTTGAAGATATCTTCCGGTTTCTTTTGTTGACTTTAGTAAAATCCCTAGAAAGAAACATTTCTCGGTTTAAGTCACATAAGTTGTAAAATCCCGTTTGAAGATATTGAGATGTCAACTGTTTCGGATGACATTCAAGCAGCTGGTTCAGACAGCTATGTTTGATTGGTCTGACTATGAGTCTTGGGCACTCCTAAGAATTTGCGCATGTTTCTTCTCACTTTGATTGGTCAACCGCACAAAATGATCACGAAGCTAATTTGGTATCCCTTGCTTGAGGGTGAAGTTGGATTTCACGAAAGAGTATACCTATTTTATCTTGAAATCGGGGATGGTTGGATGCAGGATTTCAATGATAACTTGCTCGCGCATAAGATGTAAGTTGAAGACTTGGGTTATCTAGTTTCCAGAAGTCGGGGTGGATGGTTGAAGACCTGGTTAACTATCACTTAAAGGAGTTACGTTATTGTACTCAGTGTCACACGTAGATAACGTTGTGGATAATCGCAAGAGGTGATGATTGTCTCATACTTTGTCAAGATAGTATTGAGTACTTAGAGATTTGGATGGTTCAGAAATTCTCTACACCGTTCTTCCAACAACAATGCAAGCTTAGGTAACAAATTTGAGTAATTCTGCTTCATTTTCAAGATTGGTATATCGGGTTCCTTCATCATGTGGTCAAAATTGTTTGTGTTCGAGGTTGGTTAATTGGACAAAGACTTTAAAATTGTGATGTGATCTGTAATTCTCACATGATATTCTTAACCCAAACTGATGTTTTCCATAACCAAATCAGTCATGCCACATTCAACCTGTTACTATCTCACGGTTTCTTCTTGGTTTTGTAAAATCCCGCGAAAGAACTTATTTCTCGGTTTAAACTATAGATTTGTAAAATCCCGTGATGATGGGCTATGTGCTCTTGACCATGGTCGGGTTAAAACCATTATCAAAGTTCAGCCATAACATCACAAATGGCTAGATTGAGGCATTGAATTGACGAAATGTGACTACTGGGTTAGTTCAGTACTATTTATTTAAGGCTGAAGTGAAATTTCATGGGTGCGTGTACTTAGTATCTGAAGATATCGGGAAGGTTGGATGAAGATTCTTCAAGATCCTTGTTCGAGCTTTCAATACAACGACAAGGACTTGGATATCTAGTTATTTTTTCTTTCTCTCCATTGCAAAATAACTATCACTTTAAGGAGTCACGTTGTAGTGCTCAGTGTCACATGAAGTTGTGGATATCCAAGAGGTGATGTACATCTTATACTTGATGGTTGGTTGGTTGAAGAGTATAGACTACTTAGGGATTCGATGTTGCACGAAGTCTCTACACCGCTCTTTGTCTCGTATTATTACAAGTTTAAGTCACAAACTCGGGTCATATTACTTCGGTCTCAAGTTCATCATATTGGGTTTCTCTCCATCTGTAGTCACGACATATATCCAACAGAATGATAATGGGGTTGGTAACGAGTTAGCAAGAGAGTAGAAGAAAAGAGAGAGATGACGTCTGCACACTTCAGTGCAGGCCTCGTACTTCAACATTATGGCGTCTGCTGACAACACTTCAGGCCCCGCTCATCAATGAAAAGAAAAGTGTATGCTTGAGTGCACTTTATCTTCAAAAGAAGAGGAATCTTCTTATTTATGGCCATTCTCATCAACAAGTTCATGCTCTTTCCGTGCTTATTCTGTTTTCAAGTGGATCGGCGCATATTGGAGTATTCTATTATTCACTTATTCAACCAAAACTTGCATTCGACAGGCATATGCAATTTTTGAGGGGGGGAAAGGGTGAATAAACAACATGTCAGTCCTCAAGAACCGTCAAGTGGAGCTTTCTACCGTTGATGGTATTCACATTCACTAGTTCAATCATCAAAAATTGCAGTTGGCTGGCATATGCAATTTTTGAGGGGGGGAAAGGGTGAATATTAACCTACATGTTGGATGATGATTGAGAAATGGTCATACGACTCCTGAATACGTCAGTTCAGGAGTCGTGCAAACCATGGTTCTCCAACACTACTTCTTCCTCTCTATCAAGGTGTTGAAGAACATGGTTATGGAATGCTAATCGACATAGTCTCACGGGCTGATTCAATCAGTAACAAAGGGTTTCTAGTCAATGCTTCATGTATACGTCATCAGGCTACATGTACACATAATGATGATGATTCCGATTAATCGTAACCATCATGGGGGAGAGAAATGTGTACACCAAGGACGCACAAAAGGTTCACGTGATCGGGCTTAATCGTGTATTCCGGTGTTGAAAAGCCTCAGAGATGATCAGTGGTTCAACTTGTCACCTTGGTATTAACGTTTCACTGTTACGTCATGGTATGATTAATCGTAACCATCAGGGGAGAGAGAATGTGTACATCAAGGACGCACAACAGGTCTACGTGATCAGGGCTTAATATCCAAGGATGGATACATTCTATAGATGATCGGTGGTTCAACTTGTTACTTTGGTGTTATACTAAAGACTGAAGAAGGTCGAGTCATCAGTCTATTCTTTATTCTCGGATGGGTGTTATCGTCTCATGTGTGCGCTGCGGGCTGATGGGTTATATGTAAGGTTACTGGAAGGCATTTGGTGAGATGAAGATGGTTGGTATTATGTTCCTCCATATTGGGCAATCTTGAAGTAGGTCGTGTCTACAGTCTTCTCTACATTCTCCGCTATGTGATTTGAAGACTAAAGACGGCATGTATTTGGTTATCAAATGACCTCTTCATATTATGGATGTTCGTCCAAAGTCTTCCTTCTATTGTGGGTGTTCATCTGTAAGGTTGTCAGGATTGGGGGAGAGCACTAATTAGGGGAGAGTGTAATGCCTGAATTAATCCCTGGTTAAATGTGCTCACGTTACTCTTCAGCATGTCAAATGATGGAAGCGGAGAAAAGTCTGGAAGCTGAGGAGTAATGATTTTGGTTTGGTATCCTTTGTACATATCTTATACCAATACGTAAATAGAAAAATATAATACCTACAAAAAACCATAAAAAAAAAAAAAAAAAAAAAAAAAAAAAAAAAAAAAAAAAAATCATAAAAAAAAAAAAATACAAAAATATTCTTCTCACGACATGTCTCTTGTGTAATCAATATTATGTACGTTTCTAGAAATGTCATTCAATAATGACACGGAATCATACATATGCTTGAGCAAGAGTTTTTCGGTTTCAAATAAAGTTTTTTTTCTAAAACATGTCGTTTCTTAAAACATTCTTCAAAAATATGGCTTGTAGTCATTTCAGGCTACAACCCGAGTTCAAAAATATGGCTTGCAGTCATTTCAGGCTGTAACCCGCGCTTAAACTTATGGCTTGTAGTCATTTCAGGCTACAACCCGGACTTCAAAAATATGGTTTGCTATTACTTCAGATAGCAACCCGGTTTTCAAAATTAAGAAAAACACGTCGCCTAAAAGACGGTTGTTCCTAACAAAGGGTGCCGTTCATCCGAGCATGAATTACTTTATATTCATGCACCCTCGATCTAATGTACGCTTCAGTGCATTATTTCTTGATAAAGAAGAGAAATCTTCTTTTTATCGCCAAATACTTTCCCTTCTATGATTTTTCCGGAAAGTGTTTGTGTAAAACTTGGTGGTACCATGAAATTTTGATTGAAAATCAAATTGAACTCAAAAGTTTGATAAAATTTTCACTCAATCAATGACATTAATAGTTTATGAGAATATTTATGCTTTAACATCCGTCATTGATTGAGGGGGAGAGTGATTTATCAAAATTTTATATATCATCAAAACTCCCCACACTTCGTACATAAAACCTTGCAACAAAATGTTTTGTGATGTGTTATGTGTCAGAATGAGTAAATTTTCAAAGAGTTTTCACTAAAACTTCGAATCTTTTACAAACTCTTCAAATCTGACACATAACAACCCCCCTCACAGTTTGAGGGGGAGCTAGAAAAAGTTCCTTTTTATCAGAAAATATTAAAATTGACCGCATTTCTCTCCCAAAACGCTTTCTAAATTATTTAAATCAATTGAGATCAAAAATCTCGAAAGATTTGAAATTTTTGATCGGGGGAGAGAATGTGATTTAAATATGCAATCTGATATCAAATGTGATCTTTTCGACTCAATAATATGCTCCCACATATGTGCTAAACACTTTCGAATATCGATGCACATATTGAGGGGGAGCGAAAGGCGTTTGTGGAAATAATACCTAAGACCGACCATTTATCTTTATGCATGGAGTTATAAGGAAGGTTAAGGATAGGTATGAGTTCCCATGATCCACCAGAACCGGAAGGATCTTCCCAGGGACAATCCATAGATAGATTAGAAGTCCTTAGGAATGATTGAAAAAAAAGGAGTAAAGTGAGAAAGGGAAGAGTGCGGACTGAGATAGAGCTAGGACTGGAACAAACCCAACAAGGTCCTAGTGATGAAGTCTCGGTAAGCACTGAAGGGGTTGAAGAATGAAACCGGAAATGAAATGAGAAAGGGTGAAAAGAAATAGCCCTCCATATATTCAACCTTAGGGCAGAAACCGGGTTCAATTCATAATCTACTGGCGGTTACTAAGGTAACACCGGTATTGAAGACAAGACGTCATGGACCCAGTGACGCACTGCACTAAAACTTCCCAACCACTCAAGTTCTCTTAAAAGAGCTTGTTTCAATCTCACGGGGAACCCTGTGCAATGTATCGACCGCTCATTGCGAGTTATGTTGATACCTAAAACAGGAGACGCCTCCCCAGTCTCCAGGAGCGGATCAAAACGCACTATCGAGTTTAGAGCCAAAGAGATCATCCATAAATCTCGTTAGGACACACTTCCAAATATGCTTATTGTTTCACACAATGTGGAAAATAAGGTAAAATATTTAGAGTCCTACGCATTATCCTTGTGGTATTGCCAGAACATCCGAGTGATATGAAAATATTCACAATGAAGATGGAAATCCTTCTAGAGCGAACATCTTCCAAGCTCTTGGTAGGTGACATGTGAGATCCATCTTGGATCAATGATCAAGTGACAACTGGAAAGCAACAATGGTGCGATTCAACATTGAATCAAACTTGTTCCAGGATATGGATTGACGGATACTTTTGCTAAAACCTTTCAATGTGCTCACATACTAATTTTTCGAGCACATTGATTGTGTATAATCTTTCAAACAAAAGTATTTTTGATGGAAATGTGATTCAAAGTATAAAACTCTCGTCATGTCTCAAAAATGTTTATCATATGACACGCGAGTGATTTCTATTAATCAATTTCTCATCAATCCGTGAATTTCAATTCACCGATTCACTCTATCGTGCTGTCTGCTTTGAGACGTTCCGGTATGAGAACATGCTAAGTATGAAAATTCCAAAGTGGATTCTTTGGAAAATTCACTACTACAAGCTGGAAATTCCTGTCAAGGAGAGTCCTCTTTAAAAGAGACTCTACCTGATCACAGGTCGGTTTTCACAAAACCGGAGGGTAGTCTGTCCTCGCAGAACGAATGACAAAGCCATATTCGTTCTCTATCTTTATTGCTAACTGTTTCATTTCAGGGACACATATAAAGATGGCGTAGATGGCTCCAGTTTCCAGCTGAATCGGGTCAATCCATACCTCATGCTCACACATCCTCCACACTATCAATGAAGATGAGAGACTTGCTACAACAATTGTTGAGAGACTACCAACAACGTTTCCGCAACTCTGATGAAAAAGTCTCCTGATCCACAACTCTAATGCAACGTCTCCAGATACAGAAGGGTGTGAGCATGATGGTCCTTTGTCACTACATCACATGAAGGCAATACAACCATGGATGAGCTTGGAGATTTACTTTGGCTGATGATCTCAAAGAAGCTCAAAGATCACATATCTCAAAGGAATTCAAATCACAAGTTCTCTTGCTTGAAGTACGAAGTGTGTTGAAAAGAGAAGAATCAGATCCTACGAGCTACAAAGACTAAAGAATGCTTAAAGGCCAAAGAGCTTAATTTCAAAGGTGACCTCGCTTAGGGGGAGATTGTTAGGAATACAAATATTCCTGTAAAAGTCTCGGTCACCTTAATATTGTAATAGCATTAAGTTAGCTCGTAGTTAGTCTAGTTATTAGTTAGTTTAATAGTTAGTTAGTTTTAGATTAAGTAACACCGTGGAAGAAGGACGGGTCTTTACCCACTGTATACCTGATCCACAGCCCGGGTGTGGGTGTTTTATTAGTTATCTTGTAGGGACTATATATATCCCTCTCCACATGTGGAGAGGGTGAGCCTTTCATTTTTAATCTAATTTTTCTTTCTTCTTTTATCTCAAGGTTCCAAACTCTCTCTCTCTCTCTCTAGTTCTTGAATCTAACTCAAACATGGATATCATCTACCATGAATTAAGGCCACCCGAATCTAGATGTTCATATTCTACAGTCATCAACTTGCTATTCGTGGTATTTTGAAGGATGGAATGTGGATTGACAGTCCGGTTTTGATTAAAAAGGAATTTGTTTCGCATTTCAAATGTCGTTTTGATAGACCGTCTAATGTTCATCCCCTTTTAGATATGGTATTCCCGCGTCAATTAACTTCATTGCAAAAAATTGATTTGGAAGCTGATGTTTCTATTGAAGAGGTTAAAAGAGCGGTTTGGGATTGTGGGATTGATAAATCTTCGGGGCCGGATGGGTTCACGTTTGGTTTTCTTAGACGGTTTTGGGATTTAGTTGGAAAGGATGTGGTAAAGGCGGTTAATCACTTTTTTGTTTCTAGGATATTTCCAAAAAGATGTAATGCATCCTTTATTGTGTTGATTCCGAAAATCCCGTAAGCTAAGATGGTTAACGAATTTAGACCAATTAGTCTTACTGGGTGCTTATATAAAATCATTGCCAAAATTTTGGCAACTCGTCTTGTCATGGTCTTGAGTGATATTGTTAGTGAGGTTCAATCGGCTTTTGTGGCGGAAAGACAAATTCTTGATGGTCCTTTTACTCTTAACGAGGTGCATCAATGGTGTAAAGTGAAGAAAAAGCAATCTTTCATTTTTAAGATAGATTTTGAGAAAGCTTATGATTCCGTTAGATGGGATTATCTTGATGATGTTTTAAGGAGATTTGGTTTTGGAGATAGATGGTGTGGTTGGATTCAAGAATGTCTTCGTTCTTCAAGGGGATCGGTGTTAGTTAATGGAAGTCCTACGGAGGAGTTTCAATTCTACAAGGGCTTGAAACAAGGTGATCCGCTCTCTCCTTTCTTATTCATCTTGATAATGGAGAGCTTTCATTTGTCTTTTAAAAGAGTGGTGGATGCGGGGATGTTTAAGGTTATTGTATTAAACTCTTTCATGCAATTATCTCATATGTTTTACGCAGATGATGCTATTTTCATGGGTCATTGGAACAATAGGAACATCGATACATTAATGTATATGTTAAAATGTTTCCAACGTGCATCGGGCCTTAGTATTAATCTTAATAAGAGTAAATTGCTGGGCATTTTTGTTTCGGTTAACAAGGTAGAAGAGGTCGCGGTTAGAATAGGGTGTGGTGTTCTCAAAACTCCTTTTACTTACTTAGGATCTAAAGTAGGAGGTTGCATGTCTCTGATTCAATCTTGGAATGAGGTGGTGGGTAAAATGGTGAATCGTCTTTCGAGATGGAAAATGAAAACATTGTCTATAGGAGGTCGTTTAACGCTCCTTAAGGCGGTGTTAGGTTCCATGCCTATTTACAATATGTCCATTTTCAAGGTTCCTATGCATATTCTTCAACGCATGGAATCTATACAATGTCATTTTTTTTAATGGAACTGATCTAAATAGTAAGAAGTCGATATGGGTTCGTTGGAACAATGTGTTGGCTTCTAAAGAGAAAGGCGGGCTTGGTGTGTCTAGTTTGTTCGCGTTAAATAAAGCACTTTTGTTCAAATGGGTATGGTGGTTTTTCACTAAAAATGAGTCACTTTGGGCTAGAGTTATAAGTGCCATTCATGAAGTGGATGGAGGGATCGGTAGTGATAAGAAAGTTGGGCGTGCGTATATCTGGTGTAGCATCACAAAGGAGATGGAAAGGCTAGCTTCGCAAGACATTGACCTATTTAGTTTTATGCAAAAAAAGATTGGAAACGGGTCTAATACCTTGTTTTGGAGTGATATATAGCGGGGTGATTCGAAGCTAAAAGATGATTTCCCTCGCTTCTATGGGCTGGAAAAGGATAAATGCATCACAGTGGCTGCCAAGTTTGCGCATGCAAACTTTCTGTTTTCTTTTCGACGTTTACCGCGAAGTGGAGCTGAAAATGATCAGTGGCTAAATTTTTTGAAGAGGATGGAAGGTATTTTACTTAATTCTATGGATGATAGATGGTATTGGAATTTAACTGGTTCGGGGGACTTCAATCTTGCTTCGGCGAGAAAGTTTATTGATGATAAAAGAATGCCGGTTGTTTCTTCTAAAACTAGATGGATTAAGGAGGTTCCCATCAAAGTTAATATTCTTGCTTGGAAGGTAAGATTGGATAGTTTGCCGACTCGTTGGAATTTATCTCGTAGAGGTATAGATTTATCTTCTATTTGTTGCCCTTTATGTGACACGGCGGTGGAGTTGTCGACACACCTGTTTTTTCATTGTCATGTTTTTAAAGTTAATTTTCGGAAGATTTGTAATTGGTGGAATGTGAGTGTTACGGAGTTTTCTTCGTTTGAT
Source organism: Artemisia argyi (assembly GCA_030686995.1). Lineage (NCBI taxonomy): Eukaryota > Viridiplantae > Streptophyta > Magnoliopsida > Asterales > Asteraceae > Artemisia > Artemisia argyi. The sequence goes on along the minus strand of CM060677.1, from coordinate 155,842,214 downwards.
GGTTGGGCGGATTGGATTTGTAACTTAAGGCTTCCTTCTAAACTCAAGAGTTTATTAGAAGGGGTTTGTTATGGCTTTTGATGGTTCGTATGGGCTTTTCGGAACAAGACGATTTTTGGTGTGGCTTCTCCTTCAAAGGCGAATATCTTTGATGATGTTGTGTTACATTCTTTTTATTAATGCCGTTATAGATGTAAAGCTTTTTTTTGTTAGGTAGATTGGTTAAAAAATTCATACCTAATTTCTTTGTAATTCTCTAGCTTCTTGGTAGTTTGTTTTAATAAATTTGCCGTTAAAAAAAAAAAAAAAAAAAAAAAAAAAAAAAAAAAAAAAAAAAAAAACGTTAATAAAATAAGGTGAAATACTACTTAAATCATTAACTTTCGACAAATTTAACCATTTAAGAACTTACAAAAAATTAAACACCAAAAATGCAAATGATATTGTAAATATTTAATTGACAAAAAAGAATATATAGCTACGATGGTTGGAGTTGTCATGGGTATTATCATTTTCAGTGGGTATTATCATTTTCAGTGTCCTCTACTATTTGTACAAAAATAAAACTAAAAAGTTATACACGAATTATATGAAAGTGACAGAAAGTGCAAAAGATAACTTATTTATATATACCAGCCTAGTAGGACTGTTGTTTATGATTGAATCTCATATGCACTTTAAAGCCGGTAACAGTGGCAACTTATATTGCATCATTTTTTCAGCTACTATTTTAGCTTTCTTTCTCCTCAACTTATATTCACCCCTCTCTTCATAATAGTGACCCATATTGCATAAAAAAAAAAAAAAAAAAAAAAAAAAAACATTTTTAACACAAACTTTAATTTTTTAAAGAAAACGTAAACATTACATAAACGAAACGATACTGAATTAAACCATTATAATACTAAAAATTAAACATGACAACACATATTAAAAACTAGTAATCTAACTGGTAGCGTTCCTTGATTCCTTCCTTAATTTGCAAAAGCTCATTTCGTTGTCATTCGGGCAAATTTGGTTCGATTGCCGAATTGTAGAAAATCAAGTCTTGCTCATGTTTTGTGATGCTCATGATTTTATTTTGGTTCTTTTGGATTTCCACTAGCTTTCGTTGAAGTTCCAGTTTTTCTTTTTTAATCGCTAGCTCTCGTTCCTTGAATTCTTTCCACGACTCTTCACGCTCTTTACCTTTCTCCTTCTTTGACGGTTTTGTCTTCCAAAAGTCCGATGCTAGCCCACGCATCCATGATTTCTTTGATGTTTCACGAGAGGAGGAGGTGGATGATTTCTTCCTTGCGCCGTCACGACCTGGTGGTCGTGATTCTTTAGTACCATCCTCCGTATCATCATCATCATCATCATCATCATCATCATCATCATCATCATCCAAGTCTTGAAAATTCAGGGGACCTTGTGTTGACCTCGACGTAGTTGTTGAACCCTTTACTTTCTTTCTTGCTCCCGATTTCCAGATAGGCACCTCCTCCTTCCAAGCATCATGCCCCTTCAATACTTCCCAACACTCCACCAAATTGAAATCATGACCGTAACGCACACGATACTCCTTAAGACCTTTGGACATATCGTCATCGTCATTTTCACCACTTCCATGCGTATACTTGACATTATCCATAATAGCACAAAAATTCGCAATTGGAGGACGCATTCTAGTCTTCCATTTGGACATGATCGAATTATATGTCCGGTCTGAACCAGTTTCTTTGACAAAGTAGCCTATCACATACTCCCAAAATTTGTGCCGATTAATAGTGTTTCCTTTTTGTTATTTTCCGAAATATAGATGAAAGCTTTACAAAGCGTGACCTCTTCTTTGGTTGTCCATGGTTTGACTTTTTTGGCTGGTTCGGGTTGTTTGCCTTTGTCCTTCGCTTTTGTTGCACGTCGCGAAGGCTTCTTTAGCTTGACGGGTGATGTCTCTTCGACATTGTCATTGTCACCAACGTGGATGGAACCGTGGAAAGAACCATGCTAAGAACCGTGACCCGAAACGTCTTAACTAGGGTAGTCTTGGGTCGAGTAATGTTGAGTCGGATAGTCTCCCCAATCATCCAAATTCATATAATGATTAGTTGACCGAATCGGAAAATAATCTTGATACGGTTGGGGACTTTGCAGGAAATCCATGTTAGGACGATAAGACGACCCACTTGGTTCTTGGTGATAATCCGTATTAACACGCAGTGGGACAAATGGGCGATTAAAGGAAAACAAGTTTTCACTTTGGTTGGGTTGTGGTAGTTGTAATAAATATTGAAAAGATTGTGGACGAAAGCGAATAGCCCGTTATTGTGGTGGTGTTATGCCGGTTAATTCAAAGTTGTTTTGCGGAGAGAGATTAATATCCGGTGCATTTTGTAGCAGTCGGGATCGTCAGTTTTTTTTTTTTTTTTTTTTTCTTTGACATTGTGAATATTGTTGAAAATTTGGTTGAAATTGGGTGTTTGAAAGTGGGTTTGATATTGTATTCTGATGATGAAAGTGGTTTGAATTGTGTTTGAAAAAAATGTTTTTTTTTTTTTTTTTTTTTTTTTTTTTTACAAACGGTCGAAATATAGGTTGGAATGTGGGAATATTTATTGCAAATTGTGTGTTCAAAATCGGTTGGAAATGTGACTGATTCTCGGTTTTCGATGGCCGGCGACTGATTTCCATTTCTTCCCACAGCGGCTCGACCGATTTCCAATATTGTCACGAGCCTTATCATTTGGTAGATCCAAGTCCATGAGTTAATATAGAAATGTTTCACTAATAAAGGACGCAAAAGTGACAATGTCACGAGAGAAGTAAAGATGATATTTTGATATTAGGCTAGCCACAATGGGTCTGAATCCACATCGATTGAGGGATTGGTGACCAATCTTGAGATCGGTCGAGCTCCAATGTGAGCCTTCAGTCACACATCGGTCGAGGGTGAGGAAATCACAAGTATCGGTCTCAAATTTGACTGAAATTGAATCTCACAACATTCCAAAAAAAATGTACCGTTTGAGTATTAAAAAAATAATAATAATAATAATAATAATAATAATCTTAAAAAAAAATAATAAAATAAAAAAATCTTTACCACTTTTCATCCTATAAATACCAAACTCAAACACACTTCTAAACATACAATTTCAAACACAATTCAAACAAAAAAAATGGCTTGCAAACTTCCTCACACAGTCGAAGAATTGCAAACATACATCAAAAAACAGACCGAGAAAGGCGACACAGATCGCCAGAATGCTATCGTCGAAGTGATCAAACTGTTTGAACTTGCCAAAAAACTGAAAAACCAACTTAGAGAACGATACACAGCGTGCGAAGATATCTTAGCAGAGAGGAAAGCCGTGATCGACCGGTTCTTGTGCAATGAATATTGGAAGGACGTTGCCATTGCTGACTCGCTGCGGGGTTTTGTTTCTCAAATACAGTCCCAAATTTCTAACAAGATCCGTTGGAGTTTTGTGAAAAATGTGGCAGCCGGTGATGCTGGTGCATCCACTTCATCTGGTGCACCAAGAAATATATGCAATGTTTAAATTTGAACGTTTTTATATTTATAAATTTGTTGTTTAATATTAAAAAAAATAAATAAATAAAATAAAAGAACTTCGGTCACCACTGTGGCACATGAGTAATGTCCGGTTACTAGAGAGAAAAAGCTGACGTGACAGTCGAAAACTTGAATGACCTTGGTCACCATTGTGTTAAGCCTTAAAGTCATCGATGCGGTTGGACCGAATAAGTTTTATAGTCCTCGTCACATCGTCATGTATCCTATACCACTCGCAAAACATAAACGCACTACTTAATAACATTTTTATAACATTATACACAGCTCAGTTTTTTGCAAAAGTAAAAGTGAAAATTTATTAGTCAATATTATAATAGATAGCCCTCAAAAGAAGGTATGTTATAATTTGTTGACCGAAAAATTTACATCTTTATTACTCGTACGTGTGAACGGAAAAATGGATGGTTTGTCTACTGGTATGTTGTGATTAAGTTCGTTATCGACATTTATAATTTCCAGGCTTAAATTTTACCAAGATTGATGAACGAAAATAAAGACAATTATTGATTTAAGTTTAAGATCGACCTATAAAAAAAAAAAAAAAAAAAAAAAAATACTACCTCCGTCCCATATAAACTGTCCAGTTTGACTTTTCAGAGTCAAACTGGTTCAACTTTGACCTTATCTATTTTTGTAAGTATTATATAATACTTTATGAAAAATATATGAATGGATTGAGTTCTAAGTGTGTTTTTTATTGTTATAATTTTTCATCAAGTATTATATACTCCTTCCGTCCCACAATAAGTGTCCACTTTGAATTTTCAAAGTCTTTCTTACTCAACTTTGACAATAAATATTATTATTTGTGTTATATAATACTTGATGAAAATTATATCAATGAAAATACATTTAAAACTCAATCTATTCATATATTTTTCATTAAGTATTACATAACACAAATAAAAATATTTATGGTCAAAGTTGAATGAGAAAGACTTTGAAAATTCAAAGTGGACACTTATTGTGAGACGGAGGTAGTAACACATAAAAAATATTTAAGGTCAAAGTTGAACCAGTTTGACTCTGAAAAGTCAAACTGGACAGTTTTTATGAGACGGAGGGAGTAACACTGAAAAAATCGACTACGTGCTTTGTCAAATTTTTTACTAATCATCTATTGCACAAATACAAAAAGCTTATTGAAACTAAGAAAAGATTGAGTTTAAAAAAAATATATATTTTATGACATAAGTCTTCTTTGACACAAACGTATACAAATGAAAACTTTTATAATTTATAAGATTCTGTAAGATTAAGTTAAAAAAAAAAAAAAAAAAAAAAAAAAAAAAAAAAAAAAAAAAGTTTTCATAAATGGGTAAAGCTTGTAGTTAGTCCACCAAGTCGTGTTTACACCAGTTCCCCACACCGCAGCTGTCCCTAATTTTTCTTGAGAACATGGTCGTGCAAACAATCATGTTGTGTGAAGAGTTAAAAATAGTTGTGTGTATATGTATGAGTATATTGTGGGGATTTTTGTGTTAAAGTAAGACATGTTTTGATGATGAAGTTAATAGTGTTATTACACTTATTTTGTGATAGATAGAAAAGCTGACGTTGCTGCATAATCTTCTATACACACACCATAATTAAATAAAATGGGGTGATTATTTATGCTCGAAAATGGCGTGATGTATGATATTAAGAAAAATGATTGCTCATTTAAAATTTTGATTTGAACACATTAATTTATTTATTAAATAATTATATTAGTATATATATTAGTCTGTTTATACATATGCTCATGATACGCACATCATAACTGTTTATTACTACCTCTGTCACATTATAAGTATCCATTTTGACTTTTTTTAGTCTTTTTTTTTTTTTTTTTTTTTTTTTTTTTTTTTTTTTTTTTTTTTTTTTAACTTTGACCATAAATATTTTTATTGATGTTATATAATACTTGATGAAAAATATATGAATGGATTAGGTTTTAAATGTTTTTTCTATTGGCATATTTTTTATCAAATATTATATAACAAAATAAAAATATTAATGGTCAAAGTTGAACAAGAAAGACTCAAAAAAGTCAAAGTGGACACTTATAATGAGACGGAGGTAGTATTTAATCATAATCCATGCATTACAGTATTGAATAGTATGTTATACAGCTTATATAAAATAATGTTTTTATCAAAAATAAATAAATAAATAAATAAAAATGTTGTACGAATCGATCCCTTTATATATTAAACTGTGCAAATCAATAACAAATGTATACAAATAATAACACGTATACTAATAATCTTTCTAGAATTAACCATTGTCTATGTTACAAAAGACTGTTGAATTTTTCATGTTCACATGTTTTATGAATGCAAGTCAAACAAATTATCATGCCTGTAGGCCATGTACGTATAACGTATGTCGACAATTATTTGTGTGAGGTGATTAAACACGACATAAAAAGATATTTATATATATTGTCGACGTGTAAAATTGAACAAAATGTCCGTCCCCCACCCTAAATCTGGTTAATAAAAACATATTGTTATTATTGTTATTATTGGTTAACAAAATGCTTATAATAATCGTAACAAATGTTATCCACATTATCCATTATGTCATCCTGAGTACCCTAATTTGAGTTTAACATTGTCAACACTAGTTTATTATCTAAAACTTATGTTTAGTTTATTTAAAACTTTTGATTTAATTTAATATTGCAGGACAAAAACAATGACATTTTTAGCAGTTTTGTACTTTTATGTCATATGCCACAACCCATGCTAATAGTTGGTCTATTCATAAAGAAAGAAACATCTTTTATCGAACTCAAATGGCCATCTAAACTGATGTAGAGGATTGTAGACTCATGAGAGCTTGATCATTAAATTGTCATTGGCCCCCAAAACGGGTAAGAACGGATATAAAGAGACTGACGTTTTCTTAATTCATGCTATTTGGAATGCCGAGACTTTTCGCTTAGACTATGTTTATTGGTGACCTAAAGTCACAACCAGTCACAAGAGATTGCCAACTTGTGGTCACTTGGTGACCTAAAGTCACAACCGATTGCCACATGTCAATTTGTGATTGGTTAAAAGAGAGAATCGGTCGTGACCCCAACCCACAACCCACACCAAAGGTCACCAATAAACATAGTCTTAGATGTACGGAACATAACAAAGATGTTTCCATGACCGTCTAATTTGGTGCTCGTTGTCACTAACATCAAAGATATCTGTTAGTCGATTACAAATGGCCCGTGTTATAAGGACCACCCCTAAAATACATTTTGTACAGCTCCTCATGTTTTTTTTTTTTTAATTATTTTTTCTTTTTATAATTTTATTTATGCTACAAAACTATAAACCTGAAAATACGAAAAAAAAAATACAAAATTTAATAAGTCAAAATCTTAAAACTAACAAAAAAACACGAAATATAAACTAAAAAAAAACTGTATCGTACTATAATCTGAAATGAGCAGCTGTGGAAATCAAAGGACTTGTGGTCTAGTGGGTGGGGCTTAACTTGTTAAGCGAGCCACAAGTGGGAGTAGTACCGGATGGGTGACCATCCGGGAAGTCCTCACTTGTGGTCCACTTGTGGACCATATGTTCCGGAGATATCAGGCAATGAAGAGGAGAACCTGTAAGCCATTAGCTGCGCAGGTTCGAATCCAAGCCGGCCCCGGTTTTCATCCGGCCGTTTCTCCAGCGAGTAATCTCGTGTGGAGGCGGTACGGTTTCCGGGCGAAAGCCGTTTAAATCCCCACTGCGCCAGCGTGGGCCCGGTTCAGACAACATAGTCTGGGTATGTGGTGGATAAGGGCCTGCTATTTGGCAGGTGCGACTCTAAATCATATATGAAAAAAGTCACCTTTCAAAAAAAAAAAAAAAAAAAAAACAGCTGTGGAAGACAAAACATCGCATCCATGGGTACGTATAGTATATCCTATCACTAATTCGTTTTCATGGGATTCGGTATTTCATTGGTTAATAATTTAGACAAACTGTAGTGCCACGTCTATGACTAATTCGTTTTCATGGGATTCGGGCTTTCATTGGTTAATAATTAGACAAACTGTAGTGCTAGGAGAAAAAAAAATTGATGTGACATTTCATTTGGGCCAGTTCATTGAATTTTCATGCAAACATGCCCCATCATAATCGTCTTGATAACTTGAAATACAATTTGCACGCTATAAAATATCTAGATTTTATATCTTTGGAGAGAGGTGGGGCATATATATAACCAACCTACGACTCGTATCCCTTTACCCCCAATAATCTTACGATTCACAAATGATGATTATCGCTTCTGTGTGGGCTTGGTTTACACCTACCATTCTCTTTTGTGTCGCCAATCTCCTAATTGCTACCCTTTTCTTAGTATCAAAATCAAATACTAAAACCACCACTAATCCTAGTCATAATCACAATCATGACAACTACGAAAACACCAACCAAAGCCAAAATTATGACGAGAATCAGAGCCAAAACCAGAACCAGAACCGGAGCCAAAACCAAAACCGGAACCGGAACCAGAACCAAATGCGAAACCAGAACAACCAGAACCAAAACCAGAACCAGAACCAAATGCAGAACCAGAGCCAGAACAACCAAAACCAAAACCAGAACCACAACCAGAATCAAATGCGGAACCAGAATCAGAACCAAAACTATGAATATTCATTTAGTCCTCAACTCCCAATAGTATCTTCATTCCTAGATCGAGCTAGATCCATTAACATATCATCAATAATTCCCACCATCATTACCAAAACCATTAAAAACCAAGAGAACCCTCAATACACTTCACTAAGTCGACTCTCTCAATCCATATTTTCCGCATGCAGCTACGACACTCAACCCGACTCACCACGATATCCATCTAGCAAAGCACCAAACCCTACTCCTTCTATATTAGGACGACTAAAGTCCATAGATTTCTCCAACATTTACGGACACTCTCAAATGATCACCAACTCGGTTAAATCCAAGATTCCTGCTACAAGCCTAACAAAGAAAAAGAAGACTAAAGTGAAGCTAGCAAGTGTTGAGCTAAAAAAGACACGTAGCGAGGTTAGAAGTGTGTCTAGTCACGAAGATGATGAGGTTGCATGCCTCCAGCGTCCAGAGACAACGAGAGCTAGAAGGAACGCTGATGACGATGCAAAAGCTGAAAATTTCATTACCAAGTTTAGAGAACAACTAAAATTACAACGTATGGATTCGCTTGATAGGTATAATGACATGCTAAGAAGACCCTAATTAGTTAGTGCTTATTGGAAAATACTCTCATTAGTCTGATTTTTATGTGATGTTTCATTAATATTATTGTCGTTAGATATTGATTTGGTAATGTTAAATCTCATCATGTTCTTACTGGCTCAATAACGTTACAGTGAATGATAAAAGCCTAAAAGGTAGGGGTGTCGATTCGAGTCGGGTTCATGTTGACGGGTTCATATATCGCAACTCTAACTCAACATGTTTAGTTAATCGTGTCAAAATATTCAAGGCTTACATTAATACATTTATTAAAATGGTTAGCTCGACATTTTTAGTTAATCGTGTGAAGAAATTCAACGCTACATTAACATATTTATTAAAATGGTTAGTTATGTCAACCTTTTTATGATTAAGTTGAAATGAAAGTTAAAGCTACATGCTAAATATTAGAAATAGAATGTGTTAGAACAATTGGAAGCAACACAATAAATATTGCGAAAATTACTGCAGAGGCACCTGTTAAAGCAGGTTGCCTCGCAAAAGGTTGTTTTTTTTTGTTCCCTAGAAGGCCACTAAACTCGCTGCAATCTTGCATCGAAATACAATACTGCTCTCGTTAATTTAAAAAATAAGAAATAAAAAAAAGAAGTAATTCTCTTCTCACTTGCAGCGATTTGTTTCTCTCTCCGGTATTCTAGGCCCACTACAATAAAAAAAATGCAATTCACATCATACTTGCAGCGATCAACAACCTTTTGAAATTAAAAAAATAAAACTTACCGAAAAACACCCTAAACTTTTTAATATTTATAATTTTTTTATACAACAAACTTTATTCGTCAAATATTTAACAAATATAGAACGAATTCGTTAATGAAAAAATACTATTGCGAAGAGCTCTAAATTACGAACAAAATGAAACCAATATTGATATGCTTTTGATACACGTACGATTTTATAAAAAAAAAAAAGTTAAAGTTTGATAAATATATACATTACAACTTTTTTCAAATTAAAAAATAAAACTTACCAAAACCTCCATAAACTTATTTATCAAACTGTAACATTTTTTATAAAATCGTACGTTCATCAAAAGCATATCAATATTGGACTCGTTTTGTTCGTAATTCAGAGTCTTCGCAACAGTATTTTTTTTATTAACGAATTCGCTATATATTTGATAAATATTTGACGAATAAGTTTGTTATATAAAAAAGTTATAAATAATAAAATGTTCAAGGTGATTTTGGTAAGTTTTATTTTTTAAATTAAAAAGAAATGTTGTGGGGCCATACTTTTGTAATTCACTGCAATACATATGTGAATTACATATATACTGTATATATTTATTTTATACAAGTGGTCCTTCAAATATTGTAATTCGCTGCAACATATATGTGAATTACATATATTTTTTAATGGGCCCTCAAGTATTGTAGTAATTTGCTGCAAACTTTATGTGAGTTTTATTTATTTTTATGTTTTTAGATTAACCAAAGCATAAATTCGCTGCATGTTTGCAGCGAGATTAGTAGCCTTTTTTGGAATGAAAAAAAAACCCACCCTCTGCGAGGCAACCACTTGTAACAGTTGCCTCTACAGTAATTTTCACTATATATATCATAACCATAACCACCTACCACTATGCATATATTCGAAAGTCCATTGGTATATTTTAAGATATGGACAAATTTGATAAATGAAACTATAAATATATATATATATATATATATATATATATATATATATATATATATATATATATATATATATATATATATATATATATATATATTTATTTATTTATTTATTTTATATATATATTTGTATACGTAAATGAGTTGGCGGGCTAAAATTAGGGTGATAATTTCAATCGAAATCTAACCTATTTATTAAACGGATTAGTTGTGTCAATTCATTACAACTTAAACATGTTTCACCTTAATCCTAGCCAATTTATTTCATATCGTTATTGATGGCCAACTCCTGGTAGAACGTGACGCCGTCACTTGTAAATCCTCAAATTGTCTTCAGTCGCGTCAAGTGTAAATGTAATATTCACCTCTTGTCACAAAGGTTGACGCCGTCCCCTTGAATATCTTACTAATAAAGGACGTGAAAGTGACACGAGAGAAATAAAGATGATATTGAGATACTAGGCTGGCTAGTAGAAGGAGGGTCAATTTCTCTCATTTTCTCAAAGACGCCAGTTTTCTCTTTTCAGCAACTTTCAGGCGATTAAATGCCCCACTTAAGGCGAATTAATATCTACGCATACATTAAAAAAAAAAAAAAAAAAAAAAAAAAAAAAACGATCAAGGTCGAGTAAACGACCTTCATCTCAAAAAAAGCTTGGCGATCGAGTTCTGCACATAAGGACGATCGAGTAGGAATCGATCGGCTATATCGATCGTATCACGGGGGTAGCCTTAGAGTGATCGGTGCGGACCCGTATAAGTTTTATAAACGCTGTCATATCATCATGTATCATATAACAACACTTGCAAAACATAAAACACACTCAATAGTATTTTTTTTAACACCATCAAAAATAAGTAAAAATAACTCACTAACTCACAAGAAAAGAAAAAGCGGTAACTCTGGGACCTCTCGTCGACCCAATAGTTGTTTCCCTGTAACATGACCAAACCACAGTATAAGATGTTATATAGTGGTGACACTGGTCAACAAAAACGCTTATGAGGTGCGATTGGAGGGACTACACTGTTCGCTTTTATACAATAGTAAAAGTGAAAAATTATTAGTCAATACTCCGTATTATAATAGATGGCCTCAAAAGAAGATATGTTGTAATTTGTTGACCGGAAATTCACATCTTTATTACTCGTACGTGTGAACGGAAAAATGGATGGTTTGTCTACTGGTATGTTGGAATTAAATTCGTTATCGACATTTATAATTTCCCGGCTTAAAGTTTACCAAGATTGACATGAACGAAAATAAAGACAATTATTGATTTAAGTACAAGATCGACATTTATAATTTCCCGGCTTAAAGTTTACCAAGATTGACATGAACGAAAATAAAGACAATTATTGATTTAAGTACAAGATCGACCTAAATAAAAAAAAGAAAAGATCGACAATGAAAGGATCAACTTGCTTTGTCAAATTTGTTACTAATCATTTATTGCACAAATATGAAAGATGTATTTGCGAAAAAACTTATTGAAACTAATAAAAGATTGACTTTTTAAAATAAATTATCTTATGACATAAGTTTGTTTGTCAAAAACGTATACAAATGAAAACTTATATAATTTATAAGCTTCTATAGAATTAAGCTAATACAAATGAGTTTTTTTATAAATGAGTAAAGCTTGTTGTTAGTCTAAATACTTCAAATACTTTCCACAAATGTTTTGAAGAATGGTAGGATCACTCCATCCTAAGGATGCCAACCGGACCCTCTCCCAAGGACCCGGCCCCAGACAATGAGCATCTGTCCAAGTGACTGTACTTATCAGGAGGTGGACTTTGAACCCTGACCATTTTCTTTAATAGGCCCCTTGTTGAACAGTCAATCTAAGCATTTGCGGTGGGGATGGTATCATTGAGAACTTTAGAACAAGAGTGAGACTTGAACCCGGGTCTATTGACTCATGCACAAGTGCTCCACCCATTGGACTAAAATGATGCATTCTATATCATTTTACAATTTACAATAATAAGTTATATCACAAAACAAATAAGCCAAACACCTTTAAAAGAGATACTAAAACTTATGCTTTTGACTTATAATATAAGCTCTAACTTCAAACTACAATTACAACTCTAACTTTAGCTTCAACTTAAACTAATTTCATGAAACATACACAACATGTATGATTTCCCAACCTTACTTGGGTTCTTTAAGAGTTGTTTATGTGTATTGCTATAGCAATGCGTCTTAGACTAAGTGTAACGATGAGGTTCACCATGAGTTGTTCCCCTCACCACCAAGTCGTTTAATTACACCACCTTCCCACCACCTTGGTTGTCCCCCATTTTTCTTGAGAACCTTGTCGAGCAAGCGATTATGTTGTGTGAAGAGTTAAAAATAGTTGTGTGTGAGTGTGAGTATATTGCGAGGATCTTCGTGTTTAAGTTTTAGGTGGTGAAGTTAATAATTTTAATACACTTATTTTGTGATAGATAGAAAAGTTGATGTTGCGATGTTGAACGCGGTCATAACGAATAACGCATAACCTTCTATACTCAAACAATAGATAAGTAAAATGGGTTGATCATTTATGAGGGAAAACATTGTGTGTATAGTATTAGAGGAAAGGATTTGCACATTTAATTTTTTTGATTTAAAAACTATTTTATGCATTAAATGAGACATGCAGAACCCGTGCTACGCACAGACTTTTAATCTAATTGTTAATCGCGCGTATTGTTTTTGTGTATTGTCGAGTGGATTTGTATTTTTAGTTTAGTATGTTGTATGAAACGTTTTAAGTTTGTTGTTTAAAAATATAAAAATGGTTGATATTGTTTCGGTTTTTTGGTCTTTATATTTTCTAAATGGGTTTGTCGTTATTAAATTGTCATACGCTTGATGTAATTTCCTTTGATTGTTTTGGCCTATTACGTAACCCAACAATAATTTTACATTATATGGTTTTTGCATGGTAATACGAAGCACACTGACTTTTTCTTATTTGTTATAATGTAATTTGCGTTAATTATTTTTGTTATTAGGTTCGTAAGTTATGATTGTATTACATCTGTTCTAAGTATGCCATTAGCTGTTTGGTGATTTTTATATTTAATCTTTTTATAACATATTAGTATTTATTTATAAAGTTTATGATTAAAAACTAAAGTTAGCTTCATCTCATTTTATTGTACAACTAGTTTCATTGAAAATTAACATTGAAGTCTAACTAATAATAATAAATTTTATACATAAACTCAATTCCAAATAGCTAACCAAATGAATATTAATTAACACACTATTAATAATTCCTAAAACCTTTTGGACTCCACTATTATGTCTTAAACTTAATTTTTTTTAATTTACATATGGGTTCGAGCAAAAATTATGTACTTTTCCTTTTATATTCATTATTCAAGTTGCATCCTTACATATACTAATCACGTTAAAAAGTATCATTTATCCATTTAAATGTTACTTTACATATATGCTCGTGCACATTTTCTTGAATCAATTCGCACATGTGAGCTACATCAATAGAAAACACACATAAATTATTTGTATATGAAAATGCATTAACATAACACATATATCTATATATATTGCATTAGGTTAAATCATCAATTATTCTTGCAACCTTTTCAACTTCATCTCAATCCATAACCTACTATTAATTCTCTACTAATTACTAAATATCATGTGATCAATTCCGGCAAGCCTTGCACTTGCATCTCGATGTTGTATATACTTCACATTAAATGCACCGGTTTTGTTTTTCGATAAATGTTTGAACTTTTGCTTATGTTTAATACTCAACTTTTTTATTTGATATTATAATTTACAAATGGCTTTAAGTCAAAATTATGTATTTTTTCCTTTCTATTCGTTACTCAATGTGATATTTTTAATATTTTGTATTTTGCTATTATGGCAAACTCATTTAATGGGCGTAAATATTGGTTTCTTACTAATGATTCTTCATATAAAAAAAGGAAACACTTTGCGATGCGCGGACCTTCTTCTTTTCAATAATGATTCAATTGCACACAATAAACTCATTCTAATATTTCTCAAAGAGCATTCGAAAGCAACTACTTACATAAACTAATCACGCTAAAAAGTATCATTTAACCATTTAAATGTTGCTTTACATACATGCTCGTGCACATTTTCTTGAATCAATTCGGACATGTGAGCTACATCAATAGAAAACGCACATATATATATATATATATATATATATATATATATATATATATATATATATATATATATATATATATATATATAATCACCTAAATATGTATGAAACAAAGAAAATAGTTGGTATCCCAGTCCTTGGTTCCATTTATCTGAGCATGCATTATCTTGTGTGAGTTTAATGGTACCTGCGTATGATAACTAAATTAAGAAAAAAAAAAAGGCCGAGTTAATTACAAAGATCTAAAAGATGTGTGAATCATCTCTAAAATGTTGCAAAAGAGAATTTACATACCGCTACCAACAATTAAAGATCTAAAGATGTGTGAATCTTACATACTAAATGTCATTTTGGCCGGTTTGTATAGGCATGAATTAGGTTATATCATTAATTATTCTTGCAACCTTTCGCAACCCTTCGCAACCCTTGCACTTCATCTAACCGACTTTAATTCTATACTAAATACCATGTGATCAATTCGGGAAACCCTTGCACTTCATCTCTTTTCATGATTGTATAGTTATTATGAGGCTGCATTGAATTTCGAGCATTAGCTATCTTGTACTATATGCAATGGGACTCCATCTTGAGTATCTTGATTACTCCACATTAAAATGAATTCGACACAAAACAAGGAGCCTAAGATTACCCCTTCCCACTAATTACGACAAATTCTCACTTTCATGTCCCTACCAACATACCAAAACTCATCTTTTCATGAATAACAAAATAAAATTTTATACATATTTATAAGATCAAAATTAAAACAAATAATTTGTGAACTTCAATTAATATCATATAGTAACCATTGGTAAAGAGACCCTCAAATCCCTATAAAAAAACATAGATTAAAATAAATTCTCAAAATATTAATTTTGTCTAGTTATACTTTCAATCAATTCAACTTTGATTTTGTATTATTTCTAATGTCATTGGGTGGATACATTGTGTAGAACCGTAGAGGGGGGGGGGGGGGGGGTGAATACGGTTTCTTTGACTTTTTGGATGTTTAAAAACTTTAAGCCAAAGAAAACTCCTAGTGGTTTGTACAATAATCCAACAACCACCAACACAACCAAGGTATATAAAGTAAGTAAAGAACACAACGATATATACTGGTTCGGGATGGGGGCTTTATACCATCCGTACGTCCAGTTGTGAATCCGCGACTCCGATACTATTCACTAGTATAATCCTTTTGGTAGACTACAAACCGTTACAATTCACTCCACCAATATTCAACAATATTGATGCTCACAAAGAAGGAGTTACTCCCCAACGGTATTCCGCCCTCGGAAACCACCCAAAAGAATCTCACAATTTGACTTTACCTAAGGGTCACCAAGACCACTACCAAGATTTCCACCGGAAGTATCAAACCCCAACTAGATCCCCAATGATCTAGGCTTGGTCACCAAGACACAAGACTTCCCTTATAAACAATTGAATGAATGAATGAATGTTTGTTCAATCAAGTCCTAACCTAACCTAGTGACTCGATTCTAGTAGAAAGGGTATAGATAAGAAGACCCTCGAGACAATCACAAGAGTGGATTAGGTTCTTGTGATTCTTCCCTTGCAAAGTAGATGTGTTCTTTCAAAGATGTTAAAGTGAAAATCAAGAACACAAGATTAGAGATAGAGATAGAGATTTGAGAGTGTTTAGAGAGAAAGAATCTAGAGAGAAAGAATAATGGCAAGGGGTGAGGAATACAAGAGGCAAGGGTGGTATTTATAGGCCAAGAACCCAAACTAGGGAAAATTTACCGAGGCCGCCGCGTCACCTGTGCGTCAACGCGCGGGCAGCGCGCCAGGCGTCTGTAAATGTTTCCCAAGTGTTGGGTATTTGGATCTTATAAATACCTATCCTTCCAATTGTACTTCACACTAAACCTTAACATTAATCAATCTAAGGTTTACCAACTCAAATAGCCAATTTGGAAAATGTTTTGTGAAGTGTTTATGAGAAAACAAATTACCAAGGGTATAAGGTGTAGATAGGGTAATTTGGAAGGGGTAGAAGTGTATCTCCTCACATGGCATAGAAAAGAGAGAGAGAATATGCCAAGGAATATTCCAATGCTTGGTGGGGAAGAATGAGATTGAGGGTTGAGATGAAATGGTTTGAATTGGATGGTGGAGATCAAAGGGAGCCTCCCTTGGTTTTCAAATAATTTGGCATGTGTTGAATGTGGATGGTTGAGATGAGTTTATTTTAAATGAATGGTTAGGATCAAGGATGTCTTGGTTGGGATTGAGAAGGGATATTCCAAGGAATATGCTTTGCTTGAGGGGAAAGGAGAGATCAATGGTTGAGATGGTTTTGGTTTGAATTCAATGGTTGTGATCAAGCACATGTGATGGAATTGATAGGAGAGGTTGGATGGATGGTTGAGATGTGTTCAAGTTTGAATTCAATGGTTGAGATCAAAGGAGCCTGTTTAGGGATTCAAACAATTGGCATGTGTTAAAAATGAAGGGATGAGATATGTTGTAAGGGAATGAATGGTTGAGATGTAGTGAGTAAGGGAATATGTAAGAGAGTAAGAGATTGTGTAAGAGAATATTTGATTTGGATATGATTGGTTTTGTCTTTTGTAGAAATGAGATTAAGATAAGATTAAGGCATAATCTAATTGTCATTAAGAAGAAAAGGTTTGGACAATTAAGATTATAAGTTGAGAAAATCATAGGTTACTTATAAGTTCAAGCAACACAACGTCGAGAATCCATTGTTTCATATCTCGTGACTTTCCACTACTCGACGTTCTCAACTAATACCTTGGTTCAAACAAGTTAAATGCTTTGCGTTGTTGTAAAGCATAACCCAAGTGGGAAAGGATGCGTTTACGCAAAGTGAACTTTGACTTTGTTTGACCAATTAGGGAGTAAACCCGTTACGTAATTAGAGAAGACGTAAGCACGGGATATGAGCATATGGATGCTTCAACACGATGTTACGTGAAATATACAAGCTCCCTAAGTTTAGAAAAGCCTTGGCTAGAGGCGATAGTTAGAAAACATGAGTTGGCGTTTCCCGTAAATGGGTGTTTTAAAAGTAGGATCTCTCAAGTCTCAAAACTCGTTTTGAGTGTTCTCAATTAAGCACATATGATGAGGCGAAAAATGAACCACTTTTAGGGGGTCATTTAAGCCCGGAATTGAATTTATTTGATCAAATATTGCCCTAAATCGTTCCTTTTGTGATTTTAGGTACTTTGGGAGTGAAATCTGGAAAAGGAATCAATTCGGACGTTTTTGAAGCATAAAAGTGAAGAAAATGCCAAAGACTTAATTTTCCATGCTGGGAACAGTGTATGACGGTGTCAAGAAGACATTTCTGATGGCGTAAAGAGTAAAGACCATGACGACCCAATACAAACATGAAGGCGTCACAAGTAGAGCGTCAAGAGTTAAATGTGTGACGGCTTGCAAAAGTGGACTACATGACGGCGTCAGATGTAGATCTAGGCAGTCCGAAGATTTATTTGGCGGCGAGATGACGGCGTCACAAGTTTGTTCTTGACGCCGTCACCTCCTAATATCTATATATAGTTTTCTAATTTTCATTCATTGAGAGGAACTTGTGTGGAGAAACCCTAGGGCCGAACCTTGTACGAATTTTACAGCTTTTCAAGGGTTTCAACCCTTGAATCCTTACATGTGCTATTGAGATAAGTCTTTTCTTAATTCAATCAATATGTCTATGTGTTGGTTGTCTATATCTTGTGCTTGTCTTGATTTCAACATGCTAGGCTAAATTTATCTTGTGTTTGCTTAGATCTAATGAAACCTAGATGTTAATTATGTGTTGATTACTTGTTTATGGTTGTATTGGATGAATGATTTCAATGTTAGGCTTAAGAAAACTGGTAGATCTCCATTGTGTAACATGCTTGTACGTCTTAGGAAACATGAACCGATGTGTACTAGGTTTTATTGGTTGTATTTAATGCATGAGTAAATTCTAATGATCCCATGTTAGGAGCTTCTTGCAAGCTCAACATAGGAGTGAAGTAGGCACTCATAGGATTGGGGAAGTAAGTACGCCACCCCATGAATGGTATTAAGGAATACAATCCGTCATCCACGCAACTATAACAAGTAATTAACGTGTAAAAGATATCTAGGGAGTAGTGAAATCTAAGTAAACACATTTCTCCCACACATTGCTCACAACCTTAGTTTAAATTAGTTTATTTTCATTTTAATATTTTATTTTGATTGCATCTTTAGTATTGGGTTAGTTGACTAGCAACTAATTCCGCCCCAAATCCTTCAAACCCGAGATTTTTACTTGCTTTCTAAAAAAATATAAAAATACAAAAAGAATTATCCCTCATCTCTAGATCTAGTATTTAGGTTTTCTAATCCTAGCAACACTATTCCTAGCTGAACGATCAATCCTCCGGTACTTGTCATTATACTATACTACATCGTTCAGGTACACTGCCTGGTGGGGGTTGTAAGCTTCTCAAGATCCCTTGAGAGGTAAAGCCTGGTGCAATTCCCACGCATCAAGTTTTTGGCGCCGCAGCCCGGGGAATAGTTATTGTCTAGGTTAGAATCTCTTTTTATTAGGTCTACTTGCTAGATTCCTTTCTAGTAAGATTTTAGTTTTATTTTTAGGTTCTCTTTAGTCCATCTTATTTCTTTTTGTTTTTGTTCGTAACTCTTCACCACCTGACATCACGGACGATGGGAACATCTTTGAACCCGTCATCCCACCACAACAAAACCCACCACTAGAACCTCTTAGGCCCCGAACCTTGGGAGAATATTCCCGACCTAGCCACCAAGGCTATCGAAACACCATTGAGCTCACCGGAGCTAATGTGACCCCCTTGCGATCTGACACCATCCGGTTGGTGCAAAGCGGATGTGCATTCCATGGACTTCGTTCCGAAGATCCAAATCAACATCTCAAGGACTTCCTTAAAATCGTAGATTCCATAGACCTAGATGTTGCAACTAGAGAGACAACCCGATTACGCCTATTCCAATTCTCTCTACGTGATCAAGCTAGTCAATGGCTTGAGCGTTTACCCGCGGGATCCATCACCACATGGGATGATCTCACCACTCGTTTCCTTGCTCAATTTTTCCCACCGGGGAGAACTACTAAGCTTAGAAATGACATCTTGATGTTCCAACAACGTCAAAATGAAACTCTCTATGAAGCATGGACTCGTTTCAAGGACTTACTCCAAAAAGTCCCTCATCATGGCATAGATCTTTGGCTCCGAGTCCAAATCTTCTATGACCATATCGATCTCTCCACGAGGCGAGCCATTGACGAATCAGCCGGTGGTAAGTTACGTGTTCTAAGTGCGGAACAATCATGGGAACTCATAGAGGATCTTGCTCTCTATGACAACGAAAGTTGGAATGATCCCTGTGATTTGAACAAAACGGTCAAGGCAATATCTTTGCCTTCGAATAACTCTAGCACTCCCGACCGTAGGATCATGGAACTTGAGGACCAAGTCAAGTTTCTCATGAAATCTTACGAAGCTCCTAAGCCTTCAAGCCAAGTGAACAAAATCACTTCTTCATGCGAATTATGTAGTGGTCCCCATGACACTCGTGATTGTGTAGAACTCCCCGGAACAGCTTTTGCGGACTACGTATCCTCGCGTACCGATGAAGCCGGAGATAAGTGGTACACTTTCAAACCCGAGCCAAACCCTTACGGTGATTCCTACAACCCCTCTTGGAAAAATCACCCAAACCTTAGGTGGAAACAAAATCAAGCCAATTCTTCCAATCCGCCTAATCGTTACCAACCAAACGGTCCACCCTCCAGCCGTACTTTCAACAACAATCCTTCTAACAACTATGGTAGTACCAACAATCTTGAAGGATTGATGTCTAAGTTCATGGCATCTCAAGAAGCTCGCATATCTAAGTTTGAAGCCGATTTCAAACAAAAGCAAAGCGAGATGACCACCAAAATTGACGCATTGTTGAAAGTTCTCAATGACCGAGAAATGGGAGCACTCCCAAGCGACACGGTCAAGAATCCGAAACTAAACGTTAATTCCATATCATCAGTTTCGTCACCCACTTCGTGTCCATAATACTACTCGGTTAAATCAACGAGCACGTGTTTCAAACAAAACCAAATTCTTCAAAAGGACCAATCAAGTAAAACACCCGATATAAAACCGGTCAAAAGTATTGTTGAAACACCTCCTACGCAAGACCTTGACGATGAATTCAAGGAACTTCACCTTGAACGCCCCGTCATTGATGTCTTAGCCCTTGCTCCTTACTATAGTGCCCTCCTAGAAAAATATGAGAATTTTAAACTAGGTAAAAATGGGACCGCCTTCGTTCAAAACAAGTTGCCTAAAAAGCTTGATGATCCGGGTATATTTGTTTTGCCTTGTAAGATAGGAAGATCCGAAGCTTTCGACACATTAGCCGATTTAGGGTCAAGTCTCAACTTGATTCCCTTATCCCTATTCACCACTCTTAAGCTAGGAAAGTTAGAGGAAACGGAGGTATTGATAGGTCTAGCAGATGGAAGTATTGCCCATCCGGTTGGAATGGTTAAGGATGTAGTTGTTCACGTAGGGAAACTAACTATCTTAGCGGATTTTCACGTCCTAGACATGGTTAGTGACACTACATGCCCATTGTTAGTAGGAAGAGGATTTTTAGCAACCGCTAATGCCATGATAGATTGTAAGGAGTCTAAGATAGCGGTAGGTGAAGGCGACACTTGGTCGGTATACGATGTTAAGAAGCATAGTTATGATTGTGATGATGAACCGACACCACATTGGGTAGAGATTAATAGGAGACCATCTAGATATGGACCTTGGATAGAAAGGAACTTCATAGCACCTCAACGCCCATTCTATCTAGAAAAGGATTTCATTGAAAAGACACATTCGGTAGAACAACTCATAGCTAGAGATGAAGAGCTAGATCCTTTTGAGGACCCCTTAGTCTTTAGGAAGATGATTGAGTTCTTGAGCGTAATGCCTATTAATATAGAGATGAATAAGTGGAAAAGAGAGGGAGACAAGTGTAAATGGAGGTGGGACAAGCCACCTAAAGAAGGTGACGGATCATGGCATATGAAGATGACTTTGTATGATCCGGATGGAGAAAAGTTTGAAAGGTCATACCGTACTAAGAAAACCGATAGGAAGTTGAAACCTAAGTTTGATCCCAAAGATGTCCTCAATGAGGAACTCACCTGTGTCACGTAGTAACCCATGACCTTGAGTCTAGCTACAAGACTCGTAAATAAAGAAAAGCGCTTCTTGGGAGGCAACCCATGCTTTGTGTGATTTTATTTTGTTTGTTTGTTATTTGCTTCCGTATGCATGCTTTATTTTTATTGTTGGTAGATCATGTTTCTAAACTAAAAAGTGGAAATACTTTACTTTGTTGTTTGGCCTAGTCTTAACTTCACCCAAAGGTATTTTTGCAAAAGATAAGTGTAAGGGGAAACCCCAAATATGTTTTTAAGAAACAAACCGATCATGATTCTCCACAATATTAAGTGAAAATGTATATTCGTATTTGTTAGAGTCAAATGCTTGTATTGAGTCATAATGAAGTTTTGCAGGATTTTCCAGGAAGTAGACCAAGTTTTTTCCAGAAATTTTCCGGAAACTTAACACAAGAATTTCTGCAGGTCACTTCTGACGGCGTCATGAGTTTACTCTTGACGGCGTCACGTGTAAAAATCTGGAAATTTTACCAGTTTTGTTTTTCTAACGGAGTCTTAATGTTTTTGTTGAATTATTAAGTTTTATAATCTCCAGGAAATCTGCAAACTTCATTCCACAAGCATTATATCTTATTTTGTTTTATAGGATTTAGTAACTTATGTTGATTGCCGCCGATTTTATGCGAGGTTGCCTTGTCTGTTTTCTCAGGATTTACAGGTTATGTATGACAAGAAGATGATTATTATTCTGGAAGGGAAGCTTTGATTGTTCATTTTCTTGGAGGAAGATCTAACCTGGCCACCTTATTATCCATACCGAGCGAATCAGGGGAGTATTTGATTTCATTCTTTTTACTTATTTCACTTTTACATTCTTTACTTGAACATTGGGGACAATGTTCATCCTATGTGTAAGGGGAGGGTAAAATGATGATACCTTACAAATACACTTTCGCTTGAGTTTGTTTATTTGATAGTAGATGTGTAATAAAACTATGAGAAATACTTGTTAGTGCAATTTTAGCGCCAAATTTAAAATTTTTTACAACATTTAGGAGTGAAACTTTGGCCATAGCAAGCGTCTCATGGATAGGAGATTGTATGACTAGCACAAAACCGTACCATTCAGAAAAATTTTCCACCCAAATATGTGAGGTTCACCTTTAGATTTGATAGGAAAAGCATTTACTATTAGTGCTTATGAGTGTACCGGTAGCATTTAGATTCTAGAACTTGCGTTAGTGATGCATCCCGAGACCGCTAGTGAGACTACATTCGTGTGGTTGGATTTACTACATGATAAGAGGCATTAGGATCACCCGTGTGTTAAACCCGTATCATAATTACTTGACCATTTAAGTCATATTATTTGGCTAGTTAAGTAAACTAATTTTTCCCACACCCTTAGCATTATACTCATTTTTAGTACACGAGACCTCTAGTACACCCCTCCGAGCCTATCTTTTCGTTTTTAACTTTAAGCATTTTACTTAAAGGAAGAATTTGTTACACCCCATTTAAATGTACAACCAAATCGCCTTAGCCTTCCATGTATGCACTCATCTTTAGTGCATTATTGTTATATGTTTAAACCCTTAGTTAATTATCTAATTGATTACATGGTTGCTAAGTCGAGTCATATCCTTGTATATATTGTTTTGGGACGATTGGGACTCATGGGTAAAGTACTTATTTTATGGAGTAATGGGGAAGAACATCATTTATTACCCCCAAATGCACGTTAATCTTAAAAGTGCTCCAAGTGTTTTGATTTTCTTAATTCGAGTCGATAGATTAGTTTATTGTAAAGTATGTAAAAATTCAAGTGTAAGGGGAATATATTCATTCCCTATGATGTATTATTTTGGATGGTAGTGTAAGAGTGTATGCAAAAAAAAAAAAAAAAAAAAAAAAAAAAAAAAAAAAAAATCGAAAAAACAAGAAAAAGAAAAAAAAAATAGAAAAAGGAAAAGAGAAAAAAACATACGGACTACCATCCCGTTTCATTCTATGTTTATTTTATGTTTTTGTTATTTTTCATTTATTAGCTTAAGTCGAGTCTAGTCTTGGCTTAGCAACACCATATTATACATGTAATTAACCAAGATTGTTAACTCGCCACCAGTAAAGACTGCAAATATCCAACAAAACCGTGTATTTCATATCCCTACACCTAACATTACAACCCTTTGAAAGACCTATATGATAGTTTCTCCTAGGCGCTTACGCCATGTGGTGAAGGTTTGATCCTTTCCCAAGCCTATGGTAATCTATTTTGCTATGACAGGTAGTGAGAGATATCTTCCGTTTCCATATTGTAATTTATACTTTATTACACCCGAGAGATGTGAGTATCTAAACACTATTTGTGAGGTGCTAGCGTATGACCTCCGTGCTTGTATTTGGTCTTTAGTGGAACGATTATTTGTTGTAATTACTTTTATATTAGTGTTAAATGACCCCTAACTTGTATATCGATTAGAATAAAAGCACATTTGCTTGAGGACAAGCAAATCTCAAGTGTAAGGGTATATGATGAGGCGAAAAATGAACCACTTTTAGCGGGTCATTTAAGCTCGGAATTGAATTTATTTGATCAAATATTGCCCTAAATCGTTCATTTTGTGATTTTAGGTACTTTGGGAGTGAAATCTGGAAAAGGAAGCTATTCGAACGTTTTTGGAGCATAAAAGTGAAGAAAACGCCAAAGACTTAATTTTCCATGCTGGGAACCGTGTGTGACGGCGTCAAGAAGACATTTCTGATGGCGTCAAGAGTAAAGACCATGACGACCCAGTACAAACATGAAGGCGTCACAAGTAGAGCGTCAAGAGTTAAATGTGTGACGGCCTGCAAAAGTGGACTACATGACGGCGTCAAATGTAGATCTAGGCAGTCCGAAGATTTATTTGGCGGCGAGATGACGGCGTCACAAGTTTGTTCTTGACGCCGTCACCTCCTAATATCTATATATAGTTTTCTAATTTTCATTCATTGAGAGGAAATTGTGTGGAGAAACCTTAGGGCCGAACCTTATACGAATTTTACAGTTTTTCAAGGGT
Organism: Artemisia argyi; assembly: GCA_030686995.1. Classification (NCBI taxonomy): domain Eukaryota; kingdom Viridiplantae; phylum Streptophyta; class Magnoliopsida; order Asterales; family Asteraceae; genus Artemisia; species Artemisia argyi. The sequence goes on along the minus strand of CM060677.1, from coordinate 155,817,337 downwards.
TTTCAACCCTTGAATCCTTACATGTGCTATTGAGATAAGTCTTTTCTTAATTCAATCAATATGTCTATGTGTTGGTTGTCTATATCTTGTGCTTGTCTTGATTTCAACATGCTAGGCTAGATTTATCTTGTGTTTGCTTAGATCTAATGAAACCTAGATGTTAATTATGTGTTGATTACTTGTTTATGGTTGTATTGGATGAATGATTTCAATGTTAGGCTTAAGAAAACTGGCAGATCTCCATTGTGTAACATGCTTGAACGTCTTAGGAAACATGAACCGATGTGTACTAGGTTTTATTGGTTGTATTTAATGCATGAGTAAATTCTAATGATCCCATGTTAGGAGCTTCTTGCAGGCTCGACATAGGAGTGAAGTAGGCACTCATAGGATTGGGGAAGTAAGTACGCCACCCCATGAATGGTATTAAGGAATACAATCCGTCATCCACGCAACTATAACAAGTAATTAACGTGTAAAAGATATCTAGGGAGTAGTGAAATCTAAGTAAACACATTTCTCCCACATATTGCTCACAACCTTAGTTTAAATTAGTTTATTTTCATTTTAATATTTTATTTTGATTGCATCTTTAGTATTGGGTTAGTTGACTAGCAACTAATTCCGCCCCAAATTCTTCAAACCCGAGATTTTTACTTGCTTTCTAAAAAATATAAAAATACAAAAAGAATCATCCCTTATCTCTAGATCTAGTATTTAGGTTTTCTAATCCTAGCGACACTATTCCTAGCTGAACGATCAATCCCCCGGTACTTGTCATTATACTATACTACATCGATCAGGTACACTGCCTGGTGGGGGTTGTAAGCTTCTCAAGATCCCTTGAGAGGTAAAGCCTGGTTCAATTCCCACACATCAAGTTTTTGGCACCGCAGCCCGGGGAATAGTTATTGTCTAGGTTAGAATCTCTTTTTATTAGGTCTACTTGCTAGATTCCTTTCTAGTACGATTTTAGTTTTATTTTTAGGTTCTCTTTAGTCTATCTTATTTCTTTGTGTTTTTGTTCGTAACTCTTCACCACCCGACATCATGGACGATGGGAACATCTTTGAACCCGTCATCCCACCACAACAAAACCCACCACTAGAACCTCTTAGGCCCCGAACCTTAGGAGAATATTCCCGACCTAGCCACCAAGGCTATCGAAACACCATTAAGCTCACCGGAGCCAATGTGACCCCCTTGCGATCCGACACCATCCGGTTGGTGCAAAGCGGATGTGCATTCCATGGACTTCGTTCCGAAGATCTAAATCAACATCTCAAGGACTTCCTTAAAATCGTAGATTCCATAGACCTAGGTGTTGCAACTAGAGAGACAACCTGATTACGCCTATTCCAATTCTCTCTACGTGATTGATTCGCCTCAAACAGTCAACTAAGTTTACCAGGTGATGGTCAACCAAGTCAAACGTCTAAAACAAATGCTTCCGAGGAATACAGTGTTTTCCCGGGTCGTAAGTCCCAACGAGGTGTGCGATGTGATATTATAAACGAATCTGTAATTAGTGAATCTGAACAGGGAATGGTATAAAAGTGTGTGTGTGTGTGTTAAACTAAGGTTTTACAACTTAAAATAACTTAAATAAACTATTAAAACTATTTTTAAGATTATTTTATTATTTATTATTAATTATTTAAATAAAAACTATTTAACTATTTAATTAGAAAATTATAAATAATACAAATTAAACTAGAAACTTATAAAAATATTTTCTAAACCTAAAAATGAACTTGAAGAAAGTATAAAAAATAAAAATAAATCTTTTTGTCTTTTTATGTATTTTCTATTAATTAAAAACTATTTATATTAATTATACAATTTAAACTAATTTAAATTACAAATATTATTAAACTAACTTAGAAAATTATGAAAATTTTTATAAACCTAATTAACCATCATAGGAATCCTAAAAAATTATAAAAACTTTATTTTATATATTTATAAACTAGTTTACTAATTATTATTCTATTTATTATTTAATTACCAATTACACTAATTAAATTATAAAAACTATTAAATGAACAATAAAAATTCTAGAAAAATTACTAAAATTATATTATAACTTATGTAAGCTAGGAAAAATATAAAAACTAGGTGGTGTTATATAAAAATTAATTATGCTAATTAAAACTTATTTATTTATTAATTATTAATAAAACTATTTTAAATTCTAATAAATATCAAATGACAATATAAAAATCTAATAAAATTATTTAAAATACTTTAACCTATAAGGAAATTAATAAAAATATAAAAATACAGATTACTTAATAAAAATATAAAAATGAAAATTAAAATTAAATTGAATTAAATAGAAACTATCACTTAATTTTATATTGTTTTTTCTGGATTTTTCTTTTACAAAACTATATTATATATAAAAATAGACAACTTTAATAAAAACAATAATTATAGAACTTAAAAATAAGCTGAGAAAAAGCTAATGATCAAAACAGTTGACTTTAGTTGACTTAATGAGCAAATAAGCTCAAATGAGCTTATGTGGGACCCACCTTGGTATTTTCTGGTTCTAATAAGTTGTTTGAACTTGTCAAAGCTTAATTTAGCTAAATAAGCTCAGTAGATAAGCCAATAAGCACAATTAAGCTAATCCAAAAACTGAATATAACACAGAATGGGGACAAGGTTTTGGGACTAATCTAGGTAGGGTCCACTGAGTACCAGGTCAAGCCAAAGGTCAAACCTAAAAGTCTACTAGGAGGTGGGTTCAAAGAAACTAACTAGGAGGTGTGGGGCCCACTGAGTTGGTCAGAAATCACCACCAAAGTGGTGGTGATGAACTGATAACTGCTGATGCAGGGGAGCTTGTTGCCCTGCAAGTGTCTTTGAGCACAAGTGGGGACCAGAATAAAATTGATAAAAATATAAGGCTTATGGGAACTTAAACATGAGCTAATAGACTACAACTAGGAACAAATTTCAGAGTCTAAAACCTATTCCTAAATTCTAAACAATTCCTTGAAGAATTGAGAAAATCTGAGAAACAGAAATTTGACTTTGATAGAACTTGAGCTACTTTGACTTATTTGAGTTTCTACTGATCCTAATTAACTTAATATGTTATAATAAGATGAAAGTAACTTAGTTTAAGCTAAAAATCCTAGTTATGTATTGATAATGGTGTTTATGATCCTTGGTGACCACCACAGTTAACTGTGGTGGTAGAATTATTGTGATTTTGACTTTTAAGGTACAAATGACCTAGTTTAAGGCTGAGTTAATCTGATATGAACTTAAGAACAATAAACCAACAGGTTTAAGCCATCAAAACTATCCACAGTGTACTCAAAAGCTTAAATCCAAACACCCCTTAACAAACTGAATTAGATGATTATCAAAGCAAATGAGATATTTAACCTACTACACTGATTCCTAACACTAAATTAAGATTATTTAAGACTGATTAAACAGAAATTAACCACAATTCAAGCTTATAACTCAGATTTGTCACATGTGAGTTTTTTAACTGTGAGATTTTAAGATTTCAAGCAATACTGAAATTTTATAAACAACCAAGTGATATTATGCAATATTAATAACAACTAACACAAGCAGATCATAGAAAAACAAATTTCAACTTTAAACATCAACTGATACAGTAACAAGAAAAATGGATCAAAAGCTTACAAATGAGTTCAAGCTGAGGTTATGAACTAGGGGATCCAAAACCATCACCTAATGCTCCCAAGAGCTTCTAAACCAGAAAATATCCAATTTTCATCAAGCTCCTTTGCTTCCAAGTACTCTATCCATTAATTTTTTATTTTTACTTTATTTAATTTGTATTTTTCTTATTTTTCTCTTTTATGAACTAACCAGCTAAGTGATGCTTTCCTAAGCTTATTTGAGCTTTGTCAAGGCTTAAATAGACTTATGGAATCATATAATAACAACAACAAACACCATACAACTATGTGAGATTTTTGAGAATTTTAGAAATACCAAAAACTGAGAATCAACTGAAATCTTAAATTGAGTATGGCAAAAGATGTAAAATACACTGAGATAACTTAATTGATTACTTAAAAGCTTTAAATTACAATAATAAACTAAAATTACACTAGTCGACCTAAGATTACACTAACTAATCTACTCCTTTCTTTTTTTGCTTCTTTTCCCATTTGTAGCTGTTATCTGAGCTTGTGGGACCCACTGGGTGATTTCCCACCACTTCCTAGCCATTGATCAGGTCTCAATCATCCTAGCCGTTTAAATGGGTAACTTGGCGCCAAAGTCTTGGGGTGTACTGTAGATAACGTGGAGCGTATTTTAGGGGTTTAAATGGGTTTGGAGGGTTGTGGTGAGGTGGAGGGATAGTGGGTGAGAGGTGGCAGCAAGTTGGGTGAAAACCATGGTGGTTTTAGTAGCAGAGGAGGGGGTGGTGGTTTTGGAGGGAAAGGTGTAGGCTGGGTGGTTTGGTTGACCGGGGTTTGACCAGAAGGTGGACTGGGCTTGGAGTTGGGCCAAAGAAGGAAGGTTGGGTTGTTTAGTGTAATGGATTTGGTTTTTATTTTTGGGTTTAATTTTTAGTCCGGTTTGGTTTTAGGTAAATCACAAGGACCACAAATGTAATTTAGGCAATGTTGAAGGTTTGAAATGGTAATATCCCAAAGTAGTTCAAAGGACCATAATTGCCATAAATAAATAGTACAAGGACATTTTTGATGTTTTTCATATTTTAAATATCCGAGGACTATTTTTGCCAAACTTGCAAAGTTGAGGGACTAATCATGTAAATTCACCAAACTTATCACCAAGGACCAAACCTGCAAAAGATTATTAGTATAGGGACCATAATTGAATTTCTCAAAGTTTTTACATCCCGGGGACCATTTCTGTCAATTTCCAAAGTTGAGGGACTAAACTTGTAATTTTATGAAACTTTGCACCAAAGGACTAAATATGTAACTTTATGATTAAAAAGGACCTTTGATGACTTTTTCATGTTTTTAGAATTACCAGGGACTAGTTTTGACAATTTATGAAACTTGAGGGACTGAAACTGCCAATTATGCAAACTTTATACGTTTTTCATCTGTTTTTGCATATTTTGCATTTGAAACATATAAAACACACCTTTAAGATATTTTAAGTATTTTGATACATATTTGAGTGTTTTTGTATGTTTTGGCAGTTCAGATTAGTATAAAATGATGAGTATTTAGACACTCATCAATCCCCCACACTAAACTATTGCTAGTCCCTAGCAATCTATTGAGAAAAACTTAATGGATTTGAAAAATTCTTTACCAAAAGCCATCACTTCTGGAGTAGCCAGGTGTAAGAACTGTGGCACACCTGATAACCGTGTGATTTTGAGCAAATCACCAGCTGTCAACGGATTTGATTAGTCTTTACCAAAAGCCGTTTGCTTCTGGACTAGCCAACTCTTGATGGAATAGTCAACATCTTGGTGAGCTGATTACCAATTATGGTTTTTCCACAGCCTTTACCACAAGCCATAATCTTGCGGGCTAGCCAACTCATTAGCTTTTGAGGATAATGGGGAGTTGAGGAACCATACAATTTTTGGCAAATTGCAAGCCATAAACGGGTTTGAGTTATCTTTACCAAGAACCGTTTGCTCCTGGATTAGCCAATCCTGTTGTGGGTTAGACATGGAGGATTGATACCATTTATTGCGTTCTAAGTGAGAAAAAATTTTAAAATTTTGGCTAAAATGGGGGTTCTTGATGGAACATGTGTTTAAATTCGTTAGACGAATCTCCCCCCACACTTAGAACTGAATATTGTCCTCAATATTCAAAATACCGGGTGTTAAACCGACACTTAGAACGTAAAAGGAAAACATTTTATAGCCTTTATTTATTTAAGATGTATATACATACAATTATTTTTTTAGATAAAACTTCTTAAATAGAAGCTATCACTATATGTACATTTTTATTTTTATTTATTTATTTTTTTTTTATTTATTTTTTTTTTTAGAATATATATATATATATACAACATGTGGGGTATCTCCCCCACACTAGGGTGTTACACACGGGTGAAAACCCATGTTTGTGTTAATGTTTTTGATTCCCGAGTCACTAACTTGACTCGACCCCGAATTTATTTGTCCATGGGGAAGCAAGTGGAAGAGATAATCTCAATCGGACTTTCATTCAAGATGTTTGGATAAACATTTGAAGCACGTGAAAGTTCCACACCGATGAGACAAGTAACCGGCTCATAATTTATAAATGAGAATGCCGGGATCAAAGATAATGTCTTCACTCCCGAAAGAGTGAAGAACAGGATAAGGAACAGAATATATGAAGAAAAGGAAGAAAGTCATGATGAAAATCATGATTAACTCCTCATCCTCAATAGGAGAATTCATTGGTTCATGAATCTCCTCATTTAAGCTCGGATGATCAAGACATATTATGGGTATGTCTAGATCAAAATAGAATTTATCATACTCCGGTGGAGATATGATATGAGTGAGTTCAAAGGAGAACTCCTCGTAAAGAGAATCATTCACAAGATGTAAATCCGTGAACTCATGTTCCTTTGTGGACTCATCACAATCCTTAATCTGAATATCAAAGAATGGATTATCAGAAATCAAAGTGAATTCGGATTTGAATTCATATAGAGGATTGATGAGAGTAGTATTGAATGCTTCAGGAACAAGGAGATGTAAATCTGTGAATTCTTGTTCCGCTGTGAACTCATCACAATCCTTATTCCGAATATCAAAGATTTGATTATCAGAAATCAAAGTGAATTCAGATTCGAATTCATATAGAGGATTAGTGAGAGTAATCTTGATTGCTTCGGGAACAAAATGATTATCATTTTCTTCTTCTGAGTTGACAAGCTCAGAAGGTAATTCCTCCACATAACTGAAGTCTCCTGAAGATAAAGAATTTTCATCAGTATGTGAAGTACTAAGCTCGATGTTGGGATTATAGTTTAAAAGATTTTTAGTTTCTCCCATATCGGCTTTAAAATCAAGAATATCATCATTACTTCCAGATAGAAGTGGAATGATGTGAGTGAGTTCCTTTGTAAAATCCTCATGAAGAGAATCAACATCAGAATGAGGCAGTGATGCCTCAACATACTCAATGTCTCCATAAGATATACAATCATTACTGGAATTAGAGACATTCTCAATTTGATCATTTGGATTATCAGGGTGGGTAGGAATATCACACATATGATCAAGAATTCCCTGTGACTCTCTCGGGATTGAGACAAGGATCTCAACACTGGACTTTATTAATTCGTCCGATTCCTTATTAGGAATAGTGCTAAGATGCTCATCCCCCATGTTCAGAGAGTGAGTGGGAACCTCGGGTGTGATAACAACATACAGAGGGAGCTGAGAAGGGCTAGCAGTAATGGAGTCTACAAGTTCCATTATTTCTACTGCTGGCGATTCAGTTATAATATTTTCCCCCTGTATATCCATGGAAGGAGTCTCAACTGATGAACTTGATGAATCTTTTTGAATGATAACAATGTTATCATCATCATCACTGTCATCATCGTACTCAGAAAAAGCAGCATAGCGAATATTGTCACGTATTTTGGCTACTCTTTGCTCAGCAATTAAATCTTCCATGCTTTTCCCAGAATCTCGTTCTTCAGTAAGTAATTCTGCGATAGATTTATCACGAGAATTTTGAATGAGTGGAAATTGTGGAGGTGTGGATGTGTCAAAACCGGAAGGTTGACATTGATCATCATTATGAGGACCCCCACAATATACACAAGAAGAACTTGGATCATGGCGAAGCGACATATTAGCTAACTCCTCCCTAATGTTTTTAAGTTTTTCAAGAACCTCTAAATAAGGATCTTGCTGGTTTTGAGGAGTTGCTTGGTTCATTTGGTACAGTGGAGGTAGGTCTTGAAACGAATAGTCGTAATTATTACAAGGAAATGGATTCCTTGTTTGACAATCAGAGCTAAAATGTGGACCTCCACAGTACTCACAACAGTTAAACTGTTGAGTCTGGCTTGGTGTATTTTGATACGAAGCATCATTGATATTTGGATAATATGATTCTTGCTCGTATGAATGTGACGGGTAGTTAGAAAAATTTGAGGAATTGTTGAATGAGTTTTGATTAGGATCATAAGTAAATGAATTACTCGACCCACAAAACAAACAACTCCCGTTTTGAATATCATTACCACATTGTACACATGTACACCAACGACATGGAAAACCGAAAAGAGGCTCACCACAACCGTCACAAGGAACAAAATATGGAGGTGGGACAAGTGGTGTGCTCTGAGAGCTAGGAATTTCCACCACTTCCGTTATGGTCTCGGGTTTTTGTTTTTGATAATTGTGAAGGTTAGGTAAATCGTTCTTTTCAGTAATTGCCCTAAGCTCTGTACGTTTGCTTGACAAACTTTTAACCGTAAACCGTGAAAGATCAGGATTGATTCTTGAAGGTTTAGGAGCATTTGTGAGCTCAGGTTTTTGGACAACCGTGGTTTGGACGTATTTAGCACCTCCATCGTCAGAGGAAAGTGCAAGGTCCTTTGTCACCTCGGTTTCATGATCTCTTTCCCTCACCGGAGAGGGAATAAGAATCGAAGGTCCATCATAATCAACATAACATCTCGACATTTTTGACAAGGCCATAAGTTTTTCAACTTTGCTTTTATAGGCCCATTGTTTAAAGAAATCGTCATCGAGAGATGCCATTAGAATTAATTATGGGACAAGTGGAAGAAAGTAGAATCAAAGGGTTTTGGGGATGAGAAATGAAGAATCAAATAGGTAAGGGTGTAAAGGTGAATATTTTTGTGTTTTGTTTTATAGAAATATGAATAATATATGGTAAATATACAATGGATGTATATCCAAACTCACTAATACGCAAAATCGTTTAGAATAAGCGCACAACCTCCCCGGCAGCGGCGCCAAATTTTGATTCGCCTCAAACAGTCAACTAAGTTTACCAGGTGATGGTCAACCAAGTCAAACGTCTAAAACAAATGCTTCCGAGGAATACAGTGTTTTCCCGGGTCGTAAGTCCCAACGAGGTGTGCGATGTGATATTATAAACGAATCTGTAATTAGTGAATCTGAACAGGGAATGGTATAAAAGTGTGTGTGTGTGTGTTAAACTAAGGTTTTACAACTTAAAATAACTTAAATAAACTATTAAAACTATTTTTAAGATTATTTTATTATTTATTATTAATTATTTAAATAAAAACTATTTAACTATTTAATTAGAAAATTATAAATAATACAAATTAAACTAGAAACTTATAAAAATATTTTCTAAACCTAAAAATGAACTTGAAGAAAGTATAAAAAATAAAAATAAATCTTTTTGTCTTTTTATGTATTTTCTATTAATTAAAAACTATTTATATTAATTATACAATTTAAACTAATTTAAATTACAAATATTATTAAACTAACTTAGAAAATTATGAAAATTTTTATAAACCTAATTAACCATCATAGGAATCCTAAAAAATTATAAAAACTTTATTTTATATATTTATAAACTAGTTTACTAATTATTATTCTATTTATTATTTAATTACCAATTACACTAATTAAATTATAAAAACTATTAAATGAACAATAAAAATTCTAGAAAAATTACTAAAATTATATTATAACTTATGTAAGCTAGGAAAAATATAAAAACTAGGTGGTGTTATATAAAAATTAATTATGCTAATTAAAACTTATTTATTTATTAATTATTAATAAAACTATTTTAAATTCTAATAAATATCAAATGACAATATAAAAATCTAATAAAATTATTTAAAATACTTTAACCTATAAGGAAATTAATAAAAATATAAAAATACAGATTACTTAATAAAAATATAAAAATGAAAATTAAAATTAAATTGAATTAAATAGAAACTATCACTTAATTTTATATTGTTTTTTCTGGATTTTTCTTTTACAAAACTATATTATATATAAAAATAGACAACTTTAATAAAAACAATAATTATAGAACTTAAAAATAAGCTGAGAAAAAGCTAATGATCAAAACAGTTGACTTTAGTTGACTTAATGAGCAAATAAGCTCAAATGAGCTTATGTGGGACCCACCTTGGTATTTTCTGGTTCTAATAAGTTGTTTGAACTTGTCAAAGCTTAATTTAGCTAAATAAGCTCAGTAGATAAGCCAATAAGCACAATTAAGCTAATCCAAAAACTGAATATAACACAGAATGGGGACAAGGTTTTGGGACTAATCTAGGTAGGGTCCACTGAGTACCAGGTCAAGCCAAAGGTCAAACCTAAAAGTCTACTAGGAGGTGGGTTCAAAGAAACTAACTAGGAGGTGTGGGGCCCACTGAGTTGGTCAGAAATCACCACCAAAGTGGTGGTGATGAACTGATAACTGCTGATGCAGGGGAGCTTGTTGCCCTGCAAGTGTCTTTGAGCACAAGTGGGGACCAGAATAAAATTGATAAAAATATAAGGCTTATGGGAACTTAAACATGAGCTAATAGACTACAACTAGGAACAAATTTCAGAGTCTAAAACCTATTCCTAAATTCTAAACAATTCCTTGAAGAATTGAGAAAATCTGAGAAACAGAAATTTGACTTTGATAGAACTTGAGCTACTTTGACTTATTTGAGTTTCTACTGATCCTAATTAACTTAATATGTTATAATAAGATGAAAGTAACTTAGTTTAAGCTAAAAATCCTAGTTATGTATTGATAATGGTGTTTATGATCCTTGGTGACCACCACAGTTAACTGTGGTGGTAGAATTATTGTGATTTTGACTTTTAAGGTACAAATGACCTAGTTTAAGGCTGAGTTAATCTGATATGAACTTAAGAACAATAAACCAACAGGTTTAAGCCATCAAAACTATCCACAGTGTACTCAAAAGCTTAAATCCAAACACCCCTTAACAAACTGAATTAGATGATTATCAAAGCAAATGAGATATTTAACCTACTACACTGATTCCTAACACTAAATTAAGATTATTTAAGACTGATTAAACAGAAATTAACCACAATTCAAGCTTATAACTCAGATTTGTCACATGTGAGTTTTTTAACTGTGAGATTTTAAGATTTCAAGCAATACTGAAATTTTATAAACAACCAAGTGATATTATGCAATATTAATAACAACTAACACAAGCAGATCATAGAAAAACAAATTTCAACTTTAAACATCAACTGATACAGTAACAAGAAAAATGGATCAAAAGCTTACAAATGAGTTCAAGCTGAGGTTATGAACTAGGGGATCCAAAACCATCACCTAATGCTCCCAAGAGCTTCTAAACCAGAAAATATCCAATTTTCATCAAGCTCCTTTGCTTCCAAGTACTCTATCCATTAATTTTTTATTTTTACTTTATTTAATTTGTATTTTTCTTATTTTTCTCTTTTATGAACTAACCAGCTAAGTGATGCTTTCCTAAGCTTATTTGAGCTTTGTCAAGGCTTAAATAGACTTATGGAATCATATAATAACAACAACAAACACCATACAACTATGTGAGATTTTTGAGAATTTTAGAAATACCAAAAACTGAGAATCAACTGAAATCTTAAATTGAGTATGGCAAAAGATGTAAAATACACTGAGATAACTTAATTGATTACTTAAAAGCTTTAAATTACAATAATAAACTAAAATTACACTAGTCGACCTAAGATTACACTAACTAATCTACTCCTTTCTTTTTTTGCTTCTTTTCCCATTTGTAGCTGTTATCTGAGCTTGTGGGACCCACTGGGTGATTTCCCACCACTTCCTAGCCATTGATCAGGTCTCAATCATCCTAGCCGTTTAAATGGGTAACTTGGCGCCAAAGTCTTGGGGTGTACTGTAGATAACGTGGAGCGTATTTTAGGGGTTTAAATGGGTTTGGAGGGTTGTGGTGAGGTGGAGGGATAGTGGGTGAGAGGTGGCAGCAAGTTGGGTGAAAACCATGGTGGTTTTAGTAGCAGAGGAGGGGGTGGTGGTTTTGGAGGGAAAGGTGTAGGCTGGGTGGTTTGGTTGACCGGGGTTTGACCAGAAGGTGGACTGGGCTTGGAGTTGGGCCAAAGAAGGAAGGTTGGGTTGTTTAGTGTAATGGATTTGGTTTTTATTTTTGGGTTTAATTTTTAGTCCGGTTTGGTTTTAGGTAAATCACAAGGACCACAAATGTAATTTAGGCAATGTTGAAGGTTTGAAATGGTAATATCCCAAAGTAGTTCAAAGGACCATAATTGCCATAAATAAATAGTACAAGGACATTTTTGATGTTTTTCATATTTTAAATATCCGAGGACTATTTTTGCCAAACTTGCAAAGTTGAGGGACTAATCATGTAAATTCACCAAACTTATCACCAAGGACCAAACCTGCAAAAGATTATTAGTATAGGGACCATAATTGAATTTCTCAAAGTTTTTACATCCCGGGGACCATTTCTGTCAATTTCCAAAGTTGAGGGACTAAACTTGTAATTTTATGAAACTTTGCACCAAAGGACTAAATATGTAACTTTATGATTAAAAAGGACCTTTGATGACTTTTTCATGTTTTTAGAATTACCAGGGACTAGTTTTGACAATTTATGAAACTTGAGGGACTGAAACTGCCAATTATGCAAACTTTATACGTTTTTCATCTGTTTTTGCATATTTTGCATTTGAAACATATAAAACACACCTTTAAGATATTTTAAGTATTTTGATACATATTTGAGTGTTTTTGTATGTTTTGGCAGTTCAGATTAGTATAAAATGATGAGTATTTAGACACTCATCAGTGATCAAGCTAGTCAATGGCTTGAGCGTTTACCCGCGGGATCCATCACCACATGGGATGATCTCACCACTCGTTTCTTTGCTCAAATTTTCCCACCGGGGAGAACTACTAAGCTTAGAAATGACATCTTGATGTTCCAACAACGTCAAAATGAAACTCTCTATGAAGCATGGACTCGTTTCAAGGACTTACTCCAAAAAGTCCCTCATCATGGCATAGATCTTTGGCTCCAAGTCCAAATCTTCTATGACCATATCGATCTCTCCACGAGGCGAGCCGTTGACCAATCGGCCGGTGGTAAGTTACGTGATCTAAGTGCGGAACAATCATGGGAACTCATAGAAGATCTTGCTCTCTATGACAACGAAAGTTGGAATGATCCCCGTGATTTGAACAAAATGGTCAAGGCAATATCTTTGCCTTCGAATAACTCTAGCACTCCCGACCGTAGGATCATGGAACTTGAGGACCAAGTCAAGTTTCTCATGAAATCTTACGAAGCTCCTAAGCCTTCAAGCCAAGTGAACAAAATCACTTCTTCATGCGAATTATGTAGTGGCCCCCATGACACTCGTGATTGTGTGGAACTCCCTGGAACAGCTTTTGCGGACTAAGCATCCTCGCGTACCGATGAAGCGGGAGATAAGTGGTACACTTTCAAACCCGAGCCAAACCCTTACGGTGATTCCTACAACCCCTCTTGGAAAAATCACCCAAACCTTAGGTGGAAACAAAATCAAGCCAATTCTTCCAATCTGCCTAATCGTTACCAACCAAACGGTCCACCCTCCAGCCGTACTTTCAACAACAATCCTTCTAACAACTATGGTAGTACCAACAATCTTGAAGGATTGATGTCTAAGTTCATGGCATCTCAAGAAGCTCGCATATCTAAGTTTGAAGCCGATTTCAAACAAAAGCAAAGCGAGATGACCACCAAAATTGACGCATTGTTGAAAGTTCTCAATGACCGAGAAATGGGAGCACTCCCAAGCGACACGGTCAAGAATCCGAAACTAAACGTTAATTCCATATCATCAGTTTCGTCACCCACTTCGTGTCCACAATACTACTCGGTTAAATCAACGAGCACGTGTTTCAAACAAAACCAAATTCTTCAAAAGGACCAATCAAGTAAAACACCCGATATAAAACCGGTCAACAGTATAGTTGAAATACCTCCTACGCAAGACCTTGACGATGAATTCAAGGAACTTCACCTTGAACACCCCGTCATTGATGTCTTAGCCCGTGCTCCTTACTATAGTGCCCTCCTAGAAAAATATGAGAAGTTTAAACTAGGTAAAAATGGGACCGCCTTCGTTAAAAACAAGTTGCCTAAAAAGCTTGATGATCTGGGTATATTTGTTTTGCCTTGTAAGATAGGAAGATCCGAAGCTTTCGACACATTAGCCGATTTAGGGTCAAGTCTCAACTTGATTCCCTTATCCCTATTCACCACTCTTAAGCTAGGAAAGTTAGAGGAAACGGAGGTATTGATAGGTCTAGCGGATGGAAGTATTGCCCATCCGGTTGGAATGATTAAGGATGTAGTTGTTCACGTAGGGAAGTTAACTATCTTAGCGGATTTTCACGTCCTAGACATGGTTAGTGACACTACATGCCCATTGTTAGTAGGAAGAGGATTTTTACCAACCGCTAGTGCCATGATAGATTGTAAGGAGTCTAAGATAGCGGTAGGTGAAGGCGACACTTGGTCGGTATACGATGTTAAGAAGCATAGTTATGATTGTGATGATGAACCGACACCACATTGGGTAGAGATTAATAGGAGACCATCTAGATATGGACCTTGGATAGAAAGGAACTTCATAGGACCTCAACGCCCATTCTATCTAGAAAAGGATTTCATTGAAAAGGCACATTCGGTAGAACAACTCATAGCTAGAGATGAAGAGCTAGATCCTTTTGAGGACCCCTTAGTCTTTAGGAAGATGATTGAGTTCTTGAGCGTAATGCCTATTAATATATAGATGAATAAGTGGAAAAGAGAGGGAGACAAGTGTAAATGGAGGTGGGACAAGCCACCTAAAGAAGGTGACGGATCATGGCATATGAAGATGACTTTGTATGATCCAGATGGAGAAAAGTTTGAAAGGTCATACCATACTAAGAAAACCGATAGGAAGTTGAAACCTAAGTTTGATCCCAAAGATGTCCTCAATGAGGAACTCACCCGTGTCACGTAGTAACCCATGACCTTGAGTCTAGCTACAAGACCCGTAAATAAAGAAAAGCGCTTCTTAGGAGGCAACCCATGCTTTGTGTGATTTTATTTTGTTTGTTTGTTATTTGCTTCCGTATGCATGCTTTATTTTTATTGTTGGTAGATCATGTTTCTAAACTAAAAAGTGGAAATACTTTACTTTGTTGTTTGGCCTAGTCTTAACTTCACCCAAAGGTATTTTTGCAAAAGATAAGTGTAAGGGGAAACCCCAAATATGTTTTTAAGAAACAAACCGATCATGATTCTCCACAATATTAAGTGAACATGTATATATTCGTATTTGTTAGAGTCAAATGCTAGTATCGAGTCATAATGAAGTTTTGCAGGATTTTCCAGGAAGTAGACCAAGTTTTTTCCAGAAATTTTCCGGAAACTTAACACAAGAATTTCTGCAGGTCACTTCTGACGGCGTCATGAGTTTACTCTTGACGGCGTCACGTGTAAAAATCTGGAAATTTTACCAGTTTTGTTTTTCTAACAGAGTCTTAAAGTTTTTGCTGAATTATTAAGTTTTATAACCTCTAGGAAATTTGCAAACTTCATTCCACAAGCATTATATCTTATTTTGTTTTCTAGGATTTAGTAACTTATGTAGATTGCCGCCGATTTTATGCGAGGTTGCCTTGTCTGTTTTCTCAGGATTTACAGGTTATGTATGACAAGAAGATGATTACTATTCTGGAAGGGAAGCTTTGATTGTTCATTTTCTTGGAGGAAGATCTAAACTGGCCACCTTATTATCCATACCGAGCGAATCAGGGGAGTATTTGATTTCATTCTTTTTACTTATTTCACTTTTACATTCTTTACTTGAACATTGGGGACAATGTTCATCCTAAGTGTAAGGGGAGGGTAAAATGATGATACCTTACAAATACACTTTCGCTTGAGTTTGTTTATTTGATAGTAGATGTGTAATAAAACTATGAGAAATACTTGTTAGTGCAATTTTAGCGCCAAATTTAAAATTTTTTACAACATTTAGGAGTGAAACTTTAGCCATAGCAAGCGTCTCATGGATAGGAGATTGTATGACTAGCACAAAACCGTACCATTCAGAAAAATTTTCCACCCAAATATGTGAGGTTCGCCTTTAGATTTGATAGGAAAAGCATTTACTATTAGTGCTTATGAGTGTACCGGTAGCATTTAGATTCTAGAACTTGCGTTAGTGATGCATCCCGAGACCGCTAGTGAGACTACATTCGTGTGGTAGGATTTACTACATGATAAGAGGCATTAGGATCACCCGTGTGTTAAACCCGTATCATAATTACTTGACCATTTAAGTCATATTATTTGGCTAGTTAAGTCAACTAATTTTTCCCACACCCTTAGCATTGTACTCATTTTTAGTACACGAAACCCCTAGTACACCCCTCCGAGCCTATCTTTTCGTTTCTAACTTTAAACATTTTACTTAAAGGAAGAATTTGTTACACCCAACTTAAATGTACAACCAAATCGCCTTAGCCTTCCGTGTATGCACTCATCTTTAGTGCATTATTGTTATATGTTTAAACCCTTAGTTAATTATCTAATTGATTACATGGTTGCTAAGTCGAGTCATATCCTTATACATATTGTTTTGGGACGATTGGGACTCATGGGTAAAGTACTTATTTTATAGAGTAATGGGGAAGAACATCATTTATTACCCCATATGTACGTTAATCTTAAAAGTGCTCAAAGTGTTTTGATTTTCTTAATTCGAGTCGATACATTAGTTTATTGTAAAGTATGTAAAAATTCAAGTGTAAGGGGAATATTCATTCCCTATGATGTATTATTTTGGATGGTAGGGTAAGAGTGTATGCAAAAAAAAATAAAAAAATCAAAAAAATCAAAAAAAAAAAAAAAAAAAAAAAATCAAAAAAACAAGAAAAAGAAAAAAAAAATAGAAAAAGGAAAACAGAAAAAAACATATGGACTACCATCCCGTTTCATTCTATGTTTATTTTATGTTTTTTGTTATTTTTCATTTATTAGCTTAAGTTGAGTCTAGTCTTGGCTTAGCAACGCCATATTATACATGTAATTAACCAAGATTGTTAACTCGCCACCAGTAAAGATTGCCTATATCCAACAAAACCGTGTATTTCATATCCCTACACCTAACGTTACAACCCTTTGAAAGACCTCTTTGATAGTTTATCCTAGGTGCTTACGCAATGTGGTGAAGGTTTGATCCTTTCCCAAGCCTATGGTAATCTATTTTGCTATGACAGGTAGTGAGAGATATCTTCCGTTTCCATATTGTAATTTATACTTTATTACACCCGAGAGATGTGAGTAACTAAACACTATTTGTGAGCTGCTAGCGTATGACCTCCGTGCTTGTCTTTGGTCTTTAGTGGAACGATTATTTGTTGTAATTACTTTTATATTAGTGTTAAATGACCCCTAACTTGTATTTTGATTAGAATAAAAGCGCATTTGCTTGAGGACAAGCAAATCTTGAGTGTAAGGGTATATGATGAGGCGAAAAATGAACCACTTTTAGGGGGTCATTTAAGCCCGAAATTGAATTTATTAGATCAAATATTGCCCTAAATCGTTCCTTTTGTGATTTTAGGTACCTTGGGAGTGAAATCTGGAAAAGGAAGCAATTCGGATGTTTTTGGAGCATAAAAGTGAAGAAAACGCCAAAGACTTAATTTTCCATGCTGGGAACAGTGTATGACGGCGTCAAAAAGACATTTCTGACGGCGTCAAGAGTAAAGACCATGACGACCCAGTACAAACATGAAGGCGTCATAAGTAGAGCGTCAAGAGTTAAATGTGTGACGGCCTGCAAAAGTGGATTACATGACGGCGTCAGATGTAGATCTAGGCAGTCCGAAGATTTATTTGGCGGCGAGATGACAGCGTCACAAGTTTGTTCTTGACGCCGTCACCTCCTAATATCTATATATAGTTTTCTAATTTTCATTCATTGGGAGGAACTTGTGTGGAGAAACCCTAGGGCCAAACCTTGTACGAATTTTACAGTTTTTCAAGGGTTTTCAACCCTTGAATCCTTACATGTGCTATTGAGATAAGTCTTTTCTTGATTCAATCAATATGTCTATGTGTTGGTTGTCTATATCTTGTGCTTGTCTTGATTTCAACATGCTAGGCTAGATTTATCTTGTGTTTGCTTAGATCTAATGAAACCTAGATGTTAATTATGTGTTGATTACTTGTTTATGGTTGTATCGGATGAATGATTTCAATGTTAGGCTTAAGAAAACTGGCAGATCTCCATTGTCTAACATGCTTGTACGTCTTAGGAAACATGAACCGATGTGTACTAGGTTTTATTGGTTGTATTTAATGCATGAGTAAATTCTAATGATCCCATGTTAGGAGCTTCTTGCAGGCTCGACATAGGTGTGAAGTAGGCACTCATAGGATTGAGGAAGTAAGTACGCCACCCCATGAATGGTATTAAGGAATACAATCCGTCATCCACGCAACTATAACAAGTAATTAACGTGTAAAAGATATCTAGGGAGTAGTGAAATCTAAGTAAACACATTTCTCCCACATATTGCTCACAACCTTAGTTTAAATTAGTTTATTTTCATTTTAATATTTTATTTTGATTGCATCTTTAGTATTGGGTTAGTTGACTAGCAACTAATTCCGCCCCAAATCCTTCAAACCCGAGATTTTTACTTGCTTTCTAAAAAATATAAAAATACAAAAAGAATCATCCCTCATCTCTAAATCTAGTATTTAGGTTTTCTAATCCTAGCGACACTATTCCTAGCTGAACGATCAATCCCCCGGTACTTGTCATTATACTATACTACATCGATCAGGTACACTGCCTGGTGGGGGTTGTAAGCATCTCAAGATCCCTTGAGAGGTAAAGCCTGGTGCAATTCCCACGCATCAACATAACATATACATAACTGTATTGAAAGATCCACATTTGTCGGGTAAGGGAAAAGCCGACTTTCAAAATTCGCCCGGAACCATACAGACTCCTGGCGCGTCTCCCTCGCGTTGACGCGCGTGCAGCGCGCCAGGAGCAGACATTGGCTCCGGCGATTTTGAGCTAACCTTTGTTATTTTATGTGTTTCGATGGTTTATTTGTCATCATTAAAACATAAAGAGATCTTTATCATGTTGCCTCAACAATCTCCCTTTTTTTGATGATGACAAATAAAAATCGAAAGCAAATAAAATTACAAAACTTAGCGAAGACAAAGCGCGCCTTTGGTATAGCTTGCGTCTTGACCTTTGCCTTGTAATTTGGTGAAGCCTTTAACAAACAATTATAGAAGCCTTTAACACTTATAGAATGTTCTTCACGCTTTTGCTTTCTTTCTCCCTCTTTTGTCGAATCAAAAAGGCGGGACTTCCAATCAGGCCAGGTTTCGAACTTGAGCCTGTGGGATAAATGAGCTAGCTTGTATTTGTACCCGAATGTGCTCCCTCTTGAACATAGCTCCCCCTAGATCGTTGCTCCCCCTTGTTTCAAGGTGGGGATCCATGGGTCAAGAGCCTCACGTTTGCGGTGGCCTAGCTACACATAGAAATCACAACATGCAACAACCAAGAATTTCTCACATGTGAAAGTTTCAAAATGGGTTAGGTTACCATTTGATGACTTGAAACATGGGTTAGTTCTCAAGAATACATATAAATCATATGTAAAGCATAGATGAATCCAAATAAATAACCATTAGATATAGACCATAACAAAGTTTCAAGCATGCAACGCAAATACAACGATTATTCGACAACCATAGAGATCCTAGATGAAATACACATAAAGCAATGTCTTAAGAGATCAAGCAAACATAAGTTACACAAATACATAAAAGATCCTTGCATGAGATGTAGGTGGCCTAACGGGTGATGAAATTCTTTAGAACCCCGAATTTCGACCGGCTTTCACGTCGTTGACGTTTGGTGGCTTGGTAAGTTTTGTAGGCAAGTCGTTCGTGGGTTGGAAAGGAGGCCACATCATCAACCACTTCATCCTCACTGATGACATCTTCCGAGGCATTCCATGCCCGTTCATTAAACATCTCATTGACCATAAGTTCCATTCGTCCTATGGGATCCATAGAAGCTTGCTGAGATGTGGAGGCTGCATTAGCCGGAAGCTCAAGGTCGATATCAGCACGATCAAGACTATTTGCGTTGAAGTTGGCAAATAGTGGAACAACAATCTCACAATCAGGCCAATCTTGGGCATGGTCAGGATGTTCAGCTTTGATGTGTTCAAAAAGTGTGGTGAGGAGACGAGCATAAGGAATCAATCTCGTGTTGCCTTGAAGTTTGTCCATTCTTTTGGCCATGAAATAGGCAAAGTTGAATGGTGTTCCGGTCTCAATGCAATAAAGCATGTAACCTACAACAATAGAGACATTTCCTCTAGCTCCCAACTTTACTAACACATTGGAAGTCAAAACCTGTTCCCATGCATTGAGCGTGTCACGTAAGTGTGATTGAGCCCAATGAGAATCTGCCTCGTCATTGCAATGATATTGAGGCTTGAAGATTGCATTTTGTACCACAGCCGCATCGATTCTATTCTCTTCAGATGAGTGATAAATTCAGTACTTTCTGAACTTGATGTGCGTTTTTATTAGTACAAGTTTTAAAATTTATAAACACGATTTTATCCGATTATTATTTAGCACATACGAGCAAGTATACTCGTCCAATGTAATAAAGGTGGGTAAGTCGAGATCGTCCCAAGGGATTTGGTTGTTTTAGTAATAAGGAAAACGTTTGTTAAATAAGGGTTGTCAATCCAAATTTATGTAAATATCAATTTAAAAGAAACTTAATAAAACTAAGCATATACTTGTGTATAATTCCTTGATTGGTAATTATGAGTATTATGACAATTTAAGTATAAAGTTTGGTGTAAAACTTGTTATGATGCGCAACTAAAAATGAGTAGTTATACAATCTATGATGTATATCATGTTTTAACTACCACTAAGAATTCTATCACCTAAATGACTCCTTTCGGACATATCAAATGAGTATGACAATTCTATAATCACATGGTTGTTTTGAAAATCAATTATTTTCTTATGAATTCCTACGAATCCTTTCGGTCCTTTTTCGTGATGAAATCTTCTCAAATCCATTTTAACAAGTAAATAAGATGAGTGTCAAGCATCATATTCCATACTAATTCGTGCACTAATGTTTTGGAATAAAAACAAGTTGAAATTCCTTTCGGACCTATTTTTCAAAAGATTGTTTTTACCAACAAATTAAGCAAGATTAGATGTTACTTCAACAAACTCATAAAATAGATATGTTTTCATACATCACCTTTTTCATAAAAGAATACTCCGTCACCAATCACATCATACACACAAGTATATCACAAATTACTCCATAACAATCATATTAAAACACAAGTAAATAAGAAAACTTTCATAAAACTCAAAGTAACAATTGTTCATTATAAGTATCAAGTTGTACCTAGCTTGAGAATTACAATGAATAAACTTGTGGAACTATAGCAACCACACTCCTCCAATTGCTCACTAACGTAAGTAAACAACTCCAAACTCGAACCAATGCTTGAGACTCGAACTCAACACGTTCGGGACGTTTTCACAACACTTAGTAAACTTTCAGGCAATATAAGATGAACTAACAATATTTGGTGTAATACTAGGTTAGATATTTGGTTGGTACCACTAATTTAGACCCTAAGTAGTCATTATATAGCATAATAACACTTATCCTCCAAGTAAAAACGTCCCTCTAGAGTTATTAAGCAGAAATGATCAGCCACAAATGATTATGGGGAGTAAATTCGTCCATAAATGCAAAACTTGTAACATCAGTCACCTCCATCCGATCGGTTTCTCTCCATCCAATCGGATGGTACTCTTTTGGCACATTCCAACCGAATCGGATGCGGGTTGCATCCGATCGGTTGGACATTGTCTGGAAATTATTCTTTGCCTTTTCTTTGTCATTTTACGTTGCATGCATTGTCTTTCTTCGTGGCATGGCTTTATTCATTAGAACCTGATATTTCCTTGATAAGTATGTGTAGAAAATTTGTCTTTATCAAATCCTTTTGTCCATGCGTCGTTTCATTCTCTCTTGATTTTCTTGAAATTCTCCAAATGTGCATGATCACTTCATTTCTTCATCTTTTAATCATTTCTACCTACTTTTGGCTATATTTGCATGCATAAACACTTTTCCACGATTAAGTAACAAATATATACAAATATGATAAATTTCCATGCGTAAAACAAACAATAACGCGACTAAAAACATGTTAATTTTGAGCGTTATCAAATCTCCCACACTTGAGCTTTGCTCGCCCTCAAGCAAGTCTTAATCAAAAGAAAATTGATTTCAATGGCAATAGTGCAAATATCTTATTTGAACTCAAATAAGTAAATAAAGAGCTTGATAACAATTCTACGCACCTCACGAAGGTAATTTGAAATTCACTCATCACTCAATATGTGTCATGATTAGTAGATCACTCATTGCTCAGTCATGATTTATGTTTCTAACCATAGGCTTGTACAAGTATCAAAACAATGGAATAATTCATCAAAGAGGTTTTTTATTCGGGTTGTAACGTTTAGGCTAAGGGTAAATAAAACCTTCGTGCAAATATCTTATTTAATAATTACACTAAGTCAAAAAGGTAAGGATAAGGCATGTGAATATTTATGAAATTGGTTTTAAAGAAAAATAAAATAAAATCAAAGCCTAAGTCCCATTGTTGCTAATCACGAACAAACCACAAATCCCATAAATGATAATAGTTACAATCTTTCTCCTCTTCGAACTTTCACATGTCGATACATCGATTCACCATAAAAATATTCTTCATACTTAGCACATTGGCTAAACAACATATCACATAACTTTCTTTATTCATAATAACATAGCACATTTGCTATAATTGTCACCTTATAGTTGCGATGACTTATTTTTTTTTATTTTTTTTTAATTTTTTTTAAACACATCTCCCCCACACTTCGCGTAAGCATACACCAAAAAAAATACAAATAAGAAGTATGCATCCTTCGTCTTTGTTGGAATGGCACACACATGATTGGTGAAGTGTGTCTAACTCATAATCATCAAAAACAATCCAACATACCAAGCAACTAGCAACCCACCATTTAGACTTTGACAAGGGTTAGGCTAAGGTTTAAAGTGTAAAATATTTTTGTATTTTTCTGGATGTAACAAAATGAAAAGGATGGCTCAGAGGGTGAAACTAGGGGTATCTAGCGTTAAAGATAAACGCTAACAAATGGGTTCCAAATACGAGGATAACTAACCGATGTGGTTAGCAAAAATTTGTTTTGTAAACGGATGACCATTTGGTTTTATTCCTAAGTTTGCCTCTTATCATATGAATATATCCTTATCATTCGAAAATGATTTAACCGTAATGCATAACAAGTACAAGTTCTAGAATTAACACAACCACCGGCACACTCATAATGAAATATATAAATAGCATAAGAAACACTATTCACATAAAAAAACTAATCCTCACAATTTATAGTAATAAGGATATAAAATTGTGCTAGCAAATGTTATCAATTCTGAGACGAATTGCTTTTTAAACTTGAATTTATTCTCCAAAAATATCATTATTATTTACCATTGAATCAACCTTATTTTAACTAAAATATGAAGGGCGAACTACTTCTAGTTACTAAAGTTCACGACTCTAAAAAAACGAAAATTTAAAATTAAAAATTAAAAATTATGCAATTTTTCTATTTTCTTCCCTCCCCCACACTTAAGTTTTGCATTGTCCTCAATGTAATAAAAAGAATAACTTCAAAGTAAAGAAAATGGAAAAATTTAGAAAATACCGGAGTTAAATACGCAATATGCATATTTGATCATAATAAGCAAATGAGTTTATCGACTCCAAACGTTGATCAACTATATGCTTCCGTAACAAAACCCCTGTAAGAAAACTGCAAAATATACGAAACAACCAAACAAACACAAACAAAAATATCTTAACGAAATAAGTAGAAAATTAAGTTACGTTATAAATCCTAAAAGAAATAGTTAAAGGTAGTGGAAATAGAAATCATTCGACACATAATTGTTTTTAAAACAAACCATAAACCATATTGATCACTCGTCATCATCAATAACTCACGTCGGAACGAATAAACTCGTCCTCGCTTTCCTCTTCATCCTCATCCAAGTCTTCATCGTCGTCCTCATCCTCCACTCGTCGCTTCTTCTTTCCAACTCTTGATGACGAACCTCCAACATCCTAACTCGATCCTCCAGGATTAAAACTTGATCCACTCACATTGACACCTGAACTACCATACTCGGGAAGTCTACCGTATGGAGGGTATGGTTCGGGAAATGGTGAATAACCAGGATAAGGGTAGGGGTATGGTCCAGGATATGGAGAATATGGTAGCGGGTATGGTGGAACATTTGGTGGGTTGTAGGGAGGTACCTCATAATTGGCATCTTGTGCCAAATGTTGGATCATAGGCATGGAATAATCAAAGTTGTATTTATTCTTCATTATCATTGAATCTTTCCAAACTTCCCTACACTCAATAGCATTCAACTCTCGGTTCCAATCACCCCATCCTGAATCAAAACCACTTTGAGTATTCCCCGAAAAACTTCCCATTTGAGGTTGTGATGGTGCTTCCGCATAAGCTCCTGATTGCGCCCCCACACTTGGTTCGGTCCAAGGTCCCAAAGTCTTATTATTCCTATCCAATGCTTTTCCAAAACTAAAAGCATCCCATATCTTACTCTCCATCCTCACTCGACACTTCCTCAACTCATTATGATTAAAGTACCCAAGATTCTTAGCCAAAACGGTCACATAATGACCTCCACAAACATCACTTTGTATCTTAATCCCCGGTGCTCTCTTATAAAGATATTCAGAAATAATCCATGCCACATTCCCATTCTTATCTTCCTCCAATAACTTCATCACCCATAGGTCCGGTTGACTACATTTGTCTTGACTACCGTTCCTATGCAACAATCCCCAAGAAATCAACTTTTGTAACACCTTCATCAACGGATTCCTAATCCTAGAAGAATTCCTCCTAAGACAAGTTGGATCACCAATTCTATTCCAATAACCATCAACACCCGTGTATTGATCATTAGCTCTAGCTAAGCTCACAAAATGTGGTCCAAACAACCTATGATTAACCTCACTTTCCTCATACAAACCAAGGGCAACTGCAAAATTTGGCAAAGATAAAGCATGTTCGCGACCACACAATATAAACCAAACACAAACATCCCCAAGAACATCATTCACCTTCCTATCAAAGTAAAACGTAGAAAAGAACTCCAAACACCATTCCTTGTAAACATCCTCACGTATACTAAAAGCTCTTTCCCAAGAATAATCTTCAAACCTATCCCCATCACCGGGATACACATAAATCACAGTCATCATACTCCTCAATTGATCCTCACATTCATACTCCGCAAGCAATTCCCAATCAATCAATCTAGGCTTAGCAATCTTTCTCTCTTGAAGTTTTGAAAGACGTTCCCTATACGCATTCTTCTCAACTTTGTTTTGCACATGAGAAAACTTGACATTATCGTTAGACTCCGGTTTCAAACTGAAAGTGATCCTCTTCCTCTCGTTCCTTTTCAAATACTTGTTAACAAGCAGATTTCTTTGATTACGACCCAATCTTGCAACATTTCCCTGAAAGAAAACTCAAATTATGTTATTATAAAAGCATAAAAACTAATACCAATGAATTTAGAAACTAGATAACGCGATTTCAAAAAATGCCAAAAATTTTCCGTAGCATCCATCCGATCGGATTGAGCTCCATCCGATCGGATGGATCTTTTGGCATACTCCAATCCGTTCGGTTGCAACTCGCAACCGATTCGGCTGGAGTTTCTGTTTCCGTAATTCATCCTCAATCCATTCTAAACTTTTCCCAATCAATCCGAACTTCTTTCTAACTTGTAATCTACCATTTTTCAGTGCTTCTAACATCTGAATTCTCCTATCAATGATTTGTAACATTTCCATGCATCAACCTAATGATCCTATGAAAACCAAGAACAACATCTACTAAAATCTTCCAATTAGTGCTCTAATCAACAATGCAATCACCTAACATCACTAATTATCAAGCATGCAACTCCTGGGATTCATCAATTGCAAATAAATTAGCTCCAAAGATTCTACCCAATTCAATCCGAAAATTCAATCAGTGAATTCTTACTCAAAACTTAATCAATTGATCTAATTCTTTTTGCAATACACTCTCCTATCATCTAATCACTTATCCCCAAAATATTTCATCTTAATTCGAACTAATTCAAAAATACCAAATTCGTGACCTAATTTCAATCATCCGAATTAAAACCTAATTGAATGAAGTTAATGATATAACTTACTTGACTTGATGCCATTGATGATCAATTATCACTCCTGCAACTCTTAAACAACTTCTTATGGTCGAATTTATGACCCCAATTCTTGGTGGATTGTGTGTGTGTGGTTTTCTTGGGTTTTTGAAAATTTTGGTTTATATATTCAATTCCATCCGATCAGTTGTGAATCCATCCGTTCGGTTTTGTATGAAATTGATTTTTCAAAATTTTTCTACTACTAAACTTGGTACAAGCACTAGTAGTTTTTATCTCTTAAAAAACTTATCTTTTTGTATGTATTCCAAACACACTTTGACTACCAAAAATTTGGTCATCATTTCTACTTCTAAACTTAAGACTAAAACATAACTTGACCTCTTAAAAACTAGATAAATGGATAAATAAATAGATAGATAAATAGTCTTATTTCTAACATGAAATGCATAAAACCTAAAACATAAAATAAATTGAATGAAATTAAAAATACGAAACAAACAAATAGCTAGCACAAGATGTGCTTTATTCTTGTGATCATTCTTCTTCATCCATAGAAATATTCATTCCTAAGAATGTCTTCTCCACGATACTTGTTCGACAACTTCCTAGTAGTCTTTTGAGTTTTGAAACTTCGTGCAAAATTCCTTCCACTAGGACATGTGATATCAAATTTGCAATGCCAATCACCATCTCCTTCTTCTCTTTTGTAAATACTAGGACCATCGGATCCCCATTCCAAGTTCTTCAATTGGACCGGTAAAGATCCAAGAAAATCTGTCAATTTGTTAAACACAAAAATGTTTTTAAATGGATTAAAGAAAGCCTCCATTGCTAGAGCCCTTTCCATTTCATCATCAATATCAAAGAAACTAGGTGTGCATGGGCCAAACTTAGGCCTACCATCTTCATCTCTTCTTACTTCAAAGCAACCAAGGTAATCCTCCTCTTGGTCCTCATCATTATCATCCCCATTACTACCCCCTCTAGGCTTTGGATAGTAAGTATTCTTAAGAATTCCATCATCAATTGTCATGGTACCTATTCCCATATCTATTATAGCTCCACATGTTCTTAAGAATGGTCTACCTAACAACAAAGGTAGTTCCTTATCAACCGCAACATCAAACACAAGAAAATCCGCCAAGAACGCTTGGTAACCAATCTGAACTCTCACATTTCTTACTTCCCCCATTGCTTTCGCCTTTGAATTATCCGCCATAGTGAGTTTAGAATTGTTAGGTGTAGGGTCTCTTAATCCTAATTTTGGATACAATGGGTAAGGCATAATACTCACACTCGAGCCCGTATCGGCTAATGCATATAAAGGAGTTGTCCCATTAATTTTAACCATCAAAACAAAATTTTCGGGATCATTCATTTTCTTTGGGAGCCCATTCTCAATTATCCTTATCTCCTCTACTTCATCAAAACTATTATCTTCTAACTTCGACTTTGCTAACATAACCCCATCTAATTTCTTCCTATAATCCATATAGTTTCTTAACACTTCAATGACCGGTTTGTTTTCCATCAATTCACTAATTTTTGCTTCAAGATTCTCCAAGATAGCTTGTTTTTGCTCTTTGTTTAAAGGTTTGCTACTTTTTGGTGAATTTGGTGGAGTTTTGGATGATGATGATGGTGATTTGTTTTCTTTTTCTTTTTGGGTGGAGGGTTGGGTTAATTTGTTCAATGGTGTTTTGTTTCGGTTAGCCTTGCCCATCTTACAAATTTCATCCCTTCCTTCCTTCATCTTTTCCATATTTTCATAAACATCAACAAGCATTTCATTCACACTTTTTCCTTCTTCCAAATCACTTATGTTAATTCGTAACTTCCCAAGTGCAAAATCCAATGTACACTTGGTATTCAAAAGAAAATCTCTACCAAAGATAACCTCCGGTTCATCGGCATTAGTATATTCCAAAACCACAAAATCAAATTTGAAAATGTGACCATGAATGTTCACTCTAACTCCTTTCACTTCCTTTATTCCATAATCTCCATAGTCAAGCCTAACAAAACCAAGCTTGTCAAGTACTTCTTCCGAAATGTAATTGTCTCCATATTCGATATTTAATTCCGCATCTCACGCTTTAACACCTTCCACCGCACAAGGTGTAGAATACCTGATATGTGGAGCATCAAATTCCTTAAGTGGTGCTCTTGTGAAAACAACAACTTTCCTTTCTTTCTCCTTCTTTGGGTAACACATTTCATGTGGCAAGTAAGACACATTGTCACCAACAACCTCTTCTCCTTCTAAATCTAACTTAGCCTTTTCCAACATGCTTTCCAACTTTTCCAAAGAATCACCGGAATCCTTGAACATATCCTCCAAATCTTTCAAGTACGCCGAAATCTGACTTAAACTCTCCATTTCAACTTAAGCAATTACTAACTATAACATAACCATCAACAAAAAACATCCAAATCATTAGCATGAGGGTTAGTTGTAATCAAATAACTCTTAATATGAAATAAGAATAAGTAAATTAACAAACTAAAACACTTAGAATTGAAAATAAACTAGAAAATAAAAATGTTACAAATTTTACCGAGACTTCCATCCGTTCGGATGGACATCCATCCGATCGGATAGCACAAATTACCACCTCCAACCGATCGGTTGGAACCCGCAACCGATTCGGCTGGAGTTTTCTGAAACTATTTTTTTTTTTTTTTTATGAAAAGACTTAAACTTAATAAAGCAGTAATGATAACATTAAGGACATTAAAAACATTAACTAAGGTGTTCTTTAAACTTCTAAAACATTAACTATAATTAAAACTACTAAAAACATTAAAATTACTCATAATGACATCTTATAACTAATAATAATTAACATTAATCATAAAATCATTAAAACTAATTAACTAAAAACAGAAAAATGAACATTAAATAAGGAAAACAGAATCCTAAAAATTTACCGTGGCCACCAACCGATCGGATGGACATCCATCCGAATCGGTTGGCTAAAAACCAACTTTTTTTTTTTACTTTTTTACTTTTACTCTAAAAACTTGAAAATTCACAAATTACAAATAATTTAATTACTAAAAACTAAGAAATTAATCAAATCCCCGGCAACGACGCCAAAAACTTGATGTGCGTTTTTATTAGTACAAGTTTTAAAATTTATAAACACGATTTATCTGATTATTATTTAGCACATACGAGCAAGTATACTCGTACGATGTAATAAAGGTGGGTAAGTCGAGATCGTCCCAAGGAATTTGGTTGTTTTAGTAATAAGGAAAACGTTTGTTATATAAGGGTTGTCAATCCAAATTTATGTTGATGAGGCGAAAAATGAACCACTTTTAGGAGGTCATTTAAGCCCGGAATTGAATTTATTTGATCAAATATTGCCCTAAATCGTTCCTTTTGTGATTTTAGGTACTTTGGGAGTGAATTCTGGAAAAGAAGACATTTTGAACGTTTTTGGAGCATAAAAGTGAAGAAAATGAAAAAGACTTAATTTTCCATGCTGAGAACAGTACCTGACGGCGTCAAGAAGAAAATCCTGACGGCATCGGGAGTAAAATCCATGACGACCCAGTGAAAACCTGAAGGCGTCAAGAGAAGGGCGTCAAGAGTATTTTTGGTGACGGCCTGCATAAGGTGTACACATGACGGCGTCAAACCCAAATCTAGGCAGTCCGAGAAATTATTTGGCGGCGAGATGACGGCGTCAGCAATTTGTTCTTGACGCCGTCACCTCAGAAAAACTATATATACTTTTCTATTTTTCATTCATTAGAGAGGAACTTGTGTGGAGAATACTAGGGTCGAACTTGTGAAACCCTAGGTAGTATTTTACAGTATTTTCAAGGGTTTTTAACCCTTGAAACCTTTCATGTTCAATTAAGATAAGTCCTCTTTCAATTCAATCAATATGTCTATGTGTTGTTTGAATATATCTTATGCTTGTCTTGATTTCAACATGCTAGGCTAGATCTATCTTGTGTTTGCTTAGATGTAATGAAGCCTAGATGTTGATTATATGTTGATTACTTGTTTATAGTAGTATTGGATGAATGATTTCAATGTTAGGCTTAAGAAAACTGGGAGATCTCCATTGTGTAACATGCTTGAACGTCTTAGGAAACATGAACCGATGTGTACTAGGTTTTATTGGTTGTATTTAATGCATGAGCAAATTCTAATGATCCCATGTTAGGAGCTTCTTAGCCGGCTCGACATAGGAGTGAAGTAGGCGCTTATAGGATTGGGGAAGTAAGTACGCCACCCCATGAATGGTATTAAGGAATACAATCCGTCATCCACGCAACTGTAACAAGTAATTAACATGTAAAAGATATCTAGGGAGTAGTGAAATTTAAATAAACACAATTCTCCCATATATTGCTCACACCACTAGTTTAATATAGTTTATTTTCATATTTAGTATTTTATTTTGATTGCATCTTAGTAATTGGGTTAGTTGACTAGCAACTAATTCCGCCCAACTCCTTCAAAACCGAGATTTTTAATTGCTTTCATAAAAACTAAAAAATACAAAAATAATCATCCCTCATCTCTATACCTAGTCTTTAGGTTTTCTAATCCTAGCGACACTATTCCTAGCTGAACGATCAATCCCCCGGTACTTGTCATTATACTATACTACATCGATCAGGTACACTGCCTGGTGGGGGTTGTAAGCTTCTCGAGATCCCTCGAGAGGTAAAGCCTGGTGCAATCCCTACGCATCATATTTAAATATCAATTTAAAAGAAACTCTATAAAAACTAAGCATATACTTGTGTATAATTCCTTGATTGGTAATTAAGAGTATCATGACAATTTAAGTATAAAGTTTGGTGTAAAACTTGTTACGATGCGCAACTAAAAATGAGTAGTTATACAATCTATGATGTATGTCATGTTTTAACTACCACTAAGAATTCTATCACCTAAATGACTCCTTTCGGACATATCAAATGAGTATGACAATTCTATAATCATATGGTTGTTTTGAAAATCAATTTTTTCTTCTGAATTCCTACGAATCCTTTCGGTCCTTTTTCGTGATGAAGTCTTCTCAAATCCATTTTAACAAGTAAATAAGATGGGTGTCAAGCATCATATTCCATACTAATTCGTGCACTAATGTTTTGGAATAAAAACAAGTTGAAATTCCTTTCGGACCTATTTTTCAAAAGATTGTTTTTACCAACAAATTAAGCAAGATTAGATGTTACTTCAACAAACTCATAAAATAGATATGTTTTCATGCATCACCTTTTTCATAAAAGAATACTCCGTAACCAATCACATCATACACACAAGTATATCACAAATTACTCCATAACAATCATAATTAAACACAAGTAAATAAGAAAACTTTTATAAAACTCAAAGTAACAATTGTTCATTATAAGTATCAAGGTGTACTGATGAGTGTCTAAATACTCATCATTTTATACTAATCTGAGCTGCCAAAACATACAAAAACACTCAAATATGCATCAAAATACTTAAAATATCTTAAAGGTGTGTTTTATATGTTTCAAATGCAAAATATGCAAAAACAGTTGAAAAACGTACAAAGTTTGCATAATTGGCAGTTTCAGTCCCTCAAGTTTCATAAATTTGCAAAACTAGTCCCTGGTCACTCAAAACTTGTTCAAATATCATTTTAGGTCCTTGGGATTCATAAGTTGTTAGGAAAAGTCCTTTGAAGTTAAAAATCATAAATTTACAACTCCGGTCCCTCAACTTTGAAAAGTGTCAAAATCAGTCCCTAGGTTATTTAAAATGGAAAAATATCAAATATAACCCTTGTACTATTCTATAATGGCATAATTGGTCCTTTGTGTTAACTGTTGGATATTTACAGGTTGAGCCCTTCAAAATCAGAAAATTACATATTCAGTCCCTGAAGTTTGGTGAATTGGCAAAAATAGTCCCCGGGTATTTCAAAAGTAAAAAATATCAAAAATACCCTTATACTATTCAAGCTTGGTAGGTTTAGTCCTTTTGAGAACTTTGGGAGAATTGCAATAACAGCCCCTCAACTTTGCACCAATTACAAAATTGGTCCTTTTAAGTTACTAATACAAACGGACCCTTAGTATTTATATAAACCTAAACCATTATCCAATCCAATCCACAAGCCAAGCCCACCCCATCCATTTGCTGGCCCAAGTTCCACAGCCCAGTCCACCCTAAATAATAAAAGACGGGGTCAACTCCCCGTTTGACCAAAACCACCCCAACTTCTCCTTTTTCCCTCCCAATACCACCACCACCACACAGTCCACAATACCACCATTTCACCCACTGATTCACCTCCACCTCAGCCCCCCACTTGCTTACCCACTCTCCTTCACCTCCACAACTGTCCAAACCCTTAAAACCCGTACTTGGTCCCCAAGTTAACGTGGTTGAAAAATTGGCGCCAAAAAGCCAATTTGAATGGCTAGGATGAATGCAGCCTTATCAACGGCTGGGGAATGGTGGGAAATGACCCAGTGGGTCCCACAAACTCAGAAAAGGGCTACAAAAGGGAAAAGAAGCAGAAGAGATGAAGTATTAGATTAGTTAGTGTAGTTTTAGTGTAGAGTAGTGTAATTCAATCATCTTAGTGTAATTTTAAAGCTTTTGAGTAATCAGTTAAGTTGTTTCAATGTACTTTACATCTTTTTCAATAAGCAATTTCAGATTTCAGTTTGATTCTCAGTTTTTGTATTTCTTAAAATCTCAAAAATCTCACAAAGCTTGTATGTTGTTAGTTGTTGTTGTTGTATGATCTCTTAAGCTTAATTAAGCCCTGACAAAGCTTATATAAGCTTTTAGAAGCATTTAATTCCAGTTTAAGTTTAAAAAGCAAAAATAAGAAAAATAAAAGAAAAATAGAAATAAAATAAAAATTCTGAGTTAATGATGAATTCAGATTGAAGAAGGTGTGATTTGAATTGCTTCTGGGTTAGTAGACTTGTGGAAGTCAGTAGGAAGTGATCTTGTTCCCTGGTTCCTAGATTTTCAGTCTTGACTCATTTGTAAGTTATTTCATAATATTTTGTATTTCACTGTGTATTAGTTCATAGTATTGTTTATTGTTGTTTTTATACTTCTTTGGTGTTATTAGATAAGATTATTGCTTGATATCTCATGCTTGTTCTTTAAAATTCATGATTGCTCAATATTTATTTTTAACTGTCAAAATAGAATACTTGTGATTTTTGCATAATAGTTGTTACTCTCTGTGTTTTTGTGTTTAAACTAGTCTATTACACCATAATATTAACTTTGAAATCAATCTCATGATCTTATACAATAATTTGTAGTGAAATTCAAAAATTAGTCATCATAAGGTAGTGTTTGGAATTGTTAAGTCTGTGGACTGTGTGGTGTTTTTAGGTGGTATTCTCAGGTTCCACACATTCACCTAGGTTAAAAATTACTTGTTCAGATCATATAAGTAGCAAGTATTTACTGAAAGTCAAAATCACAATAATCCATGCATCACAGTTAACTGTGATGCCATTTTGATCACTAATCCATACATTTCATTGCATAACTAGGTAATTTAGTTTAAATTCATGTTTCAGTAGCTTAATATAACTTAGTAAGTCATTAGATTGAGATTCAAGTTCATAATAGTCAAAGTAGTTCATAATATCAAAAGTCAAAGTGAATGGTTTTCAGGTTTTTACAAAAGTTCCAGGAATTGTTTTGATTTATGTGAGTTGACTGAGACCATAAAACTTGTTCCTAATCATTTTCTACCAGCTCATTTTTAAGTTCTCATCATCTCCTAATTTTTGTGATTTTTCTGCTGGGCCCCACTCACCCTCAAACTCACTTGCAGGGCAAGGATGTGCCCTGCTCCATCAGACTCAGTCCAATGGTGATTTGTGACCACCACAGTGGGCCCCAGACCATAATCTTAGGTTCTTACAACCCCCCTCCTACCAGGCTTGAACCCTTGACCTTTTGTTTGACCTCTAGACCATTGGACCCCACTTGGATTTGCCCTTGAACCTTGTCCCTAATCTGTCTCAGATTCACAATAAGCAAAGTGCTTATTTGTGTTTGTGGCTTATTCAGGCTGCTTAGTCAGTTGAAACTTGCTTATCATTGTTCAATTAACTCATAAGAACTTGACTAATCCATAGTGGGTCCCACACAAGCTCAGTAGAGCTTATTTGCTTGTTTGGTCAAACTTGGTCAACTGCTTAAGATGTTAGCTTATATCTAGCTTATTAATAAGTTATAAAATAATTGTTTTCACAAAAGTTAGTTATATTTAGATATAAAATATATTTGTAAAAGAAAATTCAAGAAAAAACAATATAAAAATAAGTGATAGTTTCTATTTAATTTAATTTAATTTTAATTTTCATCTTTAGATTTTTATTAAGTAAGTTGTGTTTTTATATTTTTATTAATTTCCTATTATATTAAAGTATTTTTAGTAATTTTATTAGATTTTTATATTATCATTTGGTATTTATTAGAATTAATAATAGTTTTATTAGTAATTAATTAATAAATAGGTTTTAAATAGCATAATTAATTTTTACATAGTAACACCTAGATTTTATATTTTTCCTAGCTTTTATAAGTCATAATATAACTATAGAAATTTTTCTATAATTTTTACTATTCATTTACTAGTTTTCATAATTTAAATAGTTTAATTAGATATTAATTAATAAATAGAATAATAAATAGTAAACTAGTTTAAAAATACATAAAATAAAGTTTTTATAATTTTTTAGGATTCCTGTGATGGTTAATTAGATTTATAAAAATCTTCTTAATTATCTAAGTCTTTTTAGTATTTATAATAATTTAAGTCAAATAAATAGTTAATTAATAATTAAATAGTTAATAATTAATAATAATTAGAGGAATAGTCTTAAAAATATAATTTTATTTTTAAAATAAGTTTTATAATATTTTATACTTTTACAAAGTTTAATTTTATATTTCTAAGACTTATTTTACATTTACTTAATTATTAGTGAATTATTAGATAATTAATAATAGTTATTAAATAATAATAATTAATTAAATAATTAGTAATTATAAAATAAATATTTTAAGTTTATTTAATTTGCATTTAAGCCCCTAAGGTATGCAAATTACTTCTTTAGTTAAAACCGTTTTTGTTTAGTACGTTTACGTAGAATTAAATTAAACGTACGCGTTTTTAGTTATTAAACGTTTTTAGATATTTAGGTTTCACGTAATCGTTAAAATAGTTTAATTAAGTCATTTTGTTTTATAAAACCCTAGTGTAATCACACACACACACTTTATACCTTTCCTGTTCACATTCACTGATCACAGATTCGTTTTTAATACCATCACAACCTCGTTGGGACATTACGACCCGGGAAAACACTGTATTTCACGGAAGCATTTGCCTCAGCTGTTTGACTATTATACTTGACCATTCACAAGTGGTTGACCAATAATTATCTGACTGTTTGAGGCGAATCATGTACCTAGCTTGAAAATTACAATGAATAAACTTGTGGAACTATAGCAACCACACTCCTCCAATTGCTCACTAACGTAAGTAAACAACTCCAAACTCGAACCAATGCTTGAGACTCGAACTCAACACGTTTTGGAAGTTTTCACAACACTTAGTAAACTTTCAGGCAATATAAGATGAACTAACAATATTTGGTGTAATACTAGGTTAGATATTTGGGTGGTACCACTAATTTAGACCCTAAGTAGTCATTATATAGCATAATAACACTTATCCTCCAAGTAAAAACGTTCCTCTAGAGTTATTAAGCAGAAATGATTAGCCACAAATGATTATGGGGAGTAAATTCATCCATAAATGCAAAACTTGTAACATCAGTCACCTCCATCCAATCGGTTTCTCTCTATCCGATCGGATGTCACTCTTTTGGCACATTGGTGTGTATTAAATACACACATTTTCATTACCAAATATCGACCCAAAATGACTATTTGAGCTAACAAATGCCAAGAAAACACGTGTTTTTATGTTTGTGATGTGCAGGTACGGATATTATGAAAAATGAACAAAACAAAGCAAAAACCGGGCACGAGAGTATAAAAAGGATTCAAAAGCCGATACCGGGAAGCATTTTTCATTAAGGATCACTTATGAGCTAAATTTGTCATAATCTACCTTGAAGATTAACTACTTGGCAAGTTTAGTCCCTGAAATATATTTTGAAGAAATTACCATTCAGCCCTTGGAGTTTGGAAGTTAACATAATTGGTCCTTGTGCATTTTTATACCAATTCTGAAAATGAGAACAAATTTGGTCCAATCCAGATTTCATATAAGTCCAATCCATTTCATAAACCAAAGCCCAAGCACCTAATAATAACCAAAGCCCAATCTTTAAATCCATACCCGATCCAACCCGGCCCCAACATCCAAACAATAATAAAATAAACCCTTACCGCCCCCCAATTTACCCTCACCCAGAACACCACTATTCATGCTACAGTAAAAGATGAACCCTAATTACCCCGCTTCAAAAATTAACCATCATTAAGGGTATATTAGTCAAATTAAAGGACTTCTAGAATGTCAGGACGTGTCAGAAGGTTGTCAGAGTGTAAGAAACACACGAATGGCATACTTGGCATTCTACTATTGGTTCCCACACGTCACGATTATTGATCCTAAGGCTATTATTGATGGGATGGAATGGAATTATGATCAAGCGGCTCAGGACTACTACAAAGAAGCACAGAATCACACGGATTGCCAACCTGGCAATCCGTGAGCTCCTCTCCTCACATCCTATAAATAGATGGCTTAGATCATTGTATTAGGTGTGGAGCTTCGAATAGCGAAGCTCTGCCAAAATCTTTTCTCAAATTGTAATTGCTTTAAGATTCAGTTGTAATAGTTTTTCTTTAAATGAATTTCATTATCAGTTAATCATTTTCATTAAATTGTTGTTATTGCTTATTTTTAATTTCAGCTTATTATTGTTCACAACTAGTTTTAGTTTAGTTATCTTTAACTTCCAGCTTTTATTTAGTTTGTTAAACATTTGAATCAAGTTTTGGTTACTTATCAAATTTCATAGAAAGGTAAAAGTAATGACAACTGTGGTAGAAGGATGGAAGTTGTGGTGGAATTGATAGACTGAGATTGACATGGATGGTCTCTGCCTATCTAGTGATAGGCAAGCATAGTGAATCCTCCTCAATTGTGGCTGAGGAGGAGTTGCTTTGTAAGTACTTTCTATTTTTAAAATTCCACTAAATTTCATAGAATAGATTTGCTGTGAGCTTATGTAGTTTATTTTGAGCTGAATTGGTTGATTGATACATCTGTTAGTATAATCTGAGTAGCTTAGTTTGTTTGATCTTTTGCATTGCAGTCTTAGATATAGCATAGTTTAGTTGATTCAATTTGATATAATAGTAGAT
This sequence comes from Artemisia argyi, assembly GCA_030686995.1. NCBI lineage: Eukaryota > Viridiplantae > Streptophyta > Magnoliopsida > Asterales > Asteraceae > Artemisia > Artemisia argyi. The sequence continues at coordinate 155,779,529 of CM060677.1, read as the reverse complement.
TTGATTAATCTGAGTTGGAGTAGTTATCAGTGGTAGTTAATTGTTCAATTTACTTCTGTTTGTTATTAGAACATTGTAGTGATCATTATTTTGGAACTTAAGGCTTAAATCAGTTAGATGTAGTGAAGTTTGATAGATAAGGGAGTGTTTGGATTTTGAGATTGCTGAGTAATGTAGTTGTTGTTATGTTGATTTTCTGTTTCATTTTTACTTCACTAGTATAGTAATAGAGATTTAGTTCATTTATATAGTAAGTTGTTTCACAAGAACAGTCAAAGTAATTTCTATTGCATCTATCTGTTAGAACTTTTAGAATCAGTTAGTGGTAGTTTGATGATAGTTGCATTTTAGTTATATATAGCTTAATCTAGTATTATCTCAGCTTATTTAGTTCATTTAGACATAGTTATGATTAGTTGAAATTGATTTTGGTCAAACTTTGGTTGCAATTCATATAGTCAAACTTTTTACTACTCAGTTTTTGGCATGATTTTTGGCTACACTTGTAGGATTTATTAGTAATTAGATATAGTTATTTCTTGTTGATTCTTGTTCCTTAGTAACTAGTGCACCTTTATCAGCCAGAATTTTTGAGTTTTGAGCTTAATTGCTTATTTGGAATTTGTTTGGAAGTGGCCTGATTGGGCACATTTGACCCCTGCACCACAGGTGTAGGGTCTCTTTCATGATATCATTCAAGTTAGTTGTAGTTAGAATTAGAACCTGCTTCTTGATTTACAGCTTCTTTGCTTGGTAATTTTTAATTTGATCCCATGATCTCATAGTGTAGAGCTTATTAGTATAGCTTTTTAAGGCCTGCAATTAGTGGATCTGAGCTAGTTTCTGATTTTAGCATATAGTTATATTTGTTTGATTGGGCTTGTTTTTCTAGTTTCATTAGTGTATCTGAGTTGGATTATAGTTGTATGAGTAGAGTTTATGGTCTGCTACTGCTAGTTTAATCTGTTTGAGCTTGTGCTTATTCATTAGCTTATTTGTGCTATTCATTGAGCTTTTACTTGAATTTGTGGTATTTCTGTGATTGAATTGTTCATTTCTAAGTTTCTTTAAGTTCATTATAGTATATTACAGTTGTGGTATCAGTTTGGTAAAGTTTTGTGGCAAGTGCTTATTAATAAGCACTTGCCATAAGCTGTTTCGGTAATTTTAAGCACTTTTGCTTATTGTTTTCATTCCAAAATTTTTCTGCAAGCTTCTTTTACTATTTTAGAATTTCTGTAAAATTTTCATAATTTTCTGAGGTCATTTACTATTTTTCTTAATTTCTTTTAGTTTATAATCACTTTTAAATCAATTTTAAATAACAAAAATCATAAAAAAATCATAAAAAGTCTTGAAAAATACAAAAACATTTTTAGAATTTCTTTTATAATATTTTAGAATTTAATTTTCATTTTTCCAATTTGTTTTTCTATTTTTCTTTATTTTTAATTCATTTTTAATTCTAACAATAGAAAATAAATTTTAGAAAATAAATAAAAAGTCTAAAAAATATTTTTCTTTTTCTTAAAATTTTTTTTAATAATTTTAGATTTTTAGAAAATATTTCTAAGTTCGTAGAATCATTTTTTAATAAACGTTACGTTTTAATATTACGTGTGTGTTTCCGTTTTCACGTTTTTAACATTTGTACATACTTAGCTTGTAAATTCTTCATATTTCATCATTTCTTATCACAACTTGAATTCCTAAATCATTTTTTTCATTTAACCGCTTTTCACGACTCGATTTCGCGATTCGATTATTCACGACTCCATTCTACCTTCGCTGGGAAAACGACCCGGGAAATACTTTCACCGGTATTTCTTCGGAATAATTATATACTACGATAAGACTTTATCAAAATGGCGTCGCTGCCGGGGAAGGTGGACGTGAGTTTTGAATATTCGTGTTGAAAAATCGTGTTGTGTTAAGTTTTCCACTATCTTGTATATATTTTCTCTAAAAAAATATAAAAAATATTAAAAATCAAAAACAAAAATAATCTTCTTATCCTCTAAAATTTGATTCTTCTTCTTAAACCCTCTCACGTTTAATTCTTATGGATATGTTTTGTTCTTATTGTGGAGAACCGTTCTTCGGAGGGTTGTGTGTGTTAGCATTAGAAGTGTTGATCATTTATGTAATCAAAGGGAGATCTCAATGATCGTCCCTTAGGGGGAGATTGTTAGCATTAAAAGTGACGATCATTATTGAGTCAAACAGTTAGTTTAATATATTCACGTAATAGTTAGTAAATGCTAGTTTATTAAGTTTATGTGTATTATTCATGCTTGTATAAAGTCTAAGGGCTAGTTATGTAATATGGTCAAAGATATGTGAAGCCCTAGACTACAAGTATAAATACCCATGTAAGGCCTCATTTAGAGGTTGGTTCTCTTGGTAATATCAAAGTTATTCATTTCACACACAAGAGTTCCCTTCCTCTCTCTTCTCTCTATCTCTCTCTCTCTCTCTCTCTACATATCTCTTCTATTCTCAATATAACTTGTGTTAGATATTCGAAGCAATGGTCCTAACAAGTGGTATCAAGAGCCTAACAATGATTTAGGAGGGTTGAGGGTTTGTTATTTTCGTGTTTTTAAGCTTTTTATCACGAATTTATTATCAAAAATTCTTACTTTTCTTGTTTTTTTTGGTTTTTAACACTTTTTTTTATTACAAACTAGTGTTATAAACCTTCTCTAACAAGAAAGTTTCAATCTTTTTGAAAAATTCTTGCTTAAAAAACTCGATTTGGTTCTTGTACTTGTTTTCTAGATCACGAAAAAGTTTTATAAAAATCATCAAGTTTGGAACTTTCTTCAAGTTTTGGTGTTTTTAAGCCTAGAAGTACAAGAATCTTGGATTACAAACTTCATTTGGGAGTGTTTTTTGCGAAATCAAAATCTGCCAAACTTTGTACTAGTTTTCGAAATCCCATTGTACTTGTTTTTCGCAATCTCTGCTGTTTTCGAGAACACAAGACGCGACTTCCTCTCGTGCTCACACTTGGATACTCGGTCTTTTCTCTCTTGTATAAGAAAGAAAAGTACTTCGACTTTTGGAAAACTTTCGAAATTGTATAATTTCGAAAAGTGGTTTGGTGACTTTGTGTTTTCGAAAACTCCTTAAGTTTCGAAATCACAATTTATCGCAAACTTGAGTTTCGCAATTTCTCAACTGAGTTTCGCAAACCCTAAGTTTCGAGAAATCCAAGTTTCGCAATCAGAAGTATCGAGAAATCAGAAGTTTCGAAATCAGAAGTATCGAGAAATCAGAAGTATCGAAAACTCCAATAGAGACACCGAGTTTCTCAAACAAGTTTCAAAAGCAAAAGAGTTTTAAATCACCATTGATTCCACAAGCTTTATTTCAAAATGAAACACCGGTTTTCAGTCATCGTTGGAATTCAATTTCTTTGTCTCGGATTGACACAACTTACAAATGGATTTCAAAATATGGTAACCCCATTGGCGCCGTGCTTAAATGGGTTCCAAAAGTTGTTGTCTAATCCAAAATCATAATGGCTTTCGTATACTTCAGTACGAAACCCGGGCTTCAATGATGACTTCTTAGTATTTCAGCTAAGGACTCGTTCTTCAAAGAAAGGAAAGTGCTTCAATCAATTCAAAGGTTTTACATATTCTTTGAGCACTTATCCTAAAAACATTATGGCTTATGCACACATAACAGTGTATAACCCGCGATTTTCAAAGAAAGGACCCTGTTGTACATTTCTGTGCGACAATCCTAAAAGATAAGAAGACTTCTCACCATAAAGCTTATCAAAGTCTTCTTAATTTTTTTTGAGCAAAACTTTGAAAAATGTTTCAAAAGGTTTTCAAAACTTTTCATGATGTTGCTCAAGATATTACTCCCTCAAATCCTTAAATCGTTTAATTTAATCAAAATGTTCTATTTTTGAGGGGGAGTAATATAAAGTTGTTCCAAAAAGATCATGCTTAAAAGAAACAAATTCGGAAATATCATACATCCGTTTCTCCCATAAGCTATCCAAAAACAAAGGTTTTAATCAATTGGTATCAAAAATACCATGGATATGCTATTTTTGAGGGGGAGAAGACGTGATTAAAATGTGATCGTCTTGAATCTCAAAAGAGCTCGACTCAGAAATGACCCAAGAATTGACGAAACAACAAAAGTTAGTAATCGAAAAGACTTATCCTCGACGGGTAATAACATCAAGTTAGTTACTAGAGATAGTTGTCACCTAAAAGCTGACAATGGAACTCTTTAACTAGCCACGTAAGCGTGTCTCGAAAAGGATTTGTCTTAGTAGAAATGTACCGTTTCGAGAAACTTTCTGTGGACTTGACCAGGCCGGGTAATAACTTTAAGATAGTCTAACTAGTGATGTAAGCATGTCTCGAATCGGTCATGTTCATTGAAAGTGGATCAATTCTAAAAGTGCAAACTCCTTACGCATGTGCAAATTTCTTAACAATCCATGAGCACATGTGAAGTGGGAGTCCTTCATGAAATGTAAAACTCTCGAAGTGTTAACAAAGTATGTTTTATTATCATAACACTTTGAGAGATTTTCACAAATGGTTTGACGGCAACAATAGGATAGTCATGAAGTTATAAGGTGACTAAGGTTAGGAAAAACCATCCTATGATCCGCCAGAGCCGGAGGGATCTACCCAAGGACATATCCAATAGATTAGAATTAGATGTCCTTAGGTATGATTTGAAAAAAGGGAGAAAAGAATGAAAGGAGAAAGAAGGGGTTGAAGAATTAAAAAGAAAAGCAAATGAAAGGGTGAAAAGAAATAGCCCTCCAAATGTTCAACCTTAGGGCAGACACCGGGTTCAATTCATATGCTACTGGTTGTTACCAAGGTGACACTGGTATTGAAGACAAGACGTCATGGACCCAGTGACGCACTGCACTAAACCTTCTAGCCACTCAAGTTCTCTTAAAAGAGCTTGTTTCATTCTCACGGGGAACCGTTGTAATCTATCGAACTGTCTCTTAGAGATGGTTGATATTGAAGTAGGAGACCCATCCCTAGTCTCCGCATAGGAAACCAAATTATGCACTTATCGAGTCTAGAGCCATGAGATACATTAAAAGATCTCTTAGGATACACTTTCCTATGATTACACTTGTGTTCGCCAAAAAGGACACAAGTTGTAAGAGTCTTTATGAGATCTACGGATCTTGCCTTTTCTATCATGATGGTTACTTTGTCTCAAACGGTCTACAGTTGTGGGGTGATCTCCAGCAACTCACCTGAATCATTGATGTACTTCGGTGGATCTAGTAAGCCCTTTCAGGGGTATCTGATTCAGGAACGGCCTTGGTAAAGATTAGAAGGAGTCTTCACACTATGCTGTTGACGATCTCTAATTCCGAACCTATAAGTACCGGATGCTTTATTGCTAACTGTTTTATGCAGGTACTGATGAATGTTCCTTGGAGAAAGACCGTTACCATCACTCAAAGATCCACATGCTCATACCCTACAAAGCTCTCTTCAAAGATCAAAGCAAAGTTCAGAACGTTTCTAAGTCAAAGTTAAAGAATCTACAAACTAAAGAAACAAAGATTAAAGTCAAAGAAAAGAGAACTTCACAAGGATTCAAAGTCAAACAAAGTATGAGCATGTTGGAAAAGACGTAAAGATATCCATATTTGAAGATGATGATCAAAGGCAAGAAAGATCACAAAGCATGATTGGAACAAAGGAACTAGCAAAACTATTACACAAAGACTCAAAGTTCAAAAAGAACAAGCTTCAAAGATCAACGATCAAGGTCACAAAAGAGAGATCTCAATGATCACCCTTAGGGGGAGATTGTTAGCATTAGAAGTGTTTATCATTTATGTAATCAAAGGGAGATCTCAATGATCGTCCCTTAGGGGGAGATTGTTAGCATTAAAAGTGACGATCATTATTGAGTCAAACAGTTAGTTTAATATATTCACGTAATAGTTAGTAAATGCTAGTTTATTAAGTTTATGTGTATTATTCATGCTTGTATAAAGTCTAAGGGCTAGTTATATAATATGGTCAAAGATATGTGAAGCCCTAGACTACAAGTATAAATACCCATGTAAGGCCTCATTTAGAGGTTGGTTCTCTTGGTAATATCAAAGTTATTCATTTCACACACAAGAGTTCCCTTCCTCTCTCTTCTCTCTATCTCTCTCTCTCTCTACATATCTCTTCTATTCTCAATATAACTTGTGTTAGATATTCGAAGCAAGGGTCCTAACAGTGTGTGTGGTGTACATGCAACGAATGTGGAGATAATATTCGTGATGGCGTTTGTTTGAATTGTAATTCTCATACGTATGATCAAAATTCGTTCAACAATTCGTCAAACATTCCCGATTTTTATACACCACCACCACCTTCGTTTTATTGCTATAATTGTGGAAACCCGTCCGAAGAAGGAAGGCCGTGTGGGCGATGTTTTTGTGATGGATGTGGATACACCAATTGTATGTGCTATACGCCGAGTGCAGATATGTCTTACGATTACGACTCGAGCTTCAATAATTTTCCTCAAAATGATTTTTATGAGCCAAATTCGTGCTACAATGGTGATTTTCAAAATACATCAAGTTTTGAAAATTGTGGGGGATCGTTTGAAAGTTCTTATCATGAACCTAATTCTTGTTACGATTATAATGGTTTTTACCAACCCCCACAATCTTCCAATTTTTCTAATCAAATTTTGGAAATCAAATCCATGATGGATGAGTTGAAAGAGATGGTGAATAGTCGTTACACATCTTCTCCCGAGCCTAACGTGAGATCAATGGAAGAACCTTGTACCGAAGAAAGAAAATTCCAGTTTTGCGAGTGTTGTTTGTACGATGATGATTCCACGATTACGATCAATATAAATCCTCAAAATGATTCTATCTCTTCTACCGTAGAACCCGAAGACTCTCTTACAATGGGGGACGGGCATCTTGACACTATTCCGGCAACGGAATCGGACGAATTCAATAAGTCTAGTGTTGAGAACCTCGTCCCAATCCCAAGTGAGTCTGAGGAGATTTCTATCAATGATTCTGAACTTGTTGAAAATAATCGTTTTGATGATCAAGTTGATACGAATGATACACCGGTTGATGATAATCGTGATGAGATATTCTCCGATTCTGATAACGACGATTCTATATCTTGTGGAGAAATTGAATATATTGATGAAGAACCTCCTGAGTTTGTAATCTTTGAAGATGATAATGAAGAAGATGATGACACGAAAATCCGAGATGAAGCTTTACGTGAGACGTTGTTAAATGTCAATCTTCTTATCTCCCGTATTGAGGCATTGAATGATCCTCTTACTTCTCCTCCTATCCCCGATGTGGATAGTGATTCTTTACCTGAGCTTGAAATTTTTCTATTTGAAGAGACGAGTAGTGGCAATCCCACTATTCATGCTGATATCTCTCTTCCGGATTATGAGTGTTTTAATTTTGAGATCGACTCTTTACCTATTTCCGATAATCCGTTACGTTACCCTCTTTTAGAGGATGTCGATATATTTCTTGCTGCGGATGACTCGATACCACCGGGTATTGAGAATGATGAGAATGACATTTCTTCCGATTTGCTTTCTTCTCGTCCACCTGCGAAACAACCCGATGAAGTTTTTTCCGGTACGAATGAGAATATTTTTAGAATGGTGGACGAGGTTTCAGAAATAGACTTTGCTTTTATCATTTGGGTGTTTCAACCGTTCTTTTCCTATCCCATCATTTCTTCTTTCCACTCCACCGGGAGTAAGGACACCATATTTGATCCCGGCATTTCCATTGCCAAGTGGCCATTTTATCTGCTCTCCCCAAGGACGAATTAATTCGGGGATCGAGTCAAGCTCATGTGACTCGGTGAATAAAAACAAAGCGCTTCGTGGGTGGCAACCCATGCTTATCCAATTTCATCTTCTTATATTTCTATTTTCTAACACCTAACGTGAGGAGGGGGTGCCTCTTCTACTCTTGTGTTTCGTAGTTGTTTGTGATTTTTGTTCAGGATTGTCCATGATTTATGATGACTCTCGTGCTCGTTATCTCTTCACTTGGAGTCTCATTCATCGGTGCTACTTGGAAATCCTATATCCGTTAAATCTTATCGACTAACGTTTTCTTTGGCATAATTAATAAACGGCCTAGAATTTTGTTAGGATTGCCTTAACCCATAAAACATTGAGGACAATGTTTCGTTCTAGTCGGGGGGAGGGTGAATCTTCGATTCGATTTTTACCTAGCATGTTTCACACGTCGTAAACTCACGCAACTCCGTTTTTCCACCAAAAATAAAAAAATTGAAAAATTTCAAAAATTTTGTTGAAAATGTCATGAAAAAGTACAAAAAGATGAGAAAAAGTAGAAAAAGTTGTGCAAAAATAAAATAAAGTTTGAATAAGTGTTTTGACACCTTGTTGACTTTCTTGCTGGCGAGAATAGGAATAAATATTTTGACTTGACCGGGCATGTTGAACCCTAGCTAGTTCCCTTAACCAATGATGATCACATAAGCTTGTGCTAGTTTTGTACACAAGGAGCTATAAAATGCGAATTCTTCTTCTAGAATCTGCTAGTTCCCGTACTTGACTTTGTACATGCGCAGCTTAAAAGCTTTCGCTAGTCTTTTACATCAGGAGCTAGAAAACACGAATTCTTCTTCTAGAATTTGCAAGTTTCCGTATCTGACTTTATATATGTGTGGCTGATTATCAGCTAAGTATTCGCGGGTTTCATTATTTGGAATCTTAAATTGCGAAGAGCGAGAAATGATAGAGTTTATTTAGAAGTTAGATGCTAAACGTAGAGTAGTGGTTCTCTTTAGAGCTCACGAGAGGTACTTGTGGCTTTTTATTCCCATCAGAAACGTCACCAATATATAATAGATGTTCTAGGTTAATTAGTGGTATTTCGGTTTGAATAATATTTAGTTTTTTGTTTTCTTAAGAGAATTTTTGCTTTAGAAGTTGGGTACATATCAAGGAACATCAAAAATAAGAGCGAAAAATGAAAAAATCAAAAGTCAAAAGTTGATTATCTATGTGGTTTTGGAGCTACCCGATAAGCTTCCATTGATGTTAAGAAAAAAGTGAAAGAAAGAAAAAAAAGCATGAAAAATATGAGAAAAGTGAAAATGAAAAAAATGAAAGTTGTAAGAATTGTTGAATAAGAGCTATGTATGTATCAATAAGTTGTTGGCGCGTGAGGTGCATGTGATACGTGATTAGTAATCAGTCACATGAGGTGCACGTGATCGTACTCCGCAACTTATATTTCTGATATTGTATGTAACCCAAATTCCTTGATGTGGACCGAATTTCTATTACAGTGGTTCTTAAGAGAAAATGAATAACTACTTATCGTTTTAACTTAGGTATCACTATCGGACTAAAAATTATTGAAACGAGAAAATATGAAGCAATTCATTTCTCAACAAAATAAAATATTGAGATACAAAACCTAGGAAATGGGAGTAAGAAGTTTCCACAAGTAACTGTTATGAGTAGTGTTAGCATCTAATTTGTAGATAAGCTGTGATCTCGTTTGTAGGCTTAGTTTGGGGACTCGTGAAAAATCAAGAATGACGAATTTTAACCGTATGGTTGCTTCTTAATTAGAAGTGTTTCTACTTGTCGACCCTAACAATTATTGTAAAAATAATGAAAGTTCAACAAACCATCACAAGTTTGAAGTATGAAAAGTCCAAAAATAGAATAAAGTAGAATAAAGGAAATTTTTTGGATAACGGAGCTTTTGCGGGATTAAATGATTTTGTAATCTCTTTTGAACCTCCTTGCTACTTTTCAAAGTTAGTAAAAAGAGTATCAAAATTATTTATCCTAAGAGCGTGAATTGATCACATTGCGTGAGGACACGGCAATACTTTAGTCGGGGGGATTTTGGTGTGTATTAAATACACACATTTTCATTACCAAATATCGACCCAAAATGACTATTTGAGCTAACAAATGCCAAGAAAACACGTGTTTTTATGTTTGTGATGTCCAGGTACGGATATTATGAAAAATGAACAAAACAAAGCAAAAACCGGGCACGAGAGTATGAAAAGGATTCAAAAGCCGATACCGGGAAGCATTTTTCATTAAGGATCACTTATGAGCTAAATTTGTCATAATCTACCTTGAAGATTAACAACTTGGCAAGTTTAGTCCCTGAAATATATTTTGAAGAAATTACCATTCAGCCCTTGGAGTTTGGAAGTTAACATAATTGGTCCTTGTGCATTTTTATACCAATTCTGAAAATGAGAACAAATTTGGTCCAATCCAGATTTCATATAAGTCCAATCCATTTCATAAACCAAAGCCCAAGCACCTAATAATAACCAAAGCCCAATCTTTAAATCCATACCCGATCCAACCCGGCCCCAACAACCAAACAATAATAAAATAAACCCTTACCGCCCCCCAATTTACCCTCACCCAGAACACCACTATTCATGCTACAGTAAAAGATGAACCCTAATTACCCCTCTTCAAAAATTAACCATCATTAAGGGTATATTAGTTAAATTAAAGGACTTCTAGAATGTCAGGACGTGTCAGAAGGTTGTCAGAGTGTAAGAAACACACGAATGGCATACTTGGCATTCTACTATTGGTTCCCACACGTCACGATTATTGATCCTAAGGCTATTATTGATGGGATGGAATGGAATTATGATCAAGCGGCTCAGGACTACTACAAAGAAGCACAGAATCACACGGATTGTCAACCTAGCAATCCGTGAGCTCCTCTCCTCACATCCTATAAATAGATGGCTTAGATCATTGTATTAGGTGTGGAGCTTCGAATAGCGAAGCTCTGCCAAAATCTTTTCTCAAATTGTAATTGCTTTAAGATTCGGTTGTAATAGTTTTTCTTTAAATGAATTTCATTATCAGTTAATCATTTTCATTAAATTGTTGTTATTGCTTATTTTTAATTTCAGCTTATTATTGTTCACAACTAGTTTTAGTTTAGTTATCTTTAACTTCCAGCTTTTATTTAGTTTGTTAAACATTTGAATCAAGTTTTGGTTACTTATCAAATTTCATAGAAAGGTAAAAGTAATGACAACTGTGGTAGAAGGATGGAAGTTGTGGTGGAATTGATAGACTGAGATTGACATGGATGGTCTCTGCCTATCTAGTGATAGGCAAGCATAGTGAATCCTCCTCAATTGTGGCTGAGGAGGAGTTGCTTTGTAAGTACTTTCTATTTTTAAAATTCCACTAAATTTCATAGAATAGATTTGCTGTGAGCTTATGTAGTTTATTTTGAGCTGAATTGGTTGATTGATACATCTGTTAGTATAATCTGAGTAGCTTAGTTTGTTTGATCTTTTGCATTGCAGTCTTAGATATAGCATAGTTTAGTTGATTCAATTTGATATAATAGTAGATTTGATTAATCTGAGTTGGAGTAGTTATCAGTGGTAGTTAATTGTTCAATTTACTTCTGTTTGTTATTAGAACATTGTAGTGATCATTATTTTGGAACTTAAGGCTTAAATCAGTTAGATGTAGTGAAGTTTGATAGATAAGGGAGTGTTTGGATTTTGAGATTGCTGAGTAATGTAGTTGTTGTTATGTTGATTTTCTGTTTCATTTTTACTTCACTAGTATAGTAATAGAGATTTAGTTCATTTATATAGTAAGTTGTTTCACAAGAACAGTCAAAGTAATTTCTATTGCATCTATCTGTTAGAACTTTTAGAATCAGTTAGTGGTAGTTTGATGATAGTTGCATTTTAGTTATATATAGCTTAATCTAGTATTATCTCAGCTTATTTAGTTCATTTAGACATAGTTATGATTAGTTGAAATTGATTTTGGTCAAACTTTGGTTGCAATTCATATAGTCAAACTTTTTACTACTCAGTTTTTGGCATGATTTTTGGCTACACTTGTAGGATTTATTAGTAATTAGATATAGTTATTTCTTGTTGATTCTTGTTCCTTAGTAACTAGTGCACCTTTATCAGCCAGAATTTTTGAGTTTTGAGCTTAATTGCTTATTTGGAATTTGTTTGGAAGTGGCCTGATTGGGCACATTTGACCCCTGCACCACAGGTGTAGGGTCTCTTTCATGATATCATTCAAGTTAGTTGTAGTTAGAATTAGAACCTGCTTCTTGATTTACAGCTTCTTTGCTTGGTAATTTTTAATTTGATCCCATGATCTCATAGTGTAGAGCTTATTAGTATAGCTTTTTAAGGCCTGCAATTAGTGGATCTGAGCTAGTTTCTGATTTTAGCATATAGTTATATTTGTTTGATTGGGCTTGTTTTTCTAGTTTCATTAGTGTATCTGAGTTGGATTATAGTTGTATGAGTAGAGTTTATGGTCTGCTACTGCTAGTTTAATCTGTTTGAGCTTGTGCTTATTCATTAGCTTATTTGTGCTATTCATTGAGCTTTTACTTGAATTTGTGGTATTTCTGTGATTGAATTGTTCATTTCTAAGTTTCTTTAAGTTCATTATAGTATATTACAGTTGTGGTATCAGTTTGGTAAAGTTTTGTGGCAAGTGCTTATTAATAAGCACTTGCCATAAGCTGTTTCGGTAATTTTAAGCACTTTTGCTTATTGTTTTCATTCCAAAATTTTTCTGCAAGCTTCTTTTACTATTTTAGAATTTCTGTAAAATTTTCATAATTTTCTGAGGTCATTTACTATTTTTCTTAATTTCTTTTAGTTTATAATCACTTTTAAATCAATTTTAAATAACAAAAATCATAAAAAAATCATAAAAAGTCTTGAAAAATACAAAAACATTTTTAGAATTTCTTTTATAATATTTTAGAATTTAATTTTCATTTTTCCAATTTGTTTTTCTATTTTTCTTTATTTTTAATTCATTTTTAATTCTAACAATAGAAAATAAATTTTAGAAAATAAATAAAAAGTCTAAAAAATATTTTTCTTTTTCTTAAAATTTTTTTTAATAATTTTAGATTTTTAGAAAATATTTCTAAGTTCGTAGAATCATTTTTTAATAAACGTTACGTTTTAATATTACGTGTGTGTTTCCGTTTTCACGTTTTTAACATTTGTACATACTTAGCTTGTAAATTCTTCATATTTCATCATTTCTTATCACAACTTGAATTCCTAAATCATTTTTTTCATTTAACCGCTTTTCACGACTCGATTTCGCGATTCGATTATTCACGACTCCATTCTACCTTCGCTGGGAAAACGACCCGGGAAATACTTTCACCGGTATTTCTTCGGAATAATTATATACTACGATAAGACTTTATCAAAATGGCGTCGCTGCCGGGGAAGGTGGACGTGAGTTTTGAATATTCGTGTTGAAAAATCGTGTTGTGTTAAGTTTTCCACTATCTTGTATATATTTTCTCTAAAAAAATATAAAAAATATTAAAAATCAAAAACAAAAATAATCTTCTTATCCTCTAAAATTTGATTCTTCTTCTTAAACCCTCTCACGTTTAATTCTTATGGATATGTTTTGTTCTTATTGTGGAGAACCGTTCTTCGGAGGGTTGTGTGTGTTAGCATTAGAAGTGTTGATCATTTATGTAATCAAAGGGAGATCTCAATGATCGTCCCTTAGGGGGAGATTGTTAGCATTAAAAGTGACGATCATTATTGAGTCAAACAGTTAGTTTAATATATTCACGTAATAGTTAGTAAATGCTAGTTTATTAAGTTTATGTGTATTATTCATGCTTGTATAAAGTCTAAGGGCTAGTTATGTAATATGGTCAAAGATATGTGAAGCCCTAGACTACAAGTATAAATACCCATGTAAGGCCTCATTTAGAGGTTGGTTCTCTTGGTAATATCAAAGTTATTCATTTCACACACAAGAGTTCCCTTCCTCTCTCTTCTCTCTATCTCTCTCTCTCTCTCTCTCTCTACATATCTCTTCTATTCTCAATATAACTTGTGTTAGATATTCGAAGCAATGGTCCTAACAAGTGGTATCAAGAGCCTAACAATGATTTAGGAGGGTTGAGGGTTTGTTATTTTCGTGTTTTTAAGCTTTTTATCACGAATTTATTATCAAAAATTCTTACTTTTCTTGTTTTTTTTGGTTTTTAACACTTTTTTTTATTACAAACTAGTGTTATAAACCTTCTCTAACAAGAAAGTTTCAATCTTTTTGAAAAATTCTTGCTTAAAAAACTCGATTTGGTTCTTGTACTTGTTTTCTAGATCACGAAAAAGTTTTATAAAAATCATCAAGTTTGGAACTTTCTTCAAGTTTTGGTGTTTTTAAGCCTAGAAGTACAAGAATCTTGGATTACAAACTTCATTTGGGAGTGTTTTTTGCGAAATCAAAATCTGCCAAACTTTGTACTAGTTTTCGAAATCCCATTGTACTTGTTTTTCGCAATCTCTGCTGTTTTCGAGAACACAAGACGCGACTTCCTCTCGTGCTCACACTTGGATACTCGGTCTTTTCTCTCTTGTATAAGAAAGAAAAGTACTTCGACTTTTGGAAAACTTTCGAAATTGTATAATTTCGAAAAGTGGTTTGGTGACTTTGTGTTTTCGAAAACTCCTTAAGTTTCGAAATCACAATTTATCGCAAACTTGAGTTTCGCAATTTCTCAACTGAGTTTCGCAAACCCTAAGTTTCGAGAAATCCAAGTTTCGCAATCAGAAGTATCGAGAAATCAGAAGTTTCGAAATCAGAAGTATCGAGAAATCAGAAGTATCGAAAACTCCAATAGAGACACCGAGTTTCTCAAACAAGTTTCAAAAGCAAAAGAGTTTTAAATCACCATTGATTCCACAAGCTTTATTTCAAAATGAAACACCGGTTTTCAGTCATCGTTGGAATTCAATTTCTTTGTCTCGGATTGACACAACTTACAAATGGATTTCAAAATATGGTAACCCCATTGGCGCCGTGCTTAAATGGGTTCCAAAAGTTGTTGTCTAATCCAAAATCATAATGGCTTTCGTATACTTCAGTACGAAACCCGGGCTTCAATGATGACTTCTTAGTATTTCAGCTAAGGACTCGTTCTTCAAAGAAAGGAAAGTGCTTCAATCAATTCAAAGGTTTTACATATTCTTTGAGCACTTATCCTAAAAACATTATGGCTTATGCACACATAACAGTGTATAACCCGCGATTTTCAAAGAAAGGACCCTGTTGTACATTTCTGTGCGACAATCCTAAAAGATAAGAAGACTTCTCACCATAAAGCTTATCAAAGTCTTCTTAATTTTTTTTGAGCAAAACTTTGAAAAATGTTTCAAAAGGTTTTCAAAACTTTTCATGATGTTGCTCAAGATATTACTCCCTCAAATCCTTAAATCGTTTAATTTAATCAAAATGTTCTATTTTTGAGGGGGAGTAATATAAAGTTGTTCCAAAAAGATCATGCTTAAAAGAAACAAATTCGGAAATATCATACATCCGTTTCTCCCATAAGCTATCCAAAAACAAAGGTTTTAATCAATTGGTATCAAAAATACCATGGATATGCTATTTTTGAGGGGGAGAAGACGTGATTAAAATGTGATCGTCTTGAATCTCAAAAGAGCTCGACTCAGAAATGACCCAAGAATTGACGAAACAACAAAAGTTAGTAATCGAAAAGACTTATCCTCGACGGGTAATAACATCAAGTTAGTTACTAGAGATAGTTGTCACCTAAAAGCTGACAATGGAACTCTTTAACTAGCCACGTAAGCGTGTCTCGAAAAGGATTTGTCTTAGTAGAAATGTACCGTTTCGAGAAACTTTCTGTGGACTTGACCAGGCCGGGTAATAACTTTAAGATAGTCTAACTAGTGATGTAAGCATGTCTCGAATCGGTCATGTTCATTGAAAGTGGATCAATTCTAAAAGTGCAAACTCCTTACGCATGTGCAAATTTCTTAACAATCCATGAGCACATGTGAAGTGGGAGTCCTTCATGAAATGTAAAACTCTCGAAGTGTTAACAAAGTATGTTTTATTATCATAACACTTTGAGAGATTTTCACAAATGGTTTGACGGCAACAATAGGATAGTCATGAAGTTATAAGGTGACTAAGGTTAGGAAAAACCATCCTATGATCCGCCAGAGCCGGAGGGATCTACCCAAGGACATATCCAATAGATTAGAATTAGATGTCCTTAGGTATGATTTGAAAAAAGGGAGAAAAGAATGAAAGGAGAAAGAAGGGGTTGAAGAATTAAAAAGAAAAGCAAATGAAAGGGTGAAAAGAAATAGCCCTCCAAATGTTCAACCTTAGGGCAGACACCGGGTTCAATTCATATGCTACTGGTTGTTACCAAGGTGACACTGGTATTGAAGACAAGACGTCATGGACCCAGTGACGCACTGCACTAAACCTTCTAGCCACTCAAGTTCTCTTAAAAGAGCTTGTTTCATTCTCACGGGGAACCGTTGTAATCTATCGAACTGTCTCTTAGAGATGGTTGATATTGAAGTAGGAGACCCATCCCTAGTCTCCGCATAGGAAACCAAATTATGCACTTATCGAGTCTAGAGCCATGAGATACATTAAAAGATCTCTTAGGATACACTTTCCTATGATTACACTTGTGTTCGCCAAAAAGGACACAAGTTGTAAGAGTCTTTATGAGATCTACGGATCTTGCCTTTTCTATCATGATGGTTACTTTGTCTCAAACGGTCTACAGTTGTGGGGTGATCTCCAGCAACTCACCTGAATCATTGATGTACTTCGGTGGATCTAGTAAGCCCTTTCAGGGGTATCTGATTCAGGAACGGCCTTGGTAAAGATTAGAAGGAGTCTTCACACTATGCTGTTGACGATCTCTAATTCCGAACCTATAAGTACCAGATGCTTTATTGCTAACTGTTTTATGCAGGTACTGATGAATGTTCCTTGGAGAAAGACCGTTACCATCACTCAAAGATCCACATGCTCATACCCTACAAAGCTCTCTTCAAAGATCAAAGCAAAGTTCAGAACGTTTCTAAGTCAAAGTTAAAGAATCTACAAACTAAAGAAACAAAGATTAAAGTCAAAGAAAAGAGAACTTCACAAGGATTCAAAGTCAAACAAAGTATGAGCATGTTGGAAAAGACGTAAAGATATCCATATTTGAAGATGATGATCAAAGGCAAGAAAGATCACAAAGCATGATTGGAACAAAGGAACTAGCAAAACTATTACACAAAGACTCAAAGTTCAAAAAGAACAAGCTTCAAAGATCAACGATCAAGGTCACAAAAGAGAGATCTCAATGATCACCCTTAGGGGGAGATTGTTAGCATTAGAAGTGTTTATCATTTATGTAATCAAAGGGAGATCTCAATGATCGTCCCTTAGGGGGAGATTGTTAGCATTAAAAGTGACGATCATTATTGAGTCAAACAGTTAGTTTAATATATTCACGTAATAGTTAGTAAATGCTAGTTTATTAAGTTTATGTGTATTATTCATGCTTGTATAAAGTCTAAGGGCTAGTTATATAATATGGTCAAAGATATGTGAAGCCCTAGACTACAAGTATAAATACCCATGTAAGGCCTCATTTAGAGGTTGGTTCTCTTGGTAATATCAAAGTTATTCATTTCACACACAAGAGTTCCCTTCCTCTCTCTTCTCTCTATCTCTCTCTCTCTCTACATATCTCTTCTATTCTCAATATAACTTGTGTTAGATATTCGAAGCAAGGGTCCTAACAGTGTGTGTGGTGTACATGCAACGAATGTGGAGATAATATTCGTGATGGCGTTTGTTTGAATTGTAATTCTCATACGTATGATCAAAATTCGTTCAACAATTCGTCAAACATTCCCGATTTTTATACACCACCACCACCTTCGTTTTATTGCTATAATTGTGGAAACCCGTCCGAAGAAGGAAGGCCGTGTGGGCGATGTTTTTGTGATGGATGTGGATACACCAATTGTATGTGCTATACGCCGAGTGCAGATATGTCTTACGATTACGACTCGAGCTTCAATAATTTTCCTCAAAATGATTTTTATGAGCCAAATTCGTGCTACAATGGTGATTTTCAAAATACATCAAGTTTTGAAAATTGTGGGGGATCGTTTGAAAGTTCTTATCATGAACCTAATTCTTGTTACGATTATAATGGTTTTTACCAACCCCCACAATCTTCCAATTTTTCTAATCAAATTTTGGAAATCAAATCCATGATGGATGAGTTGAAAGAGATGGTGAATAGTCGTTACACATCTTCTCCCGAGCCTAACGTGAGATCAATGGAAGAACCTTGTACCGAAGAAAGAAAATTCCAGTTTTGCGAGTGTTGTTTGTACGATGATGATTCCACGATTACGATCAATATAAATCCTCAAAATGATTCTATCTCTTCTACCGTAGAACCCGAAGACTCTCTTACAATGGGGGACGGGCATCTTGACACTATTCCGGCAACGGAATCGGACGAATTCAATAAGTCTAGTGTTGAGAACCTCGTCCCAATCCCAAGTGAGTCCGAGGAGATTTCTATCAATGATTCTGAACTTGTTGAAAATAATCGTTTTGATGATCAAGTTGATACGAATGATACACCGGTTGATGATAATCGTGATGAGATATTCTCCGATTCTGATAACGACGATTCTATATCTTGTGGAGAAATTGAATATATTGATGAAGAACCTCCTGAGTTTGTAATCTTTGAAGATGATAATGAAGAAGATGATGACACGAAAATCCGAGATGAAGCTTTACGTGAGACGTTGTTAAATGTCAATCTTCTTATCTCCCGTATTGAGGCATTGAATGATCCTCTTACTTCTCCTCCTATCCCCGATGTGGATAGTGATTCTTTACCTGAGCTTGAAATTTTTCTATTTGAAGAGACGAGTAGTGGCAATCCCACTATTCATGCTGATATCTCTCTTCCGGATTATGAGTGTTTTAATTTTGAGATCGACTCTTTACCTATTTCCGATAATCCGTTACGTTACCCTCTTTTAGAGGATGTCGATATATTTCTTGCTGCGGATGACTCGATACCACCGGGTATTGAGAATGATGAGAATGACATTTCTTCCGATTTGCTTTCTTCTCGTCCACCTGCGAAACAACCCGATGAAGTTTTTTCCGGTACGAATGAGAATATTTTTAGAATGGTGGACGAGGTTTCAGAAATAGACTTTGCTTTTATCATTTGGGTGTTTCAACCGTTCTTTTCCTATCCCATCATTTCTTCTTTCCACTCCACCGGGAGTAAGGACACCATATTTGATCCCGGCATTTCCATTGCCAAGTGGCCGTTTTATCTGCTCTCCCCAAGGACGAATTAATTCGGGGATCGAGTCAAGCTCATGTGACTCGGTGAATAAAAACAAAGCGCTTCGTGGGTGGCAACCCATGCTTATCCAATTTCATCTTCTTATATTTCTATTTTCTAACACCTAACGTGAGGAGGGGGTGCCTCTTCTACTCTTGTGTTTCGTAGTTGTTTGTGATTTTTGTTCAGGATTGTCCATGATTTATGATGACTCTCGTGCTCGTTATCTCTTCACTTGGAGTCTCATTCATCGGTGCTACTTGGAAATCCTATATCCGTTAAATCTTATCGACTAACGTTTTCTTTGGCATAATTAATAAACGGCCTAGAATTTTGTTAGGATTGCCTTAACCCATAAAACATTGAGGACAATGTTTCGTTCTAGTCGGGGGGAGGGTGAATCTTCGATTCGATTTTTACCTAGCATGTTTCACACGTCGTCAACTCACGCAACTCCGTTTTTCCACCAAAAATAAAAAAATTGAAAAATTTCAAAAATTTTGTTGAAAATGTCATGAAAAAGTACAAAAAGATGAGAAAAAGTAGAAAAAGTTGTGCAAAAATAAAATAAAGTTTGAATAAGTGTTTTGACACCTTGTTGACTTTCTTGCTGGCGAGAATAGGAATAAATATTTTGACTTGACCGGGCATGTTGAACCCTAGCTAGTTCCCTTAACCAATGATGATCACATAAGCTTGTGCTAGTTTTGTACACAAGGAGCTATAAAATGCGAATTCTTCTTCTAGAATCTGCTAGTTCCCGTACTTGACTTTGTACATGCGCAGCTTAAAAGCTTTCGCTAGTCTTTTACATCAGGAGCTAGAAAACACGAATTCTTCTTCTAGAATTTGCAAGTTTCCGTATCTGACTTTATATATGTGTGGCTGATTATCAGCTAAGTATTCGCGGGTTTCATTATTTGGAATCTTAAATTGCGAAGAGCGAGAAATGATAGAGTTTATTTAGAAGTTAGATGCTAAACGTAGAGTAGTGGTTCTCTTTAGAGCTCACGAGAGGTACTTGTGGCTTTTTATTCCCATCAGAAACGTCACCAATATATAATAGATGTTCTAGGTTAATTAGTGGTATTTCGGTTTGAATAATATTTAGTTTTTTGTTTTCTTAAGAGAATTTTTGCTTTAGAAGTTGGGTACATATCAAGGAACATCAAAAATAAGAGCGAAAAATGAAAAAATCAAAAGTCAAAAGTTGATTATCTATGTGGTTTTGGAGCTACCCGATAAGCTTCCATTGATGTTAAGAAAAAAGTGAAAGAAAGAAAAAAAAGCATGAAAAATATGAGAAAAGTGAAAATGAAAAAAATGAAAGTTGTAAGAATTGTTGAATAAGAGCTATGTATGTATCAATAAGTTGTTGGCGCGTGAGGTGCATGTGATACGTGATTAGTAATCAGTCACATGAGGTGCACGTGATCGTACTCCGCAACTTATATTTCTGATATTGTATGTAACCCAAATTCCTTGATGTGGACCGAATTTCTATTACAGTGGTTCTTAAGAGAAAATGAATAACTACTTATCGTTTTAACTTAGGTATCACTATCGGACTAAAAATTATTGAAACGAGAAAATATGAAGCAATTCATTTCTCAACAAAATAAAATATTGAGATACAAAACCTAGGAAATGGGAGTAAGAAGTTTCCACAAGTAACTGTTATGAGTAGTGTTAGCATCTAATTTGTAGATAAGCTGTGATCTCGTTTGTAGGCTTAGTTTGGGGACTCGTGAAAAATCAAGAATGACGAATTTTAACCGTATGGTTGCTTCTTAATTAGAAGTGTTTCTACTTGTCGACCCTAACAATTATTGTAAAAATAATGAAAGTTCAACAAACCATCACAAGTTTGAAGTATGAAAAGTCCAAAAATAGAATAAAGTAGAATAAAGGAAATTTTTTGGATAACGGAGCTTTTGCGGGATTAAATGATTTTGTAATCTCTTTTGAACCTCCTTGCTACTTTTCAAAGTTAGTAAAAAGAGTATCAAAATTATTTATCCTAAGAGCGTGAATTGATCACATTGCGTGAGGACACGGCAATACTTTAGTCGGGGGGATTTTGGTGTGTATTAAATACACACATTTTCATTACCAAATATCGACCCAAGATGACTATTTGAGCTAACAAATGCCAAGAAAACACGTGTTTTTATGTTTGTGATGTCCAGGTACGGATATTATGAAAAATGAACAAAACAAAGCAAAAACCGGGCACGAGAGTATGAAAAGGATTCAAAAGCCGATACCGGGAAGCATTTTTCATTAAGGATCACTTATGAGCTAAATTTGTCATAATCTACCTTGAAGATTAACAACTTGGCAAGTTTAGTCCCTGAAATATATTTTGAAGAAATTACCATTCAGCCCTTGGAGTTTGGAAGTTAACATAATTGGTCCTTGTGCATTTTTATACCAATTCTGAAAATGAGAACAAATTTGGTCCAATCCAGATTTCATATAAGTCCAATCCATTTCATAAACCAAAGCCCAAGCACCTAATAATAACCAAAGCCCAATCTTTAAATCCATACCCGATCCAACCCGGCCCCAACAACCAAACAATAATAAAATAAACCCTTACCGCCCCCCAATTTACCCTCACCCAGAACACCACTATTCATGCTACAGTAAAAGATGAACCCTAATTACCCCTCTTCAAAAATTAACCATCATTAAGGGTATATTAGTTAAATTAAAGGACTTCTAGAATGTCAGGACGTGTCAGAAGGTTGTCAGAGTGTAAGAAACACACGAATGGCATACTTGGCATTCTACTATTGGTTCCCACACGTCACGATTATTGATCCTAAGGCTATTATTGATGGGATGGAATGGAATTATGATCAAGCGGCTCAGGACTACTACAAAGAAGCACAGAATCACACGGATTGTCAACCTAGCAATCCGTGAGCTCCTCTCCTCACATCCTATAAATAGATGGCTTAGATCATTGTATTAGGTGTGGAGCTTCGAATAGCGAAGCTCTGCCAAAATCTTTTCTCAAATTGTAATTGCTTTAAGATTCGGTTGTAATAGTTTTTCTTTAAATGAATTTCATTATCAGTTAATCATTTTCATTAAATTGTTGTTATTGCTTATTTTTAATTTCAGCTTATTATTGTTCACAACTAGTTTTAGTTTAGTTATCTTTAACTTCCAGCTTTTATTTAGTTTGTTAAACATTTGAATCAAGTTTTGGTTACTTATCAAATTTCATAGAAAGGTAAAAGTAATGACAACTGTGGTAGAAGGATGGAAGTTGTGGTGGAATTGATAGACTGAGATTGACATGGATGGTCTCTGCCTATCTAGTGATAGGCAAGCATAGTGAATCCTCCTCAATTGTGGCTGAGGAGGAGTTGCTTTGTAAGTACTTTCTATTTTTAAAATTCCACTAAATTTCATAGAATAGATTTGCTGTGAGCTTATGTAGTTTATTTTGAGCTGAATTGGTTGATTGATACATCTGTTAGTATAATCTGAGTAGCTTAGTTTGTTTGATCTTTTGCATTGCAGTCTTAGATATAGCATAGTTTAGTTGATTCAATTTGATATAATAGTAGATTTGATTAATCTGAGTTGGAGTAGTTATCAGTGGTAGTTAATTGTTCAATTTACTTCTGTTTGTTATTAGAACATTGTAGTGATCATTATTTTGGAACTTAAGGCTTAAATCAGTTAGATGTAGTGAAGTTTGATAGATAAGGGAGTGTTTGGATTTTGAGATTGCTGAGTAATGTAGTTGTTGTTATGTTGATTTTCTGTTTCATTTTTACTTCACTAGTATAGTAATAGAGATTTAGTTCATTTATATAGTAAGTTGTTTCACAAGAACAGTCAAAGTAATTTCTATTGCATCTATCTGTTAGAACTTTTAGAATCAGTTAGTGGTAGTTTGATGATAGTTGCATTTTAGTTATATATAGCTTAATCTAGTATTATCTCAGCTTATTTAGTTCATTTAGACATAGTTATGATTAGTTGAAATTGATTTTGGTCAAACTTTGGTTGCAATTCATATAGTCAAACTTTTTACTACTCAGTTTTTGGCATGATTTTTGGCTACACTTGTAGGATTTATTAGTAATTAGATATAGTTATTTCTTGTTGATTCTTGTTCCTTAGTAACTAGTGCACCTTTATCAGCCAGAATTTTTGAGTTTTGAGCTTAATTGCTTATTTGGAATTTGTTTGGAAGTGGCCTGATTGGGCACATTTGACCCCTGCACCACAGGTGTAGGGTCTCTTTCATGATATCATTCAAGTTAGTTGTAGTTAGAATTAGAACCTGCTTCTTGATTTACAGCTTCTTTGCTTGGTAATTTTTAATTTGATCCCATGATCTCATAGTGTAGAGCTTATTAGTATAGCTTTTTAAGGCCTGCAATTAGTGGATCTGAGCTAGTTTCTGATTTTAGCATATAGTTATATTTGTTTGATTGGGCTTGTTTTTCTAGTTTCATTAGTGTATCTGAGTTGGATTATAGTTGTATGAGTAGAGTTTATGGTCTGCTACTGCTAGTTTAATCTGTTTGAGCTTGTGCTTATTCATTAGCTTATTTGTGCTATTCATTGAGCTTTTACTTGAATTTGTGGTATTTCTGTGATTGAATTGTTCATTTCTAAGTTTCTTTAAGTTCATTATAGTATATTACAGTTGTGGTATCAGTTTGGTAAAGTTTTGTGGCAAGTGCTTATTAATAAGCACTTGCCATAAGCTGTTTCGGTAATTTTAAGCACTTTTGCTTATTGTTTTCATTCCAAAATTTTTCTGCAAGCTTCTTTTACTATTTTAGAATTTCTGTAAAATTTTCATAATTTTCTGAGGTCATTTACTATTTTTCTTAATTTCTTTTAGTTTATAATCACTTTTAAATCAATTTTAAATAACAAAAATCATAAAAAAATCATAAAAAGTCTTGAAAAATACAAAAACATTTTTAGAATTTCTTTTATAATATTTTAGAATTTAATTTTCATTTTTCCAATTTGTTTTTCTATTTTTCTTTATTTTTAATTCATTTTTAATTCTAACAATAGAAAATAAATTCTAGAAAATAAATAAAAAGTCTAAAAAATATTTTTCTTTTTCTTAAAATTTTTTTTAATAATTTTAGATTTTTAGAAAATATTTCTAAGTTCGTAGAATCATTTTTTAATAAACGTTACGTTTTAATATTACGTGTGTGTTTCCGTTTTCACGTTTTTAACATTTGTACATACTTAGCTTGTAAATTCTTCATATTTCATCATTTCTTATCACAACTTGAATTCCTAAATCATTTTTTTCATTTAACCGCTTTTCACGACTCGATTTCGCGATTCGATTATTCACGACTCCATTCTACCTTCGCTGGGAAAACGACCCGGGAAATACTTTCACCGGTATTTCTTCGGAATAATTATATACTACGATAAGACTTTATCAAAATGGCGCCGCTGCCGGGGAAGGTGGACGTGAGTTTTGAATATTCGTGTTGAAAAATCGTGTTGTGTTAAGTTTTCCACTATCTTGTATATATTTTCTCTAAAAAAATATAAAAAATATTAAAAATCAAAAACAAAAATAATCTTCTTATCCTCTAAAATTTGATTCTTCTTCTTAAACCCTCTCACGTTTAATTCTTATGGATATGTTTTGTTCTTATTGTGGAGAACCGTTCTTCGGAGGGTTGTGTGTGTTAGCATTAGAAGTGTTGATCATTTATGTAATCAAAGGGAGATCTCAATGATCGTCCCTTAGGGGGAGATTGTTAGCATTAAAAGTGACGATCATTATTGAGTCAAACAGTTAGTTTAATATATTCACGTAATAGTTAGTAAATGCTAGTTTATTAAGTTTATGTGTATTATTCATGCTTGTATAAAGTCTAAGGGCTAGTTATGTAATATGGTCAAAGATATGTGAAGCCCTAGACTACAAGTATAAATACCCATGTAAGGCCTCATTTAGAGGTTGGTTCTCTTGGTAATATCAAAGTTATTCATTTCACACACAAGAGTTCCCTTCCTCTCTCTTCTCTCTATCTCTCTCTCTCTCTCTCTCTCTACATATCTCTTCTATTCTCAATATAACTTGTGTTAGATATTCGAAGCAATGGTCCTAACAAGTGGTATCAAGAGCCTAACAATGATTTAGGAGGGTTGAGGGTTTGTTATTTTCGTGTTTTTAAGCTTTTTATCACGAATTTATTATCAAAAATTCTTACTTTTCTTGTTTTTTTTGGTTTTTAACACTTTTTTTATTACAAACTAGTGTTATAAACCTTCTCTAACAAGAAAGTTTCAATCTTTTTGAAAAATTCTTGCTTAAAAAACTCGATTTGGTTCTTGTACTTGTTTTCTAGATCACGAAAAAGTTTTATAAAAATCATCAAGTTTGGAACTTTCTTCAAGTTTTGGTGTTTTTAAGCCTAGAAGTACAAGAATCTTGGATTACAAACTTCATTTGGGAGTGTTTTTTGCGAAATCAAAATCTGCCAAACTTTGTACTAGTTTTCGAAATCCCATTGTACTTGTTTTTCGCAATCTCTGCTGTTTTCGAGAACACAAGACGCGACTTCCTCTCGTGCTCACACTTGGATACTCGGTCTTTTCTCTCTTGTATAAGAAAGAAAAGTACTTCGACTTTTGGAAAACTTTCGAAATTGTATAATTTCGAAAAGTGGTTTGGTGACTTTGTGTTTTCGAAAACTCCTTAAGTTTCGAAATCACAATTTATCGCAAACTTGAGTTTCGCAATTTCTCAACTGAGTTTCGCAAACCCTAAGTTTCGAGAAATCCAAGTTTCGCAATCAGAAGTATCGAGAAATCAGAAGTTTCGAAATCAGAAGTATCGAGAAATCAGAAGTATCGAAAACTCCAATAGAGACACCGAGTTTCTCAAACAAGTTTCAAAAGCAAAAGAGTTTTAAATCACCATTGATTCCACAAGCTTTATTTCAAAATGAAACACCGGTTTTCAGTCATCGTTGGAATTCAATTTCTTTGTCTCGGATTGACACAACTTACAAATGGATTTCAAAATATGGTAACCCCATTGGCGCCGTGCTTAAATGGGTTCCAAAAGTTGTTGTCTAATCCAAAATCATAATGGCTTTCGTATACTTCAGTACGAAACCCGGGCTTCAATGATGACTTCTTAGTAT
This sequence comes from Artemisia argyi, assembly GCA_030686995.1. Taxonomy (NCBI): domain Eukaryota; kingdom Viridiplantae; phylum Streptophyta; class Magnoliopsida; order Asterales; family Asteraceae; genus Artemisia; species Artemisia argyi. Next base: position 155,753,102 of record CM060677.1, on the reverse strand, counting down.
TTCAGCTAAGGACTCGTTCTTCAAAGAAAGGAAAGTGCTTCAATCAATTCAAAGGTTTTACATATTCTTTGAGCACTTATCCTAAAAACATTATGGCTTATGCACACATAACAGTGTATAACCCGCGATTTTCAAAGAAAGGACCCTGTTGTACATTTCTGTGCGACAATCCTAAAAGATAAGAAGACTTCTCACCATAAAGCTTATCAAAGTCTTCTTAATTTTTTTTGAGCAAAACTTTGAAAAATGTTTCAAAAGGTTTTCAAAACTTTTCATGATGTTGCTCAAGATATTACTCCCTCAAATCCTTAAATCGTTTAATTTAATCAAAATGTTCTATTTTTGAGGGGGAGTAATATAAAGTTGTTCCAAAAAGATCATGCTTAAAAGAAACAAATTCGGAAATATCATACATCCGTTTCTCCCATAAGCTATCCAAAAACAAAGGTTTTAATCAATTGGTATCAAAAATACCATGGATATGCTATTTTTGAGGGGGAGAAGACGTGATTAAAATGTGATCGTCTTGAATCTCAAAAGAGCTCGACTCAGAAATGACCCAAGAATTGACGAAACAACAAAAGTTAGTAATCGAAAAGACTTATCCTCGACGGGTAATAACATCAAGTTAGTTACTAGAGATAGTTGTCACCTAAAAGCTGACAATGGAACTCTTTAACTAGCCACGTAAGCGTGTCTCGAAAAGGATTTGTCTTAGTAGAAATGTACCGTTTCGAGAAACTTTCTGTGGACTTGACCAGGCCGGGTAATAACTTTAAGATAGTCTAACTAGTGATGTAAGCATGTCTCGAATCGGTCATGTTCATTGAAAGTGGATCAATTCTAAAAGTGCAAACTCCTTACGCATGTGCAAATTTCTTAACAATCCATGAGCACATGTGAAGTGGGAGTCCTTCATGAAATGTAAAACTCTCGAAGTGTTAACAAAGTATGTTTTATTATCATAACACTTTGAGAGATTTTCACAAATGGTTTGACGGCAACAATAGGATAGTCATGAAGTTATAAGGTGACTAAGGTTAGGAAAAACCGTCCTATGATCCGCCAGAGCCGGAGGGATCTACCCAAGGACATATCCAATAGATTAGAATTAGATGTCCTTAGGTATGATTTGAAAAAAGGGAGAAAAGAATGAAAGGAGAAAGAAGGGGTTGAAGAATTAAAAAGAAAAGCAAATGAAAGGGTGAAAAGAAATAGCCCTCCAAATGTTCAACCTTAGGGCAGACACCGGGTTCAATTCATATGCTACTGGTTGTTACCAAGGTGACACTGGTATTGAAGACAAGACGTCATGGACCCAGTGACGCACTGCACTAAACCTTCTAGCCACTCAAGTTCTCTTAAAAGAGCTTGTTTCATTCTCACGGGGAACCGTTGTAATCTATCGAACTGTCTCTTAGAGATGGTTGATATTGAAGTAGGAGACCCATCCCTAGTCTCCGCATAGGAAACCAAATTATGCACTTATCGAGTCTAGAGCCATGAGATACATTAAAAGATCTCTTAGGATACACTTTCCTATGATTACACTTGTGTTCGCCAAAAAGGACACAAGTTGTAAGAGTCTTTATGAGATCTACGGATCTTGCCTTTTCTATCATGATGGTTACTTTGTCTCAAACGGTCTACAGTTGTGGGGTGATCTCCAGCAACTCACCTGAATCATTGATGTACTTCGGTGGATCTAGTAAGCCCTTTCAGGGGTATCTGATTCAGGAACGGCCTTGGTAAAGATTAGAAGGAGTCTTCACACTATGCTGTTGACGATCTCTAATTCCGAACCTATAAGTACCGGATGCTTTATTGCTAACTGTTTTATGCAGGTACTGATGAATGTTCCTTGGAGAAAGACCGTTACCATCACTCAAAGATCCACATGCTCATACCCTACAAAGCTCTCTTCAAAGATCAAAGCAAAGTTCAGAACGTTTCTAAGTCAAAGTTAAAGAATCTACAAACTAAAGAAACAAAGATTAAAGTCAAAGAAAAGAGAACTTCACAAGGATTCAAAGTCAAACAAAGTATGAGCATGTTGGAAAAGACGTAAAGATATCCATATTTGAAGATGATGATCAAAGGCAAGAAAGATCACAAAGCATGATTGGAACAAAGGAACTAGCAAAACTATTACACAAAGACTCAAAGTTCAAAAAGAACAAGCTTCAAAGATCAACGATCAAGGTCACAAAAGAGAGATCTCAATGATCACCCTTAGGGGGAGATTGTTAGCATTAGAAGTGTTTATCATTTATGTAATCAAAGGGAGATCTCAATGATCGTCCCTTAGGGGGAGATTGTTAGCATTAAAAGTGACGATCATTATTGAGTCAAACAGTTAGTTTAATATATTCACGTAATAGTTAGTAAATGCTAGTTTATTAAGTTTATGTGTATTATTCATGCTTGTATAAAGTCTAAGGGCTAGTTATATAATATGGTCAAAGATATGTGAAGCCCTAGACTACAAGTATAAATACCCATGTAAGGCCTCATTTAGAGGTTGGTTCTCTTGGTAATATCAAAGTTATTCATTTCACACACAAGAGTTCCCTTCCTCTCTCTTCTCTCTATCTCTCTCTCTCTCTACATATCTCTTCTATTCTCAATATAACTTGTGTTAGATATTCGAAGCAAGGGTCCTAACAGTGTGTGTGGTGTACATGCAACGAATGTGGAGATAATATTCGTGATGGCGTTTGTTTGAATTGTAATTCTCATACGTATGATCAAAATTCGTTCAACAATTCGTCAAACATTCCCGATTTTTATACACCACCACCACCTTCGTTTTATTGCTATAATTGTGGAAACCCGTCCGAAGAAGGAAGGCCGTGTGGGCGATGTTTTTGTGATGGATGTGGATACACCAATTGTATGTGCTATACGCCGAGTGCAGATATGTCTTACGATTACGACTCGAGCTTCAATAATTTTCCTCAAAATGATTTTTATGAGCCAAATTCGTGCTACAATGGTGATTTTCAAAATACATCAAGTTTTGAAAATTGTGGGGGATCGTTTGAAAGTTCTTATCATGAACCTAATTCTTGTTACGATTATAATGGTTTTTACCAACCCCCACAATCTTCCAATTTTTCTAATCAAATTTTGGAAATCAAATCCATGATGGATGAGTTGAAAGAGATGGTGAATAGTCGTTACACATCTTCTCCCGAGCCTAACGTGAGATCAATGGAAGAACCTTGTACCGAAGAAAGAAAATTCCAGTTTTGCGAGTGTTGTTTGTACGATGATGATTCCACGATTACGATCAATATAAATCCTCAAAATGATTCTATCTCTTCTACCGTAGAACCCGAAGACTCTCTTACAATGGGGGACGGGCATCTTGACACTATTCCGGCAACGGAATCGGACGAATTCAATAAGTCTAGTGTTGAGAACCTCGTCCCAATCCCAAGTGAGTCTGAGGAGATTTCTATCAATGATTCTGAACTTGTTGAAAATAATCGTTTTGATGATCAAGTTGATACGAATGATACACCGGTTGATGATAATCGTGATGAGATATTCTCCGATTCTGATAACGACGATTCTATATCTTGTGGAGAAATTGAATATATTGATGAAGAACCTCCTGAGTTTGTAATCTTTGAAGATGATAATGAAGAAGATGATGACACGAAAATCCGAGATGAAGCTTTACGTGAGACGTTGTTAAATGTCAATCTTCTTATCTCCCGTATTGAGGCATTGAATGATCCTCTTACTTCTCCTCCTATCCCCGATGTGGATAGTGATTCTTTACCTGAGCTTGAAATTTTTCTATTTGAAGAGACGAGTAGTGGCAATCCCACTATTCATGCTGATATCTCTCTTCCGGATTATGAGTGTTTTAATTTTGAGATCGACTCTTTACCTATTTCCGATAATCCGTTACGTTACCCTCTTTTAGAGGATGTCGATATATTTCTTGCTGCGGATGACTCGATACCACCGGGTATTGAGAATGATGAGAATGACATTTCTTCCGATTTGCTTTCTTCTCGTCCACCTGCGAAACAACCCGATGAAGTTTTTTCCGGTACGAATGAGAATATTTTTAGAATGGTGGACGAGGTTTCAGAAATAGACTTTGCTTTTATCATTTGGGTGTTTCAACCGTTCTTTTCCTATCCCATCATTTCTTCTTTCCACTCCACCGGGAGTAAGGACACCATATTTGATCCCGGCATTTCCATTGCCAAGTGGCCGTTTTATCTGCTCTCCCCAAGGACGAATTAATTCGGGGATCGAGTCAAGCTCATGTGACTCGGTGAATAAAAACAAAGCGCTTCGTGGGTGGCAACCCATGCTTATCCAATTTCATCTTCTTATATTTCTATTTTCTAACACCTAACGTGAGGAGGGGGTGCCTCTTCTACTCTTGTGTTTCGTAGTTGTTTGTGATTTTTGTTCAGGATTGTCCATGATTTATGATGACTCTCGTGCTCGTTATCTCTTCACTTGGAGTCTCATTCATCGGTGCTACTTGGAAATCCTATATCCGTTAAATCTTATCGACTAACGTTTTCTTTGGCATAATTAATAAACGGCCTAGAATTTTGTTAGGATTGCCTTAACCCATAAAACATTGAGGACAATGTTTCGTTCTAGTCGGGGGGAGGGTGAATCTTCGATTCGATTTTTACCTAGCATGTTTCACACGTCGTAAACTCACGCAACTCCGTTTTTCCACCAAAAATAAAAAAATTGAAAAATTTCAAAAATTTTGTTGAAAATGTCATGAAAAAGTACAAAAAGATGAGAAAAAGTAGAAAAAGTTGTGCAAAAATAAAATAAAGTTTGAATAAGTGTTTTGACACCTTGTTGACTTTCTTGCTGGCGAGAATAGGAATAAATATTTTGACTTGACCGGGCATGTTGAACCCTAGCTAGTTCCCTTAACCAATGATGATCACATAAGCTTGTGCTAGTTTTGTACACAAGGAGCTATAAAATGCGAATTCTTCTTCTAGAATCTGCTAGTTCCCGTACTTGACTTTGTACATGCGCAGCTTAAAAGCTTTCGCTAGTCTTTTACATCAGGAGCTAGAAAACACGAATTCTTCTTCTAGAATTTGCAAGTTTCCGTATCTGACTTTATATATGTGTGGCTGATTATCAGCTAAGTATTCGCGGGTTTCATTATTTGGAATCTTAAATTGCGAAGAGCGAGAAATGATAGAGTTTATTTAGAAGTTAGATGCTAAACGTAGAGTAGTGGTTCTCTTTAGAGCTCACGAGAGGTACTTGTGGCTTTTTATTCCCATCAGAAACGTCACCAATATATAATAGATGTTCTAGGTTAATTAGTGGTATTTCGGTTTGAATAATATTTAGTTTTTTGTTTTCTTAAGAGAATTTTTGCTTTAGAAGTTGGGTACATATCAAGGAACATCAAAAATAAGAGCGAAAAATGAAAAAATCAAAAGTCAAAAGTTGATTATCTATGTGGTTTTGGAGCTACCCGATAAGCTTCCATTGATGTTAAGAAAAAAGTGAAAGAAAGAAAAAAAAGCATGAAAAATATGAGAAAAGTGAAAATGAAAAAAATGAAAGTTGTAAGAATTGTTGAATAAGAGCTATGTATGTATCAATAAGTTGTTGGCGCGTGAGGTGCATGTGATACGTGATTAGTAATCAGTCACATGAGGTGCACGTGATCGTACTCCGCAACTTATATTTCTGATATTGTATGTAACCCAAATTCCTTGATGTGGACCGAATTTCTATTACAGTGGTTCTTAAGAGAAAATGAATAACTACTTATCGTTTTAACTTAGGTATCACTATCGGACTAAAAATTATTGAAACGAGAAAATATGAAGCAATTCATTTCTCAACAAAATAAAATATTGAGATACAAAACCTAGGAAATGGGAGTAAGAAGTTTCCACAAGTAACTGTTATGAGTAGTGTTAGCATCTAATTTGTAGATAAGCTGTGATCTCGTTTGTAGGCTTAGTTTGGGGACTCGTGAAAAATCAAGAATGACGAATTTTAACCGTATGGTTGCTTCTTAATTAGAAGTGTTTCTACTTGTCGACCCTAACAATTATTGTAAAAATAATGAAAGTTCAACAAACCATCACAAGTTTGAAGTATGAAAAGTCCAAAAATAGAATAAAGTAGAATAAAGGAAATTTTTTGGATAACGGAGCTTTTGCGGGATTAAATGATTTTGTAATCTCTTTTGAACCTCCTTGCTACTTTTCAAAGTTAGTAAAAAGAGTATCAAAATTATTTATCCTAAGAGCGTGAATTGATCACATTGCGTGAGGACACGGCAATACTTTAGTCGGGGGGATTTTGGTGTGTATTAAATACACACATTTTCATTACCAAATATCGACCCAAAATGACTATTTGAGCTAACAAATGCCAAGAAAACACGTGTTTTTATGTTTGTGATGTCCAGGTACGGATATTATGAAAAATGAACAAAACAAAGCAAAAACCGGGCACGAGAGTATGAAAAGGATTCAAAAGCCGATACCGGGAAGCATTTTTCATTAAGGATCACTTATGAGCTAAATTTGTCATAATCTACCTTGAAGATTAACAACTTGGCAAGTTTAGTCCCTGAAATATATTTTGAAGAAATTACCATTCAGCCCTTGGAGTTTGGAAGTTAACATAATTGGTCCTTGTGCATTTTTATACCAATTCTGAAAATGAGAACAAATTTGGTCCAATCCAGATTTCATATAAGTCCAATCCATTTCATAAACCAAAGCCCAAGCACCTAATAATAACCAAAGCCCAATCTTTAAATCCATACCCGATCCAACCCGGCCCCAACAACCAAACAATAATAAAATAAACCCTTACCGCCCCCCAATTTACCCTCACCCAGAACACCACTATTCATGCTACAGTAAAAGATGAACCCTAATTACCCCTCTTCAAAAATTAACCATCATTAAGGGTATATTAGTTAAATTAAAGGACTTCTAGAATGTCAGGACGTGTCAGAAGGTTGTCAGAGTGTAAGAAACACACGAATGGCATACTTGGCATTCTACTATTGGTTCCCACACGTCACGATTATTGATCCTAAGGCTATTATTGATGGGATGGAATGGAATTATGATCAAGCGGCTCAGGACTACTACAAAGAAGCACAGAATCACACGGATTGTCAACCTAGCAATCCGTGAGCTCCTCTCCTCACATCCTATAAATAGATGGCTTAGATCATTGTATTAGGTGTGGAGCTTCGAATAGCGAAGCTCTGCCAAAATCTTTTCTCAAATTGTAATTGCTTTAAGATTCGGTTGTAATAGTTTTTCTTTAAATGAATTTCATTATCAGTTAATCATTTTCATTAAATTGTTGTTATTGCTTATTTTTAATTTCAGCTTATTATTGTTCACAACTAGTTTTAGTTTAGTTATCTTTAACTTCCAGCTTTTATTTAGTTTGTTAAACATTTGAATCAAGTTTTGGTTACTTATCAAATTTCATAGAAAGGTAAAAGTAATGACAACTGTGGTAGAAGGATGGAAGTTGTGGTGGAATTGATAGACTGAGATTGACATGGATGGTCTCTGCCTATCTAGTGATAGGCAAGCATAGTGAATCCTCCTCAATTGTGGCTGAGGAGGAGTTGCTTTGTAAGTACTTTCTATTTTTAAAATTCCACTAAATTTCATAGAATAGATTTGCTGTGAGCTTATGTAGTTTATTTTGAGCTGAATTGGTTGATTGATACATCTGTTAGTATAATCTGAGTAGCTTAGTTTGTTTGATCTTTTGCATTGCAGTCTTAGATATAGCATAGTTTAGTTGATTCAATTTGATATAATAGTAGATTTGATTAATCTGAGTTGGAGTAGTTATCAGTGGTAGTTAATTGTTCAATTTACTTCTGTTTGTTATTAGAACATTGTAGTGATCATTATTTTGGAACTTAAGGCTTAAATCAGTTAGATGTAGTGAAGTTTGATAGATAAGGGAGTGTTTGGATTTTGAGATTGCTGAGTAATGTAGTTGTTGTTATGTTGATTTTCTGTTTCATTTTTACTTCACTAGTATAGTAATAGAGATTTAGTTCATTTATATAGTAAGTTGTTTCACAAGAACAGTCAAAGTAATTTCTATTGCATCTATCTGTTAGAACTTTTAGAATCAGTTAGTGGTAGTTTGATGATAGTTGCATTTTAGTTATATATAGCTTAATCTAGTATTATCTCAGCTTATTTAGTTCATTTAGACATAGTTATGATTAGTTGAAATTGATTTTGGTCAAACTTTGGTTGCAATTCATATAGTCAAACTTTTTACTACTCAGTTTTTGGCATGATTTTTGGCTACACTTGTAGGATTTATTAGTAATTAGATATAGTTATTTCTTGTTGATTCTTGTTCCTTAGTAACTAGTGCACCTTTATCAGCCAGAATTTTTGAGTTTTGAGCTTAATTGCTTATTTGGAATTTGTTTGGAAGTGGCCTGATTGGGCACATTTGACCCCTGCACCACAGGTGTAGGGTCTCTTTCATGATATCATTCAAGTTAGTTGTAGTTAGAATTAGAACCTGCTTCTTGATTTACAGCTTCTTTGCTTGGTAATTTTTAATTTGATCCCATGATCTCATAGTGTAGAGCTTATTAGTATAGCTTTTTAAGGCCTGCAATTAGTGGATCTGAGCTAGTTTCTGATTTTAGCATATAGTTATATTTGTTTGATTGGGCTTGTTTTTCTAGTTTCATTAGTGTATCTGAGTTGGATTATAGTTGTATGAGTAGAGTTTATGGTCTGCTACTGCTAGTTTAATCTGTTTGAGCTTGTGCTTATTCATTAGCTTATTTGTGCTATTCATTGAGCTTTTACTTGAATTTGTGGTATTTCTGTGATTGAATTGTTCATTTCTAAGTTTCTTTAAGTTCATTATAGTATATTACAGTTGTGGTATCAGTTTGGTAAAGTTTTGTGGCAAGTGCTTATTAATAAGCACTTGCCATAAGCTGTTTCGGTAATTTTAAGCACTTTTGCTTATTGTTTTCATTCCAAAATTTTTCTGCAAGCTTCTTTTACTATTTTAGAATTTCTGTAAAATTTTCATAATTTTCTGAGGTCATTTACTATTTTTCTTAATTTCTTTTAGTTTATAATCACTTTTAAATCAATTTTAAATAACAAAAATCATAAAAAAATCATAAAAAGTCTTGAAAAATACAAAAACATTTTTAGAATTTCTTTTATAATATTTTAGAATTTAATTTTCATTTTTCCAATTTGTTTTTCTATTTTTCTTTATTTTTAATTCATTTTTAATTCTAACAATAGAAAATAAATTCTAGAAAATAAATAAAAAGTCTAAAAAATATTTTTCTTTTTCTTAAAATTTTTTTTAATAATTTTAGATTTTTAGAAAATATTTCTAAGTTCGTAGAATCATTTTTTAATAAACGTTACGTTTTAATATTACGTGTGTGTTTCCGTTTTCACGTTTTTAACATTTGTACATACTTAGCTTGTAAATTCTTCATATTTCATCATTTCTTATCACAACTTGAATTCCTAAATCATTTTTTTCATTTAACCGCTTTTCACGACTCGATTTCGCGATTCGATTATTCACGACTCCATTCTACCTTCGCTGGGAAAACGACCCGGGAAATACTTTCACCGGTATTTCTTCGGAATAATTATATACTACGATAAGACTTTATCAAAATGGCGCCGCTGCCGGGGAAGGTGGACGTGAGTTTTGAATATTCGTGTTGAAAAATCGTGTTGTGTTAAGTTTTCCACTATCTTGTATATATTTTCTCTAAAAAAATATAAAAAATATTAAAAATCAAAAACAAAAATAATCTTCTTATCCTCTAAAATTTGATTCTTCTTCTTAAACCCTCTCACGTTTAATTCTTATGGATATGTTTTGTTCTTATTGTGGAGAACCGTTCTTCGGAGGGTTGTGTGTGTTAGCATTAGAAGTGTTGATCATTTATGTAATCAAAGGGAGATCTCAATGATCGTCCCTTAGGGGGAGATTGTTAGCATTAAAAGTGACGATCATTATTGAGTCAAACAGTTAGTTTAATATATTCACGTAATAGTTAGTAAATGCTAGTTTATTAAGTTTATGTGTATTATTCATGCTTGTATAAAGTCTAAGGGCTAGTTATGTAATATGGTCAAAGATATGTGAAGCCCTAGACTACAAGTATAAATACCCATGTAAGGCCTCATTTAGAGGTTGGTTCTCTTGGTAATATCAAAGTTATTCATTTCACACACAAGAGTTCCCTTCCTCTCTCTTCTCTCTATCTCTCTCTCTCTCTCTCTCTCTACATATCTCTTCTATTCTCAATATAACTTGTGTTAGATATTCGAAGCAATGGTCCTAACAAGTGGTATCAAGAGCCTAACAATGATTTAGGAGGGTTGAGGGTTTGTTATTTTCGTGTTTTTAAGCTTTTTATCACGAATTTATTATCAAAAATTCTTACTTTTCTTGTTTTTTTTGGTTTTTAACACTTTTTTTATTACAAACTAGTGTTATAAACCTTCTCTAACAAGAAAGTTTCAATCTTTTTGAAAAATTCTTGCTTAAAAAACTCGATTTGGTTCTTGTACTTGTTTTCTAGATCACGAAAAAGTTTTATAAAAATCATCAAGTTTGGAACTTTCTTCAAGTTTTGGTGTTTTTAAGCCTAGAAGTACAAGAATCTTGGATTACAAACTTCATTTGGGAGTGTTTTTTGCGAAATCAAAATCTGCCAAACTTTGTACTAGTTTTCGAAATCCCATTGTACTTGTTTTTCGCAATCTCTGCTGTTTTCGAGAACACAAGACGCGACTTCCTCTCGTGCTCACACTTGGATACTCGGTCTTTTCTCTCTTGTATAAGAAAGAAAAGTACTTCGACTTTTGGAAAACTTTCGAAATTGTATAATTTCGAAAAGTGGTTTGGTGACTTTGTGTTTTCGAAAACTCCTTAAGTTTCGAAATCACAATTTATCGCAAACTTGAGTTTCGCAATTTCTCAACTGAGTTTCGCAAACCCTAAGTTTCGAGAAATCCAAGTTTCGCAATCAGAAGTATCGAGAAATCAGAAGTTTCGAAATCAGAAGTATCGAGAAATCAGAAGTATCGAAAACTCCAATAGAGACACCGAGTTTCTCAAACAAGTTTCAAAAGCAAAAGAGTTTTAAATCACCATTGATTCCACAAGCTTTATTTCAAAATGAAACACCGGTTTTCAGTCATCGTTGGAATTCAATTTCTTTGTCTCGGATTGACACAACTTACAAATGGATTTCAAAATATGGTAACCCCATTGGCGCCGTGCTTAAATGGGTTCCAAAAGTTGTTGTCTAATCCAAAATCATAATGGCTTTCGTATACTTCAGTACGAAACCCGGGCTTCAATGATGACTTCTTAGTATTTCAGCTAAGGACTCGTTCTTCAAAGAAAGGAAAGTGCTTCAATCAATTCAAAGGTTTTACATATTCTTTGAGCACTTATCCTAAAAACATTATGGCTTATGCACACATAACAGTGTATAACCCGCGATTTTCAAAGAAAGGACCCTGTTGTACATTTCTGTGCGACAATCCTAAAAGATAAGAAGACTTCTCACCATAAAGCTTATCAAAGTCTTCTTAATTTTTTTTGAGCAAAACTTTGAAAAATGTTTCAAAAGGTTTTCAAAACTTTTCATGATGTTGCTCAAGATATTACTCCCTCAAATCCTTAAATCGTTTAATTTAATCAAAATGTTCTATTTTTGAGGGGGAGTAATATAAAGTTGTTCCAAAAAGATCATGCTTAAAAGAAACAAATTCGGAAATATCATACATCCGTTTCTCCCATAAGCTATCCAAAAACAAAGGTTTTAATCAATTGGTATCAAAAATACCATGGATATGCTATTTTTGAGGGGGAGAAGACGTGATTAAAATGTGATCGTCTTGAATCTCAAAAGAGCTCGACTCAGAAATGACCCAAGAATTGACGAAACAACAAAAGTTAGTAATCGAAAAGACTTATCCTCGACGGGTAATAACATCAAGTTAGTTACTAGAGATAGTTGTCACCTAAAAGCTGACAATGGAACTCTTTAACTAGCCACGTAAGCGTGTCTCGAAAAGGATTTGTCTTAGTAGAAATGTACCGTTTCGAGAAACTTTCTGTGGACTTGACCAGGCCGGGTAATAACTTTAAGATAGTCTAACTAGTGATGTAAGCATGTCTCGAATCGGTCATGTTCATTGAAAGTGGATCAATTCTAAAAGTGCAAACTCCTTACGCATGTGCAAATTTCTTAACAATCCATGAGCACATGTGAAGTGGGAGTCCTTCATGAAATGTAAAACTCTCGAAGTGTTAACAAAGTATGTTTTATTATCATAACACTTTGAGAGATTTTCACAAATGGTTTGACGGCAACAATAGGATAGTCATGAAGTTATAAGGTGACTAAGGTTAGGAAAAACCGTCCTATGATCCGCCAGAGCCGGAGGGATCTACCCAAGGACATATCCAATAGATTAGAATTAGATGTCCTTAGGTATGATTTGAAAAAAGGGAGAAAAGAATGAAAGGAGAAAGAAGGGGTTGAAGAATTAAAAAGAAAAGCAAATGAAAGGGTGAAAAGAAATAGCCCTCCAAATGTTCAACCTTAGGGCAGACACCGGGTTCAATTCATATGCTACTGGTTGTTACCAAGGTGACACTGGTATTGAAGACAAGACGTCATGGACCCAGTGACGCACTTGTAGGATTTTGGTCAAACTTTGGTTGCAATTCATATAGTCAAACTTTTTACTACTCAGTTTTTGGCATGATTTTTGGCTACACTTGTAGGATTTATTAGTAATTAGATATAGTTATTTCTTGTTGATTCTTGTTCCTTAGTAACTAGTGCACCTTTATCAGCCAGAATTTTTGAGTTTTGAGCTTAATTGCTTATTTGGAATTTGTTTGGAAGTGGCCTGATTGGGCACATTT